>CP126194.1:4293750-5731875 GCA_030272155.1 Tetradesmus obliquus | reverse complement strand
GGGCCGTGCATCCATGATGCGTGTCTGAACATTGCGGTTGCGCACTTTGCCAGCAACCTTTGTGCGATCTTATGTATGACGGTTTCCATGAAGGAGATTTGGTAGTTGTTGGTTTTTAAAAGGACCGGTGCGGTCAGGTTGGTTTCTTTCTTTACCCTTTGATGACAGGACCGATTGGCTCTTTGTCCGATTGGGGCTAGCCTAGGTCATGCTGCCCTTCTGCAGGCTGTTTGAGGAAGTGCTCATGTAGCACTCATCTTGCGTGTGCTTGGTACTTAGCGATTGTGCGTTTAGTGATGAGGTGTATGGCTTGGGTTAGGGTTTCGGGTGGCTGAGGGGGTTGGGGTTTGATGTGGGGTTTGGCTTTGCGTGTGGGTATGTGTACATGTAGTCAAAGTTCTGCTAGTATGCTGAGCCATGCCCTATTTGCATGCGCCTTGTGCATACGCAGCTGTGCATGGGCTCCCGCAGAGGCGCCGCCCTCTCTCGGCGCCCTTGCTTGCTACAAAACCCATGCGCATTGTTGTTATCTGTGTTAACACAACGTTGTGGTGCGGCCAGCATGCATGCTGTGCCCATAGTGTTCTGCCGCGTACGCAGCTGTGCATGGGCTCTCGCAGGGGCGCTGCTCTCCTTTGGCGCCCTTGCTTGCTACAAAAACCCATGCGCATTGCTGTTATCTGTGTTGTGGTGCGGCCAGCATGCATGCTGTGCCCATAGTGTTATGTCACATACGCAGCTGTGCATGGGCTCCCGCAGGCGCGCTGTTGTGCTGAGGTTGCGCATGTGTTGAAGCAGTTGGTGCGGGCGAAGCGGAGGCTGATGTTGGGGACTTGCCAGCTCTGTTCTGCGTGTGTGTGTTTGCTTGGTGCGGGCCGTTGCTTAAAGTTTTGGGTGGGGTTGTTGCTTAGGGTTCAGGGTGGGTGGGGGATTTAGCGTTTAGGGTGGGGGGGTTTAGGGTTGCTTTGGGCAGGTTTGTGGTGAGGTGTGCACATACAGCCGAGGTGGGGCTAGCATGATGGGCCATGTGCGTCTTGCATGTTGTGTTTGTGGTCAGTGAGACCTTGCCTGCCCCATGGCTACTGTTGCATTGGTAGTAGGCCAGTTAGGTTGCTGACGTTTGGCTTGTGTTCAGAGGGTAGTATACAAGGGTAGCGTAGAAGACTCAGCGAGAGCAGCCTCCAGCTTTCAGCACGGCAGACCCGGTAACACTTGCTGCACACATATGTGCAGCCTGTGGCAAATTTCAGCTCTCATGTAACTTGTTATACCGTATGTTATAGGTTCTAGTCTTGCACCGAATGGCGGCAGGGGCGGGGCGGGGCGGGGCGGGGCCGGGCGGGGCGGGGGCATCATCACCCTGCTGTACTGGATCGGGACCGGAGCGAGACAGCAGCAATACAGCAGCGAGATATAGACAGCAGAGGGACAGGGCAGGGACAGAAACCCTACCAGGTCGGCAACAAGCAAGCCGAATACTGCCACGGCGCCTGCAACTGCAGTGCACAGTGAACTGTGCGGCCACCTCGCGTTGCTGCCCCATATGGCCAACAACATTTGACTGTGACCTGTGACACCAGCAGGGAAAAGATAAAGGCAGCTCAAGCAAATGATTGCCAGCTTGTGCTATCCTAGCAATCTACGCAGCACAATAGAACAGCTGCCACGCCAGCGATCCCTCCTTTTGTACATCACACTGCCACAACATCGAAACTGTGCACACCTTGATGCGTGACCAAAGCATGTACTGCCAGCAGCCACGGCGCACACACAACATAGGACGTGCAGCTGCGCATGCAATGAGACAACGACAAGTCTGAATTAGAACAGATGTTGCCCTTGCTGCATTCACAAGCGGCGACCCTCTTAGCATGATAACTGTCAGAAGGTCACACCAACACCAGCAAGCTGACTGTAGCCGCGCTGGCAGCAAGCGTAAAAGGCCGGCAATCACAGGAAGCACCGCACACAGCTGCTCAGCAGTACAGCCTGTAGCCAGCATGCTTTGCTTGCTCCCTGTGTGTGGTCACACCGAAGAGGCTGCTGAGGCATGGCTGGCGCATGCTGCGCAGATCATGCAGGCAATGCATGCCATGCAGATGCTGCCTCTGCAGCCAATGGCTGGTAGCTGCTGCTCACACAAGCCTAGTTTTGCCATACTGGCATGCCTAGCTGCTGGTCAATGCCAACCTCAAGTCCCCAAAAGGTGCTTGCTGTGCTTCGAGGGCAAGGCTGGCAGGCCGCCTAAAGTATCAGCCTGATCTTTACTGCAGCTTGTCGACAAGCTACAGTTTGTGACGTCACAAACTCAGGGTGCCGCAAAGTGCTTAGGGCCAGCCCCAGAAGCCGGTATCGTTCTAGATGCCAACCCGTGCATCCTGCCTTCAAGTGTCTGCTGCTACACACAGCCTTACACTGTCTACACAACAGCCAGTAACGACAAATAGCCAGGTCTCTACCTCATCAAGTGTGGACACACCCACAGGACCACGAATGCAGATGCCACTACCTGGCACCGACACTACACATGCTCCCGCCTACATGACCAGCACCAGGTTACACATGCAGTACCTGCATGCCATGCATTGTACATATGCAAGAGTTGCAGAGTGGACGCCAGCCTGGCTGGGGACAGCCTCTTAAAAAATGCAGATCAAACATTGTCCCTATGCAGACATAGTATGCACGGCTTAGAAACAGATCCGTCAAACCCACTGGATTGTCACTTACTCTCAACATTGTGCCAGCAGGGGTGCTGCATTCTGCCTTGACCAGCCCCAAAATCACACACCCGCCAGACGTCTCGTCACCAAACCTACTCCAATCATGCATACTGTGCTCAAAGGGTTATGCAGGCAGGCTGACGCACTTGTTTACAGCCAGGCTTCAGCAAGCCAAACTTAGGTATGATGCTCGCGGGGTTGCTGCAGCTGCCAATGGCTGCTCAGCTGCTTGTACATGCTCAGGGCCATGTTGCTATATGCTGTTCAGGGCCATCCCATGATCCCTGTGAAGACTTGGATGGGTGACCTGCTCAGGAAAGTGATAGCAGCAGCAGCAACGGTGGTCGCGGCAGCAACAACAGCCACAGCAGTCAAAACGTGTTTGTGTGTGCTGCTGGTAACTGCAATACCGATCGCGTTGTCAGCTGGCAGATAGGGCAAGCAGCTTTACTTTTGAAATGGATGCAAGTTCATAGAGTCACCATCAAAGCTGTGCGCCCAACAGCGCATGCAAGCATGCACGCCTGGTCTATTACCATTTAAATGAGGCTGCGACAGGTGGCCAGCTACATACCAAAGGACGTACTGTTGCACAGCGTCCTCAGCATCATATTATATGGCAGATGTGCGTGACAGCATCAAACAGTACACACACACAAAGTGACAGACCACCCCTCCTGCTTACTTGGGCTGGGCAGGGTTGCTAGCCGCTGGCTTGGCGGGAGCCTTGGGGCTTGGCAGGGTCGTAGCAGGCTTGGCGCTTGGTAGGGTCGCAGCAGGCTTGGGGCTTGATGTGCTGCGCGACTTGGCTCCGCCAGGCCTGGCACCAGCAGCAGCGGCACCGTCAGTCCTTGCTGTGCTGAGCGAGAGAGCGTTCACGTCTGTGCCCGTGGCACCGGGCGAGTTGACATTGACCACAGTCGACGGCAGCAGCGCGCCGCCTTTCCCACCAGCAACTGGCAGCGCACCAAGCAGGCCGTTGAGCCCACTGCCCAAGCCGCCGGTGCCCAAGCCGCCAATCAGCTGGCAGCCGGGAATAGGCGGTGCACCAGGGATGGGAGGCGGGCAGTTTGGCAGGAACGTGTCCAGGAAGCCAGCCACAGCACCGGTGATGGCTCCGCCGGCTGCTGCTGTGTTGGCTCCGAGGGTTCCAAGGTTGATGAGGGTGTTCAGGAGATCCTGGCCGCCGCCGCCGCCGATCTGCACGTTCTTCTGCTTAACTGGCGTCGTGACGTTGATTGGGCTGGCGAGGCTGACTGGGGTGTCAGTCTTGAGGGTTATGCCGCTGGTGGTGGTTGGCACTGCTGCCACCTGAGGTTGCGGCACTACGATCGTAGCCACAGGTGCAGGTGCTGCTTCCACAGCCTTTTCCTTCTTATGGAAAAGGCTGCCGAGGGTGTCTGCTGCGGCGCTTTTGAACGCATCAAAGGCTGGGCCGCCGGTGGCAGTTACCTGCGGCTCACTGGCTGCTGCTGGTTGGCTGCGGCAAGGTACGGCCGCAGCAGTGCAGGCAGCAGGCTGTCAGCATATTGCTGGTCAGATGCAGACCAAACTGCGCTGATACACCTAGTATCAGTGGCTGGAGGTGTTGACTGCCCCATGTTACAATGCAAATATGCTGATGACGCCACAGGTTCATCGATCAAGACTGACGCCGCGACATTCGTTTGGTACTTGTTGGTTTTGGTCGCATCATGTGGCATGATGCCACCTAAGGCCAGCCAGGTGGGGCTCACTTGATGCTGACTGGGGTAGAAGACGCGGCTGTCACCTGCAGCAGCTTTCTGGCAGCTACCCGCTGCTGTGGAGCTGCATGGGCTGAGCTGCCAAGCAGCAGCACCAGAAGTACTGTTGTGAGTGCACTGGACCTTGGACAGGGGCGCTGCCTACTGCTGCCCCTGCCCTTGGTGCCGCTGCCTATTAAATACCACATAGCGCAGAGTAAAGCTGTATATCAATCAAAAACAACCGGCCGTTGTTGAAAGCCCGAGATAGGCGAGGCAGCAGCGCGGCTGTCGGGTACACACACGAGACGTATACTTCACAGCGAGCAACCACTGCACAGACTGGGATGGATCAACATATATTGCGAACGGATGAGGTGTCTGAAAGCATGCAGCCTTTAGCATATCAAGACTGTGTCACGGGATCCTTAGCACGAGCTGCGGTGGTCGGGCTGGTACATCGTATCTTGGAAGGCGCGAGAGCAGTCGCAACCGTGTCAAAGCATAACCGTCGAAAAAACGCGTGATACAAATTCCCCTTAAAGGATTTAAAGTCACAAGCTAGGGGGATTAAACCAAATTCCGTACGAGATGGTTAAGTCGCAGTTGACTGCTTCTTCTTGCTGGTGCTGGTGTAGCACACTGTATAAGGAAAGTTGCCGACACTGTCTGCTTGCAGCTGGCGAGCGTCCTGGATCTCAGTTGATGACTACCATATGATTCGTTGAGGGTCTCGAAAAGCATGCACGACGCCTAGCTGTGGGATGGTGGTTGTGTTACATCTGCACAAACACAACCAGAGCCAGACGTGTGCCTAGCTCTAGAGCCCCTAGAGCATACAGGCCAGCAGCGACGTCAGCCAAGGCTACGAGGACATTGCCTGCAGTGCTTGAACGCAATTACAAGCAGACTGTGCAGAATGCTGCACATATGCCCAAAATACACAGTAGCAAGCACTGTGCACTGTGCCACATGTTCCCAGACAGCTGCCTGCAGGCGCTGCTGCTGTGCATCGCATCACATGCAACAGGCGGAAGATCAGTGCATGACGCGCAATTGCCACGACACATATTGGAGCTCTGCCATCACAAGCAGCGGGACATAGCAGTGCATGCAACGATCAAACACGTTTTGTGTGTTGCACGACGGGAAACAACAGACACTTGAACAACAGCTGCCATAGTGTGCTGTGCATGCCACAGCCCTGCCAGCAAGGGAACCAAGCAGCTGCTGCTCGGCGGCAGCAAACGATGCGCCTGAAGCAGCACTCCCTAAAGCGATGATGCGTTCAATGCTGTGCTGCGCCGCGACCTGCTGCTATGCACCACTTGCTTCACAGCACGCCAACCACAGCATTGAACACACAGCAGCAGACAGACACGACGCTCGTAACACTCTCATATGATTTGCTGCTGCTTCCCAGCTCTTTCACCTAGCCAATATACTCTACCAACCAGCAACATCTGGTACTCAGACAAACTGACTCTGCCCATGCTTCCTCTTAAGCCCTAGCATCAAAGTACAACCTCCCGCCCGTCCCTGTTACAACCTGGTTATTGCACGGTCAGCACTCTCAGCGTGCCGAGCGCTGCGCACGCATCTGTACAAACCTGGCCACCACCTTCTGCTGCTGCTACAGCAGCAGCTCGGCACCTCATCTGCAGACACCGTCACAACGGTTTGCTGCAACAGGTCGCAGCAATAGCAGAGTCACCTGCAACAGCCGCACCAGAATCAGCAGCTGCTCCGCTAGTTGTAGATCTTCACGGGCCGCTCGTACGTGTACCGGTTCGCGCTGCTGGCGGGCCGCCGCACGCCTTTGTCCTCGTGTGCCAGGCCCAGGTAGTTGCTCTCTGCGACCGCGTGCTGGCTGTCTGCAGCAGCAAAGCGGCTGGCCAGCACCTCATTATCGCCCAGGAACTCAGGCGCGGCGCGGATGGATACGAACGCGGCGCGCCAGGTCGCAAACTCGGCGGCAGCCACGCCCAGCTTCTGCTGAATGCGCGCCTTGACCTGTGCATGCGGGGTATGTCAAGCGGAAGAAAAGTGTGACAAAAGGTGTTATTACTGAATAGAGTCGAAGGATGGCGGGTGCCACGCCCAGCTTCTGCTGGATGCGCCCCTTGACCTGTGCATGGGGGTGTGTCAAGCGAGAGACAAGTGCGACCTCCTTTGTTATTACTGAACAGAGTTGAAGGATGGCGGGAGCCACGCCCAGCTTCTGCTGGATGCGCGCCTTGACCTGTGCATGGGGGTGTTTAAAGCGAAAGAAACGTGTGACAAAAGGTGTCATTACTGGACAGAGTTTAAGGATGGCGGGAGCCACGGCCAGCTTCTGCTGGATGCGCGCCTTGACCTGAGCATGGGGTGTGTGTCAAGCGAAAGGCAAGTGCGAATAAAGTTGTTATTACTGACCAGAGTTGAAGGATGGCGGGAGCCACGCCCAGCTTGTGCTGGATGCGCGCCTTGACCTGCGTGGTGGTGGTGTGGTGTGGTGTGAGGCGACGACACATGTAGTTGCTATCAATGGGATCAATGATCAAACGATAGGATCAGTTTATCAATGAAAAGCAATGATGATGGAGCAGCAAGCAGATTACACACTGCTGGTTGCGCGGCTTGACCTGCCGCGGCGGGCAGATGAAGCATCATACCAGGCTGAAAGAATCAAGTAGCAGCATGGTAAATCACCGAGCACACAGAAGACAGGAGCAGACAGACTTTGACCCGCGGGATGCAGAAGGCAAGGCACCTTGCAATGCACACGGGTGCATAAACCGCTACACCGCTGGCGCACAGGGGAAGCAACAACGGGCTGCTGCGACGGTTCATGTCCAACTAGCTCCATACTAAACAAGCCCCTCATCACACACATCATAATGAATATACACAAGAAAATAACACAACAAAGTAACAGCCGCGCCACCCACCTGCCCCAGCGTCTCATCCGGCGCAATGCGCAGCAGGAAAGGGTCGCCAAACGTGGCCAGGGGGCCAGCAGCAGCGCCGCTGCCGCTCACAAACCCTCCACCGCCGCTGTTCGCCGGCGTGGCTGGCGGCGCCGCTGCGCCGTCTGCTGCTGCTGCGTCGTTGTTGTTGGCAGCAGCAGCAGCAGCGGCAGCAGCAGCGTCTGGCTTGGGGCTGCGGTTGTGGTACACGTGGATCAGGCGGTGGCCTGGCGGCAGCGGCACGGCTTCGTCCGGGGGCACGGGCTCTGCGCGGATGAGCCAGTAGTTTGCGTCCATGTTGGCAATCTCCTCGCTGGGCTCGAAGACCTGCGCGGCAGAGCGATCGCACACAGTGGCACAGGATGGTTGGAACGGGCAAGTAGATTGTGTTTGTGTTGGCGATCTCCTCGCTGGAAGACCTGTGCGG
Organism: Tetradesmus obliquus; assembly: GCA_030272155.1. Lineage (NCBI taxonomy): Eukaryota > Viridiplantae > Chlorophyta > Chlorophyceae > Sphaeropleales > Scenedesmaceae > Tetradesmus > Tetradesmus obliquus. The sequence goes on along the minus strand of CP126194.1, from coordinate 5,724,053 downwards.
GCATCGCATAATGATGATGATGATTGTGAGATGATGATGTTGGTGGTGGTGGTGGTGGTGGTGGTGATGATGATGATGATGATGATGATCATGATGATGATGGTTACGAGGTGCTCGCCCAACCGAACCTTGCACTTTGCACTCTTGACCACCATCCGCTCAGACGCACACAACTCGTGGACCTTGCTGTGTGGTACACCTCCAGCAGCCGCAGCTGCCTGCACTGTTCTTCAAATAAGACACTTTCAACCATGTTTCACGTCTAGAGCACAACAAACTCAACCCACCTTGTAGATCTTGCTGTGGTACACCTCCAGGCAGCCGCAGCTGCCGGCCCCTGTCAGAGTTCAAGATAAACTCAACCATCTCCAAAGGTAGAAGCAATAGTAGATCTCTCCCCACCTTGTAGATCTTGCTGTGGTACACCTCCAGCAGCCGCAGCTGCCGCCCCTTGTACTCCTCGCCCAGCCTGCTGCCCAGCTCCGCCAGCACGTCACCCACGCACGCGTCACGTGGCAGCCGCACCACGTGCTCCCCCACAAACTCCGTCTTGTCGTTGTGGAAGTGCACCTGCAGCGCACAGGACCAGGCAAAACACGCACATCATGGTGAGGCTTTCAGCCGAAGAGCCAGCAGCAGCCGCACCACGTGCTCCCCCACAAACTCCGTCTTGTCGTTGTGGAAGTGCACCTGCAGCGCACAGGACCAGGCAAAACACGCACATCATGGTGAGGCTTTCAGCCGAAGAGCCAGCAGTAGCCGCACCACGTGCTCCCCACAAACTCCGTCTTGTCGTTGTGGAAGTGCACCTGCAGCGCACAGGACGAGACGGCATTACATCAGACATGGCGGTGTTGCACCTGGGGAGCCAGCAGCAGCCGCACCACGTGCTTCCCGACAAGCTCCCCACAAGCCACATGCATGAATGCCCCCAATCATTCACAAGCCACCGCTGCGCACCCGCAGGGTCTTGCGCTGCTCCAGCTGAAGACACAGCACCCTTCACCCCACGAGCCACATGCATGAATGGCCCCAATCATTCACAAGCCACCGGCGTGCACCCGCAGGCTCTTGAGCTGCTCCAGTTGCAGCAGCGCATACACACCACACATCCGCCAGCCTGTGACACAGCAGCCAGCACACACAACAGGCAACCGCCTCCGATTGCATCTTACCCGCAGGCTCTTGAGCTGCTCCAGCTGCGGCAGCGGCATGTCCAGCAGCTCATAGTAGAGCGTGTCTGTGGCGTGGCCCGCGTGCTGCAGCATGCCCTGCAGCGACGACTTCTCGCGGAACCTGCGGGGTGCCAGGCAGCAGCCAGGCAGCACGATGTCGAAATGCCAGCCTTTCCTAGAGTACACGAACAGGTGGTAGACCCGCCTAACTTGTCATAAAACCCTCCACCTAAAAGCAGCACACCCAGCAAGTGGGTGTGATAACAGTTGAGCACGCTGTGGGTGCAGCAGATGGCACGTTGCCCACCAAGCGCAGCAGGCATACCCCTGGTGCTGAGCAAAGTGCGGGAGGCGTACCGCATCAAGCACAACACCAGGTGCATGCCGGCTGTGCCAGGTGAATCATGCGGCAACAACATGCAAGCTCAACTGGGCTGTTATACTGCCAGGCACATCACGCGCAGCAGGACGCAGAGGTAGCATGTCGATAATCACCGCACAGTGCGCGCCAGCCAGCAGCAACAGCCTGGTGAAATGCCTCACAGCTGGCAAGTGTTGCGTAACAACTCGTCCAAAGGCTGCGGCTCTAGCGCGTCAAAGTACATAGCTCACAAACAGGTTGTTGTGCTACAGTATTCAATGGAACATTTGAACATTTGAATCCTCGCCCCGCTCACTTCATGGGCGTGCGCTGCGGCATATTGCTGTACGCGTTGTGCTGCGTGAGCCGCAGGTGTGTGGGGTCGGCCAGGCCCAGCTTTGCCGCCAGCGCTGCCGCCACTGTGTCGTAGCTGTCCTCGCGCAGCAGCTCCAGCTGCAGCCCCGGCTCCTTGGGCTCCTCCAGCCGCCTAAAGGTCACCTGCGGGTCCAATGCACAAACTAAGTTTGTATTTGAATCCGATACTTTTACAATACAGATTATATAAAAAGAAAGGCTCCAGCTGCAGCCCCGGCTCCTTGGGCTCCTCCAGCCGCCTGAACGTCACCTGCGGGTTGGGCGGCAAATACCAGAGTTTCTCTTGACACAGCCAGCAACTAGGTTTTGCAAATTCAGCTATCAGATCCCATGCGTGCACATGCGTGAGTGTGCGACTGTCATTACGTCTGTGTTCTTAGGTTGTTGGGGGACACGCGTGCTGTTGTTGGAGAACAGCAAGGGCTGCATGCATGTGCAGCACTAGCTAAGGCATCAATCCTGTTGGGGAATCAACACACAAATGTCGAAAACAATATAAGCCATCCACAAACTCAGCCATGGCTCCAGCAACACGCAACGAGCCAGCAGCCGTGCACCTGCCGCCTGCTGCGTATGTAGCTCAGGAACTCAGGCACACGCGGGAAGGTGCACTGCAGCAGCTCCGCATGAGGGTGATTTTGCGCCGCCGCTAGCTGCTGCTGCACCTGCTGCTGCAGGTCCTGCTGCTGCTGCGCCGCCTGCTGCGCGGTCTGCTGCTGCTGCTGCTCTTCGTCTAGGTCCATGCTTTCAGGTGCTGCTTTGATAAGCCCGCTGCTGTCATCTGCTGCTGCTGCTGCTGCTGCTTGGGGTAGGTCTGGCACCGCTTTCTGGAAGCAAATGATGTCTCCACTCTCCAGCTGCGCTTCCTGCAGTACAACAGCAGCACATTCGCAGCAAGCACAGCAAATTCAGCCATCAATTATAATCATAGAGAGCAGCGCCTGCAGCATGGCCAGCTGAAGTGAGGCCTGTTGAATCGTGAGTGCTGCCTTGCACAGCAGCCAAGCATACAACCTTGAAATTGATATGAATGCCATGTCCCACATGGAAGTGGGCAACAGCACCGCCACCCATTGCAACTGCCGGGCGGCTCACCTGACAGAGCAAGAAACAGCTGCGAAACAGCCTTCTCAGGCGACTTGACAATGAAACACAGCCGAACAGACCTCGCCAAACAGCGCGCGCACCTGGTGCAGCGTGAACTGCGAGTCTATGGCGCAGATCATGACGGTGGGCTCCCACTTGACCTCCTCGTAGGCCTGCAGGGGCGTGTCCAGCGGCAGCCCTGCCAGCTTCGCCATCAGAGGGAAGATCTCACACACCTGCAGCCAGCAGCAGCAGAAGGTGACGAGTCAGCAGCAGCAGCAGGTGACTGCCAGCCAGCTTCGCCATCAGGGGGAAGATCTCGCACACCTGCGGCCAGCAGCAGCAGCAGCAGCAGCAGGTCATGTCAGCAGCAGCAGCAGCAGCAGGTGACGCCGGCCAGCTTCGCCATCACAGGGAATATCTCGCACACCTGCAAATCAGCAACAGCAGAAGGTGACGAGTCAGCAGCAGCAGCAGGTGACTGCCAGCCAGCTTCGCCATCAGAGGGAAGATCTCGCACACCTGCAGCCAGCAGCAGCAGCAGCAACAGCAGAAGCAGCAGAAGGTGATGTCAGCAGCAGCAGCAGCCGCAGCAGGTGAGCCAACCTGTACGAACCAAGCAGCAGCAGCGACAGCTGGAGCAGGTGAACCAACCTGTACGAACCCAGCAGCAGCAGCGACAGCTGGAGCAGGTGAACCACAGCGGCGGAGGTGCAGCATAGCCAGCTGAGAGCAGGTGATGCACGACCGAGGTGCAGCATAGCCAGCTGAGCAGGTGATGCACGACCGAGGTGCAGCATAGCCAGCTGAGCAACCAGTAACACACACTTGATACCAGCCGGCAAACAGGGCGCGGCTGCCACATGTGCTCACCTTGTGCGGATTTGGCACAAAGCGCTGCCCCACATGCTTCGGGCTCGGCGGTGTCGAAACACATGACAGATCAATGACAGAATGTAACATCAAAATGACAAACGTGACACACACGCTGCCAGCCGCCTTGAACGAATTTGACACGCGCGGTGCCTCACGTACTAGATCCAGCGGCGTCGGCAGACTTGCAACAAATTCATGACAGATCGTAACATCCTAATGACGCAAGTGCCACCCACCCACCTTGTACGACTTGAGCACGTAGCGGTGCCCCACGTACTTGAGGCTCTCCGCCTGCGGGTCGTAGTACTTGAAGAAGAGGTTGATCTCCTGGCGGTTGGGGGTCTGCACCGGGGACTCAGGCGGCCAGGGGATCTCCAGGTACAGCCGCAGGTCCATCAGCGCGTGCTTGGCCGTGGTGTGCTGCGGCGCAGCATTTGCATGAGATTTACATGGTGAAGGTGAAGAAAGAGGCAATGATGAGGCGCAAAGTGGTGTCAAAAGAAGTGCGGGATGCGCAGCGGCGGGACAAGATTTATTGGCATTCCTCCAACTACGGATGTTGTTAGATCATGCCATGCGTGCACCGGGGACTCAGGCGGCGAGAGGATCTCCAAGTACAGCCGCAGGTCCATCAGCGCATGCTTGGCCGTGGTGTGCTGCGGTACAGCAAGTCAAGGTGAAGGTGGTGGTGATGAGGTGGTGTTATTGAACGGGGGCCGGTGATGATGACGCGGGTTCAACAGAACGCAGTTCGTGCATGAGACATGACTGTCCTGCTGCAGCACCAACGCAGAACCATGCACGCAGTCAAAAGCAGCCTCGCACGCTGGCCTGCTGCTGCGTTCTTCAACTACAGGCTATGTCATGACGTCTGCGCTTCACCCCCGTACCTAAACCTACACCTACACCTAAACCCAAACCCTAATCCCCTCAACCCCTAACCCTGCGCCTCACCCCCATCTCCCTGTGCTCGCGCAGGTCCACAATGTGGGCGCTCTCCTCGTCCGGCTTGAGCCTGCTGGTGGGCCTGTACGTCTTGTTCTGGCGCTGCTGCCACACCCAGTAGCGCTGCGCGTCCTCCGGCACCCCCAGCTGAGCAGCCACCTGCAGGCAGCACACACAGCAACAACACAGTGAAACGTAGTGCAGCGCTTGTGAGAAAATGTGTCCAGTAGCGCTGCGCGTCCTCCGGCACACCCAGCTGAGCAGCCACCTGCAGGCAGCACACACAGCAACAACACAGTGAAACGTAGTGCAGCGCTTGTGAGAAAATGTGTCCAGTAGCGCTGCGCGTCCTCCGGCACACCCAGCTGCGCAGCCACCTGCAGGCGCGCAGCAGCACATGCACACGCAGAGAAACGCTTGTGCATGAAACAGCCCTAGGAAACAGCCAAGGAGTTTCAACCCGCAGCCTGAAGTCAGAGAAGCGTATGAACTTGCTGCCTGCTGCTGCTGCTGCGGCTGCTGCTGCCTGCTCCCCCCCTCCCGCCCCCACCCCACCCCACCCACCCACACAATGCGCCGCGGCTCTCACCTGCTGCTTGAAGTCTGAGAAGCGTGTGAGCTTGCGCACTCGGAAGGTCCTGCTGGGCGGCAGCTGGTCATAGTCCACCAGGTCAAACCACTGGCTGCTGCCAACCTGGGGCAGCAGTACAGAGCGATACAGGGCGGTACAAGGCAGTACAGGGCAGGTCAAGGCAGCACAAGGCAGGAAGTTGGCTGGCCTTCGTCCACCAGGTCAAACCACTAGCAGCTGCCAACCTGCACCAGCAGCATGGGTTACACAGATTACAGCAGCGAAGGCAGGTCAAGGTGGTACAGGCAGAACAGAAAGCCTCGGTAGCGATGCGTGCTGCATGACAGCTTGTTGAACAGCTCAGAAAACAGAGCACAACGCTGCGCACCTGCTGCGCGATGTCTGCGTCTGTTGCGATGCGCACGTGGCAGTACAGGTGCGCCTCCTGCTTCTCCTTCTGGCGCCGCTCCTTCTCACGCTGCTCCGCCTGCAGCAGGGCCGCCACACAGCAGCAGGGCACACAGAGAAACGCAGCCAGCAGGAAGCGCATCGACAGTGTCAGTTTCTTGTAACGTGTTGGGCGAGTCACGCAAGGCGTGTGAACATGCATGCACCCTTGCACATGCGATACCTGCCGTTGTCAAGCAATTCTGCTTGCATGCTGACCTGTGCCAATGCGGCTGCATGCTGCAGCACAGCAGCAGCAACTATGATGCTCAAAGCCTCCTGTCATGAAGCAACAGCCAGTCGCACATTCGCCGCAATTAAGACCCCAGCCGCACCTCAAGCTGCTCCAGCAGGTATGGTGCGATGCCGTCCTGTTACCAACACACGCCAGCAACTCACAACAACAGGCAAGAGACAGCAAACAGCAAAAGAAACAGAAGAGCGGCCGCACCTCCAGCCGCTCCAGCAGGTATGGTGCAATGCCGCCCTGTTGAATATCAAAACAACAGGCAAGAAACCGCAAACAAGAAAACAAACAGAAGAGGCCGTCGCACCTCCAGCCGCTCCAGCAGGTAGGGCGCAATGCCGCCCTGTTGCAGATCAAAACAACAGGCAAGAAACCGCAAACAAGAAAACAAACAGAAGAGGCCGCCGCACCTCCAGCCGCTCCAGCAGATAGGGTGCGATGCCGTCCTTGGCCACGGGTGCCATGTAGCGCGGCCAGTCGCTCAGCCGCACGTACACCAGCATGTAAGCGTTGCTGAACTTGGTGAACTTGAGGCGCTGCTTGGGCATCAGCGGCGTGCCAGCAAGCGGCTGCTGCTGCTGCTGCTGCTGCTCGCCCTCCTGCACAGGGCCCTGCAGTAAGTAGCAGCAGTCGGTGAGTGAGTGAACCAGGCTGCAACCATTAAGAACGCAGCAGCACCAGTGAGCACGAAATCGCCACCACAAGGCTGCTGCTGCTGCTGCTGGTCACCCTCCAGCACAGGGCCCTTCAGGTGGCAGCAGCAGTTAATGAGGCAATACAGCAGCATTGGCGAGCAAGGGAGCAGCACCAGACACCAATGCAGCAGCACCAGTGAGCAATGCAGCAGCAACAGCAATGCAGGTGCATTCATGGGGAGTGCAAAGCTGCACATGACCAACCGCACCGCAACAACAAACGCCTGCACGGCGGGTAGATACCAGTAGTAACAGCCCAGCCCGCTGTGGCTGGCAAACACCACAACCATAACAAAGCTGAAAGTAAGCAGAGGAACCCATCACCAGACTCACCTGCAGGCGGCCAGCAGGCGAGCCCCCGGGCTCATCCTCCCCTCCAAACTGCTCCTCAAGCGCCTTACTGCCGTCCTCAATGGTCACCGCGGTGTCGTCAAACTTGAGCCAGGTCTTGCCATCTGGCCGGATGTAGGCGTAGTAGTGGCCGCCGTGCACGCCGCCGCTGTGCACCAGCACGCTGTGCAGCTTGTACTGGTTGCGCACGCTGCGGTCGGCCTGCAGCGGTGCGTTTAGATTTGGGTTTGGGCACATATTAGTCAACGCAGCGCAGCGGGGTGACACACGCAAGCGAGCACCCACCCAGCCCAGCATCAGCACCTGACAGCGCGTGCCCGTTGTAATCAGCGCAAGGCCAAGTACCAGGCAAAATGACAACAAAACTGCACGGTTCATTTGCGGAGTGAGGCACTAGATATGTCACACTGCTGGCAATGTTTCAACCTGGCAGCCCCTCACCTGCGGGCTGAGGTACTTGCCGTCACCCCTGTCCAGGTCCAGCTCATCGTAGAACTCGTAGCGGTCGTTGATCTGCGGCGGCAGCAGCAGCAGGCCAGCAGTGGGAAACGATGCCTTAGCCCAGTCAGCAGTCCAGCAGCAGCATGGGCCAGGGCATGCTGCGGACACACAGACAGAACTGCAGTGCCCACAGCACGTAGCAGCTGCTGAGACAGCCAGCTGCGCAATCAGCGGTGGTCAAAAGTATGCACTATCAAGACAGACAGTATCTGTGTAAGCATCCATCAGATGCATCGCCAGATTTTGCAGCCGCACCTTGACCATGGTGTCGCGCTCAAAGTCATACTCGAAGCGCTTCAGCTGCAGCTGCAGTACCGGAGGCAGCTGGTCAAACAGCACACCCTTGCGCGCATCCTGCAGCAGGCAAGCAGATTGCACCCGGCAGCGGCAGCAGATGTACGAAAATTGCAGTTCATGACACTTGCTGCTTGGGGCATCACCAGCAGCATTCAAGTACAAGGTGCCCACTGTTAAAGAGCGTTGGGAACATTAAATGATGAAAGTTCACGGCACATGTTGTATGATGCACTATGGGCACTCCCGGCCTTCCTTCGTCACTACCTAAGTCTACGCCACACCAGGCCGTAACCTTGAACAGCTTCCACTGCCACAAAGCACCTCAAATTCTTGCTGGCAAGTACGCACCATTGCAGTAAACCAACGCCAGTACAGCCACACCTCTCATATCAGCTCCCCGCACCACCCTGCACACGTCAACAGATGATCATATCTAGCGTCTATTCCCACGCTCCCCTCACCCCCCCAAATCACAGCCGCCACCTCACCTGCAGGCCGTAGCCCTCCGCCTTGTACTGGTTCTCGCCATCCATCATCTCCACCTGCGTGTACCTGCAGCAGCAGCAGCAGCAGCAGCAGCAAGTTTGCATGGGTGAGTACATACGACAGGCGCCCAGCCAAAGCGGCAGCAACCTGCAAACCTTTGCAGCCTCCACCATCCAGGTGCAGGCAGCATGGCACGTCAGGCACGCATCAGCAAGCAGCAGCAGCAGCAGTGTCTGTGCCGCCCTCTTCACGTCAACACGGCCCAATCAGACATCACGGGCACCAACCGAACGCATGCGCCGCACCTGTCGAAGGAGTCGTAGATGTCGCTGCATCCCTTCACGTCCAGCTGCAGATCCATGAAGCTCTCGCGCCTGCTGCTCTTGTAGTCCACAGCCACGCACTCCAGGTAGTTGAGCGTGTGGCCCTCAAACAGCTCGTTGATGACACGCTCCACGCGCGTGCCCTGCAGCGCGCAACCGTAGCAACATGAAACAGTCAGGCAGTCAGTCAGTCAGACAGACAGACAGACAGGCAGGCAGGCAGACAGACAGACAGACAAACAGACAGACAGTCAGACAGGCAGGCAGCAGACAGACTGTCAGACAGGCAGGCAGACATAGAGGCGCGGCTCGTTGATCACGCGCTCCACGCGCGTGCCCTGCAGCCAGTGGGTGTGCAGAATACGAGATGCAGACAGCATGTGTAAAGTGGCGCAAGACAGGATATTGATAAGCCCACTTGCCAGGGGGGTGCTATGCACACAAGCACGCCCATAACACACCTATCTGTACAAACGTGAACACAGGAAAAGAGAGCTCTCCAGGCATGCAAGGGGCGCCAGGTCGCAAGATATTCAACATTTCAGTCATGACAATAAAAGTAACGCATCAGCCGCCGCCGCCGCACCTTCATCTTCTCCTCCAGCTTCTCGCACAGCACGCGGTTGAGCTCCTGCACGTCGTGCTGCATGAAGGCGTCCATGGTGCTCCAGCCGAAGCTCTTGGTCAGGTCCTTGGTGGACACCGGGGTGCGGCTGTACTGCAGCTTGTAGAAGAGCGACTGCAGCGCCAGCGGCAGGCTGGTGGTGGGCTCGTCGTTCTCACTGGTGGGCATGTGGTACACCGCCTGGCGTTGGGACAGGCAAAGCGCACGGGTACAGCATGGTTGTTGAGAAACATGCCCTCAGCGGTGCTTGCTACTGTTGCTGTGGTTCATACTTGGAAGGCAAGTCTTTGACACTCCTGGACACGCGCTGCTGCTGCTGCTGCTACTGCCTCACGCCGCTGCGGCCGTTGCCACTGGCGCATGCTGCCCTGGCAGCTCTCTACCTCATCGCTGTATCACTCCCGTGCTGATGCTGCCGATGCTGCTGCTGCATGCCCTCTTCCGCTGGTGCTGCCGCTCACTAGCTCCCCTGCTGCTGCTCCTGCTGCTGCCGCCCCTGCTGCCCACACACCTCCCTGCTGCTGCGTCTGCTGCGCCTGCTGCTGCCGCGCGCCCACTCCCCCGCCTCCCCTGCCTCTGCTGCTGCTTCCACCCGCTCACCTTCCTGAAGTAGGGCAGGTGGTAGAGGTACTGCAGCAGGCTGTTCATGTAGCAGGTGGCGCCCTGGTTCTTCAGCCCCACGTAGCCAGTCTCCTTGCGGCTGTCGTAGTAGTAGCGCTCGTCACGCTGCGGTGCGGCAGGCGGTGTACACGTGGTTTGTAAACATGGTTTATATTATGTGTTGATGAAGTTGCTTACCAATTGGTTTGGTTTATTCACAATGATGACGGCACATAAAAAGGCAGTCTGCTACCACAGCTGCCACCTCAGTCACGCCTAGCACTGCCGTCCGCTGCTGCCCCTCCTGCCACGTCACCGCCTTGCATACATTCAAGCCCACCCCAAGTTCACAGTGAACTATGTCGATCACGTCCACTTCACAGTGAACTTCCCACCCCCGGCCGCACCTGCACTGTGATCTCCACCTTGATCTTCAGTGTGTCGTTCACAATGAAGCCCCGCTCAGGGTCGTGCAGCTCCGCCAGCAGCATGCACTGGCTGAAGCCCCAGTCAGTCTCAGTCTGGCTCCACTTGTGCGACGACTCTGCAGGCATGCAGCAACAGAAGCAGCAGCAGCAGCAGCAGCAGAAGGCGCCATGTGGGCTGTGTCAAGGTCGGGCCTGCTGCGCAGTCAGTTGCTGCTATGCGTAATGTAGTTCACTCCAGCTGCCAGCTGTCTCCTGCAGAGGTGTGCAGCTGCTGTCGTGTGTTGCCGCAGCTTTGGGCGGCTGTGCACTGCTGTTACTGCTGCTGTTGCTGCTGCTGCCTGCACTGCTGCAACGGTGGCGGCTGTGATGGCTCTGTATCACCAACAGCCCCAGCAGCTGCATGCATTGCGGAGCCAGGCGCCGCACACTACTTGTCCTTGAAGCACACTAGCTGCCAGCCAGCGCCTCCCCCCTGCGCCACAGCTGCAGCATATGCTTCTGCCGCAAACCCTTGGTCCATTGCCTGTGCTGCTGCATGCTGCTGCTGCCTCCCGTTCATCTGCTGCTGCTGACCCGCTGCCCGCTGTTGCCGCTGCCTTTGAATCCTCTGCTGCTGCTGCTGCTGCTGCTGCTGCTGGCGCGCGTGCCGCACCTTTCCAGTAGTCGCCCTGCCCCGGCGTCTTCTGATTGATGATGGTCAGCTTGAAGCTGGCGGTGGGGTTGAGGTTGGCAGGCGCAAACGCTGCCTCGGGAGAATCCAGGAAGACTGACAGCTGGCCAGGCGCATTCATGCCTTGGGGGCACACCAGCAGCCGCCTGCAGCAGCAGCAGCAGCAGCAGCAGCAAGGTGACAACAGGGGTAGCGAATAGGGTGGTGATACAGGCAAGCATGCATGGGAGCGACAGCAGGCTGGCCTGACCTGCTGCTGTCTGTATAGCAAGCGTGTGATGCTGCGGATACGACAACTGCAATGTGTGGTGACTGCTGTTGGCGCGGCAGACACGAGCTGCTGCCTGTGCTTGTGTGTCCTGCAGAATGCTTGCGCAGGTGCCAGCGCCAGCAGCAGCTGCTGTGCTGCTGCTGTGGTGTGTCCTCACCATAGGTGGGTGCCGATCTCAAAGTTCTCCGAGTACTTTTTGGGCTCCTTGATCTGGGACCAGTTCTCAATCACCCACTGCAGCAACACAGCAGTGCAGTGCGGCAGTGCTTGCTGCGGGATTCTGCGGTACACACTGCCGATGTCATTGCAGCAGGACCAACTGCTGTACAGCAATGGCTACATGCAGGAAAACCAATTTGAATGAGGAGGTCTGCCGCGCTATTGACCAGCTGCAAATATGTCAGAGGCCACAACAGCAGGCCTGGCACTCGGCACCATGCTGTGCTGCGCATGCTGCTGCTTGCAGCAGCAGTTCGCAGCAGCAGTACTGTCCATGCAGCTGCTAGCTGCATGGACATACATACACATTAATCACACGAGCACATGTGTGCAGCCCATACAACCGAGATGCGAATGAAGCTGTCCTGCCCTTGCTTCGGGGTGCTAGAAGAACAGATAGGGTACCCCCTCTCACCGTGTACTCGCCCCTCAGGCTCTTGTCATCCACCTTGTTCGCAGATGCAGTATCTTGGATCTCCACCACACCTACAGCCAACGCAGCTACGTGGGTACGCGCCAGGCAGGGCAACACACAACTGCTGGGCAGTGCAAGCAACTGATCGCCCCAACAGCGCCACGCCCTTGCACCTTCCATATCCTTGGTCTCATCATTACCATCCTGCACCGGTTCAAAGAGGGGCTGCTCCCCCATGCTCATGTCTGTGCTCGCCATTGCAACCGTGATCAGCTCATGCTCTTTTTCTGTCCTAGCAAAAGACGGTTAAAACAAGCATAACTTGCAGATCACAGGTGTGTATGGCATTCTGCGCGCTGTACATGCTCAGGTGTGTGCACTGAGACCTGGCTAGTTTGAAGTGGCGAGGGAATCACGTTGCATTTTGCACCGACAGTAAACTGAGCGCGTTGTGTTTAACATTGGTGTATTGTGTCCTTGATATAGCTGAAAGTGCCGGTCCCTTGTACTTGCACTTTGTACGTCCAGGGTAGCTGCTGCTACAGCAGCAGCACTGCGGGCTTTGAAAAATGCAGTTACAACGAAGCACAAACGCATGCTAGAGCAAGCCTAAGGTGCAAGTTGTTGCGACGTCACTGCACAGAGCTCAGAAAGCACACTCACAACAGAGACACAACCACAACAATACACCCCCTGCAAAAATGCCCTAGGCTGGCTGGAACTTTACCTGCAGCAGCCAAGCCAGCCACCAAGCGCACTGAGCAAAATGTGCACTGGTGGCGTTGACTGCGGCTGCAAGAGAGAACACAGGACAACACTTGCGAGCGTGCACAGCGCTGCAGCTGCGCACCCACGCCTGCGCAGTCGCAGGTCATGAATTGTACACCGCCATGCGTACTACAGCGCAGAGCTGCACCTTCGACAGCGCCCTGCAAATATTGCAGCATCTGCAGTTTGCACACATGATGCCAGCACTCCACGCATGTACACCCTGTGCTGGAACAACTTCTCGGCAACAGTCCCTGTACCCCTGTTTGCAGCCACATCCATGCTTGACGGCTGCCCTGTCACAACCATACCGCACGCAACTACCCCAAATATGCAAAGCCTCCGTCTAAACACTGCACCCCGCTACCATGTCGCCCTCAGTGCATTGACAACCCCCATAACACAACACTAACGATAACTAAAAAGCAGCACCACCACCACATGACATGCTGACAGGCAGCAGGCAGCAGCGCACCCATCAGCAGCTGCAGCAGCTCCTGCTGTTTTCACAGCACAGCACCAATCTCAACCAGGGTACACAGACTGACTGCTGAGCATCACGCAGCAGCAGTGCAGCCAAAGCCAAAAGCCGCACACTCCCGCATCAAGCTTCCCACCACAGCAGGAACACTGCTGCCCTCGCCTGCCCAGCACCTTAGCTAAGCAGTTCCAGCTCACTGCTCCACCGCTACCGCTGCACCTGCTGCTGCACCTGCTGCTGCTGCCAACAAGCACACACCCCAACCTGCTGTTGCTGCCCCAACCACGTCACACATCACATACCACACTTAACACCAAACATGTCATCTAGGCCTTGATGCCATCCTCTGCGCCATCCATCAGCTTGCCGGCCGCCGCCGCGCCGCCCTGCACGCCCATGCAGCTGCGAGCCACGCTCTCAAACAGCCGCTCAATCTCCGGCGCGCAGCGCGTGAAGCCGTGCTGCCAGAAGCAGTAGCGCGGGTTCTTGATCAGCTCGATGAACGTGATCAGCAGCCCCCAGGGGTGCGGCCGGTTCACAATCAGGCGCTCCAGCAGCACGCGCGTGATCTGCGCCCGCACCTCCTCCCCGCCAGCGTCCCGCGGCGCCTCACTAAACAAGGCCAGCAGCACGCAGCTAAAGTAGTGCGTGTGGCTGTTCGGGTAGCGCAGCTGGTTCGCCACAGCATTCAGCAGCAGGTAGCGGCCCTCCGGGTCCAGCACAGACACCAGCCGGCCCAGCAGCTGCATTGCAGGGCTGCCAGGCAGCACCGGGCCGTGCGGCTGCGCCGCTGCCGCAATGTACAGCACCAGGCCCGCCAGCAGCGGCGTGCTGTAGCGCTGCTGCGCCGCACCCTGCTGCTGCTGGGTTGCGGCGTCGCTGCCGCCAGACTGCAGCATGCCGACTAGCTGCTGCAGCGCAGCCGGCGAGATCTGCTGGCGCGGCGTGCGCGGCGCACCACTCGCTGCGTTACCGCCTGCCGCACCGGCCTGCTGCAGCAGCGAGTCCACCAGCGCTGCTAGCGGCCGCGGCAGTAGCTTATCTGCTGGCGGCACGCCACGCGGCGGCGCTGCGATCTCTGGAAGCAGGTCCACCTTGAGGTTTGGTGTGAAGGGATCAGGCAGCCGCATGTTGCGCGGGAAGGCTGACAAGATCAAGTTGCGCATCTGGATTGCCGGCGGCGGGATGACCTCGCAGAGGCGGTACTGGTGCTCGCACAGGAACTCCGGGAAGTCGTGCAGCAGCACCAGCAGCAGCCGCAGCGTGCCCTTGTACAGTAGCCGCAGCGGCTCCGCCAGCTCCGCAGCGCGCAGCGCAGGCTCCAGGAAATGCAGCAGGCCGATCAACAAGGCCTCAAACAGCGGCCAGCCGGCGCCGCCGGGTGCCATCAGCAGCCGCGGCATGAAGGAGCGGTGACTCAGCATCTCCAGGTAGCCGTAGCCAAAGCCGGGTACGCTGCTGGGCTGCAGCATCAGCAGCGCGAGCCCGAGGCAGCGTAAGTACCGCGGCGGCGGCTGCGCCGGCGCTGCTGCCGCGGATGCTGCTGCGGCTGCGGCTTCCTCCAGCGGGCCGAGCTCGCTGGCCAAACCCAGCAGCAGGCGCAGGTAGGGGCGGCCGTTGAAGGCGCCGGCTTTGTCTTCCGCGTCGCGGCGCAGCAGGCAGACGGTCATGGCCAGCATGCGGTTGAGGAAGGCCTCGCCGCCGCCGTGTCCCGCCACGAGGCACACGATAAGCTTGACCAGGGGGTCGATGGCCAGGAAGCTGAGCGGGCCGGGGGCCTGCGTGCCGTCTGGGCGCGTGGTGGGTGCCTCGCTCTGCAGAGAGTTCAGTGAGGACGTATGTTAGATGCGGAGGCAGGCAGCAGGTGACGGCAAGCAGTGGTCAGTAACGTATTTCGCTCATGCTGTACATCAGCTGTTTGTAAGCCATGTTGTCATGTACAAGCATCCAGAACACACTGCACCAGCTTGCCTCAGCACGCAGCAGGCTAGGCAACGCATCTAGCACTTTGCCAGGTAGTAGACAAAGCATCCGCGCCGCACCTGCAGGCAGTGGTTGACCGCCAGCTCCACCAGGATGCGCAGCATGCGGTCCGTGACGTCGTCCAGGTTGAGCAGCCCGGCCTGGCGCAGCTGCGCCACAAACGGCGCGTGCAGCTTCTCCTCGGGGTTGGCCATCGCGCGGCGCGCAAAGTCCTCAAAAAGCTGCGCCACCTGCAGGCAGGCACGTGCAGAAATCAGCCAGGCACATCAAGTTAGTGGGATGGTTTGCACACGTGAGCAATGACACGTCCAGCAGGGTTGGCCAACGTGCGGCGCGCACAGTCATCAAACAGCTGCGCCACCTGTAGGCCAGGCACGGGCAAACCATCATCCATCATGTCAGTAGCAGGCTGACGTTGCACATACACCAACCACAACGACATACCTCTCAGCAATGCTACAACCTCTGCACCACTGCAGCTTCCTCACTTTGCTGACCATACAGCACCAACATAACACATCCAAATCCAGATCGCACCTGCTGGTGGAATCCAGACGGGTCCTGCTTGTCCTTCAAGCCAGCCAAGTCAGGCAGCCCCGCCCGCAGCGCCGCGCGCGCCCTGCTGCTCTGCCTCGCAGCGCTCAGCAGCTGCAGGATGGCCTCATTACTGCCGGCTGCAGCTGACAGCTTGCCTAACAAGTCCAGTGACATGGACACGTCAGCATAGCCAGCCAGGCCGTCCTTCACGGCACGAGCAAGCAGCACGGCAAAGTCGCCGAGCGCCTGCGTGCGCGTCTGCAGCAGCAGCTTGGCCAGATAGGCGTCCACCTCTGGCAGCAGCAGCAGCCCCTTGCGGATGAGCGCCTCGGCCACATCCCTGCAGATAACACAGTACGGCACATGATGCATCAGACGAAAACGAACAAAGCGCATACAGCATGCAGCTGGCAGGTGGGCTGTGAGGGCGGCCAGCATGCGTGGTCGCATCAGCATGCAGCAGCCCGTGTGACACGCAATGCGGACACCTGCCTGCCTCATGTGCACAACCGCAGCATGCACATGCATTAGCGGATACCAACGGCCTCGAAAAACCCAACACTCAGTGCTGCTCTCCAACAGGGCTGGCCGCGATGTGCATGTGCTGCAGCACGTGCTGGTGCTGTCAGGACTGGTAGCGTAGTGCAGACCGCACCTGTGGAACTTAGCCTCGCTATTGATGCCCACCCAGAAGCTGGTCAGCTCCGCTGTGCACACTCACACACATGCACTGTAGCAGCAGCGCAGCCGCACCTGTGGAACTTAGCCTCGCTGTTAATGCCCACCCAGAAGCTGCTCACACCGCTGTGCACACCCACACGCATGCAATGCAGCATAAGCGCAGCCGCACCTGTTGAACTTGGCCTCGCTGTTGATGCCCACCCATAAGCTGCTCAAACCGTAGTGCAAACACACACACACATCCACATGCACTGTAGCAGCAGTGCAGCCGCACCTGTTGAACTTGGCCTCGCTGTTAATGCCCACCCAGAAGCTGGTCAGCTCCGCGCAGATGCGGCGCGCGCCCAGGCTGTCAGGGCCGCCCATGGCACCCACACACAGCGCCAGCGCCTCAGCGTGCAGCCCCGCGTGCACCTGTGTCATTGATATTGATGGCAGCACACCAGCACACGCAGTGTTGTGAGGAAGAAGGCTACGCACCACACAAGCTGAAGAGGTGCGGCGGAGCCAGGGATGAAACAGCGCAGCATCCAGTGGCTGCAGAAGTCAGCTACGTCAAGTTTCACGTCACCTGCACTTGCTGCAGCAGGCGCAGGGCCGCTCGGCAAACTGCTGCAACACACCTCCTATACAGTGCAGACGCGCTGCATGCGTCCAACAGGCAGCATCAAGCCATCTGCACAGTCTCCGCTGCTTTCAAAGCGCGACAACGGCATCTGCTGCTGTCTACATGCCGCACCTTGGACAAGTACTCCCAGGTGCGCCGGATGATACGCTTGGCGCAGAACAGCGTCACATCCTCGCCCCCGAGCATATCCTTGAACTGCCCCAGCACAGGCGCCAGCTCAGCGCCGCAGCCCTCAAAGCTGGCATTAGGATCGCGCTGCAGCGCCGCATTGACTGCCGAGTCTGCTGCTGCAGTCCAGGTCATGAGGCCCTCGATGAGTGCAGCGCCATGCAGCGAGCCCTCAGGCAGCCGCGTGTCTGGCTTGTCTGGCACAGCGCCTGGCGGGCCCTCCATGCCAGCCTGGCGAGGGAGAGGGGAGAGGTGCAAAGGTTGCGCAGCGTCAGGCAACAGGCGCAGGGTGCAATTCGTAAGAGCTGTGGTGCTGGCATGACTCAACAAACACGGCGCACAGTCAGTCTAAGGTTTGGCGAGAGCAATTCAGGCAGGCTTGACATGTTGAACACATGCGACCACCCCTCAGCCGCACAGCCCTGCAGCGCACCTGCAGCGGGCTGCTGGGTGGCTGGCCGCCCTCAGCGTATCCGCGCGGCAGCGGGTGCACGCCACGCGGCAGCCGCCCGTAGTCCTCGTACACGCGCTGCTGCGCGGGGTTGCCCGGCTTGGGCTTGAGGCTCTCTGGGAGTGCTGCGGGGAAGGCCGCGCCCTGCTGCTGCTGCTGCATCAGGCTGCGCTGGTAGAAGTCGACGCCGCGCTGGCGCGCCGCCGCGCGCGCCTCGTACGCCTGCGCACACGGGGCAGCGAAACAATATAGATTTGAACTTTGATGTGATTTGGCGATGACACCTGGGGTGAGATGCATCGGAAGCGCAGATGCTGCAGGCTGCTGTCACCGCTGCTCCGGACATGTGAGGCACCTGCTGACATAGCACTCCATGCCTATGCTTGTGGGCCTGCAGATTTGCTGTCATACCAGCATGCATGGACTGCGCCCCACCTGTGCCAGCGACTTGTCGATGTCGCGCACCGCCTTGTCTGTTGCGGCGCGCTCAATGATGGTGCAGCCCAGGTCCAAGTTGTCGTTGACCAGCAGCTGCGGGTACAGAGGCACATAGAACATAGAACACAGAAGACGAGCAGCGCGTCAGACAGTGAGAATGAAGTGAGTGGTGCAGCCCAGGTCCAAGTTGTCGTTGACCAGCAGCTGCAGGTGCAGAAGCACATAGAACATAGAGCCAGGCACGTCTCACAACAAGAACATGCCATTAAAAAATGCCACCCCTGCCACCTCACCTCCACAGCCTGCGCCAGCATGGCAGGGTCCATGCTGGGCTGCAGCATCATCTTTAGCTGCGTGCCCAGGCTCACGCGCAGCGGCTCCTTGCACGTCACCAGCGCCAGACTGCCAGCCAGGCTCGAAACCATCAGGTGCGCAGCAGCACGCAGCCGCGACTCATCCGGATCGCTGGCATAGTCCTTGGTCACCAGCTCATACGTGGTCATGCACGCGATGGTCACGCTGCGCTCGACGATAGGAGTGATGATCTCACACATCGCGCGGTCAACCGCCACAGGAACCAGCCGCTTGAGCCCCAGCCGCTCAGCAAGCACGCCCAGCTGCGGGCTGATCTGCACATACGTGTGCAGCTTGGTGAGTAGTCCAGGCTCCGCAGCAGACGCGGCAGCAGCAGCAGCCGCAGGCATGCCAGCAGCGGGCGACGCCGCAGCGCCGGCAGCACCCGCAGCCGCGCCGGCAGGGGATGCGGCTTGCGCAGCGGCGGCGGCAGCGCCGGCTGGTGACGCTGGCACTGCGCCGCCGGCTGCCTTGCCTGCTTCGCCTGCTGCTGCTGCTGCGCCTGGCGGCGGCGGCGGGCCCGGCGGGCCAGCGGCAGCAGCACTCCCCGCAGCACCCGGCATGGCGCCAGGAGGCGGCGTGAGAGCCGGCGGCGCGCCTGGCGGCACTAGCGCCGGGTTGAGTGCGGCTCCTGGGGGGGCCTTGGCTTCCGGCAGCGCCGAGAAGTCTGGGTTGTGCATCTGCACGCGCGGCAGGTCGCGCAGCGCGGTGCTGGGGCACACATCAGCCAGGGAGACCTCGAAGGTCTTGAAGGTCATCTCGATGACGAAGGAGATGTTGAGCTTGAGGCGCGGCATGGCGTGGATCTCCGCCAGCATGGACAGGATGCCGGCGATCATGGGGTTGGTGGCCTTGAACACCTACGACGCACAATGAGGTGCGTAAGTAGCAGTAAGAATGATTTGTCAGCCAGAGCCGCACAAGATGTGTGCAAGAGCGGCACAGTGCAGCAGGGCACTGACAGCACTAAATTGTCCAAGAACACGCAGCCGGCATGAGCATAACATGGGTCGCAATTGGCGGGGGTTTACACAAACAACCCTACGCACAATATCACGTTACTCGCCCCGCTCACCTTGGTGTCCTTGCAGCCGCTGAGCACCTTCTCCACAAAGGGCAGCACCGCGATCATGCGCCCGCGCGTGTAGGCGTCCGCGATGAGCTGCTTGAGGTCCATGTCCTTGGCCAGCACTGGCTTGTTCTTGGCAAGCGTGAGCAGGCCCAGCCAGCTGCCCAGCTGCTTGATCAGCGTGCGCTCGTTGGTCTGCGTGATGGCGCGGTCGCTCTCCAGCAGCGCCCTGGATGGTGAACGATGATGGCGGGTGGCAGGCACACAGGCAGGCAGGCAGGCAGGCAGGAGAGGTTCAAGAAGAGGTGCGTAGCATTGATGCTGGGTAGGCTGTCGAGTGCGAGCGGGAGGCGCCCTTGTGGGCAAGCACGCAGGCATCAAGGCGGCGCGGTGCAGAAACTTGCCAGCACCATTGCACCACTGCTGACAGCAGCAGCAGCAGCAGCAGCAGCGGGCGCACCTGCAGTAGTAGTAGGTGGTGCTGAGCACAGTCTTGGCCAGCTCCTTGTGTGCCAGCGCATCCAGCAGCACCACGTAGGTCTTGTGGTGGTTGGGCTCCTGCAAGCAGCAGCAGCAGCAGGTCAGCACAACAAACACAGAGGCTGGTGGCAGGAGCTTCAGGATAGAGCTGCTTGGAGCCGGTGCAGACCAACAGCCGCGACCCGCGTCAATACAGTCGTGTAGCTGTTACTTCCAACAGGAGCACTCCTGCTGATAGCCATGTTGTTGTGGGGTTATGCTCGGGCCACACCTGTGCTGCGCGCTTGACCACCAGGTAGTTGGCGAACCACTCGATGTACTTGGGGATGACCACACTGCCCAGGTCCCTGCTCTTGCCCGCCATGTTGTCCACGGTCAGGTTGTTCATCAGGAACGACACCTGCAGCAAGTGGATATTGAGGCGCCACAGTCAAGTGATGAATGAGTGCGCAAACAGTTGGGGCAAGGCAGCATGCATTGCTGTGAGAATCAATACTGTGAGGGTGATAGGCTGGGCGGGCGAGCATTGCATACACGTACAAGCACCATCTGCACCACAGGAGGCCATCTAGCAACTGCCTCACTGCTGCAGCTGCAAACCAGACGCAAGCACTTCCACTGACCCTGTCAGACGTAGCTTCACAATCGTGCACGATACAGCAAGCCACCGGCAAGCCGGCAGGGCCCTGCATCCCACCTTGTCTGTGAGCGTGTCATTGGGCGCCGCGCCCGTCGCGTGCTTGCGCTCCGCCGTGTCCAGCGTCTCATTGTTGAGCGTCATGTTCAGCGTCATGCGCTCAAACTGCGTGGGCTTGTCATTCAGCGCCATCGTGGCAGCAGCCTGTGCCACATTCGCGTTGCTGAGGATCTCCCGCAGGTTCTCGCCCGTGTCCAAGCTGCCTCCACCCATGCTGCCGCTGGCGCCTGCGCCCGCACTGGCACCACCTGCAGCAGCCTTGCTGGCGCCGCTGCTGCCAGCAGCAGCACCCTTGGCAGGGCCGCTGCTGCTGCCGCCCTTGTCAGCAGGGCCGTTGGCAGCATTGCCAGCCTTGCCGCCGCGGCCACCAGCAGCGGCTTGCTGCTGCTGCTGCTGCTCGCCCTTGCTGCCGCTGCTGCTGACGCCATTCGGCACGTTGCTAGCCGCACGCCCGCCGCTGCCGCTGCCGCTGCCAGCCGCCTGCTTGTTGCTCTCGCTGCCTGCTGCTGCTGCTGCCGCTGCTGCTGCTGCCTCCGCGCTCCCTCCCTCGCCCAGGCCGCTCGCAGTGCCGCTGGCAGCGCCGGTGAGGTCACCGTCTGCTGCTGCTGCCCTGCCGCTGCTGTCGCCGCCGCTGCGCACCACCCTCTCCATGTATGCGCACAGCGCTGCATCCACGCTCTTGAGGTGCGGGATAGCCAGCGCTCGCTCACAGAACTTGGGCCACAGGTGCAGCTCAGGCTTGAACTGGCTGATGGCGCCAAGACCAAAGCGGAACATCTTGCTGTTGGGTGGCTGCGCGAGTGCCTGCAGGTGGACGTAGGCGGCAAGAGACACAAGCAACGGAAGGGTGTGCGTTAGGTCCAGCACCACCAGAAAGGCAGCATGATGAGCAGCACCATATGGGCAATGGCTGCCGCAACGCATCTGGCTACATGCATCCAGTTCCAAGCCTCGCGCCATACCACTGCTTGCTGGCAGATTAATATTCATCCCATTGCAAGCATGTGTCCTGCACTCTGCGCTTGCACTCGGCTCAGCGGTGCAGCTAGTGCTGAGGTGCATCTGCGCGCCACCCTCGCGCAGATCCCCACCATCCAACCCCAGTCAGCCGCTAGAAAAAACCAAGTCAGCCCCTAACAACCAGCGCCCACCTGCAGCACGTGGCGCAGCGCCATGCCCAGCGTGATGTTGGTCAGCAGCTGGTGGTGCAGCAGCGCGCCAAACAGCGCCGCCGTGGTGTCCAGCTCCAGGTCTGGGTAGTTGGGGAAGAAGCGGTACTCGTCAAACAGGTTGTGCACCATACACGCAAACACCACCTGCAGGCAAAACGAACACAAGACGGGGATACAGGACAGCATTGGTGGTGAGCTGAGGACGAATCGGAACAGCAGCTACACACATGCAAAGCAGTGCAAGCAGAGGGAAAGCACAGCACAGAGGGACATGTAGCCAGAGCGCTCAAACCAAGGCACCTACGCTGTGACAACGCAGCTGCAACCATCCATAACAACAGGGCTGTCTGCCCGCACCACCAGAGCTATTCAGCCCACCAGCACTCCCAGCAGAAGCGCACGGCTCAACGTAACCCTGAGTGCTGTGCACACTAGACAATCAGCAATACCGCAGCAGCACATACCTGCTGGTGTGGCGTGCCTGCCTTGAAGGCCTTGAGCTGCGCCACCAGCTCAGACACCGGCTGCCGCTCATGGTACAGCTTCTGGAAATAGCCATTGGCCTCGCTCTCAATCGCGTCAGGGAACGCGCCGCCGCCCACAGCAGCCAGGCCGCTCTCCGCTGCGCCGCTGCCGATCTGGCTGGCTGCTGCTGCTGCCAGCGCTGCCTCAGCTGCAGGGAAGGCCTTCTTGGCCAGCTCCAGTGATCTCGCCAGCTGTCCTGCAAGACCCGGCACAACGCTTGCGCCTGCTGTGTACAGCCCGCGCAGCAGCACTGTGGTGAGGTCTGCAGACAGTACGGACACAACGGCAGTGCCGGGGCCGCCTGCTGCTGCGCCGCCGCGGCCGCTGGGCGCCGGCGCGCGCTCCGCTGCTGCTAGCCTGCCCTCTGCAATGGCTGCGAGCTGCACTTCTAGGAATGTGAGTGTGGCTGTCATGAACAGGCCACTGCTGGCGTCCCTACTCAGCCTGCCGGCTAGCCACTTGTCTAAGTCTAGCAGCTTGCGCTGCGCTGCGAGTGCGGCGAGCTCAACTGCCAGAGGCGGCGGTGCCTGGTCGAGTGCCGATGACAGCCCCTTGACTTCTAGCACGACGTCTAACAGGTCTGCTGCCCTGCCCGGCCGCTCCTGCAGGAACTCCGACATGCAGCACAGCAGCGCGGCAGGCCGCTGCTGCCACAGCCGCGCAAGCAGCACGGCGCGGCTGCTGCTGGGCGGCGCGTCGAACAGTAGCGGCGCTGCCACGCTGCCCCACACAAAGCGCTCCAGCACCCCCCAGCTGGTGTCCTGCGGCCCTCGCAGGAAGGCTGTGGCTGCTACGAGCACCTCTGGGCAGGCGCTGGCAGGCCCGCGGCGCAGCATCTCCAGCACGCCTGCTGACAGCTGCGGCAGCTCAGCCAGCTGCGCCAGCACTGTTAGCAGGTCTAGGCTAGCCCAAGCCTGGTTGGGTGTGCCAAGCGGGGACTTGCCCTGGCCCATGCCCTCTAAAGGTGCAATCTTCTTTGCTGTGCGCTCCCAGCTGAGCACGTCCGGGGGTGCTGCCACTGCCTGCACCAGCAGCGAGAGCTGGCCCGGCGCGTTGCCCCACACTCTGCCGGCGATCGCAGCCAGAGGGAAGGGGTCAGTGGTGGCGCGCCGCCACGCTGCCATGAGGATGCTGAACCCTGCTGCATCAGGAACTGCAAAACCCTCGTGGTCGAGGGCCTCCGCCACCCGTAGCCAGCTGAGGCTGGGTGCTGCTGCCTTGATGCCGTCCATGATGACCGGGACGTTCCAGCTGATGGCATTACTAGCGCTGCCGCTGCTTGCAGGGCCGCTGATGCTGAGCACTGCGCGCATCGCATCTGCAAGGCCCAACGCATCCGGCTCCAAGCCGCGGTGCGTAGCTGCCAGCAGGCCCAGCACCTCTGCTACTGCCTGCTCATCAAGCCTGCCTGCATACTGCTGCAGCAGGGCCTTGAAGGTGTCTGCGCTGGCGCTGCAGGAGTAGCCCAGCTCCCGCATCGCTCCTGCAAGCTTGTGCTTTGCTGCCAGGGGCGGCCCCATGTTGGCCTGGGCCGCCCCGGGCCCGCTGCCTCGCGAGGGCGGCAGCTTGAGCTTATCAACCGCCGCAAACGCACAGGCGCTGCTGCTGCCGCTGGCGCTGCCGGCGCTCAGCAGTGCTGCTATGCGGCTGCGCGCAGCCTGCTGCTGCTGCGCCTGCTGCTGCTGTTGCTGTTTCGGCTGCTGGCGCCTGTTGCCGCTGGCGCCGCTGCTGCTGCTGCTACTGGTGGTGGTGTTGGGCACTGTGCCAGCTGCTGCAGCATTCTGCAGCCCCTGGCGCTGCCGGCTGGCGTGGTGCGGCGGCAGCTGCTCCTGCTGCTGCTGCTGCTGCTGCTGCTGCACCACTGGGCCGTCCGGGGGCGTGTTGACCCACCGCCGGCCGCCTCAGTGCAGGGAATGCCTCAGTGAACTGTTGAGCTGCATGTGATACAGACAGATCGGCCACTACTGAGTAAGCACGCAGATACAGGCGATGAAGGCCTCCAAAACAGCACTGCTTCGGTGGTTACACAACCACCCGCTGTCCAGCCTGTGCGGGCGCTCAAACGACATGCAGCGGTGTGTCAGCAAATAAATATCGCATAGCAGTACCCACCTGGCGCTCGGTCGCTCTGTGTCCGCTCTCAGCTGTGCAAGAATGAGTTCGAGCTGATCCTGCCCAGTCTGCTGGTGTGGCAGCAACCTCTCTGGCCTCTGGCAATGCGCAGAAGACTTCAATAAACCCACTGGCGTTGTACCAACAGTCGCGGCTCTCGTTTGCACTGTGAGGCGTGCAGGAAGAGCAGGGGCTTGTGCCGGGTGCTCGTGAGCAAGCCCAGCTAGCGAAGGCAATGGCACTCCCCACAAACGGCTGTAAGATATCAACAGTAATCCCAAACCCGGCAGTGGCTGACGAACGGTGCTGCTGCTGATTGATCAAACTGCACCGTCCTTTACAAACGTTGTGCAGCGACAGCGCCGCTTGCTAATACCGATCTCCTATGATGATGATGCTGTGGGCACCACCATGAGCTTGGGCCATGCATGCTGAAAATGACTGAGCCCAGGGTGTAGCAAAGTCCTGTGCCTGTCTTGTTCTATTGGCATAGCGTGCAAATCCACAGGTTACACTGTCTGTGCCACATTGGATGCACGGAAGGAGTATCAGCTGATGCTGTGCCATGGTGTGCTGGTGCTGGTGCTGGTGCTGGTGCTGATGCTGCTGCTACCGCTGCTGATGATGCTGGTCCGCAAACCATTCTGCTGCCATGCCCTTGTAGCATGGCAACCAAGGGATTTGTAAACTGCCAAGCCGTTGCAGCTGCCAGCGTGACATCGCACAAGCTGTTGGCAAGCCAGATACCTGCACAGCGGCAGCTGCCTGTCTGTACACTGTACATATGCGCCCTGCCTGAATGAAAGCTTCAAGCTTCTGCTAATAGCATCATTTTGCAGCCACGGTTGCCAGCCACCTCTATCATAGTTGTTCTTCCTTGATAATAGGCAGAACAACCCGCAGCTGCTTCTTGCTGCTGTCCCACTTCGCCTTGCCATGCTCATGGTTAACCTTGTGCGGCAGGTGCGTGGACAGCTTGCTGCAGGCGGCAAGCAACAAGAAAGCGCAGTACAGGTTTGCGTCATGGCAACGGCAAATCATTCAAATGACCTTCGTGGCTGAACACCCTGGTCATGCATACTGGCTTCACTTGCATGTTGCAACATGCAGCTGGCTGATGTTCAGCGTCTTCTGCTGGGTGACACAGTGCTGGTTGTGACACTGGTAAGCAGCGGCTCACTAGATAGGAGAAGATAGCCGCAAGTGTGTTGCCGTCACATCCAGATCCAGCTCTGCAGCAGCAGCAGCAGGGGGATTTGCCAATGTGGTGGGTCAGCGGCTGCAGCAAGCATTGGGTTTGCTTGCTAGTGCTGCTTAAAAGCTACGCGTCACAGCAAGGCACGGCTTGCTGATGGGCTGAGTTGCAGGCTGTTGTTGTTTAATCCACTGTGATTGTTTCACCTCAAGGGTTGTGACAGTTTCATCAGGCATGCTGTGCAGCTGGGTGGCTTTGAGCCAGGCCATTAGGTGACCTGCCAAAACACGGTACCGCCGCAGGAAACGGGTTTTTGAAGTTTCCATGGTGTGCTGTGATGCACCGCTGCTTTTGCGCACCTGCTGCTGAGTTGGCGTGCGGCAGCTGCAGCACCACCACCAGCTCCTCGCAGCAGCTGCTGGAGGGGTCCTTGCCAGACATGCCCAGGAAGTTGTCAGAGGTGGTCACTGCCTGCTTGTAGCGTAGCTCAAACCTGCAGGACAGCAGACAAGTGCAGAAGGCAGAATCTTCAGCAGCTGGCAGGGCTGCAATTCCCTGGTTGTCTACTTCGCAGCTCCCTGCCATGCGTGTCGATGCAGTGCCTCACCATGGCAAGAATAAGCACCCAACTGCTCTGCAAGCCGTCGGCGCATGCCTTGTGCAAGCACTGCCTTGGCAGGTACCACCTGCACTCGTAGTGCTGACACTGGTGTGCCTGGTGCTGCTGCTGCACTTGCACTTACTCGGGCACCTCTCTGCCATCATCTGTGTCATCATCATAGCCGCTGCAAGCAGCCTCCTCTGCTGTCCAGATGTCATTCTTGTCACGCCCTGCAAGGCATGCGGACAATGGTATGTGGCATGTGCTATCAGAGTCTTCGCATGCTGCAGCGTTCCATAACAGGGCCAGCTCAGCGTGCGGCGGTGTCAATGGTAGAATGCTGTTCTGTGGTTGCTGCTGAGGCAGTTGCTACCTCTGTGCACTTGGCAAGAGGTCTGGCACATATAAATGAATCCGCAGTTGTGCGCACCTTTGGGTGAGGCAACCTTTACTGGTAGCAGGTCTTGAGGTCCTATGCTGGCTGGCGTTGCTGATGGCTTGGAAAGTTCGCCTTTCCTTGGCGCATCATCTTGTACTGCCTGGACAGCGAGGGTGGTTGTACGTACATGTGGGTTCCTTGGTTACGGAAGCTGTTCCTATTTTTCTGCTGTTCTGCTGACATCCTAAGCAGGCTCTGCATGCTGGTGCCATGTATGTTTACCAAAACAGCCATAGTTGCACGAAACGTTTCGTTTGAAACGAAACGTTTCGTTTTTAAACGCGTTTAAAACGCCAGTGCCTGGACTGAAACGCTGCTGAAACGCTGCTGAAACGCCATGTCACAGTATGCACTCTAGAGGCATGTAGAGGCCAGTTACATCAATTCTTTGCATTTCAATTGTTTGTAAATGATCAATACTAGTCTTTATAGTCATTAATTGACCCCAGAACTGTGCCTGCCGGGCTTGGAGGGCTGCCAAGGCACGGCAGCAGGCTTGACTAGTTGACAGCAGTACAGCTCCAACACTTGAACATACTTGGCGATCGTCGCACGACAGCTCTTCGCAAAGTCAAAATGAATTGAGGTGCCAGTGCGTAATCTACTTATTAATCGTGATATCGTGTGAATGCGTTGATGTCCACGGACCATGTGCAGCGAGGCACCACAGCAGCTGGAGGGCTGCTCGGCGTATCAGGGATGAGCTTTCATCCCAAGGTTTACGCAAAGAAGCAAACTGGCAACATTAATAATGCAGCAGTTGAGTCTCTTACCAAGAAAGCAGCGACCACTGGTTACAGGAACAGAGCTGAGCAACCTGCACACCTCCTGCTGCACACACAAGCAACTGTAAACATAGTTGCATAGTCGCGACACATTAAATGTCATTGTGTTAATCTGCTGGACTCAATGCACAATCATCCAAACCTCAGCACCATGCTGGCTGAAACACAACAGACACTGAGCAGCAAGCTATGGTAGCCTGATCAGTGGTCTTCTTGCCCATATCGGTGACTGATAGGAGAACAACAAGTATTCAAATACCAACAAAGATATACAGTAAATGTTTTGAAGAGCCCTGAGTACCTGAACGGGCCGCTAGGCCGAGTAACGAGGGGTTCTGCATTCAAACGCCTGAGCCCCACTAGAGCTGCCGTTTAGATACAGCGTTTCACACTGAAGGCGTTTAAAACGCACGTTTTAAACGTTTCGTTTCGTTTCATAAACAGCCGGACCCCACGTTTCGTGCAACTATGAAAACAGCAGCAGAGGCCCCAAGTGGGCCCCTTCCACAGCCTACCTCTTGGTGGTTCAACAACTTGGATAGCGCCTCAAGCTCCATTGAGAACTCAGCTAACGAGTTCATGGTGCAGGATCAGGCTTGTGGTGGACACCGCAGCACACAAGAGTAACGAGATGGCAAGGCCCGCCAAACTGTGTAGTGAAGCGAACGATCCGATGCAGCCCCTGACGTCCGTACTATCAATGCAAGATATCGCTGTCAACCTAATCGTGTGTCGACTTGTGTGCACCCTGTGCTCTGCCACGTAGCAGGCGTCAAAACCTAGTTGACTAACCTGTCAGGCTCCATAACAACTACGCTGTGACGCTTTCTATGACTGAGTTAGCAGATGTCGATATCAAATGCATTTGATTGGTTTTCCTGTGGCATGTGTCGTGTGGCTCGTGAGGTTTCCGGCATCAGAATCACCATGGCTGGTGCAGCTGCTGGGTCTCAACAGCACTGAAGCAGTTCCAACCCAACACCTGCGGTCTAAACAATCCCACCTGAACAATAGTTATACAGCACGTATCAGGGGTCCAACCGTGGAAGAGATGGCAAACGTATGTGACAGCGCTGCTGCAGCTTGCCCAATCCCTCTGCTTCTTGTTCTTTGCGCTGATGTAGCTGCACCACACAGGATGATGAGCTCTATAGCGGGTACGATGACCAGGGGCGTGTAGGGGTGAGTAAGAGGCTACCTCTGGGGTGGGCTTGGCTTTCAGTTGACCTGTTATGTGCTGCGGCAGCTGTTGACGCATGTGTTGCTGCTCGCAGAGTCCTGCAGGAGGCAGTGTATTTCAGCCGCTGGATGGCAGCGCTGGCTTCACTCCAGCAGGTATGCCGGCAGCATCAGCAGCTGCAGCCGCACATCAAGGTGCTGTTCAGGCATGCGTTGATGCACCTGACTCTGCATGCAACAGTCACGTGTAGCACTGCTTGCTATGTCAGCAACCGCACAGAGTTCAGGACCTGAGACAATACTTCCTACTTTTGCTGCTACTGCAGCAGCTTCCATGCCACCAGGAACAGCCAGCACCAGGCTCGGGACTGGCATGCGCATGGGAACAGCAGCAACAGATGCATCTGTGAGTTGCCGCCTCTGACTGCCAGCACAGGCAGCGGCCTGCCGGAAAACTGCTGCAATCAAGCAGAGCTGCAGCAGTGTACTCGTACTGTATCTGCTTAAACACTTATGCAGAACTTATCATGTGAAGCAGAAAGCAGAAAGCAGCAGGTCGATACGCCTTGCAGTTAGACTGTGGGCAGCCGCAGCAGCGTTTCATCAACTGCAGAGCTTGTAGACAGTTTGAACACAACTGCAGCCTTACTAGTGTTATCCTGCTGCCAGGCTGCCCGGCCAATGACCAGGAACAGGGGTGCTGGCTTCAGCAGCAACCCAAAGGGTCGTTCTGACCCCTTTGGGCAGGCTAACAAGGGCATGGCAAGCGCAGGCGGCAGCAGCAGCTTACTACCGCGCAAGCAGGCTGCCAGCACAGAAGAAGTTGCCAGAGAAATGGACAAGAAGGTGCATGAGGTGCTGGAAGCGAGTGTGCTGCTGTCGCAGCAAAAAGATGCACAAGCAGGTGAGCACAGCAGCTGGTGAGTTGCCGCTGCATGTGTGGTGCCTGCAGATGCAATTCTTGCAGCGTGTATTATTTAATGCAGCAAT
Organism: Tetradesmus obliquus; assembly: GCA_030272155.1. Lineage (NCBI taxonomy): Eukaryota > Viridiplantae > Chlorophyta > Chlorophyceae > Sphaeropleales > Scenedesmaceae > Tetradesmus > Tetradesmus obliquus. The sequence goes on along the minus strand of CP126194.1, from coordinate 5,694,356 downwards.
AATTGCTTCCAACCATAACCGCGACTATTTGTGCAATGTTTGGTGCTGCTCTGCAACGCAGCGCTAGAAAAGGCACTAGATGCTCGCAAGAAGGAGCGGCAGCTGGCCAAGTTCAGGGAGAGTGCGGGCCAGGGTGACAACCACCCGCCAGAGCTAGGGTTTGCAGTGGAGCTGCAGTTGGCCAGCTGCTATGCAGCCAGTAAGCTGTATGGGGAGGCACTGGAACTGTATGGGGCGCTTGTCAAGAGCAAAAACCTGCAGGTGCAAGCGGGCAGGTGAGGTTCAGAGGTGTTGCCCTGCATGGGCAATGTGCCAGCAAATGTGGCTGCAGCTGTCTCCTGCAGAGCGGCCTGGCAATCACAGCAGCAATACAATACATCAGCTTTTCCGGCAATGGCAACAAGCAGATGTTGCTGCAAACAGTAATGGAGCAACTTGGACAAGCTGTGCTGCCTTCATGCTGCTGCAGGTTCCGTGTAAATATGGGCAACATATATTTTGAGCAGGGGAAGTATCCAGCAGCCATCAAGATGTACAGGATGGCACTGGACGCACTGCCAGCAGCAGCTGCAGGCCCACGCGCCCGGCTCATGACCAACATTGGCCTCGCATTTGTACAGCTGGGACAGTACGGGGATGCAGCAGCAGCGTTTGAAAACGCAATGGACACAGCTGCAGACCATCAGGTGAGCGTCAATTGCTGTACTAGACATGCATTTGATGAATCAACAGTGCAGATATGGGATTGGTGTACATTGCGCAAAAACGGCTAGCCTGCAACAAGGCTTCCTATCACCAGTGCAGTTGGGCGGCACTCACTGCTGCAATTATGTTTCTTCGTGTTCCTGCAGGCTGCATTCAACCTGCTGGTGTGCTCGTATGCCCTGGGTGACAAGGAGGGCATGATGGCTGCCTTCCAGCGCCTGCTGGCTGTGCCAGGCCTCGCAGACAGCCAGGATGATGATGACGAGGAGCGGGGAAATGACTCCGGCACAGATGAGGAGGGAGCAGCTGCAGGGGATGAGGGCCTGGGCAGCAGCCTCACCTCGCTCAAGCACCGCTTCAGGGACGGCTCGAGGGATGCTGCAGGCGGCAGCGATCAGATGAAGCAGGAGCAGAAGCAGCAGAAGGCCAGCATCACCAAGTGAGCTACCTTGCTACACTGCATTTTATGGTCCCTGTGTGTTGGTCATTGCACGTGCCCGGCGCCAGTCGCTGATGGCGTGTACAGTATGGCCTCATGTGTGCAGCGCGACTGCAGCAGACGGGTGTATCACATGGTTGAGCATTGCCTTGCATGCTGTTTGGCTGCTGCCTGCAGGTGCGTGCTGACAGCAGCACAGCTGTTGGCTGAGGGCCTGGCTGACAAGGGCGGCTTTGCTGCTGGCTTTGACTGGGCAGAGGAGCAGCTGCGGCAAGCCGGGCTAGGCAAGATAGCGGCAGAGGTGAGTGTAGGCCGGCAAGCTGACCCTGCTTGCAGTGCCTGCCACGCTGCTGAGTGGCACCTCATGCAGCAGCTCTGCTGTGGCAAATGTTGAGAGACGGCTGCCACGTGTAGTGCCTATATGGCAGTTCTGCTCAGCTTTCCACACATCAGAGGTCTGGACTTCAACAGCAGGTGCATAACAGTCATTTGAGATCAATCAAGCATCCTGGCATCTCATGTTGATGGGCATGACTGCTTCCTTGTTCAGGTGCTGCTGGCCAAGGCCAGTCGCCACCTGGCCAACAAGGAGGTGGAGGCTGCAGCTGCTGTGTACAAAACGTTTGAGCGGCGCGGCCCAGCGCTACGCGCTGCTGCTGCCACCAACCTGTCGTTCCTGTACCTGCTGGAGGGCGACCTGGCAGCAGCAGCAAAGTACACGGACCTAGCACTGAAGACCGACAGGTGTGTGAGCGTGCAGCCACATCTCCAGCAGGCCTGAGCCACAATGACCTGTCTCTGGAACTCAACCCTAGGAGTTGGCTTTGATGAAGTGCGCAGAACTGCACAGCCTCTGCTAAGAACCAGTTCTTACAGTTGTGCTGAAGAATGGAACTGTATGCCTGCGTCGGGCTGTGCTGCTGCAGGTACAATGCGCAGGCGCATGTGAATCGGGGTGTGGTGCTGCTGGAGGCTGGCAGCCTAGAAGAGGCCCGCCAGGCATTCAGTGATGCAGCAGCCATCCAGCCGCTGTGTGTGCAGGCGCTGTACAACCTAGGGTGAGCAAGGTGCACAGAGTAGTGTGGTGGTACTGTACAGCCCAGTGGCTCAAGCATGAGACGTTTGCATTGCGCAGGTGCCTCATGTCAGCCGCCCAGCCAGCGCACTTGTGTGTTGACCCCAAGTTGTGAGTTGTTGCAATGACCTCAAGCAATTGCTGTTGCAGCCAACTGCCACGCTGGGAGTCACAGTTCTGCTGGCTCATCGCTGCTGTTGTGCTGCTTTATGGTGTGCCTGCAGTGTCGTCAACCTGCGGCTGGGAGAGCCCGAGGCGGCCATGCTGCCGCTGCGCAAGCTGCACGGACTGCTGCCAGACCAGCCAGAGGTACGCTGAGCGGCTCATCTGCTGCAATGCACTGCCCAAGGACCTACACAGCCGTGCTGCCAGCATAGTGTGCGCTGCGCAGGAGTGGTTGGTGTGTAGGCTGTAGCCGACTGATGCAGTTGAATTGATACCCCTGCTTCTGAGCACAGCTCTCCACAGCCATGTTGATGGCGCTAACACCTGCGATGTGGGTGCTGTTTGCAGGTTGTGCATTGCCTGGCGCTGGCTGCCGACATGTCTGGCGACAGCGCTGGCGCCATCCGCTGGCTGGAGGTGCTCACCAGCCTGGTGCCGCATGACCCTGGGGTGCTCTGCAAGCTGGGGGCGATCTACCACAGGTGGGGCACTGCTGCTGCAGCCACCATGCTTGCGTCAATTTTTTATTTGCTATGCCAGGCAGCAAGGCTGGCACTGGATATGCTGACATCAAGCCATTGCCTGTGCCCCTCTCCTTTGCCGTGTCTTTGCGCACCTTCCTTTGCTCTTCAATGCCACCTCACAATGCACCTCAGTATGTGTACGCCTCAAACTACATCTCAATGTACACCTTGATGTACACCTCAGTGTACACCTCAATGTACGCCTCATTGTACCTCTCACTTTGCTGCAGGCTGGAGGAGGAGGCGCGCTCACTTGGCTACTACCAGGACGCCCACCGCGTGTGGCCTGTCAACCTGGACGTCATCTCCTGGCTGGGCGCGTTCCACGTGCGCAGCGAGGTCTACGAGCGCGCCATCCCCTACTTTGAGCTGGCGGCAGCCATCCAGCCGCAGGAGGTCAAGTGGGCGCTCATGACCGCCAGCTGCTACAGGCGCATCGGGGCATACGGGCCGGCGCTCAAGCAGTGAGTGGCGGTGTACAGGGGAGAGTGGGGAAGCGTGCGGAAGTGGATTGCAATGACTATTTTGGTGCAACCAGTGCGCTGTAGCCGATGATATGCACGAGCAGTGGCCTGCCCAGACGGATGTATGCCGTAAAGCACAATGCGTCCAGCAGGCTGCCAGCACTCGCTCCACGTCTTGCCACAACTGCGCACATGTGCCGCTGCACCATACTAATGTCCTCTGTGCTGCTTCCGGCTGTACCATGCCTGCATTGCTGTAATGCAGCTACCAGTCCACCGTGGCCGTGCAGCCCGGCAACGTGGAGGCGCTGCGCTACCTGGTGGCCATGTGCCAGGAGCTGGGGCGGCCCGGTGAGGTGGAGCGCTACGCGGAGATGCTGCGGCGAGCCGAGCGAGCAGAGGTGCGCGGCCAGCTGCATGCTGGCATGCCGCTGCCATACACGATTAAATGTTGTTAGGGGGGTTGCTGCAACATACATGCATTGTGTGTCAGCCGTAGCATGTCAAACGCGGCCTGTGGGCTGGGATGTGCGTTCGAAGCAAGTGGTTGCTGGTAGCCAACATCTGATCGTTCGTTACTGCTGCACCTCGTGCATATGTGCAGGCTGTCGCGGCAGCCGCAGCAGCAACCAGCAGTGCAGCATCCATGCAGCAGCAGTCTGGGGACAATGCAGACTTCCAGCAGACCACGCTGGACACTCAGGCTGCTGCAGGGACAGCTGCTGGCAGCGGCATTAGCAGCTTGGACAGCCGGCTAGCAAAGAATAGGCGGCCGACAGGGCAGGATGGCCCAGCAGGTGCTGGGAAGGCAGCAGCAGACGACTGGGGTGCTGAGCCACTGGGAGAGGATCTGCTGCCGATGTAATAGCGTGCAGCTGCCGAGCCCAGCGCTATGCTGTGCAGCTAGATGTGTCAGAGGCTGGGCACAGGAAGTCCGTTAGCTGATATGCCAGTGCACTCAGGCTACCAGCAAAGACTGATCAGCGTCATCACTTGTTGCCGTTCGAGCATTGCCGTTTGAGCAGCTCATACGTTGTGTCATGCTGCCAGCACTGGCATTGCTGAAGTAATTACGGCACGGGTGGCCTTGATCTACAGGCATGTTGCCTGGTCGCATGGCTTGAGCTCCACATGCATCCCATGCACTGCATGCAACCAAACAGCGTGCGGTGTTTTTGGCAAGCTTGCACTCTGTTCTGCAACCAGTGTTTGTGGCAAAACCAACTATCCAGCGTTAACGTTGGTTCGGCATGCTGTATTCACTTGTTTCGTCCTGCCCTGCAGTCTGCATTGGTGAGGCACGTGCACTGCCTATCAAGCAAGGCGTCCACATATAACAGGCCTGTTGCTTGAGCCTATAGGTTGTATGACATGTGACTGGCTTTGTTACCAGGTGATCATGCCATTTTGACAGGTTTCCCTGACCCCTCTTTGGTGAAGGCAAGCGCCTTGCAAGACTGCTGACAATACAAACCTGCGCACAGGCGCATTAGATCGCCATTGTTCTGTCCAAGCCACTGGCTGCAGTCGACCACTGGCTGAAACACCAACATACTATAGCACCTTGATCCGTGAAAGGACGTTGCTGCAGCAGCTGCTACAGGATGGAGTGCATCAATCATAGTATGCACCCAGCCTTGGTGCATGATGCAGCAGCCGCCATGCCCTTCCCAGAAACAGAAACAGAAACACAATAAGTGCAAGGCCTATGCCGGGCAATATCAACCCACCCTCGACACACAGCAATGTGCAGCACCGTGTCCCTTCACAAAGACAAGGTGCATGGAGGAGGATGAATCAGCAGCATACAATGCCAATGTACATTCGTCAAAACCACTCACTCGCTCCAAACCACATTACTGCCTGGTGCAGTCACTGCTTCAGCAGTCGCTGCTTCAGTTGCTCCAAATCGCCACTAAACAGCTGTCTTCAGCACCGAAGGTGAAACATCTGTGAAGGCTCTGTCCCCACAAATTGCTGCCGGGGCGGGGCCTGAGCAGATTGTGCTGTATCGCGTCCACCAGATCCCTACACCTACAAGGAATGTGCTGACCAAACTCCCACGTCACACTCATAACCAAGGAATCACCACCATAACCTCATACAGCTAGTAGACTCCGCACCGCTACTGAGATGATGAGCAGACACGCCATTGTGGCAGCACCTGCCACCACGCCAGCCTGCAACCATAGCACAGACCTTCAGAATCAGTCCCCCCCCCCCTCAAACCGCCTGGCACAATGCTGCCCGGCCCTATCTGCCTGTGGCCAGCAAAAGAACCACACAAAAACAACAACACAAGTATGATTAGAACGCCAGCCAGCACCCACTCACACACGCAGAACCACGCGCTGCATGTGTGCATCGAAATGAACGGTGGGGGGCAGTTGCTGTGCCAGCCTGCAACAGCCGCTCACTCCAGGGCAGTGTGTCAGAATGTCTGCACCCATGTTGCGAGCAGATATCCCAGCAGAAGCGGACGAAGCAGCAGAAGCAGCAGCAAAAACACCCCTCTTGTTTCCCATTGGCTTGCACATGCGCACACGGAAACGCTGCTGGTATACTGGGTGTTGGCAGCTGCCAGACAAAAACCGCCACATGTAAGACATGCCTTTGGTATCTGGCTTATAGAAAGCAACGGCATGCCACTATGGCACGATGCATATTGCATGATAACCACACGCAAACAACCGGCAGGAGCGCTTAGTGCACAGCCTGCCGTGATGCTGAGAGAGGACCCACACAGGTTTGACTTATGTAAGGCGGAGGCTGCTGTAACCGGGGTTTGGCTGGGACCAAACAAGCAGATAACCAGCACTAACAGAAGACAGCTCTGGGGCAATAGTAGTACAATGGTGTGCAAGGTGCCACCATTTAGGCAGCAAATGTGTGCCCAGTCACACAAGGGGCTGGGTCTCATGTGGACACCCATATGCATGCATCGTCAAACTCGAAACAGCAGAAACATACTGCAAGCTGCAACCAGGTTGAAAATGCCAGCACCCCATATAACCAACCCCACCATGCGAGCTTGGGCCCGCTCAAACGCCGCATGCAATACACGACTGATACGTAATGTAGCTGAATATCTATGACCTGGCCGCGGAAGACTGGTTAGAACCCGCAAGTCCGACACCCGCTCCTGGCAAGTGCCTTGTTAGGCAGCAAACTAACGAATCTGCTGCAGGCACAGCCTGGGCAACAGTACCACCCCCCATCATCACAATGTGCGGCGCGGCAAATGTGTGCGGCTCAAGTAAACCACAAGCACATGAGCTCCCCGCCCATGCGCTCTACTGCAAGCGCCTGCTGGTGCAAGCATATCAATGGCTCACACCCTGCTGAGTAGGGTGCCAGCCATGACCTTTCACAACAGCCGCTCTCTGCCCTGATGCTTGTCTGACACTGCTTTGCAGAGGGTGATGCAGCATCAGCTCCGCTCACAAGCACACGCCACACCAATGTAGCACCAGATTCACCCACAAGCACACAATCGAATCACTGCACGCCAGCATTGCATGCTGCGCGCCCTACTACAGCAGCTTGCTGCAATGACCAGCTAAGATGCATGCAGCACAGAGGTGCACCAGGCAGGCAGCTGCGCAGCAGTCAAACACAGTTGCATTGCCGCATGTGTTGCTGCCAGCAGGGTCAACAGGCGGCTGTGCGTGTATACCAATCCACACCATTGTAGTACTTCAGTCTGGCGATGCCACCAGAAAAGAACCAACATGCGTGCACTATGGAAGCCCTGCTTAGCTCGCAGAGCATGCCTGCAACAGCATTTTCATTGAAAGCGGTCTCAGTGCATGCACGGAGCAAACACACACTCCTACAAGAAGCACCACATCAGCCACTGTCTGCAGCTTTCCCTCTAGTACCACCCCAGCAAGTGATGCCACCACAGACATAACCGACTAGGAGCCCAATGCTGGTGCTACCCACAATGCTTCAAACACGAGCAAGTAATGTAGGAAACAAAGCAATCATTCATCACTCACGAAGCTGACAGCACACTGCCTACAACCACGACCCTGCACGCCAGCAGTTGCTGTGTGTTGCCGCCCTGGCTGCAAGCACATCTCACACCTGCTGCTGCCGTGGCTGCTGCGCACTGTCAGGGTTAGCAGCCGGGCACGCCACGCAGAGCTGCGCTAACGCTGCTGTCAGCTGATCTAGCTGCAGCGGCTTGTTCAGGCACATGTCGATGCCGCAAGCAAGCGTCCGCTGCTCTAGCAGGCGGCCCTCTGCAGTGCCGGCTGCTGCCAAGTCACACGCTGTGCATGCGATGATCGGCAGGCTTGCCAGGTGGTTTCCAAGCTGGCGCAGCTGCACTGCCGTTGACCAGCCATCCAGCACTGGCATCTGCAGGTCCATGAGGATGCAGGAAAACTCCAGGCCGCCATCTGTGCAGCTGCTGCTCTCGCTGCCGCGCTGCTGGGCATGCTGCGCCAGCAGCTGCAGCGCCTCGGCGCCGTTGCCTGCCTCGCGTGTTGCGAAGCCTAGCTTCTGTGCGAGTGCGCTGAGCAGCTTGCGGTTGATGGCCATGTCATCAACAACCAGCACAGTAGAGCTGCTGGGTGGAGGCAGCCCTGGTGCTGTTGCTGGCCGCTTGCACATGCTGCTGCTGGTGCTGCGTATGCTGCCTGTAGCAGCCGTAGCGCCACTGCAGTGCTTGCTGCTGCGCACTGCCTGCAAAACAGCAGAAGCCAGGGTGTGCAGAAAGTGCGCTCAATACTTCAATACTACAACTCTTTCAGCTCAAGCACTGCTTTAGTGTGTCCTGCTCAAGCTGGGTGTGAGCAGGTGAGGCATGTTCTCAGAGTGTTCATGATGATGCGATCGCATTGGTTGATGATCTGTTTCTGCAAGTTGGCAGCGTGGCAGTGCATGCTATGACACTATGGTCACCGAGATGTCCAGCTGCATGTCCAGGCATGTCCAGTGGCACCAAATCGTGTCCAGTTGGTGGGTTTGCATGTCCAGTTGCAGGTCCACTGGACTGGCAGTCTGCCTGCAACTGGACATGTGCTGCTGCTGATGCGTTGTACGGCACGATACCCGGCTGAAACGCCGCAAGTAGGTGTTGTTGCATGTATGACGCTTATACTGTGTCGCTGAACAGCCAGCACGTCAGCTGGCCAGCCCATGGGCTTGCTGTAGGGTTTGTCGATATCACGTCAACACCGGGTTGGATATTCACGCCAAAGCGTGCGATAGAGTAAAGAATCATCATACACAGCAGCATTATGGTGTCTGATGGCACGACAGCGCCTCAAGGCGAAGATCAGCATGTCACTACAGCATTGCACCACTTTCCCCGGCTGCAGAAGCATCAGCCTTCCAAACACATCGTTTAGTTCTAGTACAGTAAGTTTAGCGGCCCGTATAGCCCCATTGCGCGCTGCTGCAAGGTGTGTCACTTGTTAAAATACAAAATGGTCAGATGGCATACGCCGTGAACTGTTCGTTTACTGGTAAAAAAACAGCTGCAAACGATGATCAATATGATTATGCTGAAGCATTACAGCGATCGCACCTGTGTCGCGCACTGCTGCTGCGTTGCATATGGTGCACGGAGCTGAAACAGACTGCAAGCTCGTGTCCACTGGCAGAGACCATCGCTGAAAGCGTTAATGAATGACAACAGATCAATGCGGTTATTGGGAGTTTGTGAGGCTGCAGACGCCTGCTCATTGAGCAGCAGCAGTCCTTGAAGCACTATGCAGCTGCAAGGTTGATCCTGCAGGATTTCAATGCTGTAGCAAGCGCATGGAGCTGCTACTGCTTATCTTGATACTTTGATGACATGGTGAGCGACTCTTACCCAGATCAGCAGCGGCTGAAACGACAGCACCCAGCCCTGCAGCTGCTAGGGCGCCCAGCTCACAGCAGCAGCAGCAGCAGCTACAGTTGCAGCAGTGCAGCAGTACTGTCGCAGGAATGATCAAACCATCACCAGATCAAGATCAGTTTCAGGTACAGCAGCATCAGCCGTGCTATGTCAGCTGTAGAGGCTGGGTGCATGCAGGTTGTCCACAGGTGCAGTTGTGTGTCACCTGCGTTGCTGCTGCTGCTGTGTGCAGGCTCCTGTCAGCTGCCCGTCTCCCAGCATCACAGGTAGGTCAGAATAACGAAAACGTTAGAACCTAACAGGTAGCAGGTTACAGCTGCTGCTACTGCTGCTGCTGCTGTGAAGTGACAGCTCTCCCAATCAAGAGCATGCCGCTTGCTGCAGGGCTTGTCGTGATCATTCTTGGCAACGCGTGCATGAACATACGCACGCAGCAGACAGCATGCCCAGCAGGCCAGCAGTTGCATAATGTGGAATGTGCTTGCGACGCACTTCACACACACCATACTTGCTCGCAATGCCCTCCATGTGGTGTGCGCGCCACCCATCCAGCTTTTACTTCCTGCGTGCATGGGTCCTACTTGATTGCAGTCAGCATGGCGCCACTGTATCTAATGCAGCAGCAGACAGCCTGCTTGGAGACCACCATTGTGATATATTAACATGAGACCTCTGTTGGTGCGCAGACCTTCCCTATAGAGACACAGGGGCCGACTTTCCGGCAGCGTGGCATGGCTGATGCACTTCCTGGTGAGCTTGAGCGGTGTGGCATTGCAAGCAGTCTGCCTCATATGTGCGATTCAGTGGCAGCGATTATGTTGGCGCAAATGCTGCTGCTCTGTAGTGTTGCATGTAGTGGTGCGTGGCGGGCGCCAATCAACGCGCAAACGCCGGTTGGCCCAGACCTTGATTGAGATAACGCCAACCTCAACAAGTGCCACATCCTACGCTGCAGCATGCAAATGTAAGTGCAGCTGCTCTGTTTCTGCTGCACTGCTGCAGGGATGTTCTTTGAAACAACCGCTACACTTGTGATCAATGCAGGCAGTGGCAGCCTGCCAACTCGAAGTTGATGCCGGCTACGCAGACACCAGTGCGCGATCAGCAGCTGCTGGAACTTGTATGTTTTTGTTGGCAGATGGTGGCATGCAGCGGTAGTGGCAGCTGGTGCATTGCTGTGCTGGCGCTGCCTGCAACAGGATGCACAGTGAATGCAGTGGGCATAGGCATCATCTGTACAAGTGGTAGAGACGCAATCTTGTCAATGCAGTTCTTGGCAGCTGTTCCGCGTGGTGTCCTCACTGCTCATGTTGTGATTGCAGCAGCTGGGTGCCTTTGCTGTCATGCAGCAGCTGCGTGCTCTTGATGTTGTTGTGATTGCAGCAGCTGCCAGATTCTGTTTGTATTGCAGCAGCTACATGCTGATTGTGTTACAGCCCATGGGTCACTTGCCCACTTGGCAGTTGCAGCTGCAGTGACTTGGTACCAGGGGGTCGAGGGCGCCAACCCAAGCACCTCGACATTGCTGTCCTGCCGCGAACACTTGTTTACTGCATCAAATACGTTTGAAATAACGGTAATAGGCAGTTTATGCAAGTCCAATTGCCGTGTCCAGTATCGTGTCCAGTCACCTACTCGATGTCCAGCAGCATGCTGGACATGGCCATGTCCAGTCTCACACTGGACATGCCACATGGCATGTCCAGTTGCACACCATGCAACTGGACATGCCTGGACATGCAGCTGGACATCTCGGTGACCATAGTGTGATTGCAACCCAGCCACAGTTGTGCTGTCAAGCAGTCAATGTAGCAGCGCACCTGGGAGCTGCCGGCTGTCAAGAGCCCGCCAATGATGAGTGTAGGGTACCTGCGATCCACAAGAGTCGCAGGAGGCAGCACAGCAGCTGCTGAGCTCGCAACGTGAGGCAAGTACAGTACAGGTTTGCATGGCTCTACAATCGACTTCCCATGCCAACGACGACAAAACCCTGACCAAAACCGAATGAAAACTGGATTTCAATACAATTTAAGCGCTGCCTGGCGGTGTTCGACGCACGCACAAGTGACGAGCCAGGTGGCGGTATCCGGCAGCATCAGCGCACCTGAGCAACAACTCCGCGTAGATGGTGCCTCTGAAAGACTTTCAGTGCTACTAATACTGATTGCTGAACCGAACTGCCTGAGGGTGCACGCCACTGAATTGATGCACTGGGTCTGCTGAATTGGTGCTGCTTGAAAGGGTCTCTTACACAAAACGGGCATAGGATATGCATGTAGGTTGCTTGGTATGCGATGTGGTGCTGCGCAGTGGACGTGTATGTGCTAGCAGGTCTTTGCCTTGCGCTCGACCCAACTTGGCACAATCTTGCCAGATCTGCTACGAGTGCACTTTTGCGGAGCATGGCCAGTGCCCTGACATACCTAAACACATAGCTACGACTAACACTGATTCAAACTTAATAGAGGCTGCAAGGCAGGATATTGGGGGCATAGCCCTTGCGTACGGTTGGTGTACGGGCTGCAATGCATGACATTCACGCACTGTGGCGGCTTGCCCCGGGGGTTACTCTGGGAGTTGGAACACCACAAGTCATATACGAATGCGGCGCGCGCCCGCCAACCATCGGCAAGGACAGCTGTATGTGCCAGTCTTGACATCTGGCCAGCTAGCTGTGAGCGCTCACAATGGGTCTGACACCAAGCTCAACTTGCATTGCATCGCATGGAAAGTCATTACAGGGCTGGAGTTTGTACCAAATAACCCCCGTTATCAGCCGTTCGAAGTTCTGATCACCGAACCATCTTGACCGCCACTCACAGTGTCTGTAATGCAGACTCTGCACACTCTAAGAGTAATTACTCTGTTATAACACAGTGTTAAAGTAGGGAAGATGTCTTTTAGGTTACGCTGCCTGAATGGCACAGCACCAACATGCAGATCACTGTGGAAGTTCGGTGCTTCAAGCATTGCCAGAACGCAGGCTGGCAGCCACACACAATGTGTGACACATTGTGTGCACAGTCATTGACAAGCATGCAGGGGAGTTCTGCTACGGATTCACGCTGGGGCAAGCACACACGCTGGCCCACATGGCATTGCAGCACCACAGCAAATACTTTTCAATTCAACATGCGGTCACATGCCTGCTGATGCACCAGCACATGTCCAGACAATCGCGAACTCCATGCCTCCAAGGCTTCAGAACCTGCCATACATGTCGCGCTTGGTCATCCTGCTGTACACATGCACATCATACTCTGTGATGTCTTCCTGCAGCTCCAGCAGAACCTGCTGCAGCGCCTCACCCGACGGCAGCAGCTGCTGCTGGTGCTCTGCTGCAGTGCTTGCTGGCTGCTGCAGCTGCTGCAGCCGCCACTGCACCACATCCAGCATGCGCTGCGGTGTGGTGACCACCTTGGTGGGGCCGCTGTCACTGCTGCCAGGGGCAGGCGTCACCTGCAGCAGGGCAAGCAGCACATGCAGCGGCCTTGTCCCACATAACTAGTTGCAGCAGTGTGAAGTGCAGCGTGCAGGTACTGCTCAGCACGCCCCTGTCGCCAGGCAACCACCAGAGCAAGTCTTCACCAGAGACATGTGAACAGAAAAAGGATTCAAGATGCATAGAGCCGCACGAAAAAGCAGCTTTCCAGCCAACGATGTGATGTGTTTGATCCCCAGCGCGTCCCCAGCGCGTCCCCAGTGTCGTGTGCAAATTTGACCCGCAGCGCCTCACCTGCAGGCCGGGCGGCATGAAGGCCTCAGGCAGCACTGTGGCACGCTCCTCCCTGCAGCTGCAGCCCACCAGAAGCTCCTGCAGCGCCTGCTGCGCCGCTGGACTCAACCTGCTGCTGCTGCTGCTGCTGCTGTCTTTGCCAGCTTCAAGTCCACCACTGCCAGCTCCGCTACTACTACTACTGCTGCTGCTGCTGTTGGTTGCAAACGAGTCGTCATCTTCCCAGCCGCTGAGCCGTGCGCGCACGCGCGCCATGGCGTCAGCCGCCATCTGCTTGTAGCCCGAGCTGGCAGCAAAGGAGTCCAGGCTGCTGCTGGGGCGTGATGGGGATTGCCACTGCTTCAGCTTGGCCTCCTGCAGCAGCAAACATATTGGCACAACCACAACGACATCAGCTCGGCGGCATAGATCAACACGAGAGTGTCTACAGCAGTCGGTGTATTGCGGGGGTGTAGGCTGTCAGTGCCAGGTAACACTCTAAGCCTAGCCGGAGCTGCCCTGTGTGGGCCTCTGCTGGCAGACCAGCTAGCGACCCAAGCAGCTAGCCAGCATGTTGGCTGCTGATGGTGCGTGCTGCTAATGTCTCTCGACGCTGGTCGTTCTGCGGGCGATGCAGATGCTCTGCTCCAGATGCGCTGCTGACTGTCACTGGTAACACATACACAGCTCAAAGCAGCTACAACCACAGCTCTGCTTGGCAAATCCTCTTAGCATACAAAGGGCTGAACACACTGAAGTAAAGTACAACACTGCCCTACAAAAATAGCGCAAAACCGCGACGATCTGCGGGCATGCAGACGCGCTGCCCTAGACGCACTGCTGACTGTAAAGTGAGAGAAAAACGGCACAGCTCAAATCAACTTCACACACAGGTCCGCTTGGCAAACCCTCTTATCAAAGTAAGGGTTGAAAACATGGAAACAAAGTACAACGCCGCCCATCCAAAATAGCGCAACAAAGACAACGTTCTGCGTGCGCTGCTCTGGATGCGCTGTGAACAGTCAAATGGTAACACATACACACCTCAAAGCAGCTACAACCACAGCTCTGCTTGGCAACTCCTCTTAGCATATCAAGGGCTGAACACACTGAAATATAGTACAACGCTGCTCTACAAAAATAGCGCAACGCCTGCGACGTTCTGCGGGCGTGCAGATGCGCTGCTGTAGACGCACTGCTGAATGTCAAGTGAGCGAAAAACGGCACAGCTCAACTCATCTTCATATGCACGTCCGCTTGGCAAACCCTCTTATCAAAGAAAGGGTTGAAAACATGGAAACAAAGTACAACGCCGCCTAGCCAAAATAGCGCAACAATGACGACGTTCTATGTGCGCTGCTCTGAATGCGCTGCGAACACCACCCAGCCAGCGAGCCCACCAGCTGCATCCACCACATCCTTCTCCACTCACCTCGCGCTCTGCCGCCTTGAGCAGGTCGGGGATGCTCACTCCTGGTGCCACCTGCGGCAGCGCCTGGCCCTCGTGCTGCGCCTGCCAGCTGCTGAAGTTGCTGTAGGCCAGGGAGCTGGCCAGTGGGGGCAGCAGCCGGCGGCTGGCCTCCCAGTCTAAATAGAAGACAGCGACAACAAGGACGCAAGCAAGACAAGGAGTGGAGGAGGGTTGCAGTGTTGAGCACAGGAGCAGCAGGGGTGGGGCAGCAGCCGGCGGCTGGCCTCCCAGTCTGATGAGGGAGGGGGCCAGGCAGCAAGTACAACAAATTTGAAGAATCAAAGTAGAGAAAACAAATTGGAGGGTGCAAGCACAGGAACAGCCGGGTGGGGCAGCAGCTCTAGAGTGTACAGAGCTCTGCTGTTGGTGATGTCAAAGCTTTGAGACTGTATTGCAGTGTTTTGACCGAGCAAGCGCTAGTGTGGCAGCAAGGGCAGCAGCCAGTTGCGTGTTAACAAACTGCACAAGCTGCATGGCCTCATAGCCCAGAGGCACCACTCTGGCTACCACGTGCCTGGCACTGCCGATTGCTCACCTGCTTGCTCCTTGAGGTACACCAGCTGGGCTGCCAATTTGGCCAGTTCCTGAGTGCATTGGTGGAAGAAGATGAGGGTGGGGGGTACAGGTGCAGCAGCAGCAGCAGCAGCAGCAGCAGCGTTTCCATGAATGTCGGGTGCTCCATTGTACAGCAGGTCAGCACTGCTGTTACACCTTTCTCTGGCATTTGCATGCAGTAGTTCAGCAGCTAGTGCTCATGCAGCATCCAGCTCATCGCAGCTCTTACTGCAGCATAACCAAATTGCAGCTGCCTTCTGTGCCAACGCAGCACGCCACAACTGCATCACACCAGCCGCGCACCTGCTTTCTGCTGCCTGCTGCCTGCTTCTCCTGGCCTGAGAGCCAGAACAGGAAGCTGGCCGAAAACACAACCTGGCCCTCAGCACCCGACGGGCCCTCCTCACACAGCTGCTGCAGCTCCTGAAATGACAGCTGCTGCAGCCTGGCAAGAAGCTCCTGCACACAATGTATGGTAGCATGCATGTGAATGGGGAAAAGCAGGCTCTACTGCTGCTGTTCAACATGTTTCAGGTAGCTGCAGATGATTGGGTGCAGGGTGCAGGGTGGCAACATGCGGAGGCGCCGTAGGAATACCTGGAACTCCTGGTTATCAGCCTGGCGACTGCCACTGCTATCGGCCGCTGCTTGACAGCACACCTGTCGCATGCTGAGCTGTGTTAGAGTGTCTCTTCTGCTGCTACTGCTGCTGCTGCTGCCGCTGCCATGCATGCCATGGTGATGTGAGTGGCCGCAAGCACGTTGCGTGTGCCTTGCAGTGTAAGATGCAGAATTTGGGGTTTTAACACAGTTTGAGTTCTGAACGTGTGCAGGCTGCTGCCAGCACAAGCAATTGTTGCTAGGGGTGTGCAGCAGGCTGTGCCACATGCTGCGGCTGGTGCTGCTGCTGCTTCACTGCTGCTGCGAGTGCTGCTGCGCAAAGTGCAACAATATTGGTTAATCGCTGCAGGTGAGGACACTGGAGTTCTGGTCTCCTCTCTGGACCATGTGAGTGCGTCAGGTTGCAAACCCTGCGCCCTTTCTGACATTGTCATTTGCCCTACAATGCACGCGCGGGCGAAAGACATCGTGGAAATCAGCATCGACAGATGCAGCTTCTGTCACCTTCAACGTGGCGTCCTGCAGGGCTGGCGGGCTTGCAATTATTTTTGAACTTCGACTGCTGTCGAGCGACTTTTGTTCCTTGTGTGGCAGTCGCACAGTACTGTGCATGATCCTAGCGTATACCTTCAACGAACGGGGCTCTATCGACGCGTCGGCAGGGCCGTAATCAGCCGAGGGTGGCCAGCAGCAGCAACCAACACCAGCACATGAACGTGCATAAACTTCAGCTGTAGCTGCATGCTTGGATCAGATCAGTGAAGACAGCAGTCAGCTGACATGGCTAGTAGCAGCATCAACCACTATCAGTACAGCTACGTGGAGGATGAGCTGCAGTTCCCGCAGGAGCTCATCTGCACTGTCTGCCATGATGTAGCAGGCACGCACACGGCCTGCCCTGGCTGCTCCCAGACGTTCTGCCAGGTGAGCTTGGCAATTCACGTAACAAGACATTAGCTGCTGCGCGACGCTGCTCATGATTGTTTGTGCTTGTACTGCAAACAGGCAGTGGTTACCAGCCTCCCATGCAGCAGAGCAGCAGCTGAAGCTGCACAGATGTTACTGCAGGCGCATGCCCTGCTTTTGCCTCACACTGCACCACTCAACAATTCCCCTGATTATGTCCTTGCGCCGCTGTGCTGCTGCGCGCTGCTGTGTTGCAGAACTGTGTCCACAAATGGTGAGCCACCGCCTGTGTGGGCACTGCGCGCTGCTTGCTCAAGGGCCCTGCGTCAAGTGATTCAGCATGACTTGCAGACAGCATGCAGGCATGCAGCTGCTGATAGCAGCAAAGTGAGCCATGGGACAGCGTATAACAGCGTTCAGGATGGCTTCGCGCCTGCCAGCAGCGCTGTCAGTGGCAGACACACATAGATCTAAAGTTTGCAGGAAAGTGCGCAACCTGCCTTGCGTAACAGCCCTTTGTTCTGCCTTGTGCCGCAGGTTTGACACTCAGAAGAGCAACGCGCAGGGCTGCACCTGCCCCTACTGCCGCCGCCGGCTGAAGTTCAGCGACCTCAAGCATGACCCAGCAATCCAGCAGCAGCTGGACCAGCTGCAGGTGGGGCGCAGCCAGCTGCTGCAGCCGCTGCCGTAATTGCACACAAGATATGAAGCAGCAGCCAGCAGATACTTTTGAACGTTATTTGAATCAGCCTGCATCTAGATGCTCACAGATATGTGTGCAGGCTGCAAGAGGCTGAAGTCACCAGGGCAGGCATTGATGCTGTGCTGATGTTTAATGATTTGCCCAGCGCAGCTGCCCTCCATACTTCAAATGCATGTAGGGCAGTTGCCCTGCTCAAAACAGCTTCTTATGCAGACAAGTCAGACCTGTTGAACGTATGCCTGCTCTGCTGCACTGCAGGTGCACTGCCCAAACGCCAAAGCTGGATGCACAGCCATCGTGGCGCGCGGCGCCGTGCCGTCCCACCTCAAGCGCGACTGCTGGGCGCAGCTGTGCTGCTGCTGCTTCTGCGGCCTGCAGGGCCTGCGCAGAGACATCAGCAAGCACGAGTCCAACGTGTGCAGCCAGCGCCTCATCTCCTGCAGCAACGCAGCAGCCGGCTGCAGCGCAGCCGTGCCTGTGAGCTTCTTGCAGGAACATTTGGAGCACAGCTGCCCTGCAGCGCAGCGCGCCTGCCCACACTGCGGGCAGCAGGTGCAGCGCAGCAGCTGGGGCCTGCACCTGCAGCTGAGGTGTCCTGCAAGGCAGCCGTGCCCGCTGCGGCTGTACGGCTGCAGCAGCAGCGGCAGCGCTGAGGAGATGCAGCAGCACAGCCTGCACTGCAAGTACCAGCAGCAGCGGCAGCAGGCGGAGCAGCAACTGATTGAGGCTGGTGGGCTGGCTGCTGGTGCTTCTGCAGCAGCAGCGGTGCTGACAGCTGCAGATTCTGGGGAGATGCCACGCGATGCTGTTGAGGATAGCTTTGATGCATTTGGCGCGCCAAGTGTCGGGCGTGCAGCAGCGAATGCGTGTGAGCGGCTGCTGCAAGCCATTCCCGCAGCAGCATTGCCACAGAGGATGCAGCAGGATGCAGGATGGCTGGTCAGCAGGGCAGCTGCTGCAGAGGTTGGCAGCAGGCCAGCAGCACTGGCAGTGCAGACAGCACCGCAGCAGATCATGCCTGCAAGCAGTGAGGCAGTCACAGCGGCAGCAGCAGGTAGTATCAGCAGCAGCAGCAGCAGCAGCAGCAGCAGCAGCATGTCGCTTGCTGAGGCGCTTGCACTGGGGCGCCCTCAGTGCTTCACATCAGTGGGACTGCACTCTGATCCACTGCTGGAGTGCTGCTGGCGTACCCTGCTCAACCTCAACATGTTTGACATCCTGAGCGCAGACTATGCAGACATTCAGCTGCCTAGCTGCTTCCTGCTGTACACTTCACTCATCAGGGCGTGGGAGGCAGTGCAGCGCATCTTGGGTCCGCGCTGGCAGCAGCAGCAGCAGGAGCAGCGCCAGCAGCAGCAGCAGCAGCAGCAGCGTGCGCGCAGGAGCAGCACTGACAGCGGCGGCAGCAATGAATCTGAGCAGCACCTGCTGCCTGGCTGCCAGCGGGGCTTGGATGAGGACGAAACAGATGAGCTGAGCTACTGGCTGTATCACCAGCGGCAGCTGCTGCAGGCTGCTGTGGGTGCAGCAGCGCCCTTCACGCAGCTCTGGCTGGGGCTGGGCTGGCCTGCCTTTGCTCCTGCTCAGTCTGTGGAGCTGGGGGAGCTGCTGCAGATGGCCCAGGGGGCGCTGCAGATCATTGCAGAGGTCGTTGTCAGCAGCAGCAGCAGCGCTGGCGGCAGCGCCGTTGGAGACAGCAGGGGTGCTGGTGGGAGACAGGACGGCAGCAGCGGAGCTGCAGCAACAGCAGCAGCAGGTGATGCGGTGCAAGGCGCAGGCCCGGCTGGCCAGGTTTTGCGTCAGACACAGCAGGATATGCAGCCAGGCGACAGGCAGCAGCAGCAGCAGCAGCAGCAGCAGACGACGACGCCGCAGCGGCGGCAAGGCGGCTGGCTGAATCGGCTGTCTGCAGTGCTGGGCTCGCCTGCTGCAGATCAGATGCGGGCTGCATACGCTGCAGGTGCTGCGGATGCTGCGGATGCTGGTGTTGCTGCTGTTGCGCCGAGGGGCTTGGGGGGCCAGGGCCTTGGCGTTGGCGGGCCACGCGGCAGGCAGCAGCAGCAGCAGCCTCAGCGCCAGCAGCAGCAGCAGGGCCAGGCAAGCTCCAGTTCGAGACGAGGAGCAGCAGCAGCAACACTAGCAAGCAGTGCGCCAGGGGATGCGTTAGGCGCAGCGCTGATGGCAGCCCCTGGCTTTGAAGCTTCGCTGCAGCAGCTGCAGCGGCTGGGTGGCGGTCCTCTGCTGCCAGCTAAGCGCCGCACCCCCAAGCTGCTGCACGGGCTGGCACCATTAGAAGCACTGGAGCTGTCCACTGCGCTGCTGCTGCTGAGCAGCGCGCGGGCAATGCATGTTGAGACGATGCAGATCCCGAGTTTGCCGCCGATGATGATGGCGAGCTACCGGCTGTTTTGGGGCCCGAGTGTGCTAGCTGGCAGTGCTGTGTGGCTGGGCCAAGGAGTGCAGCTGGGATGGCAGGCTGCTGCTGTGCTGAGTGACATGTTGATGGAGGTGGCAAACCGGTTCATGCAGGCGCTGGGCGAGGGGTTTTATGATCCCGATGAGATGCGGGTGCCGCTGACGCCGCGCATGACAATGGCGGCTGCGCAGGTGAGGCCGGGCCTACGTACTCAAACAACAGTTGTGATGTAATCATGGCATGAGTGTTAGTGCTTGCTGCAGTAGGGCTAAAGGCAAGGCATGGACGCAGTAGGGTGCAGATGTTTCTGCGCCAGCAACTTGCTTTATCATGCATTGCTGGTGTGATGGTGCATCTCATGAACCCGTTTTCTCTGCCCGCCTCCTTCTGCGTTGCTGTCTGGTGTGCTGCAGCTGGTGCTGCCGGCCGGCCTGCTGGGGGCCTGCCTGACGCGCGTGGTGGGGCTGTCGCGCGCCTTCCATGACGAGGAGTGCGAGGACTTGAGCGAGGTGACCTGGAGCGATGTGGCGGGCCGCATCGGGCTGCAGCTGGAGGTGCGTGCTGCTGCTTGCGTACGGGAGTTGCGTGTGTGTGTGTTGCTTGTAGACGTAGCTTGCGGCTGCTGCTTGCAGCTGCTGCTTGTGGGCTGCTGCTTGCTGTGCTGCTTGTGGCTGTTGCGTATGGCTGCTGTGTGTGGGCCGTCCATGACGAGGAGTGCGAGGACTTGAGCGAGGTGACCTGGAGCGACGTGGCGGCCCGCATCGGGCTGCAGCTGGAGGTGGGTGCTGCTGCTTGCGTACGGGAGTTGCGTGCGCCTTTTGCTTGTAGGTGTTGCTTGTGGCTGCTGCTTGTGGGCTGCTGCTTGTGGGCTGCTGCTTGCCATGCTGTTTGTGGCTGTTGCTTATGGCTGATGTGGTTTGTCCATGACGAGGAGTGTGAGGACTTGATCGAGGTGACCTGGAGCGAGGTGGCGGGCCGCATCGGGCTGCATCTGGAGGTGCGTGCTGCTGGTTGCCTACAGGTGTTGCGTGCGTGTGTTGCTTGTAGGTGTTGCTTGTGGATGCTGCTTGCAGCTGCTGCTTGTGGGCTGCTGCTTGCCGTGCTGCTTGTGGCTGTAGCGTACGGCTGCTGCGTGTGGGCCTTCCATGACGAGGAGTGCGAGGACCTCAGCGAGGTGACCTGGAGCGATGTGGCGGGCCGCATCAGGCTGCAGCTGGAGGTGGGTGCTGCTATCAACGTGGCTGCTGCTTGCGGCTGATTCTTGTGGCATGCTGCTTTTGGCTGCCGCTTGTAGTCGTTGTCAGCCGCTTGCTTGATGCTAAACCAGGTCAGCCACAGCTCCAGCTTTTAGGTTTTGATAAACCGTAGAGAGCATAGCTAGGGTCCGACTTCTTGTTACATGGTGCTAGCGGTGGCTGCTTCCTGCTTTTAACCATTCTTTGGTGTTGCCAACATTGCTCCTGCCTATTTATGCATCTCCTCGGCTGCTGCTGCTGCTGCTACCCGCTCAAGACAACCATTGACAATGGTGTGCAGCTGGACAAGCTGGTGGCGCTGGTTGAGGAGCGGCTGCCGGCAACTGTACTCACCTTGACGCTGTCATACCCGTCATACCTGTCTACCTATCCTGCCCATGTTTCTGCTGGCTGCTGCTGCCGTACTTCAGCCACAGCTGGACAAGCTAGTGGCGCTGCGTGTTTGTGTCTGCTGCTGTAGCCAAATGGTTTTCAAAATTGAAATTTCAATGACTTGCAATGTAACACACTGCAGCTGGACAAGCTGGTGGCGCTGGTGGAGGAGCGGCTGCCAGTCTCTTTTGAGGACGAGGATGAGGACGAGGACGACTTCATGGACGAAGACGAGGAGGAAGGTGGGTGGGGCATGCAGCTTTTTTTACCAGGTGGAGCGAACACCTACTGGCTGGCCATACACCGCTATGATGCAGCAGCACGATTCTGGAAGCAATGCAGCATGTAGGCGCTGGTTAGCTATTGACAGAGCGTTGCCTGCAGTGTTGTGGTTTCCTGGAGCCTGCTAGGTTGGAGGAACTTCTGAGTGCGCAGCGTGTGGTGTTGCGGCGTGCAGCCGCATCACAGCAGAAGCAGCTCAGGCAGCATATGCACCCGCTGCTGCCGCTGCTGTAGAAGCGTAAATTAGCACAGTGCTTGTTGCGCTGCGACCAATGTACTTTCTTTGTGTTGCTATGGGGTGTATTCTGCACTGCAGCGCATGCGCCTGGGAGGTTGTTTCGCTGCAGTGCTGCACTGCACCGGCTGCTCCCTTCCCTGCCGGCGCTGTGCTCACACACCTTGTCTCTGTTGTTGCTCTTTCTGCCGTTGCGGTGTGAGCAGAGGATGAGGACGAGGATGAAGATGAGGATGAAGGGGACGATTCAAGCAGCGATGAGTACACCACAGACGATGAGTACATGGAGGAGGCGCTGCACGAGCAGGAGCAGCAGCAGCAGCTGCTGCCAGGCGCTAGCGACACAGGCTTCAGCAATGGCCTGGTGGCGCAAGCTGCTCGCATGCTGCGGGATGTGGCGTCCGCTGCTGCCACTGGGGTGTCCCCTCCTGCCCCTGCTGCTGCTGCTGCTGCTGCTGCTGCTGCGGGAGCTGTGGCTGGCAGCAGCAGCAGGCGTGTTTCGAGCAGTAGCGCTGCAGGCAGCAGCCATGCAGCAGGCGGAGCTGGCAGTAGCAGCAGGGCTGGTAGCTCCGCTGCTGCTGCTGCTGCTGGTGGTGGTGGTGGTGGCCGTCGCAGATGGTCCAAAGCAGCATCAGATTCCGGCTCTGAGGGTGGCTGGGAGTCTGCTGATTCGGAAGAGGCTGCTGCAGTGCTGGCAGAGGAGTATGCACAGCAGCTGCACATGCACGCCCTGCCGCATTCCACATCACCGGCTAGCAAGTCAGCAGCGGCAGCAGCAGCAGCTGGGGGTGCACCTGCCAGCCTACAGACGCCTCAGCAACCAGCAACAGCAGCAGAAGTCGCGGCAGCAGGACTGGATGAGGAGCCGCAAGCACGGCAGCAGCAGCAGCAGGGCCAGAAGCAGCAGAAGGGAAAGCCTGCATCCAAAGCAGCAGCAGCAGCAGCAGCAGCAGCTGCAGGAGGAGCAGCAGCATCCTCTGGTGCTGGCGACTGGCATCAGCAGCTGGCAGCAAACCTGCAGCAGCTGGCAGCATCCAGTGCTGGCCTGCCTCAGCTTGAGCAGCACCTGACGCAGTCCGCAGTGCAGTCTGTGGCCTGGGCAGTGCCGGGAGTAGTGCAGAGCTGGACTGGCGATGCTGGCGATGGGTTGGGCACGTCTAGTCAACAAGTGCAGTCGCCTGACCAGCAGCAGCAGCAGCAGGATGCAGGCGCCGCACCAGCAGACACGCAGCAGCAGCAGCAGCAGCAGCAGCACCAGCCGGCGCAAGACAGTGCTCAGGAGGCGGGTGATGCCACCACACATGGTGTAGTGCTGGTTGCTGGCTTCTTGGAGGTCATTCTGAAGCTGCTGCTTGAGGCAGCAGGCAGCGCAGCACAGCAGCAGGCTGCGCTGCAGCTGGGGGGTGGTCAGCATGCGTCCAGCGATGAGCAGCAGCAGCAGCAGCAGCAGGGCGTGAGTGTGTTTGTGACAGCTCGGCATGTGCTGCTGGGTGTGGCAGGCAATGCTGACCTATCGAGCCTGCTGCTGCACAGGTGAGAGCGGCAGCTGAACACTAAACTCCAACTCACCATTTATATAGTTTCCTGTTTCATGCTGCAGCAACAGCTGCAGCAGAGCTGCAATGCACACATGCGGTCTGCGCAGAACGTGTGCTGCTGCATGGCCTGTTGAGGTGGTCACCGCTGCAGTTTTCCGCAAGCCTACTTGTGGCACCCTTCAAACTCTTGAGCCCCACTGTCTTACTGTCGTCAAGGCCAACTAATTGTATGCACCCATCTGCTGCTGCCTCTCGTTGTTTGCACGCTCAGGTCTGGCAAGTCAGGCAGCCCTGACTCAGCAGCAGTTGCGTGGGCTGGATCAGCTCCTCGCATCAGCAGCAGCCTACTGTCAGCAGTTGAGCAGGACCCACTCACTGCGTGGCTGCTGCAGCTGGCAGCAGGCGGCTGGCAGCAGCAGCAGCAGCAGCACACTGCCACAGCCACAATCAGCAGCTGCGGCAGCAGCAACATGGTGCTGTTCCCTGCCGACCTCAGGTTCTACTGCGGCAAGGCCTGGCCAATCGGCAGCAGCTCTGCCTGCTGCTTTCTGTCTGGCATGCAGTGCGGCGGTTGTGCAGCAGCAACTGCTGGCCTGCCTGCTGAACTCGAGGCGAGGCTGCAAGCGTGTCAGGCTGGCCTTGCAGGCTTGGCTGTCAGGACAGGCGCAGCAGCTGCTGTGATCAAAGGGCAGCCGCACAGCAGCAGCAGCAGCAGTGACAGCGCTGGGAAAGGTGGTGAGCTGGTACAGCTCAGCACAGAGCAGCTGCAGCAGCTCCTGCAAGCCACGCGTATGTACCACCTGCAGCAGCCGTGGTGGTATGACTCAGCAACACCCACCAGCAGCGCTGGCCATGCACGTGGCAGCAGCAGCAACGGCAGCAGCAGCAGCAGCAGCAGCAGCAGCGTTGAGGCGGCAGCAGGCTGGCAGGCGCTGCCACCTGTGGATCAAATTCATCTGGCATTTGTGCAGCAGCTGCTGCAGCCTCTGCGTGACGTGGCTGCGCTGCGTGAGGTGTGGCTGCAGCAGGCACAGGACGGCTGTGTGTGGCCGCCTGCACATTTTGAAGGCATGGTACATGATGCGCTGGAGACAGTAGCTGGCGAGCGGCAGCAGCAGCGTGCGCTGGTGCGGCAGCTGCAGCAGCTGTCGGCTGCAGCGCCTGACAGCACGCCTGTGCGGCCAGCAGCAGCAGCAGTAGCAGCAGCAGGAGTGCAGCAGGCCGGGTCGGCGGTGCTGGTTGACGATCCTGAGGCAGCGTTGGGATCGGCATCTGAAGAAGGATCAGAAGACATGATGGATCTGGATATAGAGCCGGAGGCTTTAGATCTGCTGGCTGCTGCAGCCGAGGACTTTCTGGTGCAGCAGCTGGCTGCAGCGGGCGAGTTGGCAGTGGATGTGGCTGGCCGGCAGGAGGTGGGCCCTGGCGATGTGCGGACAGCGCTGGCAGCCAGGGGGCATGGCCACATGCTGGCACAGCTGCGCAGCGCACTGCAGCGGGACTCGTGACCATGGGCAGCATCCACAGAGTTTACAGGAGCGTTAGCAATTACCTGGGCTCTGGCGCCAGGTCACGAAAGTTTTGTGGTGTTGCATCGCATTAACTCAGGGCATGCTGGGTTCACGTGAAGGCGGGTGCGGCTCTGTGTGTCCTGCACGTGTTGATCAGGTGATTGCATTCGCTTGCATGCCAGCAGGCGAGCCATGTGTCCCAGGTTATCCTGCAGGCTGTATGAAGTGCACAGCAACATACCTGTGTGTATGGTGCGTAACTGTCACTGTGTGTTTTACGCTCTGCTGAGTTCTGAGTGGTGCAAAGAAGCTTTTTGATGCAGTTCCTCTGCGAAAATGAAGGGAAGATAAGGCTGCAGCACAACTGTGGCGCACTTTTTGTCTGGTGCAGATTGCGCATGGCAATGTGGCCGACACGTGCATTCTGTGTGCTCTGCATCACAGGTGGTACCACACCAGCGGGTACGTGGATGCGCTTGTAGTTAGCTGGTCGTGGATATTATGCAAGCATTCAAGTTTTGATGGCCGGTGTGGCTATGCATTTCTGCAGCCTGGCCACCTAGCATGCCAATAGCCAGCTGCTGTCTGTTGCTGGCTTGATGCGCGATGCAGCGGCCATCAAGCCAACTTGGCTGTGAAAGCTTTCCATTCTTGTTGGTGGTGTTGAAAAACACCGGTTTGGGGGTGGCGGCTGTGCGCCGATCATTCGCACTGCAAAATGCAGCGATTCATTTTTTTTAAACAGTCGTGCAGTGGCTCAGTTGTAGATGGCCTTGTACCAATCGGACTTCTCGTTGTGCAGCCTGCAGGCCCTCAGCATCTCGTATTGCTGCCAGTTCGTCCTCACTACTTCAGCCTCAAGCTGCTTCTGGGAGGAGTTTGGGAGGGTGTTGGCAGCCTGCGGCTTGTCTGCCTTGGGGCAGGCCTGGCGCCGCACGACTGCTACAGTTGCAGTGGGCTCAGGCTCGTCAGCAGCAGCGGTGTCCTGCAGGACCAGCCCGTCATTGCTGTTGGTGGGGGCAGCTGCCAGGGGGTCCGTGCTGGCCACTTGGTTGGGAACTGCAACGGCCACCTGCAGTGCAGCAGTAGCATGCAGACCAACACATTGACACACACCACACACGTAACTTGTGCTAGTGGGGAGTTATAGCATGCAGGCAGCAGCTGCTTCGAAGCTGAATTCAGCAGCCAGCTACTCACCAAGCTCGCCATAGTGCTGTCGCACTTGGGCACTGCGGGGCAGGCCAGCACTGGGGCGACCTGGTGGGTGACGTTGCTGTGGTTGATGGCCTTGGGGGAGGGGCCGTGGGAGAGGGCGAAGGACATGGGGTCACGAGAGAGGCCCATGACAAAGTTGAGGCACTTGTGCCCCAACCTGAAAGCGCACACTGTTGCAAAGAGCATAATAGCCATGCTGACGAATGTGAGTTGCTCAGAAAGTCGAAAGTAGGAACAGGACAGTAAGTTGGCAAGCTTGTAGTAGCTTGAATGCCAAGAGTGTGCTGGAAAGTGGCAAATGCACCTGTCTTATAAGGGGCTCCAGACGGCCTCAGTGGTCGAGCTCACGACTGCTCAACTGCCAATTGAGTTGAGTTGATCTGGCAGGGAGCTTACCTGCCCCAAGTCTTTGTCAGACGCGTCCTTGTGAAGAACGTGGGAGCGAAGTTAAGGCTGGCAGCGGGATTGGGCGCCACCTTTCCCGCCAAAGTTTGCCAGGTGTCTTGTGCTTGTACGCAGCAAACAAAAGACAGAAAAACAAATAATTATCATTATTGTTTTTTACTGGTTTGGTATAAGCCTCACCTGATGCTGAGAGCAATCTTCGCTCCGCCTCAACTCATCGGTCGAGCTCTGAGCTGAGGTCGATGTGCCAAAAGTGTCCGCTCGACTTCTGTTCCTGCTGCAAGCAGCAAGACGACACATTTGCAAAACACCGCTTGATTAAACTGCCAAATGCACACATGACCAATTATGGTGTTGTCCAGGCCTGCTGTTGTGTGGCAGGCTTCTGCTGATCAGCTGTCACCTGGCGTGAGGCGTCATTTTTATAACTATTCAACATGTACACATGTACGTGTTTCTGTTACATGCGGATGCAGTTACTGCAAGCTTACCAAATGCACCTGGGGGGTTGATGCTTGCGGGGTGGCAGGCCAAAGTAGTGCTCAGCCAGTGCTGAACAGGTACTTGCTGCTGAGGTGCACTGAATGTGGCTGAAATTACGGGCCTCCTCCGGATGAGCTGGAGGTTTGTAGCCTGAGCGTGACCAGCTCCATCTGCAAGTATGTAGGAAGGAGCATACATAATTTGGTGAACTGGTTGCACTGCTGTCATCACGATAGCCATGCAAGTTCTGCAGACGGCGTCTCAAACACTGCAGATGCAATTTAGACGTACTTTTTAGCATGCAGCGCAGCTGGTGTTGAAAGCACAGCATCAGCAATTGAGTATCGGAAGCGGCTAGGCTGGTCGCAGTGAGTAAGACCACAGCAGCTGTTTATCAGTAGGGTCACACTGCAGGCCCAGTCGCACTTGCAGGAACACCCATTTCTGGCTGAGGAAGTCTACAGACAAGCTTCACCCTGAATGAAGTGCTCACCCACCAGGAAGTCAGTTCAATCAGCAGCCACAGGAGATGGGCGCTTGTAACTGAGGGATGACAGCTGCAGCCACAGTAATGGTCAGGCAGCTGCTGTACAAATTCTGCCGCCTTTCTGCTGCAGCATGCTGCTGCGTCCACCACCAATGAGTATGCCATCTCTGCTGTTTGAAGCTTCAAGCTTGACGTTGATGCTGCCTGGTGGTTGAGCAGCAGGAAGACTACTGCCGTTGCTGCTGATAGCTTTCCCGTCTCCTGATGTCAGTAGCACGTGTGGTGCAAACACAACAAGTTTGACAGTGCAGGAGTGTAACGTTTATTCTGCGCTGTCTACGTCTCAGACTAGTAGTACTGTGACAGACATCAGCAGTACTCACCATCAGCAGTCAACATGCCCAGCACCTCCATTGGACTGTGGAACGTACTATAAGCCTGAATTGAGGAATAGTAGACGCCTTCACGGCCGTGCTGCGGACCAACAGCTGCAAACTGCCTAGAGATGCGTCTGGCCGGGGCAGTTCAGCCGTATTTGCGGCATCACGGGCTATGTGTGCAAGCATCGTTACGCCATTCTGAGACGCACAACAAATAATGTATTGGAAGCAAGAGCATTGTAGCTAAGCGATGCCTAACTTCTTCCATCGTGTCGTGTGTTGGTTATGTTGCGGTTTTGACTGACCGAACAGGGTTGTGACTGCAAGCCGTACGCCACAGCGAACCACTGCCATATGTTTGAATACCTTCTGTAATTTGATTTAAAGTGCCGATGGTCTGGCTTGCCGAGCTGAGCTTACGATCGTGACAGCTGGGCACCTCGTTCAAATTCAAAATTTCTGGACCACTCAATCACTGGAAACTCCAGACAGTGCCAGAGGCTGCTGCACTCGCTGCGGCTTGCGCTGCCTTCAAATACTTGATTTCGCCTATGTTTGCTTCGTAAGATCACTTGGCGTTGACTGTGGGTTTTCGCCGGCAGCTCTGGAGCTAGATCTAGCAGCATCCACCCCAGGAAAGGACGGATGCCATCTTGCATCATCATCACATATTACTTAGGTCCAGCTGTAAAGGGTGAGCTGTGTTAACACTGCTGCACAGCAGTGCAGCATGCACATACATATATGCATGCAGCAGCAGCGCCAGACCTCAGCTCCGCAAAGCTGCAGTCTCGCAGCTCCTGTTTCTTTGGTAAGGCTGCAGGAAGCGGCAACATATGCAGTAGCTGTAAACTGATCGCCATGAAGCCCGGCAGTGAGCTCGACCATTAAGCTTGCACTATGCTTTGCACACAAATGTGCATGCATAAATGCGGCCCATGCTGGCGTTGCCACTGCAGCAGCTCAGCGTGGATAACCACATTGCAGCAGACAGGAACTTGACTCATCCTGTGACACAGCAGCAGCCGTTCTCTGCTGCCTTGTAACGTGCTTCATGCAATGATGGCGGTATGCCGTACAACTCAACACCATGCAGCATCAAGACTGAAATCTGGCCCAGGTGTGAGCCTAGCAAGATGATCCGTGGACCACGTCATCAGGTTAAAGGCCTGCTTAACTAAACACTAAACATTGAAATTTCATTTGAATGAGCCACAGCAACTCAATAGTGCTGTATGCATGCGCAGCTGCTGCGTGCTTGCTGCAAGTACTGTGTCAAACAACAACAATGCACCAAAAGACGCAGCAGCATTGGAGCAATTTGTCCAGTACCGTGCAGCAAGATCATGTGTAGTATTGTGGAAACAACAGCCCGGCTATTGAACACTTGCAGGTGCCACCAATGTGTCATCCTATCAAAATGTGCGAGCTGGTGGTAGAAGTAGACCAGCCGATTGTGCTGCTGCTGAAAATATAACAAAAACTCGGTCAAATTCATGCATCTTTCAATACTGGGTCAAGCCATTTCTCTCAAAACACACCCAGTAAAATGGGTTTTGCGGCGAGCCATCAATGCATCGCGTGCAAAGCACATCATTTAGGCGGCTGACACCGCCAAGACAACACGGCCAGCAGCGCAAGAGCCGCAGGGTGAGCGGATGTAACTTGTAACACTGAGCAAGGCCAAGTTGCGCACGTGGCAACAGCGTAAGCATTACATGCCAAGCACATCATAACGGACGCCACTTTTCTCAAAACAGTGGCGGCCGGTACAGCCGCAGGGCGTGGGGGTGGCACGACTGCCGCGAGCCCATAAGAGTAGCAGCACAAATGCCTATGGAGTTCAATCAAGTGTATATCCTTGCACCTGGCCATGCGGGTGAGGTACATGGCTCTGATGCCCGCAAGGTAACACAACTGGCCCCCCACTCGCATGGCGACGGCTGCTGCACGCGCTCACACAGTGATTTACATCGGCAGCTTCACACTGACCACAGCAGTCGTGTTTGCCAGCACAGGCGATGTCTTGAGTGCCACTCTCACACGCGCCCTGCCAGCGGCGGTTGCTCTGCACGTGATTGGCGTGTCTGCAACAAACTGGCGGCCGCTATCATCCAAGCTGAGGCTGAATGTCCTGGGAGAGCAGGCAAGGGCTGCTGTAGCGTTTGCAGGGATGTTGAGTGTGGTCAGGGTGGCGTCAATGCTGTCATCCGACAAGCTTGCTGTGTAGCCCACCAGGCGTACTGTGATGGTGATGCTGGAGTCTTTGACAGGCATGTTGTTGCTTGCCCTGACAATGAGCCTGCCAGATGAGGCGGGGCGGGGACTTGGGGAGGGGGAGGGGCTGCCTGGCGGGGCACCCGGGGGTGCGCCACCTGTTCACACAGCAGGCAATGTGTGTGGCAGTACGCATTCAGGTAGTCAGTGCGAAGAACGCAGGCAGACACAGAAAGTGAATGGCACACAGGATGGGCATACATGTCAGGTTGCGCTGCGCATGCAATGCAGCCTCAGGTCATGACTAAGCTGGGGCGTTGCTGCTGCAGCTCGTTCTGTCCTGTTGTAGCACAGTACAAACAGTATCGTGGAAGCCACAGGAGCTCAGCTCTCATGCAAGCACAAGCGCCTCACAACCCGTGGTCGGCGTGTGTGGATTGAGCTAATGAATGAGCAGCACAACACTGCTGCACTCTAATTTGGGCAGTGGTTGAGCAGCAGCAGCAGCAGCAATGACTGCACTGCAGCCAGCAGCCCGCTCACATGGCTTGCAGTCACCGCCGCCAAACTTGTAGGTCACTTTGTTGCTGTTCACCGTCACCCCGTCACCCCAAGACGCTCGGATCACGTTGTCCGCCCCTGCAGGCACGCAGGCATGCAGAACAGCAGCTGTCAGAGGGGATCACAGTGACGCAGCTGTGTCGTTTCTAATTTGTTTCAACAATCGGCGGCAGCGGCAGCACGCCTCTGCCAGTGTTGTATAATGGCAGGAGGCAATGTGCAGACGCTGTGCATGCACCTTTGTGGACAGCAGCAGCTGCTGATGCCCAGCACACACATTATCCAACCGCAGCTGCCATGCATGCAAATTGCGCACAATAGATTCACAGCACAAACTGTGTTTGAAAGCTGCAATGCTAGCATAGCAGTGTGTCAAGGAGTCCTGGCAGCTGCAGTGGCGCTGTTGGGTCAACGTTCGCACCATTTGCAGCAGCGCCGCCAGGCAGGGTGCAGGGCATGGTGAGGCTGTAGGCTGCAGAGGCGCCCTCATCTTCTGGGCAGGCGCGGTTCTTGCTGCATGGTTCAAGCGCCAGCAGTGAAAGCGGGGCCGCAGTCACGCGCCAGCACTGACAGCATACTCAACAGTGTGAAACATGCACAGCTTGCCCAAATCAGCTGTGCTAGTTTGCGCCACTGCATGTGCATAGCTGTGTGAAAGGCGTTGACATAGACGGCTTTTCGCTGCTGTGGCAAATGAGCCTCAGAGCCTGTGGCCCGGACATGATCTCAGCTCGTGCTGCTAGCATCCGAGCTGCCCCAATGTTGGCTACCAGTCTCCCTGCACGCTCATGCGGTATACCATGCTTTGTACAACTGCTGTACCTGACCCTCACCAGGCATTGGAGGACCCCAGGCACACGTTCCTGTCAGGGAAGCTGCCGTATGTGCTTGTCAGCAGGTGGTGACCACTGCCAAGGCTGTCAAACTTCACCTGCAACAGGCGACAGACACGCACGCAACATATTTCAGCTGTTGATCATGCCCAGCTGCTTCCATGCTGCCTGTAGCAGGAATAGACGCCAGGGTGCTGCATATTTGAGCTGGTCCTGTTGGCAAGTTCAAGGGCAGCAGGGGTGCTGTCAGGCAAGCAGCAGGCCAGCTTCGGGTAACAGCAACCCACAAAAATGCAGCTTCTGCATGCTGCCAGCACATCTCTCACCGCCAGGCTGTACGTTACTCCAGGGCACAGCGGCCCTGCCACCTGCTTGCCAGTAGCTGGGTTTGTTATGACAAAATTGATTGCTCTGGAACAGCAGCAGGTGCAGCACGACGCGCAGTGGTGTGTCAATTTCATGCAGCACACGCGCAAGCACTGCTGTCACTGATGACATGCGTGACACAACAGCTTGGCATTACATTTTTACTGCACTGCGTCTCGTACTGCATCTGTATAATGCACTGCGATTTGTAGTTGTGTGTATGTGTGCATAAGATGCATGGCGAGGATGTTTGCAATGGAAGCTGAACAGTCTGCTGTGGCAGCAGCGTGCCCCTCAGCGGCACAACAGCTGTCAGTGTTTGTGGTGACATTGGGCAGTGCTGCTCACTGGTTGTTCAGGCTCCCAATAGTATGACGCCTCAAGTCGCTTGGTATGTCAGGATGCCGTGTGCAGTCATTGCCAGCTTTCATTGCGAATCTGCTCGGATATGCTGCTGCTGGTCGAGCCAGCAGCACCACTACCAGTGGGAGCAGAGCCCAGCTCACATACACCCTCGTGGAATCTGGCATGGGGTAAGTGTCTCAAAGTAGCGAATGAAAGTGTTCAGGCAATCGTGGCGGGTTACAACGCGACCCTTGTGTTGTGTAGAGGGCCTTCTGCTGTGTTGTCTGCGTGATGCCGACCTCTTGCTGCAAGCATCTGATAGCTGTCACGAAAACATACATGTAGTCTGGCACGGCTCGGATCCTCAAACGTTTTTGTCACTACCAGTGCCAGCTGCTGCTGCAGTGACTGGTTCGGCGATTTCAACTTCGCAGGCGTACCGCCGCAGGGGCCCCAGAAACTAATTGTTGTCACCAGAGTAGATACGTACAATTACAGGGGGAGGGGTGTTCTATACGTGAACGTCAGCGTGAACATCACCCTGGACCAACTTCACAACAGCTGGAACCCGCAACGTGCACCCGTCTGATGTACGGCACAGGCGTACAACCAAAGGCATTATAAACATTTACTTTCCGCTCGACGCTCGACTGGTGCAGACGTTGCAGCAGAGTGATACTAGAAGTGGGGCCAAAACTTTCCTGAGGACTCAGCTGCAGTCTTCCCTCTCAACACGGTCCTTTGGGATCCTGGAGCCGTATAAATTCGTCCTTTTACTTTCCCCTCTCAACACATAAAAGTGAAGCAACAAATCACCTCACTCTGCCACCATTGGGTCCTGCCGCGCCCACCCTCGCATCGCTGCAACTGCCACTGGCTGAACTGAGTTGTCAGTGACAACACACCGTGACGTCAGATCTGTCTTGTGTGCAGAACGCATCAGCACAGCATGGCAGTGTGCATGGTGCAGCAGGACGTCGATCACGTTGATGCAGCTTGGCAGCAAACATACTGCTGAGCTGGTACCCGAAATGCCAGCCCCCAAGGCAGAGCACCTAATCCTCTGCGGCGGGTTTCCCTGGCGGAGCGTGGCAGCAGCATCAGCAACAAAAATACCACCCACCAGCCCTGCCTCTCTGTCTTGTCAGGTCCCAGTGTGTTGTGCACGCTGTCAATGCAGCAGCTCTCCATGCGCAACAATGCAGCAGCACACATTTGCATTATATGCTGTATAATGCAGGAACAGCCACTGGCTGCTGAAGATACACAATGTGGGTCATGTACTATCTGGGTACGTTCCGCAGATGACACATTACGTAATTCAAGGCCAGCCGGAAGCACCAGCCAATGAGGCGAGAATCCTTGCCACATCGTCAAGCACTGCATCACCACGCACCACCGTATTGGCAACACTGTTACGATGCTAAAGAGGGCACCAACTTCAAGCCTGCATAATCAAGCCACCAAGACAACCCACACAAACTCAATGAAGCTACATGTATGCACAGCGCTCGTCTTAGTATAACATGCCAAATGCTGGACTACGCAAGCTCAGCAAGCCAAGCACTCATGAGTGATAGCACATCAAAGCACGCATGCAAGCAACGATCGCATCAAATTGACGTGCAACTGCACCAGCTGGTGATGATGACGTTATCACAGTGTGCAGCGTGCACACGTCTTTCACACCACCCAATCAAGGGGTGCTGCAGCAGTAGCTTGCATGCGCTCCCGCACTCTATGGCAACACTGGGTCCAGCCCATTCCTGCACGTAGCAACATCAGAATATCACAAGCCAACGTCATCATTGCGCCATACTGGCTAAAACATTGAAAGACATTTGTGACAGCAGGCTGTATAAGTGAAGTTTCTGAACCGGCAAGACTTTTTCTCAACAGCATTGCGGACCGCTGACAATGAATATGCAGCTGCTGCTGGGCACCAACCCAGGCGGTTGTGGTGCAGGGCAGCGCCATACACAACAGCAAAGCCAATGACCTCTCTCACTCTGTATCACGTAAAGCATGCCGCGAATGCAGCCCAAGAAACAGCTGCACAGAGCTACTTCGCTCCGTCACCGTCTTCGCTGTACATGACGGCCTTATAACTTGTGCAAAGCATGCAAATTCACGCAATACCCAGTACAGCTGGCACCGTGAGCTGCCGTCCCCGCCTATGACTGCTGCACACTGTGTTGGCAAACTACTTCACTGTGATGGCAGCAGTCACGTTTGCCAGCACAGGCGTGGTCTTGAGTGCCACTCTGACACGCGCCCTGCCGGCAGCGGTTGCCGTGCATGTCACAATGCTGTTTGCAACAAACTGGCTGCCTTTCTTGACCAGACTGAACTTGGTGGGTGAGCAAGCAACAGCCAGGGCAGCTGTAGAGTTTGCAGGGATCTTCTGTTCCGTCAGGATGGCATCAATTGCTGTTAGGGAAGAGGTGTAGCCGACCAGGAAGATTGTGACATTGGTGCTTGCGTTTGTGGTAAGCGAGGTGGTGCCTGCCCTCACGACCAGCCTGGCAGATGAGGCGGGGCGGGGGCTTGGGGAGGGGGAGGGGCTGCCTGGGGGAGCAGTTGGGGGTCCGTCACCAGTTCACACAGCAGGCAATGTGTGTGGCAGTACGCATGTCAGATGGCACAGCTGAGGTGCTGCTGCTGTGCTTGTTGTGTATGTCACACATTAGGATTGGCAATGCCTTGGTGCGAGCATGAGCTCCTGCATCCCATACATGCACTTCATGCATCCTGCTGCGCATCTGTGCATGGCGCTACTTGTCCAGCTGCTGGTGATGCTGCTGCAATCTGTCTACAGGACAGTGACTGAGCAGCCGCAGCCGCCGCCGCCGCTGCCGCAGCAGCAGCAGCAGCAGCAGCAGCAGTTACAGCAGTGCACCAGCAGCCCACTCACAGGGCTTGCAGTTGGCACCACCAGTCTTATACGTCACTTTGTTGTTGTGCACCAGCGAACCGTCGCCCCAAGACGCTTTGATAACATTATCTTCCCCTGCAGGCGTGCACAAAAACAGCATGTTTAGCAGCAGCAACGCTGATCATACGGCTGCAATAACTGCATGGGGTAGCAGTTTGGCTGGCTATGTACAGGTTGACTGCATTTGCGTCAGCAGCATAGCGCTGTGCCTCCCATGCAATTCAAGTGCAGCACTTCTGTACACTGCTGCAGCTGAGGCACAGCACACTTGACGCAGCTGCGGCTGCCGTGCATCACCTTGCAGCGCACTGGACTTGCTGCACAAACAGTACAAGGCTGTACTACTGCTGCTAGCACGTCAGCGTGCTGCAAGGGTGCTGGCAGCAGCAGCGCCGCTGCTGTCAGCATGGAGCCCTGGCTCTGTGTCCCTCACCATCTGGCAGGGTGCAGGGCATGGTGAGGTTGTAGGTTGCAGTAGAGCTCACAGGATCGGGGCAGACGCGGTTCTTGCTGCACGTGCAACCACCAGCAGCGTCATCGGGGTCAGAGTCAGACAGCAGTACCGACAGCACACCGAACGGCGCAAGGTGTTGCAGCCCACTTACATAGCTGCCGGCCTGACTCAGTCAGGCCATGAGGCTCATGGTGTGTGCACAGCTGCTTCAAGAGGCACTCAGAGAACATTACGTCTGTTGTGGTAAGCTTACCAATGGTAAACAAAAAATTGCAATTGCGCATGCTCAGCCCGGACGGCCCAGCAACATCCTGTGACACAGCTGTCACTCGAGTTGCTGCAGTTGTTTGCACCGCCATGCATGCACTCCCTGGCATCCTGCGACATCTCCCAGAGTCGTGCGGGACGCTCACCAGACATCACCGTACGTGTTTGGCAAGCACACATCGCCAGCAGGAAAGGCGCCGTACGTGCTTGTCAACAGATGATGGCCACTGCCAAGGGTGGTGAAGTCCAGCTGCAGCAGGCGGAAGGCAAGCACATGATAGTGGTGCTCAGCTGCATGTGTTGCATTTTGCTGCAGTTTTTGCTGCTGCAGTCAAAATATAAGGCGGGTGTGCACACCAAGGCTGAGTAAACGGGCAGACATACAACACAGGGGCGGAGAAGCCGGCAAGGAGCAGCAACATGCAAAAAACAGCCGATGCCTGCTGTCAGCAAATCACTCACTGCCACAGTGTAAGTCACTCCAGGGCACAGCGGTCCTGGCGATGCCAGTGCAGCGCCAGTTGCCGCGTTGGTGATGACAAAGCTGATTGCTCTGTGGTCAGCAGCAGGGGCAGCAACGCGTGCAGGGGTGTGTCAGACTCATGGCAAGCATGTACCTGACAGCACTGCTAAATGTTCTGAGTTCAATGTGAAAGCCTGGTGTTAAACTGAGTCTGATATGTACCTTGTGTTGGTACTGCACTGTAAGCACGGGCTGTTAGGCATTAGCAATGGGGTACTTTGTTGGTACTTGTTGATGTTGCCTGCCAGCAAGGCTGCA
Organism: Tetradesmus obliquus; assembly: GCA_030272155.1. NCBI lineage: Eukaryota > Viridiplantae > Chlorophyta > Chlorophyceae > Sphaeropleales > Scenedesmaceae > Tetradesmus > Tetradesmus obliquus. The sequence continues at coordinate 5,657,817 of CP126194.1, read as the reverse complement.
TCGGCTGCTGGGGCCTGCAGGGGCCAGGTGCAACTGTGGGTCACTCTGATGGTTCTAGCTGTGGCTCGCACTACTTACTGGTCGTCTTTTGTTCCCATCTTGTGTCTGAAAGGCAAGTCGCCGTTCTTCTCGGGATGCTGTGTGCAATTGCTCATCGATTTGAATCTCGCATAGTACTCTGGGTATGCTGCTGATGGTGGAGCCAGCAGCATCAACACCAGTGGCAATAGACCCCAGCGCACAGACATCCTGGTGGCACCTGACATCGTGAGACGTGTGTAATGGACGTACTGCGATAGCAAAGCGCCGTAGGCTGAGTTCAAAACGCGCGTGACCCTGGCCAGGCACTGAGCGAACGGCCTTGTTGTCTGCGCAGTGAATACGTTGCCGCGAACCGCAAGAGAACTTTTATTTTTCACTTTGCATGCGCTTCTGCGGATCAGCAAGGCTCGAACTGCCAAATGCCACTGTCACTATCAGCAGTGACTGCTCACGGACTTCATGCAACTTCTGTGTGAGTGCCGTATTTGCCTACGCCCAAGACGGCCTCAAGGATAAGCGGCATATAACTCAGAGCAGTATTTCATGCAAACGTGGTGCACTTTGTACTTGAAGGCAGCATGAGGCTGACCCTGCCAGGCTGGACCACTGCATTCCTGCAAAGGCACCTACAGGCGCATTGGCCCAAGCTGCGCTAGCTGCATTCTGCTGATGCAGGGCACATGCTGCTGAACAGGGTTTGCACATGGGCAGCACCCTCCCCGTCCAAAGCACTAACACATGTCTGCATGCTACACCGGGCATGCTGACAATGACTTTACATTCATGTATGCAGTGGACTGAAGCTGCAGCTGCCAACTGGCGTTGAATCCCGATCGTTGTATCCTACTAGGATAAAAGGTAGAAGACACAATTGTGCGCCGCATGTGCCCGCATATGGGCAAACATTGGACACAAGACACCTGGTGGCGCAGGCGTTTTGATGCCTTGGCCTATTGCTGTGCTTGTGCCGACTTTGCTAAGCTGCTGGCAACAGGCAGGCTACCAGCACCCTGCAAGCCCACCAAGCCTGCAGTTCATGAAAGAAGCGTGATGGGCACACTGTTGTGCGTTTACCATGCCTAAAACTGTCAATCTATACTGTGCCTACTAGGCTAGTGACTATCAGCTGCCAGCTGCAGCCTGTCCAGCTGCAATCAACACATCAGGTCTGGCAGCTGCCAGCAACGTGCTGATGAGCTTGATACAGATCTGAAGGGTCCAAAGGTTGTTACAATCATGCAGGTCAAACCACTGCACGACAGTGGGTGACTTAGTTGGACTGCGCTGCAATGCAGAACCGTCACTGAGATGCAAAAGCATAGATGTATACATAACTTTGCGCAACCAGGGGTGACCTGCAGCTTTAAGTGTCAAGATGGTCTCTGCAACTGCAATCACCATACATGGCACGCTGTCATGCATGCTCCACAATGCAGCTGTAGCATCAAGCCCACAGCTGATGCGCCAGCGGCCACCACGGAACCATTGCAGGTCAGCCGACGATCAGAACACAGGTGCGCAGTTGTGCATTGACCATGCCTAAAACCGTCATTTTACATCTCAGAGGCTCTGGGTGCAGCACAACTGAAACACATGTGTACACTGAGCAGTACTCTGCATGCGCAAGGTCTGAGCGCGTTGTGAACTAAAAGTGACAGTCTGCTCCAGTGACCACCAGGTGGCCTTGGAAGCGCTGGCCCTGCTACGTTGCGGTTCACCTCGCTCACATCGCACCACCAAAAATCACTGGACGGGGCTGCTGCTGCTGCTGCTGCTGCTGCTGCTGCTGCTGCTGCTGCTCCTTGTGCTGCTGCTGCCGCTGCCGCTGGCGATCTCGTCCTACTGCTGCCCCTGCAGGCGCTCCAGCAGCTGCTTCACCAGGGCTGCAAACTCTGCCCTGTCCAGCTTGTTGTCTGGGCCAGCCACGCGCGCAAACACGGAATCAATTGCGCTCTGCGGCACATTTGAGATGCCTGCCATGCCCAGCACCTTGTGCACACATGCAGTCACTTCTGGCCCCTCGATGCTGCAGCAGGCAGGCATGACACGCATATGTATCAGTCAGCAGATGCACTCGGTTGGCATACGCATGACATATTGTGATTCCATCAATGCCGTGGGTCCAAAATAAATGGTGTTTGGCCTGATATTGGACCAAAATTCACTGGCGCACATGCGATGACTACGGGCCCCTCAATGCCGCAGCAAGCATGATACGCAGGTGCTGCTGTTTGACAGATGCTTCAGTCCAAAGCCATGCTGTGTTAGGCACCAGCAGCATGTGGAGCGCAGGCAGGAGGATACTGGGTGGCATGTGCTGTTGCGGTTTGCCGTTTGGCCGTCAGTGCAAACGGCTTGCATTGGGGTGCATGACCGTGGATTTGGGTGCTGCAACCAGCACAGGCTGTGCGATCAATGCAGCAAGCACTTTAATCATATTGCTGGCTGTAGTGTATTAACAGCTCACATCATACGATTCCCAATCAGGTAGGAAGCAGGCTGGCTTGAGCCAGGCGGCGTTGCTCTGGTTGCATTGCAGCTGAAATATATATTCCCATGAAGCAGTTGCTCTTTGTTGTCTTCTAATTTTTCAGCTGAAGTTTAATTATCAGTGACACAATGTTGAGCAGGCACAGATGCAGCTTGTGGCTCGAATGCAGCGAGGCCCCCTCACCTGCCACTGCCATCCTTGTCAAACATGCCAAAGCCCTTCGCTATGAATGGCTCCAGCTTTGAAGGGTCGCTGGTGTGCCCTCCAACAAGTCCAGAGATCTGTCAAGGGCACACAACGTGGCATGAGGCTCGCAATATGCAAGAGGTCGCAATGCCAGCTGCTGTGACCACAGCAGCAGCAGTGGCAGCTTCAGTAGAACTGGCATGCCACGCACACGCCGGTGCATGCATGGAGACGCGCACAGCAAATATGTTCACAAGCCTTTTCGTGTGCAGCATGCCTTATTTGCATTCGGCGTGGGCTGCCACGAGGCGCACGCTTACCTTGCCGAACAAACCGCTCATTGTGCCTGTCCACGTCGTGAGCTGCTGTCGTTCTGTAGATGCGTAGTTTGACTGTATCTCAACAGGTATTACAATTAATGACGCCTGAAGTGTCAATGGTCGCTTGTGGGGAATGCAAGGCTGCCAGCTGTCCAAGGTAACACAGCGAAAGTAATCAAGTGCTTCGTGTTTATGACTGCATTGGCGGTGATTCAGGTTTTATGGCTCTTGTCAGTCTCCGGCGGGCATCGGCACCAGTACTGTTCTGTCACTCTACCACCCGTGGCAGTAACTAGGCACGTGCGCCTAGCTGCTGCTGCCTCGGTTGCACAATCCTGTTTGAGCCCCCTGGCAGCGCTGGCCGTTCAAAGTATGAAGCAGTTGAAACCATTGTTGTCTATGCTGTGACGGGTTGCAACAGGTTGCCAGCAGGCCTGTGATCAGTTGCTGACATACTGGATGCAAGCTTCCGACACGAATTTCATGACAGCTGCGTTTGTAATGGGAATTTCAAGCCCGCAACTTGCGGAATGAACAGCCAGACTGTTACAGCAGCACCACACCATCATGGCCTGCAAGCACACACCCCAGTTGCCTCGGTGCTCCTGCCTTCAAAGGCCCGCATTAATGCAGCAACACCGAGCACAGCAACCACTCAACGACTGCCAAACCAGCAACACACACCATCGCCATCGATGATGCACAGAGCAGGACCCAGCACAAACCCAACCCTGCCATGCAAGCGTGCAAGGCGGCAGAACAATCCCAGCCAGAAGCAGAAAGCACAGCAGGCCGCAGGCAAGCAGTTGTTTCCCATGCCACAGCCACTGCAGGAAAGTTCATGCATTTGGGTCCAAAAGTAAGTCATGGTCCATTCATGCCCATCACATGAGAAGTGACCATACTGTGGCAGTGCAACACCATCGCCGGCACCAAACAGTTGGTCAGAGGTCAACCCAGGTAAGTTTGCAGTGGCACAACAGCAGTCACAGCCGCATGCGCAGTGCACGTGCAAGAGTCAGCCCTGTCTACTCAACAAAGGCGCAAGCCAGTGCTGTGTCAGAAACCAGACCAAATACTCCCCACGCATACACACGCTGCCACTTTGCTGCTGTGTGTCATCCACACCCACACTGTCATCGCACGTCTATGACAAAACAAGAAGTGAACTGGTTGCGCATACTGCATACTCGCACTGCAACAAGGTGCATGCAGTGTGTGACCGCCAGAAGTTGAAACACCACAGCGACACAACATCTCTCTGTTGAAAACAACAGTAACAGTTCAGCGGCACCTGTTTCACGGTCAGCAGCACACCACGCTAGCGCTTTGTTACGCCCGCACACAACATTAAACACCATTCGACGACTCAGCATGCGTTAAACAGCTCACAGAGCACCTCTGCAACCTTTGCAATTTGCACACCCAGCCACTAAACGCCACAGTGACAAGCCTTACTACAGATGCACTGCCACTTGGTCTGCAGGTCACATATCAGCCTCACATGGCATCACAACCCACACCAGGTGTAAGCCTCTCAAACAAACACACCAGCTTACTGGGGCACAGCAGCAGGGGGTGCTGCAGCAGCGTCGGCAGCAGCCGCAGGCGCGGGTGCGGCAGCAGGGGCAGCTGCAGCAGCAGCAGGTGCTGCGGGTGCTGGTGGCATGGCTGCATCCACGCCTGCCTTCTTCAGCACCTCACTGATCATGGCCTGGAACTCAGCCTGGTCCAGCTTTTTGTCTGTACCTGCTGCCTTGTTGAACACACTGTCCAGCATCTCAGGCTTGACCTTGCCCTGCAGCTTGGCCATGGTGATGACCTGGCAGCAGCAGCAGCAGCAGCGGCAGGGCGCAGGGCTGAGACAGCTGGGCAGCTGGCGCAGGTGTATATCGCATGCGCGGAGAGGCGCTGATCATGGCGTGTTGCCGGTGAGGGACGTGTGCATATAAGAGCCTGGCATAGCTGTTACGGCCAGTACCGTTCACTGCATGATTGAGCAGCACACAATTTAACGCCAGGCCCTTTGCTGAAATGTATAACGAAAAAAATGTAATCTCTATGTCTACACCAGCAGCTCGCGCAAGCACACTGGCATGCCATGTGCAGCTCACCCAGCACTTCAACGTTAACTGTGCTGTGCGCTATCAGAACAGACGGCCATTGCAACAAGGCAATTATTTTGTGTGAAATTACGACATGCACAGCACACGATTATCCTGCTGTCACGACAAGCTGTAGCAGCAGGCAAGGACGTGAAGACAAAGCAGGGCCTGCAGCGGCAGTGCGCAGTCAGCTGCATCACACCTGCTCAGCGGCTGCCTTGGCCTCAGCTGCCTCGATGTAGCCGGACTTGTCCTTGTCGAACATGCCGAAGCTCTTGGAGACGATCATGCCCATCTTCTTGGGGTCGCTGGTCACAGAGCCCAGGCACTGCAGCACAGGCAGCAGCACCAAGCAGCACGGTGTCCAGTCAGCAAACGATGGGCAACACGGGATCCAGCAGACGCCCTGAAAGTACGCAAATGCTGTTGCTGGTGGTGGGCAGCTGTGCAGGCCGTGAATCTGCTTGGAGGTCCACAACGACCATGTCGCAGGCTCTAGTAGCAGCTCTTGTAAGCTAGCTCTGCACTGCTTGAGATGCTTCCATATGCAGGATACCTATACGGCAAGCAAAGTTGGATGGCACTGCACGACTGGCTGTGTGCAATCAAGCTGCGCTGGCCGTGGCGCTGCTGAACGCTTGCAGTAGCTGGGCAGCAATACTGCGTCGCGCAAGCGTCCAAAAAATGCAAGGAAATACATGTAAAGCGGACAATACAATCTGCCGCAATGAGCGCAGCAACATGCAAGCCGTGTCGTTGTTGAGGCTGTTGCAACCAGGCTATCAGGCGCTGCCGTACACCTGTGCACCAGCCTTATGTCAAGAGACAGCAATACAAGGAATCTAGTCAAGCGTATAACTCTGCAGGACTGCACCTTGGTAAAAGCGGCACCCATCTTGGTCTGTCTGGTGTGGTTGGGCGATAGCACTGCAACAGCTGAGATGTGTAATGCAAGCTTCTACGCAAATGCAAGTTGCTCACGGTGTGAGCGGCTGAGAGCTTCGAGGACTGCTGTCAAATTGAGAGCAGTCCAATCGGCAGGGTGATTCAGCTTTAACCGTCGTCAAAATGCTCGTCAACGTACAATGTATGCAGAATCGTTTTTCTGGTTATATATGAAGGGTGCTACTCAGGCGGCCGACAGGGACATGCTGTCGATCTAGTCGCTGGGTGTGAAAGCCTGCACCACGCTGGGTGCTGGTGCGGAGTGCGGTGGCCTAGCAGGTGAATTACGTCAGCACATCAAAAACGAACAGTCAAGGCTGCAGTGACTCCACAGCAGCATCTGTTGCTGTTCATGTTGACCGTCAGGTCAAGATCCAGTCCGACCGCGTCTGGCAGACGCAGCAGCAGCACTGCAGTCTCAGGACAGGCATCCCAACCAGAGATGCCACATAGCTGCCTCACATCAGTCAATGGATCAACGACAAAGCCACACATATGCTCGGTGCATGTATCCCCATGTACAGGCTGCCAACTTGGCACTAGTGACTAGTGGCAACCAACTGCTCGCAACCACAACTATGAATTGTGTAGTACACAGTGCCGCTCAAGGCAGCCGCCACACTCTGCTGAAATGATAAGTACTAGTATTGACGTGTGCACTTGCTGACAGGAGGCCCAGCACAACTCAAATGCCCAGGATTCGCATCATTCCGTACAAATTCAGGTCCCACACAACAACACCCTGCGCTGCATGCCTGCGTGCGTCTGCTCCAGCATGCGATCCACACAATGTTGCTTAGCAAAGCAACAGAACATGAAGGTGATGTATGACATTTGGTTAAACATAATAATGGCGGCGCTGATGTTCAATGCAACAGTCAACTCACACCAGTGCACTGGCAGGCAGACGCAACTGCAGCTCAGCTGCGATGTGCTGCCATGTGTGCCTTCACGTTGCCCCCAGCAGGCATGTGCAATGCATTGTGTACAACCCCTTAACACCTGCATTGTTCTTGTGCTCCGCAGTAAAACGCGCTGGCTGCGTGATGGGGGACATGCAGGTAGATAGATAGAGGGGTTACACGGTGTGTTCATGCGGCATACGCCACCACAGACACCTGGTAAAATAGGAAGCTGCAAGGGACATGCAGGAGGACGCCAAGCCAGAGCACCTTGTGCTGTCCTCATCAAGTAGCACCCCCCGCAGTAATGTATCTGATGAGGCCGTCATGCCCCAGCTGTACTGGACATGTTGCGCAGTAATGCACAATCAAAATGAGGTGCAACTGCTGCTGCGTCTGCTGGACTATACCAGGGCCGCAGCTAGTCCTCGTATGCCACCACCACCAGTGCTGGCCGCACCAGCCGCTCCCCAACCGCATAGCCCTTGCGCAGCACGCGCAGCACGTCCCCGTCAGCAGCACCAGCCGGCGCAGGCTGCCGCATGACTGCCTCCATGTGGGCGGGGTCAAAGGGGTGGCCCTCCACGTCATCACCCTCGCCGATTACTGTCACGCCCTGGGACCTGCACAGCAGCAGCGATGTCAGCAGCGCCGGCGCAGCAGAGGGCAATCGATCTGCTGTGACGAGCTCCCAGGATGGGGGCACATGTGCTGTGTGTTGGGAGCGACGTGGCGCACAATGGTAGCTACTGAAGAGCAGGGTGCCAAGATTGCAGCAGAGTGCACTGCATGTCTTCCAACCGTTTCTTGCGCCGCACTGCAGGGCACTTGGGGTGGCGAGCTGCTGCCATCGTGAGCCGTTCTGCAGCCTGCCTGGTTGCATCTCCCAGAGCAATTGCACGCTAGCTAGCTCCTTCCACAGCTTGTAATGGTATACAATGGTGTAGAATGCTGCAGTGACAACTCACTTGAGGAAGCTGAGCAGCTGGTTGTGCAGGCCCGTGTAGACTGTGTGGATCTGCTCAGCCTCCGGAGAAGCATCAGCGCTGCCCTGCTGCTGCAGCTGCTGCTGCGCCGCAAGCGCTGCATCAAAGCTGTCCAGCAACGGCAGCAGCTTGCTGGCCACGTCAGCTACAGCAGCCGCTGTTACGCCTGCCTTCTCGTCTGCTGCACGCTTGCGGGCATTGTCAAAGTCCTGCTGCAGCTGAGCGATCTTCTTGGCGAGTGGGTTGGCGTCACGCGCTGCTGCCGCTCGCTGGCGCTGCGCCGCGCCCGCAACCGCTGCCAGCGCCTGCAAGACACAGCACGGCAACAGAGGTAGAGTTAGCGTGAGAGGTTGATGCAGCAAACGCTTGTGTCCTACGTGTGCATTTCCACCATCCAGGCACCACACAAAAATGGCTGTTTGTTCACCCCTTGCATCTGTCTCCCCTAGCACAGCAACCTGCCGCAAGCACCGCATGCTGCTGCTGCTGTTCCACCCACCACACCATACGTTAACACAGCGCATCACCACGCCTCTCACCTGCTTCTCAGCCAGCTGCTGCTTCAGCTGCTGCTGCTGCATTTCAATCGCCTCCAGGCAGCCCAGCAGGTAGTTGCGGCTGGGCCGGCTGCTGCTCAGGTTCTTGGCAGCAGCAACAAACGCTGCTTCGCCAGAAGACCCCAGAGGGCGGCGCTTGGCAGCAGCAGCAGCAGCAGCAGCAGCAGCAGCAGCAGGCGGTGCTTGCGGCTCCTGCTTGCCCTTCCTGTGCTTCTTTTGTAGCCTGCTGTGCTGCTCTTGCTGCTCCTGCTGCTGCTGCTGCCGGCTGGCCGCTGCCTGCTGCTGCATCTGCTCAAGCTCGTCGAGCTGCTGTGTTGCCTGCTGCACTGCCTCTGCTGCAGCCTCAATGTCTTGCAGGGACATCACACCCTCACTGTCAACATCGCCAGCTTGGCCCTCAGGTGTAGCGGCACCATCAGGGCCTAAACCCAGCTCCTTCATCACCTCCTGCTGCGCTGACTCATCCACCTCCTGCTGGTCAACCTCAGCCATCATGGCAGCAAGTGCTGACGCAGCATCGGCAGCCGAACGCTGCTGCTGCTGCTGCTGCTGCTGCTGCTGCTGCTGCTGCTGCTGCTGCTGCTGCTGCTGCTTGCCCTTGCCGCTGCCGCTGCCAGTGCCAGCGCTGCTGCTGCCCTGCTCAAACTGGACATCTATCTCCTGTGGCGCATCTGCAGCGCCCGCCCTTACGGCTTGCTGCGCCTGCTGCTGCCGCTGAAGCCGTTCCCTTTTGCTACTGCTGCTGCCGCCAAACAGCTCCTGGCTGTCGTCCAGCTGCTGCTGCAGCTCAGCGGCAGGGCTCTGCTCCCCTTCAGTGCTGGCCCAGCGAGCTGCCTGCTCAGCAGCCCACGCAGCAGGAGCTGCAGCCTCCACCCGACCAGCTGCACTGCTGCGCTTGCCTGCCTGCTTGCCCTCAGCACTGCTGCTGCTGCTGCTAACAGGTGTGCTTGCTCCTGAGCCTGCCTCTGAGCTGGAGCTGGCAGTTGCCTCAGCAATAGAGGTGGTGGCGTGAGGCAGGGAGGAAGGCTTGGCACTGCTGCTGCTGCTGCTGCTGCTGCTGCTGGCTTCAGGCTCCTGCAGGGCTCGGCTCATCATGTCATCCAAAGACGACAAAGCAGTCAACTCCTTGTTCTGTCTGCTGCTGCTGCTGCTGCTGCTGCTGCTGCTGCTGCTGCTGCTGCTGCTGCTGCTGCTGCTGCTGCTGCTGCTGCTGCTGCTGCCACCATCAGCAGCCTTGTGCTTGTGCTGCTGCTGCTGCTGCTGCTGCTGCTGCTGCTGCTGCTGCTGCTGGCGCAGGGGTTGCCGCTGCTGCTGCTGCTGCTGCTGTTGAGCCATGGCCTTGCGCAGCTGGCGCTTGAGCTGGTCTTCGTTGGTATGAGCAGTTGCCGGCCGCTGCTGCCTCTGCTGCTGCAGCAGCAGCTCTTGCTTCCGCTTGCTTTCTTGCTCCATCTGAAGCTGCTGCTGACGCTGCTGCTCCTGTTGCTGCTGTTGCATTGCTGCTGCTGCCTCGCGCTGCTGCCGCAGCCGCTCCTGCTGCTCCTGCTGCCGCTTGCGCTCCTCCTCCTCTGCCACTATGTTCCTGTACCAAGCAGTAGCACGCTGGCCACCCAGCAATGCAAGCGCTTTCACACACGCAACAAGCGCCTTCCGGGCATTGCTGGCAGCTCCATCTGCTGCCTCTCCTCCCTCCTCATCTTCTGATTCCCCATCATCACCCACCAGTGCACGGGCGCGGGCCGGATCTGTGCTGCTGCTGCCGATAGCTGCTGCCAGCTGTTCGAGCTGCGCCTCTGCTGCTGCCGTCCAGTCCCTGCCTGGTGGGCTGCGCATGAGCAGCAGGCTGCTGGCCAGGCGCTCCAGGTCGGTCAGTGAGCAGCTAGGGAGCAGCTGGCCTGCAGGGCAGCAGGCGCACAGCAGGCGTGTGTAAGTACAGTGTGTTACATGCTGATGAACGGCAGTGCTAGCTATGAGTAATTGCAGCTTTGTGCACAGATCAACTTGGATATGTGTGTGTGGGCCTACGTGTGACCACAACTACAGTACAACAACAGTTGCTGTTATGATGAAAAACACAGGCAGATGATTGCTTTTCATCACCCACTTGCTGATTCAACTGCAGGAAGCTTTAGAAGCTTCAGCAGAGTGCGCTCTAGCTGCACCCATCACCTGGCTGCAGTCATCCAGCACCCAAATGCCCCAACTGCAACCATGACAGCCAGCCACAGCCAGCACCTTTGGCTGCCTCTGTAGCACTCGGCTGCGTCTGCCCCACCACCAATCTGCACGCACACGCACCAGCCACCATCACAGCCAACGGCAGCCAGCACCTAAAACAGCACCCAGCACCTCAAGCTGGATCCACCAGCCAGCACCCAGCTCCCAGCTGCACCCAGCACCCAGCAGCCACTCCCACCTACAGCCATCACAGCCAGCCGCAGCCAGCCCTCACTCGGCTTCAGCCCCAGCACCTACAGCTGCGGCTACTCAGCAACAGGCGAATTCAGGCACACGAAGCTGCATATGTAGCGCTCAGCTGCACACAGCCGCCGCACTCACCTGCTGCCATCACAGCCAGCCGCAGCCAGCCCTCACTCGGCTTCAGCCCCAGCACCGCCAGGCTGTGCAGCAGCACACCCAGCTGCCTCGCAGAGAAGCCCTGCCCACCCTGCAGCTGCTGCTGCAGCAGCGCCTTGGCGCGTGACAGCGCTGCCGACAGCATGGCCTCGCTGTAGAGGAGCAGCTCGCTGCAGCTGCTGAAGAGGCTGCTGAGGGCGGCTGCGTCTGCTGTCGGCATGCGGGCCTGGCACATCTGGAAGAGGCGGCTGGCGGCTGCCTCCACCTCCTGTGTGGTGTGTTGCATGAAGAGCAGCAGACATCGATTGTGAAATTGTGCTCAGTGCATGATGAATGGTTGTTCAATCCGTTGCTTGGTGCACGCAAGCGAGGTTGGTGCGTAAAAGTATGGCCGTCGGTGCCGCCCGCTGTGCAGGCACGAAGAATGACCAGCTCCCGCCACTGCCACCTACCCCCACCACAGCAGCCGGCGGTCACTGCTTCCTCACCAGCTTGGCTCATGCAAGCCCCACCTTCCGTCTATTGCTGAACTCAAAGACTTGTCATTTGCAGCTTAATTTGATCACACGACTTCCAATGACTTGCGCTAGAGCCATTATGCCTGCATCAGCTGCACCCTGCATCCAGTTTCCCTCTGATCCCTTTGACAACCTTAAACTGCATGTCCACCAGCGGCACTATTAAGACATTAGCTGTTCCTGCAGCCTCACCTGCTGTGCTCCTGCCAGCCCCTCCCGCTGCAGCTCAGCCAGCCGGTGTCCTGCAAGTGCCAGGTGGCCCACCCCCAGCAGCTGCCCATACCTAACCAGCACAGCCTGCAGCAGCGCGGCGCCAGGCGGCGCAGCGGCCCTGCCGCTGGTGGCGTCTCGCGCACGCTCCGCTGCCCTGTCTACTTCGCGGGCCAGGAAGCCGGAGAGGTAGCGCTGGTCGGTGCCTGCAGGGAGGGTGCCCTGCAAGGGCAGGCATAAATGGTTGAAGAGAACAGTGGGCAGTAGTACAGGATGTGAGGGATCTAGCAAGCACAGCACTGACAAGCAGCTAAATCGCAGGCAGCGACAGTGCACCAGCAAACGCACAGCAGGGCAAGCACAGAGGAGGTAACCAGCAAGGCTAGACTGCAACGACAACCCTACAAAGCACATGACACCAATATAGTGCTGAGCAGCGCGGTGCCGTCATGCTGTAGCCACGGCCCGCACCTGCTCCAGGCTCTGGCGCAGCGCCCTGTCATGCCACTCCTGCGCAAGCTCAGGCGACAGCTGGCCCAGCTGCCTTGCAGTCCTCTGCAGCTCATCAGGACCCACCACGCGCTGCTGCTGCTGCTGCTGCTGCTGTTGCTGGCGCCGCTGCTGCTGCTGTACCTGCTGCTCTGCCAGCGACACTGGCCGAGTCGCTGACGCTGCTGCCTGCTTGCTGCGCGGTGGCTGCTGTGCTGGGATGTTCAGCAGCTGCCTGATCTCATCTGCGGACATGCCTGACTCGTCAATGCTGGCGAGTCCTGACAGGATGTCATTGAGCGCCTGGCGTGAGGGCAGAGCAAAAAACATGGTAGCAGGAGAGTCGGTGAGGACGGTGCACTGATGCCAAAGCTGCAAGTCGTTGGGAGTTCTAGGGACTGCTGTCGCAGGAAAACAGCAACAGAAAGAGCACACTACGCCCGAGTGCCGACGATGCTGCCAGCAAGCGCGCATCCCTGCAAAGATCAGCATTGCATGCAAGCACGCTGGCAGAGCACAGCCTGGCACGACTTCCTTTGTCGTCACACCTAGTCGGATACATCAGCCGCCAACCAGTTGCTCAACCGCTTATCTGCAGATGCAATCTCTCTGTCAACAGCTGCTAGCACCCACCTGCGGTGACAGCCTGCTGCGCTGCGCCACAGCAGCATCAACCAGCTGCTGCATCAGCTGGCGCCTGTCAGCAACAGCATCGGCTCTCTTTGCGTCCTCCTCCTCGAGTACTCTTTCACGCACACTCCTTGGCTGCTGCTGCTGTTGCTGCTGCTGTCGCTGCCTCGCAAGCTGCTGCTGCTGCTGCTGTTGGCGCTGCTGCTGCCGCTGCGCTTCCTGCAAGCGCGCGAGTGCTCCTGCTGTTGCGCCGAGCGCCTGGGGGCCCAGCTGAGCTGTTGCATTCAGCTCTCTGCCACGCCTCAGCAGCCACTCCAACAGCACCTCAACCTGCACCACCGTACACCACCAGCAGCAGCAGCTATTGCTAACCAGCTACGGTTTGGGCTTGATCAGCTGTGTGCATTGCCTGTGCTGCTGAGTGCGCAGTAAGCGGCTTGCGGCTCAGCACATGCAGCCACAGAGCTGGAGCCACTGTGCAGGGATCCCAGGCACACCTCCTGGCACCAGCAAACAAGCTGATGCGTAGCGTGCAGCGCAGCACCTTGGCACTTGACAAGCAAACTTCAAAACTGTTTCTGTCACGTAGTGAATTCACCAAGCTACGCATCGACACACAAAGTGTACATGAACGCAACAAACACCGTGCCGTTGACCTGTCAACAAGGCACGCATGAGTGTGTCACAAACACACTCACATAGTGCTCGCACCTGTTCCGCCTCCCCTGCTGTCAGCTGCTGCGCCGCCAGCAGCTGCTCCAGCCTTGTGAGGCAGTGGCTGATGTTGTTGGGGCTCAGGTAGGGCCCATACGCCTCAACCAGCGAGCCCAGCTGCCGCCAATCCCTGCAGGAGCTGATTGCTGAGCTCAGCAGGGCCTGCCTGGCCTGTGGTGGTGCTGCTGCAATGCGGTTTAAGTTTGCGCTGCCGCCAGCTGGGTAGTAGAGGGCGCGGGGCTGGAGTGCTGCGCTGCGAGAGCGGCGCTGCGTGGTCAGGGGCTGGGTTGTGCGGCGCGACAGCAGGGGGCTGCGCTTGAGGCCAGCAGGCAGTGGCACTGCTGAGCCATGGCGCTGGGCCTGCAGACAAAACAAATGAGTTAAGTCAAACGTTGCTTAGCTTTGCTGCTGCTAGAGGATGTTGGCATAAAGGCCTTGAATGTTGCATGGATGCAGACATATCCAGAACCAGGCTGTGTATGGTGGAGGGGTGTGATGGTGCTGCTGCTGCTGCTCACAGCAGAATGCCATTCTTGAAGCAACACCAATTTGTTATGTAAGTATAGGTCAACTATGAATGGTTGCACTTGCCTGTGAAAAGCAAGTTGTCCTCTGTACACTCAGCATGGCTGGCTGTCCTGGTAGTGCTGTCCACCACGCGACCTAGCTGGCTTGAGGAGTAACCTTCAATTTTGCAACAAAAGGACTTAGTACGTGTCGTTTACTGTTCGCCTGCAATGCGCGGCTGTACGTGCAAGGCAAGCAGCAGAACTTCTTTCGGCAATCCTATCTGATGGTATGTGTTGCGAACATGCAAAAAGCCCAATCAACCGACTCTGCACGCATACAGGCAGATCGTGTGTTCACGGAAGCTTCCAACGTGTGCCTGTCATTGCACCTGTCAGTTGTGCTGGCGAACATTTCTCAGGGATTTTGGCTCCACAAGTACGCAGACTTGGCAAACATATCTGCTTTGATCGTTGTGAACTGTAGACTTACTGTCTTTTGCAGAAGTCTGGCATGACACGCTAGTTGCATCACATTCCCTACTGCACCTGCTGCCACACTGAAGCCCGCATGCCCCTGCTGCGGCAGCAGAGCTTGCCCGCTGCCGCCAGCCAGGTAGCTGCCTGACATGGCCCAAAAGCCTCAACAGCTGGAGCCGTTCCTCCAGAAGCAGGCAGACCAGGTCAGCACAGCAGCAACAGCGCAGTTGAAGCAGCACACAGCGCAGTGCTTTGCTAAGCACTTCAGCAGCGACGCCCTGCTGGGCAGAGGCCAAGTGTTTCAAGCTGAGCTAGAGAGCGAGGCTGGTCCCGTCAAGGCAGGCAGCCAGCACCCGCTGTTGGCTTTCCTAGCTACACCAAGGCTGCCGCCTGAATTGGCACAGTACCTGGACCGTTGAGCAGCGCAAACACTTGAGTGCCCTGCAAGTAGCTGTCCTGCAAGCATCTCCTGCAAGCACAGGCACGCAGGACAGGCCTTCAGTAGATTTGAGTAGCAGCTGCCCAATCCGCCAGCTGCAGCAGCCAACCCCAACACCTGACAGCTGCAGCAGCAGGGGGGCTTGGTGGGATCAGCAATCACTTTCTGCCAGTATGGCTGGCTTTGGTGCTGTGCGCGCTGATGTTTATGACAGGGTCAGCCGCAGCCAGTACTATCGGGACAACCTTGCAGGGCTCACTGCACATGAGCGCCACCATAAGCTGCTGGCAGAGCTGCAGAGGGGTGAGCGCAGCCAGCCTGTGATTACACACGCACACATACACAGCTGCTGTTGCAGCTTGACAGATGGGGTGCCAGTGCTGAGGCTGAAACAGCAGATACGCTTGCAGTTGGAGCTCAGACTTGGACAGTGAACGGGGAAGCAAGCATTGTGTGCACCGCAAATGCATGCCCGTTGTATGCATAATAGTACCAGTTGGCAGGCATTCCAGTTAGGCAGAGCTACCAGTAGTCTCCTGTTTCATAGTCGTGCGCCTTTGCTTGCTGCAGTGTGTACACATTCCTCCTCATCTCAAGGCTGTCGGCCGCTGCACCTGGCGTCCTGCATCCCGTTTGATTTATCTTGCAGATGGGTCCTCGCAGCAGCCAGGCGACGCAGCTGCGGCAGCGCTGGCCTCAACAGTATCCGATGAAGATGCGCTGAAAGCACACCACCGCTTCCTGCGAAGGCCAGAGGACGAGGAGGGCGAGCAGGCTGGCAGCTGGGGTGCGCGGCTAGCGCGCAGATACTATGCGCGCCTGTTCAAGGAGTTTGCAATCGCAGACCTTAGCAGGTGAGCGGGTGCTGGCATATCACATGTGCAGGCGCTGGCTGCAGGTGCTGCTGGTGGCATCAACAGCAGCATTGCTGTGCAGGAGATGACGTCTGCAGGGGTGGCGGCAGCAGTGTGCTGGCGTGCAGGCTGTGTGAAGCAATCGAGTACAGTAGGCAGCAGCACATGAAGCAAGGTCTCTGTGGCGGATGCAAGCGCGCCCTACCAGGGGTCTTGACAAGCAAAGCGCTGCAGAACTGTGCCTGATGTTCTATCTGTCATGTCATTCCATCTTGATCTGTCCCACTGCCGCGCACCTGCTGTGCTGCTTGCCTGCAGGTACAAGGAGCAGAAGATAGGCATGCGCTGGCGCACGCAGCAGGAGGTGGTCTCAGGCAAGGGCCAGTTCAGCTGCGGTGCACGCGGCTGCAGCGAAACAGCAGGCCTCTGCAGCTTTGAGGTGAACTTTGCGTATGTGGAGGCGGGGCAGCAGAAGCAGGCCCTTGTGCAGCTGCGGCTGTGCCCAGGCTGCGGTGCGAAGCTCAACTACGGCCGTGAAAAAGCGTACCGGCGGGCGGGGCCGTCAGCGTTTGAGCAGCGGGAGCAGCAGCAGCAGGAGCGGCAGCAGCTGGAACAACGGCAGCAGCAGCAGCGGGAGCAGCAGACACGACAGCAGGGCCGAGAAGCTGATGCAGCAGCCGCTGATGAGGGCAGGCAGCAGCAGCACAAACGGAAGCATAGGGACAGAGACAGGGATAGGGAGCGTGGTGAGCAGTGCTTTGATGAGGACGGGCAACTAGGAGGCAGCAGCAGCAGTAGAAAACGAAGACGGCGGCGTAGCGCAGATGGCGAGGGCAGTGAAGGAGATGACAGTGATAGGCAGCGGCGGCGGCACTCGGCGCCTGATGGTGCTGCAGCGGCGGCTGCGGCTGTTGCGGGTGATGCTGGGTTTGGTGAAGCTGACATTGACAGGTGGCTGGATGACATGTTTGGTGTGCCAGCAGCTCAGTAACACTTGCTGCGTGAGCTTACGTGGCTGTGCTTTGCCTGCATGTCTTGCGCAATCAAGCAGGGTTGCTGCTTTTGACTTGGTTTTGTATCATGAAGTGTAACTCCACCATCAGCTTTATGGGCACTGATGGATCCTCTGTACAAGTGGTGCGAGCACCACTGCACGAAGCACACAATGGCCCGCTTTTTGCTAACGACGGTGATGTTGCACAGAGCAGATGGGCAGTTGAACATTCGTTCAGGTTGACGCCTGCCAGGCGTCGTCAGTGGCGGCCAAGTCCCTTGCCATACTAGCTGCAGCAATCTCTTGTTGCTGTCCAAAATCTGCACCACACAAGGGGCAGCAGACATTCAGAGCGCCGGTTACCAACACGGCTTGCCATGGCTAATCATACCCCAGGTTTAGGCACTTTCAATCTGCATATCAACCACCGGTCGGCTATTGGCCCAGGAGGCACAAGCACCAACAGACAACCGACAGCAGCTCACGCCGGCCAGGAATCCAGCGCTGGCATAAGCATTGCTGCTAGAAGCAGCAGATACACAGCAACAAACGGCTGTTGTGACGCTTCAACGACCCGCCTGGGCGCTGTATAGCTTGCGCAGTGAGTAACAGCTGTTCACAGAGAGTTTGCATATAGCATGTAAGCTGTGTAAGGTAAAAAACACCTTGACAAAGGATAAAGGGCTACATCACCAAGACACCACACCACACCCACAAAGCCTGACCTGCAAAGGCTTAAACGAAATGCGTCCGCATACACTTGAGCAGTTCTTGCTGCTGCTCAAAGCATTGCTGCAGGACCACACATGCAGACCCTACAGGGGGAGTGCAGCCTCAACTGCGCGCAACAATGCAGTTTTACTCAGAGTATTATCTGGAGACAGAAGTAGTGCAGTTTATCTCCTAGGACCTCTAGCAACAACACGAGTGCAGTTCCACTGGTTGACAGACAGCGTTCCTGCTTGTGAACAGCATGTGCCGCACTGCGCTAAATGTGTCTGATGACGCTGCAGGATGTATGTCGGAACCCAAAGAAACACGCCTGTCTTACACTCACAGCAGGCCAATTGCAGCTTGTTAGTGCTGCCAAAATGTGGCTGGTCCACAGTCAGTGCAATGCATACTCGACACCAAAAACCACCGTGGCCACTTCGCACACCAGTGTCATCACAACGCGGCTGATTCACACAAGCATGAGTGCAGCAGATGCTGATGCCACCAGGGCCGCTGCCCATCGCATGCGCATCCCACTTCCAAGGCTGCCACTGGCAGCTGCTCTTGTTGGCCTCACACACAGCTTGCCCAGAGCTGCCTCTCCAGGTCCGCACTTGACATCATCACCAGGACCAGCTCCACCACTGCTGTTGCTGGCTCTGGCGCTTGCAATCTCCTCAGGCGCAGCAAGCATGACCGCACCCGCTGATGTGTTGGACGCTCCGGCCGCTGAAGCACCACTAGCATTGCTTGTGCCAACAACCTTGGATGCGTTTGCAGTTGGTGCAGGCGGCAGCTTGGCCAGTGCACCAGCTGGTAGGCACTGCCAGTAGTTCAGGTCCCATCGCTGGCATGGGTGTGTTTCCGGGCACTTGAAGTCCTCCCAGATTGCGTCCTTGCAGGAGTCCCCCTTCGGCGTGCATTCACCTGCTGCACCGCCGCACTGTGCGAATGGGATGAGGGGTGTGGCATCATCGTTGTCAAAAACAACAACACTTGTTGCAGCATCTGGGGCAGTGGCATTTAGAGCTGCTGCTGCTGCTGCTGCTGCTGCTGCTGGTGGTGATCCAAGCTGCAGGGCTGCTGGTGTGGCAGTTGCAGCAGGTGGAGGGCTGGGTTGGCTGGATGCCACGATCACAGAGCATACCTGCAGGTGATGTGCCACGATGGATAAGCAAGGCCGTCAGATTGCGCGGTACACATGGGAGGGCAGAGGGCAGCAGCATGTGTAGGATCAGTGGTCGCTGCGCATGTGGCGCCTTGCCTGCCTAGCTGCAAGCAAGCAATGTTTTTACTATGTAAACACCGCTGCAGCAATGCGTACCAGTATTGCGAGTAAGACGGTCATGGAGGCACGCTGCTTGCAGGGACAGTCGTCTTCAAAGTTCACAGTGCAGCGCGGCGGGTGCTTTTAAATGGGGTGACAAGGGCACACGATTGTCCTTAAACTTGGCGAAACCAAAGCATCGGGTTATGAACTTGTCGTCGACTTTTGCAGTACAACAAACCTGAGGGTTTTCGCTCAGTTGCACTGCCTTGGACGAGCCTTGGACACTGCTTCGCCGTCAACTGGCTCACGCCGAGCCAAATAGAAAACCCTTTGACAGAGTTACGGTCGTGTACGACCATAACCACGACTGCTCTGAGTGATACTGCCGTTTGTATGCCTTAAATGGGGCTTTGAGCGCCACGGGATCCACAAGCCTTAGAGGCACTGCTTTAATTCGACACCACAGTCACAGCAGACTACCAGCTGTGGATTATGATGGACCTGTGAAACATGCGAAAGAAAATTTACCACAATTTTAACCCCCAGCTTCTGCCAGGGGTAGCTGACACAGCATCAGCCCTTCCCAAGGCGGCTCAGCGCTGCTATGCAACTTGCGCCTTGAAGGGAGCAGCACTGCATGCACTTGAAGGAGCTTCACAGCCCAGCACCATGTGGGTCAACATCCAAACAGAACCCTTGTATGCCAGTAGATAGAACCCTTGTATGCCATCAAATACCATTCAAGACTGAAGTCAGAGCACACTCTTGCTAAGCCAACGCAGATTTGCTGCAAAAGTCGCAAACTCCGTCACAAGGACTCTGCAGCTGCTGCAATCTGAAACTATCATGTTTCGTGTGCAATGCTGCAGATGCAATGCTGCAGATGCAATGCTGCAGATGCAATGCTGCAGATGCAATGCTGTCAATCACGCAGACATCATTAGCACTGCCAGACACGTACTGATCACCAGCCATTGCAGCACATGGCCGGGACTCATTGCATCCAAAACACCACTGCTAGCCGTCCCAACAGTGCCGGATTTGACACACTGCGAACCTATCGCCGTTTGTCCTGCTGGGCAATTTGCCCGCGGCACCGCCTGCCGCGTGTTTGCAGCTGCTTGCGTGCTGCTGCTGTTGCTGGCTCCTGCCGCGGTCTCATTGGATGCACGCGGCGTTACAGCAGCGTTCGCCGTTGAGTTGCTGCCAGCAGTACTGTTGGCAGCAGGTGCGGCGTCGCCTGTTGCGCGAGGCGCCAGTGCAGAGTTAATCGCAGCGCCGGCTGCTGTGCTTCCTGCAGGTGGAGGGCTGCCAGCAGCTGTGCTGTTGGTAGTGCGGGTGGCAACTGCAGGGTTGTCTGGGACTATCTCTGCCAAGCTGCGCCGCTCAATATCAAATGTAGAGGCAGCGGCCTGCTGCGTGGCATCCGCTGCTGGAGCTGCTGTTGCACCCTGATTGTCTGGCAGGCATAGCCAGCCCTGGCTGCGCTGCTGCTGGCAGCTGAAGCCTACAGGGCAAGCAGGCAAGTGCCTCCGTGCACTTTTGCAGCCTGTGTGCTGCCGTCCTGCAAGCTGGCTGCTGCTGCTGGTGCTTGATGGGCTGTGTGAGCAGCCGGTGCTGTCACAGGCGGCGTATGGCTGCAGGCCAGTCGAAGTTGCTGCCACAGCGGCTTCAGCAGAGCACAGCACAGCAGCTGCAAACTGTGTTGCAGAAGCAAACACAAAGAACGAGCAGTACGTGAGAATGGGTTAGTTGCACTGTGTTGGCAGCATGCACAGCACTGCTGCTTCCAGCCGTTGCTGGCAGTGCATCAGCATGAATGTGGATGCATGGCTACCGTTGGGAATATGCAAAATCTGTAGTAGTATGTGGTAGATACTTGTGTTTCGCAACTTGCCACACTCACGAGCAGCGCCAGCACCGGTGACAGCAATCGCATGGTGGACCCTGCCTGCTTCGCAAAGTTCCAGCTTGCTTTTGGGGTTTTCAAGGCACCTGTACTATGTGATAGAACCAAAGGGCGTATGTCTGGCACTTCTACTTGATGAACGTTTTCGCGGAGGCAGGCGTTACAACCTTGGACCTCGTGCGTCGTGTGACAGGTGCGGAGCTGCTTCGGTGGCTGACTCGTAAAGTCAGCCAGAAATACTCGTTTTGGATAGATAACTTGAACCTGGAATTCAAAGGCTGCTATATATTCTGAATCAAATCGTCAACTGCAGACTGTGGAGCGGTCTGCTGTTGCAGTGATCATCATTCCGTTACTTTGGTAACTCTAGCCACTTTAGGCATGCATACAGGATGCAGACACATAGAAATGTTGATAATCCGTTTTGAGTACAGATGCAGCTGCAGAAAGTACATTGTACTTATACTCTGACGTCTGCTCAATGAGCATCCTGTTAAGGCCAGATCCCCTTATTGGTCCGTTACATAGGGGCAAACCACCACCAGCTCGCCTCACATACAACATTCAAGCTGATCCGTGATGACACAAACACCAAGGAAAATCGCAGGGTTCAGGCAACCCTGAAGACTTAATAAAGGCATGTTGCTGCAAAGCACTGACTACGTTTCATCACTCAGTCCCAAGAGGCACCACACCATCGGCGTGCACCTGCATTTGCAGACGCCACAGGGGATGTCAACAACAGCAGCAATGTTGCAACAGTTGTACTGGTTGCAACAATGGTGCAACAATGACAGATCCCCACTGAATCAAACTGTACACACAGTTGCTGCAAAGTGACCATCAGAGAAATGCAAGTGGACAGCCTGGTCAGTACAAAAGCTGCCACCTGGCAGTGGGTGCACTCACTTCCCCCGCAGGTCAGGCTCAGGCCAGACAAAGCAAAGAAACCAACACATCGGGCGCAACCACGCTTGCGTGAACATACGAGCTGCACAAGTGGCAGCAACGCGGGAACCAGCAGTTGGCATTCCTCTGTGAGGC
Organism: Tetradesmus obliquus; assembly: GCA_030272155.1. Taxonomy (NCBI): domain Eukaryota; kingdom Viridiplantae; phylum Chlorophyta; class Chlorophyceae; order Sphaeropleales; family Scenedesmaceae; genus Tetradesmus; species Tetradesmus obliquus. The sequence continues at coordinate 5,635,938 of CP126194.1, read as the reverse complement.
GCAATACGTAGGCGGGCAGCGTCGCAACCCTGCCCAGGCAGTGGCATGCATCGGGGGCACCACTGGCTTCCCGGGACTGTTGCAACAGCTGCTGCTCTGCGTACTGCGCCACGACAATGCATGCTAGGTGGCTCCTGTCCTGCCAGCTTGACAGTCTGGACATAAATCTGCACAATGGCAACCCCTTTTATTCCAGCGTACATGAGCGCCACATTGCAGTGGCGATTCAGCTGCAACTGCACAGGCACAGGCACAAATACACCAGGCACTTCTACCCAAATCTGATTAATTTTGTGTATGCCTGGCTGACTCAAACCAGAATCCCACCCCAAAGCACGGCATCTGCCAGCAACATGCCATCGCGGCATGTTTTCAGCAATCTGTCTATATTCGTAGCACACACCAGCATCATCAAAGCACGAATAGCAAACTGCTGCACACAACAACAGTGCGCTTTCACACACACCATTATGGCCAACATACATGAGCGCCACATCGCAGTGGCTGTTGATCTGCGACTGTATAACAAGCACACACCACCCTTACACGTGCCATTTTTTGGTTTTTGTTGTTGTTGTACACTTGGCTGAAGTCACTTCTCACTCAAAGGTAAGGAATCTGCCAGCAAGATGCCGTCACGGCATTCCTTCGGCTGAAACTGCGCAACAACCACGCACCAGGCACAGGAATTTCCACACAATTTGCTGTGTTTATTATTTATGAGTGCCTCGCTGCTCACGCAATACACATACCGCTTCCACCAGCACAATGCCATCAGCCTGATGCCCTGAGGGCAATCATTCAGCAACCCGTTTTCATTCTCTGCCATCCAACAGCATGATCAAGGCACTGCCACCAAGAGGCTGCACACATCACTGCACATTCACGGCCGCTGTTCCAGTATGGACAATACACAAGAGCACCACATAGCGGTGGCTGTAACTGCACAACAAGCACACACCAGGAGCTTCTGCACACCTCTGTTTTGTATTTTTTGTATTTTTTGTATTTTTTTGTATTTTTTGTATTTTTTTTGTTTTTGGTGCCTGGCTGCTTGTGCACAAGAAGACACTGCTGCCATTAGGGCATTCCTTCAGCAACCCATCATTCGAAAACAGAACAGCATGGTCACAGCACAAGGATCAACAGCTCACACAGCATTGCAGTGTCCAACAATCACCGCAGCGTTTATTGCAAAACACCAGCATGTAAGACATAAAAACACCAGCCAGCTTGGCAATACTTTGTGTTCTCCGCCGGCACAACAAGCCCGACCAAGCACAGCCAGCACACCAACCCTCATCATTGTTGAGGTAACCTAGCCAGCCCACCAGCCCTCATCATTGCCTGTGTCACTTGAACTCAGCACACCCGCAGCAGCAGCGCCCTGCCCACCAGCCCTCCCAGCAGCCGCAGCTGCCTGCCAATGATGCGCTGCCTGCTGCCACCCTGCTGGCGCCTGCTGGGCGGCAGCACTGCAGCTGCCTCAGCCGCCTTGCTGCCCTCCTCATCTGCACCCACAGCAGTAGGCGCGCTGCCAGCACCGCCGCCGCCCTGCCCGCTGCTGGCCGCCACCTCGCTGCTGCAGGCGCTGCCAGCCAGCAGGGGCACTGCCGGCTGCAGCCGCAGCAGCGCGCGTGCCGCCAGCAGGCGCAGCATCACGCCTGGCCGCAGCCGCAGCAGCTGGCTGCACCAGATGCGCCGCAGCATGCCCATGCCGCTGCTGGCGCTGGCTGCCGCCTTGGCTGCTGCTGCTGTCGCGCCTGCTGGGGCCAGGCCCAGCTGCTCTGCTGCTGCTGCCAGGCTGGGCATGCCGGGCAGGCAGCAGTGCCGCAGCAGGCTGGCTGGCGGCACTGCCAGCAGCGCCTTGGCCAGCCTGCCAGGCGCAAACAGCGGGAAGGGGTGCGGCACCGCCTCCACAGCAGTGTCCCAGTAGGTGGGCTGGAAGTCGTAGCACAGCTGGGCACCGCTGTGGTGGCTGAGCAGGTGCGTGTACTGCTGCTGGCTGAGCCAGCCGGCCAGGGGCAGCTGCTGCTGGTACACGGGCAGGGCGTAGGCGCTGCAGGCACCCGCCTTGTGCAGCAGGCCCACTGCAAAGGGCTGCAGCTGCTCCGGCACTGCACACAGGTCAAGGCCCAGGCGCGTGTTGCGGCCGTTGGCCAGTGTCTCCAGCGTGGTGGCGATGGTGGTAGCCATGGCCTGGTGGCAGCAGCAGCAGCAGGGACAGCAGGGGCAGCACGTCAGTGATCAGGCAGCAGCAGCGCAAACAGCAGGCAGTGAGCTGCTGTTACCCATGCCTATGAATGCATCACATCATACCACAGCTGTCTCGCAGCAAGTGGCACTAACAAGAAGTGCACCCTGCACAGTAGCCACTGCTCGCCCTTCCTGCAGTGCTCACCTCCTTGCCCTTGCTGAACTGTGCCAGCAGCTTGCGTGCCTCCCAGGCCTGAGGCCTGCTGGTCAGGCCAGCCTGGCTGGCGGGGTTGGCCAGAGCATCACTGCCTGTGATGGCCTTCTTTGCGTATTGCTTGGCGCTTCCACTGGGCAAAGGACTTGTCCAGCTTGACCTTCACCACTGTGCCACTGCCAGTGCGGGGGAGGGAAGCCTGCAGGAACAGGGTGTGTGAAGGCAGGTGGGGTCAGGCCATGCATATCAGCACATCAAGCATCAAGCATCAGCATCAAGCATCAAGCCCCAAAGCATAAAGCACCATGTCAAAATGCAGGCATGCAGTGCCTCCTGCTGCTGCTACCGCTGCTCACCTTGGCAGCATAGCACTCGTGAACTGTTGCCGCTGCCTCCTCCGCCTGCAGGACCTGCCGCATGGCCTCCTCCCCAATGCTCAGGTAGGTGTATATGGCCAGCTGCCGCTCAAGGGGCGTGCTGCTGGCGTTGAGCAGGCTGAGGAGGCTGTCCCGCAAGGGGCGCAGCGAACCTGGGGCTGCGGGGAGGTTGGGGCGGTTGGTGCTGCTGCTGGTGCCGGTGCTGGACACCACGTACTCCTGCCCATCGTTGAAGATATAGATGCCGGGCAGGAGGTGGCCCAGAGGGGTGCCCTGCTGGTGGGACTCGAGGAAGTGCCTGGGGCCGGAGAGCTGGGTGCTGCTGCAGCTGCTGGTGTTGCTGCTGCCTGCGCATGGGATGGTAAAGGCCTTGCGCGCAGCCTGATGCAATATGATGTAGACGATGTCGATGTTGTCGTGGGATTGCACAGCAGAGCAGCAGGCAAGGCGGGGCAGTACGAGCAATGAAGTGTGTGAGGCACTCGGGTGACAGAAATACATGCACTTCATTGGACGGTGCCTGAGCGCCGCTGTGCACATTTCGATGAAAGCTTTGGCTATACATAAGTCTTTTACATGCAATAGAATGGCTGTACGCAAGCTGCCAACATTGTTATTTTACAACGCATGCAATGAATGCTTTTGCTGTCAGGCTGCCTAGAGACACGCATAATCATATGAAACAGTTGCAATACGTTGACTCCTTTGTCTTAATGCTGCTGCATGCAGCAACTCCAACCCGAGCAGGAAAGCACTTGTGCTGCTGCTCAACATGCTGTACACCAAGCAACTCACCGCCCTGCTGGTGTCCGGCGTCATGGATGAACTCCTTGACTTGAACACAACTACTTGACGTGCGCTGGTCCGTGAACGAGCCAGGCAGGGTGCAGATGAACGCATGACCAGTGCCATTGTGGACGTTGAGGTAAACTTGTTTGAGAGTTTGAATACTTTCAGCAGTAGCAAAATGAGAGCAAGGTTTGTTGATAGACACCGAAATAATGGCACTGCACCCGTGGCGGAGGGCTGTAGTGTCACTAACCGGAACAGGCACCTGCTCAGTGACTCAGTGACTCACTGACTCACTGAGTCTCTGAGTCACTGAGTCCAAGCAGTGCCCAGCACCCTGAGATGGTGTACATCGATATCAAGCGTTCCGAACTAATTTTATCTGAAAGTCAAGCCCATCTAGTATCAAAAACAGCGGCGAAGACGCAGGCGCGCACTTTTCGCGCCTCCTTGCCAGCTGGCCGTGCGAGCGATGAGCAGCACGGCAGCTACCAATCATGTCACGCACAAACGAAACTTACACGATTTTATTGTAAGCACGGACAATTTCTGCTAGGGCACGGAAAGTCCCCAAGAGGCCTAGCATCCCAAGACATACACATGCAGCTGCTTGAGTGCCCCTCCTGTGCCGGTTGCATCACAAAGTACCTGCAAAACATTCATGCTGCAGGAGTTACGGCCCTGGCCGTCGCTATCGCTGTATCCGCTGCCTGAAAAGAGAGCGTAGAAACCTTCAAATGTCAACTGTTTAACTTTCATGCTGCAGGACAGCAGCTGAACGCCGCAACCCTGCTGCCAGCCGGAGCACTGAGCATTGCATGCACGGACTGAACACGTGCCAGGCCAGGCCACCACTACCACTTCATGAAAGCAGCAAAACCAGCCACTGCCAGCATCAACAAGCTTGTGACGTTGCTGCTGCGCAGGCGCTGCATGCACACAATTTGGTCTTCATCTGCTGTTGTCTGGAAAAGACAGAACCTAAGAAACCGCAGATGTCCTGCAACCAGTGCACTGCCGCTTGCAGGAGTGCTTGCGACATCCTGCAGAGGCAACGCATAAGCCCACCACACATGTGGCACATGCAACTGCAGCACCCGATGCTCAAAGCATGTACATCCTCTTTGCCCACAATGCAGCTCACCAGAGACGCACATCACCTCCACCTGCCAGCCAGTTGGCAGCCATGCGAAGATGCTGCTGCCAAACACACCACCACAACCAGCAGACCAGCTGCCTGCACCACCACCCTGCATCACGCCAGGCGCGAGAACACCTGCACGCTGCCGTTGCTGCTGCCCGCGTACAAGTCGTGCGTCACGCTGTTGAACACAATGTCACTGAACGGCCGCGCCAGCGGGCCGGGCGTGATGTCCGCCATGGGCGCGCCAAAGTCGAACAGCTCCAGGCAGTGCAGCCCCGCCTGGCTGGCCACAGCCAGGATGTCGCCCCAGGGGCCGGGAGCAATGCGCAGCACAGCCGCGCCCCCGGGCGCTGTTGCTGTTGCTGTGCGCAGCTGCCTGCGCTTGCAGGAGGATAAAGCATATTTCTGCTGCTCTGCAAGCTGCTGGCCATGGCGTGGGCTGTGCACAATGTGCAGCAGCCTCCACGGCTGGCGGCCCCTGTAGTGCAAGTGCAAAGCAAGCCAGGAAGCCAGGTTTACGACCAAACAGCTGTTGTTGCGGATGCCTACTGTAAGTGCCGTTATGCGCTCTGAAGCGTTGTGCGGAAATCGGCATGCAAGGGTAGGTGTATACCCAAGGTAATGAAAACTAGACGGCTTGAGGGCCCAGCAAACAGCGGTGTTGCAGCAGCAGCATTACCCAACAACTCTGACACTTTGTTGGTCGTCATGAGATCATTGTAGCAGCACCATTTCATTGACAACAGTGCAACAAGAGCCACATGCAACTTAAGTTGAACAACAGCAGCATGCCCAAACCATGGAGGCTGCAGCGTCAAACTGATATGCAGCAACTGGCAGCTGCTACGGAAGTGCACGCAAGCACAGGCCTGGCCTGTGGTGTGCAGCGCACTGCTGGCTGCTGCTGCTGCAACCGCTGTTCTTTGCTAGCACAAAGCACCTCAGACCGGCGGCTGCTGCAGCCGCCGCAGGCTGACATCCAGCTGCTGCTGCATGTCATCCATGCTGTCCAGCTGCCTCCAAAACTTCTCATGCAGCTGCTGCGCCAGCTGCCCGCCGTCCGCCACAGGCACTGCAGCTGCACCATCACTGCTGGTTGAGGCGCTGCCAAACCCCAACACTGCTGCCTCACTGCCATCTTCAAGCTGCTCCTTCCACACACTCAGGCTTGAGCCCACATCATTTGACGTTGACGTTGAGCGGCTTCTGGACAGCTCCTCAACGTCCTCGTCAGAGCCTGAGTCGTCATAAGTGGCGCTCCAGTGATTCAGCCCTCGCAACGGCAGCTTCTGCTGCTGCTCCCATGGCTTGCCTGCTGCTGCGAACGCGCCAGCCAGCTCTGCCCAGTCACTGCCTGAGGAGAGGCTGCCGCCGCCCGACAGACCATCAGCAGCGTTCCTGGCTGCTTCATCGGCAGCTGTCCCAGCAGCTGCCAGCTCAGCTCTCGAACCACCCTCCTCCTCCTGCTGCTGCTGCTGCTCGGCCTCCATGCTAGCAAAGCTGGCTGCCGTCCAGCGCCGTGTGTTGCCCCAGCTGACAGTCATGCTGGCGTCACGCGACTCAACAGCAGCCAGCCACGCAGCACGCCACTCTGGGCTGGGCAGCACGCCCAGCTGCACCAGCGCCTTACCAATCTTCACCAGGTCAGCAGCAGCTGCTGCACCTGGCACTGCTGCTGCTGGTGTGCTGTGTCGATGCTTCCAGCTGGCGCTGTCCCACGCACCACCTCTGCTCGCATTCACATTCCTGCTGCTGCTGGCAGGCGCTGCGCCAGGCAGCAGCGCCCTGCTGGCCTGCAGGAAGGCCTGCAGCCATGCCTCAGGCAGCCGCCCCAGCAGCCGCTGCTGCCGCTGCTGCGCCAGCACCTCCACAATGCCGCACAGCTGCAGCGGCGTGGCGGCCTGCAGCAGCGGCTGGCTGTAAGCCAGGTACTGACGCCACCACTGCCTGCCAGGGCCGGGCCAGGGCTCCCCAGCCAGTGAGCCCAGCCTGTGCATAACCCTGCCCCAGAATGACAGCTGGCCGGCTGTGAGGCTGCCGTCCTGGTGTGCTGCAGCCAGTGCTGCTGCTGAGGCATCAGCCAGAGCAGTAAGCCAGCCGGAGGGTGGCTTCTGGCCCTCAAAGATCTGCGGGCGCAGCCGCCCTATCTTGACCACCGCCCCGGCCAGCACTTGCAGCTGAACCGTGGTCAAGGCAGTGGCCTGCAGTCTGCCAGCACCACTGCTGCTGCTGCTGCTGCTGCCGCTGGGTCCGACGCTACAAGCTGCTAGGGCAGGCAATGTAGCTGCATACAAGCTGCTCAGCCAGTTGCCGTTAGGCAGGTAGCCCAGATCAGCAACTGCTGATGCCAGCTGCACCAGGCTTGCAGGCCTCATGCTCAGCAGCTGCTGCTGGCAGTGCAGCAGCACGCGCCCCACCCACTGGCTTGAGGGCTGCAGCCCCAGCACTGCAATGCTGCGCAGGCATGCTGTCAAGGCATGGCTAGGCAGCACTGGCAGCTGCAGCAGCAGCGCATCTAGGATCGGCTGCACCGTCTGCAGCGTCACTAGCGCACTGCTGCTGCTGGTGCGGCTGCCGCGGCCAGCCACGTCCTGCTGCCGCTGCTGGCGCTGCTTGTGCAGCCAGTGCCGCCGCTGCTCTTGCTGCTGCTGGGATGATAGCTGGCCCTGCTGCTGCTGCAGCCGGTCCAAGTCAGACTGATGCTGCATGCGTGCCAGGAACAAGAGGATGCGAGCCAAGTCAGAACCGCTGTACTGCTGCAGTGCAGCTGGCTGCAGGCAGTACACCAGCAGTGCCCGTACCACTGGCTGCTGTGGCAGCAGCGGCAGCTCGGCAGTCGCCCACAGCACCCGTAGCAGCTCATGAGGGGTGAATGCAGCTGCATGGTCAACGACGGTTTGCAGCAGCTGCTCTGGTGCTGCTGCAACTGGCCGGATCAGCCGGCTGTTGCTGCCCCTCTGCTGCTGCTGCTGCTGCTGCTGCTGCTGCTGCAGCGGCTGCTTCCAGTTGCCCAGCAGTAGCCGTGTGTCGCAACGCAGCCTTGCCAAGCTGTACAGGGCCACCGCCAGCTCACTTGCACTGCACTCCTTCACCTGCTGCACCACAACACCCGCTGCCTGCTGCAGCCACTGTTGCCCAGGAGACCAGCGCAGCCTGTCTGCAGCCCACAGCGCATGCACCACCTGCTGCAAAGGCGCATCCTGCCGCTGCTCACATACAATTCGGCGCAGCAGCTGCTGCTGCAGTGCCTCAGGCACAGTCAGGCCTGGGCGCTGCAGCAGGGCCCCAGGCACAGCCGGGCGTGGCGGCAGCACTGCTAGGCCCACAAGCACTGCTAGCACCTCTTCTGGCTGCATGCTGCTGTGCTGTGCTGCGAGGTATGGCAGCAGGTGCTGCTGAGCCCAGTGTGCAGGCAGTGCCAGGTGTGCTGCTGCAAGCTGGGCCAGCAGCTGGCACAGCAGTGCTGCTGGCAGCGCGGGGGCAGCTGCTGCTGAGCCTTGCGCTACTGCTGTTGCTGTTGCTGCTGCTGACAGCTGAGCACCAAGCAGTGTCAGCAGGTGCTGCATGAGCCTCCAGTGCTGCAGCAGCTCACGCCGCTGCTGGTCAATAGATAGCGCAGCAGACGCCGCTGCCGCTGCTGCTGCTGCTGCCGCTGCTGCTGCTGCTGCTGCTGCTTCTACATCACCACCACCATCGGCTGTACTGCTCAGCTGTGCTGGTGCTGCCGCGGGTGCTGCGCTTGCCTCTTCTTTGAATGGCTGAGCTTGTGCAGATTGCTGCAGCTGTGCTGCCCTGATAGCCACAGTGGTGAGCCAGGCAGCATCAGCTGTGGGGTTGGCTGCCAGTGGCAGCAGCTGGCGCCAATGGCTGCAGCGCTGCAGGTGCTGCTGCAGCTGCTGTAGCTGCTGCTGCTGCTGCAGCTGCTGGTGTTGCTGCCGCTGTGTGCGCTGCTTTCGCTGCCAGTCCTTGCGGTTGCGCTGGCGCTCGCGCAGTACACGCTGAGGTGTCGGCTGAGCAAGCGGCTGGCCTGGCTGTGCCTGCTGCTGCGCGTCACTGCTGTTGTCGGTGCTGCTTTTGCTCTCGATGCTGCTGGCTAAGGCGTCCAACCTACCGTGCTGTACAGCTGCGACTCCAGCTGCAGCATTCCCAATGTGCCTGTGTAGGCAGCTATGCGACGCGTGCAACTGGGCAGGCCAGCATGCTACCTGCAGGTACACATTGAGTTGCTCAGGTCATGGCTGCTAGGCGTGTTGCTGAAGGATGCCAGCATCGACCTCGGAGCCAGAACAAGGCCGGTGGGATACACATTTGACTTGCCTGCTTGTGGGCTGCTTGTTGGCGGCATCTCATCAGCTCTGCACGTGCACAGCGCTGCTGTCGCTGCTGCTGGTGCCACTGCTGTTGCTGCTGCTGCATATGAAGTTCAGCGTTCCATACTACGGCTCAGAACACTCCCGGTGATCACACCAATGCGAGCAAACAATGCACATGGGCCACGGCACGGGCATGGGACAAAGCGCTGGTGAGAAGGTGTCGAAGGTAACACAATGCTCTGTTGCCCCTCAGCAGTGCTATACGAAAGTATGGCCTCCTGAAAATTTTGCTTTGTGCTGACTAGCTGCACTTTGCTCCGAGACACCACTTACGCGGAGCCCACCACTTGTGTTCCTGGCACATTTAAAGCGGAAGCGCAACTGGCAGCGTTGACGCCAACCACTCAAACCGCTACTGTTGGCTTTTTCTTTTGGTGTGGTAGCATGGCACAAGCTGCTGCAGCAGCCTAGACTGCTGCTGCCACTGCTGCTGCCACCCACACACTGGGCACAGCAGCTGTAGGCAACAGCTCACCGGAGCATCAGGTCACATGCACCAGCAAAGTATTCGTTCTGGCAGCAGCGCCAGCAGCCTGATGCTGCCCTGCCAGGTGAGCTTGCCAGTGCGCGCCCCAGCCATAAACGGATGAGCAGCCACAGCCATGCCGCGCTTGCTCCATTTTTTCTGCTCAGCTCAAGGTCTGGCTTGTCTTGTAAGGTCTCACTGACCAGCAACCGTGCGTTTGGTTAGCCTCCTCAACTGTAGAACCGGCTGTGTTGAACCTGCAGGCTGCACGCGTGCGCCTGCCATGGCAGCAGCACAGGAGCCATGCAGCTGCTGCAGTGTGTGCCAGGGAGCCAGCAGAGGCCTCTAGGCAGGGCGGCCAGCAGCTGCCTCCTTTGAGCAGCAGCGCAGCAGCAGGATCAGGAATTGGCAGGCAACCATGGCTAGGTGGCGAGCAGCAGGTGCAGCTGCCGAAGCATCAGCGTTTGCAGCAGCAGCTGGCGCAGATGCAGGAGCTGCAGCTGGAGTTGATGCAGAGCCTGCATCAATTTGATGACAGGCAGCAGCAGCATCGTCAGCCCGCAGCATTGCCAGTGGGTGCTCGAGCGTATGACGCTGCAGCAGCAGCACTGTCAACGCAGCTCAAGTCTGCTGGCAGCTGGCAGCTGGCACTCCAGCTTGTGCAGTCGTATGCTCAAACTGCTGCTGCGGCGCAGCAGCAGCAGCAGCCGCAGACGCTGGTGGACGCTATGAAGCAGCTGAACCCTCAGCACCTCTCCTGCTTTTTGTCCACACTGGCACGACTACAGCCACCACCAGCAGCAGCAGCAGCAGCCGGTGCAGCCACCACCCGACGCGGAACACCCCACAAGCACAAGCACCAGCACCAGCACCAGCAGCAGCAGCAGCAGCAGCAGCAGCAGCAGGAGGCGGAGCAGTTCACGCAGCTGGTGCAGTCAGCTTTCAGTGAGGTCTTGCAGCAGCTGCCAGCGCTGCAGCCCAGAGAGGCCTCCAGCATCCTGTGGGCTGCCTGCAAGCTGCATCAGCCACCAGCAACACCCCAACTGAAGCAGCTGCTGGCAGCAATGGCACAGCCGGCACTCCTAGCAACTGCAAATGCACAGGATGTGTCCATGGCACTGTATGCAACAGCAGTGCTGGGCCTGCAGGTGCCCGAGCAGCAGCTGGAGGCGATGCTGGCAGCAGCGGCAGCAGCCATCCCCAGCGCTGCCCCGCAGGCGCTAGCCAACACGCTGTGGGCAGTAGCCACGCTGCAGTACAGGCCGAGTGAGGCGTGGCTGGCTTTGCTTGAGGAGCGCTGCTGCGGCCTGCTGCAGCACCAGCAGCAGCAGCAGGCTTCACAGCAGCGAGGCAACTCAGGTGCCAGCTCAGCCGCATTCTCCTGCAAGGGCCTGCACCAGCTGCTGTGGTCCATGGCCAAGCTGCAGTGGATGCCTGAGCAGCACTTCCTGGAGCTGTTCTGGGCAGCCAGCGCTGCGCAGCTGCCGCACATGGCACCACACGCCACCTCAGGCATCCTGTGGGCTGCTGCTAGCCTGGAGGTGACCCCACCAGCGCCCTGGCTGCAGGCCTGGCTGGCCACAATGCAGCAGCAGCTGCTGCACAGCAGGTGTAACGACCAAGATGTGTCCAACGCGCTGTGGGCTTTAGTCAAGCTTGGCGTGCGGCCGGATGACGCGTGGCTGGCGGCAGCGATGGACGGCTCTGGTGCTGTGCTGGATGGTGCTGGTAGCCAGGAGCTGTCGCTGCTGCTGTGGTCCTGGGCCAAGCTTGGGGTGCGGCCGCAGCAGGCGTGGATGCAGGGCTGGCTGCAGGCGATGGGCCAGCGCATGGGCAGGTGAGCGGGGCAGCGGCATGCTTGCGCACCTCTTGCTTGTGTGCTTGCGCCACTCTTGTCTATATGCTTGCGCTACTCCTGTCTGTATGCTTGCGCCACTCTTGTCTGTATGCTTGCGAAACCCCTATCTGTGTTAGGTGTACCAGTGCACCATGACGCTGTGTACTCACCGGCGGGATGTGCTTTGCTGTAGCGATGCAAGTTGTGGCTGTACACTGCTGCTGCGGATGTGGCATCCTCGCTGACGCGCACCTCTCACCCCTGCCAACGCTGCAACCGCCATCATCACTGGTGCTGCAGCTACTGCGCGCCTGCGCTGGCCTCCAGTGCGTACGCGCTGGCGCTGCTGCGCTTCCGCCCGCCGCGGGCGTGGTGTGAGCAGCTGGTGGGTGAGTCGCAGCGCCAGATGGCTGCCTTTGGCGCGCAGGAGCTGGCCTGCCTGGCGTGGGCGCTGGCGGTGCTGCGGCTGCGGCCTGACAGGGCCTGGCTGGAGGACTTCCAGAGCCAGGTGAGCCGCTGCGTAGCTGCTGTGTACTTGCTTGATGGCTGCTTGTCAGGACAAACTCTGCTGCTGCATCTGCTGCTCTTGGTGGCATCACACATCACACCTGCTGCATTTGCTGCGCCTGCTGCGCCTGGTGGCACTGAATTACACTCGGCATCGTTCATCCTCCCCGCACTCGCACTCACACCCTGCAGGCGCTGAGCGAGTCGGGCAGCTTCAACGGCCAGGAGCTGTCGCTTATTTGCTGGGCCCTGGCGCGGCTGGGACACAGGCCGCCTGTAGCCTGGCTGGCGGCGCTGCTGCATGATGGCCTGGAGCTGCAGGGCGGCCTGGCGGGTCAGTCGCTGGTGCTGCTGGTGCAGGCGCTGGCGCGCTGGGACCTGCCGCAGCTCAAGGAGGGCGGCAAGTACAGGTGGGGGGCAGACGTGTTGTTCACAGCCGGGGTCTGCATATACAATACACATGCACCAGGATTTGCTCAAACCAGCCTGTTTGTGCCCCCATCACAACATTTTGACTGTGCACAGTACCGTCAGGCAGCAAAGAGCGCCGTGTGCATGTGCAAACAACACCTGCGGCTCTGCGCTGCGCCTGCTGCAGGGTGCTGCTGCCGCGCTACTGGGCCGCCTCGCAGCAGCTGCTGCCGCGCTGCTCGCTGTACCAGCTGTCAGTGCTGTGGTGGGCGCGGGCGCGGCTGGGCTGCATGCCTGGCAGTGCCTGGGGGGAGGCCTTCTGGGCGGCCGCCACACCGGCACTGGCAGCAGCGCTGCATGCGGCTCCCGGCGGTGTATATGGTGCCACCCGTGCTGCTGCTGAGCTTAACATGCACAGCCCGCAGCTGGTAGTGGGAGCAGCTGAGCAGCATGCGCAGCTTGCTCCGAGTGGCGTACGTGCGGCAAGGGATGCACTTTCTCTCAGCCCTGCCATAGTTGGGCGGCTCATCTGGGCTACTGGCAAGATGTCAAGGCATGTGCCAGCTGCTACGTTTGGGCTGATGCTGCAGGCAGCGCAGCGTGTGGTGCCGCAGTGCAGCTTTGAGGGCCTGACAGCAATGGGCCTGGGCCTGGCACGCATGCGCCGGGTAGCAGCAGCAGCAGCAGCAGGGCGGCATGCAGCAGCCACCAGCGTGCAAGGGCAGCAGCAGGGAGCGGGTTGTGTTGCATCCACATGTCAGCAGGCTGAGCTGTGGGGGCCATGGTTTGCCCGCAGCTTGCAGCTGCTGCAGCAGGACCCAAAAGTGGCTGCACAGCTGCGGCTGCACCAGCAGCACAGCCAGAACCGCGGCGATGTTCACTCTGGCGGCGGCACAGCCTCGACTGTGCATCTACAGGGTGCTGCTGAGCAGCAGCAGCAGCAGCAGCGCGCCAGCATTGACTCTGCAGACATCAGCCTGCAGCTGTACATTGCAGCTCACTTTCAGCTGGCACCCCCTGCTGCATGGAGCCGTGCCATGCTAGCTGCCACGTCAGTGACGCTGCAAGGCATGAGCCTGGAGCAGCTGTCGTGGGTGGTGTGGGCAGTTGCACGGCTGCGGCTGGGGCCGCAGCTGCCGCCTGGCTGGCTGGCTGCAGTGCTTGTGAGGATCAGCCACGTGCCTGTGAGGCCTAGTGGTGCGGCAGCTGCTGCCATGTCGCGCCTAGGCAAGTCGATGTGGCGGCTGAGCTGTGCGGAGTGTGTGCAGCCGCAGGAGCGGCAGCTGTGGCTGCTGACGGCCCGGCGGTGGAGCACCGCTCATGGCATGGTATGAGGGGTGCCGGATGTACAGTGCGGGAACAAGTGGTTGGTTGTCATGTACCATAGTTTGCAGCTTGCTGTGTGTGTCAGTGTCCGTGTTGGTTGCGTGTCGTGATTCTGGTTGTATAGCTGCAGGGTGCACAAGGCTTGTAAAATGACGAATTCTATACAAAGCCAGGATACCGAAGTACGCTGGTCATGCACAGTTGCGCACCTTCAAGCAATGCTGAGGTGCCACAACTATCCGGCCATCTGTCTCTGCTGAACCATGGGGTGCACAAGCCACCAGTGTGAACTGCAGACATGTGATGTGCTAATCGGTAAAGCTGTGTTGTCTTCCCTGCAACTCTTCATAAATCTGCATGTCACGACCAGTGACTGAGTCAATGTGGGGGTGCCTGCAGGCAGCTGCCAGGCTGGTCAGGTGCACCGTTGGCGATTGGGGCTGTTGGATCTGGGCACCGTCATGTAAATTGACACCCCTACCTCACAGATTGCTGTGTAGTTGTGGCCCACCTCAGTGTCTGGGCACCACAGTATGGCGCAGTGGTCCATTCAAAAACGCCGGCACTGCCGCCCACCTCTGTCAGGGAGAGGCAGAGTTCAACCCGTGACTCGCCACCTCCGCTGAGGACGTTACAAAACTTTCAATACCACTCGGGTTTCTGCTGAAATCGCAGGGCATGTTGCAGGCTGTGATCAGCCAACATTGGATGCCCGCTAGGGCCCTAGCTAGCTGTCGCTGCTCATGCAGCGGGCTACCAGGCCGCACACATAAGAAGCCTTAAAGCTAGATACCCTTATCACTGATTTTTTTCTGGCGGTTAACGAGCTCTCAACAGACAGCAGACGTTGTTAGACGCGTGTTATGGTGGCAATCGTTGATGGGTGCGTTTTGCTGGCGTGTCCGACTAGTTTGCATTGGAACTGCTGCACGTCACTGCTGGTTCGTTTGCTATACCGTAGTGCGGGCTTGGGCAGTTCGAGTGGGGCTGCACTCAACAGTCAGCAGCACAGGGGAACGCACCGGGACACAAACGAAAGATGCACACAGTAGCTTGAAAGGCGCCCTTCTGTTCCGTTCACGCCGCAGTGCAGGTGCACAACCGGCCTTGGTGCTGCACAGCAGTTTGGAAGCACCTTTGCCAAGTGCCAGGCCGCATCACGCAGCTGGTAGTTTTTTCTGTGACTGTATATGCAGTCTGTTTGTGTTGTCAAGGGGCCGCAGTCGTGAAAATCAGCTCACGCGCGCTTGCCTCTGGCTGGACTGGCACCTCTGGACGCAGGTGCATTGTCAACGATGAGTTCTCGGGAGTTGTTCAAGGAGTTTGAGTTCCTGCTGGAAAAGTCGCAGCGCAGCTTCAACAGGCTCAGGGACCTGCCACCGTATGGCAACTCCCGGTGGGAGCACCACTTTCACAAGGCTTTCCACATATACTCCAAGCTATGGAAGTTCCAGCAGGACAACAGGTGGGACACTACTAGCAGATGTTTGTAGGATACACAAGGCTGAAGTCAGTTGGTACAGGAACAGCAGCAGCAGCGACAACAGCGAGTGCTGCGCCAGTCCTGCATGCTCTGGGCAGCTGGCAGCAGCCCATTCATCGGCATCCACATACGTAACTTGTTACTAGATGTTACACCTACTCGACTCACAACACACAACATCATCATCAGCACCACCATCCTTCCTGCAAGCCCTCAGCTGCATGCAACCCTCCTCGTGCCTGGTGCAGGGAGGTGCTCACCACGCGGGGCATGGAGCGCTGGGAGATCGGCGACATAGCCAGCAAGATAGGGCAGCTCTACTATAACTACTACCTGCGGGCCAGCGAGATCCGCTTCCTGCACGAGTCGTACGTGTTCTATGAGGCCATCCGCTCGCGCGCCTACTTTGCGCAGTCAGCCACAGACCCAAACCTGGCCATCAAGCAGCTGCGCTACTTTGCGCGCTTCATCATCATCTGCCTGCTGCTCAACCGGCGGGAGGTGCGCGGCATGACAGCATCGCCAGCAACGGTAGCTAGCTCAGCGGCGGCGGTGGCAGCAGCAGCAGCAGCAGCAGCAGCAGCAGCAGGGCAAGCCCTGACGCATCTAAGCACCATCCAGCAGCGCTTGAGTTGGCCGTGACATGCAGCTGGCCTGAGCAGCAGCATCGATCAGCCATTGTATTCTGAGCATAGCACGCCACCCCACTGGCCACAGCAGCTGGCGATGTTGCACTACCCATCAAACCTTGGAGCAGTAGCAAACGGTGTCAGTTGGCTGTAGCCACCAGCCGCCTTGTGGCTAGACTTGAGTGGCACGGCAGCATCAACGGCGGCATGTGTGCAGCTGGTGCCTTGCACCGGCTTGCGCTCATACAGATAACAGCAGTCACTTTCAGCTGAACATTTGCGTTGTGTGTGTGCATGGTGTTGTCTGCTGGCCCTGCAGGAGGTGTGGCAGCTGCTGCAGGAGTTCCAGGCGCTGATCAGCAGCTACATAATGAAGTACAACCCGCCTGATGCACAGGTGCGTGCTGGAACTGCTGCTGCCGCCGGAGCATCAGCTGTTGGATACGAGTGAACTGCCAACTGCAGCAGTTGGCATGCACGTGTTGCGGCCTTGTTGCTGGCCTTTTTGCTGGCGGGTTCTGGCATGTCTGGCAAATCCTTAATGGCACAGCCAGGCACATCGCTTTAAAAAGGTCCACCTTTAGCTGCTGACCGGCTTGAGCGATGCATTCTTTGGACATTGCGCGCTGCAGGAGTGGCGTAGCGTGATCCAGGAGGTGACCAACTTCCTGCACGCTGACGTGGCCATGCCGGTGCCGCGCAGCCCAGGCAGCAACGTGCCCTTCAGGCACAGCCTGCGCGCAGCACTCAACCAGGCGGAGGTCAAGTCCAGCCCGCACAAGATGCTGCTGCACGACGCCATCCTGGTCTCATACTACACGCGCCAGGTGCGGCGGCGGTGAAGAACACTATCTTCTTAGGGCAGCTGTGCTGGCGGCGCGCTGCAGTATGTTACTATGTTATACTGAGTGTAGAAGCCGCAATGTGAAGCAGCAGTGCTTGCAGACGTGCGTGTCAGAGGCGAGGCACAGCAGCTGGGTCAGCGGGCGCTGGAACCTGGCAACCAGGAGCGCTTGGCAGCAGCAAAAGCAGTAGCTTGCTCAGCACGGGTGGTCCTAGTGGTCTGTGCATGGCACCAGGGCGCAGCACACACACGTACTGCATGCTTGCACTGTACCAAGCTGACGGCCCTGCCCTGCCTGCCGCCGCACCTTCTGCGATGCACTCCTGCTGCTGCTGCTGCTGCTGCTGCTGCAGGTGAAGATCGCTGAGCTGCCGCTGGACAGCTTCCGCATGCTGCAGGCGCTAGAGTGGGAGGACCAGTTCAGCAGCCCCAACCCGCCCGCGCAGGAGCACCCCATGCCGCTCACGCGCAGCGGCAGCGGCAAGAACCTTGCGGAGAAGGCGCGCGGGCTGGAGAACGGCCTGGAGCCCGGGGCGCAGGGAGGTGAGGCAGGCGGGCGCCATGGCTGACAGGCCCGGGGGCGCAGGCACAGACAAGCAGCAGCAGTGTGAGGGGAGGTGCAGCTGCGATGCAGCAGGGCGGTGCAGCCGGGGTGCAGCCGTGGCGGCACAGGCAGAGCATGATGAGGCGCTCAACACTCAAGGTGCAGCCATAGAGCATGGAGGCAGCCAGCAGGAGGCTGGCAGGGGACAGGACAGGACACCAGGCATAGGGGGCAGCAGCTGGGCGCACGCAAGCAGCGCAGCAGCAGGGGTGCAAGCACAGGGGGTGTCGCGCAGGTTTCGCTGATGCCAGCGGCTGCCTTGTAGTGGTCTGCATGCAACAGTGTCAGCCAGCAGGGCTGCGCTGAGAACTCAAAGAGGGAAAGGCCTGCACATTCATCAAACAGCACTGTGTGCAGAGTGTGTGCTCAAGCGCGCCGCCATCTGCTGTCTGGTTGCTGCTGCTGCTGCTGTCTGCAGGCAAGCCTCTGATGGAGAACCCTGCCAAGCACCTGGTGTACCGGCCCACCGCCATGCAGCTGCTGTCCATCCTGACCACCACCATGGAGGTCATGCCCAAGGTGAGGCCCAGCAGCACAGCCACACAGACCTACACATGCCTGGTGAAGCAAGCATATTGCATGCAGACATTGGGCTTGATCAGCGCCGCGCCTGCTGGTGCACCTGGCAGCCTGGCCGAGTATCAGCCCAGCTTGCCACCTCTCGGCTCAACTCCAATGCGTGGCCAGCACCTGACTGCCTTGCGCTGCCTGCTGGCTCCCCTTGGCCTGCCCTGCAGGAGTCCATCATGCTGCTGTACATCTCCGCCAGCAGCGCGCGCTCCGACCTGGCGCGCTGCGCGCCCTACCCCTCCACCAGCTGCCTCACCAGCGAGATCGCACCCGCTGACCTGGAGCCGCCGCCAGCAGACAACATGAGCGATGTGTCGGTGCCCAGCATGAGCGCGCTGACTGTGCACGGCGGGCCCAATGCGGGCGAGGGCGTGCACCTGGGGCCCGTCAAAGGCAGCAGCAGCAGCAGCGGCAGCGTGGAGGCTGTGGACAGCTACCTGCTGCCGGAGGACCTGCTGCACCTCACGCGGCGCAGCCTGTTCCTAGTGGTGGACAGCGACAACAGCAGCAGCTTCATGCGCCTGCAGGTGGGTGGCCATGGCGCAGTTATTCTTCTGTCTTTTGGGCGCAACTGATGGCCCGTTGGAATGCTGGCTCGAGCACAGCAAGAGCAAGTAAACACCCAGATGGCATGCTGGTCTGCTGGCCGACTGCCTTTAGTTCACTTGAGTCCACTGCCTTGTGCTGCTGCTCATGTGCATGCTGCTGCTGCTGCTGCTGCCGCAGGGCTGTGAGATCGGGCAGCAGGCGTTCTGCCTGATGTCTCCCACGCAGCGGCCGTACGAGCTGGGCGAGGCCAGCAAGGCGGGCAACCTGCTCACCATGTTCCTCACGGGGCCGCTCATGGGCTTCTGCCTGGCGGCGGGCAACACAGACCCCAGCATCCAGCAGCTGGTGGACCTGCAGTCCGCCATGAACTCGGTCATGGGCGAGTGGGCGGCGCTGCTGCTGCGCTCCTTCCAGGCGCCGGGCGCGCCCAAGTCGCCCTGGAGCGTGGTGTTCAGGGACGCGCTGCTGCGGCGGCTCACGCTGCGCTTCGTGCTGTGCCGCGCCGCGCTGACGCTGCACACCAGCGTGGGCGGCAACCCGACCAACCTGCCACGCGTGTTCCCCGAGCTGCCCAAGGAGGTGAGCTGCACAGCTGGCTGATGCTGCAAACATATCAATGCTGCGCTGCCCAGTCAGTGTTTTCTGCAAGCCACGCAATTCGCTCGCAAGCCCAGCGCCTACAGCCACGGCTGCCACACTGCGGTGCGGACGCGCAGCGTGAGTGATGGTGCAATGGCACCAGCCCTGTGCTGCCTGCTCAAGCATCTAACATGCTGCTGCTGTCACTGCTGCCTGCTGCAGGTTGCTCCGGACGCGCCCGACATCGTGGCGGGCATCCAGCGGCTGGCGGAGTGCCTGGACAAGGCGGAGCGCTTCGGGGACAGGGCGGCCAGCATGAGCAGCGGCAGCCCCATGAGCACAGCAACGCACACCTCGGGCCGCATGTGAGGCACATCCGCTTCAGCAACTACGTCAGCTGCTGCTGCTGCCAGGGCTGGAGCAGGAGCGCCGCAGCCTGCGGCTGCTGAGCCGCACTGGCTGCTGTTGCTGGCTGCCAGGGCTGGTGTTTCTGCACTGCAGCTGCAGGGCGCTCACCCGTACTGCAGTGCTGGCTGCAGCGCCGCGCACTTCAGCAGCTGCGCATTGGCTGAGTGAGGGTGCGCGCAGGCGCCTTTGGGGAAACCACGGTGGGAGTATGTCGTATGTAGATAGACATTTGAATAGGTGAACATGGGCTTGAGGCACAGGGGTATGAGAAGCGCCCGCTGTTGTGTGTATGCATTGCGGCGTGTGGTTGCGCCTGCCTGCCTGCGCTGCAGGGCAGCATGCAGGGGGCGCACTAAGCATTGTGGTTGGTGCCTTTTACAGAGAGCAGGAAGCTGGGGTTGAACTGCATGTGATAAGGCAGGAAACGCTGCTGCTGGCATTTGCTATCAGCTGTCGGCAGTTGGCGTTCACGCGCTGTACATTGACGCCGCCAGCGCCGTCTTCGTACTGGCAGCATCGCAGGCCATGTACAGCGTGCAATGGATGGATTTCTGCAGCTGCATGTGTGATGCTGCAGCTGTGCCCTGCAACAGCAGCAGCCTGCTGATGTGGGACGTTGCTGGTGGCTGTTGGCCACTCGCACACACAGAATGGTGCTGCCCTTCGTAAACACACACCAATGCATGCCTCTATTCTAATCTATGGTTTGCCCCCAACATGTATTCCGTGCGTGCCAGTGCACACCTGCCAGTTTGTGTGTGGTGTGACATCCTGCGTGAGATGTGGTGATGGTTCACAACAGCGGGGCGGTTAAACCTCACTGTTGCTAGGGCCAAGTATACAGCTGCAGAGCACCACCGGCGATGGTGATGACATATCAGCTGCACTCAAACGAACATGCAGGGCTGCAGAGTGGGGTGAGGCAGATACGGGGCAGGGTTTTTGTGTGCACCTACTGTGTGTCGCAGCATGTGCCTTGCTGCAGTGACGTGCACATATCGCGTGCGACACTAATGCACAATGGGTTGCTGCGCTGTAGCTGCATGCGGCGCATGGTCGCGTGTGCCACGCCACTCCACTCGTATACGTGCCCTGTTTCTGAAGAATGTTTCTTCAGTATGCTCACGCGTGCACATTGTTGTGTGCAGGCAGCACCTGTAGCCCTGGTGTGCATGACCGGTATGTGCTGTTGACCAGCGTGCTTGCTTGCTTCAGCCTGCTTTGGTGTGCCATCCTGGTTGTGCCTAGATTCCCAGCAAATGCATTCCCAGCGGCAGGGTCTGCCTGTTGGCTTGGTGTTTGCAGCTGGGTGTGCTGGAGGAAGGATGTGCACACGTGTGTATTGTGCTGACACGCGATCTGCTTTGTGCCTGCTGTCTGCATCCCGTTGCAGTAATCACCTCTGAGTAAGCCATGCCTGGGAGCTTGCAACAGCTGACTAGCACATGTCAGCCCTGTCAATGCACGGGATCCATGGGTCTCGCCAACCCCTGCGTAGGGTTTTGTGGCAGTGTGGCATGTTAACTGCTTGATCTGCTGGCTTCAGTGCAGTGTTCACTCCGATACCCATGTCGGAGGCATGAGTCATTGCTGACTGTTACACTGACCATACCGTAAACCTGACCATGACGCCTCGACCTTGTCTCGCTGCATACGCCAGTGTAGGGCGATGAGTCGCTTGCCAATCAGTTCCGGTGTGATCATCAAACAGACGCTCATAGGTTGACCCCGCTGGAGCAACATGGCGACCGCATTGACCGTCGCGAAGACAGTGACTCGTGTACTGCAGGTGTGTTTATACTTTATAAACTGCTATAAAGCGTTGAGAAGTGGCGGACCTGGCAGCGTATGGACGACACAGGAGTTTCCGCGCCGTTCCCCTTGCCACCGTGTTGACTCGACATCTGCTGCTTGTTTACCTACAGGCACTGTTTGCAATCATTTGCCTGGGATGTGCTGCCTTTTGGGCTGACCTTTTCAAAGGTCTGGTCAGCTTTGGGCCCATTAGTTTTCGCCATATTTGCTGGCGTAACTGGCCTTCTGGTGTCAGTTCTGCTGGGCATCGCTCCTCGCTTCAAGAAGCTGGCAAAGTAAGTGAGCGTGCTACTACACCACATTCTGCAGCCTGCACTTTCCCAACAGACATGTGATAACGCACCGAAAGCGCACAGCAAGCACTAATTGACATTGGACACTTGCCAAACATAGCAGCCGTCTGTAAGTTTTTGAGCACAAGCGTGCATCACCTGCTGTTTTCCTGCAGGCTGCCAGGCCTACCTGACTGCATCATCAGTGCAGTCTGGTCTATCTTCTTCCTCGCTGTGGGAGCCAGCCTCGCCAACTACGGCACCTGCGCTGCAGGAGGCGGCATGGCTGGCGCGGGCAGCATGTCGCGCTTGGCTCTCATGTTTGGTGGCGGCAGCACCTCCACCTTCACTTCTGGCACCAATGGCGGAACCCTCAGCACCACTGACCTGTCACTGGCTACTACTGCATTCAACGACCTGGCCAACCAGTTGGGTGGGCTTACTGTTGGTGGTGCGAGGCACCTGCTGCACCAGGGGCGCAGCGAGGCGCTGCGCGTGGCTCTGGGCCGCAAGGCAGCACCGGCTGCGGCTGGCGTTGTTGGGGTGACACGCCGCCAGCTGCTGGGCAGTGTGCTGGGCAGCGCGCTGATGAACCCCCAGGTGCTGTGCGGGTGAGTGCCGTGTGTTTCCTGCAGCCACATGCATGCTTGGGTTGTGACGACAGGGCTCAGCCCTGTGTGTGGCATGCAGCACACCAATCAGCGCACGGTCAACTATATCTAGACTCAGCAGTGTGCCGCCTAGTCATTGTCACTCTAGTCAGCTGGGTAGTGTAGATGGCTGGCGCTGTGTATGACATACATACAGAAACTGGCGTGCTTGCTGCTGGCCGCGTTGACTGCATGTGCATGTACAGCACCTGGGACGCTGTGGTTGCCTGCGGCTTCATCAACTTTGTGCTGTACGCGGCAAGCGCCGTGATGGCCTTCCTGGAGTGGCGCGCCAGCAAGAAAGGTGAGGCACAGCCCAGCAGCCTGCAGCTTGCAGCTCTGGGCAGAGCAGAGCAGGGCGTGGACTTTGCAGTGTTCAGTAACCCAGCGCATCAGCACACAGCAGAGGCACAGTGGTGCCAACCGCATGTTGCACTCTTGTCACCTGCGTGTTGGCCTGCGCTTTGCTTTTGATGCAACAGCCGCCAATGTCCGTGCGGAGAGCCTAGCTTGCTTATGTGCTGCCGTAACGAACACTGCTGTTCTGCTGCATGCAATACACCATATTCGTTCCAAACGCACTAACACTCATTGTCTGCAATCCTTCTGCATGTGCTGCACCCTGCAGCTGCACCAGCCACCCAGGTGCAAGTGGCCAAGCCAGCCTCCGCAGCTCAGCCTGCGGCACAGCCAGCAGCACAGACTGCAGCACCGACTGCAGCCTAAGACCTGGCCCAAATTCAAGGCCATGACCGAAGCCAGGAGCGCTGCATGACATCTGCTGCAGACGACGCCTGCTTTTTTGATCTGCTTGAAGGCAACTGCGCCACCAGTTGTTGTTGCCAAGCAGTACAGCAACCTGAGCTAGATAGAGAAACATGTGGAAGCAGTGTTGATCGCTAACCCAACCTGTGCATTGGTGACGAGGGGGCGCAAGCCGTGCTCTCAGGGCACCCTTCCACAGGCTTCAACACAGCAATAGAGGTACTGTTCTAGTGTTCTGTTTTTGGATCTGATGCCATAGCAGCCTGAGCAGTTGAGCTTGGCTGCAATGGGGGTAGCTTCTGGTTTTGGAGCATACAATGTTGTGTGTCAAAACTGCTGTTGTGCCTGGGACAACTGTGTCCGGCATGCACGCTTGCAGCATTGTGCTATTGCAGGTGGGCCAGGCAATGATTCATGCAGCGTTGTATGTTCGGCTGATGTCAACATTGAGCTTCTGGTGTACTACAGTAGGGATCTTCAGCACTGCCTGCAGCTGTTCTACAAACTGCCTCAGTCATTTGGTGGTAGACCTTTAGTGCTGAGTAGAGCACAACGTAGTTACTTGGGACAGCTACCAGCAGTACATGTTTGTAGCATGTACTGGTCAATGCGCTCAAAGCTGTCAGTGGCACCAGCCAGCAGCATGCAGAAGACTTTGCATTGGCACAGCTTCAATTTCAACCAGCTCAGGAGCTACCAACCACTGGCATGTGGTGTTGGATCACTGCGCGCTTGGCTGCATGCGGATGGCATCTGCTTCTCAAACTGCATGTAGTGGCTACTACGAAATTTGGCGGTAGCACCGGGCTTTGGTTCATGCTTTGCAGAGGGTCCAGGCAGAACTCCACGGCTGCGGTACATGGTGGCACTGCATGCCATGTTCCGAACTTCGGATGAGGCTCATCACCGTGATGAAGTGCAGCGCTTGTGTCGTTCACAGGAGCGAGCCGCCAGCTTTACTTGCTACACCGTACTCTGTTTATTCAACTGCACTCATTGCATGCACGGGGCATGCTCTACCTGCCTGGCCAGCCCAAACAGACGTCATCATTACTGTGCGTGTAGGCATTGTTGACAGCGCACGTTCTACTCCACTACTGGAAAGGGTGGCCAACTGCATCATGATCAAGCTTCTGCTGGTGGTGGTGGGTTTGCGTGGAGCTGGTTTGATAGATGTCCGCAATTGGAACAAGTGTTGCTATGATACTGGCAGCAACAAGTTGACAGCAGCATACACAATCTTAGTACTACTACGCTAGTAGTGGAGCAGAGCCGCTCTGCGGCAGCCTACTGCTGCTGAGTATGCCAGCCTGGCAGCGGGTGACGGCCACATGTGCACACACTATTGTGAGGTTCAATGCACATTGTGCAGCTGCTTGCACTTGACCAAGCTGCAGCATACAGTGGCATACGGTTAAACAAGCACACTTGTGCATACTTGCTGCAGTTGTGCCTGTAGTTTTGCAATGTGGCACGTAATGCTGCTGGTGGCTGCTTGTGTGCACGGGCAGTGATTGAGTCTGAGTTGGATCTGATGTGTTGCTGTGTAGCAAAGTGTGCTGGTGGTTAAGCAGTGTTCCAGGACCTCAACCAAGTCCGCAGCACTAAAGCTGGAAGCAGTCCTCACCAGCGTGGTGATGCTACCAGTGCCCTTTCGTTGGGCTGCGGTGACCCTCTGACCAGGCATACATGCCACCCAGTACTGCACTGCAAGCTTCCGAGCAGCAGCCTGGCAGCCGCGCTGCCAGTCCAGGCTGTCTGCGTGTCACCGGCAGGTGGAGGTCCCAGCCTGACCGGGGGGTTGGTGATCAGGGCCAACTACCGGACGTGCATGATGCCTGCCACCGTAAATTGAGTCATGTTGACCCAAAACGATGTAAAAAACCAAACACACGTCGTTTCAGGTGCTTGCCCTGCAAGACACGAAAGCTGTGCCGAGACATTTCATCTGGTTGAGTGCGACACCCCAAGTCCAATCAATTTCAAGCGTTTGATGATTTGACGGCATACGGTCTGGATACGTTGTGCAAAACGTAGTCTGGGACCGTCTAACTGTTAACCACAACGCCTGACAACACCAGAGATACACAGCGGTCGATCACACCTCGATATGCACTGTCTGGTCTACCTGGTACAGCTCAAATCTGCTCTTGCTTCCAGGTGCCTTCCCCTCGGTCGTTGCCGCTCGCGCTGTCTTGGCAGCATCCACAGTCAGTGCCTCGCTCTGCGCAGCTCGCAGTGATAGGCCATTCACCAGCCTGAACGCGGTATATACCGCCTTAATTAGCAACTAGGTGCTTTATCGGGCAGGTGTCACCCGTTGATCGACATGGACGCTCCAGCAAAGCCAACGAAGCCTGCACCAAGGCCGCGGCCCATCCTGGCCTTCGTCGCCCGTGTGCTGCAGGTACTTTCATTTAATATATCACGATGCTCTAGCTGAGGCGCAGCAGTCGGTTGCTCCAAGGGTGCAACTGTTTGGCACTCGTGCTGACACCTGGCACTGGTGGGGCTCCCCTGCCCTGCAGGTTGTGTTCTGCCTGGCCTGCCTGGCGTGCGCAGCTCACTGGGCCAAGACATGGGCTCCCTACAGGACAACCACCTTCCAGGTGTACGCCATCCTGCAGTCAGTCAACTTTGCGATCTTCATCTCATTCTTCGGCATCCTGCTGTCTTCCTTCCTGCTGTTTGCACCCCGCATCACCCCCAAGCTGGCAGAGTGAGTGGACACAGATGACACTACCTCTTAGTGCCCCAGTTGCACCGCAACACCCAGCTAAACATTGGATCGCATGGCTGGCATCAGACAAGCAGCCTGACAGCCTAGTCCTGACAGACGGTTCGCTGCAAGCATCTGCCAGCATACCTGAACCCTGCATGAAACAATAGGATTTGAAGCTGGTTCCTGATACCAGCCACTTGTTGTTGACGCGTGATCCTGGAAGCGCACAACACCATGCTTATCGGACTCATCCGTTCTTCAAGTAGGTTCACTCATCCCTAAACTGCCTGCTGCTCAACTCCGGTGCTGCCGCCGCATTTTTTACCACTCCCCAGGGACCTGCCCGGCCTGGTTGACCTGCTCATCAGCGGCATCTGGTCTATCTTCTTCCTCAGCATGGGCTCCAGCATCGCCGCCTGGGGCGCCTGCAAGGCCAGCAGCCTGTGCCTGGCCTGGAAGGGCACCGTGGGGCTGGGCTTCCTGCTGTTCGTGCTGTACGCCATCACGGCAGTGCTGGCAGCGCTGGACCTGCGCGACCAGCTGTCAGCGCTCAAGGAGGCAGCAGCACCGCCCGCACCGACACAAGGTGAGGCCCGGAGCTGATTTGGATACGACAGATTTGCTAGAGGGGTCCAGGCATGCATCGCTGGCGGCGGTTGGTAGTTGATGGCTGCAGTGGAGTGTCATGCCCAGCCGTGTTTTCTTCATGCTGATTGCTGTATACAGCATGCTGCACAAAACATAATGTGTTCTGGCGTGAGCTCAACCTCATCCTGCGTGCTTGTGCTCTGCCCTGCTGTGCCTGGCTGCATGCAGCGCCGCTGCCCACCAAGAAGAGCAGCGACAAAATCCCCTCACGCCCAGCCTCTGTGGCTGGCTCACACACCGGGTCACACTCCGGCTCTGAGGCTGTGTAAGCTGCAGCCAGCTTGCCGGCAGCTTCCGGGCATTTGGTGCCTCGTATATATGTCCAGTATGCATATGCTTTGTGTCACAGGCAGGTGTTTGTTTTGGCGAGTTTTGTTGTGCCTGGGTCCCTGGAAGCAACATGATGGCTGCTCAGCAGCTGCTTGAATGATGTCAGCTTTTTGTGGCTGTACCAGTGCATGTGGATGCACGCTGCCAGTTCTGCATCGTGTATGAGAGCACAGGCGTTACAGATCCAGTACAGCATATACCATGTGTGCGCGGCAGGTGCTGCACGCAGGGCGTCATGGTTTCGCAGCATATCTATAGCAGCAGCGGCGTGACAAGGCTGCTGTGACTGGAAACCGTGATCTACAGCCCGGCAGGGAGGGGCAGGCCGCTGCAGTGCTTGCCACTCCAGTACTGCCAGTCACACAATAACGTGATGAGATAACAGCTCCCAATGACGATCCCAACGTTTGAATTTAATTACGTGCATGTGCGCGCAGCTGGGGTCGAGTGGCAGACATGTTTGCGGGGAGCATGCTTGGCCGTGTGTGTGCAGCTGTCTCAGCTGCCAGCAGCTGGCATGATGACTGCTGTTCTGTATTTAGAGCGAAGGGGGTTCAGTTGGCATGTGTGCAACCGTAGCTCTGGTTGAAGAATCATCATGTGCATGCATGGGTGTCGTGGGTGTGTTCTTTTACGGCGGTGTACTTTGTGTGTTGGTTTCACTTGATGCAGGAAAGGAGAGCAGCAAACAGCAGTCTGCCATGCATCAGAATACATGCATGCTGCCTGCATATAACAGCACAAGTTAACAGTGAAGTTAATGTTTCTGCTCTTTGGCAATGGCACCCAGCCTGTGTCTTGTGCTGTGGACATAGCGTGCTGAGCGCTGCTGTACTACGCAAGTCACAGCATGTGTGCGTGTGGGTGGGAGGTGATTGCAAGTCTGGAGGTCGACATGTCATGCACATGCAGGGTTGGTTGCTGTCATAGTATGGCGGAGGTGCGCTGGCAGAGGCTGCGTATCACTGCTTGTGGACGGATATAACAGCGGTTGTGCCCAGATATGCTGAACTTTGACGCAGTCGCCAGGGTTCTAGTGCAGGCACAGGTCAAGGCATTCATCAACTGTGCAACAGATATGTCAACTCGAGCAGCGCTGGTAGTACATGGTACAGTTCTCCTCCATGCACCCGGTGCAGGCTGCAGTTTGTGCAAACTATGTCTGTATTGCAACCCTCACTACGCTTTTCAACATGCATGTGGTACGCTGCCCCGACAGAAGTTGCAACTTCACACCCCTCATACATACCTTGGCTTTGTATAGAATTCATCATTTTACATACCCAAAGAGGTTGACAGTCTGGCAGTCACACCAACCCATCTCCACGATCAGCTTGCAAGCCAGAGCCACGTCATCAGACTCATTGTTACCGCAACCCCCACAGCAAGCAACTTCACTGGCAGAAAATCCTCGCCTTGCATAACGGGAAACAACACATTGCACAGTGTGCCTAATACTACACTAAGAGGCGCCAGGAACATGCACAACTTCTGCTGTGTGATGCAACCTACCAGCACCCACAAGCAACTTGCTCTTGAAAAGCAGCATGAGCTTGCCAGAACAATGTGCCGATACAACATCTGGATTGTTGAGGTATGCAACTTGCTTATAAACATGATAAATGCACAAAACGTATGTGCCAATGGTGCAACGCACCGCGATCATTCCAGCTCTATTTCAGCTGGCCATTCAAGTACAGTGATCAATCGTTGCAACCTCTTCATTAACATTGGTCCGGGAACTGACTCACCAAATTCCACTTGGTCACTGCCATTCCACGTGCCACACCACAGCTGATGCATCAGTGTCTCTGTCTGACGCGTCTAGTGTGTTAGCTGTGCAATGCTTCACACTCCTTCACACTCACGGCGACGGCACAACATGACGTGCGTGATTCACAGCAACTGCTCAAACGCCTCTTCTAGCTGCATGAACAGGGCCTGCATTACCGCCTCCTCATCTTCAAACAGCCCACCCAACCCACTGCTCAGGCCACCAGCAGCAGCACCAGCAGCACCAGCGCCAACAGCAACACCTCCCGCTGACACCAGACTGGACGCATCCACCTCTGTCATGTAGCACAGCGACTGCCCTGCAGACACCTGCTGCAGCAGCTGCAGGCCGGCAGCTGCGGTGAGACCATTTGGCAGCATGCCTGGCAGCAGCGAGCCAGCCGCCTGCTGCAGGACTGCTGCGCCTAGAGCTTGGCTGAATGCTGCGCTTGGGGTGCCGCCCTGCGCCAGACTGCCAAGGGCAGCCAGCCCAGCCAGCACGTTGGCCCCACCACCTGCGTTGCAGATGAAACATGAAAGAAGAGCCGACACCAGCTCAGCATCCTGACTGAAAATACAGTAGCTGCTGACAGGCGTGCTTGACCAGGCGTGCTTGACCATGACTGCAAGAAATGACCTACAGCAGTTGCTTCGCAGCACATCACCATCAAGAGCTGCAGATGCACCACAATGTCCACATGTCAGCAGCGACTTCAGTGCCCGGACTCATCCATCACCGACCTTCCTCCACGACTTCACCACCCCTCTGCCTATGAACAACCATTTCCATTGCAACCTACTTCAACCTTTGCCACAACCCTGCCACTCACCCAGCAGCTTGAGCGGGCTGGTCTGTGAGCGGGACACCTCCAGCAGCGTCACCTTCTCGCCCTGCTCAATGCCAGCCGCCTGCTTCACCAACGCCACTGCCTCATGCAGCCCCCCTAGCACGTCCACCAGCTGCCGCTGCTGCGCGCGCTGGCCCGTCCACACGCGGCCCTGCGCCACAGCCTGCAGCGCACACCAAGCCAGGCACAGCACAGGGGTCGACACCACTCAGCGTACGGACGTGCAATGTACACACAACAAGTGTATGCATCAGCTAGCTGATGTTGTAGAAATCACCCATAGCTGTCCTTTTCAGTCACAGTGCAGAACAAGTGGAACATACAGTGAAACTCGTTTCATAATTCCCGCGCGCAGTTGCTTCGCTGCCAGCCAGTGGCCGCCGGCGCCGCACCTGCATGTCCTCCACGGGCATCTTCCTGCTGGCTGCCGCCTTGTCCCTGAAGGAGCGGTACGCAAACTGCGCAGACTCCTCAAACAGCGAGGCCTCCTCCTCATTAAACGACCTGCAGCGGCAGAGGCCAGGTGCACAGCACATCAGACTTAAAACGAGAGGTCTTCTGGCTCAGCTTTGCTTGAATGCGCGATTTCGTATCCACTGCGGTCCGTGAGGACTCGGGGGCTGGGTAGATTCGTTCTTATACATGATTAGCCAGCTGCTGCCAAGCATGCGACAAGTTACTGCAACTGCTCCTGCTGCATGGATGTGCCACCACTCGCATCAAGCGATACAACAAGCGATGCACAAGCTTCACTCACGAGTTACATGCAGCGCAACACCGCCTCACCTGTTGTCCGCCGCAAGGAACTCTGCAAACTTGCCGCGTGACAGCAGCGTCTTGGCGTAGCCCACGCGCTCGTACAGCTCAGCCAGGTTGAACTTGCCAGTGACAACGCCGATGGAGCCGGTCACCGTCAGCGGCTGCGCCACGATGGCCTGCAGTGCGCAGCAAACGGGTGCAACACAATGATCCAGCAATTGCTGCAACAACAAGCATCCAGCAGTTGCCACAACAACAAGCAACAAGTGCAACACACCATGGTGCTTCCTGCGCAAGCACCTTTCGCAAGTCTTGATACATGATCGTGGCTGCCGGATGTACTAGAGCAAGGATGCATACAGCGGCCTCCCAGCAGCACCACCAGCAGCGCCACAGCCAAGGCCGCAGCACCTAGACAAACTGTGTGACCGCTGCGCCGCCCACCTGTGCCGCCATGCTCATGTAGTAGCCGCCGCTGGCCGCCACATCACCCATACAGGCCACCACTGGCTTCTTCTCAGCCAGCTTCTGGATCTCACGCCACATCAGGTCTGACGCCAGCGCATCACCACCAGGGGAGTCCACCCGCAGCACCACGCCTGCAGTGCAGACAGAAGATATGGGCAGCAAATTTCAAGAGCCCTTTGAGCAGCAGCAGGAGCAGCAGCAGCTGCTGCAGCAGAAGCCGCACTGCGCAAATGGCGCAGAAAGCATGTATCTGCATCACGTGACAAAAAATTACGGTGCTTTGCTGACCAACACCTTCCATCAGCCCTCACTGCTTCCCACGATTGCAGCACACACACAGCAGCAAGCTAGCCAGCTAATACCTTCCACCCCATCCTGCCGGTCCAACAACCAGCAGACCCCACAATTCACTCTGCCAGTCTGAACAACAGCAGTGCCACACCCACCTGCAATCTTCTTGTTCTTGGCCAGGGCCCGCAGCTTAGGGATGATGCCCTCCGGGGTGATGCTGCCAGAGGCCACGCCAGACGCCTTGCCTGCGGACGGGCAGACACATAACACACAAGTGCGACATTCAGCAATAGCTCGGTCACAGGCCCGCTGCCTGCTCCTTCACATACCCACAGGATTGCCAAGGCCGCACGCAGAAGCGAGATGCAGGATGAGACACACTATACTCATCTCCGGTTCTGCGCAATACAAGGCCAAGAAGGTTGCTGTTCTGCCACAGCGCAGCAGCGCCGCGCGCTCACCCAGGATGGCGCCTCCTGCGCGCAGCACCGCGATGCGCTTCTTGCCGTTGAGCCCAAACGCGCTGCGCGACACCTTGCTGTAGCGGGACAGGCCCACCTTGGCCACCTCATCCTCCTGGCAGCAGCAGCAGCAGCAGCAGCAGCAGCAGCAGCATGCGATGAGCACACACCAACAGCACGGCGCATACATTACAACAGCACAGTAGCCAGCTCCGCACGTGCAGCACTCCTGTCACATCCTGCTGCCAGCAGCATGGGCCGCTCTCACTTGCTCCGCTGCCAAATGCTGCACAATCATGCCACATATGCTGCGGCAGGCCCACCTTGCCGCCTGTCTTCTTCTTGAGGTCCTCGATGAGCTCGTCCTCGTACTTGAGGCTGTCCACCCAGCCCTCAGCCAGCAGCACCTCGTTGTCATACACGCCGCGGTCCAGCAGGTCAGCCACCTCCTGCAGACAGCAAGGTGAGGCGGCAGCAAGAAGCGGCGGAGGCAGCAGGGCACTTTGAGAGAAGAAGTCACACAACGCAGTGTGGCAAATCTCTTGATGTTACTCCAAAAGCAAGTGACAGCTAGGTTCAGCGAACTGACATACTGCATCAACTGTCCACCCACCAGCATACTGTCGCAGCCTTACAAATGCGAATCTTTGCACCAGTACCAGGAAGAAACACGCATGCCGCACTTCCTTGTGTCCCCCAACGCCAGCTCGCCCCATTCCATTTGTTGAATCCACACACCCGCACGCACCTCCCGTGTCTTGCCGCGTGCCTGTGCTAGCGTGTCCAGGAAGTGCTCATAGATGTCGTCCAGCAGCTCCCCCAGCTGCTCGCGCTGCGCCTCGCTCATGTCGCGCCGCAGCAGCTGGTCGCCCGCGGACTTGTACGCGCCGATGCGCTGCACCTGCGGCTCCACACCCACCTTGTCCAGCACGCCGCGCAGAAAGGTGCCTGCGTGGTGCAAACCAATGTGGCGCCCGGTAGGGTGCAGGCGTAAGAAGCTAAACAATCAAGCACTTGCTGGCGGTTTTCACCACTGCTGACTGCAGAATGCAAGCTGCCAACGCATCATGCACGCAGCCGCCAGGCACGGCTGGCGAGTTTAAACGGCCGCCACAGACCACATGGCCCTCCGCACCGACCCCCCAGCCCACCACCTCTCACTGCCCACCTGCCACACTGAAGCCCGCCAGCCGGATGTTAGCGGTGGGCGCGATGGCCACCTCCTCAAAAGCACTGGCCAGGTAAAACTCCTTCTCGCCGGCTGTCTTCATGTAGGCGGTGGCAAACTTGCCGCTGTCGCGGAACAGCTGAATGTAGCGCCGCAGCTCCTGCGCCTTAGCCCAGCCGATCTGTGCGGCAGGATCAAATTCAAGTGGAAAGAATCAAATAAAATAACACGCGGTGTGACACAATAAACGGTGGGTCGGTGCCGGTGATCAAGAGACGCACAGGTGCACAGCGCCTTTACAATAAAGAGACAGCTGGCCAACTACAGCAGCCGCTCACATGGGAGAATGCTTAGATGGCAGCAGGACATACAATGCCACCAACACTTTGCCCGGCCAGGCGACATCAAAGCCTGCAAGGTATGGAGCCAGCCATGACACCCTTGCAGCAGCATATTGTCCACAGCGCTCACCGCCAGTGGGCTGATCTCCACGGCGATGCCCTTGATGCGAGGGTCCACTGCCGCCTTCTCCAGTGCATCGATGATCTGCGGCATGCTGAAGCCAGGGGAGAAGCGGCCCTGCAGGTGCAATGGCACCACACCAGACACACATGCATGGTAAGCGCAGCACTTTACAGCCACAGATAACAAGGGCTGGCAGTGCAACACCACCTTGGCCATGCACGGGCTGCAGCAGACGCCTCCATCAGGAGCCAGGGTGCAGAAGAGACAACAGCCAAATGTGATTGCTGCGCAAACACTGCCGCACCTGCAGCTGGTCGGGGATCTCTCCCTCCAGCTTGAAGGTTAGCACCGCATCCTTCTTGAAGCGCCGCCACGGCAGCGCAAACAGCAGCTTAAAGTTGGCCCAGCCCTGCTCGCTGCCACTCAGCGGCTCAAACTTGAGCGGTGCCAGCCCAGATGCATCAGGCACCCAGTTTAGGTGCTTTGGGGCGTCCTTGTCATCTTTGTTGTTGTTGTTCTCGGGCTCTGGGGTGCTGGGAGTGCTGCTGCTGACCTCTGCTGCTGTTGCCAGGACGCTTGTGGCTGCAGAGTTTGCACTGCTGCTGGCACCATTGGTTGGGGCAACTGCAGATGCGGCCTGCTCCAGCACGGACGGCTCACTGTCGCTGCTGCTGGCATGGCATGTGGTGAGGCGCAGCTGTGGCAGCAGGCTGCTGGCTGGCCTGCACATGGGCGCTGCCAGCTGTGGCAGGGCACGCTGACCCGAGCATGCCTTGGCTGGCACACCTGCAAGTTGACCACAGCGCGCAGCCAGCAACGAAGCAAATAAGCATGTGTGCAACTTCTTAGTGCACCTGTGGTGCATGCATGTGGTGCGTGCAAGGTTGTGCACTCAGCACAGCACTGCATTGCTGCTGCTGCCCAGGTGTGGCTGACAAGCTGTGATACTGTCAGGCAGCACGCGTCAGGCGCATGCATTTGATTCCTGCAGCTACTCCGGCAGACTTATTTCCTTAATAAGCATGCCAGCGGTAGTAGCGTTCCTGCTGGACAGGCATGGCCAGACACCCAACGCACTCACCGCAGCGCGAAAGTCCTGAGGCGAGCATCATGGTAAAACGCCTGGCCGTCAAAGCGATTGTAACTGCTACAGATGCAGATCACAAAACTTATTGTGCTTTCAGGGACGTATAGTGATGCGACAACTTTACGCTGCGTGAGTGGTTCTGGTGGTTTGGTTAGAAAGCGCCGCTGTGCTGCTGCAAAACAAAAGGATGTGACGTGAGAACACCTTCTGGTGCTATATACGTGTGACTTTGTGGTGAACGTCATTGCCATGTTACATGGGACACCCCACACGTTGCCTGCACCAGCAGAACTGCTGAGAAGCACCTAAAATTATTCTAGACTCTATTGAAATGACCCCCTGCCACGTTTGCAGCGGCAGCGGTTTCATGTGAGCAACTTCAACCATGTCCACTTGACCACAGTGGCTGATGCACATCCCGCGACAGGTGTCCCTATCAGCGCCACACCTTCTGCAGCCACCATTGTTCAAGAGCAACCATTGAAGCAACAAACAGGTCACGACATGCTCCTTGACACGCATTCTAACTAAGTCAGTTGTGTTTACGGCAACACCTGCTGTGCCCCGCCCTCCGCACGCCACATGTCCACCATATGCACCTGTTGCGGCGGCTGCCACTTGGCATGCAACAACACTGTGTACATTTCGTCATGCCCAGAGCGCGCAGCAGCACCAGCAAGTAACCGTTGTCACACTTCAAAGTTCAAGCTTCGCACTGCTATACCAACGTTGTCACATCTAACATAATCAAGCATCACACATTACACATATCACACTTGTCCTTGCGCTCAGTATACCAGCGTCACGTTCTTATTGGGGCCAAAGTCGTACGCGTGGTCCATCACGGGCGCGTAGTAGGTGGGCCACACGTACCTGCAGGCACACATGCACACATGCTTCAGTTAGCGATGTGGTGCTGCACCTGCAAAGCCTGGCACACTGGCGCAAAGTGGGACTGCTGCAGCCTGACGTGTGCGATGCTGCGCGGACAGCAATACAGAGTATACGCACGTTCAACATACAACACACTGCCGCGGCACCCATCGCGTCAGCTGCACACTGACACGTACTGGCAGCCACTCCTGCAATGAGGCTACCAACTACAAACAGGCATGCTGCTGCAAAGCGGGTTCACTCATCCACTCACCCCCAGTCTGTCGCAAACATGTCGCCGTTGCTGAGCGTGACCAGCGTCACAATCATGACCATGCCCGGCAGGATGTCTGCGGCACGCTTGGCGCTGAAGGGCACACTGTAGCACGCGTCCCCGCCGTACTGCTTGAACACCACGCTGTGGTCGGGGTTCACCGCCTTGATCTGCGAGCATGCCAGCAGTGCAGTTGCGCAGCTGGGCCTCAGCACGTGATGGAGTGCGGGGCTGTGCTATGCTGCAGCAGCTGAGGCAGCGAACGACGTTGGCTGGGCACCAGTCACCACATGTCCATGAGTGCTGGATGCTAGTGCAAAACTCCAAGCCAGTTCATATGACGCCCATTAGAAGTTTTAGATGCAGTCAGCGCAACTTGTCGCTCTGCACTGTGCAGCAGCAGCGCCAGTGCCTCACCTCCCAGCGGCCGTCCATCTTGCCCAGGATGGTGGCGCGCTTGGGCACCGCCTGCACCATGGCCTCAAGCTCCTCAGGCTCAACCCTGGGGCACAACAGCAGCCAGGCCACAGCAGCAGCAGCAGATGGTCAGCAGACGTTCAGCTTACAGCTGGTGTGAGCACTGCTGAGCTCCTGCATGGGTGCCACAGTGCGCTTTGGCTGCAAACAAGGGCTCCATGTGTCCTGCAAGCTGTTCAGTAATTCTAAACCGATGGCCACGCACACATTCACCTCCACAGCTTGCGAATTCGTGGCAAAGCTGATGAAACCAGCCAAAGCAACAGCAACAGCTGCAGCAGCAGTCTGCTGTACTCTGTGCATGTGCAAGCCGGCCGCTGCAGCCACACCACCAGCCTTGCTGTGCACTCGCACACACCTGCAGCGCTCGCTGACAAAGCCCAGCCATGAGTGGTACACCTGCTCCGCATCTGCTGGCCAGTGCCTGCTGCTGCTGTCCTTCACCTGCAGCCCGGCAGCAAACATGTGCAGGCACGCCACCGTGAGCAGGCACACACGCATGGGGTGTTGGTGGCTGCGTACGATGCTCTGAAGGATTCCTGCTTGCATAGCAAAGCTCATGAAGCTGTTGCTTCCCTTTATAGCTGCGGATGAGCTGCTGCAGCCGATGCAGAGTAACAACCAGCATCAGTGATCCCAAGTGAGACAACAGCAGCACAGCACGAAGTTTTCAGCTGGCGCTGTGTGCTGCTGAGGCTGCAGTCATGGCGAAGCAGCTGCTGGCGCTGGCAGGCGCACCTCTGCTGCTGCCGGCACTGTGCACAGCGGGAAGGGCCGCAGCGGATACACGCGCGAGTAAGCCTCATTGCGCGCGCATGGCTGCTTCATGATGCGCAGGATTGACGGCAGCTGCACGATACCCTGCTCGCCAATCTGCAGACGTGGAGTGGAGGCGCCAACAGCAGCAGGGGCATTAAGATGTGGCAGGTGCACATGCATGCCGTAGCAGTGGCATGCTGTTGGGACTCTGCATGCAGCTCATGTAAGTGAGCCTGCAGAGCTGGCAGTTGACGCCTAGCCACAGGGGCCAACGCTGCACCAGTCTGCAAGGTAGTGCATTCATGGCCAATTGCTACACAGTGTACGCACAGACGTCTGCATGCAACATGCCGCATTCACTGCTTCTGCTTCCTGTCGCTGCTGCTGCTGCTGCTGCTGCCGCGCACCTGTATCGCTGTGTCCAGGTCCTTGCTCATGGCTGCTGGCAGTGTGCCCTCAGCCTTCATGAACTTGAGGAAGCCCAGCACCACGCCTGATGCATCCTTGTACTGGCGCATCACGTAGTAGTGCTTGATTATGTGCAGGCCAAACCAGCGGCGCGACACGTACACCAAGTCTGCTGTGGCCTTTGGGTTGACAGCAGCACCCTCAGCAAACAGGCCAGACAGGGTCTTGCCATTGGGGCCTGGGTAGGCCAGGAACTCGTACAGTAGGCGCTTCTGGGTGAGACTGACGCCGTTCTTTTCATTGCAGAAGCGCTCTGCTGCTGCTAGGATCGCCTGGGCTGTGGAGTCCCTCTCCACTTCTGTCTTGCCCCCCGCCATGCTAACAGCTGCTAGAGAACACCGTCGATATAAATGATGCTAGTTAGCAGTGAGATGATAAGCAGCGGAGCACGGGGTCGATGCAGCCCAAGAGTGCGCCTCAGCTCCAAAGGTGTCACCCGCTCCACCAGAATATTTGTAGGTTGCACCAGGAGCAACACCTAAGCAAATGTTTGATCAAAGGGTGCATCAGTCACGTAGCATGAGGGAGGGGCGTGCGTAACTCTGTCAATGATTACAACAAATTCGGCTATGCTCAACTGCAAGCGGGCTGCGATGTTCCCAACATGGACCTGTTCACCGATTGACCCTTTTTACTGCACTAAGTGTGATGTTTTCACAGGCTATCGAGCTCTGCTCGAAGGTCCGATCAAATCGCTAGCCTTACACGATGAAATTACACCCAACCTGATTCACACTGTGACAGAGCTGGTGCAAGAGGACTGCCAGGCACGCTTAGCAGAGACACATTTGCATTGCAGCTGTCCAAAACAACTCTGCTGCGCTGTGAATGAGGGAGCCCCAGTTCATATCAAATGGCTGGCAGGCTGACAGTTGACCTGATCTCCGCAAGGTGACAGGTGTTGGTAGCCATGCTGAAATCACTGCAATCCACACCCCCACAGCGCGTCCACCTCGAGTACATTCAGACCTCTCTCGTTACACAGACATCTACAATCCACAATGCCTGGCTTATTGGTAACTCAATAAACACTTAATCACTCATGCACAAACACCTCTCGCTGTGAAGCAGCAGCCTGCTCCTTCACCCTCGCTCAATGCTAGTCCTCCATGGCTAGATGCGCCGCGCATGTCGCAGCTGTGATGCATGCGCACATCTCAGCCTGCAACATACCTCATACTGCAGATCCAGCAAGCAAACTCCTGGCTACAACCCCTGTCACATGTGCTGCCGCGCGTTCACAACAGCCAGCTGAGCAGGGTCCATTGCCATGCTGGACAACAGGAAGGGTACATTGAAGAAAAGACTGTGTGCAATGTATGTGCCAGCTGCACAGCAAACCATATGCCGACACAACACGACTGCACACTTTTCATTGTCAAAGCGATAATCATCGGGGCATGGAGTGCCACTGCTGCATCGCGCTGCCTGGCATGCCCAGCTGTCCGAATATACCCACAGCCACCCACGCAAATGCTCATGGATTCATGAGTAAATTTGTCCTGCCTACAGAAGCACCAATCGTAGCAACTGTGTCAACAGCTGCTGTTGAGCTTTGTCGCCAACGCTTGAAGGCGTGCCGCTGCTCACAGCAGCGCACTGCCCTTCAGCAGCTCGATGAGCACCATGGCACCCACGCCAGCCATGGCCAGGCGGGCGTGCACGCGCTCCTGCAGCAGCGCAGAAGCAGAGCAGGTGGCAAGGCAGCTCCTCAGCAACAGCAACCAAGAACCAAGATAGCAGGGAGGATCCCAGCGGTGTCTGCATGCCGACCTCTAGTTCAAGCAGCTGCTGTTTATCACACTGTGATCAGCAAGAGAGCTAACGAAGCCTAGCTGTGATAATACATTACAAACTCAATGTGGTGAAGAGGAAGGCAACATGCGCCACATGACCCCACCAGCACAGCCCTGTCCCCCACTGCAACACAACCATCACTCCCCTGTCCTCGTCCTTCCTCCCCGAGCGATATGCACAGTGCTTGCAGCGACCGTGATGCAGAGCCACACACGTCGAAATTGCAATACGTTGCCAGCAGCTGAAGTAAGCAACAGCAGCAGCAGCGCGGCCTCACCAGCGACTCGGTGAACACGCCCTCAGGGATGGTGTAGGTCTCGCGCAGGCTCTGCAGGTAGCCGCCCTCGCTGCCCTTGACCACGGGAATGATGGAGCCCGCGGTGATGAGCAGCATCACGGCCAGCACCGGCTGAGGGTACTTGGACAGCTGCAGCAGCAGGGGGCCGGCGCCCAGGATCTCCGCGCTGGCGCCAGCCACAAAGCCTGCGTGTGCACCGGGAGAGCAGCAGCAGGAATGAGGCGAACACAAGGCATACGCAGTTGCCAATTGATGTAGATGTGCAGCGTGAACATGCCTCATGCCAGCAGCTAAGGTGTTGCATCAGGTGCTGCAATGCACAGCATGCATTGCCATGCCTGCGCACTGACCAGCAACTGTTCATCAGCAGCATCAGCATCAGCTGGCGCTGCATTGGCCACACACTCACCCAGCATGGCTGCGCGGCCGTTGATGATCTCGGGCAGGGCCTTGAAGCCGGTGGACTCAGTCACATACTTGTTCTCCACATACTGCTGCAGGTTGCTCTGCACAGAGCGACAGCAAAAGCAAGCGACAGTAAAAGTGGGGTAAGAGTAGGCTAAATTAGGTCATCAGCAGTGCCATGTGGCCTTGACGCCTATTCACGGGCTTTCTCGCAGGCACTGCTGTGTCCCGGACCACGCAAAACCACAAATCTATACACAGTAAATGCATATCACGAATTGCTTTCAATTCCAATTCCAGTAAACCAAGGCAGCAATTGCGTGTCTTGGACCAATCAAGCGTGTGCTGGATGCTCAAGCGGGTGCAGGAACAACAGCCAGCGGGCAGCATGCCAGGCAGCCCGCACCTTGTAGAAGTCCCAGTCCTGCAGCT
This sequence comes from Tetradesmus obliquus, assembly GCA_030272155.1. Taxonomy (NCBI): domain Eukaryota; kingdom Viridiplantae; phylum Chlorophyta; class Chlorophyceae; order Sphaeropleales; family Scenedesmaceae; genus Tetradesmus; species Tetradesmus obliquus. Next base: position 5,596,327 of record CP126194.1, on the reverse strand, counting down.
TGAAGTCTGTCCTGTTCAGGAACTCCACTGCAGGCAGCACAGCCTCTGGCACCCACCTGCAGCGATGATGCGTACAGCAGCAGTACGATGAGAGTCAACAGCAAGCCAATTGCTCGCACACAGCAGAGCATCCATACATGCAGCTGCTCATGCCATCAGAATGCGTTGCTGTGTATTGTTCGCAGCTGAAATGGCATCAAAACCGGGGCATGTGGACGCTGACCGGCTGCTGGCTGTCCTGAGCCACTCACTCGGGCTTGGGCAGCTCTGCGACGTTGGCAGGCGTGCCAGCTGCAGCAGGCTGTGTGACTGTTGCCTTTGCAGCTGCGGGAGCCTCAGACTCAGCAACCTGCGGCAACCACCATTTGCCGTAGTAGGCGTTTGTCAGCGCCTGGGCTCGTTGATCGCTGCAAACGCGCAGCAAGCGATTGCTTACCCTGCAAATGGCCACCCTGCGGCTCAGAGGGGCCTTAGCAGAGGCAACGAATGCGCGAGTCTGCAGCTGCATGTTTGCGCGCTGAAGTGACGGTGTATGAAGAGTTGTGAGTTGAGTGCAGAGGCAAAGTTGTGTAGACTACAATCACAGTGTGATGTAGCAGGCGGCTGCTCCCGTCATATGAGGTCCCTTAGGGACCAGTGGTACGCGTCTGGAAGAACCACTGTTACTTCTCACTACGCCACGTGCGAGGGCTGCTGTGCCCGTGTTTGGTTGATGCAAGGTGGTAAAAAGGAACGCATTTGAGTTACACGTGATGCATCGTTGCATGCATCCACCCAGAGGCAAACGTGTGAACACCTTTGCTGTAGCACAGGTGGCATCTGCAGTAACTGGCTTGCCTAGGCATGGATGATAATGATGATGTACTTCAGGATCCCTGCTTGCCACAGGATGCCTTGAGAAGCGTTTTCAGTTACCTGGACTGGTGAGCATCATCTGGTGACTGCTGACAGCAGCGGAAAGTGCAGTGGTACCAACATCACAGCAGCAGCAGCACCAGCAGCAGCAGCAGCAGCAGCAACGCATTATAATCACATCTATAAACATTAGGAAAGCCTTCAGCAGAAAACAGGCATGCACAACAGCTCAGTGGCAGCTGCTGACTCCTTATTGCGCTGCCTGCAGTCACTCGCTGTGCAGCTGCAGCTGTGTGTGCCGCTCATGGCGCACACTTGCAGTAGAAGATGGGCTGTGGCAAGTGCAGCTCTCACAACAGTTCTACCGCCCAGCCATGCTGCAGCACTACTCGATGCTCGCAAGCCACCATCACCAGCTACAGCAGGCACGCCAGCTAGAGTCTACCTGTTCTCAGGCCCAGCAGGCAGTGAAGGATGAGCCTGCGTGTATGGCAGCAGCAGCACCAGCCAGGCTCAAGCAGGTCTTCAAGAACAGCGCGGTGAGCACATGCATGTTCTGAGTTGTCAGGCGTGTCACGCTGCTGGCATGCAATGGCGCGCCCAGCACTCAGTTGCTGTGGAATTTTACCTCTTCCATCTGCACAGCAAGCCAAGCCCACCATGCACGGCTCATTGTGCTGAGTGATGTCACACTGGCTGGCATCAAACGCATTTCATTGCAGCAAGATTGCAGGCAGATAAGGACAGGTGCCCTGCCTTCAGTGAGCATCTTCTGAGACGACAATGCAGTTGATGTTGTGTTGCGCTGTGGTGCTTATGCTGATGCAGCTGCAGCCCAGCTGCAAGCATCAGGCGCTGCTGGCTCGCTTCCACACAGCCATGGCCAGCATCACTGCTTGGAGGCTCATGGTACGGATGCAGCAGTCACCTCAAACAGCAACAGCAGCAGCAACAGCAGGCTCAAGCAGAGAAGGTGACAGGGCCAGTGACAGCGGCCAGGGGCAGCAGCAGCAGCCTGAGGAGGCAGCACCAGCACACACCACAGCAGCTGGTTATGCTGCAGGTGGTTGCAGCAGCAGTGCCCTGCTCACCCTCACTGGCTATCCTCTGCCGCTGAGTCTTGAGGCGCTGGCTGGCGGCAGCAGCGGCTGGTGCTGTGGCTGCGTGCAGGTGCAGCAGCAGGAGCAGAGCTGCTGGGTGCGCTTCAACCTGCCAGCAGCACTCAAGCAGGACAGTAAGGTTGCAGAGGCGGCGGACAAGGAGCTGCTGGTGCGTTTTGAAACAACAGACGGGCAGGCAGCTGCGGCAGGTGCAGCAGGCTCTGGTAGTTACATGCATGCACATGCATGCACCTGCCCCGCATTGCAGTCTGTGGCTGGTCTGCCTGACCGTCACTACTTGAGCTGCTTCAGAGCTTCTGCAGCAGTGTTGCTCTGCTGGTGCTGATTGCTGCTGTGGCCTCAAGGCACTGCGCCAATGCTGCAGCAATACTTCAACCCACAACTGTCCTGCCCGGATCCTTGCCTTTGCCCATGCATGTCGTCCTGCAGGAGGGTGCGGTTCAGGCGCTGGGCCCCTGCGGCTGGTTTGATGTGGCCTGCGCAGCGCCCTTCGCCATTGCAGACGATGACATGGAGATCCTGCTGCAGAGCCACAAGACAGGCTTCTACGCGTGGGACCAGGCAGAGGAGGATGGAGTCGACAGGCAGGCTGACATGCAGCAGCTGCCCTGGGATGTGCAGCCAGGCGGTTGGCAGCAGCAGCAGCAGCAGCAGGAGTTGCCGGCTGCTGATGGTAGCGGCTTTCATGGTGCCGCCACTGTCACCCCTCCAACTGAGCAGCAAGAGCAGCAGCAGCAGCAGCAGCAGCAGCAGCCCAAGCTGCGCATGCTTGTGTACATCCACTATGAGCAGCTGCTGCAGGTGCTGCCGTGGCAGCTGCCACAGCAGCTGCTGCTGCCTGCGCTGCCGGTGCTCGGCAGCATGCCTGCCATTGCTTGCCACCTTGCAGCCAGGCGCAGCGCTGCGCTGTGGCTGCAGCTGGACGTGTGCCAGCTACAGGGTGGTGCCAAGCTGGGCAGCTGTGTGGCCCCACTGGCCATTGCTGGCCTGGCTGCGCAGAAGCTTGCATTTGAGGCACGGCAGCAGTCTGTGCTGGTTGCTTTGTATGATCCCAGCAGTGGCAAGAACAGCAGCTGTGCTTGGCCAGGTGCCAGCCAGCAGCAGCAGCAGCAGCAGCACCTCAGGCCAGAGGAGGAGGACTGCGAGCTGCTGCTGCTGGGGAGGGAGCGCATACGCGGCGGCAGCAACAGCAGGAGCGGGCTGCCGCTTCTCAGTGCTGCTGATGTGCTGCTTCAGCTGCTTGGGCGAGATGAGGTGAGCACTGCAGCTGCCATACATGCAGCAGGGCTGCGAGCTCTGCTGCAGGTCATGTCATGCAGTGCCCGCTGGATGTTACAGCTGTGTTTGCCAGCCTCTGTTGCCTGCATTCAGCAACTCTGCTTGAGGCGCTACATGCGGTGCTCTGGTAAGTCACGCACATGGGCAGCTGCTGCTGCGCACTGTGCGCATGGGAAGCTGCACTCAACCTGAGCGCTGCTGTTGCTGCTGCTGCTGCTGCTGCTGCTGCTGCTACGTCTGTCCTGCTGTCAGTTCATGGTTGACTTTGCCCTGTTTGATGGCAGCGGCACTCTGCTCATGGGCAGGTGAGCAGGATGGACACCGCCACACCGTCTCAGAATCACGCCGTCGCAACCGTGCAAGCTCTGCATGCTAGTGGCGGCAACATGCTGCATACCAGCTCAGCTGCTGCTGCAGAGCGCCATGTTGCAGCAGCTCACGTCGCTGCTCGATCGCAGACTCTGCACGAGTCAGCTGTGGCCTGTCACGCTTACGTACAACTTACACGCGGATGGCGCTGCTCTGTGCAGGGCTGGCGTTGAGGTGTGGGCCAAGGAGCTTGTCAGCTGGCACACCCGGGAGCCCTGTATTGTGCTTCCACCTAATGCACAGCAGGGCGATGCTGCAGTTGCAGCGCAGGCAGCAGCGCAGGCAGCGCAAGCAGCCGCACCAGGCGCTGCTGCTGCGGGCAGCAGCGTCAGGCACGAGCGCACTGTGCACATGCTGCACTTCCTGGTGGATGGTGTGGATGGGTCGCTGTGGGAAAATGGCTTGATGGTTGATGCGGAGCCTGCTCCTGCAGGGGTGACGCAGCCGCCTCTGCTCAAGTTGAATCTCACCTGGGCTGCGCTGCACGGCCTGTATGGGACGAAACAGCAGCAGCAAGTTGATGGAACAGCGGAGCAGGACAGTGCGTATCAAGTAGGAGATGCTATGCAGGAGATGATGGCAGCGCTGGGAGGTGGTTGAAGGCTGGCGTGTGGTGGCTGTGACATCATGCAGTGCATGTTGCCTGTGTAATATGATGGATTTATACAGGCAATGCACACTCACACACCTTGAAGCAATGCTGTACCAATTGAATACAATGCTGAACCAAGAGACCTTCGCCAAAGTCTCCTGATGCTCTGAGTGGGCTGCGTGAAGGATTTGCTGGCAGCGGCAGTGACAGCCCTCAACACGACTTGGAGGCTGGATGAAGGCTGTTTCAGTTGTTGATTGTAACTTTCGTCTGTGTGACCTGCAGTTTTGTGTAGCGTGTTCAACATGTTCAATGTTGATGCTGGTATGTACTGCTTGTGGTGGCGTGTACTGCTAAGTACTGCCCATAGCCACTGCCGCTGCAGCACTGTCACTGATCAGGCGCTGCTGTCACAATTTCGAGTGTTCCTTTAGCAGGGGCTTGTGCCCACATCAGCTCTTGTCAGGGCACACATGCAGGCTTTACGACCTGAAGTTGCACCCTTGGTTGCGGGTGCGACGTTCGTTCCTTTCCAGCCGAGCTCCAACTGGTTGAAGCCAAGAATTGAGCTGATCACGTAGCGCACGAGCATTCCAAGCGTGCACATTTACGTGATCAGGCCTTCCAAGAGGGTGCAGCACTCTACTCCTCGATCGCTTAAATCAGCGCTTTGCCTGCCTTGAACACGCAGTAAACATCATGGGGTGGGTGGAGATTCCGTCTGCCCCTCCTCGAGGTGGCAGGATGGCAGCTACGCTGGTACTGGAGCGGGGTGAGCTGCAGCAGACAGTCGACCTGCTCAAGGCCGCACTGGCAGAGCTCACCACGGGCAGGCCTGCACCCTCAGTGTCAGCAGCAACCAACCAGATGCAGCAGCTGGCACTGGCAGCCAATGCCCAGCCCGCAGCAGCAGCAGCAGCACAGGCACCCACAGCAGCAGCGCGTGCAGCGCCACCAGCAGTGCCAATCGCAGCACCTGTGAGTGCTCCGCCACCCGCAGCACTGAGCGTACCGCAGCCCAGGTGGGTGCATATGTGCGGTGTTCAGATTGATCCAATAGTTACAGGACAGCCAAGTGCTACACAGCTCTGTTGGGTAAGCAAGTGCCTGTACAATCAAAGAGATCACACAGGCAAGGGAGTCGCGCAGCACCCGCTTGCTGCATATGTGTGGCAGGCAGCATGCCACTGCTGCTGGCAGGCGTTTATTAGCAGTGTTTGGGCGCTCGCACTGGAGTAGTGTGTTGGCATGCGTTCGTCATTCTGGCACATAGGCGTACCAGCAGTCTGCTATTCACCTGCAAATTGCACCTTTCAAGGAAGGTGTGCTGTTCTAGGCACACTTCATGACCAAGCGACTTTGTGCTGAACTGCAGGCCAGCATCACTGCCTGTGGTGCAGCAGCCAGTGCGGGTGCCAGCAGCAGCACCAATGCAGCAGCCCCAGCTGCAGCCCATGTACCAGCAGCCACAGCCGCAGCCACGAGCACCAACGCAGCAGCCAATGCAGCAGCCTATGATGCAGCCGCAGCCACAGCCACAGCTGCAGCCGCGCCCAGTGTACCAGCAGCAGCAGCCACAGCAGCAGCGCGCTCCAGTGCCTGCAGTGCAGGTGCCGGTCGTGCAGCCGCAGCCAGCCTACCAGCCGCAACCTCAGCAGCAGCGGCAGCAGCCACCCCCTCAGCAGCAGCAGCGGCAGCAGCAGCTGGCGGCAGCAGCCAGCCCATGGAATGCACCCCAGGCGCCTGCAACTGCACAGCCGTACAGCACGCCAGCAGCGTCAACAGTGTCAACAGCAGCCTCAGCTGCTGCGTCGCGCTGGCGGCACTGCTTCTCCACTGAGCCCGAGGATCATGACAAGAAGCCTGTGACTGCGCTGGCGTATGCACAGTCGCTGCCTGGCCTGCCTGGCGGGGACGGCCACGCGGGCTGGCTGGTGAGCGGATTGCTGCAGTTTTGATGAGGCTAGTGGGCCATGCTTTGCGCAACAGCTTGGAGGTCTGCGGTGCATGTTGTGAGTTGCATGTTTGCTTGGCTGTGTTGTTGCTGCTCCATGAAGCTTGTACAGGTGGCGTGATCACAGCTGGATGTATGGATGCTTGATCTGATGATCAGGGTGTGCTGCTTTGAACAATGATGCATGCATTCCACACCAGTATGGTGCTGTGAGCAGTGTTCATCGTCATTACTGCTGCTGCTGCTGCTGCAGGTGTCAGGCAGCCAGGGCACGCTCAACCTGTGGGAGACCAACAGGGGCACAGACGCCACGGAGATGGCGCTGCTGGTGAGTGGCCCTGCAACAAGCTGGGGTCAGCCCTGCTGGGAGCTGCCTGCAGTGCATGTTGTGAATGTTGCTGGTGAGTGGCCCTGCAACAAGCTCTGCTGGGAGCTGCCTGCAGTGCATGTTGTGAATGTTGCTGGTGAGTGGCCCTGCAACAAGCTCTGCTGGGAGCTGCCTGCAGTGCATGTTGTGAATGTTGCTGGTGAGTGGCCCTGCAACAAGCTCTGCTGGGAGCTGCCTGCAGTGCATGTTGTGAATTTTGCTGGTGAGTGGCCCTGCAACAAGCTCTGCTGGGAGCTGCCTGCAGTGCATGTTGTGAATTTTGCTGGTGAGTGGCCCTGCAACAAGCTCTGCTGGGAGCTGCCTGCAGTGCATGTTGTGAATTTTGCCGCAACACTTTGAGTGATTGTGTGTCTCTGGCTGGTGCTACCAGCTGCACCATCCACTGGGACTCAACAATCAACCACTGATGCTCTCTGCAATGCTGCGTGCGTGCCTCTGCGCCTGCAGTGCATGCACTCTCAGGCCGTGGACGTGGCGTGCAGCAAGCTGGTGCTGGAGCCCGCCACCAAGTTCCTGTTTGGCGCTGCAGCGCATTCCTCCAAGGGCGAGTGCATCAGCGTGCACAGCCTGGACGCAGAGGTGGGAGCGGCTGCGCAGTTATGCTTCAGTCTGTCAACCCAAATGCATGCTGGGGTTGAAGAATGATCATGGCGGGGCGGATTTTGGAGGCCAGTGGTACCTGCAAGCAGCAGCAATGCATGCCTGCTTCAGGGCTGTGTGAGGAGACAGCCACGCACATCTAAAAGCACACTGCTTCCTCCTCTGGGGCGTTTTTTGTGTGTCTAACCACGCATCAGCCTGCTGCTGCATGCTGCCGCTGTGATATGTCGCTGCAGCTGGGCCTGCTGGCGCTGCGCTACCAGTTTGCGCCGCCACCCGGCAGGCCTGCCACCTCGCAGCGCCTCATGCAGCAGGTGAGCCTGGCAGGGACAGCCTGCAGCGCTGCTGCATCCAGTGGCTACAGCCGTGTGAGGAGCCAGCTGCCTTGCGCTAGCACAGCTGGGCGTTCAAATTCTAGGTGTCACCTGCAGGTGAATCAGCTCAGTCTACAAAGCACATGGCACCCGGTTGCAGGCTTTTACGTTGCTGCTGCTTTGTCGTCCGCATGAAGTTACCTGCTGGGTGTTGCTGCGGCCTGTTTCGTCTTGTGGGGTGCAGGTGGTGTCTGTGCACGGCATGACCCCAGGGCTGCGCAGCAGCATCGTGGCCTCGTATGGCGAGCGGCTGCTGGTGTTTGAGGCCAAGGCGGGCGTGCGAGCGCACAGCGTGCTGCACGACGCCACCTTCCACTTTGTGGCGCACCCGGGCAGCGTGGTCACCTGCCTGCACCGCAGCGCCATTGAGGGCAGCTGCAGCCTGGTCAGCGGCGCAGCCAACGGAGCCGTGCACCTGTGAGTGGCTGCAGCTGCGGCTGGCAATGGGGCATGCTTGATGCTCTTGTGTCCAATTGTGATTCAGCCTGCACAACAGTGGCTCCTTTGCTGTGCTGCTGCTACGCGCACCGCGCTACAAGCAAACCACAGTCGCCCCTGCAAGCTGTAACAAGCCTTGCCCGAGGCTGGGTGCCGCAACTGCAAGCCGTGCATGCATTGCTTTCCTGCAAGCGCCAAACCACCAGCACACAGTTCAGCTGTGCTGCGCTGCGCCGCCTTGCCACGCTGCCTGCAGGTGGGACCTGAAGGTGCCGCCGCAGAACAACGCGCCCGCGCTGCGCATGCTGCGCCACAGCCAGCCCGTCACGGGATTGTGCCTGGTCAGCGACGACCGCCTGGCCAGCTCCAGCATGGACGGCAGCGTGCTGCTGTGGGACCTGCGGCGGCCAGGCTCCCCGCTGCACACAGCAACAGCGCCAGGGGGCGCGGCTGTGCTGCGCATTGCTCCCGGCCCCTGGGGCGACATCCTGGCTGTGGCCAGCCAGGCGGGGCTGCACTGCCTGGAGCTGTTCGACTTTGGCGCGCCCATGGCGGACATCACGCCAGGCCCGCTGGCGCGGCCGTTCAGTGATATCGTGTTCAACAGCGTGACGCACGACCTGTACGCGGGCAGCAGCAACGGCAGCGTGCAGGTGTTCTCGCGCCTGGCGTGATGCGGGGTGGTGGTGCAGGCAGCTGGTCTGCTGCGTGTGATGGTGTGTTTGGCAGCAGCGGCTTGTATGCCAACTGGCTGGAAGATGCAGGTGGTGTGCATCTTTGGTGAGCTGTATTGTGGCAAAAGAGGATGAGCATGATTTGAGCATCGGGTGCTGCAGCTGCATGCGCGGTGGGCTTATGCATTGCCTCTGCAGGATGTCGCAAGCACTCCTGCAAGCGGCATTGCACTGGTTGCAGGACATCTGCGGTTTTGTAGGTTCTGTCTTTCCCAGACAACAGCAGATGAAGACCTCATTTTGTGCATGCTGCGCCTGCGCAGCAGCAACTTGCTTGTTGATGCTGGCAGTGGCTGGTTTTGCTGCTTTCATGAAGTGGTAGTGCTGGCCTGGCCTGGCACGTGTTCAGTCCGTGCATGCAATGCTCCGTGCTCCGGCTGGCAGCAGGGTTGCGGCGTTCAGCTGCCGTCCTGCAGCATGAAAGTTAAACAGTTGACTTTTGAAAACTTCTACGCTCTCTTTTCAGGCAGCGGATACAGCGATGGCAACGGCCAGGGCCGTAACTCCTGCAGCATGAATGTTTTGTAGGTACTGTATGATGCAACCCGCACAGGCGGGTGACACGGGGCACTCAAGCAGCTGCATGTGTATGTCTCGGGATGCGAGGCCTTTGAGGGACTTTCTGTACCCTAGCAGAAAGTGTCCGAGCTTACAATAATATCATGTACAATTCATTTGTGCGTGACATCAATGGCAGCTGCTGTGCTGCTCATCGCTCGCACGGCCAGCTAGCAAGGAGGCGCGAAAAGTGCGCGCCTGCGTCTTCGCCGCTGTTTTTTAGTACTAGATTGGCTCGCATATCAATGAAAATAGTTCAGAACGCTTTATATCGATGTACACCATCTCAGGGTGCTGAGCACTGCTCGGACTCAGTGACTCAGAGACTCAGTGAGTCAGTGAGCAGGTGCCTGTTCCAGTTAGTGACACTACAGCCCTCCACCAGCCCTATACGGGTGCAGTGCCACTATTTGTCTCGGTGTCTATCAACAAAAGTCTACTCGCAATTTGTTACTGCTAAACATTTTCACACCCACAAACATATTCACTGCAACTTCAACAATGGCACTGGCAATGCATTCTTCTGCACCCTGCCTGGCTCGTTCACGGAACAGCGCACGTAAAGTAGTTGTGTTCAAGTCAAGGAAGTCATCCATGGCGCCGGACACCAACAGGGCGGTGAGTTGCTTGGGGCACAGCATGTTGAGCAGCAGCACAAGTGCTTTCCTGCTCGGGTTGGGGTTGCTGCATGCAGCAGCAACAAAGCAAATGAGTTAACGTATTGCACTTGTTTCATGTGAGTTTGCGTGTGTCTAGGCAGCCTGACAGCACACGCACTTATTGCATGCGTTCTAAAATAACAATGTTGGCAGCTTGCGTACAGCCATTCTATTGCGTGTAAAAGACTTACATACATCAAGCAGTTTCATCTAAATGTGCACAGCGGCGTTCAGGCACCGTCCAATGAAGTGCATGTATTTCTGTCACCCGAGTGCCTCACACACTTCATTGCTCGTACTGCCCCGCCTTGCCTGCTGCTCTGCTGCGCAACCCTACAACACCATCTACAACGTCTACATCATATTCCATCAGGCTGCGCGCCAGGCCTCTACCATCCCAAGCGCAGGCAGCAGCTGCAGCAGCACCCAGTGGTCCGGCCCCAAGCACTTCCTGCAGTGCCACCAGCAGGGCACCCCTCTGGGCCCATGCCTGCCCGGCAACTTCGTCTACAACGATGGGCAGGAGTACGTGGTGTCCAGCACCCGCGCCAGCAGCAGCACCAAGCTCCCCAACCTCCCCGCAGCCCCAGGCTCGCTGCGCCCCGTGCGTGACAGCCTCCTCAGCCTGCTCAACGCCAGCAGCACGCCCCTTGAGCGGCAGCTGGCCATATTCACCTACCTGAGCATTGGGGAGGAGGCCATGCGGCAGGTCCTGCAGGCGGAGGAGGCAGCGGCAGCCATCCAGGCACGCTACACTGCCAAGGTGAGCAGCAGCAGCAGCAGGAGGCACTGCATGGCTGCATCTGACATGATGCTTTGTGCTAGCCTGCATCTGACATGATGCTTTGGGGCTTGATGCTTGATGTGCTGATATTCATGGCCTGACTCCACCTGCCTTCACACACCCTGTTCCTGCAGGTTTCCCTCTCCCGCACTGGCAGTGGCGCAGTGGTGAAGGTCAAGCTGGACAAGTCCTTTGCCCGGGACAAGCTATCCGCCAAGCAGTATGGCAAGCAGGCCATCACAGGCAGTGATGCTCTGGCCAACCCCGCCAGCCAGGCTGGCCTGACCAGCAGGCCTCAGGCCTGGGAGGCTGGCGAGCTGCTGGCACAGTTCAGCAAGGGCAAGGAGGTGAGCACTGCAGGAAGGGCGAGCAGTGGCTACTGTGCAGGGTGCACTTTGTGTTAGTGCCACTTGCTGTTAGAAAGCTGTAGTGTGTGATGCATTTGCAGGCATGAGTAACAGCAGCTCACTGCCTGCTCTTTGCGCTGCTGCTGCCTGATCACTGATGTGCTGCTGCTGCTGTCCCTGCTGCTGCTGCTGCTGCTGTCAACAGGCCATGGCTACCACCATCGCCACCACCCTGGAGACACTGGCCAACGGCCGCAACACGCGCCCGGGCCTTGACCTGTGTGCAGTGCCGGAGCAGCTGCAGCCCTTTGCAGTGGGCCTGCTGCACAAGGCGGGTGCCTGCAGCGCCTACGCCCTGCCCGTGTACCAGCAGCAGCTGCCCCTGGGCCGCTGGCTCAGCCAGCAGCAGTACACGTACCTGGTCAGCCACCACAGCAGTGCCCAGCTGTGCTACGACTTCCAGCCCACCTACTGGGACACTGCTGTGGAGGCGGTGCCGCACCCCTTCCCGCTGTTTGCGCCTGGCAGGCTGGCCAAGGCGCTGCTGGCAGTGCCGCCAGCCAGCCTGCTGCGGCACTGCTGCCTGCCCGGCATGCCCAGCCTGGCAGCAGCAGCAGAGCAGCTGGGCCTGGCCCCAGCAGGCGCGGCAGCAGCAGCAGCCAATGCGGCAGCCAGCGCCAGCAGCGGCATGGGCATGCTGCGGCGCATCTGGTGCAGCCAGCTGCTGCGGCTGCGGCCAGGCGTGATGCTGCGCCTGCTGGCGGCACGCGCGCTGCTGCAGCTGCAGCCGGCAGTGCCCCTGCTGGCTGGCAGCGCCTGCAGCAGCGAGGTGGCGGTCAGCAGCGGGCAGGGCGGCGGCGGTGCTGGCAGCGCGCCTACTGCTGTGGGTGCAGATGAGGAGGGCAGCAAGGCGGCTGAGGCAGCTGCAGTGCTGCCGCCAAGCAGGCGCCAGCAGGGTGGCAGCAGGCAGCGCATCATTGGCAGGCAGCTGCGGCGGCTGGGAGGGCTGGTGGGCAGGGCACTGCTGCTGCGGGTGTGCTGAGTTTGAGTGATAAAGACAATTATCAGGGTTGGTGGTGTGGCTAGGTTATCTTGACAATGATGGTGGTTGGTGAGCAGGCTGTGCTTGGTCAGGCTTTATGTGACTGCGGAGAAAACGAATTACTGCCAAGTTGGTGCTTCTATGTCTTACATGCTGGTGTTTTTGCAATCAGCATTGGGGTGATTGATGTTCACTGCAACGCTGTGTGAAGCTGTTTATCTTTGTGCTGTGATCATAATTCTCTTTGGGCTGTGATCATGCTGTTTCAAATAGTGATATGGGTTGCTGAAGGGATGCCCTGATGGCAGCAGGGCCTTGTTGTGCACAAGCAGCCAGGCACAAAATAACAAAAAATTTACAAAAAAAATACAAAAAAATGCAAAAAATGCAAAGAATGCAAAAAAACACAAAAATACAAAACAAAGGGGTGTAGAAGTGCCTGGTGTGTGCTTGTTGTGCAGTTGCAGCCACCGCAACGTGGTGCTCGTGTGTATTGTCCATACTGGGGAAGTGGCTGTGATTGTGCAGTGTCGTGCAGCCTCTTGGTGGCAGTGCTGTGATCATGCTGTTGGATGGCAGAAAATGAAAGCGGGTTGCTGAATGATTGCCCTGATGGAATTGTACTGGTGGCAGCAGTATGTTATTGCGTGAGCAGCGAGCACACAGACATCATTAACACAGCGGTTTGTGTCCTTGTTTGTGAGTGAGAAGTGATTTCAGTCAGCCAGGTGTACAAAAACAACAAATACAAAAAAATGTTACATGTGCAGGTGGTTGGTGTGTGCTTGTTATACAGTCGCAGCTCAACAGCCACTGCAATGTGGCGCTCGTGTATGTTGGCAATAAAGGTGTGCGTGATTGCGCAGTGTTGTTGTGTGCAGCCGTCTGCTATCAATGCTTGGATCATGCTGGTGCGTGCTACAAACATGGACAGGTGTACACAGGTTGCTGAAGGGATGCGGCGATGGCATGTTGCTGGCAGATTCCTTGCTTTGGGTGGGATTCTGGTTTGAGTCAGCCAGGAATTAGAAAGATAAATAAATGATGTAGAAGTGTCTGGTGTGTGTCTGTGTCTGTGCCCTTGCAGTTGCGGCTGAACAGCCACCGCAATGTGGCGCTCATGTAAGCCGGAATAAAGGGGTTGTCATTGTGCATTTTTATGTCCAGACTGTCAAGCTGGCAGGACAGGAACCACCTTGCATGCATTGTTGTGGCGCAGTATGCAGAGCAGCAGCTGTTGCAACAGTCTCAGGAAGCCAGTGGTGCCCCCGATGCATGCCACTGCCTGGGCAGGATTGTGACGCTGCCCGCCTACATATTGCGCCTCACAGAGGCATGCCAGCTGCTGGTTCCTGCATTGCTGCCATTTGTGCTGCTCACATGTTCAAGCAAGCATGCGTGTGCGCGGCGTGGTGATTGTTCGCACTTTTGCTGCCCTGACACTGACCTGCGGGGGGAGTGAGTACACCCCTGCCACGTGGCAGCCTCTGTAGTGACCAGGCTGGCCAGTTGCATGTGCCTGTTGGTCACGCTGCAGCGATCGTGTATACAGTTTGAGCGCTCGTACTAGTTGTGGTGTTCAGTTCACTGGTTCTCCCCTAAGCAGTGTGATGATTGACCATTTGGTTAGGGCTGCTGGCAGAGTCGGTCTGGTGTGTGCGGTTGATGCTGCAGCACACCAAGGAGGTTTCATCACCCTGCAGCACACCAAGGAGGTTTAGCTCCATTGCTTTTTTGTTCCATTGCTCCATTGCTCCATTGCTTTCTGGTCTGGGCGATGGTACAACCTGTGATAAGGGCGTTGGGCGGTTTAGTTAGTGGGGCAGTGCCTCAGGCCCCCAGCAGTAAGGGTCGCCTAATTGTGTTGTGTGGCCAGGCAGGGGGCGCAAGTCAAGAATCCTGGCTGGGACAGCACAGCACATTCAACTGCTTGATGGTTGCCTGGAAATTGCTGTGTGCTGCCTACAGGGCCACAGTTGGGTATTGTCTGTGATGTTTGACGTGTTGTACGGTGCTTAGTGGCCTTCAGGGCCGGCTGGCAGAACTGCTTCTGTGATGTTCGTATGCTTCTCTGTGCTTGATGTTATTTGCCGGCTGTTGCTAGTGTTTTGACCGTGTTTGAATGCTGTTCTCGTCTCTCGCTTGGGCTGCAGTTGTAACTGTGCAGTGCATTAATCTGCTAAAGGGCGTGTGGGTCTGGCAGCCGTCCCGGGATCTATGAGGTCATGTAATTACTGACACCCAAACGACCACGTCACCAAACTAGCCATGATATACAAGCCTCGAAAGCCTCAAAAGCCGTATCTTTTGTGTTTTCAAAAGCCTTATCTGCAAGTAACAAACCCATCCATGTGCACAGGTGCACATGCAAGCATGCAAGGTCCATCTGCTAGCATCCCCTCAGCGCCCAACCTTGCGCAAAACTGCCCTACGCGGTGTCCAGCTAAAACAGCACCATCACTGCTCAAGTAAATTCCAGCACCACGGCTCGCATCAAAAACCCTGGCCCACACGCAATGTGCCGGCCTGACTAAGCCTGTCCCTGCAGCGCATGTGTAGCAAAGCAGTCCAAATGTATACAGGCTCAAATCGCAGCCACTTGAGCACCTGCGCCACACAAAGGTATCTTCCATGTTCCAGGGAACACATAATGCAACCACGCGCGTGACAAGCTCCTCCTGCTAGCTCAACGAGCCAGAACTGCCTGTGCATGGGTCGGGTGGAAGCCCTGCAGTAGCCGCAGGCGCCCACCCCTCATGCATGTAAGCATGTCTGGGGTGAACCCTAAACCTAAACCCTAAATGTCTCCATGCAAACAGCAGCAGAGAGCCAGCAGCAGCGACAGCATGCGGCTTGTTGTGCCGGCTGCCAGCTGCTGTCTGCGCAGTGTGACACGTCTTTAGCAGCCGGCTCTTCAGATGCAGTCGACAGAGCACACACAACAACATGCATCACGACATTAACACGATTGCCTGCTTGTGCGCTCACAGCGCTGCGACCAGCACCTCACACTCCCAACAGATTGCAGTAACAAGCTCTGTGCAGTCTTCCAATCACCATGGCAAACGATTGGAGTCAAGGACCACGGCTGTTCTGACTTAGCGTGTAAACGATGATGTGGCGGGTGCTTGGCGTCATAAACCCTGCTGCGGCCTCAACCAGCTCCCTGATGGTGTACTGCTGCCACTGGGCAGCTGCTCTCAGTGTAACTGCTCACTGGGCTACGTACAACAATGCTCAGTCGACTTTCTAAAGACAAGACTTCCCCAGAACAAAAACACATGATGTGTGTGTCACAGCTCATGGGAAAATGAGCTGTGCGGAGATGTGTGTGACCTTCCCTGCACTGCCGCTGTGACGTGCAGCAAAAACCCCTCCATGCCCATCACCACAGCAGGTGCAGCGCGCTCAAGCACACACCATGCGCAGCATGTGGTTAGCGTGGTGCACCTTTTCCTCGGCTCTCCTCTCCTCTTACTTCCACACTTCTGCGCACTGCCTGCGCTGCAAGGCCGCCAAAACCTCCGACCTGCAAAGCTGCTGTCTGTCTCCTGCCCTGTGCTACTCACTTGCATGCATCCATATCACTGCTCCATGGCTGCATGCCTCAACCTAAACCTGCTTCACTGTCCTACAGCGGCGTGTTGAGTGGCTGCTTCCACTTGTAGCTGACATGCTTCAAGCTGTCCAGCTTGTCGTCCACCTCTAGCGCATTGTCCATGAACTCAGCTGTCAGCTCTGCAAAGCGACAGAAAAAGAACGGCCCTGCTGAGGATGCGTGCGCGCCGACATGGCAGCCAGCCACAAATGTTGCGCAACGCCGGCGGGTGGAAGTAAAGCAAAGACATAAACGCAAGAGCTTGCCAACACTGTGCATGACACGGCTTGAGGTTTCATTGTGGCATCAAAAGCAGCATCAATTTCAGTTTCGGCCAACTTAAACGTTTAGTGCAAGGCTGAGGGTGCTTGGCAGCTGGCTGCGAGCTTTGTGGCAGTTCCCACCTGCATGCACATTCGCCTGCGCAGCTGCAGGCACGTCAGCTGCTGCTGGCGGCGCCGCCACCGCCATGGCAAGCAGCTGCGCATTTGCCTCCCTAGCTGTGTGGCGCGTGGCGTGCACGACTGTGTGATGCTCCGCTGTTGCTGCTGCTGTCGCCTGCAGCTTCTGCTCTGACAGCAGCTTGCGGGCCTGGGCACCTGCCAGCAGCAACAGCAGCAGGGGCAGCAGACATGTGCAATAAAACACCAGTTATAACCATTGTTCGGACATCGCAAGTGTTTGGAAGGTTTCATCAACAACCAGACATTCTGCAGGGACCAGACCTGCAGCTGCCAGCTGTGCATTGAACTTGCTGTGCACCCCCTGGCCTGACCCAGCAGCCGTGGTGCGTGTACAGGCATCTGATGCCGAAGCAACTCACATCATATAAACTCAAATGCTTTGTGTTACTCAATGATGCTGATGACCCACAGGGTAGCTCGCAGGCAGTTCACGTCGCAAGGTGCACGTGTAGCTGAGATGGCGAACGGTATGCTGCAGCAATGGGCCCGTCATTCGATCAACATACCTGATGCGGTAACAAGCATCAGAAGCAGAGCTCCAAACAAGAAAAGCGCTAAGGACCTTGGGATCATTCTGATTTGAACACAGTGGGCTCCGTGTATGGCGGTTGTTTGAACACTTTTACAGACTTGTTGAGGCTGTTGTCGCATGTTTGCACATTCGAAGGAAGCACAAGCCCCACAGCGTTGAGACGTCGTTCGTCACCGTCCCGGTAACCTGTCGTAAAATTGTCATGACAAGAAAGCAGTGCTATCTGATCCTTCTCCTGATGGATTGCATGGAAAATCAACCTGATCGGTTGCATGGAAAAACAACGGTTGATAAACAACTCAGCCTCAAGATGTGGCGCACCAAGAGCTGTCGGTATGGTGGTCAACATGCCACCCCGGTCCGGTGACACCAGCCAGAGAAACGGCTGAATGCACAACACACGTCGCTGTGCAACTGCGCTCAAAAATCATCAGCCGCCAAAACTGCACAGGCGTGCCTGCTGTGGCAGCTCTGCAATTGGCTGCATCTCTACGCTGCCAGCAGCTGCTGCAGCTTTGCCTCTGACGCCAGCGGGTTGTCACCGTTGCGCTCCACCACATTGCCCTCCTTGTCAATGATGAACTTGGCCTGCAAGCACAGCAAACAAGAGTCGCACATTTTGTCATTCTTACCTGCCCGTTTGCAGCAGCAGAAATCGTGTTATGGCATGTGTGTGCGTGTTGAACAGCAAGCCATGGCTTGCCAGCAAGCTTCAACTGCACCGTGCCCTAGGGAGAGTAGGCCCATGTAGCATGCAGGGATGTCATGTGTTTGACATGGCTGCTAGCGGCTGCAGTAATGCTGCATCATCACCCTACGCCACCATCAAGGGCTGCTGTAGGTGGCATGCACACACCGCAGGCAGTGACACCAGCCGGAGCTCCTGACAGTGCAGCCCCCTGGGTTGCATTCAACGCTGTCACACTGCGCGCACGATGCTGCTACACTTCACGCCAATCTTCGGTGTCAAGTTCACACCACCCACCTTGAAGTTCCAAGTTACCTCCCCGTCACACGTGGGGCAGGCGCCCTTGAGGTACTTCCACACTGGGTGCGTGCCTGGCCCGTTGACCTCAACCTTCTCCTGCAGGGGCCAGTGCCAGGCAGTGGATGCAGTAGAAAGCAACATGTTGAACAGTGCTGGAGCTTGTGATGAGCTTGTGAGCAGCAGCAAGCAGCAGTCAGTGCGCATACACAAGCGCGGGCCTCAAGTATTCGGCCGAAGCAGAATCGTCACATGTCAAACATGCAAGCTCCCAACAGCTGCTGCGGCAAGTCTGACGTGCCATGCCGCTGAAGGGCAGCACCAACCAAAGATGTAGGTGCGCATCAAAATGTTTCGCAAATTTAAGACACCCTGGTGCTTTAGTTTGCTGGTGCGCTGCAGCATGCAAGGCATCTGCAGCTGCTGGCCTGGCCTCAAGCAAAAGCAGCAGCAGCAGCTCGCAGCAGCAGCCCCTCACCATGAACGTGAGATCGTCACCGCCAAACTTGTCCTTCACAAAGCTCTTGATCTGCAAGCACAAGCAAGCGGCAGTAACGCCTGTTGGCAGTCGCTTCTGGCTGCTGGAGTGGTGTGCAGTGCACTTGCTTGACGCGAGAGTGCACCAGCGGCTGGCAACATAGCAGAAAACAGCAGTAGCGGCTGACCGCTTTGCATGCAGCAGTGCCAGGCGCAGAAGATGACGGAAACCTGACAACATTGCTGCACGCCTGGCTAGCTGGCATACTGGTGTGGTCACCTGCTCTGGTGAGCCTGGCTCCTGGGCACCAAAGGAGTTGCAAGGCCTGCAGCAGCAGCAGCAACAGCAGCAGCATGCAACATCGATTAGAGTTTGTCTTAACATACACAATAGCCACAACATCATCGCCACGGCATGACAGCTAAGCTTCGATTGCAGCAGCACCAGTTCATGCTCGCTGTTATGATTCCAGGACCTTGCATATCTGGACATCAAGCAAGAGCCGGCTGCTGTCAAAGTTTTTACTGTTGATCAGCATGCATCATTCGAAAAGGCAGCACACCACAGCCAGAAATCCACAGCCGACACAACCTTGCTGATGCTGCTGCTGCAGCTGGCTTGCCCCTGGCACTGCGACCTGAAGCAGCCATACACATGGCCTGCTGCCCTAATGGCTGCTGTCAGCACTGCTGTGCCGCTGCTGCGCACCATGCCATGACCACCAGGCCCTGGTCGGCATACTTCTTGTTCAGCTGCACCAGCTCCTGCAAGGTTGGGAGTGCAGGTGTGAGAGTGCAGGTTTGACGGGTGCAAATATGATGGACGCTGCCAACATCAACAGGCTTCAAGAGAAGCTAAAACAAGGTGAAGTAGTGCCTGGCACGCTCAGGAGTTTTGCTGCGGAGTTTTGTCTGGCCTTGCAGGCATGGTGAATTTGTTCCACCCATGGACTCGCACTCTTTGCAGCTGCGGCTGCTGCAACAGCAGGCATCAAGAAATGCGCGTAGCCAGCCATGAAGCAGCTATAAACTACGGGTGTGTGATGGTGTGGCTGCACGCGCCTTGTAGTTGCTGTTGGTGAGGCCGCAGAAGCAGGCCACGTTGGTCACCAGCACCACCTTGCCCTTGTACTTGTCAAAGGACACAGCCTCGCCTGCAGCCACGAGTTGCAGCCATAAGTGCAGTTAAACCATCAAATTAGCTGGTCAACTGTCACGAAAATTCAGTGCGTGCAAGCGGACGCTGCCATCGGCAGGCACAGGCAGTACGGCACAAGGACAAGCATGTGCTGACAAGGCAGTCGGATGTGCCAACTTGTCCTCCAAGTCACAGTAGCAAGTGATTTAAGGAATCAAACATGAATGAGGGTACCCTGAGGAGGCATATCAAGCCAATGGGTGGGCAAGGACGCTGCAACTGCTACAACCATGCTACGGGGACCTGTAACCACATACGATGCCTGTGCTACTGCTTGCTTCAGCACAGCCTCACCATCCAGCGTCTTGGCTGACAGGGAGTGGAAGTTTGCCATGACCTTGACGCTGCTGCGGCGTGCCTGGCGGACGGCTTGCTTGTGAGGCAGGAAAGCAGCAGGCCTGCTGGTGGCAAGAGCAGAAGCGTTCATGGTAATCCTGTATATGTGGCACAGCGTTGGTGTCACAGCTTTAGGACACAAGTAAATGCTGCAAGTGAAAACATTTCCCACCTCACGATCGCAGCCGAAGCGACACCAGCAAGTGTAACAGGTGAGGTACAGAACGGGACAAGGGCTTATGCTGTTGGACGTGCTTGATGCTCAGTACAAGTGGCACATCAACAATAAGTTTGTGTTCAATTGAGTTATTTTACGTGATGGTGGCGGACGTACTAGCGTGAACTGCTGCGTTCCCATGTCACAGTGTCTGCTTGCTCTGGTTACGGCTCGGCTGCGCTGATCGCCCCCTTGGGGCACTGGGCGTTGTAGTGTGGCACGATGATGCGACCACCGCCTGCACCAGGCACCAAGGTGGACTACAATGCCCTCAAGGCACCTTCTAACTATGTGCCTGGCCTGGGTCGTGGAGCTACGGGCTTCACAACACGCTCTGATATCGGTCCTGCACGCTCTGGGCCTGTTGGAGGAGATGGGGTGAGTACAAACAGCGCAGGGCTCATGGCAGCAGCAGCAACAGCAGCAGCAGCAGAGCACCACCTGCAACAGCGATGCTGCTGCAGCAGCAGGCCCAGCAGGTTGACTTGGTGGTGTGTGTGCATCAATTGTGGTCACATTGTCTGACGTTGTTTTGAACTGTTGGCCAATTCACAGCAACTTCAGACATTGTGACCACAATTGATGCACATACCACCAAGTTGCTGGGAATCGGTGGCCCATGAGTGCATGAAGCGTGAAGCGTGATAGGCAGGCAGGCAGGCAGTCACTACGCTGGGTGTACGGCTGGATGCCGCACAATGCAGCGCATCTGCCGTAGTGCTGCGCTGACAGCAGAACATGGTGATGTGAGCCTGCAGCAACGACCCCACAAATGTATGAGCAACAGCAGGCGCGGGCCTCGTGCTGCTTTTCCCTGCTGCCTGCATCCACACACTTCACCCCACCACCTCCGCTATCCTCTAGCAAGCATACCACCATACACCCATAGTGCATTCCACGGTACTGGCGCACACGTTCCGGCACAGCGTACCGGCGCAATCATCTGTGCTGCGTCTGTGCGCTTGCTGCGTGTGATGTTGTGCTGCGTGCTGCGTGCTGGCTTGCAGGACAAGGAGGGCGGCGGCGATGCTAACCCTGATGAGAACAAGTTTGATGAGTTCATGGGCAGCGACGCAGGCATGTTTGCTGGCGGTCAGTACGATGAAGATGACAGGGAGGCTGACCGGGTGTGGGAGGAGATCGACAACTTCATGGACGAGCGGCGCAGGGTGAGCGGCGGCTGGGGGCAGCGGCAGCAGCAGCAGCGGCAGCAGCGGCAGCAGCGGCAGCAGCGGCAGCAGCAGCAGCGGCAGCGGCAGCGGCAGCAACAGCAGCGGCGGCGGCGGCAGCAGCAGCAGCAGCAGCAGCAGCAAGCAAGCAAGCAAGCAGAGGAAGGTTGGCATGCCTGGCAGGCATGCAGAAGGGCAGCAGCAGTGAACCATGGCAGGGAGTTATCGCAGCAGCTGCCGCAGCAGCACTAGCAACAGTGGCCAGTGCATGAGGCATGCGACAGCAGTAGTCGCTGGGTAGCAGTGCACAACGCTGCGGCAGTGAGGTGGCAGCACTGTTTGCTTATGCTTGGCAGCAGCCCTGCGACATGCACTGCAGCTGAACATAGGGCAAGGGGGAGGCAGCAGCACACATGCACGCAAAATGCAGCGCGCGTATGCCGCAAACAGGGTCTGGCATCAGGGCAAGCTGGTATAGACTTGTATTGGAGGAATGAGCAGCTGGCAGCAGCAGCATCGCCAGCAGCACTGCTATCAGCAGCAGCAGCAGTTGTTACGCATGCAAAGTAACCTACTGGCAGCTGCTGGGGGCGCATCAAAGCATGTTTGGTTGTGGCTGCATGTGCCACATGTGCATGTAGTGCATTGTCTGGTGTAAGGCGTTTGCTGGGATGTATGTTGTCTGTCGGTGACGACTTCAAGACTGCGTTGTGACATTGCCGTGACAGTGTTCTTGTTTGAGTAGCCCGGTGAAGAAAACTCTAGTGAGCTTATCGCAGCTGCCAGGCCTGCACCCTGCCTGATGCCTGCCAGCTGCTGCTGCTGTGCCCACCACTGGCACTAGCTCCCCTGCCCTCCCTGCACCCACTGCTCTAAACAGCAGCACGCGCTGCAGCAGCAGCTGCAAGCAGCCAAGTTGCTGTGTTCACCCACAGCAGCTGAGGGAGGCTGCAGCTGACTCCCTGCTGCGGTAGTTGCGTGGGTGCACAGGGTGGGGAGGTGCCAGGGGTGCAAGCAAAGGCAGCTGATGGGTGTAGGGCTGGGATGCTTGCCACAGCAGCTGCTGCTTGGTGGGGGCCGTGGTTTGGGTCTCAGGCCTTTGGGTTTGGGGCTCCGGCTGCGCTGCACCTACACCAGCTACCATGCTGAATCAAAGGCGGATCCGAGGGCGTTGAAAGTGGTGAATGTGTGGTTGATGTGAGTGTGACTCGTGTACTGGACTCCTGTACTGCGCACTTGCATGAAGAGGCGTGGCCTGGCACCACGGGCAGCCTGTGCATGCACACATGCTTGGATGCCGCGCCGACCAGATCCAACGCCTGTCCCACCCCTCTCTTGCTGTGCTGCTGTTCATGATAGCACCCCGTCCTGCTGTTACAATGCCTGAACCTTTTTTTGATGTGCCGCATCTTTCGATGCGCGCCCCACCCCCTGCAGGAGCGGCGTGAGCGGCTGATGAAGGAGCAGCTGGAGAAGATGCGCGCTGACAACCCCAAGATCACCGAGCAGTTTGCAGACCTCAAGAGGGACCTCGCGCAGGTGATCCGGCTGGCGCAGCTGCTGCTGCTCAGGACAGTGGCACGTGGCACCATGTGCTGCAGCACGTTGTTGACAGAAGGACTGCATTTGGATGCATGCAAGCAGGATAGCGAGGCTCACGTGACCCAAGACATCATGGTGTGACCCAGGTGTCCATTGTGCTTTCCAACAAAGTCCTACCACATCAATCGCCGTATCTGTTATGAAGCTTGTACCAATGCGCTCCATGGTGCTTATGTCACTACTGTCACACTGATTCCTGTCTATGTATCCATCTACTGGCAGTGTCAGTCAAGGAGTGGGCGGGCATCCCTGGGAATGCATCACACCCAGTGTCCGCTGACAACTATCTTGTCAATTGATTCGTCTACTCATCCATCTGGCAGGTGTCAGCTGAGGAGTGGGAGGGCATCCCTGATGTGGGCGACCGCACCATCAAGAAGCGGCCGCGCTTCATGGCAGTGGCGGCAGCGCCCGACAGCCTGCTCAGCAAGGCGGCAGCAGCCAGCCAGATGGACGCCTCCATTGCAGTGGACGGCCTGGTCACGCCAGCAGGGGCGGCCACCAACGCAGACCTCACAGCCATTGGTGAGTGTGCGGTTCACTACGCAGTGGCAGCACCGTGAGTAAGCAGGCATGCCGTATGCCGCGCTTGAGCTGATCTCTTGCGCGCTGCTTAGGCGTCGTGCGCTGTTGGCTGCTTGTCCAGATGTCTTCGCCAGCTGTGTGGGGGCGCACTCATGCGCTGCGTGCAAATCACTCTGTTTCTGGTGTCTGCAAACATGCTGCTGCCGCTGCTGCTGCCGCTGCTGCTGCCGCTGCTGCTGCCGCTGCTGCTGCCGCTGGCAGGCGAGGGCCAGCGCACAGTCATCCGCCTGAAGCTGGACAGCATGGCTGACAGTGTGAGCGGCCAGACCGTGATTGACCCCAAGGGCTACCTCACTGACCTCAGCAGCATGGCCATCAACAGCAGCAGCGAGATCAGCGACATCAAAAAGGTGGGAGGGCGGCGCTGCAGCAGCATGTACTAAAGGGATGTACGTGCGTGCATGCTTGTGTGCATGCGTGTGTGGGTGTGAGGGTCTTTAGAGCAGGGTTGTAAGGAGGTGCACCCCCTGTTCACATGCTTGACTGCAGCATCAGCTGGCTTGACGCATGCACCTTCCCGTGACATGTCCACAGCAGACTCGCTAATGTGTGTACGCACACTGTTGCTGCCATTGGTGTTGCTGCTGCCGTGCAGGCTCGGCTGCTGCTGAAGAGCGTGATCACCACCAACCCCCACCACGGGCCGGGCTGGATAGCAGCAGCAAGGCTGGAGGAGAAGGCAGGCAAGCTGCAGGTGAGCCCAGCAGCAGCAGCAGCAGCAGCAACAATCCACTCACCCCTCATTGCAGCGACACAGCAAGCCTCATCTGGGCTAACCTGCCTTTTGTCGAGCCTGCGCTGGGTGGTGATGCACCTGCTGCTGCCACGTGTGCTAGCAGTGTTGTTGTTCCTGCACCTCGTGCCTCTGTCCGCGCTCCTGTCCCTCCAGCATGCCTTGCTGCTGCTGCTGCTGCTGCTGCTGCTGCCTGCTGGCCCCCAGGTGGCGCGCGGCATCATTGCTGAGGGCTGTGAGAAGTGTGCCAGCAACGAGGACGTGTGGCTGGAGGCGGCACGCCTGCAGCCGCCAGACATGGCCAAGGTGCGGCGATGCGTATTAAGAAGTTTCAAGAAGTGCAGGTCTTCCCTTCAGCAACTGCTGCTTGTGCCTGGCTGCCCTGGGCTATGCTTGTTGCCTGCTGGCTGGGTGCTGCTAGCGGGTGTTGCTGTAGGCAGCTGCAGCAGCGCATGTGTGCGGTGCTTGATAGTGTTGCTGCGCCTATGTGTGTTGAGGGGCCACTCTAGCTGATGCAGTAGAGGCAACATGTGTATGTATGATGTGCTGGTTCCAACCGCAGGCTGTGCTGGCGCGTGGTGTGGCCAACATCCCCACCAGCTACAAGCTGTGGATCGCTGCAGCGCGGCTGGAGGCGGACGATGCGGCCAAGCAGCGCGTGCTGCGGCGAGCACTGGAGCGCATCCCCGGCTCGGTCAGGTGAGGCGTGGCTGCATGGCTGCTGCAGCTTGAGCTCGAGGACTTTTTGTTGGTTGGTGGAGGGAGATCTTGGGTGCTTGGGGTGGCAGAGACTGAGCCGTGTCTGGCTAGTGAGACAGGTCTGTTACAGGGGTGGGCTAGTGAGCCAGCCAGTGCAGCAGTTGCTGCGGTGCATGCCTCCTTTGTTGTGTACACACAAGAGCCAAGGCGCGGAGAGAGGTCTGTTACAGGGGTGGGCAAGCTATCGCCCTAGAGCGAGTCACTTGCCCCCATATAGGCGCGCGAGAGAGTGTATTTTTCTGTGCCCAGCCGGTTACAATGCTGGCAGGGCTTGCCTCTGCATGCTACGCTCACACCACCACGAAAACACCCGATCCCATCAGAACTCGGAAGTTAAGCGTGGTTGGGCTCGAGTAGTACTGGGCAGAGGGATCGCCTGGGAACCCCGAGTGGTGTAGTGTTATTTTGCTGCCTGGCCTGGCAGCGCCCCCCTGCACCACCCTCCGACTGACCAGGATTTCTGCTACTGGGTGGGCGCCTGCGGAACAGCACAGTGTTGGCGTCTGCCCTGTCGTGCTTCACCTGCCTTCTTCTTCATGCTCCTGCTGCTTCCTGAACTGCTGGTTGAACCTTTTGTCCTGCTGCCGCCGCCGCCGCCGCTGGTGCTGCTGCTGCTGGGCTGTCTGCCGGTCAGGCTGTGGAAGGCTGCCGTGGAGCTGGCCAGCGAGGATGACGCGCGCGTGCTGCTCAGCCGCGCCGTGGAGTGCTGCCCCACACACGTGGAGCTGTGGCTGGCGCTGGCCAAGCTGGAGAGCTACGACAACGCCAAGAAGGTGCGGAGGCAAAGCATGGTCATGAACTGTTTGTTTGCACCTTAAAGGAAAGAGTTCGTCCCTGACTAATATTTCACTAGGCCCCAAAAGATTGGGTCGTCCAAAGAAGGCTAACAGGCAGGATGCAGCAGCTGGCGGGCGGTAGCTGTGTGACGCTGCGTTATGGGCCTGCATGGTGTCATGTGGGGCGGGTGATACGAGGGGCGTGGGCAGCTGCCTGACAGCACGCCAAGGTATGCACGCATGCAGATGCAGCACTGAAAGCTTGTGTCGGGTGCTTCCTGCGGCTGCCCATGCCTCTGCTGCTGCTGCCTCTGCTGCTGCTGCTGCCAGGTGCTGAACAAGGCTCGCCAGGCTGTGCCCACTGACCCCTCCATTTGGATCACCGCAGCCAAGCTGGAGGAGGCGCAGGGCAACAACGACATGGTGCGCGCCAGCGCGCTGGGTGCTGCTTTGTTTGATTTGGGGGCTGGTTGCTATGTCCGCGGGTGTGTCCACGTGCTTCGTCCATTATGATTCAAAGCATGATTTGTTTTGCTGCAGCTTGTGGCATGTGAGTAGTGAGCAGACGATGTGCTGTACTGTTTAGTAACTAGTTCTCTGGTACCGCTTTGCTCCTGCGCCGTGCTCTGTTGACAGTGCTCTGCACATGGTCAGAAAGCGGCGCCCTGTGCCTGACTCACCACCTGATATGCTGCCTGACTCACCGCGGGCCTCATCATTTTCGTCATGCCCTGCAGGTGGGCAAGATTGTGAGCCGTGCGCTGAAGAGCCTGCAGAGCCACGGCGTGGTCATCGCCAGGGAGGCGTGGCTCAAGGAGGCGGAGGCAGCGGAGCGCGCACAGCCCGCCTGCGTGCTCACCTGCAGGTGTGGCACACAGGGCACATGTACACACATGCACAGTTGGTGGCTGCCGGTTGCAGCGCAAGCTTTTTAGTGCTTCTTCATGTTGAACTTGTTTTGATATAGCCGCCCTGACAGTTGTCACAGCAATACACACCTGCAAGTGCTCGTCCCCTCTGTCATATGTTGTTGCATGCAGGTTTGTCCAAGTGCAAACTTTCCAAGATGTTGCTCTTGAGTGCGCTTGCCTGCTGTGCTGTGTTGTGCGGGCAACACCAAGGCCTCACACACGTCTGTACTGTACTGCGCAGGGCTATCGTGGGTGAGGTGGTGGGCCTTGGCGTCGAAGATGAGGACAGGCGGCGCACCTGGATGGCTGACGCAGAGGAGGCAGCACGCCGCGGCAGCATAGAGACAGCGCGCGCCATCTACAACGCCACCCTGGCTGCATTCCCTGGCAAGCCTGCGGTGTGGCGCGCAGCGGCAGCGCTGGAGAAGCAGCACGGCAGCAGGCAGGCGCTTGATGAGCTGCTGAAGCGTGCTGTGAGCTACTGCCCACAGGCTGAGGTGCTGTGGCTGATGGCGGCCAAGGAGCGCTGGCTGGCAGGTGGGGGACTGTGCTGCGCTGTGCTGCTGCTGCTGCCGTGCTGGCGGTACAGCGCAAAACCTGATTTTGTGCAGCTATGCAGGAGGGCGCGTGGGCAGCTCTTGGTCGGTAGCCGCCAGCAGCGTTGGCTGGAAGGCCAGAACATGGAAACAGCAACCACCCGCATGTTCTGCACACGCTGCTGAGCGCGGCTATCCGAAATCGTATGTGCACCAGGCACGCCATTGCCTTCCCCACAGGCATCTGGCTGACTGCCTTGCACTTGCTCGCTCTCTTACCCCATTCCTGCTGCTGCGCGTAGGTGACGTGCCTGGTGCGCGTGCCATCCTGGCGGAGGCGTTCGCTGCCAACCCTGACTCCGAGGATGTGTGGCTGGCGGCCTTCAAGCTGGAGTTTGAGAACGACGAGCCGCAGAGAGCCCGCGCGCTGCTGGCCAAGGTAGGTTTTTGCAGAAGAAAGGATTGCAAAATGCAGATCGCCTCGAATTTATGCGGTGCTCTTTGCTGGTGGTTTCACCGGCAGTTCTGGCACCTGGTGCATGGCGTGTTGGGGCTTGCAAGGCAGCGACGACTGCGCCTGCATCGCACAGGGACACAGCAAGCAAACAGCGTCACCCAGCGCTGCCACCACTGCATGTATCGCCTCCTCTCCAATCCCGCTGCCTGACACCGAGTGCTCTACGGCAAGCTACACAGCTGCCAGCTTCCTCTGCTACTGCTTTGCTCCCTTCTCTTCCCTCCTCACACCACCCGTCACCCTCGAAATAACCCTGCAGGCGCGTGAGACCTCCACTGCCAGCACTGCGCGCGTGTGGATGAAGTCGGCCATCGTGGAGCGGGAGGCAGGCGATGCAGCGGCTGAGCGGGCGCTGCTGGCTGAGGGCCTGCGGCGCTTCCCTGGCTTCTGGAAGCTGCACTTGATGGCGGGGCAGCTGGAGGCGCGGGAAGGGAAGGTGGAGGCCACACGCGCGGCGTACGCAGCAGGTGGGGCCTGGCCGGGCCTGTGCTGGGATCTGCTGAAAGCTGAGACTCCCTTGCGTTCTAGAGCCCGGTGAAGACGCATGCTGTCCAGGGCGGCTGCCATCTCTGATGTCTGCCGCCCGTTGTGCGTGTGCATCTGTTAGTTAAGAGGCAGAGGGTTTGCAGGCCGAGCTTGATGCGTGGAGCATGCGTGACGTGCCTTGCTTGCCATGGCAGGTACTGATGCGCCATGTGGCTGCCGTTCTGTGCCGTGCTGTGCCGTGCTGCTGCTGCTGCCAGGGCTGAAGCGCTGCCCCGACTGCGTGCCGCTGTGGCGCGCTGCTGCGCGGCTGGAGGAGGCGCAGGGCAACACAGGGCGGGCACGTGCCATGCTGGAGCAGGTGGGCGGGGCAGGGTGCACTGCATGCTGTTGGTTAAATGAAGCTGTCGCTGATGGTTTGCAGGAAAGCAGTGTAGGACAGTGGTGCATGTACTGACTGTCGGCTTGCTGGGGGAGCAGTTGGGCGCTGCGGGGTGGGCTGCGTGCTGGTTCATAGTCACACAGCAGTTGTTAGTGGCTTGCAAGGCACACTGTTGGATGTGTTGGCGGTTGGCTTGCTCGGGGCAGCTCGGTTTGCTCGGGGCAGCTCGCTTTGTGGTAGCACTCACAATTTAATGTGTGTTTCTGTCATCCGGCTGCTGTGCTCGCTCTGGCAGTGTGCCGCGCTGAGTGCATTGACAGGCATGTCAGCAGCATGCACATGCACACGATCCTGCACCCCTGTGCACCTCGCTTGCTGTTGAACTTCTTTGCTTGTTCTGCTGCTGCTGCTGCTGCTGCTGCTGCTGCTGCTGCTGCTGCTGCTGCTGTAACACTGTGCAGGCGCGCCACCGTAACCCCAAGCAGCCTGAGCTGTGGCTGGCGGCCATCCGCACAGAGCAGCGCGCAGGCAGCACCAAGGCAGCAGAGGCGCTGCTGGCCAAGGCGCTGCAGGTGAGGCCCCTGCAGGTGCAGGTGCAGGTGCAGGTGCAGGTGCAGGTGCAGGTGCAGGTGAGGCCCCTGCAGGCTGCTGCAGGTGCAGGTGCAGGTGAGGCCCCTGCAGGTGAGGCCCCTGCAGGCTGCTGCAGGTGCAGGTGCAGGTGAGGCCCCTGCAGGTGAGGCCCCTGCAGGCTGCTGCAGGTGCAGGTGCAGGTGAGGCCCCTGCAGGCTGCTGCAGGTGCAGGTGCAGGTGAGGCCCCTGCAGGCTGCTGCAGGTGCAGGTGAGGCCCCTGCAGGCTGCTGCCGTGCTGCCATTGTCGATACCATAGCCACGCCAAGTACAGGCAGCACTTTTCCCTGTGGTCGGCCTTGCTCAGATGTGTGAAGTCAACTGTCCCCACATCCTCATTGCGTGCGTGCTCCGGCATCTAGCCATTGCCGCCCGTGCTCCGCTGCTTGTTGTTGGGTAGCGACTATCTGCTGCCGACATTTGCCGGCGGCCTCAACCTGCTTCGTGTGTCTGCTGCTGTTGCTGCTACGCTGCTGTCACTGCCGCCAGGACTGCCCCGCGTCTGGGCTGCTGTGGGCTGAGGCGGTGGCCATGGCACCGCGCCCG
This sequence comes from Tetradesmus obliquus, assembly GCA_030272155.1. NCBI lineage: Eukaryota > Viridiplantae > Chlorophyta > Chlorophyceae > Sphaeropleales > Scenedesmaceae > Tetradesmus > Tetradesmus obliquus. The sequence continues at coordinate 5,566,801 of CP126194.1, read as the reverse complement.
CAGCGCCGTACCAAGGCCGCTGACGCCATGAAGCGCTGCGACAACGACCCACACGTGGTGCGCTGCTGTTGACTTGCCTGCCTACGCAGCATGGCTGGCAGCATGTCTGGATGACACACACTGTTTTTAGTGCAGCACGTCAGTCGCTGAAATGTGCGAACCGTCTTGCTCGCAGCTAGGTGTGCTTGCTGATTCTCCCCTTCAATGCCTTTGCCTGTGGAAGTGCGGCACTTTGGCAGTTACACACACTGTCTGCTGCCTTGTGATCTGTATTCTGCCCCGCCCCGCCCCTGCCGCAGATTGCCGCTGTGGCCAGCCTGTTCTGGGCTGACCGCAAAATCGACAAGGCCCGCAGCTGGTGGAGCCGCAGCGTAACATTGGACCCTGATATTGGGGACCACTGGGCGCAGCTGTGGAAGTTTGAGGGGCAGCACGGCACGCCGGAGAGCGCCGCCAACGTGCTGGCCAAGGCAGCAGCAGCAGACCCGCACCATGGGGAGCGCTGGGTGCGTGTGGCCAAGGACCCCGCCAATGCACACCAGCTGGTTGACGTGCTGCTGAAGAAGGTGGTCGTGGACATAGACACACTGCCGCCGCCCTGAGCAGCAGCAGGTTTGATGGTTGTTTCCCTTCTGTTCAGTCTCTGTGACGGCTGCAGCTGCAGCGCGTCATGATTGGTGATGGGTGGGCACCAGGCACTATGCAGCCATCTGGCAGCTGCATCTGCAGCATGTTGCGGTGAGGCTGCACGTTGCAGGTGCTTGCAGCATTGGCGCTGCCTGCACAGCACAGCAGGCCGCCAGCAGTGCGAGGTCTTGCACATTTGCAGTACGTCACACGCTGGCAGTTGCCAGCTGCAGGCACGCGAGTGCCACAAGGTGTGTGCAGCAATGTCACCTGCTCCTTTTGTGTGCGGCAGGAGTCTGACGTAGCACATCAGCTGCAATGTTTTGCAGCACGAGCTGGGGTCAAGGTCTCTTGCTGTGTCACACAATCATGTACTGCACGCGTGCATCAGCCAGCAGGCAAGCAGCAGATGCCGTGTTACTGTTTGTTGATGCCAGCTGCGCTGTGCTGGCAGCGCATCTGCCAGACCGCCGGCGTGACAATTGACTAGCAACTGGCATGCAATTAGCCTGCTTTGCCTGTGCATACAGTACGCGCACGCAGGGCATGGCTGCAGCCGCGGATGTGGTGGCTGCAGCTGCAGCATGCTGGTGGCCGTGCTGGTTGTCTTGGATGCGGTCACCTTGCAATGCAGCAGTGCGTCAGTAGGTTTGTGTTGAACAATGACATCAGGTCGAGCCACCCTTGCTGTGTCATGTCATGTTTCATTCAGAACATCTTTTGCCGCAGCACATGCCTGCAGGACAACCTGCTCTCGGACTGAAATATGTCCGAGCTATGTATATGCTGTGCTTGTTGCGGGGAAGTTCAGGCTGGACAAGAAGTAGTGTGCACAGCAGGTGAAGGACCGTTGAGATGGCTCCAGCCTTACTGTTCTGCAGTCAGCGTTGAAGTTCAATTCTACAGTGTCAGCGCATGCAAGCGGTGCTGTGCCCCGTCTACTGAGGCACAGTTTCTCGCACGTCAGGTGGTGTTGAACACAATGCATCGCTGAATACAGCGTGCTGCACAGCAGACGGAGGGTTGTGTTGCTACCGGTTGTTGCGGGCCTCCCTGTTCAAGTTGGCCATGATGTGGTGCATCCAGCCGCGCTGGGGCTTTTGTTGCCAGTGGTAATGAGGGATGCAGTATAAAGCGTCACAGTGGCGTGCAGTGGCGTCACGTTTGTCCAAGGGGCAAGGCATGCTTTACCACTACATGGAGGGATTTCAGCTTCTGAGACAACCCACGCTAAAACGGTCTGCTTGAACACCACCAGCATGACTTGGTAGCGCGGTCCAGGCAACCACCTGCTACAGCACCAGGTAACACACACGGCCGTGGATCAGCACGATGGACGATGGGTAATTTGACGGTGATGACAATGGATGACTGATGAGATAAAAGCTGCGTCCCTTGATACAACAGGAAAGGTGCGTGATCCCTGCACACCCGAGCGCATCATAAACTGGTGAACAGCCAGCTCAAACTCCAGGCTGCTGCTCACCAGGCAGCAACAGCCGCGGCACCCAGCGCCCCTGCAGGTGCTTGCACCGCAACTGCATGCATGCACCGCAGTAACAGCAGGAAGCTGCACGGGCCGGCATGTCGCCTCGTGCCTGCTTGCTTCACGCCGTGGCATGCAGCCGGCGGGTAACAGCATGCTGCGGCGGGTCCAACAAGCTGCACGAACAGGCTGCGCAGCAAAGCCAGTGCACAATCCTCCAGTGGCTGCTGCACACGCATGATGTTGGTACAGTGACAACCACGTGTCGCGTTGCTACAGGTGCGTGGCTGTTGAAAATCAGCAACGTTTCCTTCCAAAAAGCTACCCGCCCGCCACTGCCTGCCAGCGCACATGCGGCCTTGTAGATCGTACAGCGACAACATACTGCAGACGCCATGTGGCGCAGCAAGTACGGTGATCCACAATGGTACAGAACTTCACGTCACAATAACCTGCTGGCAAATTAGGAGACACCAGAAAGTCAGCGGCCCTTGCCAACTGACAATTTGCAGAGCTGATGGAGAAACAAACAGTGCCCTGCAGCTGCCACCATGCCTGCCTTGATGCCCCATACCACAAACATCTACCAGCAAAGGCAAGCATATCCCGAAAAACAACAACAGAGGCACTCAGCATGCTGAGCATGGTTCAGGAACACCAGTGACCCACAGATGGCAAGGCCACCTCATCCCTGTGTAGCCACATAATGACATGACGCTGTTAGTCAACTGCCTGTAAATCAACTTGCCACAGAAGCACGCCAGCATGCAGAGTTGGCGGTGCTTCTGAATCTCTTGCCCCATGGCGCAACCTTGGAAGCAAAACTAAGAGGCAGCCAACCCACACCTTGCCCTATTATGTGGCAGCACTCCATCAAGCCCACTGCTTGCTGCCTGCTACATTTGCTTGCAGTGCTGCCAATCACGATCCTGCTGGCAGGGCTTCAGCGGCGCCGGCGTGGCACTGCACCTGCTGGCTTGGGCGGGGGAGGTGGCGCCACCCCGTACTCCGATTGCACCTGTGGCCATTACACAGCAAGCAGCAGCACACCGACCGTCAGCAACCTGATGAGCTGCTGCGTCGGCCGCACCAAGCAGCACGCACGCCAGCTACAAGCATACAGCAACAGGCAACTGCACACCAAGCAAGTGCTGGCCATGTCAACCTGTGCACCGCACCTTGACGCCCTTCAGACCTGTGGCTTTAAACGTGCAACGTTCGCTGTGGCACGGTGACCTCTGCAGAACTCGCCACCAGCACGCAGCATGCAGGAACCCTACCGTGCCCTGGCTCAGCAACCAGCAGCAGTGACCACGATCCAACCGCAGCATCCACCCCCCACCCACCTGCATGATCTTGCCGATGAAGCCTCCCCTGCTGCTGCCCACGTCACCAGCTTGCAGCATGCAACAACCGTGCTGTGTGCTCTGCTACAGCAACCAGCAGCAGCAACCAGAATCCAACACCTCAAGCCCCCCGCCCACCTGCAGGATCTTGCCGATGAGGTCGCCTCTGCTGCTGCCCACGTGGCGGCCCACCTCCTTGCCATTCTTGAAGAACAGGAAGGTGGGCACCTCCAGGATGTTGAAGGCCTGCAGCACGCCCTGTGTGGACGTGTTCTCGTCACCCAGCAGCCTTTAGTGGCCAGCAGCAGACCAGTGCAGGCATAGGCGGTAGAGTCAAGCAGGCAGGACAGTTGTCAACAGCATATGACAGCGCAGCAGTGCAGTCTGGCTTGCGCACGGTTATGGCGTGATACATGCCAAATCGCAGCATGTGCAGCTGCAACGTGCCTGGTGCTCTGTGTAAGTGAGTTGCGTGTCAGCAGGCCTGCCTGCAGCACCGCTCACCATCCCATGCAACACAAAAAAAGCAGCACACAAGCCAGCATGTACCGTGCACAGAACTCTCCTATGTCTGAGCTACCACCGCATCTGCTGCACAGCCCCAGCTGGCACACGCCTGCCCTTCAGCCGCACCTGCCAAATGCCGCGTAGCCCTTGAAGCTGCGCGCCAGTGCCAGCACCGCTGGGAAGATGTGGATGCATGGGTCAGCGCTGCTGATGGACAGGTTGACCACAGTCAGCACCTTCTCTTCCTGGCTGGACACAAACCTGTCCAGGTCCTCACGGCTGTGCAGCTCCGTCACATGCTCGCTGCCCTTCACGCCGCCAGCAGCACTGCAGGCATCCAGCGCGACAGTGCGCACATCAGGCTCGTGCAGCAACAGATCCAATATGCGCGCGTCGAGAGTGCTTTGCAGGGCACCATACCACATACAAAACTGTTGCAGATCCAGCAGCATACAACAGCAACTACGAGCAATACACTGCCCTTGCAGCAAGTGTCGTACTGCTGCACATGTGCCTGCGCATGTGCCTGCCGCAGTGCCGCTGTTGCTGCACAACTCGCCACGCCGCATGACATGGCAGCCCCGCCGCACCAATGCACAGCACTGACTGCTGTGTATCCTTGCAGCAAACTGCGACTGCAGACAGGCGCGCACAATCCTTCAGACCCTGCAGTTCGTCCTGCAGTTTCAACGCCACACCACATATTGCCGCACCTGTCCCCGAAGTACAGCACGCCCTCGCCCAGGTCCTGCTCCAGCTGGTTGACCCCGCGGTGCTCCCACAGCAGCTTGCCGGCCTTCCAGAACTGCACGCTGGGAATGACCTCGATACCCAGGCTGTCCAGCAGGGGGGCGGCGTCAGGGTCATCCGCCTGCGGCAATCGGAATGAACACAGAAGTGCGGCAAGCAGGGAGCAATTGTGTTTGCCTTCCAGGTGTGTAGCATCTTCACGCGTGGTTGCAATGGCCTGATTTCACTGCCGCCGCCATGCCCAGGTGATCCAGCAGCGGCGCAGCATCGGGGGATCAACCTCCGGCAACACAGGAACCGTCAGCTGCTAAAGTGCCTGCTGCTGCTGCTGCTGTTGCTCAGCTTCCAACACGCCCTCCATGCAGGAGGCACGCTTGATGCAACTCACGCTGAGTGAGAGGAACTTCACGTCCGGGCACTCCCTGGCGATGCGTGCAAAGGTGTGCTTGATGGCCTGGCAGGGCGCCAGCGCTGCCGCCTGGTCCTGCTTCCAGTGCAGCTCCGCCTCCTCTTCCAGCCCAGTCTGGCACAGCTTCTCTGACTCAACCTGCGCGACAGCAGCAGCAGCAGCAGCGCGCAGCAGCAGTAGTAGTAGATGATGATGATGACCAGGTAGGCATATAACCTCTGCTCTCTTTTTGTACCACAGCATAGCTTGACGTGCATAGGGGTGTGCCGACAAGGCAAAGCAGCTGCACCAGCATCAATCATACTGTCAGAGACTGCTATGCAATGATGGCACGGCCGGCAGCTGCTCATCTGTCAGAGCAGCGCCAGCGCAAGCTTACTGTACTGTTTCACATAAGGCGCGTACACCACACCTGTGCCCTGCTAGTGCGTTGCTGCTACACGCATGACCCGGACAGCTGGTGAGAGCTGCAATGACAGCAACTATGTCCATGCAAGCACACACCCTTCCGCCATGGGAGAACACTGCCTGCTGCTGACTTGGACGCTAAATATAGACTTCAGCTGACATTGCACTAGTCACACGGACGAGCCAACCGCCTCAAGACGGTTGCCAGCACAAACCGCATCCCGCCTTAGCAAGAGGCACGCCAGCGCACCACTGCTACCAGCTTGCATGCATATGCAACTGCACTGGTCCTGTACGCACCTCAAGCACGACTAGCTTGTTGCCTGCTGCTGATGTCTCCCTGTCCCAGTCAGCCAGATCGCTGACGGTTGCAACACGCTCCTCAACCTGCTGGCTCTCACGCATGCGGCGCTCCTGCGCCTGCTCAGGCGTCTCACCAGGCCGCAGGGATATGCGAGCAACTACAGCAGTACATGTAGAAAGTGCACATATGCGGGCGTAGTAGCAGTTTAGTACATGCTGATGTGGAGCAGCAGCAGCAGCAGCTGGGGCTGGCACACAGGCAGACTGCCTGCAGACAGAGCTCAGGACGGCTCAGCTCAGCTGAAGCCTGCCTCTGCACTGTCAAGGATGATCCTAGTAGGGCCGAGGGCCTTGCTGACTTACTTGGAAGACACCTCCGAGGTGTGCACTTGACTGGGCACATGTGGGTTGCCCGGCTCGAAGCCAGGCGCATGGTTCCGCAACTGATCATAAGTTTATTGCTCAAAGCAGGGTCCAACACGGATAGATGTGCAGTCTACTATGAGATCTCGCCAACAGCAGTACGGTTTTCTCCTTTCCTTCTGCGAGACAGTCTAGTTCGGTAACACGCAACATATGCATATCCGTGACAGCTGCATTCAAGGAGAGAAGATGCCCTCTAAGCTAGCAAACCTTTCATGACAGTGACGTGATCTGTCACAAAGCTTCGGCATGCCTGTTCTTGCAGCCAGGAACGCGAACGTACACCCTGAACTGGTTTGACGAGCACTAACCGACCAAGCATAAGTTTGAGCAGCTGTTGGTGGGGGGTGGCAAACCCTGGACACCAAAGACTGGTCAGGCTGCAGCTTCCATAATCATCACGATTTGTGTGTTACACGACGGTGACACAGCCCGTTTTCAAGCCAATGACAGGCTCATTGGGCAACCACCTATTCCAATAGCCATCACCCCATCAACATCTCACTGTGCTGTGAACCACGACAACGCACTATATAAGGAAAGTTGCCGAATTGCATTCATTACAAGCATCAGCATCATGCACTGAACACAGCAGCTTATGCATTGTTACATGCTGTCAAAATGCATGCAGAACTTATGCCACGGCTGTGGGTGCCCAGGCAGCATGCTGAAATTGATGCAACAATGCTCGACCACAGGTGGGCACACAACAGACCGGTGCCAAACATAGACAAATGTACGCACAGAGCACCCTTGCCAACGCGAAAAGCACCTGTTTGCAGTCGCACACTGCGCCCTCTGCCCAGATGAGGTGATGCAGCCAGCATTTCAAACGTGGACACAGCACAAGGTTACTGGGCACTGCGTGATGGCCTGGCTCCCTGCACGTCGACAACTGTCAGAGTTGTGGCCAGAGTTGTGCCACACAGTGCACACCCAACCACTCAACCCACACCAATTTTAGACTCAGAATAAAGTGTAGGTGCTGGCACTGAATCTCCATCTTTCATGGATGCAATGGATGCTACCACACGTTCTTCTCCCTGTCAGCGCTCAGCAGCATGCAAGCAACGGTGCTCACACCTACTGCAGTCTATGCTATGAGCCGACTGCTCCTGGTGCACTACCACACCCAAGCGTCCTGCAAAGCATATACCCCGCCCATAATAGTACAATGTGATCCCAACGGCCGCAGCACGGCTCAGAGTGCGCTGGCAGTCAAGAGTCGGAACGGCAGGCTCCACTAGTCTGCCCTGGCAGCCAAAAGTCAGCAGCTAGTGCAGCCTCGCGGCTGCTTCAGTCCAGGACACTATGCTGACAGACAAGCATGCTGACAGACAAGCATGCAAAACGGCACTGCGAGTGCACGCCGCATGCATTGCAATGTGCCAGGCAAGTGTCTAAGGACAGGAAGAAACCACCTGCAGATCAGCGCTTGCCTCTGCCAACACTCTCCTCGGTCTCTGCCACGCACACACCACCAAGCGGCCACTTGCCCTCATCGACTGCCTTATGATATGGCAGGCATCCCAGCAAGCTGCATGCCCAGCCTGGGAGCAGGGCACGCACTCACCCACCCACGCATCAACACCGCCGCAGCATCACCAACAACAGCCCACAAACACAGCCACCGGCACAACCACACATCCACTCGACCAGCATGCCCAAAACCCTCCACACTCGCTCAATCTGTCAGCCAACCACACACACTTACACACCTGCCTGCTCAGCACAGCTTACGGGCTGGCAGACGCAGCAGTGGTGCGGTACGGCCGCGCATAGTCCATCTTGCTGACGAGCTGCTGCCACAGCGCCACCACCACACCCAGCAGTGCGCGCCCCAGGCGCGTGACGCCTATCCGCAGCGCCAGCAGCCAGAAGCGGCGCTTGCCGATGCTGAGCCGCACCGCGCGCGCGTACTGACGCTCACGCAGCACGCGCGTGGCTGCCGACCAGCCAAACATCTCCACCTCGCGCCGCGCTGCCTTTGCGATGCGGCTGCGCATGTCGGGGTCTGCGATGAGCTGCCGCACGTACTGCGCGGCTTGTGCATACTCCCCAGGCTTGTACAGCAGGCCTGTCTTGCCTGGCGCCACGATGTCGGTGAGGCCGCCTGCGCCCACCGCCACCACTGGCACGCCGCTGGCCATTGCCTCCAGCACCACAAAGCCGAGTGTCTCGGTTTCTGAGGGCATCACGAAGATGTCTGCGCTGGCGTAGGCCTCGGAAAGCTCCAGGCCCTTCATCATGCCCTGCAGGGCGAGTGGAGATGTTGAGCAGTGGCAGAGGGCGGAGAGCAGAGGGTAAGCAGGGGCATAGGAGGAAGTGCTGGTGTACAGTGCAACAACAAATGGCCCGGGACACTTCAATTGAGGAGCCTGCTCAACAAATGACAAGTATGTGTCACAGTGTCACATATTGCAAGCAATATAAACACATCCAGTAGCAGTGCAGGTAGCAGTGCAGGTAGCAATCCATGCCAACAGAGCTTGCAACGCGAGCGGCTCAGGGTAAACCACAGACGGCCCACCCCACGCCATTCTCCCAACAGCATCAGTACACATGCCTAACCCAGCATTGCCTAACAGCTTTGAAAAAAAGACCTCCCAGCTCACCATGAACTTCACGGGCATGCCCTGGAACATCTGCTCCAGCTCCTGCCGCTGCGGGCCGTCACCGACCAGCGCCAGCCGCGCACCAGGCACCTGCAGCGCAGCAGCAGCGGCAGCATCATCGCTCAGGAACCGCAAGTTGGCTTGCACAGTTGGTGTCCGTCGCAAGTAGTTTGTGTTGCATGATCAGGTCCACAAATGTTGCATGCAGCCGCATACTCTTATAGAAGCATCCCATGTAAAATGCAGGCAGCTTGCCTGCCCACCAACGTAGTGCTACATGCTAGCAAAGCCAATCAACAACCCTGCCGCAGGGTCAGCTGCATGCCTGCTCCCTTGCCTGCAGCAGGATGTCCTTGAGCGCCTCTGTGTTCTTCTCAGCGCCCAGCCGCCCCACATACACCAGCAGCGGCGCCTCAGGGTGGCCCTCGCTCATGCGCGCACGCATGGCGGCGCACTTGTGCTTTGGGTTGAACACGTCCGTGTCCACGCCGCGCTGCCACACCTCGATGGAGCGAGGCCTGCAGCGGTTGCGCTCCAGCTCCTCCTGCGGGGCGGCAGCAGGCATACGCAACAACAGGGCGGCAGGCAGCTTGAGCAGAAGCACACGAGTCGTTTTGGCAGGACTGCTGATGTCATGTCCAGTGAAATGGCAGCTGTCAGGTCAACAGGCGAGCACAACTGCGACAGGAGCAATGCGCAAGCACCATGCAGGCGAGTTGTGTTGGTATCATGCCGATGTGCTGGCGCCGCACCTTCATGGCCTTGCTGGTGACCAGGGTGAGGTCTGCGCGCCGCGTGCACCAGCGGATGATGCTCCACATCGGCTGCACCAGCCCCGACCAGGTGTAGCGCGGAATGTACTCAGGGATGTGCGTGTGGTAGCTCATCACCAGCGGCACAGCCAGCAGCCGCGCGTACAGCACCGCGGCAAAGCACATGATGCCTGGCGTGCTGACGTGGATGACCTGCGGCCGCTGCTTGAACAGGTAGTACAGCACGCGGATGGAGAGGCCCAGGGACAGCAGCAGCGTGGCGGACTTGTAGAAGGGCAGCTTGAAGCCCAGCACGTTCACCACCTGCAGCAGCAGCAGCAGCAGCAGGTGAGGTGAGCTGTGGAGTGCGTCAAAAGAGTGGTGGGGTTGGGGTTGAATGCACGGGCAGCAACCCGCGTGCAGGTATGTGTTGGTACAGGTCAGAAGACGCACGATGCTGCATGATGACTAGCTGAACAAAGAATGGATAGTTTACCGCACATATATGTGCTGCTGGCACCACTGCAGGTCTGCTACTGCACCAGGAAGGGCCGTATACGGAGCAAAGCATTTGATTCCAGAGCAGATTCATTAATGTTTGCCACTGCGGTATCTCAGGGAATCAGGCTGTCTGTGCGCCACTTGCAGCCTGGTCTGGAGCTCAACTCAGCTAATGAACACTCAAGCAAGCATACACAGCAGGTGCCACCCAAGCTGCACTGCTCTGCTGCCTTGGCTGAAGAGATTCTGGCATCAGCACTGACCTGAGCACCGCAGAACTCCTTGGGAGGGGTGGGGTCTGGGGTGAACACCATCACATCATCCCCCTGGTCCTTCAAGTTTTTGATGAGGGACTCAAAGCGGTTCTTCATGCCGCTGATGTGGCTGAAAGGGCTAGGCTCCACGAAGATGGCCACTTTGCTGGGAGTGAACTGCCCAGCGGTGCTGATGGCAGCGACATTCCTAACCAGCAGCTGCCTGTTGTGAGCTGGGCGGTAACACTTGAGTGGGGAGCGAGACGCCAAGCCTGTCGCCGTTGGCTTCGCGCGGAGCTGCATTATGTTCCTGAAGCTGTCTCAGGATTCCACAGCACCTTGGAAACGAAGCTCAGCGCAACAGCGCCTGGAAACGTCAATCGGGTCAACAAGAAGTAAGAGGGCGTGGCGGGCTCGTACAGTGGTGCTTGCAATTGCAGCAGGTGTTCAGAACGAAGCCACTGAGCTACCTAAATGTCAAGGCCTGAGGTGCGCTTCAAGCCGCACCAGCAACGCCTTAACACAATCAAAGCAGATCCAAACAAACCATCGCTAGATGCGCATCACAGGATTCCACTCAAGTCGCTGGTGTCATCAGGTTTAGGGTGCGACCTTTTGAAGGTGGCGCCAAGCGGTATGGCAGCGTCGATCAACAATGGAAAAGAACGTTCAGTATCAGGGCATGCTACCTGTGCAAGTGTTGCAGGAGCTTGTAAGCAGTACAAGCCAGGTTGAGCCATCGCGTGCCTCGTGTGCAGCAGGGCGCCCATCCAGGAACATTCACGGCACATGACAACGATAACATAGGAATTTAAGACAATACCTGCCTCCTTGTCACCTTGCACTACCTTCGAACCTTTAGCAACATTTGAATCCTGCAGTTGACACCTGTGGTGTTGAAACACATCAACTTAGCCGTGTCAGCATCATCATTATAATATTGATACGAAAGGAAGGTATAGCAGCACAACCTATGGAGCAGGAGCTGCGCAGGGCGCTGCAGACCCAGGCAGGGGTGAAGTGTAGCGATGCAGCGCTGCTCACTCAGCTCAGCACTGCTGCCAGCAGCCATGGGCTTGCTGCAAAAGAAGTGGCGAGCAGACTAGGGGCGTACATGCTGAATCAGTGAGTGCATTCAATGTCTGGCCTCTGTTTGTTACAGATCAGCAGCATGCCATGGGCTCTGTAGCATCTGCTGCCTTGTGGACGCCAACCAGCACCTGCACATGCATGTTATTGAACATGTCTGCATATGACCTGTTTGGACAAACATACATACACATGCTTGCTACTGCCTGCATCAGCAGCTTTGTCTTGTGTTGCACAAGTGTGCGGCGCTTGCCTATGGGACGAGTGCTTTGTGAGAAGTGCAGCCAGCTACTTCGTGTCAATCTGTGCTTGCCAATGCCCTGCGTTTCCTTTGTGCCTGCAGGAAGATCATGGCTGGTGGTGCGCTGAGTGGTGCCACAGTGGATCACTTCCTGTCAGCGCTGGCGCGCGAGTGTAACAAGGAGAACCAGGGCCGCGGCGCAGCCACACCTGGGGGCACAAAGTGGGATGGGGCGGCCGGCGCACGCTACCCAGGGTGAGCGCCAGGCCAGCAGCAAGCAAGCAGACACAGCAGCACCATGTTTGCAAAGGGATTACAGCTGGACTGCAGTGCCAGTGCACGCTCACCTACATTGCAGGATGACATGTCGGCACTGAAGAGCACAGCACTGCTGCCTGCAACGCTGCTGCTGCAGGTTGGGTGACAGCAACAGAGCGGAGCAGCAAGGGCCACCATCCACACCAATCACTGGCAGGACAGCGGCAGCAGCAGCACCAGGCTTTGGCAGCAAAGCGTCGCCAGCCACGCCGCAGTCTGCGCCGCGCTCGGCCTTCAAAGCGCGGACCAACGTGAGCTTCATCTGATTGTGTTGCTGCTTGTTATACAATGTGTGGTGTGGTGATGCCTGAGCACGAGCTGGGGCTGCTGGCTCAGCAGGGTAGCTTCAGCAGATGCAACTCAGCAACAAAATGCACAGCAGCTGCCTTAGCCGGTGCATGGTGTGTGCAGCTGCTGTTTCACTGCTGTGCTCTTGACAGCTGGCTGTTCTGGCCAGCCATGGTAGAAGCAGCAGCCCAACACTGCATGGAGCGTCTCGGTGGTGCAGCATTCCGACGTCAAGGTCTCTCGTGTTTGTCTGCTGTCACCTGTCTGCAGCGCGCACAGGTGGTGAGCACGCTCAAGCCACACATACCCAGGGCAACAGGGCAGGAGGTGAGCCCGCACCAGCAAGCATGCGCGGCAGCCCAGTGTTGCACTGTGCAGTTTCCTCTTGGGGAGGTGCGTGCTTTCCTGCAGGTTGATGCTGCAATTGGGGGATGCAGCTAATGCAGGCTACAATGTCTGTGCTTGCGCAGCGCATGCACAGGCGCAACAGCTGCATCACAGCAGTACAGTAACAAGCTGTTGTGGCGTTCTGGGACTGCGTGTGTGCAGGCGCGCCTGGTGCATGCTGAGCCGCGCGGGGTGCAGCTGCCGCAGCGCCACCTGTACCTCATGGAGCGGCTGGAGGACAAAGTGGCAGCCATCAACGCACGCATCAGCGGCTGGAGGAAGGCACTGGCGGCAGCACTGGCAGCAGCAGCACCAGCGAATGGTCAGGCAGCAGGCAATGGCGAGGCAGCAGCAGCAGCAGCAGAGGGTCTGGAGATAGCACCCGTTGGCGTGCCGGTTCAGGTGGGTGCATCAACTGCATCTTGCCCTTTGCATCTTGCCCTTTGCATATGCTGCCCATGGTTAGCGGTGCGTTTTGAAGCTGGTGTGCATGCGTCCAGCAGCAAGTGCTGCCATTCACCCTGGATGATTCGCACGCTCGCTGCAGTGCGACAACCTCCCAGCTGAGCTGTCATCTCATCCATGTCACCACTGCTGTGCTCTGTGTTGAGCCCTGCAGGAAGATAGCTACTTTGTGGGCCGCATCGTGTGCGAGGTGGAGGGCGGGCACCTGAATGACACGGCAGTGGTGCTGGAGGGCGACACCGCCACCAGCGAGGGAGCACGCGCAGCGCTGGACCTCAGCCAGCTCTCCAGCTACAGGCTGTTCCCTGGCCAGGTGCGAGCTGGCACGCGTAGATGCACCGTCACATCAAAAGGTTCTATGCTGATGAATATATTTAGACACCACTGTTGGTGGTGAGTGCTGCCTGTGTGTGCACCGCTCGTACACAACTGCTTGGCATCCATGTGTGCGCAGAAACAGCAGCTGCTCAAACAGGTCCCCCACCCTACAGTGCAACCTACAATCACCAGCCTCCTTGCTGCTGTGTGCCTTGGCTGGCTGCTGCTATTCTGCTCCAACTGCAAAACCGCAGGTGGTTGCGGTCAAGGGTGTGAGCCCCAACGGCTCCCGCATCTTGGCCAAGCACATCTGGACACACCTGCCACCGCCCTGCTCCCGCGCAAGCAGCACAGCACCAGGCGCTGCAGCAGACGCCATGGAGGTGGATGGCCTCATTGGGGGCGGCAGCGCTGAGGCTGGCCTGTCTGCGGTGGTGGCTGCTGGGCCTTACTGCATCGCGGATGACCTGGCGTATGACCCGCTGCATGAGATGCTGACGGAGCTGAAGGCCAGCCCGCCACAGATGCTGGTGCGCAGCAGCGTGCAGCGCTTGTTGCCTGAAACAATGCATGTTGAAACTGCACACACGCATGTTGTGCAGCACAATGCCATACAGCTGCTGCTGGTTGCAGGTGTTTGTACCGCCTGATCACTCTCTTGCACACGCATCGCAAGCATCTAGCGGGTGCTGTTCAGCACAGCTTCCACCGTGTTTGCCACCTAAGCGTATCCCCGCTGCTAAACTGCTGCCACCGCTGTTGCCTGTGCGCCATGGTGCTGCTGCTGCTGGTCAGGTGCTGCTGGGCCCCTTTGTGGATGTGGAGCAGCCGCTGATCTCAGGCGGCATGATTGACGTCACCTTCCAGCAGCTCTTCCAGACACAGGTGAGCGGCTGATGCATGTGCTGTGCAGATGTACCATGATGCATGTGCTGTGCAGCTGTACCGTGATGCATGTGCTGTGCAGCTGTACCATGATGCATGTGCTGTGCAGCTGTACCATGCGACACTTGCAGGCAACTGCGCGCCTTTTCCGCTGGTTTCAGCTGCGCTCACATTATCAGCACGTGAAGCTGTCCTCAGGCTGCTGCTGCTGCTGCTGCTGCTGTGCTCGCGAGCAGGTGGTTGAGCGGCTGCAGGCCTGGCAGGCTGCGCTGCCCTCACCCTGCCAGGTGGTGCTGCTGCCAGCGGTGCGTGATGCCTTCCACCACCCCACCTTCCCGCAGCCCGCCATCGACCTGCAGGCACAGGACCAGGTGAGACCGGCAGCTGCAGCACGAGGAATTCACCCCCAGCGCGCTCAAAAAGCGCCAACCCTTGTAACCGTGCAGCAGGTGTTGCCTGCCTGTGTGTGCAGTGCATTTTGTCATGTTGTAGTAATGATCCTGCCCCTGCTCGCCTGTCATGTAGAATTGTGAAGTTGTGCTTGTGTTGCTGCTAACTCCTTTTGGTTTTTGCTGCACTGCTGCCCTTTCCCAAAGCAGCAGCTGGTGAGCCTGCAGAACCCCTGCAGCTTTGCAGCCGGTCCTGCGCTGCTGGCTGCCGTGACGCATGACGTGCTGCGCCCGCTGAGTTCAGCTGAGCTGGCAAGGGTGGACCCCGCGGCGCCAGCTGACAGGCTGGGCGCGCTCGCCAGCCATGTGATCGGGCAGCGCAGGTGAGCAGGAGATGCCTTTGGCTAGCACCAAAACGTGCTTGTGTTCAGTTCAGCAGCTGTTACGTGTTTGACTCCACAATGCGCATATGTCGTGTGGCATGTCCTTCAGCCAGGTTGTAACACAGCCAGATTTGGCAGTGACAATACTGGGGTCGAGGCTGAGCGCATGTGTGCCTGCTGTTGCGCGTCATGCTTGCAGGTTCTTCCCGCTGTACCCTGCCCCTCCTGGCAGCTGCCTGGACCTGACAGCAGATGCAGCGCTGCAGCTGCAGCAGCTGCCGGACCTGCTGCTGCTGCCGTCTGACTTGGCAGCCTTTGCCAAGACGGTGGCAGCTGCTCCAGCAACCACAGCAGGAGGTGGCTACCAGCCAGCTGCAAGCCCAGGTGCGTGGTGCTTGCAGGACAGATAAGGCGTGTGCATGAAGGCATCAGCATGAGTGCCACATGCCGGCTGATCACTGCGACAAGACATGTCTGCATGCCATCTGCTGCTGAAAATTCGTGCAGAGTGAGAGCTTGCTTGCCACTTGGGATGTGTGGAAGCAATAATGAGCTCCCAGTGACTGCCGCCGCTCTCTGCTGTTGTTTGCAGCTGCCCAGTCCAGCCCTCAGGTGGTGGTGATCAACCCTGGCCGCCTGGCAAAGGGCAGCAGCGGAGGCACGTACGCCCACATCATAGTAGCAGCAGGCAGCGGCAGCCTGGCCAGCAGGTGCAGGGTGGACATTGTGCGGGTGTAGGCAGGCCTCACTGAGGCATGCTGGCAGCATGCCGATGGGTGCTGCATGGTTTGCAAGCATTCTCTGATTAAAAGTTACGGCACTAGATTAGGTGCTGGAGTTGGTGTCGGTGCATACGCGGAGTGCGTCCAGTGTGTGCAGCGCTTGCTGGTCCCTACCCTAGTTGCTACTAGCTGCGGGCTGGCGCAGTAAAGCCTCTAGTCCTCTCCAGTGGAGTCTTCCATATGTAACACATGGAAAGCGGTTACAAGGACAGCGCAATTGCAACACAGATGAATGCATCACAGGGATGGGCCAACAAAACACTGCCGGTCGACAACACCAGGGCCATGGGGGCAGCCACCACAACGCATGCCACCAGTGGTCTTGATGAAGCCCAAGCTCATGCTGCATGGTGCAGCTTGTGCCGTGCTCGGTACATCTGTGTCCACCTTTCAATGAGTGGCCTCCGTCAAACGCATTGTGCATGCCAGTCTCCGTGTAATGCAAGATGTGCCTTGGCAGCCTGCGTCGCTTGCTGGCACGAACAGCTTGCACGCTGCCACGATATGCAAGGCAGAGAAACTAGTACCAGTAGTAAACGCAACCCTGCCCAGCATAGGTTCAACAGCGCATCAAAGGCACAGCCAACCTGAAACCCCAGTTGCGCTCCCAACAGGTCCGACCTTGGAGTCCAAGCCTGATTAGGGGGTGATTTGCAACCCGCACATTTACGCGCGGCATGCGACACAAAAGAAACGTTACAAGCTGCATTACTGCCAACATGGAACCATGCACGCAGCAGCTGTCGCAATAACGGAGCTGCACACAACAGCTGCTGCATTCCGCCACCGCCTCTACTGCACTGCGTGCTGCTCAATTGTACACCATGTACTTGGGTGTAGCGCTGAACTTCTGGTAGCCCTTGATGACCTTGTTCACGGCATCCAGGAAGTCCTTCTCAGTCACAGTCTTGCGGCGCGCACGGATGGCATACATGCCCGCCTCCGTGCACACGCTGCGGATGTCTGCGCCCGTGCTGTTGGGGCACAGACGCGCCAGCAGCTCGAAGCGGATGTCGCGCTCGCAGGACATGGTGCGCGTATGGATCTGAAGCGCAGCAGCGGCGGCGGCGGGAGGAGGTTTACATGTAAGGGTGCAGGCAGCGCGTGGGTAGAACAGGCAGTGCTGCATGAGGCACAAGGACAGGTTCCCACATGCAACAGCGCCACACAATCCAGCGATCGCCATGTATAAGCACTCGCAAACCACAACACAACATGCCCTCACAGTGCAGGTGGACTGGCTGCAGCAGCGCATTTGTACACAACATGCAGCACTCAAAGCGTGCAGCATGGCATGCTGTGCGTGCTCTCTTTCGCGTCACACTGTACTGCACACTGCTGCCAATGTCCTGCCCAGCCGTCGAGCTGGGGGCTGTGCTGCTCTCCAGCCCTGCCCAGCAGGTGAATGGTCAGAAGCAGCTATACCGACTACCCAAGCCCCACCTGGAAGATCTGTGTGCGGCTCTCCAGGTCAGGCAGGCCGAACTCCACCTTGCGGTCAAGCCGCCCAGGGCGCAGCAGCGCGGGGTCCAGCGTGTCGGGCCTGTTGGTGGCCATGAGCACCTTCACGTTGCCGCGTGCGTCGAAGCCATCCAGCTGGTTCACGATCTCCAGCATGGTGCGCTGCACCTCGTTGTCGCCGCCCGCGCCGTCGTCGAAGCGTGCGCCGCCGATGGCGTCCACCTCGTCGAAGAAGATGAGGCAGGCCTTCTTGCTGCGCGCCATCTGGAACAGCTCGCGCACCATGCGCGCGCCCTGCACGGCAGCGAGGAGGTGTGCAGCAAGCAAGGCATCAGCATAACGCGCGCGGACAAAGCCATCTCAACGGAAATCACACGAGTTTGTCAGTGGCGTGCGCAGATTTCACATGTGTCTGGCTCACTATGTGCCCTTCTCCTGGGCGAGGCAAACGAAGGTAGCGATAGCTGCACAGCAAGTAGGACTGTGTAGTGCGCCAGAGGAGTTGACCTCGCTGCTGCTGCAGTCTCTCTGTGAATGCCCTACTGCTGCTCGCTGCTTCTACTGCAGCTAGAAGCAGTTTGCCAGCAAACCCGCACACGCACCTCTCCTACGTATTTCTGCACCAGCTCGCTGCCAATGACGCGGATGAAGCAGGCATCAGTGCGGTTGGCCACTGCACGTGCCAGCAGCGTCTTGCCAGTGCCTGCGAGCAGAGGAGAGTGCATGGAAGAGAAACACACATGCATACAGGTGGCAGGAGCCGCCAGAGTCAGTCTCAGTGTATGTGCATTGCCTGCAGCAGGCACGGCACACTACGTTCAGCCGCTGCTGGAAGGTTCCTGTGCAGCATTTGCTGCAGCAAACAGGACAACACAGCACGCTACGGGGTGCGGCTGCTGCATGTACTGCTGTTACTGCCACTCGGGTATTCCCTGCTGCTTGCTTGCGATTCTGCCACCCTCGCACAGCAGCTGAATCATGCAGTTCACTACCGCCTGTGCGATGCATGCATCATGCTGGTGTATAGCTACTGTTGACTGCGATTGCGTGCACCGGACGTCAACTGCCCCTGCATGCCTGCAAGTGCTGTCCTGCAAGTGCTGCGCCACCTCTCCCACCTGGCGGCCCGTAGCACAGCACGCCCTTGGGCGGGTCGATGCCCAGCTGCACAAACTTCTCTGGGTGCAGCATGGGCAGCTCCACCACCTCGCGCATCTTCTCTATCTGCTCCTTGCAGCCGCCGATGTCGCTGTAGGTGATGTCTGGCTTCTCCTCCACCGTCATCATGGTCACGCTGGGGTCGATCTTGGGGGGCAGCGGGATCTGGATCTGGTACTTGTTGCGGTCCACGCCCACACGCATGCCCTCCTCAATGTCCGTGGGAGCGACCTGCGGGGGTTGCAGGAAGTACAGGGAAGCATGAAGCAGGCTCAGCGGCCCTTGCACTGCTGCTGCTTTGGTACCATGTGAATGCCGCTGCTGTGGTGTTGCGTTCCTAACACTAGTGCCATGCAGAAGCGCTACCTAGCAGCAACCAACAGCACCGCTGCTGCTTGGTGCGCCTCTGCTCACTGCTGCGTCATTTTTGCAGCAGGGCAGGATAGCTGCTCTGCTGCCGGGCTGCGCTCTCACCTTGTCGCCTAGCCCCACCACAAACTTTGCGATCTGCTTTACGTTGATGACGTACTTGGCCTCATCCGTGCCCGGGTTGATGATCTTGGTGCAGCGCGCCACCTGCAGCGGCTGCTCCTCCTGCATCATCTGCTTGTCTGACACCAGGTCCCATCTGCTGGGCGGCGCCAGGCCTGTGTCGCTCTCCTTGATGCCGCAGACCTCGTTGACCTTCTTCTGGATGCTCTTGATGTCCTCCTCTACCTTCTTGATGGGTGCGGCATACGGCCCCAGGCCTGTGGTGCATGCAGCACGTGCGCGTTCAAGCCATTGCTGAGCACAGCAGTGCATGCGCTGAGCATGGCATACCACATGGCATTGCTACTGCATGCGTTTCGTGCAAGACAGGCATGCAGCATATGTACACCGAACAGCCTGCTGCTGGTCATGGCTGGTGCTACAGTTACAAAGGTGTTGTGTGATTCACGGACCGTAGTTCTTCAAGAAAGCTATGTCTGTCTCATCTAGCGCCTTGATGGGTGCCTCCTTCTCATCTGGGTTGAAGTCTGGGTCCGGCATGGTGCTGCTGCTGATGTGCTGGAGGGCCTAAGGGAACCAGGAGGTAGCAGGCGTGCTGCTGCTAACAGATCAAGCAATAGTGCACGCCTGCTGGCTGCTGTGTCCGAAAACGAGCAAACAGGAGCAGAAGCAGCAGTTCAGTTGCACGATGATGTGGAGTACCAGGCGTCAGAAGCGATCGGCAAACACCACAGCAACGACATCTAGTAAAACAAGTGATCGACGACGTACACGGCGTCCGTGTCTTGTGCTTCTTCTTGTGCCATTACCTGAGACCGTGAGGGTTGTGCTCCGGGAACTGACAGGACTCCGGGGATGCAAATGTTAGCGTTGCTCAAGTTTACAAGCTAAGCGTTTCGTTACGTGTGAAAAAGACGCGAACTCCTGATGCCGACTTGGCAATACAGTGGTTGTGGTACTGCTCTATAGCTGTCGTGGAACATTTCCACGCATTTGCATCCTCGGCACAACAACGAAAGGATAACAGCTGCTACAATCATGATGTATAGCTAGTTGTCACACCTAGCTCCTTGCATCAACTGCCGCTTCCCAGGCCGCATCTGCTGCTGTCGGCCAGGACTGGTCAGCATCAGCATGGTGCAGCTCACCGAGGCTATTATCAAGGGCAAAACACGGCTGGACAAGCTATCAGAAGTCAAGAACCTGAACCTATGGGGCCAAGATATCACAGGTTGGCATGTCACATCAATTTAATAATGCTGCATGCGCATGTGCTGTCGCTCACGGGGCATCTGGCAGGCATATGAAATATGCAGACTGTGTGCATCCGAACACACTGTGATTATGCAAAGGGGCCATTAACAGCTTGCTGTGCTTGAGAGGACACTTTTGAGTCCTCTACAGCCAACATCGCTCACGCTGACCGCCTGGACCTGCATGGACGCAGATGTGTCAATTCTGCAGCACACGCCCGCGGTACAGGTGCGCTGAGGGGTCCATCAGGCTGCCTGATTCAGGCAGGTCCATCGCATGATGTGATATGTTTCATAACTGTCAGCCAAGGCCAGCCGCGGGCAAGGACTTGGTGGGTGCCATGGTTCTTCTGACGGCCTGACCCTGCCACCTTGATGCCCCTGCAGGTGCTGTCGCTGTCAGTCAACGGCATCAGCAGCCTGCGCGACTTCATGCACTGCAGGGAGCTGCGTGAGCTGTACCTGCGCAAGAATAATGTGGCCAACCTCAACGACATCAGGTCTGCATCAGCGGCAGCTGCAGGACGAGCGGCAGCATTACATCAGCGCAAGATCCTGACATCGCAATGTTGGACCTTCAGCTGATGGGCAGCACAGCAAG
Source organism: Tetradesmus obliquus (assembly GCA_030272155.1). Classification (NCBI taxonomy): domain Eukaryota; kingdom Viridiplantae; phylum Chlorophyta; class Chlorophyceae; order Sphaeropleales; family Scenedesmaceae; genus Tetradesmus; species Tetradesmus obliquus. Next base: position 5,545,910 of record CP126194.1, on the reverse strand, counting down.
GCCGGCAAGGAGCTTTGTATAGTCTGGGAGTTGTCGGCGGTTGTGCGTTGACAGAACTCTTGCATGGTGCAGCTGCCTAGTTGCAGCATCTGCACTGCTGCAACGGGGACTTGTGCTGACCCGCAAGGCCAATCATATCTGCTTCATGCAGGTTCTTGATGCCACTGCCCCACCTGAAGGTACTGTGGCTGTCAGACAACCCCTGTGCAGGTGAGCACTTAAGCGTGTCTCGGTCTCGCTGCTATTCGCTATGCCAATCAGATGACCTATGCTGTTTTAGCGCAGCCAAGTATAGCAGACATTTCACAAGCAGCTGCCTCGGTGCAGCTTCAGTTTCAGTTGAGGTGAACTTCAGGTGGGACTCAGACTGCCAGCAACATGCTAGCCGTGCAGAACGTGGCAAGCAGCCAGAGCGTAAAGCAGGCGCGTTGGTGTTCATGCATGGAGGCTCTGTCAATAAATTCGGAAAGTACCGTGGTGAAGGTGCATTACATCCCCTGAAACTTGGCGCTTGTGCACATGCAGAGCTGCCGCACTACCGCCAGGTGGTGGTGGCCAACCTGCCAGGCCTGGAGAAGCTGGACAACGTGGAGGTGACGCCCGCTGACAGGCAGGCAGCGCAAGGCACGCCCCTGCTGCAGGCAGCCACATACGCAGAGCTGGAGCAGCTCATGGAGGGCTGGGAGCTGGACCAGCAAGCAGGTGGCGTGGGCAGCCTTCTGCAGCAGCAGCAGCAGCAACCCCGAGCAGTGACTCCCGGGCCTGTCCTGCAGCAGGCGCCTAGGATGCAGCTTGCAGGAGCAGCAGCTGGGGAAGCAGCGCGCGGTGAGGCAGTTGGTAGTGGCGCGCGCAGTGCTGTGGCTGGGCAGGCAGCTGCCGGCACTGATAGCTATGGCTCTGGGGTGACGATCGGCATCACAGTGCCAGGCAGGCCCAGCAGCTTTGTAGCAGCAGCAGACGCAGGAGCAGGTGGCAGTGCTGCAGCAGGCTATGGTCTGGGTGCAGCACTGCCAGAGCTATATCCCCACCATCAGCAGCAGCAGGAACAGTACAACCTGCAGCGGTACAGCAGCCAACCTGGAAGCCAGGCGGCCCAGGTGCCAAGTTATCAGTCCAGGGCGCCGGCCCCTGCTGACTATGCGCAGGCACAGCAGGCATTTGCAGCAGGCCTCCTCTACCAGCAGAGCAGCAGCGGCGCTCCAGCACGCAGCAGGAGCCCTGTTGGAGGGTCGTCCAATGTGCTGTATGCTGTCATAGCGCTGCTGGCAGACCTAGACACTTCACAGTTGGGCATAGTGCAGAAGGAGGTGGAGCAGCGGCTGGCGGCACTGAGGCTGGCCTGATGTGATGGCCAGCGTGTGGCAAAGTTGCTACCTGAACCCTCATGTTACTGCAGCATGACAAGTTTGGGCGACATTGATGTAGGGTGCGCAGTGCTGCACACAGCAGACACTTTTTGCGCACACAGACTTGCAGGTTTTGTAACGAAGTTGCGGTTGTGAATCCCTGAGCTTGCTTTCCTTGTCTTGGCCAGAGGTCTGTCTGCTGAAACAGCTGGTGCAGTCCCTCCTGCACAGCCATGCACTCTATGCAGCAGCGAATGCAGCAGCGGCTGCATTGTCAACCGAAACAGCAACACGTCCGATTAAAACACGCCAGGCTGTGCGTACGCACCCCCGTAGCAGCAGCAGACGCTCCGAGCAGCAGCAGCATTAGCAGACTCCCTGGGCTGGACTACACACCAACCAGCGAGCCAGTGTCGCCGGGATTCTTGAGTCCTGAGCTGCCGCCAGTTCAGCCGTGGATCCGGCCGCAAGAACAGACGTTCACACCTCCTAGCGTTCGGGACAGTGGCACTTTACGGCCTTCAGCAGAGTGGTACCCGGCATGGATGCAGTATCGGAGACGAGAAGATAACTACGTATTTTGGCAGGACAAGTTCACACGCTGCTCTCTGGACATCCCAGGTGAGTGCAGCAGGCTGAGCTGGCAGCTGCTGCTGCTGCTGATGGAGCAGAGCTACAAAACAGCGTCAGGAGCACACTGCTATGGTGCTTTCCCTTCTGCAGTAGCACTGTTCTGTAATGCAGTGCACCATCAATGCATTCTTGGGCTCATGGCCTGAAATTGCGTTGGTTTGGCGTGGCTGCCCCATCTAGTGCTGGCCTTGTATGCAGCAACAAACAGCCAGTACAAACATAGCATCCTACACCTGCAATAGCATTTGGACTGTGGTTCTTCTGTGTAGAGCGGTGCCCACGTACCTCTGCACATCAACCTGAGCCACTGCAGCAGCTCTTGCAATCCACCCTATGCCATCTGCTGGCATCTTGTCCTGCATCGCTGTTCTTTCATATGCCATGGTTCGCTGCTGCTGTGGCCTGCCCTTGTTGATGACATGTCTGCTTTTTGCGTGTGATGCACCGCCTGGCTGCAGCCGTTGAGAAGCGCTGGACGCTGTTCTCCAGCTGCTGGTACCTGGTGATGGAGCTCAAGTACTTTGGCACGCCGCCTGCGCTGCGCTACCTGCTGTTCCTGGCCTGGCGGGGCGTGCTGTCGCGGCTGTACGAGGCGCACAAGGCGCTGGTGCTGTGGCGTGAGTGGCGGCTGGCAGCGTGGCAGCAATACATCGTGTGGGGATGTTGGCGCACTGCAGATGGTGCCACTGCGTTCACTTGATGCACGTTTAGTGTGGTGTGCGTGTGCTTAGGAGTTGCAGGCATGCCTGATCAGGATATGCTACGTGGGTTGATTAAGGACTGAGGACACAGGATACCGCCCAAATGCCTCGCAGAGCATGCAGGATGGCGTTGATATGTTCTACAAACATTCAGCTGTCGTGGGCACATAAGGGGCACTGTCTTCCGCACCATTCGAAACTGTTGCATCATGGCCTGGCAGACCTCCCGCCTGTTTAGGCGCCGCCTGTCAAACCCGCTTGCCCAACCCCCAATCCAGAACGTCTGTGGGTGCTGTGCAGAGGCCAAGGTCGATGCGGGGCTGGCAGCGCGCGCCACTGGCGGCGCTGTGCAGGGCTTCAGCCGCGCCATGGCGCTGCGGCGGCTGCACTGGCGCAACAGCCTGCTGGGGGAGCTGCTGTACGCCGTCAACGTTGCAAAGGTGAGGCGCCAGGCATGCACAGTATAGCGCAGTGCAGCTTTCCAAGCAGCATGGGCATGCTTTGGGCAGCTTGCTTAGCAGGGTGCAGCAAAAGATGCCATCCACCCACCCATGGGCCGTGGGTGTCTAAAAAGGCAGAATTTACGCACAGAAGTATGCATGTCACAGTGACGAGTACGCATGTCACCGTGAAAACGGCCGGCACTGTGTGAAGACTAGATTTTTGTGTTTCATGTGCATTCGGTTTTCATGTGCATTCGGGGATCCCGCATTTAAACAGCTCTCCCACCCAGCAGCAACCAACGGAGGTTGACAGCGCATGCAGTACTGCTGATGAGCCCCTGCTTCCATTTGCTTATGTTGCTGTGCCTGCCTCCTGTGCCTGCCTGCCGTTGGTTGTTGCTGCTCGCGTTGCGCAGACTGGCAGGGTGCACCTGCTGCCGCCCATGAAGCAGCCCCTGCAGCGGCCGGCCTTCTTCTTCCTGTTCTAGCACAGGGAGGGGTTGTTAAACATGCATTCACGTCTGTGTCCCGGTGCTGCCGGCAGCATTGTCAGTGGATTTAAAGCAGCAGCGGCAAGTATTGGGTGCGGCCGGCCCTGGCCCACAGCGACACCGTGTCGTTGCCCATCTGCTGCACTCCTGCTTGCTTTGTTATGTCCTAAAGATTGACTGTGGCTGTGTAGCCCTCGGCTTTTGTGCTCCCATCAACGTGGACAGTCTGCTGCCCTCGGTCCTCTGCCATGCTGCTGATTCTGAATACGGTGTGTTAACCACCATGCAGGACAATATGGTGTGTGTATGCACCAGAGGATGGACGTGTGTGGGTGTTGGCCATGGGCACTCGCGTGCGCAAAGCGTTCAAGCAGCTTCTTTGCTTTTGTGTCGTGCTTTTGCTTTACAGCGCACACTGTAGGTTTGTGCGCAGACATGTTTGCATTGGGTGTGCGCATGAGTGTCTTGGGGCAATGTGTAGCACTGTGCGCATGAGTGTCTTGGGGCAGTGTGTAGCACTGTGCTACATTTCGATTACTTTCATTACTCACGTGTAACCTCAGAGTGACAGCCCGAGCTGAGCTGCTTGCAGCTTCCTATTATACCAGGTGTCTGTGGTGGCGTATGCCGCATGAACACACCGTGTAACCCCTCTATCTATCTACTCATGTGTATCTGACTGTCAGTGTAACCAACTCATACATCTGGACCACATGTATAGCATGGCCTTGAGCTCACCAAGTTCTGGCTGTGATCTGTTACAGACTGAGCAGACATTGTCCACCTCTGTACCACTACCATGGGTCAGCAGCAGCACTCAACGGCCCACCATCGGTAATCTCAATGATCCTAGTCGATAGCCATAGGCCCTTGGTTTCAAAGGTTGCTTCAAGCTGCTGTAATGCCGTCTCAGAGTCTGCTTGTTTGCGGCACCGCTGCATACAGCCAAACCAGCGTTCCATCAGCTGATCAAGTGCGCGCTTGCATGCAGGGCAAATCCGCCAAGATCATCAGCACATAGGTTGACCATAGTGTTGCTGTTCAATCCTATTGCTGTATCCTGAAACGGTTGATGTTGGGGAGCCACAACGTGCATGCGGCTGTAGGAGAAGACGCTCTAGCGCCTGCTGAGGCTCATAGACATTGCGAATGCATGCATGCTGCGCAGCCCATTAATATGTGCAACTGATGTGCGCAGCACAGACAGTAATCAGCAGCAAACTTCCACAATTCATCACTCAGCCTCAAGCCCTTCAGCGGGCGCAGCAGCATCAACACCACTTGCGTCAGTACCATCACAAGCAGCTTCATGCGCCATGCCGGGCTCCTGGGCGCTATCAGCCTCAGCTGCTGCCTCCAGCTGCGCCACAGGCTCCGCCATGCTCTCTGCATCTTGCGCCACAGCCAGGGACTGCACACCCAGTAGCACGTCAAACAGCCCGTGTGGGCCCTCCAGGAGCGCCTGCACCCTGCCAAGCAGATCCAGCTGGCTGCTGGGCTGGCCTTGCAGGGCTGCAATGGGGAGCGCGGCAGCGCAGCGCAGCAGGCCCCACAGCAGCTCTACCAGCAGCAGCGGGGCATCCATCCAAAACAGCTGCTCCTGCGCAGCAGCAGACTTTGCTGCAGCAGCTTCGGCCTCAGCTCGCGCTGCTTCTGCTGCACTTCCCGAACACAAGGCCTCTGGCTCCAGGTTGGCTTCATCCATCCTGGCCCTGCATACCAAGCACGGCAGGGTGTGTAAGGCCTGCAGACTGCAGTGTAACCTGCTGCCAGACCTTTCTGCTGCTGCTGCTGGCAACATTTGGTGGCACTGCATACTGCTGTAAAGGGAGAGTCTACATTGTACAACATGCAAGCAGGCTGTGATAAGGAGGTGAATATTGTGGCACGCGAAGGGGCCAGGTTCACATCTGCAGGCAAGGTGCGTTGCACAGAGACACAACATGCTGGAGTACGCCCAGCCACAGTCAGCCGCGCAGCGTTGGGCTTCCTCACCTGGGCCCCTCTGGGTCTGCCACCTGCAGCACTCCCTCCAGCAGCAGGCCAGACACTTCTGCCAAGCTCAGCTGCCAGTGCTGCAGCCAGCCAGCCTGATCTAGGGCTGCTGCCACCTGGCGCACTGTGACTGCCTGCTGCAGCCAAGCAGTGTCAGCAAATGCCTGCTGATCATCAACCCGCCCACCCGCAGGAACATCAGCCGCGGTGCCTGGTTGCTGGTCTGTGTCTGGCTGCTGCTGCTGCTGCTGATTGTCGAATGACATGTGCTGCCTGCTTACCGTACTGCAAAGTGCAGCAAACAGCTGCTGCAGCAGCAACGCCTGCGATTGCAGGTACAGCACCACCTCTTCCTGTGACTGCTCCTGGCCAGGACCAGCAGCTGTGCTGCCACCAACAGCAGCCCCTGCTGGCACTGGACTGGCATCACTCCTGGTGATTGAGGCACGTGCCTGCAGCGGCTGCCTGGATCCGCCCTGCCTACCTGCATTTCCCCCAAGCAGGGGCAGCAGGTGCTGTGCCAGCAACTGCTGCACCTGCAGCTCTAACCGCGGCAGCTGCGGGTAGCGCATTGCTGCCAGGCGCACCAGAACCTCACAGAAGTCACGGAACAGCAGCTCTGTTGCAGGGTCGTATGGGGAGCTGGGCTGCTGCAGTACCGCTGCAGCATCTGCACTGGCCAGCACCTGCGGATGCACAGCAGTCCTGATAGCTTAGGCCATCAGCAAAAGAACCACACACACACGTGTTGCATTATTGCTACGTAGCTAGCTAGGCAATTCACAACAAAGCAAGACAAGTCTGGCTGGTGCTGTGGATAGTTCGCAAGCAGAGGGCATGCAAACGGTGCGTGCATCATGTTACCAATTGTTCATGCGCTCTACCACGTGTTGCGCACCTGCTGCCTGCGCTGGACCACAGGTGGTGGAGGCTGCAGTGCGGCTTGCAGCAGCTGGCTGATTTGCTGCAGCTGCACGTGCCTGCTCAGCAGCTGACTGTGCCTCAGCAGCTCCCAAAACTGCCCTGCCTGCAGAGCCCAGCTGTTGCGGTGAGCGCTTGGGTCCAGCAGTGGGCTCAGGACATTGCTGCGGTGGCATACACCGCACAGTGCTTCATTGTAATGAGGTGACACTCAGTCAAGTATGCAGCCCGCGTGGCTCAAACAGCAGCAGAGGGACACGTGCAGGTGACTATGCAATGCAGAAAACAGCGGCACTCATGGCACAGCTCTCATATGGAACACGTTCATCACCTAGTGTGCTGCTCACCAGTATCTATCATACAGCGCCCGTAGTTCTGTGTTGACACTGATGAGCAGGTTGACTACTGCTCTGTACGTGCTTGCTGGTGCATCGCACTCTAAAAGCAGGTCTGCAATATAAAGCTGGGGCGAGCTGACGCGAGGTCCAAAGCCTGGTGCGCTCTCCAATGCTGAACTGCTGCTGGGACTGGCAGGAGCAATGTCTGCAGTGGATGCAGCTGCTGGCAGGGCACTGTTGCCCGCAGGTGATGTCCGGCCTTCAGCAGCTGTGCTGCCAGCTGCTGGTGCCTGCTGCTGTGCAGTCCCTGACACTGCTGCTGCTGCACTTGGGGCCTCAGCCGCTGCTGCTGCTGCAGCTGCAAATGTGTCTGTAGCCCCAACCATGGCTCCCTCCTGCAGGACTGGCCTGTCTGCTGCAAATTGGCCTGTGAATACAGTGCCATCTTCAAAGATGTAGGCACCATTCCCATGCTTCCTGTCGCTGTCCCACTGCCCCTCATACCTGGCGCCGCTGGAATACCAGAGAGCACCCTCGCCATGTCGCCTGCCATTCACAAACATGCCAAAGTACCTGCAGGACAGAGCAGCAGGGGACATAATCACAACAAGTAGCAGCCAACAGCGGGCTGGCATGCTTGAGCTCAGGGGGTCGACAGCATAAGCACCACTCATGATCTGCCAAGTTGCGCAGCTGCTGTGACATCTGCACTGCTATGCCTGCTGGCTGGCCAGCCTACCAACATGAGCTTGTTACACCACAGCACACTCACCTGTTGTGCATGACGTGTGTAGCGTGGTTGCCCATCTGCAGACCAGGCATGCCTTGCTGCCAAACATGCTCGCCTAAACCATTGGGCATGTTGTCAGCCCACATGCCGCTGTACGTCTGGCCCTTGCTGGCCCAGGTCATTGTTCCAGGCCCCTCGCGCTTGTCATGCACCCAGGAGCCATTGTAGCTGTTGCCGCTGGGGTACACACTGCTGCCCTGGCCATGCTTCATGTCATCCTGCCACTCGCCTGATAGTCATGCGCATGTAACAATGATAGCAGCAAAGCAGAGCAAAGGTTGAGCTGGGTCAACACAAAAACTGACTGGCAATGTGCTTTTTGCCTGCTGGCCCCGTGCCGCTGCTGGGATCAACAGCTACATGTGCAGTTTACAATTGAAAAGACGTCGCTGCTAGTGCAGTGTGCTGCAGCATGCTGTGAAAACTCGGCTGCATGTGATGAAGCAGCAGTGTGCTGCGTCTGCAGGGAGTGGAGCTCAGCTGATGCTTGTGCAGTTGTGGTGCTGCAGAACTCCCAGCACACCTTCGTAATAAGCCGCCTTCTTTGCGTCGTAGTACAGCGTGCCGCTGCCATGCCTCCTGCCATAGAGCCACTGCCCTTCATACACCACAGGGGAGTCTGTGAAGCTGAGTGTTCCGTAGCCATGCCTTAAGCCATCCTGCACCTCGCCTTCATAGATGGTGTTGCCCCATTGGTACACCTATGCAGGACAGGTGTGTGGATGCACATATGCGGGAACATTCAAGCCCAAGGCTGCAACGCACATAATAGTTCTATGAACAAGCACAAGCAGTATGAGCAATTGATGGGCATGCTTGCCCTGACATTGCTGGTGATCTGCAAACCGTGTAAGCCTTAAGCACAAGATGAAGCCCTAGCAACAGTGCTGCTGCATCAGGCAGCCTGAAATGCTTACCCCTCTGCCTGTGATGCTATCGGCAGCAAATGAGCCTTCATAGCATACGCCGTCAGGGAAGGTGAGCCTGCCAGAGCCGTGCATGTGGCCCTGCTGCCACTCGCCTTCATACTGCTGACCACTGCTGAACACTGCCTTCCCATGGCCGTGAAACTGACCAGCGTCGGATCTGGAGCCTGAATACTCCAACACTGTGGCCTATGATACACAACAAAGCAGCAGGCGTGTGAAAGGGTAACCAAAGACTGATGTCTCTGGTGCAGCAAGCTGTGCAGTCACAACCAACTTGCCTGTTGCAGTGTTGCTTCCATCACGAAGCGTTGACGCAACGGAGTCAGATGTGTGTTTCCGCCAACCTTAAGAAACGATTAAACACAACAATCACCCGAGCTTTGAGCATGGCATTGGTCAAACGTTGTGTCTCTGATGTGTACGACTCGCAACACAGATCCAGCAAGACACATCACGAACGATCCATTGTTGCCACTAAAATATGAAGAAGTTTAAAATGAGCATGGCAGTCGAGCCGGCCTTCTCTACAAAGCCCTTGTCACAGGGCTGGCCCTGAACCTATCAACCTGCCGGTGCAAGCTGGACCAGCCTGAAGTCGGTTGATAAGCTACCTGTCACAAGCAATGATACACGTTAAAGTTGCAAAACACATGAGAGCGCATGCCATCGGTTTTCATCATGATGCAGACACAGTACCTGAGCCTGTGACTGTGACTCCATACACATGGCCCCTAAAAGGGAGCAGGCGCCGCTCGCCACGCCTGCCAGTATAGCAAGTGGACTTTTGACGCCTGAAACTGCCCTACAGAGCCTTTACCAGCTGGCAACAGCAGCTGCAGCATTCAGTGAGGTGCGAAACAGATGTGCTTGCTGATGCTGGTGGCAGCCTTGTACACTGAATTGCAGCGCTCCCGACAACAGCCGACACAGAAGTTTACGTATGCTCACATCAACCTGCTGCTGTTGGTTCCTGCAGGAAGATGTGCTACACGCTGGCATTCCAAGCAAGCTTGTCAGCCTTGTACAGCAGCAGGACAAGTCGGCGAAGCTGTTGGCCTGCAGGCAGCTGGCTATCTATGCAGCCGGCGCAGGCCTGCTGCAGCAGGCAGTGGCCTCCACGGAGGCTCTGCAGGTGATTCAACCCAGAAATTGTGCAGTGCACCGATGCGTGTAAGTGTTGATGTACAGCGTTGCTGACCTACGCTGCAATTACGACCAAGCACCCACCGCAACTGCAACTCGCTGCAGGCATTATTGGGAGTTCTGGAGGCTTACCATACTTCCGAGGCAGCCATCATAGCTGCTCTGTCAGATCCAGCGGCGGCCAAGGCAGCAGCACCCAAGAAGCAACCCGGCAGCAAGGATGTTGCTGCAGATCCTGACGAGTGGCTGCCTGGACCATCCAAGTACCTGCTGGATGCGGCCCTGCGGGCAGTGACATCGCTGCTGGACCCTGCCGGCAGCCAGCAGCAGCAGCACACAGAGGAAGCACTGCCAAGTGCCAGCAGCAACGCTGATGTTGCGCTGGGGATGCACACATGGATGGCAGCACAAGACGTGACAACAGTTGCATGCTTATTGCAGCACCCATCAGCCAGGGTACAGGTGCGTGATTGCAGGTGTGATGAAAGTAAATCGCCTACCTAAACCCAAGGGGTGCCAGCCCATTGCCACTGTTGCAATCCAAATCCATTCGCAAGAACAGACCTCTGCTTGACTCACCATTTCAGAAAATGCCATGTATTGGTGCTCCCTTGTGCAGATGCGGGCCTGCCGCATGGCGCACCAGCTGGCACGCTCGCCGCACTGGGCTGATGCCTTTGCTGCAACTGGAGGAGTTGCAGCTGCCATGCGCTTGGTCAGCGGCAACGGCAGCACAGCAGCGCGGCTGGCAGCACTGCGGTTGCTGCAGCGGCTAGGAGGCTCGTCACCTTCAGCAACAGCACTGATGGTTGTTGAGCCTGTGCAACTAGCAGATGCACTGGTGCTGTTGGTGCTGGAAGCTGGTGCGGCGCCTGCTGCTGTTCAGCCCAAGGGAAAAGTCGCAGCAGCCGATGCGGCAAAGTCGGTGAGTTTGCCACGAGTTCATTGCAGGGTACATACATTATCCACAGTGCCTCCACATGAACGGCATGCAAGGCATATGCATTGCGCGTGGCCGGTCAGCAGCACCGTGACTGCAATGTTTTGGGCGGACTTGTGTCAGACTTTGGTGCATGCAAACTGATAACAGTGTCATCATTGCAGCCCATGCAAGTATAGAGGTGCAGATTGCTGACACCCTGGTCAAAGAGGCTCACATACACTGGCTGGCCTGGGGTTTGGGTGTAGAGCGATTGTGGTTCATTGCCTTGTTGCCTGCCGCAGTGTTGCTGCGAGGGAGCAGCTGTGCAGCTAGCAGCAGTAGACCTGCTGGCACTTCTCTGCTCTCAAAGCAGCAGTATGAGCCAGCATGTAGTTGAGTCCGGGGGCTTGGCGGTGCTGCAAGCCCTGCTGCCAGAGCCGCCAGCGCCGCCGCCCACAGCAGAGGAGCTGGCAGCTTTCATGAGCAGCAGCGGTGGCATAGCAGACACAGTTGATGGCTTGAAGCTTCCGCCCAAGCTGGCAGCCAGCAAGGTGTGTGAGGGCTGCTTGTTGAGCGGCAAACACATGCACCTATCACGCATGCGTAAACCGAAGCCTCCTTCCGCAATGCATGCATGACAGGATGCAAGTTGCAGGTGAAGAATCATTCAGATACATGATGTATCACAGCCTTTGCTGTATCACAGCCTTTGCTCATGGCACAGTGCGATCTCAGTAACTCGGCCTGCTTAGTCTGTATTGCAGCAAGCCACACCCAGGGGTGCTTCACAAGTTGGCGACAAGACTCCTGCACAAGCCACGCCGCGCTCTGCAACACCAGCAGATGGCGTCAAGCAGCCCACCCCAAGGGCTGCAACACCTGCTGACAGCACCCAGCAAGGCACACCATGCACAGCAGATGGCAGCGTAGGGCAGGCAAGCCAGCAAGGCACACAGGAGGCAGGTGCAGCAGCAGGCTTCCAGATGCCAGCAGTCAAGACGTCAGTGCCAGAGATCCAGGCTCATGTCCTCAGGGTGATAGCTGCCGTGCTGTCACAGCTGGGTGTGGTGCAGTCCCTGCTGTTGCAGGAGCCTCCAGCAAATGCCAGCCTAGTGAGGCAGCTGCTGCACATGTTTGCGCCTGCAGTGCTGCCTCTGCAGCACAGCGCAGCGCATGATAGGCCTGATGGTGCGCAGGGAGCAGCAGACGCAGCAATGCCAGGTGGAGGAGCAAGGGCGCCATCTCCACAGAAAGGCGCCGCTGGCAGCACAGCAGCCAAGCCTGCAGCTGCGGCTGGCACCAAGAAGCCAGGCGCTGCCACAGGCAGCCCACATGAGCAGGGTGCGTCAGGTGCAGGCGCAACAACGCCGCGCAAAGGTGCTGCTGCCAGCAGTTCTGGTGCCAAGGAAGCAAAGGTGAGCCCTTGCATTGGTGTATGTATGTTACACATGTGCTGCAAATGCTGATCTGCATCCTCCACTGGTTCAAGACTGGTTTGTTGAAAGCCTTGTCGGCAACCAGATCTGTGTGCTGTATGCAACATTAGGCCCCACTGGTGCTCTGCACAGGATCAGCTGCGCAAGCATGCAATCACCACAGGCCTTGAGACGACTTGCAGCCTTGCCGCTAGCGTATGCGCCTGCAGCTGTTGCATGCATATTCAGTCTCAAAGCGTTTTGCAAGGTTACCAGCGTCACAATGTCACAGTGTACCATCACCACGTGCTCATTGCATCACAGGCAGCTGAGGCCCAAGCAGCGCTGCCAGACCCCCTGGCTCCTCCCTACTCCACCGTTGCTAAGGCAGCAGCACTGGAGTGCCTAGCTCACATTGCGCAAGACAAGCAGGCGGTGGCCTTGATGTCGGCGCAGCTGGTGCCAGGGCAGCAGCACCTTGCGAGGCAGCCTACACCACCCTCAGGCACTGCAGAGGCAGCAGCAGTGGCAGCAGCAGCAGCAGCAGCAGCAGCAGCACAGCATGAGCCTGGTGTCATCGGTGTGCCCATGCTGCAGCGTGTGCTGGACGACCTGCAGCTGCTAGGCACAGCAAACTCAGACGTAACAACAGCTACATGCAGCAGCAACATTGGCAGCAACAGCAGCAGCAGCGGTGGCAGCAGCGAAGCACATACAGCTGAGGTCTCATCTGTTTCCCCACAACTGGCAGTGGCAACAGCAGCAGGGCCACAAGCCGCACGAGCGCCCCGTGAGCTCGCCGGCATGCTGGAAGGTGGCTGTGCGCTGCTGGCGGGCCTGGCTGAGAACTTGGATCAGCATCTGCTGCTGGAGCTGCCCATGATGCAGGCGCTGCAGGTGACTGAGTGCAGCAAGGCACTACCAGGGACTGCCAAGCAATTGCTGACGTATACCTGCACAAGTTGCTCTGATGTTGTTGATGGAGATTGCAGCACAACTCGCACACCTGAGCCAACAGAAGCGCGTCCGCCTCACCTGTGTGCTTGCTGCGCTGTTGCCTGCACGCCCTGGCTGCAGGCTGTGGCGCAGTGTGGCCTGGCCCAGCAGGCTTCTGTCCACGCCCATCAGGCCATTGCCAGGGCCCTGCTGCTGATGCCTGAGGAGGCATTCGTGCCGCCAGCACGGCCGCCGCTGCCATCACCACCAGCAACGCCGCCAGCGCCTCCGCTGCCAACCAGCCAGTTCGCCTGGGACGCGCTGGGCAGGCCCTACATCACAGATGGGGCGGTGGTGCTCAGCAGCGCGTAGTGCTTGGATTGCATCAGGGCACACCGTGCTGAGCAGCCACGCGTGCGAGTGTGCAGCTGAGGCACGGGGAGGGAGCTGGCACAGTAATGCTGATGCCCCACACAGCCACAACATTTGACCAGCTGAGCAGCTTCTGTGTGTCTGGGACTATGGCAAAGCAGCTACAGCTGGCTTACCTGGTTGTGTTTCTTGGCAGCAGCATGGAGGAACTCCAGCCAAGCAGAAGACCTAGGAGCGAGTGGCTGCTGCATGGCGTGGATGCCAGGGTTACAGTGAACCTGCAGCTGTGCGCGCAGCAGCTTCCTCAGGTGTCTGCAGTGCTGCAGGGATAGGAGCACTCAGCCTCATTTCTGCCCCTGTCGCTGGGTGGCAAAAGCGCAGATCCATGCTGTGCAAGTGGTAGCCGCAGTCACCTGCAACAGCAACGGTACGGCTGCTAAGTTTGCAGTTGTGGCCGTCGCAAAGGTACAGCATGCAACATCCTGTTCCTGGTATGATGATGGCGATGATGCCCCCTTGTCTGTGTGTTGCGCAGGCTGTGGCAGTGTGTCTGGCAGGGTTTGGTCATATGTGTAACCTTCAGACATCTCAGCACTTCGCCAAAAATACACCGTGCAGGCGCAGCCTGGCTGTAGATTCTGTAGCGTTTCAGATATGCTGCGCCGCACTGTCTGCGGTTGCAGTGCACTACTCTTCGTTTTGCTCACCAGGCATGGCACTGCCGGCATCGCCATACGCGCCCAGCCTGCTGCCTGACACCACAGTATCCTGCAGGCCAGTCAGCACAACAGCAGTAGGTGGTGCTGCTGGGACTGTCTTAGCAAGTGCTAACGGTATTTTGCAGCATAGTGACCAAAACGTAGGTACTGGTGGAGACACACACCAGCAAATTCATGCTTGTTGCAGCTGCTGCTACACACAGAAAACATTGATAGGCTCACCAGGGGTGTGCCTCCAACTCCATACAGAGGGTCTCCTAGCAGGGGGTGGCCTAGCGCAGCCATATGGATGCGGATTTGGTGTGGACGGCCAGTCAAGATAGTCACCTGCAGGCGGCACCAGTGGATGCGGGAGACATATTAATCCAACTGCGCCACACAGCCAGCGGCTGTTAGCACATGGCCGTCTGTTGTTGCACAGGCCAACAGCGAGGTTGTGGGTGTACGCACTGTCATGTGTAAGCCGCCGCCATACCTGCCATGTGTATGAAGGCTGACAGTGTCAACCTATTCAACCACTGCGCGCAGCTGCTGCGTGCAGCACGACGGCTGCATGATATGCTGCGCATGCTCAGGGCCGCCTTCCACACGTAGGAACACCTTCTGCAAGGTGATGCAACACTGATCTGCCTGCTGCTGCCAGCTGAATGCCGACCACTGACCTCCACGAGTGTGCTGCCTGCATGCCTGTGCAGCACTCTGAACAGGCTCCTGGCTGGCTTGCCGGTAGTGCTGGCTGCAAAAAGTCCGCTGCTCAAGCCGGGGTAGCTGACAGGGCCTATGGCCACATCCACCTCACCCTGCAAAGAAAACCAGCAGCATGCAGGCATGTTTGTCAGGACAGCTTCCAGGTGTCTTGGCATGAACAGCGTAGCTGCAGTTGACCTAAATGTAGTCTGGTGTGCACCTAAGCAGGACCACAGACAATCTTGCAACTGTATTCAACTGCAGCAGCTGCAGTACACCAACGCTTACTAACCTCATTCGGCTGGACAGTGCCTGACACCAGTGCACGGTACGTTTTGCCAAGTGGGCGCTCAGATGCTGTTGCTGCGCCGCTGCTGCTGCTGCTGTCGCTGCCCACACTGGCAGTCGTCTGCTGCACGGCACTGTCCCCCATCCGGCTGCCGAGCACTCCCAGCTCTGTAGATGCACTGAAGTCCCTGCACAGCTTCTGCCTGGCCGCCAAACTGCAGGAGCACAGCAGAACACCTGCAGGCCCAAGCAGCACCAGAGTAACATTGAATGCCGGCGCCTTGTTGCGTCACCAAGGTGGGCAGGTCTCTGCTCTACATCCCCAACGTGCAATCGCCTGAACCTGTTGCAGACGCAGAACCCTGCCGTGGTGCTTGATAGCTCAGCGCTGCAGTGTGCTGCGGCCCAGTGCAGCTTGCACGCGCTGTTGAACAGCTCACCCGATGTGCCCCTGCCCAGCCGGTGCACTGGCACAGGCTGCTGGCTGCCTGGGTAGCGTAGGCGCCGCACCTGCTGCTGGTATGCTTGCAGCAGGCCCAGCACTGTGCGCTGGCAGAAGGAGGCCTTGGGCAGCACCTGCAGCCCAGCAGGCTTGGCCAGCCCCAGCTGGCAGGTGGGCAGGGCGCGCATGGCAGCAGCAACAACAGCACGGCATGATGCAGTGCTGACTCAGGAGTGCAAATGCTAAAAGGCGCAGCAGGACGCAAGTATGGCTGGTGCTGCAGCTGCGGGAGCTCTTAGGACTTGCAGAAGCCATGGCCGGCTGCTGTGCTCACCACATGCTCATCCTCGTACAGGATGGTGATGCTGCTGGGCGCTGCAGGCTCAGCCCAGGGCAGCCTGAAGTATGTCAGCCTGTCGCCAGCCCTGCAGCACACAGGCAGTGGACACGAACGGCGTGTGTGATAGCCAGCGCTCACCCAGTGCCTGCATGCATGCCTGCCGAATTGAAGCCGGTTACTCCAGGCAGGTGGAAGCCATTGCATGCTGTAAGGCTGTTGACTAAACTGAAGTGCCTCACTCACTTGAGCACAGAATCGGTAGCAGCTGCCTTGCCAGTTGCTGTGAAGGTAATCTGGTTGTTATGTATGCGATGCATCCATCTGCAAGGCAGCCACAAGCAATTGACTGTTGATGCCCAACATGCATGTCAGTTGTTGCAGCAGCAGCAGCAGCAGCAGCAGCAGCAGGAGCAGCAGCAGTAGAAATGAAGCTACAGCGACGGCAGCAGCAGCACCTACTCTTCACTGGTGCCAGATGCAGCGTGGTGCTTGCAGTAATATTCAGGAACAGTCATCTTTGCGCCGGCCTTGCTGACTTTGTCATGGTAGGAGAAGCCATCATTGATGGGCGCATAACTGGACGAAAACTCCATGAACGTCAGTGCAGTGACTGTCACAGGGCATCAACAATAAATTGCGGCGCCAAGATCAAACATACAAACACGTTTGTTGGATCAGTTTGTTGCTGAGTATGGAGACCGCTGTCATAGCACTGGGGTTTCGCTGAAGTTCAAAAGGCCCGGCACATGGCAGGGGGCAGGACATGTATTTCGTGATTGTTCTGCTGAAACATCAGACTCGACAAAACAGCATTGTAAAGGGTAACAACAGCTGGTGGAGCGCTTACGTGGTGTGTCGGTGTTCGGCATCAGCACGGTCAAACCATGGGGACTACCGATTTGGAGCAGCATGCAGCAGTGTATGATTCAACAAACATTTTTGCCGTTGGCACAGCTCATCATGCAGCTGAGACCGGATCTTTAGACGAGTTGGCAGCAGCAGAGGCAGCAGGGAAGGCGCGAGGATACCCTGCCCTTGTAACACTGGAGACGCGTGATGACATTCTGCAGTGTGTGCCTCTGCACGTTGCTGCAGAGAAGGGGCAGCATAATGTTGTGCAGGTGGGGCCCCCGGCAACCAGCAGGCGGTGGTTCCAGCTGTGGCAGGCATACAGTGCAAGCATGCCAGTACGCAACCAGCGTGCACCATGCTTGCCTCATGCTCAGATTACTTTGACCGGTTTGAAGCATGCATCAGGTTATCTTTGCAGCAAAGCACGCCTTGCAGGAGGCTTTGGTAAATGTTTGATGCTTCTGTACCATCACCTGTCCCATTGCCCTGCAGTACCTCATCGCATGTGGCGTAGACCTAGACGCACCAGATGGGAACGGCGTGAGGCCGCTGCACCTGGCCGCCATCACCAACAGGCTAGACATTGTCAAGCTGCTGATCGACAAAGGCGCCAACCCCACCAAGCAGGACAGTGAGGGTGACGTGCCACTGTGAGTTATGGGCAGCTTGCTGCTGTGCAAACAGCAAAGCAGACCAGCACATTTCAAACGCCGAAGCTGCTGCTTTACACCATATGAGATAACAGTAGCTTGTGTGTGATCAAAAGCTATGGTCTAGTTGCGTTGAAAAGGCTGCACACTGCTGCTGGCTTGCAGGCACTGGGCAGCAACCAAGGGGCACACTGAGGTGAGCAACAGCCCCTGCTGGCTAGCAGGCTGCCGTCAGTGGATACTGGCACCCCAGCTCGTGCCTGTGGAGTTCATGTGGGTCTGCAACGGCACGGGCTCAGCAAAGCCGTAGACATAATGCAGTTGCTTTGTCTAGGCTCCTGAACAGCTTCGCGCCACACACAGCCTGGCTGCCACGTTGAACAGCACAGCCTGAGTTGCCTGTGCTGTATGCAGATGATGGAGATGCTGATGGACAGGGGCTCAGCAGTGGATGCAGGCAACAAAGGCGGCTGGACAGCACTGCACAGGGCTGCACTCACAGGGCGCGTGCCTGCATGCCGCCTGCTGCTGCGGCGCGGGGCAGGGCTGAACAGCATCACCAAGGACGGCCGCACAGCACTGCACTTGGCAGCACTGCAGGTGTGCTCTGCAGGGAGGGAAGACACACAATTGCTGCAGCAGCAGTTGAAACTGATCACTGCTGAAGCAGCAGCTGGCATGATCATTTTGAAATCATTGACATGCTGCTAGCAGACCTTGTTCTGGTGGCACAGTTTAGGCGGCACAGCAGGTGATGCAAGGGAAGAGTACTGTCTAGAGGCAGTGAGAGTGACCCAACTGCTCTGCCGTGCTTGGACATCATGCAGAACCAGCTAGGTGTGATGGAGCTGCTGCTGGACATGGGTGCAGGCACGCATTTTAAGTGAGTGCAATTCTGGGAAGGGTGCTGCTGGTGCTCCATGGGGCAGCACAGGCAGCTGCCTTAGTATCTAGGCTGCTGCACTGCACAATACTTGCAGCGACAGTGCCGCAGCTTGCTGTACCAACACCAACTACAAGCTGCATCAAAGTATGCTTGGACGCTGCTGTTGTAGGGACTGCTACGGGCAAACAGCAGCTGAGGTGTGCATCACTGATGCAGCGCGGGGGCTCATGCAGGAGAAGTGTGCAGCAAGGGCTGGCGGCAAGGCCAGCACAGCAACACCAGCCAGCAGCAGGCCAGCATCAAGCACCAGGTGAGCTGGTCCAGTCTGATCGCTGGCATGCTGGATTGCTGCTGACCACTGCTGGGTCATCAATTGCTGAGATATGTCCTGTAACGCCAAGCCACATCTGCTATCATCTTAGCACCTGCTGTCATCTGCTGCTGCTGCTGCTGCTGCTGCTGCTGCTGCTGCTGCAGCCCGGCCAAGCAAGTAGCTGCCAAGCCTGTGAGCCACAGCATCACTCACGTGCCTGAGATGCCACGCTTCAAGCCAGCCCACAACACCAAGTGAGCGCTACCTCACTCCTTTCGCGGAGGAGCCTTCTGTTGCTAAGCACAGAGCATCATGCAGATTGCTTGCTGCCCCGGGCAGCTTGAGGCAGCCGGCTGCTGCCAACAACCGCCGCATTCACTAGCAGTACTCCCAGTGCAGGGCACAACCTCTTTGGCAGCGTAATCACCTGTATGCTAGCAAGTTGTGGCGTTCTTGACAGTAGAGCCAGCGTGTGCTGCAACAGCTGTCCACGTGCTGGCTTCTGCCTGCCTTCTGCTGCCCATGCAGCCTGGACGATGATGGCTTCCCAGCTGCTGTGCAGCACCAGCAGGAGGAGCTGCAGGGCGTGCCGTCGGCCTCAGACCTTGGCGGTACAGAGCTGCTGCTGCTGTCCAATCCAATGTTAGGACAGCAGCTGCTGCCAGAGCAGGTGTGTGGAACTTGGCCCGATTTGCTGAACTGCTGCCAGCAAAGCACCCGCAACGTAATTGGTGTCATCCGCACAGCGTGTGCTTTAGTTTGGTCAACTGCAGCAGCTGTAATGCTCTCGAGCATTGCATGCAGTGTGAACACATTCAATACAAAAAACCCTAATACTGTGCTGGCATACCGCTGGATGCAACTGCAGATGCCTTCATTGCTGAGCAGTGGCGGCAGCAGGCACTCTTTGCTGTCATACCAGGCGCCAATGCAGCAGCAGCAGCAGCAGCAGCCAGGGCAGCTGTCAGCCTCTTCCAGCCTCCGCAACCGCAGTGCAGCAGGAGCATCAGAGGATGCGGAGGGGCCTGCTGACTCACAGGGCCGGGCCTTGCCGCTGCTGGTACCAGAGCAGAAGCCTGCAGGCCCCAACAAGACGTTCCTGGAGAAGTACGGGCTGCAGAAGGCCAAGGGCCTGTTTGCACCTTGACTTGCATATCAAGCGGATGTTTCTTCAATGATGGCGTGGCTGCCTCAAAGAAGCATGCATTTGCTTTGATGCCGTATAGACTGCTGCGTGCATGATTGCCTCTTACAGCGTCAGGGCCGCCAGGATGGTGTTGAGCTCTACGTTATGCTGGTTTGGAAATGATGGTCTCTGCTCACCAGCTTCATCTCGACATGGCTGCATTTGAACCAGTTGATGCATATAAAGAAAGTTGCCGAATTGCATTCATTACAAGCATAAGCATCATGCAACATAATGTGCACTCACATGGCAAGAAGTGGTCCCCCGAAAGGCCACCGTGGCTGCTGCCGCACGTTGCTGCACTTTTTGGCACTTGACTCAGATATGGCAAGGTGCGCGGTATGCTTGCACGGTGAAGCTGACCCAATGTCGTGTTACAAACCTCCTGATGATACGGCAGGTGTACAGGAAGCTGTGGTGCTGCCAAGGGGCGCACCCGTGTCACATATATTCAAGGGTTATAACGTGTTACGCCCTTACTGAGACAGTTGAAAGACGGCTTGGCCAGATACAACGTGTTACAACAACCCCATACCACCAGCTGGCTGGGTAACTCCATTAGGCATTATTGAACGCTGCCAGCGGCTTGTAGCCACGACAACAACGTGGTGATGTCTGACAGGCTGCGACTGCAACCTCGTTGATATGGCACCCAACCCATCACAAGCAGCCACACAGCAGAACCTATCCCAAAGGTGGCCCACAGTGCAGGCTATGTAATGTACATGACATGTGCCTATTGTACACCTGCAGAGATGATGCGGCCAGTACTGGCAGGCACAGCTAAAGCATTGCGCAGCATGAGCGCAGCCAGACACACCCACAACAACTTTGCACAAGTAACATACATACAACTGTGCCAGCATCAAGCTGCAGCTTCAGTGTGGATTTCTAGAAAATCTATGACCACTGAATCAACAGAGCAGGATGCATGATGGTGTACAAGTCGTACAGTGAGGCCTCTGCACATGCAGATTGACAGCAGCAGGACACACTCTGCCTGCCTGGCAGCACACGCTCGTGCCCTGCATGCACTACGGCAGCTGCCGTACAGTCGCAGCAGCTCTTTGCAGCCCTGAGCATCGAGCAGCTCCCCAGCTAGGTGCAGCTGCCAGTGAACCTGCACAGCCTCCCGTCGCCTCCACGCAGCATGTGCCGGCGCTGCACACAATGCACGAGGCCGCTCAGCATGCCAGGCTGCCCTCTGCGCCGCTGTCGCTGCTGCTGCCGCTGCTGCCAAAGGTGTTCTCGCCGCTGTAGGTGATGTACAGGAAGCCGTCCTCGTCCTTGTGGTCCTCGTACACAGACGACATCAGCGCGGCTGCAGGCGCAAGCAGGCAGCAGCACACACAGCAGGGCAGAGCTCAGCAACAGAGCACTGACACACGGCCCTCAAGACAACCTGCGACGAGCCTGGGTGTGTACACCTCAGTTGTGCCATGCGCCGTGCTCTCTGGCCATATAGACCTAGCCACGAGCATTCTGCGCAAGCCTATGCGTCCAAGCAACCATGCAGCATTACATGGCCGACAATACTGGCCAACACCTGCTGAAGGGGTCCTTGCAGCGACCACGACCATGTCAGCGAGCTAATGGCTCTGCACCGACAAGCCAGCGCACTAACACCGCAGCAGCAGGAGCAGCAGCAGCTGCATGCAACACCAGCAACACGACCTGCACAGCAAGCATCACGCCATTACCTGTAGGCGGCAGCACATTCTTCACAAAGATGAAAATGGCCTTCTCAGGGCTCAGCTTGATGCGCTTGCGGATGACATACACAAACTGGCCGACCGTCAGGTCAGACGGCACCAGGTACCTGCAACAGCAGCAGCGGCAGCAGTGTTCGGGCGTGTCAGCCTGCTACGTGATGCCTGTCCCAACCGGCACGGATGGCTGAAAAGTGGCGCAACAGCTGCCTCGAAGATGACGAAATGCCAGCAAGCTTACTTTTTCTTGTCGATGTCTGGGATGTCGCTCTTCTCAGCCTTCTCCACAATCACCTGCAGCAGCAGCAAGGTGAGTAGGTGCCAGCTCAGCTGTCACCAGGGCCATGCCCCAGAGGCGCTGCCCCGGCCGTGTGCCCGCCTCAACCACCCACCGGGATTCTGTCTGGGTACTTGTCGCGGATGCGAGCTGCCTCAGCTTGCCTCTTCTCTGTTTGCACACACAGACAACAATGGACAAACGGGAAGGGTCAGCTCGGGGCCAGAGGCTGCAAATGCAAGCCACAACAAGCGATCATTATGTTTACCACCTCAGCTGTGCAATGCAGTGCATCAGGTTCACCTAGGGGGTGCTCGTCCTTGAACGTCCTCTTGGACATGTCTGCAGGCTGATATGTTCACGCTGGATGTAAAGGTATAGCTGATAACAAAAAGTTGCTTAACACGGCTGCCTGGACAGTGGCAGGGACGCGCACGAGAGTTATTGAAGGGCGAAGGCCAGAAAGGGGAACAAGCCTAGGCAAAGATGAGAGGGTCAGCAAAGCTGCATGAAGTTGCTGGTAAAACTCAAGGAGTTCAAGATCCAGAAAACAAGCACAGCTTTCAACCAGGGCACCTCTTCGCGGTTCTGGTTTCCTAGACCTGTCCTGTCACTCTCGCTTGCAGCTTGTTTCTTGTGCCAGGCGCAATGGGGCTAATCCTCTGATACAGTAAGCATAACCTGCAGGCCAGCCAACCATCCGCAACCTGCGTTCGCCGACACACTGCCGACTCCTCCCGTCAGCACAGCCTCTTGAGCGCAGATCGAAACTCTGAACATAGTACATATCTCACACAACGTTGCTTCAAGTTTCCAACCAGCGGTTAGTCACCCGTAGAGCCAGCAGTAGGAGAAGGCAGCAGCAGCAGCAGCAGCAGCAGCAGCAATGGGAAAGGACAAGGGCGAAAAAGCAAAGGCAGAGAAGCCGGAGGTGTCGTATGAGGAGAGGAAGAAGTACATCAGTGTCATTGCAAAGCCCCTAGCAGACGAGAAGCTGTGCAAAAAGGTGCTCAAGCTCTCAAAGAAAGCAGCCAAGAGGAAGCAGATTAAGCGGGGCGTCAAGGAGGTCGTCAAGGCTATTCGCAAAAACACAAAGGGGTGAGCAAGCAGCATGCTGCTTGGCTAAAAGTCGCTTCATTCCTGCTTCATGGGAGCAGCTGTTACTGGTCAAGGATAGCAACCACAGCCTCGCAAGCTATGATGGCATGGTTCCAGCAGCCAGTTGATGTGTTGTCACCTACTGTCAGCAGCAACAGCAAGGGCTGGCAAGCGCATGCGGTGGTTGCTGCATCTGTGGCTAGCAAGCAGTGGTTCAAACGCTTGCCATCCTGGCTTTCTGTGCTCAGTGCTCGTGCTTCCGTGTGTTGTGCCTGCAGCATTTGCGTGCTGGCTGGCGACATCTCGCCCATTGATGTCATCACACACATACCCATCGTGTGCGAGGACAACAAGGTGCCATACATCTTCGTGCCCTCAAAGGAGGTGAGCCACTGCAGCCAGGCTCAGCAGGCTCAGTACAAGTGGCAGCACGGCTGCAGCTGCAGGAGCGCCATCAGCGGCTGAGCATCATTGGCGGTCAGGCTTCGTACCCTAGCAGGCTGCAAGTTAGTGGCTCAGGGCATGGTTCTGAAATCCCCGTCAGTTCTGGCTTCATCATCTGCTATGGGTTGACAATGTGTTGATGCAGCAGCGGCAGCACCCTTATTCAGCTTGGGGTGCGCAATTCATCTACAGCTCGGGGCATGGCGTCAACAGCTGTCTCAGGCTGGTGTTGATGTTGTGGCAGCAGGCAGGTCACATTGGCAGTAGCGCTGTAAAGCGCGACACACTCCTGCTCAGTTCTGCCAGCCTCCTTTCTTTCTTGCCAAGAAGTGTGTGCAAGCACCCAGCTCCTGCGCACAAGGCAGCCTGTGCACTGGTGCATTTGTCACCCGCCACGCTCTGCTGTGCCAGCTTTCTTGATTACGCTGCTGCTGCTGCCGCTGCCGCCGCTGCTGCTCACGTGCGTCCATATGTGCAGGAGCTGGGTGCGTCTGGCCTCAGCAAGCGGCCCACCAGCTGCATGCTCATCCTGCCCAAGCCTGTCAAGGGCGGCAAGGACGACGCGGAGCAGAAGGAGTTTGACGAGGCCTACGGCGAGGTGGAGAAGAAGATCAAGGGCGCAGAGGCGTGAGCATCGGCCTGCTGCTTGCAACAGGCGCGGAGGCCGCAGCTGAGCACGTTGTGCAGCCGCTAGCAGGCCAGCAGGCAGGTGGCACCTGGGAGCAGCAGCAGCGCCTTGTCACACAGGTGTCTGCAGCACTGCTGAGTTGCACCCACCGGCAGCTGCAGCAGTGGCTGGCAACAGGGGCTGCAAGAAACAGCAAGAGGCAGCCAGCAGCTTGCCGTCCGCGTTGTTGGCGGGCTGAGATGGCGCTGGGAGCGGCATGCCACACCTTTGCTGCCAGCCTTTGCTGTGCCCAGCAGGCTGCTGTGGCCGTAGTTGGATGTTCTGTCCAGTCATATGCTTGCTGTATGATTTGGGCAGGCTTGTACACTAGTTTGCTTGTGACGCAGAGCAGCAGGCTCGTCGCTGTTGCTGCAATGCAAGCATAGGTTGCTAAGCACCTGGTCAATCTCAGGGTGCTAGCACAGTGAGCGCTCACTGAGGTCTCACCAGGCATGCTGGTTGTCGGTTGGTTGTTTGCAGCTGCAGCTTTACTTCGGATCAGCTATTGTGTGATATATGTATAGTTCAGCACCAGGGACGTATCAAGGATTGCCCACGTGTGCTGCTGACGAGTTTGCTCTGCAAAGCTAGCCAAGCCATGCCAGGCATGATCCTGGTCATGTGTTTTGGCGCACCTGCTCATAGCCCAAGCATGTGTGTAACGCTTGTATCAAAAAATTTCAATGAAGTTCACATCCATGAAAGTAACACCGAGTGACAGCTGAAGATGCTTGCCTCAGGCACCCTGTGGTGCGGAAGTTGCACAGACAGGGCGGGTGGTTGTGGTTCGAGTTGCGCGTTTGAGAAGCCCCAGTCCAGAGCACGCAGGGCTGGTGTTGAGCGCCAAACATGCATGTTAAGAAGTGGTAAAACACTGCTGCGCTGAAGTCCATACGTGCTGTCACCGTGTCTCCACACTGCTGTGAGTTCTGCTCGGATACTCGCAAGTCGAGCGCACTGCTATCCCAGCGCAGGTCACAAAGTGGAATTTGCAATGCAAGTCAATGTTCTTCAGCGCGCAAAGTGCACGGCCCTGGTCTGCAAGCCCAGGCGCTGCATAAGGCTAGTTAGGGCTGCAGCAGACACCAAGCAGGCTGCTGTTGCCACCCAGCAGAACCCCTGGGCGCAGCCAGGCTACAAGGGTGCCGTTGTCAGCCAGCTACCGGAAGCACAGCAAGCAGCAGCTTTTGCCGCGATAGCAGCTGGGATTGCTGCTGGGACGTTCCTGTGTGCGGGAGTGGTTGGCCCAGCAGTTTCAGCGCACCTGCCTTCATTCCTGCAAGTGACCGCCAAGTCATGGTTCCCACTGGGACCAATCTTTGCAGCAGCAGGTAAGCCATGGAGTCTTGCAGGCATGAGGTGGTCTTCAGCTGCTGATACTGCAGGTTGTGAACATTTGCGTGACAGTCAAGCTGCAGTCTGGCAGTGCGCAGCAGCAGGTGACTAGGTACCACAGAGGGCTTGTTGCTCAGGCGTCCAAGCCAACAGCATCAGTAGAGTCATTGTTAGCTGGTCGTGCTATAGATGCGCAAGAAGCAATACTTTACAACAACTCAAGCTCCTGAGGCAACATGCATGCACTGTTGGCGAAGTGCACCAACAAGCCTGCTGCTGATGCCCTGCCAGGTGTGGCTCACTTCACCGAGGAGCAGGGCTTCAAGGACATGTACCCGCACCAGGTGACAATCGCAGCTGCAGCGTGTGGCGTATGCAGCATGAATGCAGCTGGCAACGCTAGCAGTGCTCCGTGTGTGTGCTTGATAATTGCAATGCCTGAACAGCAGTGTGCGTCACCAAGGAATGCCAGATTCTAGTGCCGCAACCACAGGCGCCCCTCCAGCACCTTCACTGCCATCTGTGGCTGCTGACTGTGCCTCGCAGGGAGCCTGGGGGTTCTGGCGCCTACCTGGATCTGACAAGTTTCACGTGCAGTGGACGGGTGAGTGGAGGGCGCATGCATGCCAACTTTGTCTGCATCGCACGAGTCAATGCGGCTGCTGCTCTCACAGCTGTTTTCAAGCTGGGGTCAGCTACAAGCATGCACCACATGATGCTTCATGTGTATGCGACAGCCTCACAGGACAGGACACTGAGGAATTTTGCGTGTTGGCGTGCTTTTTGGCGGAAGCTGGAGCAACCTTTGGTGACCTTACAAGAGCGATGAAAGAGCTCCAAAAAAGTCTGTGACCAGACTTCCAGAGTGCATGTAAGCAGACATGGACAGGTGCATCGAATGAGGTGGAAAGCCAGCTAGATCATGTCAGAAGACAGGGACAGGTGTAATGAATGAGATGCAAGCCATCCATCTGATCAACATCACCTACAATCAAGCGAGCATTTAACACCGATTGGTCGTAGTCATGCACATCACAAGAGAACCCGTGTGTTGTTGTCTGGCTGCTATCTCCCCGGCTCCTGCCACCAGGTGTTGCAGAGATCTTGGGTGGCGCAGGGCTGTGCCTGGGGGCGCTGCCCTTTGACTTTGTGCCATCGTGGCTCAGCCCAGCCAGTGCGCTGGGGCTGTTCTTCCTCACAATTGCAGTGACGCCGGCCAACATCTACATGTACGTTTGTCAGGTTCCGTACCTGGCTCCTGTGCAGCTACATGTAGCATTGTGTTGCATTGCAACACAAACGCTCAGCTCTTGCGCCCGCATGTGTACTTGCTGCTATCACCGTCAGGCCAGCATGTATGTTCTAGGGTGCAAAGTTTGTTCTGCAAAATTCCTTCAAACCATTCTACGTCAGCAACTGTTGAGCATTGTCGTCCATATGGCCATAAACCCATGTCTGCGTACACATGGTTTGGCTGCTACAGGTACACGCACAATGCACCGGGACCTGTCCCGCCATCTGTGACGCCTGAAATTCCACCACAAGGACATGCGGCGCGAGGAGTGATGCAGATGGTGCTGCTGAGCGCGTTGTGGGGCATTGCGACTGCAGCTAGCTGATAAACCACCGGGGGTGATCAAGTGCATGCATAAACAGTTCAAACTTGCCCAGTGTAACGAATTCACTTTGGTGTCTCCAGCAAGTTCATGGCCGCTACCAGGAAATTATACGAACGAGCTCCGTTGACATGTGCTGAGCCCAAGAGGACGGCCTCAAAGACAAGCATGGAGCTATCGCTTTGTGAGGAACAACCCTGCACCGCCATGCTTAGCGTCTCCATTTTGGGTGGTGCGGTTTTGTGTAGTTGTGTTTGTGGCACCGACTGACTGCCGTGTATCATAGGATGTGGGCAATACTACATGCAGCGAGACATGCTCGGTAAATTGTTTGTAGATAAGTCAGTTACAAGGGTTGAACCTAGCAGCCGTTAACCCACTCCGTAACAAAACTCATTGAGAGGATGACGCAACTTGGTAACAAAAAAAACATGTTCGACACTCACCCGAGACTGATTTTTGCAAGCGGCTGTTAGACTGCCATGTTAGACCGCCTAGTAAGGAGCACACCCGGGGCGTTCATGTGAGGACAACTAGTGCAAGACGGCATAGTGCTGCAGCCGACATGGTGGCACATCCGAAGGAGAGCAGAGCCGGTGTATGGCAGACTAATACGCAACAACAGTGGGCATAGCCACTGAAGCAGGATGGCACGGTTTGGTGCAGCATGAAGTATGCATTTGTGGTGAGCTTGCCAAGGCTCCACAACATGCGATGCTGATCACTAAACGATAGTTTGCCAACCGAAAGGATCACTAAAGGATCACTAAAGGATAGTTTGCCAACCGACTCTTGAAAACCGAATAAAACAACAACACTACGAATTATGCTGTTGCACCAAAATGTAGCCTGGGCGCAGTGATGCCAGCCAAGTTCTTCGTGTATGCACATGCATTTGTGGTGAGCTTGCCAAGGTTGCACAGCAAGAAATGCTGCTCACTTTAGTGACAGTTTGCCAACTGCGTCTTGAAAACCGTCTTACAAACAACCATAATGCGACATATTATGCTGCTACACCAAAATCTAGCCAAGGCGCAGTGATGCCGACGACGTTCTTTGTGTATGTAAATGCAATCAAGGTGAGCTTGCCAAGGCTGCACAACAAGCGATGCTGCTCACTTTTTGTGACAGTTTGCCAACTGCCTCTTAAAAACCGTCTTACAAACAACCATAATACGACACATTATGCTGTTGTACCAAAATCTAGGTTGGGTGCAGTGATGCCGACGAAGTCCTTCGTGTATGTAAACGCAATTGTGGTGGACTTGCTAGGCGTGCACAACAAGCGATGCTGTTCAGTAAAAATATGGTTCGCCAACTGCGTCTTGAAAACCGTCTTTTTTTTTAAGCAAGAACGTTACAAGGGCTGACCTAAATAACTGTGCACTTGCTCCATATAAAGATCCATTGAGAGAGTGAGGCAACCTGTTCCGCACTCACCCCACAGGTCTCTTGTACCGTCTTACAAACAACCATAATACGACTTTTTTTTTTTGAAGCAAGATCGTTACAAGGGCTGACCTAAATAACTGTGCACTTGCTCCATAAAAAGATCCATTGAGAGAGTGAGGCAACCTGTTCCGCACTCACTCCACAGGTCTCTTGCACCAAGAGACGCTGTCACACGATCATGCAGACAGCCCCGTGCGGAGCAGCCCCGAAAGGCATCCAGGACCTGACCGAGTGCCCAGACTCCACTAAAATCACAGTCGCGCAATGACGTCCTGTGATGTGTGACAGACCGTGATTGGCCCTTGCAACAAAATCTGTCCATGGCGTAACTGTCAGCTATCTCTGCATGGTGACTTGCACACCTCTAAAGCCAAAGCCACACACACACAAACTTATCCACACATGCTGCACACATCCTCGTACTCTGCTACCCACACGCACGCATACATAACGTACTCTGCTACCCACACACATGCATACATAACGTATCCCGGCCATCAACTTAGCCTTTGCCATACTATTTTGCAACACATCACAACGAGGAACGACGGCCACTACTCCAACGAATGCATTGTACACCCTGCCGGAACCGTCAAAACAGACCACCACGCCTCGTAGACCCGTGCCCAATCCATCCCTCACATGCCAGCCGCGCTGGCCCGAACCTTGATGCGACCATTTGCGCCCATCCTATACAGTGCTCCCCACTTCTGCTCAAAGTCAACAAGTTTGATCTCAGGCGACCTTCCCTGCAGCCATGCAAACGGTATCCCACAACCTATCCTAACATCTACTTCCACCCTATCCCACTCCCTCTGAATTTGCTGCCGCAGCTCTGCCAGAAACCTACACGCCACAGCCTTAGCAGCGTATGACGAGCTGCCCGGCTCACCAGTTGTACCCCGTTGACTGCCCATGCTGCTGCTGCTGCTGCTGCTGCTGCCCTCTGCATCGCTGATGCCGTGGCTCTGAGATTGAGAATTGCTGCCTGCATTGTGGCTGCCGCTGCCATCGCTGCCATCTGCACTGGCCACAGTCACGCCAGCCCTGATGCTGCTGCAGCGCACCACCCAAATGGATTCCAGCAGCAGCAGACGCAGCTGCGTCCACATCTGCTGCTGCCCTGCTGGCGGCGCCCACACACTGAAGTCATCCAGCAGCAGCAGACGGCTGTTATTAACAGGGACCACTGCTCCGGGCTGCACACACTGCCATACGACATTTTATGCTGCTACGCCAAAAGCTAGCCAAGGCGCAGTGATGCCGACGGCGTTCTTCGTGTATGTAAATGCAATCAAGGTGAGCTTGCCAAGGCTGCACAACAAGCGATGCTGCTCACTTTTGTGACAGTTTGCCAACTGCCTCTTAAAAACCGACTTACAAACAACCATAATACGACATATTATGCTGTTGTACCAAAATCTAGGTTGGGTGCAGTGATGCCGACGAAGTTCTTCGTGTATGTAAACGCAAGTGTGGTGGTAGGACAGACATGCGTAGCCAAGCGGAGCGGCCTTCGAAGCGTCACTAAGGACGAATTTTCGGTCCGGCGTGCCGGCTGGCCCAATACAGGAAGCTGCTTGGTGTGCATCGTGAAAGTTGATTTATTATTATAACTTTTTGTTAAATGTTAATATATGAATTTTAAAGCCATACGAATGTCCAGGGTGCAGGATGCAAAGGTGTCGGTGCATCGCCACTGGAAACTCACTGGACGGCTAAAATCCCTACTGGTCGCTTTTCTCCCGTAGGTTTTTTTTTGAAGCAAGAACGTTACAAGGGCTGACCTAAATAACTGTGCACTTGCTCCATAGAAAGATCCATTGAGAGAGTGAGGCAACCTGTTCCGCACTCACCCTTCAGCACTGTGAGCTGACCCCCCCTGTTTCAGCAGACATTAGGCAGAATTCAGTGCCTGCAACACTGAATTTTGCTGACTGCGGTGAAATTTTCAGCTGGCCTCTGAAGTCGGGTGAAAACAGGTTGATTTTTAGGCGCATACTTTCAGCACTTCTCACTGCTGAGTATCCCTGAATTTGTCATCACCCGCCTGATTTTTCAGTGTTTTTAGTCCTGGCTCGCTCTCCAGCTCGCTCTCAAGCTCTCTGTGTCAACACTATGATGCAGTCTAAGGAAAACTAGGCTGAATAGACGCGAATATGGAGAGTCTTGCAGTCATCGACCGAGACAGGTAGGTTTAAATCCCTGGGAGCATATGTTAAGCCCCAAGCTCTCACGCAACGCACATGCCCTGCATATAAGGCGATTCTATACCAGCTTAACGGCTTTTAAGAGCTTGGTTTCAGTTGCCTGCGACCGTCCGGCACTGAGAGCAATTGCTCTCAGGCGTCGGGTCTCTTGCTGGTCACGTTTCTTGCGCTTGTGTTTGTGTTTGTTACACATGGGGGCCAGGCAATTCCAGCCTCTTGAACTGGCGTATCATACCAGCCAGGTAGGGTTTCAGTCCAACTCCGTCCCCCACCACCATCACGACGGAACAGCAAGTCTGCAGCCTCACTGCCCGCCTAGCAAAATGACCACAATGCTGCAGCACAACCGAGTGGTCGCCTCCAAGGGACAGCATGGCATGGCAAAGCAAGCATGTAAGCGCATGGCATGATACAGCATGCAAGCAACACTTACAGAGACCTGGCTGCAACACCACACTGTTGTTGCTGCATGACAAAGCACTAGGCTGCACTACATCCCAGCACAAAGAAAACCACTCCTACCGCTGCAACTAGCTAAGCTGACCTACAAAAAAACACTCCTACCGCTGACTACATGCAGCAACTCCACTGTGTGGCTACACTGTCACCACAAGCAAGGGCACCACCACCGCCCCAGGTAGCTGCCTGAACAATTTTCATAGTCATCGTATCTTTTATTATGATGTGCACAACACATCTAGCAGGCACACAGGCCAACATGCTCTCAACTACCGGCCTTGGCCGTCTGTCACACAGTAGCCAGTAGCGTGCGAGTGCTGCGAGTGCCGCTGGGCACAGGCAACACAGGCCTAGGGAAACACAACGGCAAGCACATCCAAGCCTCTGCTGCTGGCCGTTGGAGAAAGGGACGTGACAGAGCTGGTCAAGGGGTTGCAGTGCACTTGGATACCTCTGCAAACCATGCCATCCAAGCATGTTGCGTGGCATGCACAAGAAGCAAGGCTTGCAGGATGCAGCTGTGAAGATTTTTGAGTCGTTCTGGTGTCCTACTGGCAGATGGTTTGTGTTGTGTCTTCAACTGGCTGATGAGCAAGGCTGCTGCTGCTGCTGCTTCTACTGCAACTGCTGCTGCTTCTGCTGGTTTTTTTTTTGAAGCAAGATCGTTACAAGGGCTGACCTAAATCGCATGTCTGTCCTAGGCAGGTGAAAACCTCACATGCTGGTTGGTGGAACGTACGGGGGAAAAGCGACCAGTAGGAATTTTAGCGGTCCAGTGAGTTTCCAGTGGAAAAATAAAGTTTCCAGTGGCGATGCACCGCAACCCTTGCCAACCTGCATCCTGCACCCTGGACATTCGTATGGCTTTAAAATTCATATATTAACATTTTACAAAGAGTTATAACAAAAATCAACTTTCACGATGCACACCAAGCAGCTTCCTATATTGGGCCAGCCGGCACGCCGGACCGAACATTCGCCCGTAGCGGCGCTTTGAGGGCCGCTCCCTTTGGCTACGCATGTCTGTCCTAGGCAGGTGAAAACCTCACATGCTGGTTGGTGGAACGTACGGGAGAAAAGCGACCAGTAGGAATTTTAGCGGTCCAGTGAGTTTCCAGTGGCGATGCACCGCAACCCTTGCCAACCTGCATCCTGCACCCTGGACATTCGTATGGCTTTTAAATTCATGTATTAACATTTTACAAAGAGTTATAACAAAAATCAACTTTCACGATGCACACCAAGCAGCTTTCTATATTGGGCCAGCCGGCACGCCGGACCGAACATTCGCCCGTAGCGGCGCTTTGAGGGCCGCTCCGCTTGGCTACGCATGTCTGTCCTAGGCAGGTGAAAACCTCACATGCTGGTTGGTGGAACGTACGGGAGAAAAGCGACCAGTAGGAATTTTAGCGGTCCAGTGAGTTTCCAGTGGAAAAAAAAAGTTTACAGTGGCGATGCACCGCAACCCTTGCCAACCTGCATCCTGCACCCTGCACATTCGTATGGCTTTAAAATTCATATATTAACATTTTACAAAGAGTTATAACAAAAATCAACTTTCACGATGCACACCAAGCAGCTTTCTATATTGGGCCAGCCGGCACGCCGGACCGAACATTCGCCCGTAGCGGCGCTTTGAGGGCCGCTCCCCTTGGCTACGCATGTCTGTCCTAGGCAGGTGAAAACCTCACATGCTGGTTGGTGGAACGTACGGGAGAAAAGCGACCAGTAGGAATTTCAGCGGTCGAGTGAGTTTTCAAGTGGAAAAAAAAGTTTCCAGTGGCGATGCACCGCAACCCTTGCCAACCTGCATCCTGCACACTGGACATTCGTATGGCTTTAAAATTCATATATTAACATTTTACAAAGAGTTATAACAAAAATCAACTTTCACGATGCACACCAAGCAGCTTCCTATATTGGGCCAGCCGGCACGCCGGACCGAACATTCGCCCGTAGCGGCGCTTTGAGGGCCGCTCCGCTTGGCTACGCATGTCTGTCCTAGGCAGGTGAAAACCTCACATGCTGGTTGGTGGAACGTACGGGAGAAAAGCGACCAGTAGGAATTTTAGCGGTCCAGTGAGTTTCCAGTGGCGATGCACCGCAACCCTTGCCAACCTGCATCCTGCACCCTGGACATTCGTATGGCTTTAAAATTCATATATTAACATTTTACAAAGACTTATAACAAAAATCAACTTTCACGATGCACACCAAGCAGCTTCCTATATTGGGCCAGCCGGCACGCCGGACCGAACATTCGCCCGTAGCGGCGCTTTGAGGGCCGCTCCGCTTGGCTACGCATGTCTGTCCTAGGCAGGTGAAAACCTCACATGCTGGTTGGTGGAACGTACGGGAGAAAAGCGACCAGTAGGAATTTTAGCGGTCCAGTGAGTTTCCAGTGGCGATGCACCGCAACCCTTGCCAACCTGCCGTTCGGTCAGTAGCAGGATGTGCTTTGCATGAAGTGGAGAGTCCATGAATAGTCAGGTGGGGATTGTCTGTGTCGACAATCCGTCACCTATTAATAGGCGTCTTGTGTAGGTGTCGTAATGCTGCCTATAAAGTGCAGCTTTTAGAGGTGTGCAAGTCGCCATGCAGTGATAGCTGACAGTTGCGCCATGGACGGATTTTGATTCAAGGGCCAGTCACGGTCTGTCACACATCACAGGACGTCATTGCGCGACTGTGATTTTAGTGGAGTCTGGGCACTCGGTCAGGTCCTGGATGCCTTTCGGGGCTGCTCCGCAAGGGGCTGTCTGCATGATCGTGTGACAGCGTCTCTTTTTTTTTTTTTTTTTTTTTTTTGAAGCAAGAACGTTACAAGGGCGGACCTAAATAACTGTGCACTTGCTCCATAAAAAGATCCATTGAGAGAATGAGGCAACCTGTTCCGCACTCACTCCACAGGTCTCTGGTACCAAGAGACGCTGTCACACGATCATGCAGACAGCCCCTTGCGGAGCAGCCCCGAAAGGCATCCAGGACCTGACCGAGTGCCCAGACTCCACTAAAATCACAGTCGCGCAATGACGTCCTGTGATGTGTGACAGACCGTGACTGGCCCTTGAATCAAAATCCGTCCATGGCGCAACTGTCAGCTATCACTCCATGGCGACTTGCACACCTCTACAAGCTGCACTTTACAGGCAGCATTACGACACCTACACAAGACGCCTATTAATAGGTGACGGATTGTCGACACAGACAATCCCCACCTGACTATTCATGGACTCTCCACTTCATGCAAAGCACATCCTGCTACTGACCGAACACACCCCTATGAGATATGTGGCATTCTGTAGGAAATGACACCACCTCAGGCACACAAAGCCACACACACACAAACTTATCCACACATGCTGCACACATCCTCGTACTCTGCTACCCACACGCACGCATACATAACGTACTCTGCTACCCACTCACATGCATACATAACGTATCCCGGCCATCAACTTAGCCTTTGCCATACTATTTTGCAACACATCACAACGAGGAACGACGGCCACTACTCCAACGAATGCATTGTACACCCTGCCCGAACCGTCAAAACAGACCACCACGCCTCGTAGACCCGTGCCCAATCCATCCCTCACATGCCAGCCGCGCTGGCCCGAACCTTGATGCGCCCATTTGCGCCCATCCTATACAGTGCTCCCCACTTCTGCTCAAAGTCAACAAGTTTGATCTCAGGCGACCTTCCCTGCAGCCATGCAAACGGTATCCCACAACCTATCCTCTTGGTACAAGAGACCTGTGGAGTGAGTGCGGAACAGGTTGCCTCACTCTCTCAATGGATCTTTTTATGGAGCAAGTGCACAGTTATTTAGGTCAGCCCTTGTAACGTTCTTGCTTCAAAAAAAAAAAAAAAACCTTGCCAACCTGCATCCTGCACCCTGGACATTCGTATGGCTTTAAAATTCATGTATTAACATTTTACAAAAAGTTAGGGATGGATTGGGCACGGGTCTACGAGGCGTGGTGGTCTGTTTTGACGGTTCGGGCGGGGTGTACAATGCATTCGTTGGAGTAGTGGCCGTCGTTCCTCGTTGTGATGGGTTGCAAAATAGTATGGCAAAGGCTAAGTTGATGGCCGGGATACGTTATGTATGCATGTGAGTGGGCAGCAGAGTACGTTATGTATGCGTGCGTGTGGGTAGCAGTGTACGAGGATGTGTGCAGCATGTGTGGATTAGTTTGTGTGTGTGTGGCTTTGTGTGCCTGAGGTGGTGTCATTTCCTACAGAATGCCACATATCTCATAGGTGTATGTTCGGTCAGTAGCAGGATGTGCTTTGCATGCAGTGGAGAGTCAATGAATAGTCAGGTGGGGATTGTCTGTGTCGACAATCCGTCACCTGTTAATAGGCGTCTTGTGTAGGTGTCGTAATGCTGCCTGTAAAGTGCAGCTTGTAGAGGTGTACAAGTCACCATGCAGTGATAGCTGACAGTTACGCCATGGACAGATTTTGTTTCAAGGGCCAGTCACGGTATGTCACACATCACAGGACGTCATTGCGCGACTGTGATTTTAGTGGAGTCTGGGCACTCGGTCAGGTCCTGGATGCCTTTCGGGGCTGCTCCGCAAGGGGCTGTCTGCATGATCGTGTGACAGCGTCTCTTGGTACAAGAGACCTGTGGAGTGAGTGCGGAACAGGTTGCCTCACTCTCTCAATGGATCTTTTTATGGAGCAAGTGCACAGTTATTTAGGTCAGCCCTTGTAACGTTCTTGCTTCAAAAAAAAAAAAAATACAAAGAGTTATAACAAAAATCAACTTTCACGATGCACACCAAGCAGCTTTCTATATTGGGCCAGCCGGCACGCCGGACCGAACATTCGCCCGTAGCGGCGCATTGAGGGCCGCTCCGCTTGGCTACGCATGTCTGTCCTAGGCAGGTGAAAACCTCACATGCTGGTTGGTGGAACGTACGGGAGAAAAGCGACCAGTAGGAATTTTAGCGGTCCAGTGAGTTTCCAGTGGAAAAAAAAAGTTTACAGTGGCGATGCACCGCAACCCTTGCCAACCTGCATCCTGCACCCTGCACATTCGTATGGCTTTAAAATTCATATATTAACATTTTACAAAGAGTTATAACAAAAATCAACTTTCACGATGCACACCAAGCAGCTTTCTATATTGGGCCAGCCGGCACGCCGGACCGAACATTCGCCCGTAGCGGCGCTTTGAGGGCCGCTCCCCTTGGCTACGCATGTCTGTCCTAGGCAGGTGAAAACCTCGCATGCTGGTTGGTGGAACGTACGGGAGAAAAGGGACCAGTAGGAATTTCAGCGGTCCAGTGAGTTTTCAAGTGGAAAAAAAAGTTTCCAGTGGCGATGCACCGCAACCCTTGCCAACCTGCATCAAACAAATAAAAATAAAACTGCATCCTGCACACTGGACATTCCTATGGCTTTAAAACTCATATATTAACATTTTACAAAGAGTTATAACAAAAATCAACATTCACGATGCACACCAAGCAGCTTCCTATATTGGGCCAGCCGGCACGCCGGACCGAACATTCGCCCGTAGCGGCGCTTTGAGGGCCGCTCCCCTTGGCTACGCATGTCTGTCCTAGGCAGGTGAAAACCTCACATGCTGGTTGGTGGAACGTACGGGAGAAAAGCGACCAGTAGGAATTTCAGCGGTCGAGTGAGTTTTCAAGTGGAAAAAAAAGTTTCCAGTGGCGATGCACCGCAACCCTTGCCAACCTGCATCCTGCACACTGGACATTCGTATGGCTTTAAAATTCATATATTAACATTTTACAAAGAGTTATAACAAAAATCAACTTTCACGATGCACACCAAGCAGCTTCCTATATTGGGCCAGCCGGCACGCCGGACCGAACATTCGCCCGTAGCGGCGCTTTGAGGGCCGCTCCGCTTGGCTACGCATGTCTGTCCTAGGCAGGTGAAAACCTCACATGCTGGTTGGTGGAACGTACGGGAGAAAAGCGACCAGTAGGAATTTTAGCGGTCCAGTGAGTTTCCAGTGGCGATGCACCGCAACCCTTGCCAACCTGCATCCTGCACCCTGGACATTCGTATGGCTTTTAAATTCATGTATTAACATTTTACAAAGAGTTATAACAAAAATCAACTTTCACGATGCACACCAAGCAGCTTTCTATATTGGGCCAGCCGGCACGCCGGACCGAACATTCGCCCGTAGCGGCGCTTTGAGGGCCGCTCCGCTTGGCTACGCATGTCTGTCCTAGGCAGGTGAAAACCTCACATGCTGGTTGGTGGAACGTACGGGAGAAAAGCGACCAGTAGGAATTTTAGCGGTCCAGTGAGTTTCCAGTGGCGATGCACCGCAACCCTTGCCAACCTGCATCCTGCACCCTGGACATTCGTATGGCTTTAAAATTCCTGTATTAACATTTTACAAAGAGTTATAACAAAAATCAACTTTCACGATGCACACCAAGCAGCTTCCTATATTGGGCCAGCCGGCACGCCGGACCGAACATTCGCCCGTAGCGGCGCTTTGAGGGCCGCTCCCCTTGGCTACGCATGTCTGTCCTAGGCAGGTGAAAACCTCACATGCTGGTTGGTGGAACGTACGGGAGAAAAGGGACCAGTGGGAATATGAGCGGTCCAGTGAGTTTTCAAGTGGAAAAAAAAGCTGCGTCTGCTGCTGCTGGAGTCCATTTGGGTGGTGCGCTGCAGCAGCATCAGGGCTGGCGTGATTGTGGCCAGTGCAGATGGCAGCGATGGCAGCGGCAGCCCCAATGCAGGCAGCAATTCTCAATCTCAGTGATAGCTGACAGTTACGCCATGGACAGATTTTGTTTCAAGGGCCAGTCACGGTATGTCACACATCACAGGGCGTCATTGCGCGACTGTGATTTTAGTGGAGTCTGGGCACTCGGTCAGGTCCTGGATGCCTTTCGGGGCTGCTCCGCAAGGGGCTGTCTGCATGATCGTGTGACAGCGTCTCTTGGTACAAGAGACCTGTGGAGTGAGTGCGGAACAGGTTGCCTCACTCTCTCAATGGATCTTTTTATGGAGCAAGTGCACAGTTATTTAGGTCAGCCCTTGTAACGTTCTTGCTTCAAAAAAAAAAAAAAAAAAAATCTCAGAGCCACGGCATCAGCGATGCAGAGGACAGCAGCAGCAACAGCAGCAGCATGGGCAATCAACGGGGTACAACTGGCGAGCCGGGCAGCTCATCATACGCTGCTAAGGCTGTGGCGTGTAGGTTTCTGGCAGAGCTGCGGCAGCAAATTCAGAGGGAGTGGGATAGGGTGGAAGTAGATGTTAGGATAGGTTGTGGGATACCGTTTGCATGGCTGCAGGGAAGGTCGCCTGAGATCAAACTTGTTGACTTTGAGCAGAAGTGGGGAGCACTGTATAGGATGGGCGCAAATGGGCGCATCAAGGTTCGGGCCAGCGCGGCTGGCATGTGAGGGATGGATTGGGCACGGGTCTACGAGGCGTGGTGGTCTGTTTTGACGGTTCGGGCGGGGTGTACAATGCATTCGTTGGAGTAGTGGCCGTTGTTCCTCGTTGTGATGTGTTGCAAAATAGTATGGCAAAGGCTAAGTTGATGGCCGGGATACGTTATGTATGCATGTGAGTGGGTAGCAGAGTACGTTATTTATGCGTGCGTGTGGGTAGCAGTGTACGAGGATGTGTGCAGCATGTGTGGATTAGTTTGTGTGTGTGTGGCTTTGTGTGCCTGAGGTGGTGTCATTTCCTACAGAATGCCACATATCTCATAGGTGTATGTTTTTTTTTTTTTTTTTTTTTTTTGAAGCAAGAACGTTACAAGGGCGGACCTAAATAACTGTGCACTTGCTCCATAAAAAGATCCATTGAGAGAGTGAGGCAACCTGTTCCGCACTCACTCCACAGGTCTCTTGTACCAAGAGACGCTGTCACACGATCATGCAGACAGCCCCTTGCGGAGCAGCCCCGAAAGGCATCCAGGACCTGACCGAGTGCCCAGACTCCACTAAAATCACAGCCGCGCAATGACGTCCTGTGATGTGTGACATACCGTGACTGGCCCTTGAAACAAAATCTGTCCATGGCGTAACTGTCAGCTATCACTGCATGGTGACTTGTACACCTCTACAAGCTGCACTTTACAGGCAGCATTACGACACCTACACAAGACGCCTATTAATAGGTGACGGATTGTCGACACAGACAATCCCCACCTGACTATTCATTGACTCTCCACTTCATGCAAAGCACATCCTGCTACTGACCGAACATACACCTATGAGATACGTGGCATTCTGTAGGAAATGACACCACCTCAGGCACACAAAGCCACACACACACAAACTAATCCACACATGCTGCACACATCCTCGTACACTGCTACCCACACGCACGCATACATAACGTACTCTGCTACCCACTCACATGCATACATAACGTATCCCGGCCATCAGCTTAGCCTTTGCCATACTATTTTGCAACACATCACAACGAGGAACGACGACCACTACTCCAACGAATGCATTGTACCCCCCGCCCGAACCGTCAAAACACACCACCACGCCTCGTAGACCCGTGCCCAATCCAT
Source organism: Tetradesmus obliquus (assembly GCA_030272155.1). NCBI lineage: Eukaryota > Viridiplantae > Chlorophyta > Chlorophyceae > Sphaeropleales > Scenedesmaceae > Tetradesmus > Tetradesmus obliquus. The sequence continues at coordinate 5,506,356 of CP126194.1, read as the reverse complement.
CCCTCACATGCCAGCCGCGCTGGCCCGAACCTTGATGCGCCCATTTGCGCCCATCCTATACAGTGCTCCCCACTTCTGCTCAAAGTCAACAAGTTTGATCTCAGGCGACCTTCCCTGCAGCCATGCAAACGGTATCCCACAACCTATCCTAACATCTACTTCCACCCTATCCCACTCCCTCTGAATTTGCTGCCGCAGCGCTGCCAGAAACCTACACGCCACAGCCTTAGCAGCGTATGATGAGCTGCCCGGCTCGCCAGTTGTACCCCGTTGACTGCCCATGCTGCTGCTGCTGCTGTCCTCTGCATCGCTGATGCCGTGGCTCTGAGATTGAGAATTGCTGCCTGCATTGCGGCTGCCGCTGCCATCGCTGCCATCTGTACTGGCCACAATCACGCCAGCCCTGATGCTGCTGCAGCGCACCACCCAAATGGACTCCAGCAGCAGCAGACGCAGCTGCGTCCACATCTGCTGCTGCCCTGCTGGCGGGGCCGACACACTGAAGTCATCCAGCAGCAGCAGACGGCTGTTATTAACAGGGACCACTGCTCCGGGCTGCACACGCTGCCACACCTGTTGCGCGTACCACTGCCACGCTGCTGCAGCTACAGGGCACTCCACTAACAAGTGGGTGAGGGTCTCCAGTTGCTGCGGCTGCTGGCACTGCTGTGCTGGGCAGGTAAAGTGAGCCGGCGCGTGTCTGCTGGATGCCAGCATGCGCCGTGCGCCTACCTTCACTCCTGCATGCAGAAGCCGCCAGCCAAACACTCGCAGCCGCCTCGGCAGCTGGGTGTCTTTTAGCCGCTGATAACTCGCCACCCAGCGGTGCTGCCTGGCATTGGCAGCACCCATGGAGTGAGTGATCGGGTCCAGTAGATCATTGTGTGCTGGGCAGCTGATGCGCTGCTGTTGCTGCTCCTGTTGCTGCCGTTGAGCCGTGACTACTGCTGCTGCTGTTGCCGCGCGCTGTCTTGGCAGCTCCCGCTCCCTGGACGGATCCATCCAGGACGCATGGTAAGCCGCCATCATAGCTGCGTCGCTAAACCGCTGGCTGCCACTGCTGCTGCTGCTACGATTGCCAGGCGCCTCGCTATTTTGCTGCATTTGCTGGAAGGACCGTTTCTGAGCTGCCTCCATCTCCCTGCAAGCCGTCCTGTGGCGCCTCAGCACCCAGGCGGTTGCGCCACAGGCGCGGGCGCATGCCGACACCTGATACCCATCCCTCTTTGCACTGCCGACTGCATTGCTCCTGCAGCAGCCTGCATGTTGCCACCTTTGGCGTGAACTGCAGCAAGCTGACAGCAAACCCCATCCCCCATACACTAGGATCTACGCGAATGTCTGCCCAAGCCCCCACCAGGTACCATGACGGCGTGCTTCGCGATTGCTGCTGCTGCTGCTGTTGCTGGTGCTGTCCTTGGTGCTGCTGTTGCTGCTGCTGCTGCTGCTGCTGCTGCTGCTGCTGCTGCTGCTGTCCCTGGTGGTGCTGCTGCTGCTGCTGCTGCTGCTGCCGTTCCTGTTGTTGCTGCTGTCGCGGCTGTTGCTGTTGCCATGCAGCTGGCTGCTGCAGCTGCTGCTGCTGACGTTCCTGTTGTTGCTGCTGTCGTGGCTGCCGCTGTTGCCGTGCTGCTGGCTGCTGCCGCTGTTGCTGCTGCTGCTGCCGCTGCTGCCGCTGCTGTTGTTGCCGCTGAAATGCAGGGTGCGGCACTGCTGTTACATCTACCACACAACATGGCGCCCATTGGAGGGCTGCTGTGTCCATTAGGACAGCTGTTGTGGCCTTCAAGCTGCCATCCTGCTGCACCTTGTAGCACTTGGTGGTGCCATCGTGCTGCAACTGTTGTGCCCACTGTTGCTGCGTGTCGGTCTGCCATGCACCTGTGCTGCCCTCCCGCAGAGTGTGCAGCCATGCCGGCGGCAGCACAATGCCATCTTGCTGCGGCTGTCCAGTTAGCTGCTGCTGCACCTGCCCCAGTGTGGTGCCTGCGCCGTGGCGCAGCTGAGCAGGGAGGGCACCGGCTGCTGCCAACATCTGCCCATCTGAGCTGCTGCCCACGCTGTGGTTCCCCACTAGCAGCTCAAGCTGGATCTGCTGGCTGGTCATGGCGCTGTGCTCGACGTGCCTGTGAATGCCCACGCTTTGCAGCGCCTCTATGTATGCTGATAGGCGCAGCGGCAGCCTGCCGCCCCTGGCGGCAGCCTGCAGCGGCGCCTTTGATCGCTGCACCAACGCTGCCTCCCCTAGTCCTGGCAGTGCGTGGCGCAGGTTGGCCCGCATGAAGGCCTTCCATGGGGCTCGCCGCGGCGACAGCAATGCTGCTGCTGTACGTGCCTGCATTGCTGTGGCGTGCGCCCTGACATCAACCTGCCTCATTCCGCCCATGCTGAAAGGCAGGCTGGCCACTGCTGCCGGAGGGCTTTCATTCCACTGCCGGATGTTGGCTTCTCGAGCGCAGCCCTGCTCTGTCACAAACCCTAAGAGGCGGCGGTGCATCCTGGCCATGATATCTACTGGGACTGGCACGAACTGCGCATGATAGGTGATGCAAGATGCCATCATCTTCTGCGCAACTGCGCAGCGCCCCAAATAGCTGAGATTCTGCCGTGCCCACTGCCGCGCCCGGTATGTGATGGTTTGCAGGCGCTGCGTGTACAGCGCTGCTGCATGCGGCTCTGCGCCTGCTGCTGACAGCAGCAGACCCAGGTGCCTGATCGGGTGTAGTGCTGTATCATGGAACGGTATCTGCGTGGCTGGATCTACCCCTACAAACGGCTGCTGCGTGCCCACTTCCATGCCCTGGCACTTGCTGACTCCCAGCTTGGCGCCACTCGCTGCACAAAACGGTTGTACTGCTTTCCTCACCAGCACAGCAACGCCTTGCCTGCTGGCGGCGTGCAGGGTGGTGTCGTCTGCATGCTGCATGCTGCAGGGTGCTGCTGAGCCATCGGGCATGCTGATGCTGTCCACTTCCCCTGCTGCTTGCAGCGCTCTGCATTTGGCCGCCAGCGGCTGCGCTGCTAGCACATACAGCAGCGGGCTGAGTGGGCTGCCCTGCGCGCAGCCAGAGGGGACGTCAAACACCCTGCTGAGGTGGCCGCCGTTGAACACGATGCGGCCCTGTGTGCCTGCCAGCAGCAGCTGTACCCACCTACGCATGCCTGGCGGGAACTGCATTGCTGCCATGCACTTCATCAGCCATTCCCTGTCTAGCCTGTCATAGGCCTTCTCAAAATCCAGAAACAAAATGCAGCCGGGCTGCTGTTGCGTCCTGAGGAAGTCAACTTCCTCCAGGTGCAGCAGCACATTGTCTGCAATGTCCCTGCCTGGAACAAACGCTGTCTGAGTGCTGTCCACGACGCTGTCCAGCACTGGCGCCGCCCGCAGCACCACCACCTTCGCCAGAATTTTCACATCACAGTTCATCAGCGTGATGGGGCGGTAGCTGGCAGCCTGGTCCCTTGGCTTACCGCCACCCTTGAACAGTAAGGTGATGAGCCCAAGGCGCTGCTGCGGAGACAGCAGCGCCCCCTCCAGACCAAACCGGAAGTTGCATGCTGCCACAAAAGCTGGTCCTAGCTGCTCCCAGAATGCGCTATAGAACTCATACGTGAGCCCATCGCTGCCTGGCACCTTCCCTCTAGGCATGCTGTTGAGTGCCGCTGTCGCCTCCTCCAAGGTGATGGTGCCGTCGCCTGCGGGGCCCAGGCATTGCTGTTGCTGCTCCGAAGAAAGCTGCTTATCCACACACGCAAGCAGCTCCTGCTGCTGCTGTGGGTCGGTGGGGCGTCGCGAGAACAGCCCGTCTTCTGCAGGGTCATAAAAGTCTGCAAGCAGGCTGCCTGCTGCTGCCGCGCCCTCGCTGCTGCCAGTGGACACTGTGGTGCCATCTGCTGCAGCCACAGCGCTGATATACTGCGGCTCCGGCACGGCCTGCCCTAGCCTCGCTCCCCAAAAGCTAGACGGGCCATCAGCGTACAGCTCGTACATCGCATCAGTCTTCTCCTGCTGCTGCTGGCGTTGCTGCACTTCATAATCCAGCAACTGCTGTTCTGCGTGCTGAAGGTTGGTTTGCGTCTGCCCATTGCTGTGCTGGCGCTGCTGCCAGCCGGCTGTTGCCACCGCCCTGCGCAGCCGCCTAAGTTCTGCCTGCTGCTGCAGCCTCTGTCGCTGCATTATGACTGCAGTGGCAGTCACAGCATGCTGCTTAAGGTGCTCAAACTCAGCTGCTGGGTTGTTGCGCGGCCGCTGCTGCTGCTGCTGCTCCACCGCTGCTGACAGGCTCTCCTGCATAGCTGAGACAAAAGCTGCGCCACCCAGAGCAGAGGTGGGGAAGCACCACCTGCGCTGTCCAAGGAGCGGCATGCCAGGCGGCCGCAGCTTGACAACCACAGGGCGGTGATCTGAAGGCTGCCTCATGTGCTGTGTGGCCTTCTGCAGCCAGCCCTCCTCAACCAGGTCTGCTGACAAGAAGACATAGTCAATCCTGCTGGCTGACGTGGCTTGATTTGCTGCTGCTGGCTGGCCCTGATCTCGCCTGCTGCCTGCTGCTGCTGCAGCCGCTACTGCAGCCGCCGCGGCTGCAGCATGAGCTGTGGCTGTAGCGTCTGTTATTGCTGTTGTTGCTGCTGCTGCTGCTGCTGCTGCTGCTGCTGCTGCTGCTGCTGCGGCTGCCGCGTTGCTGCTGCCAGCTGCGCTGCCATGGTAGCTGTAATGCGTAGGCTGCCTGGCGTGCGGGTTGCAGTGTCGCCACGCATCCACCAGGCCCGAGCGCACAGTGACGCGCTGCAGCTGCGCTGCCCCCACCATGCGGCGCGAGTGTCGCGCCCGCGTGCCAGCCACTGGCTGCACGTCGATTTCCTGCAAGGCACAGTTGAAGTCCCCGCCCACAATCAGGCTGGACCCCTGCGCGCCTGCCTCCAGTGCCTCCTGATAAGGCCCCTGAAACCAGGCTGGGCGCCCCGTGGGTTCGTGCGGCGCATACACCGCCACCGCTGCCACCTGCTGGCCCCACGGCGTTGTCCAGGCTACCCTGAGTAACCTGCCCTGCCCGTCTGTAAACTCAATCACAGGTTCTGTGTCCTGTTGAACTATTTTCTGACTTAGCAGTACTGCCACCCCAACTGCAGCTTGTACGCCAACTTCCAAGGGCTTGCTATTTGCATAGCAGTACCCTTGCCACGGCCTGCCGTGCCCTGCTCCCTGCTGCGCCCACTGCTGCATCTGCTGGTCGGACCTGCTGTGGGTTTCTGAAAGCAACACAACATCAGACGCCTGCTTCTGCAGCCAAGCAAAGAAATCCCTTCGCTTGCCTGCAGCAGCCAAGCCGTTGACATTGACAGCTGCCACGCAGAGGGGCCGCAGTCCGTGCGCTCCTGTTGGCGGCATTAAGAGCCGCGCCCGCCGCGAAGGCGGGACTTCTGTGCTGGAGTGGCAGGCTGCGTAGCTGGCTGTGTCGCTGTTACTATTGTGTTGTGGTGCTGCTGCTGCGGCAGTGACGCTAGTACTGCAAAGTTGTTGACGTTGTGGCCAAAGACAGGGTTTGGCTCCTTGCGCTGCCGGCTGGGGTAGCGCCCTACGGGTGGTGACGATGCTGCACCTGCTGCTGCTGGTGTTGCTGTCCTGGTCGACTTCGCCGCTGCTGCTGCTGCTGCAGCTGCTGCTGCAGCTGCTGTTGCAGCAGACTGCCGCGCCGTCCTACCCTTAGCCCCCTGGCCCCTGCCCTGAGCTGTGTTGCTGTCTGCTGCTGCCGTTGCTCCAGCCGCAACTGTGCTCATCCCTCCCCTACCATACTCAGCATCCTCGTATGAGGCTGCTGCAACAGCAGGGAAGTGCTGCTGCAGCCACTGCTGCACAAACAGCGCCTCTTCTGCTTTAGACACTAAGGCTGCACCATGCTGCATGTAGAACGCACTCAGCATATCTCCCTTCACCTGCTCAGTGAACTGGCCACTGTCCAGTTTGCCCTGCAGGGTATCGCTGAGGGACTCCTCCATCTCCGTGTGGCATTGGCCTGGCCGGGCTATCTCTGCTGCTGCTGCTGCTGCTGCGGCGGCTGCTCCTGCTGGCGTGGCTGTGGCGGCAGCTGCATCCGGCTGCTGGGCAAACGGGTCCAGAGGGAATGCTGCATCCATGCAGGCAGCAGCAGTCTGCGCTGTGGCCTGCTGCTGCTGCTGCTGCTGCTGCTGCTGCTGCTGCATTTGCAGCAGGTGTTGTTGCTGCTGCGGCAACGGCAGCTGTCGAGGTATGGCTGCTCCTGACTGCACATGCGCGTCCTCCATCTCTGCATCATCAACAGTCTGCTGCTGCTGTTGCAGCTGCTGGGGCGGTTGCTGCTGCTGCTGCTGCTGCTGCTGCTGTGTTAATGCATGGGCCAGGGCCGCCGCGTCTTCCATAGCAACATCATCTGCGTTGTGCTGCTGCTGCTGCTGCTCATGGTGCTGCTGCCGCTGCTGCTGCTGTTGTTGTTGTTGCTGCTGCTGCTGCTGCTGCTGCTGTGCTGTCTCCAGCAGCAGTTCCTGCTGTAGTTCACGGCCCAGCTGCCGTATCTCCAGTTGTACCAGCTGCTCCTCTTCCCATCGCTGCGGCTGCTGCGCCGTGCGGCCGTCCACGAAGATGGTGGTAGGCAGCCCGGGCCTGCCGGGCACCTCAAAAGCGTCCGGCAGTTTGCGCAGGATGAGGTCCGCGTCCTCTGCAGCCACAAAGGCTACAATGCTGTCAGCGCATGGGACGCGCGCTGCTGCATTTCCAGTCTGCCGGCTGCACCCCAGCTGCTCGTGAACCACCCTCAGGTGGCGGTATCCTGCCGCTGCTAGCACCACACGTGTGAACCCTTTCCGTGCCTGGTGCAGCGGCGGGTTGGCGAAGACGATGCGTACTGCTTCATCCGGCTCTGCTGCTGCTGGTGACCAGCCCGCGCGGATACGGCGGTCCGCCACCTCTACACCGCCGTTCTTTATGCACTGCATTGCGGTTGCAACCGCAACGTTGGCAGGCTGCAGCAGCAGGTCCACATACCCGCTGCTGCCCTTCGCCTCCTCTGTGCTGCACATGCGGTGTGCCTGCGCGAGCTGCATGAAGGTGCTGCAGCCTGGACCGTCCTGCTGCTGGCCTCGCTGAGTTATTGCTGTCGTCAGCAGCCGGTACTGCGATGCATAGGCCTTGGCCATATGCTGCTGGTTACTTCCCTGGTACTGCTGCTGTGCCTCGCCCACATACAGACGCACGCTGAGCGCGCATAGGCCGCTGAGTGCTGGGGGGTCTGCTGTCAGCATGGGTTGTGCCTGCAGTTTGCTACAAGATAGCAACCGGCTGGGTGAGAAGCACCAGTTGCCCCCCGGGCATCGGGGGCGTGCAGGCGCCGCCGGTACCCGCCTGTGCTGCTGGCATTGATGCAGCTGCTGCTGTCGCCTGTGAATACTGTGTGGCTGCTGCTGCCCCTGTCCCCACATGCTGTTGCTGTGAAGCATTCTACTCTCATGTACTGAAAACATCTAACCAGGAATGCTATACAGAGCCGGAGAGCGGTGCAGTAAGTGATTGCCTTCCCTGGTGCTGTTGCCGCTGCTGCTGCTGCTGCTGCTGCTGCTGTCACTGGCACGCCCAGCTCAGCTGCATGCAAGCTCTCCAGCTCAGCTCACGAACGTAATTCGCCATGCAGAAACAGTAGGTCCAGCTGGTGAAGGGTCCTTGCTGCTCCAGCGTGCCACAGAGCTGTTACCGCAAGGGCAGAGCTGTCGAAAGACCGTATGCCCAGCTGCGGCTACTCCAGCGCCTCTATACCATTTCGATGTAACGGATATAGCTTATATAGCTTATATTTTGCGATGAAACGCTTACCTACGGAATTCAGTATCAATCGAAACGGCCTTGTTGACTACGTGTGTGTGTTGCCTATTCAATCGATTCAATACTAATTCGCTGCTGACTCTGTTATAATAATAGGTGTATGTTCGGTCAGTAGCAGGATGTGCTTTGCATGAAGTGGAGAGTCAATGAATAGTCAGGTGGGGATTGTCTGTGTCGACAATCCGTCACCTATTAATAGGCGTCTTGTGTAGGTGTCGTAATGCTGCCTGTAAAGTGCAGCTTGTAGAGGTGTACGAGTCACCATGCAGTGATAGCTGACAGTTACGCCATGGACAGATTTTGTTTCAAGGGCCAGTCACGGTATGTCACACATCACAGGACGTCATTGCGCGACTGTGATTTTAGTGGAGTCTGGGCACTCGGTCAGGTCCTGGATGCCTTTCGGGGCTGCTCCGCAAGGGGCTGTCTGCATGATCGTGTGACAGCGTCTCTTGGTACAAGAGACCTGTGGAGTGAGTGCGGAACAGGTTGCCTCACTCTCTCAATGGATCTTTTTATGGAGCAAGTGCACAGTTATTTAGGTCAGCCCTTGTAACGTTCTTGCTTCAAAAAAAAAAAAATACAAAGAGTTTTAACAAAAATCAACTTTCACGATGCACACCAAGCAGCTTTCTATATTGGGCCAGCCGGCACGCCGGACCGAACATTCGCCCGTAGCGGCGCTTTGAGGGCCGCTCCGCTTGGCTACGCATGTCTGTCCTAGGCAGGTGAAAACCTCACATGCTGGTTGGTGGAACGTACGGGAGAAAAGCGACCAGTAGGAATTTTAGCGGTCCAGTGAGTTTCCAGTGGAAAAAAAAAGTTTACAGTGGCGATGCACCGCAACCCTTGCCAACCTGCATCCTGCACCCTGCACATTCGTATGGCTTTAAAATTCATATATTAACATTTTACAAAGAGTTATAACAAAAATCAACTTTCACGATGCACACCAAGCAGCTTTCTATATTGGGCCAGCCGGCACTCCGGACCGAACATTCGCCCGTAGCGGCGCTTTGAGGGCCGCTCCCCTTGGCTACGCATGTCTGTCCTAGGCAGGTGAAAACCTCACATGCTGGTTGGTGGAACGTACGGGAGAAAAGGGACCAGTAGGAATTTTAGCGGTCCAGTGAGTTTTCAAGTGGAAAAAAAAGTTTCCAGTGGCGATGCACCGCAACCCTTGCCAACCTGCATCAAAAAAATAAAAATAAAACTGCATCCTGCACACTGGACATTCGTATGGCTTTAAAATTCATGTATTAACATTTTACAAAGAGTTATAACAAAAATCAACTTTCACGATGCACACCAAGCAGCTTCCTATATTGGGCCAGCCGGCACGCCGGACCGAACATTCGCCCGTAGCGGCGCTTTGAGGGCCGCTCCCCTTGGCTACGCATGTCTGTCCTAGGCAGGTGAAAACCTCACATGCTGGTTGGTGGAACGTACGGGAGAAAAGCGACCAGTAGGAATTTCAGCGGTCGAGTGAGTTTTCAAGTGGAAAAAAAAGTTTCCAGTGGCGATGCACCGCAACCCTTGCCAACTGCATCCTGCACACTGGACATTCGTATGGCTTTAAAATTCATATATTAACATTTTACAAAGAGTTATAACAAAAATCAACTTTCACGATGCACACCAAGCAGCTTCCTATATTGGGCCAGCCGGCACGCCGGACCGAACATTCGCCCGTAGCGGCGCTTTGAGGGCCGCTCCCCTTGGCTACGCATGTCTGTCCTAGGCAGGTGAAAACCTCACATGCTGGTTGGTGGAACGTACGGGAGAAAAGCGACCAGTAGGAATTTCAGCGGTCGAGTGAGTTTTCAAGTGGAAAAAAAAGTTTACAGTGGCGATGCACCGCAACCCTTGCCAACCTGCATCCTGCACCCTGCACATTCGTATGGCTTTAAAATTCATATATTAACATTTTACAAAGAGTTATAACAAAAATCAACTTTCACGATGCACACCAAGCAGCTTCCTATTTTGGGCCAGCCGGCACGCCGGACCGAACATTCGCCCGTAGCGGCGCTTTGAGGGCCGCTCCCCTTGGCTACGCATGTCTGTCCTAGGCAGGTGAAAACCTCACATGCTGGTTGGTGGAACGTACGGGAGAAAAGCGACCAGTAGGAATTTCAGCGGTCGAGTGAGTTTTCAAGTGGAAAAAAAAGTTTCCAGTGGCGATGCACCGCAACCCTTGCCAACTGCATCCTGCACACTGGACATTCGTATGGCTTTAAAATTCATATATTAACATTTTACAAAGAGTTATAACAAAAATGAACTTTCACGATGCACACCAAGCAGCTTCCTATATTGGGCCAGCCGGCACGCCGGACCGAACATTCGCCCGTAGCGGCGCTTTGAGGGCCGCTCCCCTTGGCTACGCATGTCTGTCCTAGGCAGGTGAAAACCTCACATGCTGGTTGGTGGAACGTACGGGAGAAAAGCGACCAGTAGGAATTTTAGCGGTCCAGTGAGTTTCCAGTGGAAAAAAAAAGTTTACAGTGGCGATGCACCGCAACCCTTGCCAACCTGCATCCTGCACCCTGCACATTCGTATGGCTTTAAAATTCATATATTAACATTTTACAAAGAGTTATAACAAAAATCAACTTTCACGATGCACACCAAGCAGCTTCCTATTTTGGGCCAGCCGGCACGCCGGACCGAACATTCGCCCGTAGCGGCGCTTTGAGGGCCGCTCCCCTTGGCTACGCATGTCTGTCCTAGGCAGGTGAAAACCTCACATGCTGGTTGGTGGAACGTACGGGAGAAAAGCGACCAGTAGGAATTTCAGCGGTCGAGTGAGTTTTCAAGTGGAAAAAAAAGTTTCCAGTGGCGATGCACCGCAACCCTTGCCAACTGCATCCTGCACACTGGACATTCGTATGGCTTTAAAATTCATATATTAACATTTTACAAAGAGTTATAACAAAAATGAACTTTCACGATGCACACCAAGCAGCTTCCTATATTGGGCCAGCCGGCACGCCGGACCGAACATTCGCCCGTAGCGGCGCTTTGAGGGCCGCTCCCCTTGGCTACGCATGTCTGTCCTAGGCAGGTGAAAACCTCACATGCTGGTTGGTGGAACGTACGGGAGAAAAGCGACCAGTAGGAATTTCAGCGGTCGAGTGAGTTTTCAAGTGGAAAAAAAAGTTTCCAGTGGCGATGCACCGCAACCCTTGCCAACCTGCATCCTGCACACTGGACATTCGTATGGCTTTAAAATTCATATATTAACATTTTACAAAGAGTTATAACAAAAATCAACTTTCACGATGCACACCAAGCAGCTTCCTATATTGGGCCAGCCGGCACGCCGGACCGAACATTCGCCCGTAGCGGCGCTTTGAGGGCCGCTCCCCTTGGCTACGCATGTCTGTCCTAGGCAGGTGAAAACCTCACATGCTGGTTGGTGGAACGTACGGGAGAAAAGCGACCAGTAGGAATTTTAGCGGTCCAGTGAGTTTCCAGTGGCGATGCACCGCAACCCTTGCCAACCTGCATCCTGCACCCTGGACATTCGTATGGCTTCAAAATTCATGTATTAACATTTTACAAAGAGTTATAACAAAAATCAACTTTCACGATGCACACCAAGCAGCTTTCTATATTGGGCCAGCCGGCACGCCGGACCGAACATTCGCCCGTAGCGGCGCTTTGAGGGCCGCTCCGCTTGGCTACGCATGTCTGTCCTAGGCAGGTGAAAACCTCACATGCTGGTTGGTGGAACGTACGGGAGAAAAGCGACCAGTAGGAATTTTAGCGGTCCAGTGAGTTTCCAGTGGCGATGCACCGCAACCCTTGCCAACCTGCATCCTGCACCCTGGACATTCGTATGGCTTTAAAATTCATGTATTAACATTTTACAAAGAGTTATAACAAAAATCAACTTTCACGATGCACACCAAGCAGCTTCCTATATTGGGCCAGCCGGCACGCCGGACCGAACATTCGCCCGTAGCGGCGCTTTGAGGGCCGCTCCGCTTGGCTACGCATGTCTGTCCTAGGCAGGTGAAAACCTCACATGCTGGTTGGTGGAACGTACGGGAGAAAAGCGACCAGTAGGAATTTTAGCGGTCCAGTGAGTTTCCAGTGGCGATGCACCGCAACCCTTGCCAACCTGCATCCTGCACCCTGGACATTCGTATGGCTTCAAAATTCATGTATTAACATTTTACAAAGAGTTATAACAAAAATCAACTTTCAAGATGCACACCAAGCAGCTTTCTATATTGGGCCAGCCGGCACGCCGGACCGAACATTCGCCCGTAGCGGCGCTTTGAGGGCCGCTCCGCTTGGCTACGCATGTCTGTCCTAGGCAGGTGAAAACCTCACATGCTGGTTGGTGGAACGTACGGGAGAAAAGCGACCAGTAGGAATTTTAGCGGTCCTGTGAGTTTCCAGTGGCGATGCACCGCAACCCTTGCCAACCTGCATCCTGCACCCTGGACATTCGTATGGCTTTAAAATTCATGTATTAACATTTTACAAAGAGTTATAACAAAAATGAACTTTCACGATGCACACCAAGCAGCTTCCTATATTGGGCCAGCCGGCACGCCGGACCGAACATTCGCCCGTAGCGGCGCTTTGCGGGCCGCTCCGCTTGGCTACGCATGTCTGTCCTAGGCAGGTGAAAACCTCACATGCTGGTTGGTGGAACGTACGGGAGAAAAGCGACCAGTAGGAATTTTAGCGGTCCAGTGAGTTTCCAGTGGAAAAAAAAGTTTACAGTGGCGATGCACCGCAACCCTTGCCAACCTGCATCCTGCACCCTGCACATTCGTATGGCTTTTAGATTCATATATTAACATTTTACAAAGAGTTATAACAAAAATCAACTTTCACGATGCACACCAAGCAGCTTCCTATTTTGGGCCAGCCGGCACGCCGGACCGAACATTCGCCCGTAGCGGCGCTTTGCGGGCCGCTCCCCTTGGCTACGCATGTCTGTCCTAGGCAGGTGAAAACCTCACATGCTGGTTGGTGACGCGTACGGGAGAAAAGCGACCAGTAGGAATTTCAGCGGTCGAGTGAGTTTTCAAGTGGAAAAAAAAAGTTTCCAGTGGCGATGCACCGCAACCCTTGCCAACTGCATCCTGCACACTGGACATTCGTATGGCTTTAAAATTCATATATTAACATTTTACAAAGAGTTATAACAAAAATGAACTTTCACGATGCACACCAAGCAGCTTCCTATATTGGGCCAGCCGGCACGCCGGACCGAACATTCGCCCGTAGCGGCGCTTTGAGGGCCGCTCCCCTTGGCTACGCATGTCTGTCCTAGGCAGGTGAAAACCTCACATGCTGGTTGGTGGAACGTACGGGAGAAAAGCGACCAGTAGGAATTTTAGCGGTCCAGTGAGTTTCCAGTGGAAAAAAAAAGTTTACAGTGGCGATGCACCGCAACCCTTGCCAACCTGCATCCTGCACCCTGCACATTCGTATGGCTTTAAAATTCATATATTAACATTTTACAAAGAGTTATAACAAAAATCAACTTTCACGATGCACACCAAGCAGCTTCCTATTTTGGGCCAGCCGGCACGCCGGACCGAACATTCGCCCGTAGCGGCGCTTTGAGGGCCGCTCCGCTTGGCTACGCATGTCTGTCCTAGGCAGGTGAAAACCTCACATGCTGGTTGGTGGAACGTACGGGAGAAAAGCGACCAGTAGGAATTTTAGCGGTCCAGTGAGTTTCCAGTGGCGATGCACCGCAACCCTTGCCAACCTGCATCCTGCACCCTGGACATTCGTATGGCTTTAAAATTCATGTATTAACATTTTACAAAGAGTTATAACAAAAATCAACTTTCACGATGCACACCAAGCAGCTTCCTATATTGGGCCAGCCGGCACGCCGGACCGAACATTCGCCCGTAGCGGCGCTTTGAGGGCCGCTCCCCTTGGCTACGCATGTCTGTCCTAGGCAGGTGAAAACCTCACATGCTGGTTGGTGGAACGTACGGGAGAAAAGCGACCAGTAGGAATTTCAGCGGTCGAGTGAGTTTTCAAGTGGAAAAAAAAGTTTCCAGTGGCGATGCACCGCAACCCTTGCCAACCTGCATCCTGCACACTGGACATTCGTATGGCTTTAAAATTCATATATTAACATTTTACAAAGAGTTATAACAAAAATCAACTTTCACGATGCACACCAAGCAGCTTCCTATATTGGGCCAGCCGGCACGCCGGACCGAACATTCGCCCGTAGCGGCGCTTTGAGGGCCGCTCCCCTTGGCTACGCATGTCTGTCCTAGGCAGGTGAAAACCTCACATGCTGGTTGGTGGAACGTACGGGAGAAAAGCGACCAGTAGGAATTTTAGCGGTCCAGTGAGTTTCCAGTGGCGATGCACCGCAACCCTTGCCAACCTGCATCCTGCACCCTGGACATTCGTATGGCTTCAAAATTCATGTATTAACATTTTACAAAGAGTTATAACAAAAATCAACTTTCACGATGCACACCAAGCAGCTTTCTATATTGGGCCAGCCGGCACGCCGGACCGAACATTCGCCCGTAGCGGCGCTTTGAGGGCCGCTCCGCTTGGCTACGCATGTCTGTCCTAGGCAGGTGAAAACCTCACATGCTGGTTGGTGGAACGTACGGGAGAAAAGCGACCAGTAGGAATTTTAGCGGTCCAGTGAGTTTCCAGTGGCGATGCACCGCAACCCTTGCCAACCTGCATCCTGCACCCTGGACATTCGTATGGCTTTAAAATTCATGTATTAACATTTTACAAAGAGTTATAACAAAAATCAACTTTCACGATGCACACCAAGCAGCTTCCTATATTGGGCCAGCCGGCACGCCGGACCGAACATTCGCCCGTAGCGGCGCTTTGAGGGCCGCTCCGCTTGGCTACGCATGTCTGTCCTAGGCAGGTGAAAACCTCACATGCTGGTTGGTGGAACGTACGGGAGAAAAGCGACCAGTAGGAATTTTAGCGGTCCAGTGAGTTTCCAGTGGCGATGCACCGCAACCCTTGCCAACCTGCATCCTGCACCCTGGACATTCGTATGGCTTTTAAATTCATGTATTAACATTTTACAAAGAGTTATAACAAAAATCAACTTTCACGATGCACACCAAGCAGCTTTCTATATTGGGCCAGCCGGCACGCCGGACCGAACATTCGCCCGTAGCGGCGCTTTGAGGGCCGCTCCGCTTGGCTACGCATGTCTGTCCTAGGCAGGTGAAAACCTCACATGCTGGTTGGTGGAACGTACGGGAGAAAAGCGACCAGTAGGAATTTTAGCGGTCCAGTGAGTTTCCAGTGGCGATGCACCGCAACCCTTGCCAACCTGCATCCTGCACCCTGGACATTCGTATGGCTTTAAAATTCATGTATTAACATTTTACAAAGAGTTATAACAAAAATCAACTTTCACGATGCACACCAAGCAGCTTCCTATATTGGGCCAGCCGGCACGCCGGACCGAACATTCGCCCGTAGCGGCGCTTTGCGGGCCGCTCCGCTTGGCTACGCATGTCTGTCCTAGGCAGGTGAAAACCTCACATGCTGGTTGGTGGAACGTACGGGAGAAAAGCGACCAGTAGGAATTTTAGCGGTCCAGTGAGTTTCCAGTGGAAAAAAAAGTTTACAGTGGCGATGCACCGCAACCCTTGCCAACCTGCATCCTGCACCCTGCACATTCGTATGGCTTTTAGATTCATATATTAACATTTTACAAAGAGTTATAACAAAAATCAACTTTCACGATGCACACCAAGCAGCTTCCTATTTTGGGCCAGCCGGCACGCCGGACCGAACATTCGCCCGTAGCGGCGCTTTGCGGGCCGCTCCCCTTGGCTACGCATGTCTGTCCTAGGCAGGTGAAAACCTCACATGCTGGTTGGTGACGCGTACGGGAGAAAAGCGACCAGTAGGAATTTCAGCGGTCGAGTGAGTTTTCAAGTGGAAAAAAAAAGTTTCCAGTGGCGATGCACCGCAACCCTTGCCAACTGCATCCTGCACACTGGACATTCGTATGGCTTTAAAATTCATATATTAACATTTTACAAAGAGTTATAACAAAAATGAACTTTCACGATGCACACCAAGCAGCTTCCTATATTGGGCCAGCCGGCACGCCGGACCGAACATTCGCCCGTAGCGGCGCTTTGAGGGCCGCTCCCCTTGGCTACGCATGTCTGTCCTAGGCAGGTGAAAACCTCACATGCTGGTTGGTGGAACGTACGGGAGAAAAGCGACCAGTAGGAATTTTAGCGGTCCAGTGAGTTTCCAGTGGAAAAAAAAAGTTTACAGTGGCGATGCACCGCAACCCTTGCCAACCTGCATCCTGCACCCTGCACATTCGTATGGCTTTAAAATTCATATATTAACATTTTACAAAGAGTTATAACAAAAATCAACTTTCACGATGCACACCAAGCAGCTTCCTATTTTGGGCCAGCCGGCACGCCGGACCGAACATTCGCCCGTAGCGGCGCTTTGAGGGCCGCTCCCCTTGGCTACGCATGTCTGTCCTAGGCAGGTGAAAACCTCACATGCTGGTTGGTGGAACGTACGGGAGAAAAGCGACCAGTAGGAATTTTAGCGGTCCAGTGAGTTTCCAGTGGCGATGCACCGCAACCCTTGCCAACCTGCATCCTGCACCCTGGACATTCGTATGGCTTTAAAATTCATGTATTAACATTTTACAAAGAGTTATAACAAAAATCAACTTTCACGATGCACACCAAGCAGCTTTCTATATTGGGCCAGCCGGCACGCCGGACCGAACATTCGCCCGTAGCGGCGCTTTGAGGGCCGCTCCGCTTGGCTACGCATGTCTGTCCTAGGCAGGTGAAAACCTCACATGCTGGTTGGTGGAACGTACGGGAGAAAAGCGACCAGTAGGAATTTTAGCGGTCCAGTGAGTTTCCAGTGGAAAAAAAAGTTTACAGTGGCGATGCACCGCAACCCTTGCCAACCTGCATCCTGCACCCTGCACATTCGTATGGCTTTAAAATTCATATATTAACATTTTACAAAGAGTTATAACAAAAATCAACTTTCACGATGCACACCAAGCAGCTTCCTATTTTGGGCCAGCCGGCACGCCGGACCGAACATTCGCCCGTAGCGGCGCTTTGAGGGCCGCTCCCCTTGGCTACGCATGTCTGTCCTAGGCAGGTGAAAACCTCACATGCTGGTTGGTGGAACGTACGGGAGAAAAGCGACCAGTAGGAATTTCAGCGGTCGAGTGAGTTTTCAAGTGGAAAAAAAAGTTTCCAGTGGCGATGCACCGCAACCCTTGCCAACTGCATCCTGCACACTGGACATTCGTATGGCTTTAAAATTCATATATTAACATTTTACAAAGAGTTATAACAAAAATGAACTTTCACGATGCACACCAAGCAGCTTCCTATATTGGGCCAGCCGGCACGCCGGACCGAACATTCGCCCGTAGCGGCGCTTTGAGGGCCGCTCCCCTTGGCTACGCATGTCTGTCCTAGGCAGGTGAAAACCTCACATGCTGGTTGGTGGAACGTACGGGAGAAAAGCGACCAGTAGGAATTTTAGCGGTCCAGTGAGTTTCCAGTGGAAAAAAAAAGTTTACAGTGGCGATGCACCGCAACCCTTGCCAACCTGCATCCTGCACCCTGCACATTCGTATGGCTTTAAAATTCATATATTAACATTTTACAAAGAGTTATAACAAAAATCAACTTTCACGATGCACACCAAGCAGCTTCCTATTTTGGGCCAGCCGGCACGCCGGACCGAACATTCGCCCGTAGCGGCGCTTTGAGGGCCGCTCCCCTTGGCTACGCATGTCTGTCCTAGGCAGGTGAAAACCTCACATGCTGGTTGGTGGAACGTACGGGAGAAAAGCGACCAGTAGGAATTTCAGCGGTCGAGTGAGTTTTCAAGTGGAAAAAAAAGTTTCCAGTGGCGATGCACCGCAACCCTTGCCAACTGCATCCTGCACACTGGACATTCGTATGGCTTTAAAATTCATATATTAACATTTTACAAAGAGTTATAACAAAAATCATCTTTCACGATGCACACCAAGCAGCTTCCTATATTGGGCCAGCCGGCACGCCGGACCGAACATTCGCCCGTAGCGGCGCTTTGAGGGCCGCTCCCCTTGGCTACGCATGTCTGTCCTAGGCAGGTGAAAACCTCACATGCTGGTTGGTGGAACGTACGGGAGAAAAGCGACCAGTAGGAATTTTAGCGGTCCAGTGAGTTTCCAGTGGAAAAAAAAAGTTTACAGTGGCGATGCACCGCAACCCTTGCCAACCTGCATCCTGCACCCTGCACATTCGTATGGCTTTAAAATTCATATATTAACATTTTACAAAGAGTTATAACAAAAATCAACTTTCACGATGCACACCAAGCAGCTTCCTATTTTGGGCCAGCCGGCACGCCGGACCGAACATTCGCCCGTAGCGGCGCTTTGAGGGCCGCTCCCCTTGGCTACGCATGTCTGTCCTAGGCAGGTGAAAACCTCACATGCTGGTTGGTGGAACGTACGGGAGAAAAGCGACCAGTAGGAATTTCAGCGGTCGAGTGAGTTTTCAAGTGGAAAAAAAAGTTTCCAGTGGCGATGCACCGCAACCCTTGCCAACTGCATCCTGCACACTGGACATTCGTATGGCTTTAAAATTCATATATTAACATTTTACAAAGAGTTATAACAAAAATGAACTTTCACGATGCACACCAAGCAGCTTCCTATATTGGGCCAGCCGGCACGCCGGACCGAACATTCGCCCGTAGCGGCGCTTTGAGGGCCGCTCCCCTTGGCTACGCATGTCTGTCCTAGGCAGGTGAAAACCTCACATGCTGGTTGGTGGAACGTATGGGAGAAAAGCGACCAGTAGGAATTTCAGCGGTCGAGTGAGTTTTCAAGTGGAAAAAGAAGTTTCCAGTGGCGATGCACCGCAACCCTTGCCAACCTGCATCCTGCACACTGGACATTCGTATGGCTTTAAAATTCATATATTAACATTTTACAAAGAGTTATAACAAAAATCAACTTTCACGATGCACACCAAGCAGCTTCCTATTTTGGGCCAGCCGGCACGCCGGACCGAACATTCGCCCGTAGCGGCGCTTTGAGGGCCGCTCCCCTTGGCTACGCATGTCTGTCCTAGGCAGGTGAAAACCTCACATGCTGGTTGGTGGAACGTACGGGAGAAAAGCGACCAGTAGGAATTTCAGCGGTCGAGTGAGTTTTCAAGTGGAAAAAAAAGTTTCCAGTGGCGATGCACCGCAACCCTTGCCAACTGCATCCTGCACACTGGACATTCGTATGGCTTTAAAATTCATATATTAACATTTTACAAAGAGTTATAACAAAAATGAACTTTCACGATGCACACCAAGCAGCTTCCTATATTGGGCCAGCCGGCACGCCGGACCGAACATTCGCCCGTAGCGGCGCTTTGAGGGCCGCTCCCCTTGGCTACGCATGTCTGTCCTAGGCAGGTGAAAACCTCACATGCTGGTTGGTGGAACGTACGGGAGAAAAGCGACCAGTAGGAATTTTAGCGGTCCAGTGAGTTTCCAGTGGCGATGCACCGCAACCCTTGCCAACCTGCATCCTGCACACTGGACATTCGTATGGCTTCAAAATTCATGTATTAACATTTTACAAAGAGTTATAACAAAAATCAACTTTCAAGATGCACACCAAGCAGCTTTCTATATTGGGCCAGCCGGCACGCCGGACCGAACATTCGCCCGTAGCGGCGCTTTGAGGGCCGCTCCGCTTGGCTACGCATGTCTGTCCTAGGCAGGTGAAAACCTCACATGCTGGTTGGTGGAACGTATGGGAGAAAAGCGACCAGTAGGAATTTTAGCGGTCCAGTGAGTTTCCAGTGGCGATGCACCGCAACCCTTGCCAACCTGCATCCTGCACCCTGGACATTCGTATGGCTTTAAAATTCATGTATTAACATTTTACAAAGAGTTATAACAAAAATCAACTTTCACGATGCACACCAAGCAGCTTTCTATATTGGGCCAGCCGGCACGCCGGACCGAACATTCGCCCGTAGCGGCGCTTTGAGGGCCGCTCCGCTTGGCTACGCATGTCTGTCCTAGGCAGGTGAAAACCTCACATGCTGGTTGGTGGAACGTACGGGAGAAAAGCGACCAGTAGGAATTTTAGCGGTCCAGTGAGTTTCCAGTGGCGATGCACCGCAACCCTTGCCAACCTGCATCCTGCACCCTGGACATTCGTATGGCTTCAAAATTCATGTATTAACATTTTACAAAGAGTTATAACAAAAATCAACTTTCACGATGCACACCAAGCAGCTTCCTATATTGGGCCAGCCGGCACGCCGGACCGAACATTCGCCCGTAGCGGCGCTTTGAGGGCCGCTCCGCTTGGCTACGCATGTCTGTCCTAGGCAGGTGAAAACCTCACATGCTGGTTGGTGGAACGTACGGGAGAAAAGCGACCAGTAGGAATTTTAGCGGTCCAGTGAGTTTCCAGTGGCGATGCACCGCAACCCTTGCCAACCTGCATCCTGCACCCTGGACATTCGTATGGCTTTAAAATTCATGTATTAACATTTTACAAAGAGTTATAACAAAAATCAACTTTCACGATGCACACCAAGCAGCTTTCTATATTGGGCCAGCCGGCACGCCGGACCGAACATTCGCCCGTAGCGGCGCTTTGAGGGCCGCTCCGCTTGGCTACGCATGTCTGTCCTAGGCAGGTGAAAACCTCACATGCTGGTTGGTGGAACGTACGGGAGAAAAGCGACCAGTAGGAATTTTAGCGGTCCAGTGAGTTTCCAGTGGCGATGCACCGCAACCCTTGCCAACCTGCATCCTGCACCCTGGACATTCGTATGGCTTTAAAATTCATGTATTAACATTTTACAAAGAGTTATAACAAAAATCAACTTTCACGATGCACACCAAGCAGCTTCCTATATTGGGCCAGCCGGCACGCCGGACCGAACATTCGCCCGTAGCGGCGCTTTGCGGGCCGCTCCGCTTGGCTACGCATGTCTGTCCTAGGCAGGTGAAAACCTCACATGCTGGTTGGTGGAACGTACGGGAGAAAAGCGACCAGTAGGAATTTTAGCGGTCCAGTGAGTTTCCAGTGGAAAAAAAAGTTTACAGTGGCGATGCACCGCAACCCTTGCCAACCTGCATCCTGCACCCTGCACATTCGTATGGCTTTAACATTCATATATTAACATTTTACTAAGAGTTATAACAAAAATCAACTTTCACGATGCACACCAAGCAGCTTCCTATTTTGGGCCAGCCGGCACGCCGGACCGAACATTCGCCCGTAGCGGCGCTTTGAGGGCCGCTCCCCTTGGCTACGCATGTCTGTCCTAGGCAGGTGAAAACCTCACATGCTGGTTGGTGGAACGTACGGGAGAAAAGCGACCAGTAGGAATTTCAGCGGTCGAGTGAGTTTTCAAGTGGAAAAAAAAGTTTCCAGTGGCGATGCACCGCAACCCTTGCCAACTGCATCCTGCACACTGGACATTCGTATGGCTTTAAAATTCATATATTAACATTTTACAAAGAGTTATAACAAAAATGAACTTTCACGATGCACACCAAGCAGCTTCCTATATTGGGCCAGCCGGCACGCCGGACCGAACATTCGCCCGTAGTGGCGCTTTGAGGGCCGCTCCCCTTGGCTACGCATGTCTGTCCTAGGCAGGTGAAAACCTCACATGCTGGTTGGTGGAACGTACGGGAGAAAAGCGACCAGTAGGAATTTTAGCGGTCCAGTGAGTTTCCAGTGGAAAAAAAAAGTTTACAGTGGCGATGCACCGCAACCCTTGCCAACCTGCATCCTGCACCCTGCACATTCGTATGGCTTTAAAATTCATATATTAACATTTTACAAAGAGTTATAACAAAAATCAACTTTCACGATGCACACCAAGCAGCTTCCTATTTTGGGCCAGCCGGCACGCCGGACCGAACATTCGCCCGTAGCGGCGCTTTGAGGGCCGCTCCCCTTGGCTACGCATGTCTGTCCTAGGCAGCTGAAAACCTCACATGCTGGTTGGTGGAACGTACGGGAGAAAAGCGACCAGTAGGAATTTCAGCGGTCGAGTGAGTTTTCAAGTGGAAAAAAAAGTTTCCAGTGGCGATGCACCGCAACCCTTGCCAACTGCATCCTGCACACTGGACATTCGTATGGCTTTAAAATTCATATATTAACATTTTACAAAGAGTTATAACAAAAATGAACTTTCACGATGCACACCAAGCAGCTTCCTATATTGGGCCAGCCGGCACGCCAGACCGAACATTCGCCCGTAGCGGCGCTTTGAGGGCCGCTCCCCTTGGCTACGCATGTCTGTCCTAGGCAGGTGAAAACCTCACATGCTGGTTGGTGGAACGTACGGGAGAAAAGCGACCAGTAGGAATTTCAGCGGTCGAGTGAGTTTTCAAGTGGAAAAAAAAGTTTCCAGTGGCGATGCACCGCAACCCTTGCCAACTGCATCCTGCACACTGGACATTCGTATGGCTTTAAAATTCATATATTAACATTTTACAAAGAGTTATAACAAAAATGAACTTTCACGATGCACACCAAGCAGCTTCCTATATTGGGCCAGCCGGCACGCCGGACCGAACATTCGCCCGTAGTGGCGCTTTGAGGGCCGCTCCCCTTGGCTACGCATGTCTGTCCTAGGCAGGTGAAAACCTCACATGCTGGTTGGTGGAACGTACGGGAGAAAAGCGACCAGTAGGAATTTTAGCGGTCCAGTGAGTTTCCAGTGGAAAAAAAAAGTTTACAGTGGCGATGCACCGCAACCCTTGCCAACCTGCATCCTGCACCCTGCACATTCGTATGGCTTTAAAATTCATATATTAACATTTTACAAAGAGTTATAACAAAAATCATCTTTCACGATGCACACCAAGCAGCTTCCTATTTTGGGCCAGCCGGCACGCCGGACCGAACATTCGCCCGTAGCGGCGCTTTGAGGGCCGCTCCCCTTGGCTACGCATGTCTGTCCTAGGCAGGTGAAAACCTCACATGCTGGTTGGTGGAACGTACGGGAGAAAAGCGACCAGTAGGAATTTCAGCGGTCGAGTGAGTTTTCAAGTGGAAAAAAAAGTTTCCAGTGGCGATGCACCGCAACCCTTGCCAACCTGCATCCTGCACACTGGACATTCGTATGGCTTTAAAATTCATATATTAACATTTTACAAAGAGTTATAACAAAAATCAACTTTCACGATGCACACCAAGCAGCTTCCTATATTGGGCCAGCCGGCACGCCGGACCGAACATTCGCCCGTAGCGGCGCTTTGAGGGCCGCTCCGCTTGGCTACGCATGTCTGTCCTAGGCAGGTGAAAACCTCACATGCTGGTTGGTGGAACGTACGGGAGAAAAGCGACCAGTAGGAATTTTAGCGGTCCAGTGAGTTTCCAGTGGCGATGCACCGCAACCCTTGCCAACCTGCATCCTGCACCCTGGACATTCGTATGGCTTCAAAATTCATGTATTAACATTTTACAAAGAGTTATAACAAAAATCAACTTTCAAGATGCACACCAAGCAGCTTTCTATATTGGGCCAGCCGGCACGCCGGACCGAACATTCGCCCGTAGCGGCGCTTTGAGGGCCGCTCCGCTTGGCTACGCATGTCTGTCCTAGGCAGGTGAAAACCTCACATGCTGGTTGGTGGAACGTACGGGAGAAAAGCGACCAGTAGGAATTTTAGCGGTCCAGTGAGTTTCCAGTGGCGATGCACCGCAACCCTTGCCAACCTGCATCCTGCACCCTGGACATTCGTATGGCTTCAAAATTCATGTATTAACATTTTACAAAGAGTTATAACAAAAATCAACTTTCACGATGCACACCAAGCAGCTTCCTATATTGGGCCAGCCGGCACGCCGGACCGAACATTCGCCCGTAGCGGCGCTTTGAGGGCCGCTCCGCTTGGCTACGCATGTCTGTCCTAGGCAGGTGAAAACCTCACATGCTGGTTGGTGGAACGTACGGGAGAAAAGCGACCAGTAGGAATTTTAGCGGTCCAGTGAGTTTCCAGTGGCGATGCACCGCAACCCTTGCCAACCTGCATCCTGCACCCTGGACATTCGTATGGCTTCAAAATTCATGTATTAACATTTTACAAAGAGTTATAACAAAAATCAACTTTCACGATGCACACCAAGCAGCTTCCTATATTGGGCCAGCCGGCACGCCAGACCGAACATTCGCCCGTAGCGGCGCTTTGAGGGCCGCTCCCCTTGGCTACGCATGTCTGTCCTAGGCAGGTGAAAACCTCACATGCTGGTTGGTGGAACGTACGGGAGAAAAGCGACCAGTAGGAATTTCAGCGGTCGAGTGAGTTTTCAAGTGGAAAAAAAAGTTTCCAGTGGCGATGCACCGCAACCCTTGCCAACTGCATCCTGCACACTGGACATTCGTATGGCTTTAAAATTCATATATTAACATTTTACAAAGAGTTATAACAAAAATGAACTTTCACGATGCACACCAAGCAGCTTCCTATATTGGGCCAGCCGGCACGCCGGACCGAACATTCGCCCGTAGTGGCGCTTTGAGGGCCGCTCCCCTTGGCTACGCATGTCTGTCCTAGGCAGGTGAAAACCTCACATGCTGGTTGGTGGAACGTACGGGAGAAAAGCGACCAGTAGGAATTTTAGCGGTCCAGTGAGTTTCCAGTGGAAAAAAAAAGTTTACAGTGGCGATGCACCGCAACCCTTGCCAACCTGCATCCTGCACCCTGCACATTCGTATGGCTTTTAAATTCATATATTAACATTTTACAAAGAGTTATAACAAAAATCATCTTTCACGATGCACACCAAGCAGCTTCCTATTTTGGGCCAGCCGGCACGCCGGACCGAACATTCGCCCGTAGCGGCGCTTTGAGGGCCGCTCCCCTTGGCTACGCATGTCTGTCCTAGGCAGGTGAAAACCTCACATGCTGGTTGGTGGAACGTACGGGAGAAAAGCGACCAGTAGGAATTTCAGCGGTCGAGTGAGTTTTCAAGTGGAAAAAAAAGTTTCCAGTGGCGATGCACCGCAACCCTTGCCAACCTGCATCCTGCACACTGGACATTCGTATGGCTTTAAAATTCATATATTAACATTTTACAAAGAGTTATAACAAAAATCAACTTTCACGATGCACACCAAGCAGCTTCCTATATTGGGCCAGCCGGCACGCCGGACCGAACATTCGCCCGTAGCGGCGCTTTGAGGGCCGCTCCGCTTGGCTACGCATGTCTGTCCTAGGCAGGTGAAAACCTCACATGCTGGTTGGTGGAACGTACGGGAGAAAAGCGACCAGTAGGAATTTTAGCGGTCCAGTGAGTTTCCAGTGGCGATGCACCGCAACCCTTGCCAACCTGCATCCTGCACCCTGGACATTCGTATGGCTTCAAAATTCATGTATTAACATTTTACAAAGAGTTATAACAAAAATCAACTTTCAAGATGCACACCAAGCAGCTTTCTATATTGGGCCAGCCGGCACGCCGGACCGAACATTCGCCCGTAGCGGCGCTTTGAGGGCCGCTCCGCTTGGCTACGCATGTCTGTCCTAGGCAGGTGAAAACCTCACATGCTGGTTGGTGGAACGTACGGGAGAAAAGCGACCAGTAGGAATTTTAGCGGTCCAGTGAGTTTCCAGTGGCGATGCACCGCAACCCTTGCCAACCTGCATCCTGCACCCTGGACATTCGTATGGCTTCAAAATTCATGTATTAACATTTTACAAAGAGTTATAACAAAAATCAACTTTCACGATGCACACCAAGCAGCTTCCTATATTGGGCCAGCCGGCACGCCGGACCGAACATTCGCCCGTAGCGGCGCTTTGAGGGCCGCTCCGCTTGGCTACGCATGTCTGTCCTAGGCAGGTGAAAACCTCACATGCTGGTTGGTGGAACGTACGGGAGAAAAGCGACCAGTAGGAATTTTAGCGGTCCAGTGAGTTTCCAGTGGCGATGCACCGCAACCCTTGCCAACCTGCATCACAGGACGTCATTGCGCGACTGTGATTTTAGTGGAGTCTGGGCACTCGGTCAGGTCCTGGATGCCTTTCGGGGCTGCTCCGCAAGGGGCTGTCTGCATGATCGTGTGACAGCGTCTCTTGGTACAAGAGACCTGTGGAGTGAGTGCGGAACAGGTTGCCTCACTCTCTCAATGGATCTTTTTATGGAGCAAGTACACAGTTATTTAGGTCAGCCCTTGTAACGTTCTTGCTTCAAAAAAAAAAAAAAAAAAAAAAAAACCTGCATCCTGCACCCTGCACATTCGTATGGCTTTAAAATTCATATATTAACATTTTACAAAGAGTTATAACAAAAATCAACATTCACGATGCACACCAAGCAGCTTCCTATTTTGGGCCAGCCGGCACGCCGGACCGAACATTCGCCCGTAGCGGCGCTTTGAGGGCCGCTCCCCTTGGCTACGCATGTCTGTCCTAGGCAGGTGAAAACCTCACATGCTGGTTGGTGGAACGTACGGGAGAAAAGCGACCAGTAGGAATTTCAGCGGTCGAGTGAGTTTTCAAGTGGAAAAAAAAGTTTCCAGTGGCGATGCACCGCAACCCTTGCCAACCTGCATCCTGGTGGTATTCAAGCAACCCAAGCATAGCTTGGACCAGCGACCCAACAGATTGTTCTCACTGGGATTCGATCCCTGATCCTTGAGCATAGAAGCCTGCGCGCATACCAAGTAGACCAAATTGGACACCTAGCATGCTTAAGGATCAGGGATCGAATCCCAGTGAGAGCAGTCTGTTGGGTCGCTGGTCCAAGCTATGCTTGGGTTGCTTGATTACTACCAGCTATGCTTGGGTTGCTTGATTACTACAGGTTGCCTCACTCTCTCAATGGATCTTTTTATGGAGCAAGTGCACAGTTATTTAGGTCAGCCCTTGTAACGTTCTTGCTTCAAAAAAAAAAAAAAAAAAAAACCTGCATCCTGCACACTGGACATTCGTATGGCTTTAAAATTCATATATTAACATTTTACAAAGAGTTATAACAAAAATCAACTTTCACGATGCACACCAAGCAGCTTCCTATATTGGGCCAGCCGGCACGCCGGACCGAACATTCGCCCGTAGCGGCGCTTTGAGGGCCGCTCCCCATGGCTACGCATGTCTGTCCTAGGCAGGTGAAAACCTCACATGCTGGTTGGTGGAACGTACGGGAGAAAAGCGACCAGTAGGAATTTTAGCGGTCCAGTGAGTTTCCAGTGGCGATGCACCGCAACCCTTGCCAACCTGCATCACAGGACGTCATTGCGCGACTGTGATTTTAGTGGAGTCTGGGCACTCGGTCAGGTCCTGGATGCCTTTCGGGGCTGCTCCGCAAGGGGCTGTCTGCATGATCGTGTGACAGCGTCTCTTGGTACAAGAGACCTGTGGAGTGAGTGCGGAACAGGTTGCCTCACTCTCTCAATGGATCTTTTTATGGAGCAAGTACACAGTTATTTAGGTCAGCCCTTGTAACGTTCTTGCTTCAAAAAAAAAAAAAAAAAAAAAAAAAAAAACCTGCATCCTGCACCCTGCACATTCGTATGGCTTTAAAATTCATATATTAACATTTTACAAAGAGTTATAACAAAAATCAACATTCACGATGCACACCAAGCAGCTTCCTATTTTGGGCCAGCCGGCACGCCGGACCGAACATTCGCCCGTAGCGGCGCTTTGAGGGCCGCTCCCCTTGGCTACGCATGTCTGTCCTAGGCAGGTGAAAACCTCACATGCTGGTTGGTGGAACGTACGGGAGAAAAGCGACCAGTAGGAATTTCAGCGGTCGAGTGAGTTTTCAAGTGGAAAAAAAAGTTTCCAGTGGCGATGCACCGCAACCCTTGCCAACCTGCATCCTGGTGGTATTCAAGCAACCCAAGCATAGCTTGGACCAGCGACCCAACAGATTGTTCTCACTGGGATTCGATCCCTGATCCTTGAGCATAGAAGCCTGCGCGCATACCAAGTAGACCAAATTGGACACCTAGCATGCTTAAGGATCAGGGATCGAATCCCAGTGAGAGCAGTCTGTTGGGTCGCTGGTCCAAGCTATGCTTGGGTTGCTTGATTACTACCAGCTATGCTTGGGTTGCTTGATTACTACAGGTTGCCTCACTCTCTCAATGGATCTTTTTATGGAGCAAGTGCACAGTTATTTAGGTCAGCCCTTGTAACGTTCTTGCTTCAAAAAAAAAAAAAAAAAAAAACCTGCATCCTGCACACTGGACATTCGTATGGCTTTAAAATTCATATATTAACATTTTACAAAGAGTTATAACAAAAATCAACTTTCACGATGCACACCAAGCAGCTTCCTATATTGGGCCAGCCGGCACGCCGGACCGAACATTCGCCCGTAGCGGCGCTTTGAGGGCCGCTCCCCATGGCTACGCATGTCTGTCCTAGGCAGGTGAAAACCTCACATGCTGGTTGGTGGAACGTACGGGAGAAAAGCGACCAGTAGGAATTTTAGCGGTCCAGTGAGTTTCCAGTGGCGATGCACCGCAACCCTTGCCAACCTGCATCCTGCACCCTGGACATTCGTATGGCTATTTATTTATGTATTAACATTTTATAAAGAGTTATAACAAAAATCAACTTTCACGATGCACACCAAGCAGCTTCCTATATTGGGCCAGCCGGCACGCCGGACCGAACATTCGCCCGTAGCGGCGCTTTGAGGGCCGCTCCGCTTGGCTACGCATGTCTGTCCTAGGCAGGTGAAAACCTCACATGCTGGTTGGTGGAACGTACGGGAGAAAAGCGACCAGTAGGAATTTTAGCGGTCCAGTGAGTTTCCAGTGGAAAAAAAAAGTTTACAGTGGCGATGCACCGCAACCCTTGCCAACCTGCATCCTGCACCCTGCACATTCGTATGGCTTTAAAATTCATATATTAACATTTTACAAAGAGTTATAACAAAAATCAACTTTCACGATGCACACCAAGCAGCTTCCTATTTTGGGCCAGCCGGCACGCCGGACCGAACATTCGCCCGTAGCGGCGCTTTGAGGGCCGCTCCCCTTGGCTACGCATGTCTGTCCTAGGCAGGTGAAAACCTCACATGCTGGTTGGTGGAACGTACGGGAGAAAAGCGACCAGTAGGAATTTCAGCGGTCGAGTGAGTTTTCAAGTGGAAAAAAAAGTTTCCAGTGGCGATGCACCGCAACCCTTGCCAACCTGCATCCTGCACACTGGACATTCGTATGGCTTT
The DNA here is from genome assembly GCA_030272155.1 of Tetradesmus obliquus. NCBI lineage: Eukaryota > Viridiplantae > Chlorophyta > Chlorophyceae > Sphaeropleales > Scenedesmaceae > Tetradesmus > Tetradesmus obliquus. The sequence continues at coordinate 5,477,287 of CP126194.1, read as the reverse complement.
AAAATTCATATATTAACATTTTACAAAGAGTTATAACAAAAATCAACTTTCACGATGCACACCAAGCAGCTTCCTATATTGGGCCAGCCGGCACGCCGGACCGAACATTCGCCCGTAGCGGCGCTTTGAGGGCCGCTCCCCTTGGCTACGCATGTCTGTCCTAGGCAGGTGAAAACCTCACATGCTGGTTGGTGGAACGTACGGGAGAAAAGCGACCAATAGGAATTTCAGCGGTCGAGTGAGTTTTCAAGTGGAAAAAAAAGTTTCCAGTGGCGATGCACCGCAACCCTTGCCAACCTGCATCCTGCACCCTGGACATTCGTATGGCTTTTAAATTCATATATTAACATTTTACAAAGAGTTATAACAAAAATCAACTTTCACGATGCACACCAAGCAGCTTCCTATATTGGGCCAGCCGGCACGCCGGACCGAACATTCGCCCGTAGCGGCGCTTTGAGGGCCGCTCCGCTTGGCTACGCATGTCTGTCCTAGGCAGGTGAAAACCTCACATGCTGGTTGGTGGAACGTACGGGAGAAAAGCGACCAGTAGGAACTTTAGCGGTCCAGTGAGTTTCCAGTGGCGATGCACCGCAACCCTTGCCAACCTGCATCCTGCACCCTGGACATTCGTATGGCTTTAAAATTCATGTATTAACATTTTACAAAGAGTTATAACAAAAATCAACTTTCAAGATGCACACCAAGCAGCTTTCTATATTGGGCCAGCCGGCACGCCGGACCGAACATTCGCCCGTAGCGGCGCTTTGAGGGCCGCTCCGCTTGGCTACGCATGTCTGTCCTAGGCAGGTGAAAACCTCACATGCTGGTTGGTGGAACGTACGGGAGAAAAGCGACCAGTAGGAATTTTAGCGGTCGAGTGAGTTTCCAGTGGAAAAAAAAAGTTTACAGTGGCGATGCACCGCAACCCTTGCCAACCTGCATCCTGCACCCTGCACATTCGTATGGCTTTAAAATTCATATATTAACATTTTACAAAGAGTTATAACAAAAATCAACTTTCACGATGCACACCAAGCAGCTTCCTATTTTGGGCCAGCCGGCACGCCGGACCGAACATTCGCCCGTAGCGGCGCTTTGAGGGCCGCTCCCCTTGGCTACGCATGTCTGTCCTAGGCAGGTGAAAACCTCACATGCTGGTTGGTGGAACGTACGGGAGAAAAGCGACCAGTAGGAATTTCAGCGGTCGAGTGAGTTTTCAAGTGGAAAAAAAAGTTTCCAGTGGCGATGCACCGCAACCCTTGCCAACCTGCATCCTGCACACTGGACATTCGTATGGCTTTAAAATTCATATATTATCATTTTACAAAGAGTTATAACAGAAATCAACTTTCACGATGCACACCAAGCAGCTTCCTATATTGGGCCAGCCGGCACGCCGGACCGAACATTCGCCCGTAGCGGCGCTTTGAGGGCCGCTCCCCTTGGCTACGCATGTCTGTCCTAGGCAGGTGAAAACCTCACATGCTGGTTGGTGGAACGTACGGGAGAAAAGCGACCAGTAGGAATTTCAGCGGTCGAGTGAGTTTTCAAGTGGAAAAAAAAGTTTCCAGTGGCGATGCACCGCAACCCTTGCCAACCTGCATCCTGCACACTGGACATTCGTATGGCTTTAAAATTCATATATTAACATTTTACAAAGAGTTATAACAAAAATCAACTTTCACGATGCACACCAAGCAGCTTCCTATTTTGGGCCAGCCGGCACGCCGGACCGAACATTCGCCCGTAGCGGCGCTTTGAGGGCCGCTCCCCTTGGCTACGCATGTCTGTCCTAGGCAGGTGAAAACCTCACATGCTGGTTGGTGGAACGTACGGGAGAAAAGCGACCAGTAGGAATTTCAGCGGTCGAGTGAGTTTTCAAGTGGAAAAAAAAGTTTCCAGTGGCGATGCACCGCAACCCTTGCCAACCTGCATCCTGCACCCTGGACATTCGTATGGCTTTTAAATTCATGTATTAACATTTTACAAAGAGTTATAACAAAAATCAACTTTCACGATGCACACCAAGCAGCTTTCTATATTGGGCCAGCCGGCACGCCGGACCGAACATTCGCCCGTAGCGGCGCTTTGAGGGCCGCTCCGCTTGGCTACGCATGTCTGTCCTAGGCAGGTGAAAACCTCACATGCTGGTTGGTGGAACGTACGGGAGAAAAGCGACCAGTAGGAATTTTAGCGGTCCAGTGAGTTTCCAGTGGCGATGCACCGCAACCCTTGCCAACCTGCATCCTGCACCCTGGACATTCGTATGGCTTTAAAAATCATGTATTAACATTTTACAAAGAGTTCTAACAAAAATCAACTTTCACGATGCACACCAAGCAGCTTCCTATATTGGGCCAGCCGGCACGCCGGACCGAACATTCGCCCGTAGCGGCGCTTTGAGGGCCGCTCCGCTTGGCTACGCATGTCTGTCCTAGGCAGGTGAAAACCTCACATGCTGGTTGGTGGAACGTACGGGAGAAAAGCGACCAGTAGGAATTTTAGCGGTCCAGTGAGTTTCCAGTGGAAAAAAAAAGTTTACAGTGGCGATGCACCGCAACCCTTGCCAACCTGCATCCTGCACCCTGCACATTCGTATGGCTTTAAAATTCATATATTAACATTTTACAAAGAGTTATAACAAAAATCAACTTTCACGATGCACACCAAGCAGCTTTCTATATTGGGCCAGCCGGCACGCCGGACCGAACATTCGCCCGTAGCGGCGCTTTGAGGGCCGCTCCCCTTGGCTACGCATGTCTGTCCTAGGCAGGTGAAAACCTCACATGCTGGTTGGTGGAACGTACGGGAGAAAAGCGACCAGTAGGAATTTCAGCGGTCGAGTGAGTTTTCAAGTGGAAAAAAAAGTTTCCAGTGGCGATGCACCGCAACCCTTGCCAACCTGCATCCTGCACACTGGACATTCGTATGGCTTTAAAATTCATATATTATCATTTTACAAAGAGTTATAACAGAAATCAACTTTCACGATGCACACCAAGCAGCTTCCTATATTGGGCCAGCCGGCACGCCGGACCGAACATTCGCCCGTAGCGGCGCTTTGAGGGCCGCTCCCCTTGGCTACGCATGTCTGTCCTAGGCAGGTGAAAACCTCACATGCTGGTTGGTGGAACGTACGGGAGAAAAGCGACCAGTAGGAATTTCAGCGGTCGAGTGAGTTTTCAAGTGGAAAAAAAAGTTTCCAGTGGCGATGCACCGCAACCCTTGCCAACCTGCATCCTGCACACTGGACATTCGTATGGCTTTAAAATTCATATATTAACATTTTACAAAGAGTTATAACAAAAATCAACTTTCACGATGCACACCAAGCAGCTTCCTATATTGGGCCAGCCGGCACGCCGGACCGAACATTCGCCCGTAGCGGCGCTTTGAGGGCCGCTCCGCTTGGCTACGCATGTCTGTCCTAGGCAGGTGAAAACCTCACATGCTGGTTGGTGGAACGTACGGGAGAAAAGCGACCAGTAGGAACTTTAGCGGTCCAGTGAGTTTCCAGTGGCGATGCACCGCAACCCTTGCCAACCTGCATCCTGCACCCTGGACATTCGTATGGCTTTAAAATTCATGTATTAACATTTTACAAAGAGTTATAACAAAAATCAACTTTCAAGATGCACACCAAGCAGCTTTCTATATTGGGCCAGCCGGCACGCCGGACCGAACATTCGCCCGTAGCGGCGCTTTGAGGGCCGCTCCGCTTGGCTACGCATGTCTGTCCTAGGCAGGTGAAAACCTCACATGCTGGTTGGTGGAACGTACGGGAGAAAAGCGACCAGTAGGAATTTTAGCGGTCCAGTGAGTTTCCAGTGGAAAAAAAAAGTTTACAGTGGCGATGCACCGCAACCCTTGCCAACCTGCATCCTGCACCCTGCACATTCGTATGGCTTTAAAATTCATATATTAACATTTTACAAAGAGTTATAACAAAAATCAACTTTCACGATGCACACCAAGCAGCTTCCTATATTGGGCCAGCCGGCACGCCGGACCGAACATTCGCCCGTAGCGGCGCTTTGAGGGCCGCTCCCCTTGGCTACGCATGTCTGTCCTAGGCAGGTGAAAACCTCGCATGCTGGTTGGTGGAACGTACGGGAGAAAAGGGACCAGTAGGAATTTCAGCGGTCCAGTGAGTTTTCAAGTGGAAAAAAAAGTTTCCAGTGGCGATGCACCGCAACCCTTGCCAACCTGCATCAAACAAATAAAAATAAAACTGCATCCTGCACACTGGACATTCGTATGGCTTTAAAATTCATATATTAACATTTTACAAAGAGTTATAACAAAAATCAACTTTCACGATGCACACCAAGCAGCTTCCTATATTGGGCCAGCCGGCACGCCGGACCGAACATTCGCCCGTAGCGGCGCTTTGAGGGCCGCTCCGCTTGGCTACGCATGTCTGTCCTAGGCAGGTGAAAACCTCACATGCTGGTTGGTGGAACGTACGGGAGAAAAGCGACCAGTAGGAACTTTAGCGGTCCAGTGAGTTTCCAGTGGCGATGCACCGCAACCCTTGCCAACCTGCATCCTGCACCCTGGACATTCGTATGGCTTTAAAATTCATGTATTAACATTTTACAAAGAGTTATAACAAAAATCAACTTTCAAGATGCACACCAAGCAGCTTTCTATATTGGGCCAGCCGGCACGCCGGACCGAACATTCGCCCGTAGCGGCGCTTTGAGGGCCGCTCCGCTTGGCTACGCATGTCTGTCCTAGGCAGGTGAAAACCTCACATGCTGGTTGGTGGAACGTACGGGAGAAAAGCGACCAGTAGGAATTTTAGCGGTCCAGTGAGTTTCCAGTGGAAAAAAAAAGTTTACAGTGGCGATGCACCGCAACCCTTGCCAACCTGCATCCTGCACCCTGCACATTCGTATGGCTTTAAAATTCATATATTAACATTTTACAAAGAGTTATAACAAAAATCAACTTTCACGATGCACACCAAGCAGCTTCCTATATTGGGCCAGCCGGCACGCCGGACCGAACATTCGCCCGTAGCGGCGCTTTGAGGGCCGCTCCCCTTGGCTACGCATGTCTGTCCTAGGCAGGTGAAAACCTCACATGCTGGTTGGTGGAACGTACGGGAGAAAAGCGACCAGTAGGAATTTTAGCGGTCCAGTGAGTTTCCAGTGGAAAAAAAAAGTTTACAGTGGCGATGCACCGCAACCCTTGCCAACCTGCATCCTGCACCCTGCACATTCGTATGGCTTTAGAATTCATATATTAACATTTTACAAAGAGTTATAACAAAAATCAACTTTCACGATGCACACCAAGCAGCTTTCTATATTGGGCCAGCCGGCACGCCGGACCGAACATTCGCCCGTAGCGGCGCTTTGAGGGCCGCTCCCCTTGGCTACGCATGTCTGTCCTAGGCAGGTGAAAACCTCACATGCTGGTTGGTGGAACGTACGGGAGAAAAGCGACCAGTAGGAATTTCAGCGGTCGAGTGAGTTTTCAAGTGGAAAAAAAAGTTTACAGTGGCGATGCACCGCAACCCTTGCCAACCTGCATCCTGCACACTGGACATTCGTATGGCTTTAAAATTCATATATTAACATTTTACAAAGAGTTATAACAGAAATCAACTTTCACGATGCACACCAAGCAGCTTCCTATATTGGGCCAGCCGGCACGCCGGACCGAACATTCGCCCGTAGCGGCGCTTTGAGGGCCGCTCCCCTTGGCTACGCATGTCTGTCCTAGGCAGGTGAAAACCTCACATGCTGGTTGGTGGAACGTACGGGAGAAAAGCGACCAGTAGGAATTTCAGCGGTCGAGTGAGTTTTCAAGTGGAAAAAAAAGTTTCCAGTGGCGATGCACCGCAACCCTTGCCAACCTGCATCCTGCACACTGGACATTCGTATGGCTTTAAAATTCATATATTAACATTTTACAAAGAGTTATAACAAAAATCAACTTTCACGATGCACACCAAGCAGCTTCCTATATTGGGCCAGCCGGCACGCCGGACCGAACATTCGCCCGTAGCGGCGCTTTGAGGGCCGCTCCGCTTGGCTACGCATGTCTGTCCTAGGCAGGTGAAAACCTCACATGCTGGTTGGTGGAACGTACGGGAGAAAAGCGACCAGTAGGAACTTTAGCGGTCCAGTGAGTTTCCAGTGGCGATGCACCGCAACCCTTGCCAACCTGCATCCTGCACCCTGGACATTCGTATGGCTTTAAAATTCATGTATTAACATTTTACAAAGAGTTATAACAAAAATCAACTTTCAAGATGCACACCAAGCAGCTTTCTATATTGGGCCAGCCGGCACGCCGGACCGAACATTCGCCCGTAGCGGCGCTTTGAGGGCCGCTCCGCTTGGCTACGCATGTCTGTCCTAGGCAGGTGAAAACCTCACATGCTGGTTGGTGGAACGTACGGGAGAAAAGCGACCAGTAGGAATTTTAGCGGTCCAGTGAGTTTCCAGTGGCGATGCACCGCAACCCTTGCCAACCTGCATCCTGCACCCTGGACATTCGTATGGCTTTAAAATTCCTGTATTAACATTTTAACAAAGAGTTATAACAAAAATCAACTTTCACGATGCACACCAAGCAGCTTTCTATATTTTTTTTTTTTTTTTTTTTTTGAAGCAAGAACGTTACAAGGGCTGACCTAAATAACTGTGCACTTGCTCCATAAAAAGATCCATTGAGAGAGTGAGGCAACCTGTTCCGCACTCACTCCACAGGTCTCTTGTACCAAGAGACGCTGTCACACGATCATGCAGACAGCCCCTTGCGGAGCAGCCCCGAAAGGCATCCAGGACCTGACCGAGTGCCCAGACTCCACTAAAATCACAGTCGCGCAATGACGTCCTGTGATGTGTGACATACCGTGACTGGCCCTTGAAACAAAATCTGTCCATGGCGTAACTGTCAGCTATCACTGCATGGTGACTTGTACACCTCTACAAGCTGCACTTTACAGGCAGCATTACGACACCTACACAAGACGCCTTTTAATAGGTGACGGATTGTCGACACAGACAATCCCCACCTGACTATTCATTGACTCTCCACTTCATGCAAAGCACATCCTGCTACTGACCGAACATACACCTATGAGATATGTGGCATTCTGTAGGAAATGACACCACCTCAGGCACACAAAGCCACACACACACACAAACTAATCCACACATGCTGCACACATCCTCGTACACTGCTACCCACACGCACGCATACATAACGTACTCTGCTACCCACTCACATGCATACATAACGTATCCCGGCCATCAACTTAGCCTTTGCCATACTATTTTGCAACACATCACAACGAGGAACGACGGCCACTACTCCAACGAATGCATTGTACACCCCGCCCGAACCGTCAAAACAGACCACCACGCCTCGTAGACCCGTGCCCAATCCATCCCTCACATGCCAGCCGCGCTGGCCCGAACCTTGATGCGCCCATTTGCGCCCATCCTATACAGTGCTCCCCACTTCTGCTCAAAGTCAACAAGTTTGATCTCAGGCGACCTTCCCTGCAGCCATGCAAACGGTATCCCACAACCTATCCTAACATCTACTTCCACCCTATCCCACTCCCTCTGAATTTGCTGCCGCAGCTCTGCCAGAAACCTACACGCCACAGCCTTAGCAGCGTATGATGAGCTGCCCGGCTCGCCAGTTGTACCCCGTTGACTGCCCATGCTGCTGCTGTTGCTGCTGCTGTCCTCTGCATCGCTGATGCCGTGGCTCTGAGATTGAGAATTGCTGCCTGCATTGCGGCTGCCGCTGCCATCGCTGCCATCTGCACTGGCCACAATCACGCCAGCCCTGATGCTGCTGCAGCGCACCACCCAAATGGACTCCAGCAGCAGCAGACGCAGCTGCGTCCACATCTCCATCAGCTTTCTATATTGGGCCAGCCGGCACGCCGGACCGAACATTCGCCCGTAGCGGCGCTTTGAGGGCCGCTCCGCTTGGCTACGCATGTCTGTCCTAGGCAGGTGAAAACCTCACATGCTGGTTGGTGGAACGTACGGGAGAAAAGCGACCAGTAGGAATTTTAGCGGTCCAGTGAGTTTCCAGTGGCGATGCACCGCAACCCTTGCCAACCTGCATCCTGCACCCTGGACATTCGTATGGCTTTTAAATTCATGTATTAACATTTTACAAAGAGTTATAACAAAAATCAACTTTCACGATGCACACCAAGCAGCTTTCTATATTGGGCCAGCCGGCACGCCGGACCGAACATTCGCCCGTAGCGGCGCTTTGAGGGCCGCTCCGCTTGGCTACGCATGTCTGTCCTAGGCAGGTGAAAACCTCACATGCTGGTTGGTGGAACGTACGGGAGAAAAGCGACCAGTAGGAATTTTAGCGGTCCAGTGAGTTTCCAGTGGCGATGCACCGCAACCCTTGCCAACCTGCATCCTGCACCCTGGACATTCGTATGGCTTTAAAAATCATGTATTAACATTTTACAAAGAGTTCTAACAAAAATCAACTTTCACGATGCACACCAAGCAGCTTCCTATATTGGGCCAGCCGGCACGCCGGACCGAACATTCGCCCGTAGCGGCGCTTTGAGGGCCGCTCCGCTTGGCTACGCATGTCTGTCCTAGGCAGGTGAAAACCTCACATGCTGGTTGGTGGAACGTACGGGAGAAAAGCGACCAGTAGGAATTTTAGCGGTCCAGTGAGTTTCCAGTGGAAAAAAAAAGTTTACAGTGGCGATGCACCGCAACCCTTGCCAACCTGCATCCTGCACCCTGCACATTCGTATGGCTTTAAAATTCATATATTAACATTTTACAAAGAGTTATAACAAAAATCAACTTTCACGATGCACACCAAGCAGCTTCCTATATTGGGCCAGCCGGCACGCCGGACCGAACATTCGCCCGTAGCGGCGCTTTGAGGGCCGCTCCCCTTGGCTACGCATGTCTGTCCTAGGCAGGTGAAAACCTCACATGCTGGTTGGTGGAACGTACGGGAGAAAAGCGACCAATAGGAATTTCAGCGGTCGAGTGAGTTTTCAAGTGGAAAAAAAAGTTTCCAGTGGCGATGCACCGCAACCCTTGCCAACCTGCATCCTGCACACTGGACATTCGTATGGCTTTAAAATTCATATATTATCATTTTACAAAGAGTTATAACAGAAATCAACTTTCACGATGCACACCAAGCAGCTTCCTATATTGGGCCAGCCGGCACGCCGGACCGAACATTCGCCCGTAGCGGCGCTTTGAGGGCCGCTCCCCTTGGCTACGCATGTCTGTCCTAGGCAGGTGAAAACCTCACATGCTGGTTGGTGGAACGTACGGGAGAAAAGCGACCAGTAGGAATTTTAGCGGTCCAGTGAGTTTCCAGTGGCGATGCACCGCAACCCTTGCCAACCTGCCGTTCGGTCAGTAGCAGGATGTGCTTTGCATGAAGTGGAGAGTCCATGAATAGTCAGGTGGGGATTGTCTGTGTCGACAATCCGTCACCTATTAATAGGCGTCTTGTGTAGGTGTCGTAATGCTGCCTATAAAGTGCAGCTTTTAGAGGTGTGCAAGTCGCCATGCAGTGATAGCTGACAGTTGCGCCATGGACGGATTTTGATTCAAGGGCCAGTCACGGTCTGTCACACATCACAGGACGTCATTGCGCGACTGTGATTTTAGTGGAGTCTGGGCACTCGGTCAGGTCCTGGATGCCTTTCGGGGCTGCTCCGCAAGGGGCTGTCTGCATGATCGTGTGACAGCGTCTCTTGGTACAAGAGACCTGTGGAGTGAGTGCGGAACAGGTTGCCTCACTCTCTCAATGGATCTTTTTATGGAGCAAGTGCACAGTTATTTAGGTCAGCCCTTGTAACGTTCTTGCTCCAAAAAAAAAAAAAAAAAAAAAAAAAACCTTGCCAACCTGCATCCTGCACCCTGGACATTCGTATGGCTTTAAAATTCATGTATGAACATTTTACAAAAAGTTAGGGATGGATTGGGCACGGGTCTACGAGGCGTGGTGGTCTGTTTTGACGGTTCGGGCGGGGTGTACAATGCATTCGTTGGAGTAGTGGCCGTCGTTCCTCGTTGTGATGTGTTGCAAAATAGTATGGCAAAGGCTAAGTTGATGGCCGGGATACGTTATGTATGCATGTGAGTGGGCAGCAGAGTACGTTATGTATGCGTGCGTGTGGGTAGCAGTGTACGAGGATGTGTGCAGCATGTGTGGATTAGTTTGTGTGTGTGTGGCTTTGTGTGCCTGAGGTGGTGTCATTTCCTACAGAATGCCACATATCTCATAGGTGTATGTTCGGTCAGTAGCAGGATGTGCTTTGCATGCAGTGGAGAGTCAATGAATAGTCAGGTGGGGATTGTCTGTGTCGACAATCCGTCACCTGTTAATAGGCGTCTTGTGTAGGTGTCGTAATGCTGCCTGTAAAGTGCAGCTTGTAGAGGTGTACAAGTCACCATGCAGTGATAGCTGACAGTTACGCCATGGACAGATTTTGTTTCAAGGGCCAGTCACGGTATGTCACACATCACAGGACGTCATTGCGCGACTGTGATTTTAGTGGAGTCTGGGCACTCGGTCAGGTCCTGGATGCCTTTCGGGGCTGCTCCGCAAGGGGCTGTCTGCATGATCGTGTGACAGCGTCTCTTGGTACAAGAGACCTGTGGAGTGAGTGCGGAACAAGTTGCCTCACTCTCTCAATGGATCTTTTTATGGAGCAAGTGCACAGTTATTTAGGTCAGCCCTTGTAACGTTCTTGCTTCAAAAAAAAAAATACAAAGAGTTATAACAAAAATCAACTTTCACGATGCACACCAAGCAGCTTTCTATATTGGGCCAGCCGGCACGCCGGACCGAACATTCGCCCGTAGCGGCGCTTTGAGGGCCGCTCCGCTTGGCTACGCATGTCTGTCCTAGGCAGGTGAAAACCTCACATGCTGGTTGGTGGAACGTACGGGAGAAAAGCGACCAGTAGGAATTTTAGCGGTCCAGTTAGTTTCCAGTGGAAAAAAAAAGTTTACAGTGGCGATGCACCGCAACCCTTGCCAACCTGCATCCTGCACCCTGCACATTCGTATGGCTTTAAAATTCATATATTAACATTTTACAAAGAGTTATAACAAAAATCAACTTTCACGATGCACACCAAGCAGCTTTCTATATTGGGCCAGCCGGCACGCCGGACCGAACATTCGCCCGTAGCGGCGCTTTGAGGGCCGCTCCCCTTGGCTACGCATGTCTGTCCTAGGCAGGTGAAAACCTCGCATGCTGGTTGGTGGAACGTACGGGAGAAAAGGGACCAGTAGGAATTTTAGCGGTCCAGTGAGTTTTCAAGTGGAAAAAAAAGTTTCCAGTGGCGATGCACCGCAACCCTTGCCAACCTGCATCAAAAAAATAAAAATAAAACTGCATCTTTTTTTTTTTTTTTTTTTTTTTGAAGCAAGAACGTTACAAGGGCTGACCTAAATAACTGTGCACTTGCTCCATAAAAAGATCCATTGAGAGAGTGAGGCAACCTGTTCCACACTCACTCCACAGGTCTCTTGTACCAAGAGCAAAGAGAGCAAAACTGCATCCTGCACACTGGACATTCCTATGGCTTTAAAATTCATATATTAACATTTTACAAAGAGTTATAACAGAAATCAACTTTCACGATGCACACCAAGCAGCTTCCTATATTGGGCCAGCCGGCACGCCGGACCGAACATTCGCCCGTAGCGGCGCTTTGAGGGCCGCTCCCCTTGGCTACGCATGTCTGTCCTAGGCAGGTGAAAACCTCACATGCTGGTTGGTGGAACGTACGGGAGAAAAGCGACCAGTAGGAATTTCAGCGGTCGAGTGAGTTTTCAAGTGGAAAAAAAAGTTTCCAGTGGCGATGCACCGCAACCCTTGCCAACCTGCATCCTGCACCCTGGACATTCGTATGGCTTTAAAATTCATATATTAACATTTTACAAAGAGTTATAACAAAAATCAACTTTCACGATGCACACCAAGCAGCTTTCTATATTGGGCCAGCCGGCACGCCGGACCGAACATTCGCCCGTAGCGGCGCTTTGAGGGCCGCTCCCCTTGGCTACGCATGTCTGTCCTAGGCAGGTGAAAACCTCGCATGCTGGTTGGTGGAACGTACGGGAGAAAAGGGACCAGTAGGAATTTTAGCGGTCCAGTGAGTTTTCAAGTGGAAAAAAAAGTTTCCAGTGGCGATGCACCGCAACCCTTGCCAACCTGCATCAAAAAAATAAATATAAAACTGCATCTTTTTTTTTTTTTTTTTTTGAAGCAAGAACGTTACAAGGGCTGACCTAAATAACTGTGCACTTGCTCCATAAAAAGATCCATTGAGAGAGTGAGGCAACCTGTTCCACACTCACTCCACAGGTCTCTTGTACCAAGAGCAAAGAGAGCAAAACTGCATCCTGCACACTGGACATTCCTATGGCTTTAAAATTCATATATTAACATTTTACAAAGATTTATAACAAAAATCAACATTCACGATGCACACCAAGCAGCTTCCTATATTGGGCCAGCCGGCACGCCGGACCGAACATTCGCCCGTAGCGGCGCTTTGAGGGCCGCTCCCCTTGGCTACGCATGTCTGTCCTAGGCAGGTGAAAACCTCACATGCTGGTTGGTGGAACGTACGGGAGAAAAGCGACCAGTAGGAATTTCAGCGGTCGAGTGAGTTTTCAAGTGGAAAAAAAAGTTTCCAGTGGCGATGCACCGCAACCCTTGCCAACCTGCATCCTGCACCCTGGACATTCGTATGGCTTTAAAATTCATATATTAACATTTTACAAAGAGTTATAACAAAAATCAACTTTCACGATGCACACCAAGCAGCTTCCTATATTGGGCCAGCCGGCACGCCGGACCGAACATTCGCCCGTAGCGGCGCTTTGAGGGCCGCTCCGCTTGGCTACGCATGTCTGTCCTAGGCAGGTGAAAACCTCACATGCTGGTTGGTGGAACGTACAGGAGAAAAGCGACCAGTAGGAATTTTAGCGGTCCAGTGAGTTTCCAGTGGCGATGCACCGCAACCCTTGCCAACCTGCATCCTGCACCCTGGACATTCGTATGGCTTTTAAATTCATGTATTAACATTTTACAAAGAGTTATAACAAAAATCAACTTTCACGATGCACACCAAGCAGCTTTCTATATTGGGCCAGCCGGCACGCCGGACCGAACATTCGCCCGTAGCGGCGCTTTGAGGGCCGCTCCGCTTGGCTACGCATGTCTGTCCTAGGCAGGTGAAAACCTCACATGCTGGTTGGTGGAACGTACGGGAGAAAAGCGACCAGTAGGAATTTTAGCGGTCCAGTGAGTTTCCAGTGGCGATGCACCGCAACCCTTGCCAACCTGCATCCTGCACCCTGGACATTCGTATGGCTTTAAAATTCCTGTATTAACATTTTACAAAGAGTTATAACAAAAATCAACTTTCATGATGCACACCAAGCAGCTTCCTATATTGGGCCAGCCGGCACGCCGGACCGAACATTCGCCCGTAGCGGCGCTTTGAGGGCCGCTCCCCTTGGCTACGCATGTCTGTCCTAGGCAGGTGAAAACCTCACATGCTGGTTGGTGGAACGTACGGGAGAAAAGGGACCAGTGGGAATATGAGCGGTCCAGTGAGTTTTCAAGTAAAAAAAAACAGCTGCGTCTGCTGCTGCTGGAGTCCATTTGGGTGGTGCGCTGCAGCAGCATCAGGGCTGGCGTGATTGTGGCCAGTGCAGATGGCAGCGATGGCAGCGGCAGCCCCAATGCAGGCAGCAATTCTCAATCTCAGTGATAGCTGACAGTTACGCCATGGACAGATTTTGTTTCAAGGGCCAGTCACGGTATGTCACACATCACAGGGCGTCATTGCGCGACTGTGATTTTAGTGGAGTCTGGGCACTCGGTCAGGTCCTGGATGCCTTTCGGGGCTGCTCCGCAAGGGGCTGTCTGCATGATCATGTGACAGCGTCTCTTGGTACAAGAGACCTGTGGAGTGAGTGCGGAACAGGTTGCCTCACTCTCTCAATGGATCTTTTTATGGAGCAAGTGCACAGTTATTTAGGTCAGCCCTTGTAACGTTCTTGCTTCAAAAAAAAAAAAAAAAAAAATCTCAGAGCCACGGCATCAGCGATGCAGAGGACAGCAGCAGCAACAGCAGCAGCATGGGCAGTCAACGGGGTACAACTGGCGAGCCGGGCAGCTCATCATACGCTGCTAAGGCTGTGGCGTGTAGGTTTCTGGCAGAGCTGCGGCAGCAAATTCAGAGGGAGTGGGATAGGGTGGAAGTAGATGTTAGGATAGGTTGTGGGATACCGTTTGCATGGCTGCAGGGAAGGTCGCCTGAGATCAAACTTGTTGACTTTGAGCAGAAGTGGGGAGCACTGTATAGGATGGGCGCAAATGGGCGCATCAAGGTTCGGGCCAGCGCGGCTGGCATGTGAGGGATGGATTGGGCACGGGTCTACGAGGCGTGGTGGTCTGTTTTGACGGTTCGGGCGGGGTGTACAATGCATTCGTTGGAGTAGTGGCCGTCGTTCCTCGTTGTGATGTGTTGCAAAATAGTATGGCAAAGGCTAAGTTGATGGCCGGGATACGTTATGTATGCATGTGAGTGGGTAGCAGAGTACGTTATGTATGCGTGCGTGTGGGTAGCAGTGTACGAGGATGTGTGCAGCATGTGTGGATTAGTTTGTGTGTGTGTGGCTTTGTGTGCCTGAGGTGGTGTCATTTCCTACAGAATGCCACATATCTCATAGGTGTATGTTCGGTCAGTAGCAGGATGTGCTTTGCATGAAGTGGAGAGTCAATGAATAGTCAGGTGGGGATTGTCTGTGTCGACAATCCGTCACCTATTAATAGGCGTCTTGTGTAGGTGTCGTAATGCTGCCTGTAAAGTGCAGCTTGTAGAGGTGTACGAGTCACCATGCAGTGATAGCTGACAGTTACGCCATGGACAGATTTTGTTTCAAGGGCCAGTCACGGTATGTCACACATCACAGGACGTCATTGCGCGACTGTGATTTTAGTGGAGTCTGGGCACTCGGTCAGGTCCTGGATGCCTTTCGGGGCTGCTCCGCAAGGGGCTGTCTGCATGATCGTGTGACAGCGTCTCTTGGTACAAGAGACCTGTGGAGTGAGTGCGGAACAGGTTGCCTCACTCTCTCAATGGATCTTTTTATGGAGCAAGTGCACAGTTATTTAGGTCAGCCCTTGTAACGTTCTTGCTTCAAAAAAAAAAAAAATACAAAGAGTTATAACAAAAATCAACTTTCACGATGCACACCTAGCAGCTTTCTATATTGGGCCAGCCGGCACGCCGGACCGAACATTCGCCCGTAGCGGCGCTTTGAGGGCCGCTCCGCTTGGCTACGCATGTCTGTCCTAGGCAGGTGAAAACCTCACATGCTGGTTGGTGGAACGTACGGGAGAAAAGCGACCAGTAGGAATTTTAGCGGTCCAGTGAGTTTCCAGTGGAAAAAAAAAGTTTACAGTGGCGATGCACCGCAACCCTTGCCAACCTGCATCCTGCACCCTGCACATTCGTATGGCTTTAAAATTCATATATTAACATTTTACAAAGAGTTATAACAAAAATCAACTTTCACGATGCACACCAAGCAGCTTTCTATATTGGGCCAGCCGGCACTCCGGACCGAACATTCGCCCGTAGCGGCGCTTTGAGGGCCGCTCCCCTTGGCTACGCATGTCTGTCCTAGGCAGGTGAAAACCTCACATGCTGGTTGGTGGAACGTACGGGAGCAGCAGCATGGGCAGTCAACGGGGTACAACTGGCGAGCCGGGCAGCTCATCATACGCTGCTAAGGCTGTGGCGTGTAGGTTTCTGGCAGAGCTGCGGCAGCAAATTCAGAGGGAGTGGGATAGGGTGGAAGTAGATGTTAGGATAGGTTGTGGGATACCGTTTGCATGGCTGCAGGGAAGGTCGCCTGAGATCAAACTTGTTGACTTTGAGCAGAAGTGGGGAGCACTGTATAGGATGGGCGCAAATGGGCGCATCAAGGTTCGGGCCAGCGCGGCTGGCATGTGAGGGATGGATTGGGCACGGGTCTACGAGGCGTGGTGGTCTGTTTTGACGGTTCGGGCGGGGTGTACAATGCATTCGTTGGAGTAGTGGCCGTCGTTCCTCGTTGTGATGTGTTGCAAAATAGTATGGCAAAGGCTAAGTTGATGGCCGGGATACGTTATGTATGCATGTGAGTGGGTAGCAGAGTACGTTATGTATGCGTGCGTGTGGGTAGCAGTGTACGAGGATGTGTGCAGCATGTGTGGATTAGTTTGTGTGTGTGTGGCTTTGTGTGCCTGAGGTGGTGTCATTTCCTACAGAATGCCACATATCTCATAGGTGTATGTTCGGTCAGTAGCAGGATGTGCTTTGCATGAAGTGGAGAGTCCATGAATAGTCAGGTGGGGATTGTCTGTGTCGACAATCCGTCACCTATTAATAGGCGTCTTGTGTGGGTGTCGTAATGCTGCCTGTAAAGTGCAGCTTGTAGAGGTGTACAAGTCACCATGCAGTGATAGCTGACAGTTACGCCATGGACAGCTTTTGATTCAAGGGCCAGTCACGGTATGTCACACATCACAGGACGTCATTGCGCGACTGTGATTTTAGTGGAGTCTGGGCACTCGGTCAGGTCCTGGATGCCTTTCGGGGCTGCTCCGCAAGGGGCTGTCTGCATGATCGTGTGACAGCGTCTCTTGGTACAAGAGACCTGTGGAGTGAGTGCGGAACAGGTTGCCTCACTCTCTCAATGGATCTTTTTATGGAGCAAGTGCACAGTTATTTAGGTCAGCCCTTGTAACGTTCTTGCTTCAAAAAAAAAAAAAAAAAAAAAAAAAAAGAACGTACGGGAGAAAAGGGACCAGTAGGAATTTTAGCGGTCCAGTGAGTTTTCAAGTGGAAAAAAAGTTTCCAGTGGCGATGCACCGCAACCCTTGCCAACCTGCATCAAAAAAATAAAAATAAAACTGCATCCTGCACACTGGACATTCCTATGGCTTTAAAATTCATATATTAACATTTTACAAAGAGTTATAACAAAAATCAACATTCACGATGCACACCAAGCAGCTTCCTATATTGGGCCAGCCGGCACGCCGGACCGAACATTCGCCCGTAGCGGCGCTTTGAGGGCCGCTCCCCTTGGCTATGCATGTCTGTCCTAGGCAGGTGAAAACCTCACATGCTGGTTGGTGGAACGTACGGGAGAAAAGCGACCAGTAGGAATTTCTTTTTTTTTTTTTTTTTTTTTTGAAGCAAGAACGTTACAAGGGCTGACCTAAATAACTGTGCACTTGCTCCATAAAAAGATCCATTGAGAGAGTGAGGCAACCTGTTCCGCACTCACTCCACAGGTCTCTTGTACCAAGAGACGCTGTCACACGATCATGCAGACAGCCCCTTGCGGAGCAGCCCCGAAAGGCATCCAGGACCTGACCGAGTGCCCAGACTCCACTAAAATCACAGTCGCGCATTGACGTTCTGTGATGTGTGACATACCGTGACTGGCCCTTGAAACAAAATCTGTCCATGGCGTAACTGTCAGCTATCACTGCATGGTGACTTGTACACCTCTACAAGCTGCACTTTACAGGCAGCATTACGACACCTACACAAGACGCCTATTAATAGGTGTGGAGTGAGTGCGGAACAGGTTGCCTCACTCTCTCAATGGATCTTTTTATGGAGCAAGTGCACAGTTATTTAGGTCAGCCCTTGTAACGTTCTTGCTTCAAAAAAAAAAATATTAATAGGTGACGGATTGTCGACACAGACAATCCCCACCTGACTATTCATTGACTCTCCACTTCATGCAAAGCACATCCTGCTACTGACCGAACATACACCTATGAGATATGTGGCATTCTGTAGGAAATGATACCACCTCAGGCACACAAAGCCACACACACACAAACTAATCCACACATGCTGCACACATCCTCGTACACTGCTACCCACACGCACGCATACATAACGTACTCTGCTACCCACTCACATCCTGCACCCTGGACATTCGTATGGCTTTAAAATTCATGTATTAACATTTTACAAAGAGTTATAACAAAAATCAACTTTCACGATGCACACCAAGCAGCTTCCTATATTGGGCCAGCCGGCACGCCGGACCGAACATTCGCCCGTAGCGGCGCTTTGAGGGCCGCTCCGCTTGGCTACGCATGTCTGTCCTAGGCAGGTGAAAACCTCACATGCTGGTTGGTGGAACGTACGGGAGAAAAGCGACCAGTAGGAATTTTAGCGGTCCAGTGAGTTTCCAGTGGAAAAAAAAAGTTTACAGTGGCGATGCACCGCAACCCTTGCCAACCTGCATCCTGCACCCTGCACATTCGTATGGCTTTAAAATTCATATATTAACATTTTACAAAGAGTTATAACAAAAATCAACTTTCACGATGCACACCAAGCAGCTTCCTATTTTGGGCCAGCCGGCACGCCGGACCGAACATTCGCCCGTAGCGGCGCTTTGAGGGCCGCTCCCCTTGGCTACGCATGTCTGTCCTAGGCAGGTGAAAACCTCACATGCTGGTTGGTGGAACGTACGGGAGAAAAGCGACCAGTAGGAATTTCAGCGGTCGAGTGAGTTTTCAAGTGGAAAAAAAAGTTTCCAGTGGCGATGCACCGCAACCCTTGCCAACCTGCATCCTGCACACTGGACATTCGTATGGCTTTAAAATTCATATATTAACATTTTACAAAGAGTTATAACAAAAATCAACTTTCACGATGCACACCAAGCAGCTTCCTATATTGGGCCAGCCGGCACGCCGGACCGAACATTCGCCCGTAGCGGCGCTTTGAGGGCCGCTCCCCTTGGCTACGCATGTCTGTCCTAGGCAGGTGAAAACCTCACATGCTGGTTGGTGGAACGTACGGGAGAAAAGCGACCAGTAGGAATTTTAGCGGTCCAGTGAGTTTTCAAGTGGAAAAAAAAGTTTCCAGTGGCGATGCACCGCAACCCTTGCCAACCTGCATCCTGCACCCTGCACATTCGTATGGCTTTAAAATTCATATATTAACATTTTACAAAGAGTTATAACAAAAATCAACTTTCACGATGCACACCAAGCAGCTTCCTATATTGGGCCAGCCGGCACGCCGGACCGAACATTCGCCCGTAGCGGCGCTATGAGGGCCGCTCCGCTTGGCTACGCATGTCTGTCCTAGGCAGGTGAAAACCTTACATGCTGGTTGGTGGAACGTACGGGAGAAAAGCGACCAGTAGGAATTTTAGCGGTCCAGTGAGTTTTCAGTGGCGATGCACAGCAACCCTTGCCAACCTGCATCCTGCACCCTGGACATTCGTATTTTTTTTTTTTTTTTTTTTTTTTTTTTTGAAGCAAGAACGTTACAAGGGCTGACCTAAATAACTGTGCACTTGCTCCATAAAAAGATCCATTGAGAGAGTGAGGCAACCTGTTCCGCACTCACTCCACAGGTCTCTTGTACCAAGAGACGCTGTCACACGATCATGCAGACAGCCCCTTGCGGAGCAGCCCCGAAAGGCATCCAGGACCTGACCGAGTGCCCAGACTCCACTAAAATCACAGTCGCGCAATGACGTCCTGTGATGTGTGACAGACCGTGACTGGCCCTTGAATCAAAATCCGTCCATGGCGTAACTGTCAGCTATCACTGCATGGTGACTTGTACACCTCTACAAGCTGCACTTTACAGGCAGCATTACGACACCTACACAAGACGCCTATTAATAGGTGACGGATTGTCGACACAGACAATCCCCACCTGACTATTCATTGACTCTCCACTTCATGCAAAGCACATCCTGCTACTGACCGAACATACACCTATGAGATATGTGGCATTCTGCAGGAAATGACACCACCTCAGGCACACAAAGCCACACACACACAAACTAATCCACACATGCTGCACACATCCTCGTACACTGCTACCCACACGCACGCATACATAACGTACTCTGCTACCCACTCACATGCATACATAACGTATCCCGGCCATCAACTTAGCCTGTGCCATACTATTTTGCAACACATCACAACGAGGAACGACGGCCACTACTCCAACGAATGCATTGTACACCCCGCCCGAACCGTCAAAACAGACCACCACGCCTCGTAGACCCGTGCCCAATCCATCCCTCACATGCCAGCCGCGCTGGCCCGAACCTTGATGCGCCCATTTGCGCCCATCCTATACAGTGCTCCCCACTTCTGCTCAAAGTCAACAAGTTTGATCTCAGGCGACCTTCCCTGCAGCCATGCAAACGGTATCCCACAACCTATCCTAACATCTACTTCCACCCTATCCCACTCCCTCTGAATTTGCTGCCGCAGCTCTGCCAGAAACCTACACGCCACAGCCTTAGCAGCGTATGATGAGCTGCCCGGCTCGCCAGTTGTACCCCGTTGACTGCCCATGCTGCTGCTGCTGCTGTCCTCTGCATCGCTGATGCCGTGGCTCTGAGATTGAGAATTGCTGCCTGCATTGCGGCTGCCGCTGCCATCGCTGCCATCTGTACTGGCCACAATCACGCCAGCCCTGATGCTGCTGCAGCGCACCACCCAAATGGACTCCAGCAGCAGCAGACGCAGCTGCGTCCACATCTGCTGCTGCCCTGCTGGCGGGGCCGACACACTGAAGTCATCCAGCAGCAGCAGACGGCTGTTATTAACAGGGACCACTGCTCCGGGCTGCACACGCTGCCACACCTGTTGCGCGTACCACTGCCACGCTGCTGCAGCTACAGGGCACTCCACTAACAAGTGGGTGAGGGTCTCCAGTTGCTGCGGCTGCTGGCACTGCTGTGCTGGGCAGGTAAAGTGAGCCGGCGCGTGTCTGCTGGATGCCAGCATGCGCCGTGCGCCTACCTTCACTCCTGCATGCAGAAGCCGCCAGCCAAACACTCGCAGCCGCCTCGGCAGCTGGGTGTCTTTTAGCCGCTGATAACTCGCCACCCAGCGGTGCTGCATGGCATTGGCAGCACCCATGGAGTGAGTGATCGGGTCCAGTAGATCATTGTGTGCTGGGCAGCTGATGCGCTGCTGTTGCTGCTCCTGTTGCTGCCGTTGAGCCGTGACTACTGCTGCTGCTGTTGCCGCGCGCTGTCTTGGCAGCTCCCGCTCCCTGGACGGATCCATCCAGGACGCATGGTAAGCCGCCATCATAGCTGCGTCGCTAAACCGCTGGCTGCCACTGCTGCTGCTGCTACGATTGCCAGGCGCCTCGCTATTTTGCTGCATTTGCTGGAAGGACCGTTTCTGAGCTGCCTCCATCTCCTGCAAGCCGTCCTGTGGCGCCTCAGCACCCAGGCGGTTGCGCCACAGGCGCGGGCGCATGCCGACACCTGATAGCCATCCCTCTTTGCACTGCCGACTGCATTGCTCCTGCAGCAGCCTGCATGTTGCCACCTTTGGCGTGAACTGCAGCAGGCTGACAGCAAACCCCATCCCCCATACACTAGGATCTACGCGAATGTCTGCCCAAGCCCCCACCAGGTACCATGACGGCGTGCTTCGCGATTGCTGCTGCTGCTGCTGTTGCTGGTGCTGTCCTTGGTGCTGCTGTTGCTGCTGCTGCTGCTGCTGCTGCTGCTGCTGCTGCTGCTGCTGTCCCTGGTGGTGCTGCTGCTGCTGCTGCTGCTGCTGCCGTTCCTGTTGTTGCTGCTGTCGCGGCTGCTGCTGTTGCCATGCAGCTGGCTGCTGCAGCAGCTGCTGCTGACGTTCCTGTTGTTGCTGCTGTCGTGGCTGCCGCTGTTGCCCAGCTGTTGGCTGCTGCCGCTGTTGCTGCTGCTGCTGCCGCTGCTGCCGCTGCTGTTGTTGCCGCTGAAATGCAGGGTGCGGCACTGCTGTTACATCTACCACACAACATGGCGCCCATTGGAGGGCTGCTGTGTCCATTAGGACAGCTGTTGTGGCCTTCAAGCTGCCATCCTGCTGCACCTTGTAGCACTTGGTGGTGCCATCGTGCTGCAACTGTTGTGCCCACTGTTGCTGCGTGTCGGTTTGCCATGCACCTGTGCTGCCCTCCCGCAGAGTGTGCAGCCATGCCGGCGGCAGCACAATGCCATCTTGCTGCGGCTGTCCAGTTAGCTGCTGCTGCACCTGCCCCAGTGTGGTGCCTGCGCCGTGGCGCAGCTGAGCAGGGAGGGCACCGGCTGCTGCCAACATCTGCCCATCTGAGCTGCTGCCCACGCTGTGGTTCCCCACCAGCAGCTCAAGCTGGATCTGCTGGCTGGTCATGGCGCTGTGCTCGACGTGCCTGTGAATGCCCACGCTTTGCAGCGCCTCTATGTATGCTGATAGGCGCAGCGGCAGCCTGCCGCCCCTGGCGGCAGCCTGCAGCGGCGCCTTTGATCGCTGCACCAACGCTGCCTCCCCTAGTCCTGGCAGTGCGTGGCGCAGGTTGGCCCGCATGAAGGCCTTCCATGGGGCTCGCCGCGGCGACAGCAATGCTGCTGCTGTACGTGCCTGCATTGCTGTGGCGTGCGCCCTGACATCAACCTGCCTCATTCCGCCCATGCTGAAAGGCAGGCTGGCCACTGCTGCCGGAGGGCTTTCATTCCACTGCCGGATGTTGGCTTCTCGAGCGCAGCCCTGCTCTGTCACAAACCCTAAGAGGCGGCGGTGCATCCTGGCCATGATATCTACTGGGACTGGCACGAACTGCGCATGATAGGTGATGCAAGATGCCATCATCTGCTGCGCAACTGCGCAGCGCCCCAAATAGCTGAGATTCTGCCGTGCCCACTGCCGCGCCCGGTATGTGATGGTTTGCAGGCGCTGCGTGTACAGCGCTGCTGCATGCGGCTCTGCGCCTGCTGCTGACAGCAGCAGACCTAGGTGCCTGATCGGGTGTAGTGCTGTATCATGGAACGGTATCTGCGTGGCTGGATCTACCCCTACAAACGGCTGCTGCGTGCCCACTTCCATGCCCTGGCACTTGCTGACTCCCAGCTTGGCGCCACTCGCTGCACAAAACGGCTGTACTGCTTTCCTCACCAGCACAGCAACGCCTTGCCTGCTGGCGGCGTGCAGGGTGGTGTCGTCTGCATGCTGCATGCTGCAGGGTGCTGCTGAGCCATCGGGCATGCTGATGCTGTCCACTTCCCCTGCTGCTTGCAGCGCTCTGCATTTGGCCGCCAGCGGCTGCGCTGCTAGCACATACAGCAGCGGGCTGAGTGGGCTGCCCTGCGCGCAGCCAGAGGGGATGTCAAACACCCTGCTGAGGTGGCCGCCGTTGAACACGATGCGGCCCTGTGTGCCTGCCAGCAGCAGCTGTACCCACCTACGCATGCCTGGCGGGAACTGCATTGCTGCCATGCACTTCATCAGCCATTCCCTGTCTAGCCTGTCATAGGCCTTCTCAAAATCCAGAAACAAAATGCAGCCGGGCTGCTGCTGCGTCCTGAGGAAGTCAACTTCCTCCAGGTGCAGCAGCACATTGTCTGCAATGTCCCTGCCTGGAACAAACGCTGTCTGAGTGCTGTCCACGACGCTGTCCAGCACTGGCGCCGCCCGCAGCACCACCACCTTCGCCAGAATTTTCACATCACAGTTCATCAGCGTGATGGGGCGGTAGCTGGCAGCCTGGTCCCTTGGCTTACCGCCACCCTTGAACAGTAAGGTGATGAGCCCAAGGCGCTGCTGCGGAGACAGCAGCGCCCCCTCCAGACCAAACCGGAAGTTGCATGCTGCCACAAAAGCTGGTCCTAGCTGCTCCCAGAATGCGCTATAGAACTCATACGTGAGCCCATCGCTGCCTGGCACCTTCCCTCTAGGCATGCTGTTGAGTGCCGCTGTCGCCTCCTCCAAGGTGATGGTGCCGTCGCCTGCGGGGCCCAGGCATTGCTGTTGCTGCTCCGAAGAAAGCTGCTTATCCACACACGCAAGCAGCTCCTGCTGCTGCTGTGGGTCGGTGGGGCGTCGCGAGAACAGCCCGTCTTCTGCAGGGTCATAAAAGTCTGCAAGCAGGCTGCCTGCTGCTGCCGCGCCCTCGCTGCTGCCAGTGGACACTGTGGTGCCATCTGCTGCAGCCACAGCGCTGATATACTGCGGCTCCGGCACGGCCTGCCCTAGCCTCGCTCCCCAAAAGCTAGACGGGCCATCAGCGTACAGCTCGTACATCGCATCAGTCTTCTCCTGCTGCTGCTGGCGTTGCTGCACTTCATAGTCCAGCAACTGCTGTTCTGCATGCTGAAGGTTGGTTTGCGTCTGCCCATTGCTGTGCTGGCGCTGCTGCCAGCCGGCTGTTGCCACCGCCCTGCGCAGCCGCCTAAGTTCTGCCTGCTGCTGCAGCCTCTGTCGCTGCATTATGACTGCAGTGGCAGTCACAGCATGCTGCTTAAGGTGCTCAAACTCAGCTGCTGGGTTGTTGCGCGGCCGCTGCTGCTGCTGCTGCTCCACCGCTGCTGACAGGCTCTCCTGCATAGCTGAGACAAAAGCTGCGCCACCCAGAGCAGAGGCGGGGAAGCACCACCTGCGCTGTCCAAGGAGCGGCATGCCAGGCGGCCGCAGCTTGACAACCACAGGGCGGTGATCTGAAGGCTGCCTCATGTGCTGTGTGGCCTTCTGCAGCCAGCCCTCCTCAACCAGGTCTGCTGACAAGAAGACATAGTCAATCCTGCCGGCTGACGTGGCTTGATTTGCTGCTGCTGGCTGCCCCTGATCTCGCCTGCTGCCTGCTGCTGCTGCAGCCGCCGCGGCTGCAGCATGAGCTGTGGTTGTAGCGTCTGTTATTGCTGTTGTGGCTGCTGCTGCTGCTGCTGCTGCTGATGTTGTTGCGGCTGCCGCGTTGCTGCTGCCAGCTGCGCTGCCATGGTAGCTGTAATGCGTAGGCTGCCTGGCGTGCGGGTTGCAGTGTCGCCACGCATCCACCAGGCCCGAGCGCACAGTGACGCGCTGCAGCTGCGCTGCCCCCACCATGCGGCGCGAGTGTCGCGCCCGCGTGCCAGCCACTGGCTGCACGTCGATTTCCTGCAAGGCACAGTTGAAGTCCCCGCCCACAATCAGGCTGGACCCCTGCGCGCCTGCCTCCAGTGCCTCCTGATAAGGCCCCTGAAACCAGGCTGGGCGCCCCGTGGGTTCGTGCGGCGCATACACCGCCACCGCTGCCACCCGCTGGCCCCACGGCGTTGTCCAGGCTACCCTGAGTAACCTGCCCTGCCCGTCTGTAAACTCAATCACAGGTTCTGTGTCCTGTGGACATTCGTATGGCTTCAAAATTCATGTATTAACATTTTACAAAGAGTTGTATGTTCGGTCAGTAGCAGGATGTGCTTTGCATGAAGTGGAGAGTCAATGAATAGTCAGGTGGGGATTGTCTGTGTCGACAATCCGTCACCTATTAATAGGCGTCTTGTGTAGGTGTCGTAATGCTGCCTGTAAAGTGCAGCTTGTAGAGGTGTACAAGTCACCATGCAGTGATAGCTGACAGTTACGCCATGGACGGATTTTGATTCAAGGGCCAGTCACGGTCTGTCACACATCACAGGACGTCATTGCGCGACTGTGATTTTAGTGGAGTCTGGGCACTCGGTCAGGTCCTGGATGCCTTTCGGGGCTGCTCCGCAAGGGGCTGTCTGCATGATCGTGTGACAGCGTCTCTTGGTACAAGAGACCTGTGGAGTGAGTGCGGAACAGGTTGCCTCACTCTCTCAATGGATCTTTTTATGGAGCAAGTGCACAGTTATTTAGGTCAGCCCTTGTAACGTTCTTGCTTCAAAAAAAAAAAAAAAAAAAAAAAAATACAAAGAGTTATAACAAAAATCAACTTTCAAGATGCACACCAAGCAGCTTTCTATATTGGGCCAGCCGGCACGCCGGACCGAACATTCGCCCGTAGCGGCGCTTTGAGGGCCGCTCCGCTTGGCTACGCATGTCTGTCCTAGGCAGGTGAAAACCTCACATGCTGGTTGGTGGAACGTACGGGAGAAAAGCGACCAGTAGGAATTTTAGCGGTCCAGTGAGTTTCCAGTGGCGATGCACCGCAACCCTTGCCAACCTGCATCCTGCACCCTGGACATTCGTATGGCTTTTAAATTCATGTATTAACATTTTACAAAGAGTTATAACAAAAATCAACTTTCACGATGCACACCAAGCAGCTTCCTATATTGGGCCAGCCGGCACGCCGGACCGAACATTCGCCCGTAGCGGCGCTTTGAGGGCCGCTCCGCTTGGCTACGCATGTCTGTCCTAGGCAGGTGAAAACCTCACATGCTGGTTGGTGGAACGTACGGGAGAAAAGCGACCAGTAGGAATTTTAGCGGTCCAGTGAGTTTCCAGTGGCGATGCACCGCAACCCTTGCCAACCTGCATCCTGCACCCTGGACATTCGTATGGCTTTAAAATTCATGTATTAACATTTTACAAAGAGTTATAACAAAAATCAACTTTCACGATGCACACCAAGCAGCTTCCTATATTGGGCCAGCCGGCACGCCGGACCGAACATTCGCCCGTAGCGGCGCTTTGAGGGCCGCTCCGCTTGGCTACGCATGTCTGTCCTAGGCAGGTGAAAACCTCACATGCTGGTTGGTGGAACGTACGGGAGAAAAGCGACCAGTGGGAATTTTAGCGGTCCAGTGAGTTTCCAGTGGAAAAAAAAAGTTTACAGTGGCGATGCACCGCAACCCTTGCCAACCTGCATCACAGGACGTCATTGCGCGACTGTGATTTTAGTGGAGTCTGGGCACTCGGTCAGGTCCTGGATGCCTTTCGGGGCTGCTCCGCAAGGGGCTGTCTGCATGATCGTGTGACAGCGTCTCTTGGTACAAGAGACCTGTGGAGTGAGTGCGGAACAGGTTGCCTCACTCTCTCAATGGATCTTTTTATGGAGCAAGTGCACAGTTATTTAGGTCAGCCCTTGTAACGTTCTTGCTTCAAAAAAAAAAAAAAAAAAAAAAACCTGCATCCTGCACCCTGCACATTCGTATGGCTTTAAAAT
Organism: Tetradesmus obliquus; assembly: GCA_030272155.1. Lineage (NCBI taxonomy): Eukaryota > Viridiplantae > Chlorophyta > Chlorophyceae > Sphaeropleales > Scenedesmaceae > Tetradesmus > Tetradesmus obliquus. The sequence goes on along the minus strand of CP126194.1, from coordinate 5,450,331 downwards.
TCATATATTAACATTTTACAAAGAGTTATAACAAAAATCAACTTTCACGATGCACACCAAGCAGCTTCCTATTTTGGGCCAGCCGGCACGCCGGACCGAACATTCGCCCGTAGCGGCGCTTTGAGGGCCGCTTTTTTTTTTTTTTTTTTGTGAGCAAGAACGTTACAAGGGCTGACCTAAATAACTGTGCACTTGCTCCATAAAAAGATCCATTAAGAGAGTGAGGCAAGCTGTTCCGCAATCACTCCTTTGAGGGCCGCTCCCCTTGGCTACGCATGTCTGTCCTAGGCAGGTGAAAACCTCACATGCTGGTTGGTGGAACGTACGGGAGAAAAGCGATCAATAGGAATTTCAGCGGTCGAGTGAGTTTTCAAGTGGAAAAAAAAGTTTCCAGTGGCGATGCACCGCAACCCTTGCCAACCTGCATCCTGCACACTGGACATTCGTATGGCTTTAAAATTCATATATTAACATTTTACAAAGAGTTATAACAAAAATCAACTTTCACGATGCACACCAAGCAGCTTCCTATATTGGGCCAGCCGGCACGCCGGACCGAACATTCGCCCGTAGCGGCGCTTTGAGGGCCGCTCCCCTTGGCTACGCATGTCTGTCCTAGGCAGGTGAAAACCTCACATGCTGGTTGGTGGAACGTACGGGAGAAAAGCGACCAGTAGGAATTTTAGCGGTCCAGTGAGTTTCCAGTGGCGATGCACCGCAACCCTTGCCAACCTGCATCCTGCACCCTGGACATTCGTATGGCTTTAAAATTCATGTATTAACATTTTACAAAGAGTTATAACAAAAATCAACTTTCACGATGCACACCAAGCAGCTTCCTATATTGGGCCAGCCGGCACGCCGGACCGAACATTCGCCCGTAGCGGCGCTTTGAGGGCCGCTCCGCTTGGCTACGCATGTCTGTCCTAGGCAGGTGAAAACCTCACATGCTGGTTGGTGGAACGTACGGGAGAAAAGCGACCAGTAGGAAATTTAGCGGTCCAGTGAGTTTCCAGTGGAAAAAAAAAGTTTACAGTGGCGATGCACCGCAACCCTTGCCAACCTGCATCCTGCACCCTGCACATTCGTATGCCTTTAAAATTCATATATTAACATTTTACAAAGAGTTATAACAAAAATCAACTTTCACGATGCACACCAAGCAGCTTCCTATTTTGGGCCAGCCGGCACGCCGGACCGAACATTCGCCCGTAGCGGCGCTTTGAGGGCCGCTCCCCTTGGCTACGCATGTCTGTCCTAGGCAGGTGAAAACCTCACATGCTGGTTGGTGGAACGTACGGGAGAAAAGCGACCAGTAGGAATTTCAGCGGTCGAGTGAGTTTTCAAGTGGAAAAAAAAGTTTCCAGTGGCGATGCACCGCAACCCTTGCCAACCTGCATCCTGCACACTGGACATTCGTATGGCTTTAAAATTCATATATTAACATTTTACAAAGAGTTATAACAAAAATCAACTTTCACGATGCACACCAAGCAGCTTCCTATATTGGGCCAGCCGGCACGCCGGACCGAACATTCGCCCGTAGCGGCGCTTTGAGGGCCGCTCCCCTTGGCTACGCATGTCTGTCCTAGGCAGGTGAAAACCTCACATGCTGGTTGGTGGAACGTACGGGAGAAAAGCGACCAGTAGGAATTTTAGCGGTCCAGTGAGTTTCCAGTGGCGATGCACCGCAACCCTTGCCAACCTGCATCCTGCACCCTGGACATTCGTATGGCTTTAAAATTCATGTATTAACATTTTACAAAGAGTTATAACAAAAATCAACTTTCAAGATGCACACCAAGCAGCTTTCTATATTGGGCCAGCCGGCACGCCGGACCGAACATTCGCCCGTAGCGGCGCTTTGAGGGCCGCTCCGCTTGGCTACGCATGTCTGTCCTAGGCAGGTGAAAACCTCACATGCTGGTTGGTGGAACGTACGGGAGAAAAGCGACCAGTAGGAATTTTAGCGGTCCAGTGAGTTTCCAGTGGCGATGCACCGCAACCCTTGCCAACCTGCATCCTGCACCCTGGACATTCGTATGGCTTTAAAATTCATGTATTAACATTTTACAAAGAGTTATAACAAAAATCAACTTTCACGATGCACACCAAGCAGCTTCCTATATTGGGCCAGCCGGCACGCCGGACCGAACATTCGCCCGTAGCGGCGCTTTGAGGGCCGCTCCGCTTGGCTACGCATGTCTGTCCTAGGCAGGTGAAAACCTCACATGCTGGTTGGTGGAACGTACGGGAGAAAAGCGACCAGTAGGAATTTTAGCGGTCCAGTGAGTTTCCAGTGGAAAAAAAAAGTTTACAGTGGCGATGCACCGCAACCCTTGCCAACCTGCATCCTGCACCCTGCACATTCGTATGCCTTTAAAATTCATATATTAACATTTTACAAAGAGTTATAACAAAAATCAACTTTCACGATGCACACCAAGCAGCTTCCTATTTTGGGCCAGCCGGCACGCCGGACCGAACATTCGCCCGTAGCGGCGCTTTGAGGGCCGCTCCCCTTGGCTACGCATGTCTGTCCTAGGCAGGTGAAAACCTCACATGCTGGTTGGTGGAACGTACGGGAGAAAAGCGACCAGTAGGAATTTCAGCGGTCGAGTGAGTTTTCAAGTGGAAAAAAAAGTTTCCAGTGGCGATGCACCGCAACCCTTGCCAACCTGCATCCTGCACACTGGACATTCGTATGGCTTTAAAATTCATATATTAACATTTTACAAAGAGTTATAACAGAAATCAACTTTCACGATGCACACCAAGCAGCTTCCTATATTGGGCCAGCCGGCACGCCGGACCGAACATTCGCCCGTAGCGGCGCTTTGAGGGCCGCTCCCCTTGGCTACGCATGTCTGTCCTAGGCAGGTGAAAACCTCACATGCTGGTTGGTGGAACGTACGGGAGAAAAGCGACCAGTAGGAATTTCAGCGGTCGAGTGAGTTTTCAAGTGGAAAAAAAAGTTTCCAGTGGCGATGCACCGCAACCCTTGCCAACCTGCATCCTGCACCCTGGACATTCGTATGGCTTTAAAATTCATATATTAACATTTTACAAAGAGTTATAACAAAAATCAACTTTCACGATGCACACCAAGCAGCTTCCTATATTGGGCCAGCCGGCACGCCGGACCGAACATTCGCCCGTAGCGGCGCTTTGAGGGCCGCTCCCCTTGGCTACGCATGTCTGTCCTAGGCAGGTGAAAACCTCACATGCTGGTTGGTGGAACGTACGGGAGAAAAGCGACCAATAGGAATTTCAGCGGTCGAGTGAGTTTTCAAGTGGAAAAAAAAGTTTCCAGTGGCGATGCACCGCAACCCTTGCCAACCTGCATCCTGCACCCTGGACATTCGTATGGCTTTAAAATTCATATATTAACATTTTACAAAGAGTTATAACAAAAATCAACTTTCACGATGCACACCAAGCAGCTTCCTATATTGGGCCAGCCGGCACGCCGGACCAAACATTCGCCCGTAGCGGCGCTTTGAGGGCCGCTCCGCTTGGCTACGCATGTCTGTCCTAGGCAGGTGAAAACCTCACATGCTGGTTGGTGGAACGTACGGGAGAAAAGCGACCAGTAGGAATTTTAGCGGTCCAGTGAGTTTCCAGTGGAAAAAAAAAGTTTACAGTGGCGATGCACCGCAACCCTTGCCAACCTGCATCCTGCACCCTGCACATTCGTATGGCTTTAAATTCATATATTAACATTTTACAAAGAGTTATAACAAAAATCAACTTTCACGATGCACACCAAGCAGCTTCCTATTTTGGGCCAGCCGGCACGCCGGACCGAACATTCGCCCGTAGCGGCGCTTTGAGGGCCGCTCCCCTTGGCTACGCATGTCTGTCCTAGGCAGGTGAAAACCTCACATGCTGGTTGGTGGAACGTACGGGAGAAAAGCGACCAGTAGGAATTTCAGCGGTCGAGTGAGTTTTCAAGTGGAAAAAAAAGTTTCCAGTGGCGATGCACCGCAACCCTTGCCAACCTGCATCCTGCACCCTGGACATTCGTATGGCTTTAAAATTCATATATTAACATTTTACAAAGAGTTATAACAAAAATCAACTTTCACGATGCACACCAAGCAGCTTCCTATATTGGGCCAGCCGGCACGCCGGACCGAACATTCGCCCGTAGCGGCGCTTTGAGGGCCGCTCCCCTTGGCTACGCATGTCTGTCCTAGGCAGGTGAAAACCTCACATGCTGGTTGGTGGAACGTACGGGAGAAAAGCGACCAGTAGGAATTTCAGCGGTCGAGTGAGTTTTCAAGTGGAAAAAAAAGTTTCCAGTGGCGATGCACCGCAACCCTTGCCAACCTGCATCCTGCACCCTGGACATTCGTATGGCTTTAAAATTCATATATTAACATTTTACAAAGAGTTATAACAAAAATCAACTTTCACGATGCACACCAAGCAGCTTCCTATATTGGGCCAGCCGGCACGCCGGACCGAACATTCGCCCGTAGCGGCGCTTTGAGGGCCGCTCCCCTTGGCTACGCATTTCTGTCCTAGGCAGGTGAAAACCTCACATGCTGGTTGGTGGAACGTACGGGAGAAAAGCGACCAATAGGAATTTCAGCGGTCGAGTGAGTTTTCAAGTGGAAAAAAAAGTTTCCAGTGGCGATGCACCGCAACCCTTGCCAACCTGCATCCTGCACACTGGACATTCCTATGGCTTTAAAATTCATATATTAACATTTTACAAAGAGTTATAACAAAAATCAACTTTCACGATGCACACCAAGCAGCTTCCTATATTGGGCCAGCCGGCACGCCGGACCGAACATTCGCCCGTAGCGGCGCTTTGAGGGCCGCTCCGCTTGGCTACGCATGTCTGTCCTAGGCAGGTGAAAACCTCACATGCTGGTTGGTGGAACGTACGGGAGAAAAGCGACCAGTAGGAATTTTAGCGGTCCAGTGAGTTTCCAGTGGCGATGCACCGCAACCCTTGCCAACCTGCATCCTGCACCCTGGACATTCGTATGGCTTTAAAATTCATGTATTAACATTTTACAAAGAGTTATAACAAAAATCAACTTTCAAGATGCACACCAAGCAGCTTTCTATATTGGGCCAGCCGGCACGCCGGACCGAACATTCGCCCGTAGCGGCGCTTTGAGGGCCGCTCCGCTTGGCTACGCATGTCTGTCCTAGGCAGGTGAAAACCTCACATGCTGGTTGGTGGAACGTACGGGAGAAAAGCGACCAGTAGGAATTTTAGCGGTCCAGTGAGTTTCCAGTGGCGATGCACCGCAACCCTTGCCAACCTGCATCCTGCACCCTGGACATTCGTATGGCTTTAAAATTCATGTATTAACATTTTACAAAGAGTTATAACAAAAATCAACTTTCACGATGCACACCAAGCAGCTTCCTATATTGGGCCAGCCGGCACGCCGGACCGAACATTCGCCCGTAGCGGCGCTTTGAGGGCCGCTCCGCTTGGCTACGCATGTCTGTCCTAGGCAGGTGAAAACCTCACATGCTGGTTGGTGGAACGTACGGGAGAAAAGCGACCAGTAGGAATTTTAGCGGTCCAGTGAGTTTCCAGTGGAAAAAAAAAGTTTACAGTGGCGATGCACCGCAACCCTTGCCAACCTGCATCCTGCACCCTGCACATTCGTATGCCTTTAAAATTCATATATTAACATTTTACAAAGAGTTATAACAAAAATCAACTTTCACGATGCACACCAAGCAGCTTCCTATTTTGGGCCAGCCGGCACGCCGGACCGAACATTCGCCCGTAGCGGCGCTTTGAGGGCCGCTCCCCTTGGCTACGCATGTCTGTCCTAGGCAGGTGAAAACCTCACATGCTGGTTGGTGGAACGTACGGGAGAAAAAGCGACCAGTAGGAATTTCAGCGGTCGAGTGAGTTTTCAAGTGGAAAAAAAAGTTTCCAGTGGCGATGCACCGCAACCCTTGCCAACCTGCATCCTGCACACTGGACATTCGTATGGCTTTAAAATTCATATATTAACATTTTACAAAGAGTTATAACAGAAATCAACTTTCACGATGCACACCAAGCAGCTTCCTATATTGGGCCAGCCGGCACGCCGGACCGAACATTCGCCCGTAGCGGCGCTTTGAGGGCCGCTCCCCTTGGCTACGCATGTCTGTCCTAGGCAGGTGAAAACCTCACATGCTGGTTGGTGGAACGTACGGGAGAAAAGCGACCAGTAGGAATTTCAGCGGTCGAGTGAGTTTTCAAGTGGAAAAAAAAGTTTCCAGTGGCGATGCACCGCAACCCTTGCCAACCTGCATCCTGCACACTGGACATTCGTATGGCTTTAAAATTCATATATTAACATTTTACAAAGAGTTATAACAAAAATCAACTTTCACGATGCACACCAAGCAGCTTCCTATATTGGGCCAGCCGGCACGCCGGACCGAACATTCGCCCGTAGCGGCGCTTTGAGGGCCGCTCCGCTTGGCTACGCATGTCTGTCCTAGGCAGGTGAAAACCTCACATGCTGGTTGGTGGAACGTACGGGAGAAAAGCGACCAGTAGGAACTTTAGCGGTCCAGTGAGTTTCCAGTGGCGATGCACCGCAACCCTTGCCAACCTGCATCCTGCACCCTGGACATTCGTATGGCTTTAAAATTCATGTATTAACATTTTACAAAGAGTTATAACAAAAATCAACTTTCAAGATGCACACCAAGCAGCTTTCTATATTGGGCCAGCCGGCACGCCGGACCGAACATTCGCCCGTAGCGGCGCTTTGAGGGCCGCTCCGCTTGGCTACGCATGTCTGTCCTAGGCAGGTGAAAACCTTACATGCTGGTTGGTGGAACGTACGGGAGAAAAGCGACCAGTAGGAATTTTAGCGGTCCAGTGAGTTTCCAGTGGCGATGCACCGCAACCCTTGCCAACCTGCATCCTGCACCCTGGACATTCGTATGGCTTTAAAATTCATGTATTAACATTTTACAAAGAGTTCTAACAAAAATCAACTTTCACGATGCACACCAAGCAGCTTTCTATATTGGGCCAGCTGGCACGCCGGACCGAACATTCGCCCGTAGCGGCGCTTTGAGGGCCGCTCCGCTTGGCTACGCATGTCTGTCCTAGGCAGGTGAAAACCTCACATGCTGGTTGGTGGAACGTACGGGAGAAAAGCGACCAGTAGGAATTTTAGCGGTCCAGTGAGTTTCCAGTGGCGATGCACCGCAACCCTTGCCAACCTGCATCCTGCACCCTGCACATTCGTATGCCTTTAAAATTCATGTATTAACATTTTACAAAGAGTTATAACAAAAATCAACTTTCACGATGCACACCAAGCAGCTTCCTATATTGGGCCAGCCGGCACGCCGGACCGAACATTCGCCCGTAGCGGCGCTTTGAGGGCCGCTCCGCTTGGCTACGCATGTCTGTCCTAGGCAGGTGAAAACCTCACATGCTGGTTGGTGGAACGTACGGGAGAAAAGCGACCAGTAGGAATTTTAGCGGTCCAGTGAGTTTCCAGTGGCGATGCACCGCAACCCTTGCCAACCTGCATCCTGCACCCTGGACATTCGTATGGCTTTAAAATTCATGTATTAACATTTTACAAAGAGTTATAACAAAAATCAACTTTCAAGATGCACACCAAGCAGCTTTCTATATTGGGCCAGCCGGCACGCCGGACCGAACATTCGCCCGTAGCGGCGCTTTGAGGGCCGCTCCGCTTGGCTACGCATGTCTGTCCTAGGCAGGTGAAAACCTTACATGCTGGTTGGTGGAACGTACGGGAGAAAAGCGACCAGTAGGAATTTTAGCGGTCCAGTGAGTTTCCAGTGGCGATGCACCGCAACCCTTGCCAACCTGCATCCTGCACCCTGGACATTCGTATGGCTTTAAAATTCATGTATTAACATTTTACAAAGAGTTCTAACAAAAATCAACTTTCACGATGCACACCAAGCAGCTTTCTATATTGGGCCAGCTGGCACGCCGGACCGAACATTCGCCCGTAGCGGCGCTTTGAGGGCCGCTCCGCTTGGCTACGCATGTCTGTCCTAGGCAGGTGAAAACCTCACATGCTGGTTGGTGGAACGTACGGGAGAAAAGCGACCAGTAGGAATTTTAGCGGTCCAGTGAGTTTCCAGTGGCGATGCACCGCAACCCTTGCCAACCTGCATCCTGCACACTGGACATTCGTATGGCTTTAAAATTCATGTATTAACATTTTACAAAGAGTTATAACAAAAATCAACTTTCACGATGCACACCAAGCAGCTTCCTATATTGGGCCAGCCGGCACGCCGGACCGAACATTCGCCCGTAGCGGCGCTTTGAGGGCCGCTCCGCTTGGCTACGCATGTCTGTCCTAGGCAGGTGAAAACCTCACATGCTGGTTGGTGGAACGTACGGGAGAAAAGCGACCAGTAGGAATTTTAGCGGTCCAGTGAGTTTCCAGTGGAAAAAAAAAGTTTACAGTGGCGATGCACCGCAACCCTTGCCAACCTGCATCCTGCACCCTGCACATTCGTATGCCTTTAAAATTCATATATTAACATTTTACAAAGAGTTATAACAAAAATCAACTTTCACGATGCACACCAAGCAGCTTCCTATTTTGGGCCAGCCGGCACGCCGGACCGAACATTCGCCCGTAGCGGCGCTTTGAGGGCCGCTCCCCTTGGCTACGCATGTCTGTCCTAGGCAGGTGAAAACCTCACATGCTGGTTGGTGGAACGTACGGGAGAAAAGCGACCAGTAGGAATTTCAGCGGTCGAGTGAGTTTTCAAGTGGAAAAAAAAGTTTCCAGTGGCGATGCACCGCAACCCTTGCCAACCTGCATCCTGCACACTGGACATTCGTATGGCTTTAAAATTCATATATTAACATTGTACAAAGAGTTATAACAGAAATCAACTTTCACGATGCACACCAAGCAGCTTCCTATATTGGGCCAGCCGGCACGCCGGACCGAACATTCGCCCGTAGCGGCGCTTTGAGGGCCGCTCCCCTTGGCTACGCATGTCTGTCCTAGGCAGGTGAAAACCTCACATGCTGGTTGGTGGAACGTACGGGAGAAAAGCGACCAGTAGGAATTTCAGCGGTCGAGTGAGTTTTCAAGTGGAAAAAAAAGTTTCCAGTGGCGATGCACCGCAACCCTTGCCAACCTGCATCCTGCACACTGGACATTCGTATGGCTTTAAAATTCATATATTAACATTTTACAAAGAGTTATAACAAAAATCAACTTTCACGATGCACACCAAGCAGCTTCCTATATTGGGCCAGCCGGCACGCCGGACCGAACATTCGCCCGTAGCGGCGCTTTGAGGGCCGCTCCGCTTGGCTACGCATGTCTGTCCTAGGCAGGTGAAAACCTCACATGCTGGTTGGTGGAACGTACGGGAGAAAAGCGACCAGTAGGAACTTTAGCGGTCCAGTGAGTTTCCAGTGGCGATGCACCGCAACCCTTGCCAACCTGCATCCTGCACCCTGGACATTCGTATGGCTTTAAAATTCATGTATTAACATTTTACAAAGAGTTATAACAAAAATCAACTTTCAAGATGCACACCAAGCAGCTTTCTATATTGGGCCAGCCGGCACGCCGGACCGAACATTCGCCCGTAGCGGCGCTTTGAGGGCCGCTCCGCTTGGCTACGCATGTCTGTCCTAGGCAGGTGAAAACCTTACATGCTGGTTGGTGGAACGTACGGGAGAAAAGCGACCAGTAGGAATTTTAGCGGTCCAGTGAGTTTCCAGTGGCGATGCACCGCAACCCTTGCCAACCTGCATCCTGCACCCTGGACATTCGTATGGCTTTAAAATTCATGTATTAACATTTTACAAAGAGTTCTAACAAAAATCAACTTTCACGATGCACACCAAGCAGCTTTCTATATTGGGCCAGCTGGCACGCCGGACCGAACATTCGCCCGTAGCGGCGCTTTGAGGGCCGCTCCGCTTGGCTACGCATGTCTGTCCTAGGCAGGTGAAAACCTCACATGCTGGTTGGTGGAACGTACGGGAGAAAAGCGACCAGTAGGAATTTTAGCGGTCCAGTGAGTTTCCAGTGGCGATGCACCGCAACCCTTGCCAACCTGCATCCTGCACCCTGGACATTCGTATGGCTTTTAAATTCATGTATTAACATTTTACAAAGAGTTATAACAAAAATCAACTTTCACGATGCACACCAAGCAGCTTTCTATATTGGGCCAGCCGGCACGCCGGACCGAACATTCGCCCGTAGCGGCGCTTTGAGGGCCGCTCCGCTTGGCTACGCATGTCTGTCCTAGGCAGGTGAAAACCTCACATGCTGGTTGGTGGAACGTACGGGAGAAAAGCGACCAGTAGGAATTTTAGCGGTCCAGTGAGTTTCCAGTGGCGATGCACCGCAACCCTTGCCAACCTGCATCCTGCACCCTGGACATTCGTATGGCTTTTAAATTCATGTATTAACATTTTACAAAGAGTTATAACAAAAATCAACTTTCACGATGCACACCAAGCAGCTTCCTATATTGGGCCAGCCGGCACGCCGGACCGAACATTCGCCCGTAGCGGCGCTTTGAGGGCCGCTCCGCTTGGCTACGCATGTCTGTCCTAGGCAGGTGAAAACCTCACATGCTGGTTGGTGGAACGTACGGGAGAAAAGCGACCAGTAGGAATTTTAGCGGTCCAGTGAGTTTCCAGTGGCGATGCACCGCAACCCTTGCCAACCTGCATCCTGCACCCTGGACATTCGTATGGCTTTTAAATTCATGTATTAACATTTTACAAAGAGTTATAACAAAAATCAACTTTCACGATGCACACCAAGCAGCTTCCTATATTGGGCCAGCCGGCACGCCGGACCGAACATTCGCCCGTAGCGGCGCTTTGAGGGCCGCTCCGCTTGGCTACGCATGTCTGTCCTAGGCAGGTGAAAACCTCACATGCTGGTTGGTGGAACGTACGGGAGAAAAGCGACCAGTAGGAATTTTAGCGGTCCAGTGAGTTTCCAGTGGCGATGCACCGCAACCCTTGCCAACCTGCATCCTGCACCCTGGACATTCGTATGGCTTTAAAATTCATGTATTAACATTTTACAAAGAGTTATAACAAAAATCAACTTTCACGATGCACACCAAGCAGCTTCCTATATTGGGCCAGCCGGCACGCCGGACCGAACATTCGCCCGTAGCGGCGCTTTGAGGGCCGCTCCGCTTGGCTACGCATGTCTGTCCTAGGCAGGTGAAAACCTCACATGCTGGTTGGTGGAACGTACGGGAGAAAAGCGACCAGTAGGAATTTTAGCGGTCCAGTGAGTTTCCAGTGGCGATGCACCGCAACCCTTGCCAACCTGCATCCTGCACCCTGGACATTCGTATGGCTTTTAAATTCATGTATTAACATTTTACAAAGAGTTATAACAAAAATCAACTTTCACGATGCACACCAAGCAGCTTCCTATATTGGGCCAGCCGGCACGCCGGACCGAACATTCGCCCGTAGCGGCGCTTTGAGGGCCGCTCCGCTTGGCTACGCATGTCTGTCCTAGGCAGGTGAAAACCTCACATGCTGGTTGGTGGAACGTACGGGAGAAAAGCGACCAGTAGGAATTTTAGCGGTCCAGTGAGTTTCCAGTGGCGATGCACCGCAACCCTTGCCAACCTGCATCCTGCACCCTGGACATTCGTATGGCTTTAAAATTCATGTATTAACATTTTACAAAGAGTTATAACAAAAATCAACTTTCACGATGCACACCAAGCAGCTTCCTATATTGGGCCAGCCGGCACGCCGGACCGAACATTCGCCCGTAGCGGCGCTTTGAGGGCCGCTCCGCTTGGCTACGCATGTCTGTCCTAGGCAGGTGAAAACCTCACATGCTGGTTGGTGGAACGTACGGGAGAAAAGCGACCAGTAGGAATTTTAGCGGTCCAGTGAGTTTCCAGTGGAAAAAAAAAGTTTACAGTGGCGATGCACCGCAACCCTTGCCAACCTGCATCCTGCACCCTGCACATTCGTATGGCTTTAAAATTCATATATTAACATTTTACAAAGAGTTATAACAAAAATCAACTTTCACGATGCACACCAAGCAGCTTCCTATATTGGGCCAGCCGGCACGCCGGACCGAACATTCGCCCGTAGCGGCGCTTTGAGGGCCGCTCCCCTTGGCTACGCATGTCTGTCCTAGGCAGGTGAAAACCTCACATGCTGGTTTTTTTTTTTTTTTTTGAAGCAAGAACGTTACAAGGGCTGACCTAAATAACTGTGCACTTGCTCCATAAAAAGATCCATTGAGAGAGTGAGGCAACCTGTTCCGCACTCACTCCACAGGTCTCTTGTACCAAGAGACGCTGTCACACGATCATGCAGACAGCCCCTTGCGGAGCAGCCCCGAAAGGCATCCAGGACCGTAACTGTCAGCTATCACTGCATGGTGACTTGTACACCTCTACAAGCTGCACTTTACAGGCAGCATTACGACACCTACACAAGACGCCTATTAATAGGTGACGGATTGTCGACACAGACAATCCCCACCTGACTATTCATTGACTCTCCACTTCATGCAAAGCGCATCCTGCTACTGACCGAACACACCCCTATGAGATATGTGGCATTCTGCAGGAAATGACACCACCTCAGGCACACAAAGCCACACACACACAAACTTATCCACACATGCTGCACACATCCTCGTACTCTGCTATCCACACGCACGCATACATAACGTACTCTGCTACCCACTCACATGCAAACATAACGTATCCCGGCCATCAACTTAGCCTTTGCCATACTATTTTGCAACACATCACAACGAGGAACGACGGCCACTACTCCAACGAATGCATTGTACACCCTGCCCGAACCGTCAAAACAGACCACCACGCCTCGTAGACCCGTGCCCAATCCATCCCTCACATGCCAGCCGCGCTGGCCCGAACCTTGATGCGCCCGTTTGCGCCCATCCTATACAGTGCTCCCCACCTCTGCTCAAAGTCAACAAGTTTGATCTCAGGCGACCTTCCCTGCAGCCATGCAAACGGTATCCCACAACCTATCCTAACATCTACTTCCACCCTATCCCACTCCCTCTGAATTTGCTGCCGCAGCTCTGCCAGAAACCTACATGCCACAGCCTTAGCAGCGTATGATGAGCTGCCCGGCTCGCCAGTTGTACCCCGTTGACTGCCCATGCTGCTGCTGTAACTGCTGCTGTCCTCTGCATCGCTGATGCCTTGGCTCTGAAATTGAGAATTGCTGCCTGCATTGCGGCTGCCGCTGCCATCGCTGCCATCTGCACTGGCCACAATCACGCCAGCCCTGATGCTGCTGCAGCGCACCACCCAAATGGACTCCAGCAGCAGCAGACGCAGCTGCGTCCACATCTGTTGCTGCCCTGCTGGCGGCGCCCACACACTGAAGTCATCCAGCAGCAGCAGACGGCTGTTATTAACAGGGACCACTGCTCCGGGCTGCACACGCTGCCACACCTGTTGCGCGTACCACTGCCACGCTGCTGCAGCTACAGGGCACTCCACTAACAAGTGGGTGAGGGTCTCCAGTTGCTGCGGCTGCTGGCACTGCTGTGCTGGGCAGGTAAAGTGAGCCGGCGCGTGCCTGCTGGATGCCAGCATGCGCCGTGCGCCTACCTTCACTCCTGCATGCAGAAGCCGCCAGCCAAACACTCGCAGCCGCCTCGGCAGCTGGGTGTCTTTTAGCCGCTGATAACTCGCCACCCAGCGGTGCTGCCTGGTATTGGCAGCACCCATGGAGTGAGTGATCGGGTCCAGTAGATCATTGTGTGCTGGGCAGCTGATGCGCTGCTGTTGCTGCTCCTGTTGCTGCCGTTGAGCCGTGACTACTGCTGCTGCTGTTGCCGCGCGCTGTCTTGGCAGCTCCCGCTCCCTGGACGGATCCATCCAGGACGCATGGTAAGCCGCCATCATAGCTGCGTCGCTAAACCGCTGGCTGCCACTGCTGCTGCTGCTACGATTGCCAGGCGCCTCGCTATTTTGCTGCATTTGCTGGAAGGACCGTTTCTGAGCTGCCTCCATCTCCTGCAAGCCGTCCTGTGGCGCCTCAGCACCCAGGCGGTTGCGCCACAGGCGCGGGCGCATGCCGACACCTGATACCCATCCCTCTTTGCACTGCCGACTGCATTGCTCCTGCAGCAGCCTGCATGTTGCCACCTTTGGCGTGAACTGCAGCAAGCTGACAGCAAACCCCATCCCCCATACACTAGGATCTACGCGAATGTCTGCCCAAGCCCCCACCAGGTACCATGACGGCGTGCTTCGCGATTGCTGCTGCTGCTGCTGTTGCTGGTGCTGTCCTTGGTGCTGCTGTTGCTGCTGCTGCTGCTGCTGCTGCTGCTGCTGCTGCTGCTGCTGCTGTCCCTGGTGGTGCTGCTGCTGCTGCTGCTGCTGCTGCCGTTCCTGTTGTTGCTGCTGTCGCGGCTGCTGCTGTTGCCATGCAGCTGGCTGCTGCAGCTGCTGCTGCTGACGTTCCTGTTGTTGCTGCTGTCGTGGCTGCCGCTGTTGCCGTGCTGCTGGCTGCTGCCGCTGTTGCTGCTGCTGCTGCCGCTGCTGCCGCTGCTGTTGTTGCCGCTGAAATGCAGGGTGCGGCACTGCTGTTACATCTACCACACAACATGGTGCCCATTGGAGGGCTGCTGTGTCCATTAGGACAGCTGTTGTGGCCTTCAAGCTGCCATCCTGCTGCACCTTGTAGCACTTGGTGGTGCCATCGTGCTGCAACTGTTGTGCCCACTGTTGCTGCGTGTCGGTCTGCCATGCACCTGTGCTGCCCTCCCGCAGAGTGTGCAGCCATGCCGGCGGCAGCACAATGCCATCTTGCTGCGGCTGTCCAGTTAGCTGCTGCTGCACCTGCCCCAGTGTGGTGCCTGCGCCGTGGCGCAGCTGAGCAGGGAGGGCACCGGCTGCTGCCAACATCTGCCCATCTGAGCTGCTGCCCACGCTGTGGTTCCCCACTAGTAGCTCAAGCTGGATCTGCTGGCTGGTCATGGCGCTGTGCTCGATTTGCCTGTGAATGCCCACGCTTTGCAGCGCCTCTACGTATGCTGATAGGCGCAGCGGCAGCCTGCCGCCCCTGGCGGCAGCCTGCAGCGGCGCCTTTGATCGCTGCACCAACGCTGCCTCCCCTAGTCCTGGCAGTGCGTGGCGCAGGTTGGCCCGCATGAAGGCCTTCCATGGGGCTCGCCGCGGCGACAGCAATGCTGCTGCTGTACGTGCCTGCATTGCTGTGGCGTGCGCCCTGACATCAACCTGCCTCATTCCGCCCATGCTGAAAGGCAGGCTGGCCACTGCTGCCGGAGGGCTTTCATTCCACTGCCGGATGTTGGCTTCTCGAGCGCAGCCCTGCTCTGTCACAAACCCTAAGAGGCGGCGGTGCATCCTGGCCATGATATCTACTGGGACTGGCACGAACTGCGCATGATAGGTGATGCAAGATGCCATCATCTGCTGCGCAACTGCGCAGCGCCCCAAATAGCTGAGATTCTGCCGTGCCCACTGCCGCGCCCGGTATGTGATGGTTTGCAGGCGCTGCGTGTACAGCGCTGCTGCATGCGGCTCTGCGCCTGCTGCTGACAGCAGCAGACCCAGGTGCCTGATCGGGTGTAGTGCTGTATCATGGAACGGTATCTGCGTGGCTGGATCTACCCCTACAAACGGCTGCTGCGTGCCCACTTCCATGCCCTGGCACTTGCTGACTCCCAGCTTGGCGCCACTCGCTGCACAAAACGGCTGTACTTGTTGGGGTGGCAGTACTGCTAAGTCAGAAAATAGTTCAACAGGACACAGAACCTGTGATTGAGTTTACAGACGGGCAGGGCAGGTTACTCAGGGTAGCCTGGACAACGCCGTGGGGCCAGCAGGTGGCAGCGGTGGCGGTGTATGCGCCGCACGAACCCACGGGGCGCCCAGCCTGGTTTCAGGGGCCTTATCAGGAGGCACTGGAGGCAGGCGCGCAGGGGTCCAGCCTGATTGTGGGCGGGGACTTCAACTGTGCCTTGCAGGAAATCGACGTGCAGCCAGTGGCTGGCACGCGGGCGCGACACTCGCGCCGCATGGTGGGGGCAGCGCAGCTGCAGCGCGTCACTGTGCGCTCGGGCCTGGTGGATGCGTGGCGACACTGCAACCCGCACGCCAGGCAGCCTACGCATTACAGCTACCATGGCAGCGCAGCTGGCAGCAGCAACGCGGCAGCCGCAGCAGCAGCAGCAGCAGCAGCAGCAGCAGCAGCAGCAGCAGCAACAACAGCAATAACTGACGCCACAGCCACAGCTCATGCTGCAGCCGCGGCGGCTGCAGTAGCGGCTGCTGCAGCAGCAGGCAGCAGGCGAGATCAGGGCCAGCCAGCAGCAGCAAATCAAGCCACGTCAGCCGGCAGGATTGACTATGTCTTCTTGTCAGCAGACCTGGTTGAGGAGGGCTGGCTGCAGAAGGCCACACAGCACATGAGGCAGCCTTCAGATCACCGCCCTGTGGTTGTCAAGCTGCGGCCGCCTGGCATGCCGCTCCTTGGACAGCGCAGGTGGTGCTTCCCCACCTCTGCTCTGGGTGGCGCAGCTTTTGTCTCAGCTATGCAGGAGAGCCTGTCAGCAGCGGTGGAGCAGCAGCAGCAGCAGCGGCCGCGCAACAACCCAGCAGCTGAGTTTGAGCACCTTAAGCAGCATGCTGTGACTGCCACTGCAGTCATAATGCAGCGACAGAGGCTGCAGCAGCAGGCAGAACTTAGGCGGCTGCGCAGGGCGGTGGCAACAGCCGGCTGGCAGCAGCGCCAGCACAGCAATGGGCAGACGCAAACCAACCTTCAGCATGCAGAACAGCAGTTGCTGGATTATGAAGTGCAGCAACGCCAGCAGCAGCAGGAGAAGACTGATGCGATGTACGAGCTGTACGCTGATGGCCCGTCTAGCTTTTGGGGAGCGAGGCTAGGGCAGGCCGTGCCGGAGCCGCAGTATATCAGCGCTGTGGCTGCAGCAGATGGCACCACAGTGTCCACTGGCAGCAGCGAGGGCGCGGCAGCAGCAGGCAGCCTGCTTGCAGACTTTTATGACCCTGCAGAAGACGGGCTGTTCTCGCGACGCCCCACCGACCCACAGCAGCAGCAGGAGCTGCTTGCGTGTGTGGATAAGCAGCTTTCTTCGGAGCAGCAACAGCAATGCCTGGGCCCCGCAGGCGACGGCACCATCACCTTGGAGGAGGCGACAGCGGCACTCAACAGCATGCCTAGAGGGAAGGTGCCAGGCAGCGATGGGCTCACGTATGAGTTCTATAGCGCATTCTGGGAGCAGCTAGGACCAGCTTTTGTGGCAGCATGCAACTTCCGGTTTGGTCTGGAGGGGGCGCTGCTGTCTCCGCAGCAGCGCCTTGGGCTCATCACCTTACTGTTCAAGGGTGGCGGTAAGCCAAGGGACCAGGCTGCCAGCTACCGCCCCATCACGCTGATGAACTGTGATGTGAAAATTCTGGCGAAGGTGGTGGTGCTGCGGGCGGCGCCAGTGCTGGACAGCGTCGTGGACAGCACTCAGACAGCGTTTGTTCCAGGCAGGGACATTGCAGACAATGTGCTGCTGCACCTGGAGGAAGTTGACTTCCTCAGGACGCAGCAGCAGCCCGGCTGCATTTTGTTTCTGGATTTTGAGAAGGCCTATGACAGGCTAGACAGGGAATGGCTGATGAAGTGCATGGCAGCAATGCAGTTCCCGCCAGGCATGCGTAGGTGGGTACAGCTGCTGCTGGCAGGCACACAGGGCCGCATCGTGTTCAACGGCGGCCACCTCAGCAGGGTGTTTGACATCCCCTCTGGCTGCGCGCAGGGCAGCCCACTCAGCCCGCTGCTGTATGTGCTGGCAGCGCAGCCGCTGGCGGCCAAATGCAGAGCGCTGCAAGCAGCAGGGGAAGTGGACAGCATCAGCATGCCCGATGGCTCAGCAGCACCCTGCAGCATGCAGCATGCAGACGACACCACCCTGCACGCCGCCAGCAGGCAAGGCGTTGCTGTGCTGGTGAGGAAAGCAGTACAGCCGTTTTGTGCAGCGAGTGGCGCCAAGCTGGGAGTCAGCAAGTGCCAGGGCATGGAAGTGGGCACGCAGCAGCCGTTTGTAGGGGTAGATCCAGCCACGCAGATACCGTTCCATGATACAGCACTACACCCGATCAGGCACCTGGGTCTGCTGCTGTCAGCAGCAGGCGCAGAGCCGCATGCAGCAGCGCTGTACACGCAGCGCCTGCAAACCATCACATACCGGGCGCGGCAGTGGGCACGGCAGAATCTCAGCTATTTGGGGCGCTGCGCAGTTGCGCAGCAGATGATGGCATCTTGCATCACCTATCATGCGCAGTTCGTGCCAGTCCCAGTAGATATCATGGCCAGGATGCACCGCCGCCTCTTAGGGTTTGTGACAGAGCAGGGCTGCGCTCGAGAAGCCAACATCCGGCAGTGGAATGAAAGCCCTCCGGCAGCAGTGGCCAGCCTGCCTTTCAGCATGGGCGGAATGAGGCAGGTTGATGTCAGGGCGCACGCCACAGCAATGCAGGCACGTACAGCAGCAGCATTGCTGTCGCCGCGGCGAGCCCCATGGAAGGCCTTCATGCGGGCCAACCTGCGCCACGCACTGCCAGGACTAGGGGAGGCAGCGTTGGTGCAGCGATCAAAGGCGCCGCTGCAGGCTGCCGCCAGGGGCGGCAGGCTGCCGCTGCGCCTATCAGCATACATAGAGGCGCTGCAAAGCGTGGGCATTCACAGGCACGTCGAGCACAGCGCCATGACCAGCCAGCAGATCCAGCTTGAGCTGCTGGTGGGGAACCACAGCGTGGGCAGCAGCTCAGATGGGCAGATGTTGGCAGCAGCCGGTGCCCTCCCTGCTCAGCTGCGCCACGGCGCAGGCACCACACTGGGGCAGGTGCAGCAGCAGCTAACTGGACAGCCGCAGCAAGATGGCATTGTGCTGCCGCCGGCATGGCTGCACACTCTGCGGGAGGGCAGCACAGGTGCATGGCAGACCGACACGCAGCAACAGTGGGCACAACAGTTGCAGCACGATGGCACCACCAAGTGCTACAAGGTGCAGCAGGATGGCAGCTTGAAGGCCACAACAGCTGTCCTAATGGACACAGCAGCCCTCCAATGGGCGCCATGTTGTGTGGTAGATGTAACAGCAGTGCCGCACCCTGCATTTCAGCGGCAACAACAGCAGCGGCAGCAGCGGCAGCAGCAGCAGCAACAGCGGCAGCAGCCAGCAGCACGGCAACAGCGGCAGCCACGACAGCAGCAACAACAGGAACGTCAGCAGCAGCAGCTGCAGCAGCCAGCTGCATGGCAACAGCAGCAGCCGCGACAGCAGCAACAACAGGAACGGCAGCAGCAGCAGCAGCAGCAGCAGCACCACCAGGGACAGCAGCAGCAGCAGCAGCAGCAGCAACATCAGCACCAAGGACAGCACCAGCAACAGCAGCAGCAGCAGCAATCGCGAAGCACGCCGTCATGGTACCTGGTGGGGGCTTGGGCAGACATTCGCGTAGATCCTAGTGTATGGGGGATGGGGTTTGCTGTCAGCTTGCTGCAGTTCACGCCAAAGGTGGCAACATGCAGGCTGCTGCAGGAGCAATGCAGTCGGCAGTGCAAAGAGGGATGGCTATCAGGTGTCGGCATGCGCCCGCGCCTGTGGCGCAACCGCCTGGGTGCTGAGGCGCCACAGGACGGCTTGCAGGAGATGGAGGCAGCTCAGAAACGGTCCTTCCAGCAAATGCAGCAAAATAGCGAGGCGCCTGGCAATCGTAGCAGCAGCAGCAGTGGCAGCCAGCGGTTTAGCGACGCAGCTATGATGGCGGCTTACCATGCGTCCTGGATGGATCCGTCCAGGGAGCGGGAGCTGCCAAGACAGCGCGCGGCAACAGCAGCAGCAGTAGTCACGGCTCAACGGCAGCAACAGGAGCAGCAACAGCAGCGCATCAGCTGCCCAGCACACAATGATCTACTGGACCCGATCACTCACTCCATGGGTGCTGCCAATGCCATGCAGCACCGCTGGGTGGCGAGTTATCAGCGGCTAAAAGACACCCAGCTGCCGAGGCGGCTGCGAGTGTTTGGCTGGCGGCTTCTGCATGCAGGAGTGAAGGTAGGCGCACGGCGCATGCTGGCATCCAGCAGACACGCGCCGGCTCACTTTACCTGCCCAGCACAGCAGTGCCAGCAGCCGCAGCAACTGGAGACCCTCACCCACTTGTTAGTGGAGTGCCCTGTAGCTGCAGCAGCGTGGCAGTGGTACGCGCAACAGGTGTGGCAGCGTGTGCAGCCCGGAGCAGTGGTCCCTGTTAATAACAGCCGTCTGCTGCTGCTGGATGACTTCAGTGTGTGGGCCCCGCCAGCAGGGCAGCAGCAGATGTGGACGCAGCTGCGTCTGCTGCTGCTGGAGTCCATTTGGGTGGTGCGCTGCAGCAGCATCAGGGCTGGCGTGATTGTGGCCAGTGCAGATGGCAGCAATGGCAGCGGCAGCCGCAATGCAGGCAGCAATTCTCAATCTCAGAGCCACGGCATCAGCGATGCAGAGGACAGCAGCAGCAACAGCAGCAGCATGGGCAGTCAACGGGGTACAACTGGCGAGCCGGGCAGCTCATCATACGCTGCTAAGGCTGTGGCGTGTAGGTTTCTGGCAGAGCTGCGGCAGCAAATTCAGAGGGAGTGGGATAGGGTGGAAGTAGATGTTAGGATAGGTTGTGGGATACCGTTTGCATGGCTGCAGGGAAGGTCGCCTGAGATCAAACTTGTTGACTTTGAGCAGAAGTGGGGAGCACTGTATAGGATGGGCGCAAATGGGCGCATCAAGGTTCGGGCCAGCGCGGCTGGCATGTGAGGGATGGATTGGGCACGGGACTAAGAGGCGTGGTGGTCTGTTTTGACGGTTCGGGCAGGGTGTACAATGCATTCGTTGGAGTAGTGGCCGTCGTTCCTCGTTGTGATGTGTTGCAAAATAGTATGGCAAAGGCTAAGTTGATGGCCGGGATACGTTATGTATGCATGTGAGTGGGTAGCAGAGTACGTTATGTATGCGTGCGTGTGGGTAGCAGTGTACGAGGATGTGTGCAGCATGTGTGGATTA
Source organism: Tetradesmus obliquus (assembly GCA_030272155.1). NCBI lineage: Eukaryota > Viridiplantae > Chlorophyta > Chlorophyceae > Sphaeropleales > Scenedesmaceae > Tetradesmus > Tetradesmus obliquus. The sequence continues at coordinate 5,429,239 of CP126194.1, read as the reverse complement.
GTTTGTGTGTGTGTGGCTTTGTGTGCCTGAGGTGGTGTCATTTCCTACAGAATGCCACATATCTCATAGGTGTATGTTCGGTCAGTAGCAGGATGTGCTTTGCATGAAGTGGAGAGTCAATGAATAGTCAGGTGAGGATTGTCTGTGTCGACAATCCGTCACCTATTAATAGGCGTCTTGTGTAGGTGTCGTAATGCTGCCTGTAAAGTGCAGCTTGTAGAGGTGTACAAGTCACCATGCAGTGATAGCTGACAGTTACGCCATGGACAGATTTTGTTTCAAGGGCCAGTCACGGTATGTCACACATCACAGGACGTCATTGCGCGACTGTGACTTTAGTGGAGTCTGGGCACTCGGTCAGGTCCTGGATGCCTTTCGGGGCTGCTCCGCAAGGGGCTGTCTGCATGATCGTGTGACAGCGTCTCTTGGTACAAGAGACCTGTGGAGTGAGTGCGGAACAGGTTGCCTCACTCTCTCAATGGATCTTTTTATGGAGCAAGTGCACAGTTATTTAGGTCAGCCCTTGTAACGTTCTTGCTTCAAAAAAAAAAAAAAAAAAACCTTGCCAACCTGCATCCACAGTTATTTAGGTCCGCCCTTGTAACGTTCTTGCTTCAAAAAAAAAAAATAAAAAAATTCCTGCACTCTGGACATTCGTATGGCTTTACAATTCATATATTAACATTTTACAAAGAGTTATAACAAAAATCAACATTCACGATGCACACCAAGCAGCTTCCTATATTGGGCCAGCCGGCACGCCGGACCGAAAATTCGCCCGTAGCGGCGCTTTGAGGGCCGCTCCGCTTGGCTACGCATGTCTGTCCTAGGCAGGTGAAAACCTCACATGCTGGTTGGTGGAACGTACGGGAGAAAAGCGACCAGTAGGAATTTTAGCGGTCCAGTGAGTTTCCAGTGGCGATGCACCGCAACCCTTGCCAACCTGCATCCTGCACCCTGGACATTCGTATGGCTTTAAAAGTCATGTATTAACATTTTACAAAGAGTTATAACAAAAATCAACTTTCACGATGCACACCAAGAAGCTTCCTATATTGGGCCAGCCGGCACGCCGGACCGAACATTCGCCCGTAGCGGCGCTTTTTTTTTTTTAAAGCAAGATCGTTACAAGGGCTGACCTAAATAACTGTGCACTTGCTCCATAAAAAGATCCATTGTAGCGGCGCTTTGAGGGCCGCTCCGCTTGGCTACGCATGTCTGTCCTAGGCAGGTGAAAACCTCACATGCTGGTTGGTGGAACGTACGGGAGAAAAGCGACCAGTAGGAATTTTAGCGGTCCAGTGAGTTTCCAGTGGAAAAAAAACGGTTTCCAGTGGCGATGCACCGCAACCCTTGCCAACCTGCATCCTGCACCCTGCACATTCGTATGGCTTTAAAATTCATATATCAACATTTTACAAAAAAAAATACAAAGAGTTATAACAAAAATCAACCTTCACGATGCACACCAAGCAGCTTCCTATATTGGGCCAGCCGGCACGCCGGACCGAACATTCGCAAGTGCACAGATATTTAGGTCAGCCCTTGTAACGATCTTGCTTCAAAAAAAAAAAACCGAACATTCGCCCGTAGCGGCGCTTTCTTTGACATGCATACTGCAACTTGCCTCACCAACATAAGCATGGCTACTCCAACCTTCTGATGCTGTCTTGCACATTTCTGCTGCTGCCCTGCTCAATTACAGCCCCAGTATGTTGTGGCTGCCCAGGTGGGTGATCAAGCCTGAGCCCTGGCTCCAGCATATAACAATGGCAGCGCAAAACGCCTTGTGTGCTAGCACAACTTCTGCAGTGGCCAGCATCAGTAATACATCAGCTCTGCAATCCAACAGCGCGGGTGAACAATTCTTGACCCTAGCGCAAGCACAAAGCAGAGGGCCGCTCCCCTTGGCTACGCATGTCTGTCCTAGGCAGGTGAAAACCTCACATGCTGGTTGGTGGAACGTACGGGAGAAAAGCGACCAGTAGGAATTTTAGTGGCCGGACCGAAAATTCGCCCGTAGCGGCGCTGTGAGGGCCGCTCCGCTTGGCTACGCATGTCTGTCCTAGGCAGGTGAAAACCTCACATGCTGGTTGGTGGAACGTACGGCAGAAAAGCGACCAGTACGGATTTTAGCGGTCCAGTGAGTTTCCAGTGGAAAAAAAAAGTTTCCAGTGGCGATGCACCGCAACCCTTGCCAACCTGCATCCTGCACTCTGGACATTCGTATGGCTTTAAAATTCATATATTAACATTTTACAAAGAGTTATAACAAAAATCAACATTCACGATGCACACCAAGCAGCTTCCTATATTGGGCCAGCCGGCACGCCGGACCGAACATTCGCCCGTAGCGGCGCTTTGAGGGCCGCTCCGCTTGGCTACGCATGTCTATTAATAGGCGTCTTGTGTAGGTGTCGTAATGCTGCCTGTAAAGTGCAGCTTGTAGAGGTGTACAAGTCACCATGCAGTGATAGCTGACAGTTACGCCATGGACAGATTTTGTTTCAAGGGCCAGTCACGGTATGTCACACATCACAGGACGTCATTGCGCGACTGTGATTTTAGTGGAGTCTGGGCACTCGGTCAGGTCCTGGATGCCTTTCGGGGCTGCTCCGCAAGGGGCTGTCTGCATGATCGTGTGACAGCGTCTCTTGGTACAAGAGACCTGTGGAGTGAGTGCGGAACAGGTTGCCTCACTCTCTCAATGGATCTTTTTATGGAGCAAGTGCACAGTTATTTAGGTCAGCCCTTGTAACGTTCTTGCTTAAAAAAAAAAAAAAAAAATACGCATGTCTGTCCTAGGCAGGTGCACACCTCACATGCTGGTTGGTGGAACGTACGGGAGAAAAGCGACCAGTAGGAATTTTAGCGGTCCAGTGAGTTTCCAGTGGCGATGCACCGCAACCCTTGCCAACCTGCATCCTGCACCCTGGACATTCGTATGGCTTTAAAATTCATGTATTAACATTTTACAAAGAGTTATAACAAAAATCAACTTTCACGATGCACACCAAGCAGCTTCCTATATTGGGCCAGCCGGCACGCCGGACCGAACATTCGCCCGTAGCGGCGCTTTGAGGGCCGCTCCGCTTGGCTACGCATGTCTGTCCTAGGCAGGTGAAAACCTCACATGCTGGTTGGTGGAACGTACGGGAGAAAAGCGACCAGTAGGAATTTTAGCGGTCCAGTGAGTTTCCAGTGGCGATGCACCGCAACCCTTGCCAACCTGCATCCTGCACCCTGGACATTCGTATGGCTTTAAAATTCATGTATTAACATTTTACAAAGAGTTAAAAAAACAAATATCAACTTTCACGATGCACACCAAGAAGCTTCCTATATTGGGCCAGCCGGCACGCCGGACCGAACATTCGCCCGTAGCGGCGCTTTGAGGGCCGCTCCGCTTGGCTACGCATGTCTGTCCTAGGCAGGTGAAAACCTCACATGCTGGTTGGTGGAACGTACGGGAGAAAAGCGACCAGTAGGAATTTTAGCGGTCCAGTGAGTTTCCAGTGGAAAAAAAAAGTTTCCAGTGGCGATGCACCGCAACCCTTGCCAACCTGCATCCTGGGCTGGCGTGACTGTGGCCAGTGCAGATGGCAGTGATGGCAGCGGCAGCCACAATGCAGGCAGCAATTCTCAATCTCAGAGCCACGGCATCAGCGATGCAGAGGACAGCAGCAGCAGCAGCAGCAGCAGCATGGGCAGTCAACGGGGTACAACTGGCGAGCCGGGCAGCTCATCATACGCTGCTAAGGCGGTGGCGTGCAGGTTTCTGGCAGAGCTGCGGCAGCAAATTCAGAGGGAGTGGGATAGGGTGGAAGTAGATGTTAGGATAGGTTGTGGGATACCGTTTGCATGGCTGCAGGGAAGGTCGCCTGAGATCAAACTTGTTGACTTTGAGCAGAAGTGGGGAGCACTGTATAGGATGGGCGCAGATGGTCGCATCAAGGTTCGGGCCAGCGCGGCTGGCGTGTGAGGGATGGATTGGGCACGGGTCTACGAGGCGTGGTGGTCTGTTTTGACGGTTCGGGCAGGGTATACAATGCATTCGTTGGAGTAGTGGCCGTCGTTCCTCGTTGTGATGTGTTGCAAAATAGTATGGCAAAGACTAAGTTGATGGCTGGGGTACGTTATGTATGCATGCGTGTGGGTAGCAGAGTACGTTATGTATGCATGCGTGTGGGTAGCAGAGTACGAGGATGTGTGCAGGCATGTGTGGATAAGTTTGTGTGTGTGGTTTTGTGTGCCTGAGTTGGTGTCATTTTCTACAGCATGCCACATATCTCATAGGTGTATGTTCTGTCAGTAGCAGGATGTGCTTGCATGAAGTGGAGAGTCTATGAATAGTCGGGTGGTGATTGTCTGTGTCGACAATCCATCACCTATCAAAAGGCGTCTTGTGTGGGTGTCGTAATACTGCCTGTAAAGTGCAGCTTGTAGAGGTGTGCAAGTCACCATGCAGTGATAGCTGACAGTTACACTATGGACAGCTTTTGTTTCAAGGGCCAGTCACGCCTTTCACACATCACAGGACGTCATTGCGCGAAGTTGATTTTAGTGGAGTCTGGGCACTCGGTCAGGTCCTGGATGCCTTTCGGGGCTGCTCCGCACGGGGCTGTCTACATGATCGTGTGACAGCGTCTCTTGGTGCAAGAGACCTGTGGAGTGAGTGCGGAACAGGTTGCCTCACTCTCTCAATGGATCTTTTTATGGAGCAAGTGCACAGTTATTTAGGTCAGCCCTTGTAACGTTCTTGCTTAAAAAAAAAATCAAAAAAAGACCACACTGGGGCAGGTGCAGCAGCAGCTAACTGGACAGCCGCAGCAAGATGGCATAGTGCTGCCGCCGACATGGCTGCGCACTCTGCGGGAGGGCAGCACAGGCGCATGGCAGACCGACACGCAGCAGCAGTGGGCACAACAGTTGCAGCAAGATGGCACCACCAAGTGCTACAAGGTGCAGCAGGATGGCAGCTTGAAGGCCACGATAGCTGTCCCAATGGACACAGCAGCCCTCCAATGGGCGCCATGTTGTGTGGTAGATGTAACAGCAGTGCCGCACCCTGCATTTCAGCGGCAACAACAGCAGCGGCAGCAGCGACAGCAGCAGCAGCAGCAGCAGCGGCAGCAGCCAGCAGCACGGCAACAGCGGCAGCCACGACAGCAGCAACAGCAGGAACATCAGCAGCAGCAGCTGCAGCAGCCAGCAACATGGCAACAGCAGCAGCCGCGACAGCAGCAACAGCTGCAACAACAGCAGCAGCAGCAGCAGCAGCAGCAGCAGCAGCAGCAGCAGCAGCAGCACCAGCAGCAGCATCAGGCACAGCAACAGCAACAGCAGCAGCAGCAGCAGCAGCAGCAATCGCGAAGCACGCCGTCATGGTACCTGGTGGGTGCTTGGGCAGACATTCGCGTAGATCCTAGTTTATGGGGGATGGGGTTTGCTGTCAGCTTGCTGCAGTTCACGCCAAAGGTGGCAACATGCAGGCTGCTGCAGGAGCAATGCAGTGGGCAGTGCAAAGAGGGATGGGTATCAGGTGTCGGCATGCGCCCGCGCCTGTGGCGCAACCGCCTGGGTGCTGAGGTGCCACAGGACGGCTTGCATGAGATGGAGGCAGCTCAGAAACGGTCCTTCCAGCAAATGCAGCAAAGTAGCGAGGCGCCTGGCAATCGCAGCAGCAGCAGCAGTGACAGCCAGCGGTTTAGCGACGCAGCTATGATGGCAGCTTACCATGCGTCCTGGATGGATCCGTCCAGGGAGCGGGAGCTGCCAAGACAGCGCGCAGCAACAGCAGCAGCAGTAGTCACGGCTCAGCGGCAGCAACAGGAGCAGCAACAGCAGCGCATCAGCTGCCCAGCCCACAATGATCTACTGGACCCGATCACTCACTCCATGGGTGCTGCCAATGCCAGGCAGCACCGCTGGGTGGCGAGTTATCAGCGGCTGAAAGACACCCAGCTGCCGAGGCGGCTACGAGTGTTTGGCTGGCGGCTTCTGCATGCAGGAGTGAAGGTAGGCGCACGGCGCATGCTGGCATCCAGCAGGCGCGCGCCGGCTCACTTTACCTGCCCAGCACAGCAGTGTCAGCAGCCGCAGCAACTGGAGACCCTCACCCACTTGTTAGTGGATTGCCCTGTAGCTGCCGCAGCGTGGCAGTGGTACGCGCAACAGGTGTGGCAGCGTGTGCAGCCCGGAGCAGTGGTCCCTGTTAATAAGCCGTCTGCTGCTGCTGGATGACTTCAGTGTGTGGGCGCCGCCAGCAGGGCAGCAGCAGATGTGGACGCAGCTTTGTCTGCTGCTGCTGGAATCCATTTGGGTGGTACGCTGCAGCAGCATCAGGGCTGGCGTGACTGTGGCTAGTGCAGATGGCAGCGATGGCAGCGGCAGCCACGATGCAGGCAGCAATTTGCAATCTCAGAGCCACAGCATCAGCGATGCGGAGGACAGCAGCAGCAGCAGCAGCAGCAGCAGCAGCAGCAGCAGCAGCAGCAGCAGCAGCAGCAGCCAACGGGGTACAGCTGGCGAGCCGGGCAGCTCATCATACGCTGCTAAGGCTGTGGCGTGCAGGTTTCTGGCAGAGCTGCGGCAGCAAATTCAGAGGGAGTGGGATAGGGTGGAAGTAGATGTTAGGATAGGTTGTGGGATACCGTTTGCATGGCTGCAGGGAAGGTCGCCTGAGATCAAACTTGTTGACTTTGAGCAGAAGTGGGGAGCACTGTATAGGATGGGCGCAAATGGTCGCATCAAGGTTCGGGCCAGCGCGGCTGGCATGTGAGGGATGGATTGGGCACGGGTCTACGAGGCGTGGTGGTCTGTTTTGACGGTTCGGGCAGGGTATACAATGCATTCGTTGGAGTAGTGGCCGTCGTTCCTCGTTGTGATGTGTTGCAAAATAGTATGGCAAAGGCTAAGTTGATGGCTGGGTTACGTTATGTATGCATGCGTGTGGGTAGCAGAGTACGATGATGTGTGCAGGCGTATGTAGATAAGTTTGTGTGTGTGGTTTTGTGTGCCTGTGTTGGTGTCAATTTCTACAGAATGCCACATATCTCATAGGTGTATGTTCGGTCAATAGCAGGATGTGCTTTGCATGAAGTGGAGAGTCTACGAATAGTCGGGTGGTGATTGTCTGTGTGTTTTTTTTTAAGCAAGATTGTCTGTGTCGACAATCCATCACCTAAAAATAGGCGTCTTGTGTGTGTGTCGTAATGCTGCCTGTAAAGTGCAGCTTTTAGAAGTGTGCAAGTCACCATGCATTGATAGCTGACAGTTGCACTATGGACAGCATTTGTTTCAAGGGCCAGTCACGGTCTGTCACACATCACAGGAAGTTGAAAGTTGAAAGAGTCTACGCCCTCTTTGCAGGGAGCGGAATTAACGGAGGGCAAAGGACAGGGCCTTAACACCGTGTAACAGTGTCACGGGACTCCCGCCCTTCCCCTACGACAAGCTCTGCCATCAGCAATCCATCTAAAACCATATGACTTCCTCCTTAAAAAGCTGCGAGTTCTCTGGGTCTTCAGAGCAGCAGGCGTCTCCACTGCCCCCTGCTGTGCTGTCGTGGTTCCAGCACGCTCCTCTCGCTGCTTCCGCTAAACACAAGATCAAATGATACCAAATGACCACAATGTAGAGCCGTCCCAACAATGAGGCCATGCTAGCAGGCATCAACCCATCACCGCTGCTGCTGCTGCTGCCCACCACATCCAGCACCCCTGCCACCCCTTTCCCCAAAGTCCCCCCAGCCCCAGCCATATGCATTGGAGGTAACTATCCTCCCTTCTATTTCTTACGTTTTTTGCGCTTGAAGTTGGGTAGTCTGGGCCCTTGCCTCTTCTGGCCGTTCTTAGCTGCATTGCTGCTGCTGCTGCCGCTGCCGCTGTTTCGCTGTGTTACACAGGTGGCGCCTGCTGCTTGGCTTTGTTGGCGCCATTGCTTGCCCAGACGAGTGCCCATCTTGATGCGTCTGTATCTTATCACATTAGTGAGTGATCGAATGGCTTGGAGATGCAGGTTGCACAGGAGTGTGTCCAGGGCTGGGGACGTGACGCCCAGTGCTTCCTTCAAAAGCTTCTTGGCGCTGGTGTACACTGTACCAGCGACTCCCAGGGGGATAACCACCAGTTGTATTTCAGTGTCGTTCGTAGAGCTGTACTTCCTTATTGCTTGCAGTAGACTGTGGTGCTGCTCCCTGGCATGCATCACTTGGTCTTGCGGCTGCGTGTCCCTGCAGTACTTGACCTCCACTAATGTATAGCTGTGCTTGATGCTCGTGTCCTTGCTGGTGCGATATAGCACCATGTCTGGTTTGTGTGCTTTGACTAGTGCCTCTTTTTCTTCCGCAGGCATGCTCGGCGGCAATATCCTTGCTGGCAGGAACTGGGTCATTGTCTGCAGTCCATCAGCTTTCTGTGCAGCCTTGCTTACGTCCATGGCCACAACTTGTGCACCATTCTCACCGGTGAGTATGGCTTTTGCTATGAGCAGCACCGCTTCATTATGGCGCTTGGTGACCGCCATGGACAGGTCAGGGCAGCCGCTCACTGAGTGCATTGTGCCATCTGGCTGGCCGCACAGCACACATTTGTCTGATGTAGCTTTTCCGTACCACCAGGCTCGTTTCTGTGAATAAAAAGTGCCGGTTCGCACTTTCAGTGCGTTCACCAGCTCGCGATATGTAACTGCAGTGGATGTGAGGAAGGCATGGCTTACTTTTCTGTATCACGTGCCGTTTCCTGTGCTGCAGAGAAGCAGATGGCGTTGGTGTTGGAGCCGCCAAACCTGTGGCACTTATGGGCCATGGTGTGGAGCGAGGCAACGTCATGCACTGGCTGTGGCGGTGTGGGCACCTCCTTTCCTGGCTCCTGCGTTTCTGGGCGGTGTGGCCACGCCATGTTCGGCCTACTGTTGCTGGGTGTGGATATCACCGCATCTGCCTTTCGCGTCCCTTTTGCGACACTTGTGGCAATCTCATCAGCGTGCTCATTGCCTGGAATGCCTATGTGGGACTTCACTTTGTAGAGGTGAATAGGCCGACCTCCTGCAGCTATGGAGCTTACTATCTGCTGTAGCAGCGCTGCGTGTCTGTGAAAGCCAAGGCAGATGTCTTGTGGTCTTGTCACCATTCTATGGATCTGATATATAACTGCAAGGCTGTCGGTGGCAATGTGCCTGCATCGCATGGTGATTGCTTTGTAAGCAGCCGCCAGCTCTGCACGGTTTATTGTGTCGTCGTATGGGTAGGCTTCGTCGCTGGGCAGGCATGCCACCTCGCGTTCTCCTGTTGTGGTGCCTGGCCGCGGCGCTGGTACGTAGACTGCAGCACCTATTCGAGGTACTGTTCGTCCTTGTGCGTTTATGGTTGCTTTTGCCCCTTCCGCCGGTGCTGCTGATGGCATCATGTTTGGCGGTTGTTCTTCTGGTGTGGCTGCGCATGTCTTCTTACTGTTGTTGCTCAGGAAGCTGCCATCTGTGTAGGCCAGCTGCCTCCAGTTGTACCTCAACGGGATCGGAGCTGTTGCACATGTGTCTGGGAGACAGCCAGGGTTGTTCGCGCCATGGCTGCTTTGCGAGCTGCTGTCGGCTGGCAGCTTTCGTATTTTGGCGGCTGCGCGTGCTCGTTGTTGTGTAGCGCTTGTATTGGAATTATCCAATAGCTGCTCGGCACGACGGTGCCACTGCCGCATGAGTGTAGGTGTTGCTCGAGCATGAGCTGGTTCATCCAGCGCCTGGTTTAGGGCGGCCGTCATTTCATGCGCAAACAGCTCACGCACCTCGCTTGATCTTTGTGTCGAGAACTGGTCAAAGCCTGCTTCATTGCCTATTTCCACCACCAGCATGTCACACGCAGGCTTGTATGTGCTGCTTGTATTGAGCATGTACGTTGGCGGGGCTTCAAGCCTGAACATCACAGGACGTCATCGCGTGACTGTGATTTTAGTGGAGTCTGGGCACTCGGTCAGGTCCTGGATGCCTTTCGGGGCTGCCCTGCACGGGGCTGTCTGCATGATCGTGTGACAGCGTCTCTTGGAACAAGAGACCTGTGGGGTGAGTGCGGAACAGGTTGCCTCACTCTCTCAATGGATCTTTTTATGGAGCAAGTGCACAGTTATTTAGGTCAGCCCTTGTAACGTTCTTGCTTCAAAAAATAAAAAATAAAAAAAATTCCTACTGGTCGCTTTTCTCCTGTACGTTCCACCAACAAGCATGTGAGGTTTTCACCGTATAAATAGGCGTCTTGTATGTGTGTCGTAATGCGTGGGGCCAGCAGATGGCAGCGGTGGCTGTATATGCTGCTGTCCTCCGCAGGTTGGCAAGGGTTGCGGTGCATCGCCACTGGAAACTCACTGGACCGCTAAAATTCCTAGTGGTCGCTTTTCTCCCGTACGTTCCACCAACCAGCATGTGAGGTTTTCACCTGCCTAGGACAGACATGCGTAGCCAAGGGGAGCGGCCTTCGAACTGTCGCTACGGACGAATGTTCGGTCCGGCGTGCCGGCTGGCCCAATATAGGAAGCTGCTTGGTGTGCATCGTGAAAGTTGATTTTTGTTATCACTCTTTGTCAAATGTTGATATATGAATTCAAAGCCATACGAATGTCCAGGGTGCAGGATGCAGGTTGGCAAGGGTTGCGGTGCATCGCCACTGGAAACTCACCACGGCTAAAATTCCTACTGGTCGCTTGGACCTGACCGAGTGCCCAGACTCCACTAAGATCACAGTCATGCAATGATGACATGTGACGCTCACAACCTTCATGCCTGCAAGTGCACTTCAAGTGCGGAACAGGTTGCCTCACTCTCTCAATGGATCTTTTTGTGGAGCAAGTGCATAGTTATTTAGGTGAGTCCTTGTAACTTTCGTGCTTCATAAAAAAACCTGGTTTGACCCAGGACGACAAATCTGTCAATAGTGGCTGGCACAGCTGCTGAACTATCCACAACTCCATTACAACAGCTGCGTGAATGCAGCAACGCAGCTATGAGGCGTTTATTCTACACATAGTACAACGTAAGATTGCAAACAATGACTTTCATGTTGACCTTCAGCTGTTGTGGTGCTGCTTTAAGTTTGCGATAGCTTTGGCAGCCACCAGTGTGAGCGTCAAAGTGCCGGTGTAGCCCAATGGGCAATTCATTGCTCTGTCAGCAGAGGGCGCCAGCTTGAACTCTTGGCTGAGGATGTCGCCCGTCTCACCCTGCCAAATAGCTGTCAGGTCAGCTTCACAGGTTGCCACACAGTCCACTGTGGCAAGTAACACAATGGGGAAGATCAGTCAGTGAGCAAGTAAGCATTGGCATTAGCTCATGCATATTTTGGTGGACAGGGAAGCGACACAGAAGCACTGCACCACTGCACATTTTAGTGCATCCATGAGGAATGCAGAATCACAATCGCTTTGCTGCAGTGAGTTTAGCCTGCATGTACTGGAATTATGTGACCACAGGCACAAATCAAAGGTTGTGACCTCAGGATGTATGTTGACTGTGCTGACATAGTCTGCAGAGATCTTGCTGCTTCGCAGGGCTGCAAACATTGCAGCTGCAAAAGGTCCACTATGCGGATTGAACTTGGCTCACCCTGGCTAAAGTCCGACACAACTGGCGCTCTGCTGCTTGCCAGCAGAACAGGTAGAACGGTGCGCGGTGTTTGCCCAGCATCTGCAGCAGCCAGGGCTTGAGCCAAGGCTTTGCCTGCAGGCGTAGGCTCCAGAGTGATTGGGTTGGCCACAGTGTAGGCTACACAGTAGTTGAAGGCAAGCACACCCTGCCTGTGGTTCACAGCAACAACAGACAGCAACTCAGCAGCAGTATATGTGCGTGTAACACCAACATGCATGTCGCAAGCCTATCCGTCTAACCACGCATGCATCCATCCTGCTTGAAATGAAGCATGCAGACGTCATGAAGGCCAGTTATGCTTTTTGATTGAGATGGGTGCCTGACATATTATGCAAAGCATGGTAAAGCTGCCTGCATCATCCAGCCTGGTCACCTTTTTGCAATTTTTTTACCTTTTTGCAATTGTTGATGTGCATTGATCAGCAGCACTTGTGTAGTCCTCACAGAACATGTGGGCAAGCAGGATGTGCTGCAGCCCAGGGTCATTCAAGGCATCAGCAGTGAGCTGAAGGGCCTCCAATTTGAAGTAAATTGTGCTGTCAAGGTTCGTCCACGTCTCAACAACAGCTGGTGCCTTCCACATCACTGGCGTGCTGTAGCGCTCATCTGCACCTGCTGCAATGTGAACGGCCTGCAGTGCTCCTGATGCAGGCGCAGTTGTGCCCGGAGTGGCATCTGCAGCGCCAAGCAGCACTGGCTGCAGCATTGCTGGCATCTGTGGAGTTGGTGCATCTGGTGGCGACTGTTCAGCAGGGCTGACACTGCTGTATCTATGGCTACCAGCTAGCATCTGTGGCGGCAGTTGCGGGCGCTGCATCAGGAAGACTCCCGCGCAAGGCTCAGCCTGCTTGATGCTGCTCTCAGCTGCAGCGGCTGCTCTGCTGCTGGTGGTGCCCACAGCCTGCAAAAGAGGCAGCTCCAGCTGTTGCTGCCGATTAAGTGCTGCAGCGACTGCAGAAGCAGCGCCAAAGCTGACGCCTGGCATGCAGGACACCCCAGTGCTAGGTAGCAGCGGCACCACCGTTTGAGGCACGACCTCAGGCTGGCGCTGCAACAACTGTCCCTGCATGCTGCTTGCTGCTGTGCCTTCGGTCTGCTGTGGTGCCAGCGGCACCCGCGCTTGCAGCTGCTTGTTGCTGGTTGCCCTGGGGTTGTGCCAAGCAACACTTATCTGGATGGTGCCAGCAGGCTGTGCAGCGACTGGGTTGGTCAGGCAGAAGGTACCTTCCACTGGGATGCCCTCAGCCAGTGATGCCAAGGGGACTGTCGCCACCCCTATCAGGGCAGCTGGGCCAGCAACTGCATCATCAAACACTGCCACCTGCAGCACAGAGCAGCATGCATGTGGGTGCCTTGTAAGTGACTGACTTCAAACAAATATACAAAATTTGAGTTACTCATGACGAATGACCCATGTGATCACAAGTTGATGACCACTGGTGTCAATTAATGCGGGGCTTGAAGCCTGCAACCGCCATGGCAGTACTACCCTTCACCCCACCTGCAGCTGCTCTTGGCGCAGCGCCTGTTCAACGGCCGCGCACTTCAGCAGGCCCCAGCTGGCAGCATCGCCAAACACAGGAGCAGGGCCACGGGCAACAGCTGTATCGTGGCCGATGTCCCTGCCAGGGGGGGTGTAGTGCGCATAGGGGCACTGCGCATCTATGGAGCCTGCCTGCTGCTGTTGCTGCCTGACCACCAAGCTTTGGCAGCTGTGAATGCTGACCAGCAGGAAGGAGGCCTTGGAGGGCTCAGCATCAGCCTGCACACGCACGTAAGCAATATTTCAGGGTTTCATCCGCACACCGACAGAGTAATTAGACCTATCCTGCTGCTGACGTTCTCTGCATATGTGCATGTTGAGACAAGCTCACCTGTGCAGCAGCCTGCTGAAGAACTTGCTGTATTCTGTTGATGTCTCCGCCGACAGCTTGGGTATCAGCTGGTATGGATTGAGCTGCAGCAGCCTCATGCTCCTGCTGTTGGCTCTGTGTTGATTTGTACTGCAGCAAGAGTTTGTCCATCGGCTTGGCCACGCGTAAGCCCACTCGCAGTCTGCCAAGCTGCTGCCCTGCAGAGCCTACAATGTCTAGGTGGTGCCAGGACCTGTGCCCACCCAGCGCTGCAGCAAAGCAACACAGAAAGTAGGCAGCATGTTGACTAAAGGATCTGCACCACCCTCACAACTACTAGACACAACAGCAAAACAGCATATGGTGCACTGTACAGCTGCCACCAGCAGACGCATGCAGCTGATGAGCGCAGTAATTCTACTACACCTCAGCTAAGCTGTGGCCGGCAATACAAAGAGCCGCCTCCACCCCTCAACTCACCAGCACCGACCTCCAGGTCCTGCAGCAGCAGCTGCAGGGGCAGGCGCGCCGCTCCCACCGCCACAGCGTCCAGGCCACGTGCCTCAAACAGCTCCAGCTCCAGCTGCTGCTGCACCAGGTAGTCCAGCAGGAAGCTGTCGGCCTCCACCACGTACTGCACTGTGGTGTTGTACGTTGGGGTGGTGCCGGGTGCCTGTGGTGTGGCCTGGCTGTCGTGAAGGAAGAAGTCCCATACCACAAATGTGCTGGCATCGGCAGGGAATGCACCAGCCTGCAAGCACACATTTTAGTGTCAGTTGTGCGGCCAACCAGCGCACACAGTAACATCTTTCCTGAACCTGCTGCTTCCCTGAGCGCAGCGTCTTCACTAGTTCAGCTGTTATACTTGCTCAAAGCAGCAGAACATCACCTGCCAGCTGCAGCGACTCACCGTTAGGACTGCCTCCGCCACCACCACCTCGATAACATTCTCGTGGGGCCCCAGGCCAGCTGACACATCCTCCAAGCTGGTGTGCGCGCCTGCTGCCATAGCCCCCAGCCCCACGCGGCTCACACGCACGCCTGCACCGTCACCACCTGACGGAGCCGCCATGCTGGCACGCACAGCCGCCCTGCTGAGGCCGCTGTATGCGCCACGCAGTTGCGCCTCCAGCTTGCGGATGCATTCATCCCTGCTGTCAAGCTCACGCCGCAGCTTGGCCAGCTGCTGCATTGCGTCGCTCTTAGCGGCCGCCAGTGCACACTGCGCCTCCTCCAGTGTTGCCTTGGCCTCCAGGCTGATGGTGGCCTCGGTGTCCAGCAGCTTGCGCACCTGCGCGCAGGGCAACGCCGTACAAAGCACGGATGTTGAACAATAAGGACTTCCAAAGTATGCATTGATTCCCTGTTCAACACTTGAGGTATGTGTGACATACAGTTGGCGCCAACAATGCACAGCAGCCCCTGCATAGTAGAACTAAACCATCATTGCTTCCGAGCTGGCCATGGTGTTTCCTTTGGTGGCTGACGTGCTTGTCCTAAGAATGCTTCGTGCATGCTGATAAAGCACAGCAGCTGCTTGGAGCGCCAAAGGCTGCCGACATTGCACTGCACCGTGCATGCCCCGCCCACCTTGTCCAGCTCCCCTGCCTCCAGTGCCATGGCCTGCCTCAGCTGGGCCAGCTCCAGCCGCAGCTCAGCCTCGCTCTTGCTCTCATCAGGCTGCAGGCTCTTTGTCAGGCTGGAGCCAGCATACCCTGCTGCACCACTGGCGGCGCCCTCAGCAGCAGCAGCTGCTGCTGCATGGTCTGCCCTGCGGTACACCTCCAGCTTGTCCAGTGCAGCGCGCAGCTCCAGCTCGCAGCTGACCAGCCTCATCTTGGCCTCGCCCAGCTCACGCACCAGGCGGCGGTGCTCCTCAGGCGACACGCCCTCCATCTGCAGCAGCGGGGAGAGTCAGGTTGCGCAGCAGTGGTCATCAGCTGCTCTCTCACACTCAGAACAGACGCCTGTTCTGTGTGGAGACACATGCAAGCACAACAGCGCTTCTTCTACGCACCAATAAAGCGGCAAAGCTGCTGCACGTCAACACAGTGACACCCTGCCATGATGACAAGCACGCCAGTCAAGTCGGCTTGAACTTGTGAGGGAGGCCTCACCTGTCTCTTGAGCGACGCAATCTCCCGCCTGAGCTCCGCCTCCCGCGCCTCGGTCATGGCGCGCTCGCGCCGTGCAGCCAGCAGCTCCTCACGCATTGAGCGCACCTGCAGCAGACAACAGTGAGCAGCTACTTTGAGCCACAGGCAAAACAACACCAGCAGCATTCATACGGCACTGAGGACTATGTGTGATGTTGTGATTGCATCGCTGTCTTCTCAGCTGTCGTGTGGCAACAGCCAAAGTGTGAGCTGTAACAACCACCCACCTCTGCCAGGGCACTGCCGGGTGCTGCAAAGGCCTTGCTCTGCAGCTCCAAGTAGTCCTTCTCAAGCTTCAGCCGCTCAGCACTGCACACGCTCGGCCGCATTATACCGAGTGTCAGCATTCTCATGCAAGCACAGCGGAAGGCTTGTGTACAGCTAGATGATCACATGTTGCCTTCAAAGCCACCCATGCTGTTGTCAAACATTATTAAAACCAATGTTTTGCCGGAAACTGCTGAATGCCTACTGCCTCTTGTCACTGCAAAGCCCTGCCTGCTCACCGCTCTGCTGCCACGGCTGCTGCCAGCTCCTTGGTGCGTGCTGCCTCCAGCTTAGCCACTGCTGCCGCCTCCTCGAGGGACATACGGCGCGCAGCCTCAGCATGCAGCGCCGAGTGTGTGTCATCCAGGGCCTTCTGCATCTTCTCCGCTGTAGCCTTGACAGCGTCCAGCTCTAGTTTGTGCTCCACATACCTGCAAATGAGTGGGCAGCATTGTGTGCAGGACACAGCAGCACTTGCGCACCCAATGCTGTTGGTCTGCCAGTATCATTGTCTACAAGGCAGCCACATGCTGACAACAAGAAGCAGGGCACACACAGTACTTTCAAGTCACGTGCTGCCATCAGTTGTTGCCAGAGCTAAATCAGTTGATTGCGTGTGCACAAACACACAAACATGTACCGCAACAAGCAGCCCACCTTTTCTTGAAGGCTGCTGCAGTGAACCAGGCCTTGCGCATCTCAGCATCGTAGTCACCAACCTGCAGCAGTGACAGTGCTGAAAGTGGTCAGCTTGTCTGCAGAGGGCCAGGCGCACTTGCCGGTACTTCTGCAACTTTTAGTGCAGTATGTCGGCCATGCCCCTCTGTGCATTGCCTGCCATTGCAGTGCACAGCAGCAGTGCTCATGCCGCCGCACCTCTGTGCTGGCCACCACGTCCAGGCTGAGGAAGTCGTTCTCCAGCTCAGCCAGGCGCGACTGGTAGCGCGCCACCTCGCCACGCAGCGCCTCAACCTGCCGCAGCAATGGCGGCAAGCAACACAGGCCAGCAACACAAGTAAGCAACACATGCAGGCAACAGAAGGTTTGTGCAGGCAAGCACACAAGATGCAGGGGTGCATGCAGCAGCAGAGAATGGTGTTGCAAGCATCTCAATAGGTTGCACAAATGACCCAAGCGTGCAGCCCATGGCGGTGGCACCCCCTCACCTGCTGGCTGCTGACTGTGCCAGTGCTGCTCTTGGCATGTGCCAGCTCAGCCTCCAGTGCTGCAACCCTCTCACTGAGGTATGCCTCCTTGAGAGATGCCATGCCACCAGCCAGGCTGCCCGCCAAATCAGCGCCGATGCCATTGCTGCGCCTGCTGGCATTGGCCCCTGCCCTGCCCTGCTGCCGGCCCAGAGCCTTGTCCCTGCCTGCTGCTGCCGGTGTGGCTGCTGCGGGCGCTGCTGTGGACTGTGTGGCAGCAGTGCAACTGGTGAGGCTGGTGCTGGTGGTGCTTTGGCGGCTGTCAGGCCTGTCAGGCCCTGCACATGCTGGCAATGCACCTAGGGGCACCTTGGCCAGCTTCAGCAGCTGCAGCGCTGCGTATACGTCTGTCAAGCTGTGGCGGGTGCTGCCGGTTACGTCCCACTCATGCAGCACCACCAGCAGGTACTGGCCCTCCCTGGGGCTCAAGTCTGCACAACGAAAAAGCAGCAAGAAAAGCTGACGGTCAGCAGTACCCTGGCTTAGCACGCTGGCAGTTGCTGCAACAACACAGTTCACATACATAAAGATAAACAAATACACTCAAGATGCAAGAAAACCTGCCTGGGCTGGCGAAGCAACGTATAAGTTTGAGCGCACCTGGCATCAGGTGCTGCTGCTGCAGCAGCTCCACCACCTGCATGGCGCCCAGGCAACCATCCTGACCTGCAGCCTGCTCAAAGGCAGCAGCTACTGCGCGCGGCTCCTGGCGCAGCAGGCGCCGCACAGACAGCAGTGCCTCGTTCACCGCGAGGTCACGGCCCTGCCGCACAGCATCACCTGCAGATCGGGCGCAACACTGTAATGAAGCTGCGGCAGGTGTACCATAACAGCAGGCTAGCCGAAGCAACTTAAAGGCGTTCTGCCACTACTCCGAGCGATACAACTGTGTCGTATTCGCATTGCAGCTTGTCAAGCGTTTGTATGGCACACCAGCAACCAAGCTGTGCACTCACGTGCGCTCAGCAGGTCACGTGCTGCTGCTTCAAACTGCTCCAGCTGCACTGCCTGCTGCTGCCCCTGCCCCAACTGCAGCCGCAGCCATGCCAACAATTCAACAGCCTCTTTGTGAGCGACAGCAGGCAGCAGCGCTGCCATGAACGCTGGCAGGTCCCTGCTATCGATGACGCCGGCTGAAGCACTGCTGCAGCTGCCATTTGTGCAGCCGCCTTTACTGATGAGGTGCTGCAGGGTTTCCACAAGCCTGCTGCTACTGCTGCTGTCGGCCGGCCGGCTGCGGACAGGCCCTGGGCTCTGACTGCGGTGGTTCACAGCATCTGCCAATGCCCGGAATGCGGCATCCAGGCGTCCCTTGCAGCCCAACTGTATGCTGGAGGTGGCAGATGCCTTGTACCCTGCATTAGACAAACCGGTAAAGGCGCATGAGCGGCATGGTTAGAGCACAACCTGCTGCGGCGGCATGCCATATGTCTTTCACAGCATGTGAGTTGCGCACTGCTCATTAGCGATGTTTGTTTACATGCCAGCAGGTGCGTTGCTAAGCTTGGTTTGCACACACAGCACTGCCATGGCTGTGCAGGCCATCACACAGCAGCACATCTGCATCCTGCAAGCCTGCCACTCACCAACTGGCCTAGGCCAATGCCCGTCCGGCACATCCGTCATCACGCGCCCGCTGCTGCGCTCCCACAGGTAGCAGGCGCCACCCTCGCAGAGGGTCTCCAGCAGCCAGCTGCCGCAGCAGCCTTCAGCATCCTGGCCAGCTGCAGGCGCCCCAGCAGCGCCCAGGCTGTCCATGCCGACTGCTGCAGCGCCACCTGCTGCCATCAGGCGCTGCTCGTAAAAGTGCACCAGCTGCTGCAGCTCCTTGATGCTGGCCTCATAGCGCGCAGCTGTGTCTGCAGGAACTGCTGCTGCCATGTGCTGCTGCAGCGCGGCATTCTGTTCACGAAGCGCAACCAGCTCTTCCTGCTGCACTGCAAAGCGCCTGCCTGCTTCCTCACTCCAGTACTCCTGCTCTGCTGCCGCCTTGCGTGCTGCGCTGCGTGCTGCTGCACTGCCTCCCAGGCTGCGCTCAGCCTCGCCCAGCTTGCGCACTAGGAAGCGCTGCTCGCGCAGGGCTGCCTCAAGGCGCCGGCGGTGCTCCTCTGCTGCTGCACGGTAGTCACTGGAACGCTTCTTCTCCCTGGGGCGCAGCACAGCATCAGGTAAGGCAGCATTTCAGCATGTGGGCGATGACAGGAAAGCCCTGGTGTTGGGCGTGGTCAGCTTGCTGCAGCACCGCAGGATGCAACGCCTGTCCTGATGCTGGCACTTGCAGGAACAGCTGCTTCCCTAAACAGCTGCAGCCATATCTTGATGTCAGCTGCTGTGCCACTACCGCTGAGCATGCCCACCTTGCCAACTTGCTGGACAGCTCGCTGTTCTCTGCCTGCAGCTGCTGTATTTGGCGCTGTGCATCTAGCAGCTGCTGTGCTGTGCTGCCTCTGGCACCCTGGTCTGAGCGCACAAGTGCACGCTTTGCTGCCTCTTCAGTGCGGGCCAGCTGAGCAGCAAGCCTGCAGGGTGCATGCAAGCCGGGTGAGCACAGCAGTGCAAGCAAAAAAAATAATTAAAAAAAATAAAAATATGACTGTGCCCTGATGAGGTAGAGTGTATGCCACGTGGGCTTGATGCACATGCAGTAAAGATGTAGTAGCTGTTTGACTGATACTCACGTGCTCCAGATGTGCTTGCTGCACATGTTGCTGCTAGCAACCTTTCATCGCGCAAATTTTGTTAAATGCCAAGCAGACTATTGCTGTTTGCGGCTGAAGCAGCACAGCAGGCCTCACTGTTTTATCTTGAGCTCATCCTTGCCCTCCTTCTGCTTTGCAGCTCGGTACTCCTCCACCATGCGGTGATACGTGTCATGGTCAACCTGTTCAAGCGGTACAGTAGGCAGGCCATGGTCAGCTGACATGAGCAGTGGTCCTGCCAAGACACCTGCATGTGCAGCAGCTGCTGTGGCAGTAACTTTGCAGAGCTGCAGGCATCATCAAAACTTCGGTGCTGCATAACATTTACCTGTCCATTGCCTGACCATGCATATCTGATAGTTGGCTTCGCTGAAATTGGCCCGCTTTGGAATGAGGCTAGAGACTCCTGATCGGCCTCTCTTCCTGCTGAGGTCATGGCCCGGGACGCATTGAGACGTCCAGCCATGTCTTAGTGTGTTAAAACCGCTCAAAATTTATCTTTGGATATCATCCAGCTCAAGCAGTCGTCACTTTGCAACAGGCATTACATGCACACAATCGACATCGCAGGTCTGCAAGTTCGTCAGCAAAGCGAATTGTACTTGATATCTTTGAAATACTTTGAACGTGTAAACCATGTCGAATGTTGCTTGTACGCGTCAGGCATGACACATGCAAACCCTAGCATTGACTGCTTTCAAAGTTCGCGCAGTAGGCGTGGCCAGGCAGTCGCCGGCACGATGTGCTCTGCAACAAATGTCCGATTCCATCCGTTTCCCGCCTGCCATCCCTTTAGCAGTCACACGATGCAGCCCTGCTGCAATCAAGCAGGCAAGCTCAGCAGTCATCACTGCTTGGCAGGCTGATGCACACGATGCGACAAGCACTGCTGCGCTTTTCAGCAGACACAACAGAACCAAACAAGGCAGCGCTGATCATAGCATGCAGTGCTACTTTCGACACCACCTGCTGCGTTAACATAAGCTTGGTGATCAGCCCAGCAACAAGCACTGATATAGCCACCAGCTGCTGAAACCGGTCCCAGGCACTGATCTCAGATGCACAGTGGCATCAAGACCTCTGCTGTGGACTTTTGGCAAGTTAGCGCCAAGCACCACATAGCAGTCACCTTGGTTGATGGAGAGGTCTTCTGAAGACGCCATGGACAAACGTGCGCCGCAGCTCTAATCCTGACTTCCTGTTCCTGTTGAAGACGCACACGTACTCGCACTCCACCACCTCCAGCCCTGCTGCTGCTGCCAGGCCAGCCAGCTCCTCAGTGGTGTAGAAGTAGGCCAGCGTGCCATCACCACGCTTGTAGATGTGCCGCCCTATGCACTGCAGGTGGCGGCAGTACGTGGCAGCGTAGCAGCGTCACAGCAACAAGAGACAGTCAGTCGCAGTTGCAGGATGTTGCTTTGCTGCTTCCCAACATGATCGTGACCAAGCCCCGGCTGTAGTGCACCAGGGCTGCGCAGCAAGCCAGAAGAAGCCAGGTTCTGCTGTTGCTGTTGCTGATGCTGTTGCTGCTGCCCACCTGCTCTGGCGGGATGCGCAGCTGCACCATGTCATACAGCGCGTGGTCTCGCACACACAGCAGGCCCCCGGGTCGTAGGCTGGCAGCCGCGTTCTGCATCATCCGCATCATGCCTGCAGGCTCCACAGCACTCAGCGTGAACATGATCAGCGCCACATCAGCGCAGCAGCTGGCCAGCTGCTGCGCCAGGCCAGGGTCGGTGCCGTCCGCCACGAAGGACGTGCAGCGCTGCGGCGCCAGGCCCAGCAGTTGCATGGCGCCCTGCAGCTGCTCCAGGCACGTGGCGCTCACGTCACACACAGTGACCTGCGCCTGCGGCTGAGCCCGCATCACGGGCAGGATGCTGGAGCCGCAGCCCGCGCCTATCTCCACGATGTGCTGCGGGTGCGCTGGTGGCGCCAGGCAGGGGAACTCCAGCAGCAGGTAGCGGCGCTCCTTGTAGAAGCGCGCTGAGGGGTGTGCGCGGTAGAACACCTCCCACTCATTGCTGCTACCAGGCTGCTGGCCTGCTGCTGCTTGCAAGACAGGTGCAGCAACCGGCACTGCTCCTTCGGCTTGCTGTTGCATATCTCGCAGCTGCAGCTGTGTATGCTGCTGTTGCTGCTGCTGCTGCTGCTGCTGCTGCTGTTGGTGCCACTGCTGGCCAGCACTGCCAGTCTCCCCTTGCTGTTGCTGGTGTTGTAACACTGCAGCTCTTGAACTGCTTGTCTGTCTGCTGCTGCTGCTGCTGCTGCTGCTGCTGCTGCTGCTGCTGCTAGCAGCGCTGCTATCATGCTGCTTGTGCTGATGCAGCCTCTGCAGGAAAGCAGCAACTGCTGACAGCGGCTGGCCACTTTCCTCTGACAGCTGTGCAGCTTGCCGCACAGCAGCAGGTGCAGCTGCCCACTGCTTCTCAACCAGCTCAGCTGTTTGATGTGCATGCTCCTGCCAGTCAAAGTCGCTGCTGTGATATTCTGCTGCTAGCGGATTTTGTTGCCCAACATATGCTGGGCATGCCAGGCTGCTGCTGCCGCTGCTGCTGCTGCTCACATGCTGCTCCTGCTGGTGCTGTCGACTAGCTGGACCTGCTGGGCCCATTAAACCTATATGGGGATGTACAAACAAGCGCTGCAGTTTGGCAGCGGTGACTCCGGGCACTGGTGGGCGCGTTCTGATGGCGTGTTGTACTCTCATTTGTGTTAGCGCAAGCCACGCATGTCGCAACGCATATAATATGGTGGAAATCGGGATTGGGAAACGTCCATTGCATACGAACGGCGGCACAACGGCCTCAAGTCTGCTGTAGTGCTTTGTTAGTCAGACTTGTTTTTGTTGACTGTTGTTGCCTGCATACGGTAGTGTGCCCCGCTAGCGTGACCCTCATCGCTCCATGCTGTACTCGCGCGTTAGCAACTTTGTTTGTATTATGCGAGGGCTGGTGGGAACGCAGTGGTGCCTGCTACTGCCTTTGCTACTGCTACCCTGCACTGGCAGCAGTTCTGCCATGGATGCTTATGAGCTGCTGTGAAACGGCTGCTGCTTCTCAACTCATGCCATCTGCTACCTTTCATCTACCTTTGAGGGGCAGAAAGGTGCATCGCCATAGCAGCAGGAACACCACCATTCTGCAGGCTTGTTCCAACAGACGCCTAATGCGCTCGCTGCTGCTTTTGGTCGGCATGACGGGCTGTAGCCTGCTGCTGGCGGTGAACATGGCTTCCGACACGCACCACTCAGCAGCAGCTGCTGTTGATCAGCTGCGACACCTGCATGCTGAGCTCAAGGGGCATGTACCCTCCAGCTACGGTGTTGCTGATGGCTACTGGCAGCTGGAGGTGAACTACACGCTGCCATCTGCCTCGCTGCTGGCGCGCACCCGCTACTTGGTGGCCAACAGCAACAGCAGCTGCTGGGACATTGCAGCAGCTCAGCAGGAGCTTTACACAGCGCAGTACCACCCAAGGCAGCAGGCCCCAACAGTGAGTGATGGCGGCACAGCGCTGTGTGGCATGCTCCACGCGTCACAAAGACATCACAGTGAGGCAGCCATGACACCTGCAACTGGTGTAAGCTTGACATTCACAGCTTGCACGTGCAAGAGCAGGTGTTTGTGCGGCTCGCCATCGCTGCTGTCCGCTGTGATGGTGCATGCACCCTGCTGATGTTGGTGTGCGCTGCTTGCAGGACCTCCCTGGCGGCATCCCCAGGTCAATATGGAAGTGGCAGGGCACCATATCGCGCCGCCTGTTTGACTCAGTGCCATTCTACCTGCGGGAGTCTGAAGCTGCTGGTGGCTGCCAGCACTGCACTTTTGTGTTGCGCTACAAAGTGATCAATGGCCAGCTCTACACCGACAAGAAGCGCAGGTGGGCAGCATGCTGTGGTGGGGCGACAAACAATGGAACTATGCAGCACAGCTCAGCAACCTGCGGCAGCCTGCTGACACGGGTCCATCTGCCCTGCAGGAATGCTGAGCCGTCAAACGGTCACTGATCGATGCCAGCACAGATCAGCATCAGCACCACCACTGGCAGCTCCGGCAGGAGAGCTTGCATGCCAACAAGTATCAGGCTGTGGGTACTTTTGGCGGGTATGCACTGCTGTGTCATCTTAATTTTTTTTAGCCGCCGTGCCTGCCTCAGCAGCACTTGTGCTGATGCTGCCCCCGCCTGCCGCTGCTGCTGCCTAGCAGGCACCGTGCGCTGGATGGCCAGGAGGAGGAGGCGGCACTGCTGGAGGAGCTGCTGCTGGCAGCGCTGCACATGTACAAGGTGCGCAGCAGGGGCGCTGCTGCTGCTGCTGCCGCTGCGGCTGCTGGCATGATGTTGACAGCAAGGGCAGCAAGCAAGGGCAGCACCGCACTGCAGTGGCTGACAGGCAAACTGCTGTCATGCCGATACCAGTGCAGCATCATGCAACCCAGGCCTCGTGCCTGACACTGAAATCCACACACCTCTCTGCCACAGCCATCACACATTGGAGAAACCCCTCGCTGCCTTGCTCGCTGCGGCTCACCGGCCACTTCACTGAGCCGTCTGCCTGTTGCTGTGCCTGCTGCTGCTGCTCTGCCGCCCGCCTCCAGGTGCCTGACGTGGACTTCCTGCTACATCTGGGTGATGGCGCGCCCCCAGGGCTGCCCCTGGTGCAGGTAAACATCGACAGGGGCGCCCCCCAGGCGGGCTTCACCCTGCCCAAGTTCATGTGGCGCGATGCACTGGGGCCCGCGCAGTTCAGCGTGCTGGCGGAGTGCCTGCAGGTGGGCCCGGGTGCAGTTCAGCGTGCTGGCGGAGTGCCTGCAGGTGGGCCCGGGTGCCACTTGCAGGGCTGGCGGCAGCACGCGGCAGTGGCTGTGTGTGCAACAGCCTGAGTGGCATGCAGCTGCAAGCGCCAGTGTCTTGCATGCTGGTGCCGTGTTGTGCCGCGTAGTGCTGCACTTGCTGCCCAGCTCAGGCTGTGCAGCGCTGTGGCTTTCATGGTGCGGCTGCTGTGCAGCCCAGCTTACTGCATGCAGGCTGCTGCTGCTGCTGCTGCTATGTCATCGATGGTGCTTGGTGTGTGTGCTCTGCAGGCCAGGCACCCACTGCTGCCGCAGCAGCGCCTGCCGCGTGCGGTGTGGCGAGGCAGCAACACTGACAGCCGCCATGCGCTCATGGACGAGAAGAATGCCCTGAGCATCATGCGCACGCGGCTGCACGTGTACGGGCTGTGGTACCCTGACATCATAGATGCGCACTACACCGCATTCGCGCAGCAGGCCTTCCAGACAAACTGCGTTGAGGAGCTGCTGCCGCCTGGTGAGTGCCTGCAGCGCTGATGGGGCAACAGCAGCAGGGCTTTTGTGTTACCAGGGGGGAACAGCAGGGCTTGGCGCTGTGTTGCCTTTGATGCTCTACTGTCAACACTGCTGGAGCTGCTGCCCTGATCCGGCAACACTTGCCAGCATGCAGCACTAGTGATGCAAGTACAACCAGTCAGCCAAAACTGCTGCGAACACAGCACACTGCAAGCATGCTTGCGTGGGCAATTGTGTCAGTGCTGGTGCTGCTCCCCTGGCGCCCTGCCACCCACCCACACACCACACACACACACACATGCACCCAGCTACACACAATTATGTTCTCTCTGTCCACACACCCGCAGGCCCCCCGCTGCCGCTGGAGTCCTTCAACCACTACAGCCTGGTGCTGGACATAGACGGCAACGGCTGGAGCGACAGGTACCGCCTGCTGGCACACGCCAACACGCCCGTGCTGAAGCAGGCCTCCAACCTCACTGCGTTCTTCGAGCACCTGGCTGCGCCTGGCGCCGTGGTGCAGCACTACGCGGCTGACCTGTCAGACCTGCCGGTGCGGGTGCGCGCTGTGCTGCAGCAGCAGCCCGCGGAGCTGCTGAGGATGGCAGGTGAGGCACTGCTGGATACACCATGCTGCTGCAGGATGGCAAAAGCATAGCAAGTGCTGCACAGATAATTGCTGCATTTCATGCTGGGTTTACCTTTGGGATTGTCTGCAGGTTTTTGGCATGAAATGACAGGTGTTCATGCTGCCTGCTGGTGATGGTGGTGTGTGCTGCTGCCACCAGAGCGGCAGCAGGGCCTGGCGCACTACCTGCTCAACCAGGTGGCACTGATGCACGCCACTGCCTACACGCTGGCCAAGGTGGCACAGCTCAGCCAGTGGAAGCCAGTGATGGAGGACAGCTACAGCCTGGTGCCATTCAGCAGGTGCTGCAGCCAAGCCAAGCGCCTCCCTGCAGAGTTTGTGGCAGCTGTGCGAGCCAGGGGAGCAGCACAAGAGAGCAGGGCAACC
This sequence comes from Tetradesmus obliquus, assembly GCA_030272155.1. Lineage (NCBI taxonomy): Eukaryota > Viridiplantae > Chlorophyta > Chlorophyceae > Sphaeropleales > Scenedesmaceae > Tetradesmus > Tetradesmus obliquus. Next base: position 5,403,107 of record CP126194.1, on the reverse strand, counting down.
CACCACTAGCACCTTATCGTCAAGTGCCAACTGCGCAGGCGCAGGCGGTTCGACAACACCAACTATCACATGGATCAATACGATCCATTCTCCGATTGTGTCACTGCGCCGACCTTGTGGTCACCGGCGGTTTGACGGTTGAGGGCGTTGACTCGAGGTCGGCGGGGGCCTCGCCGCAGCCTGCCAGAATGCCAGAAATAGACGTCCAAGACAATAAAGGAGCACGGGCAGCGTGGCCGGCATGCATTTGCTAGCTTTTGGTGAAGGACGCATACTACACCAGAGCTCACACGAGAACCTCCGGCAGCGTTGATCTGCAACTGGAGCGCGGCATGGGGCTTCGATGGTGTGCAGCCTTGCTGCTGCTTCTTTCAGCGCTGTGCGCTGGTGAGCTCAGCTGCGTGCGACTATGCGGCCGGTGTTGCCGATGACTTGCATGATGGCCGGCTGAGGCAATACGCATCCTCGTTCCTAGGCCCAAAAGCCAGGCCACCACCACATGTGTGCATCGGTCATTGACTGAGCAGCAGCTGTGCATTGGCCTTGTTTCAACAGTCTTCTTAACAATGTATGAAAGGCATGTCGTCTTTGCCACCTGCTGCCCTCACCGTGCTACATACGCTGCTGCTGCTGTCTGCGCTTTGTACTGTCTGCGCTGTGTGTGGCTTGCAGACGCTGCTGTGCTGCAGGCAGGCAACCGCAAGCTCCTCACGCTGCACCACCATGCCTACCTGGCGCACCTCTACGCCAAGCACCCCTACTACACCAAGGGCCCAGCTCCTGCTGCGCCTGTGCCCCCGCCCCCGGCCCCAGTGCCCCCGCCGCCACCTCCTACACAAGTGCAAGCCGCCGTTGTGCCACCACCACCATCTCCACCACCATCCCCACCACCGCCACCACCCCCGTCCCCACCACCGGTAAGAGGCTGCAAGCTAGCGACTCAATGGAGCACACCTGGTGCTGCTGAGCAGCGCACTGCTAAGAGCAACAGTGTCTTTACTGCGGATGCTCCTAATCAAGTGTGCTCGCGCATCCAGCATGACACCATGTCCCCGCCTGCTGCTTTGCAGAGCCCTCCTCCCTCACCCCCTCCTCCACCTCCCCCCTCCCCGCCCCCTCCTCCCCCGCCATCCCCACCTCCTCCTCGCCCTCCCTCCCCGCCACCATCACCGCCGCCCAGCCCCAGCCCGGTGAGCAAAATGGAGGCGCCAGCAAGCAGCAGCCAGATGACACAGGCATGAAATCGTGCTGCGTTTGCACTGCAGACTCTGCAGTCTTTTGTAGAATGGCCCTCTGCACAGCTGCAAAATGCAGCTGTCGGCATTCTGATGTGCTTGTCGCTGGGTGTGCGCATGGCACAGCAAACCCGAGTATGATTGCTGAGCTGGAAGCTCTTGCATAGCATGCCGGGTAGAGGGTGTGGAGCCCAGGGGCGCCGCCCCTGGCCACACACACCCTCTTAGCCTTAACTTACCCACGAGCTGCAGAGCTGCCTGGGTAGTCACTCACTCACTCATAGCATGCACAGTTGAGTCACCTCTGTGCTGCGCTCTGACACACTAACTGGCCTGCTGCGCAGTCCCCTAGCCCCAGCCCAAGCCCTGCAGTGAAGGCAGCACCAGTGCCACCCCCGCCTTCTCCACCGCCCCCTCCTGTGAGGCCCTGCTGCTGCATGCGACACGCCCTGCTAGGCCTGAGTAGGCTACAGCCATGTGTTAACATGCAGGCACTTCACGCTGGCCATATTTAAAAGGCCACTCACCGACCATGCAGAATCTGCTGCTGCAGCAGCAGCAGCAGCCCTGCATAGATTAATTCAATTCATGCTAACACGCACATCACACTGTTCAGCAGCAGCCAGCAGTCATCACAGCCAAGCACGCACAGCAATCTCGGCATGTTCCACCCCAGAGCTGCTCACTCGGCACTGCTCAACTCTCACACAACATGCATGTGCTGTGCTGTGCTGCACGCAGCCGCCCAGCCCCCCAGCAGTGGCGGCAGCCCCTGTGCCTCCCCCTGCCGTGGCCCCCGTCATTGTCACGCCCGCGCCGCCCGTGTACAGCAAGCACCCCAAGATGGTGCTGGTGGCCCCAGTGCACCCCTGGCACTCCAAGCACAGCAAGTTGGGCCGCTGAGCGCCTGGCTGGCTGTCTAGCTCGGCTGTGGCTTGCGCGCATGCCTGACTAGGACATGCAGCGGCTGCGTTGCGCATTGCTTGTGTGAGCACGCCCTGCAAGCGCCCTGTCATGTCTGTCTACATACATGCACCTGAAGTGTTGATGCATTCTGTGTTGCATGCCTGGTGAGCACGCTTAAAGTGGGATGCAAGGCAGGGCAGCAGTACTCCCGGAAGAATAAAACCACATCAAAGTTGCGAAGTTGCCAGTTCTCACAACCTGATCTGCTGCCAATCTTGTTGGACATGTTGCTGGGGTGGTCTTTGCTTGCCAGCCAGCCGACTTTGGTTGGCTTGCACTGCAAGATCTTGGCTGGATGCTTCTGGCTGCGCAGCATGTTGTGGTTGCAACATAGCTATGACCCCCCGATGTGCAGGGGATGGATGAGATGTGCAGGCTGAGCGCAGGTGCTGCAGCTGTGGCTATAATGTTTGCTGTGGCAGGGTCTCACTCGGCCTCTGCAGCTGCATCAGCTGGCGCCTGCTGCACCGTGCTGTGAGCAGTGTGAAATGTATCTGATGTTACCGTTGAACCTTATCTACTCGGTAGTTGATGTGGTCGTGTAAGGCTGAGTGCTTCTTGCTGGTAACCGTCATCTAGCACCGTTGGCAATGTCGCTGCCATGTGCTTCCACATGGATTTGGCTGCACGCAGTACGGCGTTACAGCTTGTCGTGTTCTCATCTGCTGTTATAATGAAGGCTGCTGTTTGGTCAGACCTCGTACTTATAATTGAAAAGTGGTAGTAGACCGTACAAGCCAGCCGCAGGTTAAAAGATGTTGGGGATCTTTACCAGTTGAGGGGTGCAACTCAGTCCAGAGGCCACACAAAAGATCGAGCGTTTATGCTGCCTGGCAACAACCTAATAAGCATGGCGGGCACGGAGGGGATTATGAAAGAAAAGAGCACCGCACTGCCTGTATACAGCCTGGCAGCAGTGAGCGGACACAGCACACACGCGCATGCTTGCAGCACTGCATGCTTGCAACTATGTCTGGGGTGCGATATACATAACACCAGTGCTAGCTGCTTGATGAAGGTTACAAACCGCACATTGTGAGTTGTTTCGCACCTGCAGCATTCATTATTATGCTTGCAGCGAGGCAAGTAAAAGACAAATGTTGTAAAATGGCAAACTGAGACAAACACACCAAAGCAGCACACATGACAGCGGGGAACATGCCACTTGGGCCAGGCAGTGCAGAGCATGGACAATCTGCAGTAAGTATGCCATGCATACTGCTGCCAGCTGTATCTCCACTGTGCACCGTCAAAACAGAAGGTGCCAGTACCATCATGTTCCAGCCGGGCTCTGCAACGCACCCTCATAACACTTCCTGCCGCACATGTGCAGGATAGCCATGACTATGCCTGCTGCTTGAGCAAAGCGTTAGGCTGCTGCAACGTCGCTGGCCGCCAGCATCTTCCTTCCTGTGCGTGGCCCCACTTTGGTTAGGTCCAGGTTGGGGTCGAAGTTCTCGGCGTTGTCGGTGCCTGTGTTGCCCGCGGGCCCCATCCCCAGCGCCACCTTCTCCGCGTCCTCGTGCGCCTTGAGGCTGGTCAGCAGGTGCAGCGTGGAGGCCCCGATGTGGCCCACCTGCGGCCAGCAGCAGCAGCAGCACATTGTACAACAAGCTGAGGGCTGTGGAGGCGGCATGACGAGCTGCACTCAAATCAAAGGCATCGCCATCCTGGGTGCAGTAGTGGCGCTGACACGGGATGGCAAGCGCTTCCCATGAGAGCGCAGCTGTGCAGTACAATGCATGTACACTGGGCTGCTCAGTTGGAGCCATTGAAGAAAAGCAACCAGCTGGGTAAGCCACGATCCCAAATTTGTTATGAAGCACTTTCGTTCACTTGGGAAAGGATGCTTTGCCTCCCAGTCACCGCCACAGACAGAGCTATGCGGGGTCAAAGACAAAACTGTTTGAGAATTTTCAGTAGTGGGTAGTCAAAAGTAGTGTACTCTAGTAGTAGGTGCAGCCACGTTCGAGTGTGTGCTTACTGTCATGTTGGCGGTGTCAACGTTGCATGGGTGATAGCCAGGCGTGCAGTCCTTGCGCGGCGGAGGGATGGGCTGCCCTGCAATCAGAATAACAGCGGCATTGGCATTTATAGTTGCATCCGCCGGTTCGGGATATTGCAGCAGTATAAGTAACAGGCCAGTGCTTGCATGCTCATGCGGTTGAAGACATCTGCACGTCATCTGCTACAGCCACAGCTACCCCGAGTGCCAGTGCAGAAAGCTGCCAATCTGGCACTGCAGTGCATTCGCTGTCCTCACTGCTAGCACCCTTTGATTAAAGGCATGCACGTTTTGTTCACGTCTCACCTGTCGAATGGCCAGAATGCTCAGCGAGCAGCAGCACCAACGCCAACAGAGTCGCAGCGACAACACTCCTGCCCTTCATCGCTGCAAATTTAGTATTCAGAAGTGAAACGATATTGCTTCTTGTTCAAGCTGTACTGAGAACGAGCAGCATATAGCACAACCAGATCACATCGACGATGACAGGTGTTACATTGGACGGGCGGTTTTCTGGCAACAGGCATCGACCACGAAAAACAATTTCACTTACGGCAGCAATCCAGCGCCTCAAATATATATGTTCAAAGGTTTTGTTGCTGAGACGTGCTCGCGAGCAGCTCACAGCATTAGCTGCCACAGCGTGTGCTGCAGCAACCTGCCATCTTGCTCAACTGCTACTGATGGTGCTGCACCAACTGCCTCAGCATCCGCACCAAACAGCAAATCACCATCCACACAATTGAACCCCAGCTCCTCCTCTTCCTCCTCCTCAGCCGTTCTTGGCAAACTCCGCTGAAAGTTGCGGAACGACGCTTTAGCTGGCAACTTTGCCTGTGCCCGTAACACCTTGCCCCGGCCCTGCTGCTGCTCAGTTGCAGGCTGTAGCTGCAGCTGCAGCAGCTGGGAGGCTTGGGAGCCCTGACCATGCTGCTGCTCCAGGAAACGCTTCTGCAGCTGCAGCAGCGCGCGCGCCTGTTGGGGCTGAAGCATCTGCGCAACGGACACGGCTCCGCTCGCAGAGAAGCACCACACTGGCAGGCTTGACGCGACAGCAGGCTCAGCCCCGCCGCTACTGCTGCCATTCCTGCAGCCAGCCTCGCCCCTGTCAAGCTGCTGTACATGCAACCCCAGCTGAGCAGTAGCCATCAAGCTGATGCCAGGCGCTGGAGCACAGGCAGCAGAGGACATCAGCCGGGGCGCCATGTCAGCGCCTGGGTTGTAGACCCCCACCTCACGCCCAGTCGTGACTGGCCTGGCAGCTGCAGGCGCAGCCAGGCCGCCAGCTGCAGCCGCTGCCGCTGCCAGCCCTGCCCTGTTGGCGCCCCCAGCAGCAGCAGCATGGTGCGGCCCACCATCAGGCCTTGCTGCTGCTGCCGCCCCAGGGGCCCCTGGCCCACCAGCAGCAGCCCAGGGCGCTGCCTCGCCCTGCCCCAGCCACAGCAGCGGCTGCACGGCCTGCAGCTGCTCCTGCTGCTGCAGCCACAGCAGCTGCGCATCCGCCGCCTGCCCGAACAGCACCGCCTGGCGTGCCGCCCCGCCAGCCTCCCAGGCAGCCACGGCAGCCTGGTGCGCACCCGCCAGGTGCTGCGCCTCAGCAGCCAGGTCGCGCTGCAGCAGCAGCAGCCCTGTGGGGTGTGTCGCCACCAGCAGCGACTCGTGCGCCGGCTGCACCCCTGCTGCTGCAGCTTGCTGCACTGCTGCCTCCTCTGTTCTGCCAACTGCTGCACAATTAGGCGCCACAGGCAGCGCCACATCAACAGCCATGAGCCCGTGGCGGTCAGCACCGACAGGCAGCAGCTGCACGCGCCCCCCAGGCGTGGTCAGCGCCCGCAGCACCGTGACGCTGCCCAGGCTCTCAGTAGCCACCAGGCAGGGCCCGCTACAGGCCAGGCCAGTGACCAGGCCGCCGGCAAAGGCCTTGGCTGTGGTCAGCTCACGCACATGCACGCGGCCCTGCTGCTGCTGAGGCTGCTGTGCAGCTGCTGCTGCGGGGCTAGGCGCGGCGCTGTCGATGTCCATGCCTGCCACCTGCAGGGCATGGTGCAGCAGCAGTTGTCGAGCTGCAGAATAGCCAACACGCTGGACGAGCTTTTCACCAGCCCATGCTACCGCTTAGAAAGCTCAAGTGTATCTGCATGCCCAAGCGGTGCGCAATGCATCAGGAAACATGCACCTTTAAGAGGTAGAGTCGACCATAAAACCGCGCCAAACACGAGGTACTGCCAGCAGTAATTGCCCAATCTGCTCACCTCTGCAGCAGCCGCCAGCTGCTGCTGCTGCGCCACCCGCTCAGCGCTGCCTGCATCATCCACCAGCACCTGCAGCAGGCTCACTCCCGCCTCACTGCCAATGGCGAGACACACAGGCGCCTGCGCTGCTGCTGCAGCTGTACTTGCTGCCTCTGTCGCTGCTGGTGCTTGCTGCTGCGCTGCACTGCCAGTGTTGGTGCCACTGCCAGCAGCAGCAGCAGCAGCAGCAGCCGGTTCATTGCCGTCCTGCTCACTGAGCACCTGGGGCACCACGGTGCACATGCACGCGGGTGTAACAGGCAGGGGCGTCATGCCGTGCAGCAGCAGGTCGTACCGCATCTGCTGCAGTGTGCTGCTGCCCTGCCCTGCTGCAGCTGCAGCCGGGCCTGAGATGCTGGCTCGCAGCTCAAAGAATGACAGCATGCCCACTTGCAGCTCCTCAGGCACTGCTGCATCGCCTGCTGCCTGCTGGGGGCCCACAGCCATGTTCAGGCACGAGCCAAGCACCACAAACGGCCGTACCCTGCTGCTGCTGCCACTGGTGGTTCCACCAGCTGCTGATGCTGCGCCTGCTTCAACTGCTGCACCTGCTGCTGCACTGCCCGCCTGCTGCTGTGGGCTGGTGCAGGGCAGGTCCAGCACTGCCAGGCAGGTGTAGGCATGGCCCTCAGACAGCCCCAGAGCCAGCAGCACTGCCAAGCTGCGCGCATCCAACACCAACAGCTGCTGCTGCTGCTGCCTGCCAGCACGCTGCACCGCCTCGCTGCTGCTGCTGCCGCTGTCTGCTTGCACGAGCAGCAGCAGCGTGTTGGTTGGCTTGTGCAGGGCCATGGCCAGAGGGGTGCCTGGCAGGCCTCGTGCCCTCCAGCGCAGCTTGTGCAGCGCATCAATCTCACCGAAGCACAGCCTGCTGCTGGCTGACACCCAAGCCAGGCTGTGTGGTGGCATGTCGGCTGAGGCCACAGGCGCGGCGGACAGGCAGCCCTCACTGCCACACACGCGGCTGACCAGCAGGCAGTCCGTAGCAGCTAGCATGGCCTGACTGCTGCTACTGCTACTGCGGCTGCTGCTCTCTGTTTGCTGCTGCTGCTCCTGCTGCTGCTGCTGCCGAGCCGCAACCAGCACAGGCACTGGCCTGATGATTGCACCAGCGCCAGCGTGCGCATACACAGCCGCAACATCACCGCTGCAGCTGCTGCTGCCGTCATTGCTGCTGCTCGCCGGCACATCTGCTCCGTCTGTTGCTGCTGGCAGCTGCGTCGGCATGAGGCTGACACTGGTGCTGCTGATGTGCACCACCCTACCATGCCTCAGCTGCCAACGGTCACAGTGCTGCTGCTGCTGCTCCTGTGGTTGCTGCTCCACCTGCCACATCAGCAGGCTGCCACTGTTGGTGCCCACCAGCAGCACATCATCACCCGCCACAGGCAGCACCGCCACGCTGCGAGCCTGCTCCTCCTGCAGCTGCACCACACAGCCCACCAACAACTGCTGCTGCTGCTGCTGGCTACTGCTGGGCCATGGCATCAGCAGGAGGCTGTTGTCCACCCAAAGGCCCACAGCCACGACCAGCTGGCCACCTGCAGTGCACAAAGCACACACACATGCACCAATTGTGATTACAGCAGCCAGCCAGCACAGTCAGCGAAGGCACAACGCACCATCGCCGCTGCAGAGCATGTGCAACCACATGCACGTTGACACATAATTGTGGCCATCAACTGCCGCCGCCTATCCAGTCAGCACAGCAGGTGCTGGCCCAGCCTGTGCAGGCCTGTCAGTGCTCCTGCCCATGTGCCTGTCTGAGCCCTCCAGCGCAACCCCCTGCCTCACCTGTCAGGCGCAGCAGGGCCAGGGCGGAGGCCTGCTGCTGCAGCTCACAGGCAGCCACCTGCTGCAGCTGCCCTGAGCAGCAGCTGATGCTGAGGCAGGTCACGCTGCTGCCACACGCCACCACAACATGGCTGCCGCATGCTGCTGCAAGACTGATGGCGGCACCTGCAGCAGCGCACAGGCCCAGCGGCGGACAGGTGCATGTCAGCAGTGACACAAGGTCACTGACAGTAGCTGAAAGGCGACGCACCACAAATGCAAGCCAACTGCAGCTGGTGATGTATACTGCCAGCAGCCTATGCTTGGAGGCACTGCCCAGCAAGCAAGCAAGCAGCAGCAGCAGCAGAGGCGCACCTGGTGGGCTCCAGCTGTGCACCAGCTGCCTGTCAGGCTGCCTGCCCAGCACCCACACGCCAGCAGCAGTGACCTGCATACACGTACAGCATGCAGCGGCGTCAGCAGACTCACACGAGCCACGTGGCTGTTGCTATGCAGGACTTGAAGTTGGCTGGCACGACTGCATGCTGCACTTGCGTCTGTGTTGCAGGACAGCGGGTCTGGTTGTCGTGCTCTTCAAAACCTGATGTCTAGCAGAACTGAATGCAGCAAACCACCAGCTCTTGGCAGGTTGGAAACGTGCCATCCACGTGAGCGTAGCAGCAGCAGCAGCAGCCCATGTGTCGCAGCAGTTGCCCCACCTGCAGCAGCCAGCCCCCGGGTGCCCCAGCCATCAGCAGTGAGGCCGCACCCTGCTGCAGCCCCGGCAGCCCCAGCTGCCTGAAGGTAGGCCCAGCCAGGGACAGCACCTCGCTCACGCCAGCAGAGGGGAAGGAGAAGCCCAGCAGGCTGTGCTGCTGCTGCTGCTGCTGTTGGGCTCCAGGCTGGCTGTGGTCGCACGCTGGCTGCTCAGCAATGGGGAACAGCACAGCATCACCCTGCATGCAACACAGCCACAAGCATAAGCAGAGAGCGTCAGCGTCTCCTGCATAACAGCTCATCCATCTGCAGTGCCGGCCTATGAAGTTCAGTGAAACTCTAGCTGTAACACATAACAGGTATCCTCGTGCAGGCAGCAACACCCCTGGCCAGCTTGCGTAGGTCTGTCTGATCACACCCAATCATTGCATTGCCAAGGTCATGCAGCTCATCAGCAGGCATGGTGACAAGCCCCTGCTCAAGCCGTACTGGCAGTGTGGGCCCGTCCAGCATGAAGGGGGTCAGCCCGGCACCGCTGCGCAGCACCGCCAGCTTGCCCCGCGGCGCAGCGCCGCACGCCACCAGCAGCTGCTGCTCAGGCAGGCCGCCTGCAGCACACACACGCACAGGTGAGGTGCATGCTGCAGCACACACACGCACAGGTGAGGCGGCGGCTCAGGTGAGGTGCATGCTGCAGCACACGCTCCCTGTCCGGCAGCTTGACAAGTTCCAACACAAACGAGTGTTCATCCACGTGCATGCTGGCGAGGAAGAAACAAGACGGCACACCCGCACATACAGACATGCATTCTGCAGTCCGCCACCGCGTGCATAGTCCCTGTCGCCTGCTGCTGCTCACCTGATGCGTCCTGCAGCGCCAGCACTGCCTGGGCCCCAGCCAGGCTGGGCATGAATGCAGACTGCAGCACAGGACATGTCAGCTGCTGCTGCTGGCCGGCAGTGCATGGCCAGCCCAGCACTTGGCTGCTGCTGCTCTTGCTGCCAACAAACAACAGCCCAGCTAGCTGCAGGCCTTCCTGCTCCTCTGCCTCTGTCACTGGCGAACTTCTGCTGCTGCTGCTGTCAAAGGGAGCATAGCACAGCACATCCGGTATGGCCAGTGCACAGGTGGCTGTGATTGGCTGCCAGGTAGCTACAGCACCGCTGGTGTCAGGCAGGCGCAGCAGATACAGCCCTGCGAGGCAGCACAGACACATGAAACGCCGCATAAATCCCAGTACAAGAAGCAGCTGGTGAATGGCATAGCGGCAAGTGCCTCTCAGCGAGCAGCTTAAATTTATGTGCTCCAACTGCTACAGCAGTTGACACTGCAGCGGCCCAGGAAAACAACTGAAGCACACACACTTCCGTACATGCACCAACCCCTGCTGGCCCATCAAGGGGGCACAGCAGCACCTGCTGCGCTGCCCCACCTGCTCTGTCATCACCCACGACGTAGCTGCTGCTGCCTGGCAGGGCCACACAGCTGAGAGGCACCCCTGCCAGCTGCCACTGCAGCAGCTGCAGCTTGCGCACTGCCAGGCTGCCGGGGGTGGCTGCTGCTGCTGCTGCGCTGCTGCCTGCAGCATCTGATGCTGCTGCTGCTGCTGGCGCGCAGCTGCACAGCAGCACTCCCTGGCTGCTGATGAGCAGGGTGCCCTGCGGCAGCCCTCCACAGCCTGGGAAGGCCTGCAGCAGCCTGCTGCTGGGGTGCACGTTCCTGCGGGACGGCGGCAGCAGCAGCACAACGCATGAGTACAGCACAGCTTGCTGCCAGCATGGCCACTGCTGCACATGAAACCTATGACGCAGTGACCTCATGACTGGCAGCGCTGCTCAACCACCTACGATCAACTGAACCAATGTAACATTCTTGTCAGCTGCTGGTGCGCTAGAATCCAAAGCGCTGCTGGCTGTTATACATCCCTGCCTGCTGCGCCAGCCGCTGCCGCCCACCCACCTGAGTGACCAGGGCCCAGGGCTGGCTGTGCCTGCCTGCCAGTCCAGGGCCAGGCAGTCCACATGCAGCACGGGCGGCTGGCTGTTGGCTGCAGTACACACGCAGGCATCAAAACATCATGATCGTTGAAGGTGTACAGACTGAGGCATAGCGAGAGGGTGAGCAGTGGCGTAATGCAAATCACATGATAAATGACAAAAGAGCAGCAGGCGCGGTGAAGGCGCAGCTGCAGCAGCAAGAACCCCGAGTGCACGACGCTGCCAGCAGCCTCACGTGAGAACTCGTGCAGCACTGCCAGCAGCGCGTTGCCCCGCAGGTCCAGCCTTCTGCTCTGCTGGCGGCAGCCACGCCAGCGCCAGCACCCTGCTGTGCATGCGCACACACGCCAGCGGGCTGGACGACGCCTCTGCAGTCACGGCAGCAACCAGTGTTGCTAAATGGTATCCAACTACGCTGCTTTGCACATGTGCCCGTGGATAGGCTGCAGCAGCTTTGCAGGATCCATTAAACAGTAGTGGGGTCCCACTGAGCACAGCGCTGCTGGGAACATCGTGTAGTTGGTACAGCAGTTGGCAGCCAGCAGCACCACTGCAGGGGACCAACTGAGAGAGCATGCTGCTGATGCTGATGCTAGTATGGCCCACCTGGGAGCGTGCAGCTCAGCAGCGCCTGCCTGCAGGGGACTGCCTTCACCTGCAGCTGCATGCTGCCAGCGCCAAGCGGCGGCACTGCTCTGATCAGGTGCACAGCACCAGCCTGGCACGCAGCTGCAACCAGCGACGCACTGCTGGCTCCAACAGCAGCTGACAGCACGTTGCTGGTGATGATGCAGCCAAAGGGCTGCAGATTCTGCAGTGCATCGTCCACGCATGTGGCTCCTAGCACAGCGTGCTGCAGCAGCGCGGGTGCACCACCTGGCTCTGATGGCAGTGTATGCAGAGAGCAATGCCCTCCTTCAGCCAGCAGCAGCAGGTGATTGCTGGGCAGGTGGACCATCTGTAGGATGCTTGCTGGGGCCTTCCAGGGTTGGCCTTGCTCCAGGCCATAGCTGTGCACCCCGCATGCTGACAGATGGGTGTCATGAAGCAGCAGCACCTGGCCACGCCCGCCAAAGCCTGGCACATGCTGAGCGCAGTTCACGGACGTTGGAGGCTGCAGCGATCGATACAGCAGCGATGAACTCATGTGTCCTTGCGATCATAGACGTGTCTGTACAGCACAGGCTGCGTGTTGATGTGTGTGAGCAGCACGTCCGTATTTGAACTTGACAGCTTATCCTGAAACTTTTCCTACGCCATCATGAATCGGTAGCATTACGCTAGACTATCAGTTGGCTGCTCATTGACCGTGCCGGTTGTTAGAAAGTCAAGTACAGGTCTGTAGGTCTTGCAAGTTACATTTCAGCATGTGCCTCCAGCTCAGAAGACAATTCTGCAGTCACTCTGTCCACAAGGTATGAGCAACCCTGTTAAAAAAAGGGGCCGCAGTGACGCACACCAGTGTACACATGTGTGGATCAACACACGCCAGTACAATCAGGCTGTGCGTACTGCCCATGCAAGCCGCCTGATGGCAGGCGCCTAGCCTACATCCAGTACTAATAGCTTATAGTGCAGAATACCAGAGAGCGATATCTACCAGCAACCCAGCATCACGCCTGCAAGTAGAACACCCATTGTGTGCTAGTCTGCTTGGGACACGTCACTGTCAACTTGCCAGTCCTGCTCAGCCCAGCAGACGCAGCATCGCTGCCGCTGCTACCTGCTGTTGCTGCTGCCTTTGCTACTGCATCTGGCTTGTAGTTGACTGTGATAGTCACGGGCTTCTTCGGCTGCAGCTTCTCACTGGGCTTGGCAACCACAAAGGCAGGGTTGTCCACGCTGTAGAAGAACTCAGCCTCGCTGGCAAACACGTTTCGGAAGGGCACAGCAGCAGAGCCCTTGCTCACGTCCACTGGGCCTTGCGGCTTGGGCGGCACACACTGCCCTACAAGCGGCACCTCATACGGCCCAGCTGCAGCGGAGCTCAGCAGCAGCACATCCCTGAAGACCTCTCCCACTGCACATGGCTCAAAGCCAACCACGCACTCCACCTCCACGCCAGTTGGGCCTGCAGCTGGCGCCGTGACAGTGACAGGCACGTCAAATCCGCTGCTGCTGAGCAGGTTGCCACCTGATGTGGTGCTGCCGCTGCTCTTGAAGCTGCACTTGTAGTCCGTCTTTTCAGGCAGCCAGTGCGTGAAGCGGAACACCTGCACACAAGGTACACAGGTAGTGCTCACCATCCACATAATCCAATACAGCAAGTGCTACTGTTGCCGCTGTGGCATAGCAGTCACGCGCGGCGGTTGTCCTGTCTTCCAGGCGTATACAACGTGGGTCAGGCGCACTGCCGATGATGCACAGAGCGACACCCGCTAGCTGCTCGCTGCAGCTGCCCACCCACCTGCGTATCCCGTGTGCCCAGCGGCACGCTAAAGGCCAGGCTCCGTCCCGGGTTGGTGGGTGCGCCTGTCAGCCTCAGCCGCCACTCATACAGCCCCAGCTCGGGGCTGTCCAGGCGCAGTTCTGCCTCGCTGGCGCCCACCAGCAGCGGCCTGAAGCGCACCTCCAGCTGCGTGGTGCTGCCTGCTGCTAGCACAGGCGGCTCCTGCGACAGGCTCACCTGCATGGGCAGGTTGTACGAGAAACACGACTTGGTGTCAGGCATGTGCCTACTGCATCAGACGAGACCAGCCAGGGCATGACGGCAAGCCGTATGCAAAGCAGCAGCAGCAGCAGACGCTGATGTGCTCCAGTCAAAACCAGCTGAGGACAAGCAAGAGCTGCCCGGCACCTGTGAGCAAAGCATACCTGCTTGCTGGTGCAGCTGAACTTGAGCGGGACCTGCGTTGCCAGTGGGTTGGTGATACTGATGGTGGTGCTTGTCTTGCTGAAGCAGGGGCACTCCATCACCAGCTGGCCCATGGGCGCGGGTGCACTGCTGGTGAGCTTCAGCTCGTAGAAGGTGTACTCTCCAGTGGCTCTGTTCTTGAATGTGATGCGCGCATGTGTCAAACCCTGCAATTGTTGTGCAGACAACAGGCCAAGAGAAGTCATGGATAGGCTGGGAGTTGCCGTGCAGAGTTGGGGGTTGCAGGAAAGGCAGCACAGTTGGAGAACAATATGCAGTTAGACTCTGCTTACCGTGGTGTAGCTGTACACGCTGAGCTTGTAGTCCCTGTCAGTCAGCGCTGGCACATCAATGGCGGTGGGCCCCTCCAGCCGTGTGCTGGCTTCTCCCACCAGCAGCTCCTTGATGACCCTGCAGGGACAGCAGCACACAGCTCGGGCGTCAGACTGCAGCCACATGCAGCTGAATGCCACAACACGTTGAGCAGACTGAGCCAGCACGACAAACGGAACCGCGCACCACTTTGCCTGCAAACTGTAAGCCGCAAGGTACAGGTTGTGGCACTTACTTGAAGCGCTGTGGCTTGTGCAGCCAGTTGCTGACGCGCAGCGTCTGGCTGTGCTGCGTCTTGGCGGGGAGGGAGAGCTCCACTACTGCTTCCGGAGTGGGCTGGTCCGACTGCAGCCGACAACAGAGAGGAGCATGACATCACAAACGTATGAGAAGAGAACAGACCATGCACAGTGTTACGCGGTTGCCCCACCCTGCATGTACATCTTTGGCGCGCGCTGGGCTGCAACTGTGTTGATGTTGAAGCGGCTCACAGCCCGCAGCCTCACCTGGCCATACAGCTTGTACAGCAGGCCGCTGCCATCAGGGATGGGGAAGAACACACTGCCTTCGTGCGACTGCCCCTCAGCCGGCGTCATGGTCAGCGGCTTATACACTAGTGTGTACTCAGCAGACCCGCCGGCAGGCACCTGCACAGCACACAGCAGCAAAACACCAGCAAAGCGCCAAAGTAAGTTGCTGACACCAACTCATGCGGACCACATCACATGCCAGTTGTGCAGGCATGGGTCTGGATGCAGTCAGCGAGGAAGCACACAGCAAGCAGGCTTGCTTCTCACCTGCAGGAATTCTGGGCCAGACCAGAACTCATTCTGTATGGCTGGCCGCAGCTGCCAGTTGGAGCTGCTGCTGTTGGACAGCGTGATGCTCTTGCTGGTGCTGGTGCGCACGTTGCACTTGAAGCTGAGCTCCCCGGCTGCCTCGCTCTGCACACACACCCCAGTCAGAGTCAGCAGCAGGTCGCTGCTGGCAGCTGCAGCGCCAGCAAGCTCTGCTGCGCTGCCGCCGCTGCCTGCTGGTGCGGAGTTGAGCAGTCTGCAGTGAACGCGCTCCACGCGTATGTCTGCGTTGACTGCTGTTGGGTGGAACGCCACCTCCAGCTTCACATCCTGCCCAGGAGCCAGGAAGCCGTCTGCAGACAATCACCACGTCAGCAGCGGCCAGAAATTTGACCAAGATGGCGTATAATAGCACACTATTGAGCACCTAAGCAGCGCCTGGCAACTTGCAGGTCTTCTAGCCCACCCTGGCAAGCGTCACACACGCTGTGATAGCCCATGCTCAACGGCCATGGCCAAGTCCATCACGACAGCCAACTGCCACGCACACACCTGCAGGGCTGATGCTGAACTGCTGGCCCAGGGGCCGCACATCCCAGGCGAAGCGGCAGCCAAGGTCCCCATGGTTGCTCAGCTGCAGCCGCTTGGTGGTCCTGCTACCCAGCACCACCGTGCCGAAGGGTATGCTGTCACTTGCCAGCAGCAGCGCCATGCCTGTGCTGGCACCCGTCAGTGTGGCCAGCACCTGAGGCACGCCAGCCACTAGGGCGTGCAAAGGCTCCTTGAACGCCAGCATGCGCTGCTTGGGCCTGCGTTAGGCAAACAACCAGGTGGCATTTGGGCAATGTGTGCCGGGCTGGCTAGCTCTTGCACATACTGGTCAGCGTACTGCTGTCGTGCTTTGCTCAAGATCAACAGAAGGAAGTCCGGATCCAAATGAATCAGCCTGTCAAGTATGCCAAGGCAAGGCTCAGCACCCTGCAGCCGCCACGGCAAACCCACCTGTACCACAGCGTCACTTCTGCCACCTCATGCGGCTTGAGCAGCATGCCGCCTGCAGGCATCACCTCCACCTGTAGCCGCTCAAACAGCTCCATGCTGGGCTCAAAGCTGACAAAGGCAGCCGCCTTGCCGCGATTGGCCAGCGCCAGCGTCCTGCTGCAGCTTGAACCGCAAGGGACGGCTCCAAAGGACACCCCGCGCTGCAGCTGCTCAGGTTTGGCAAGCTCGACACGCAGCGGCACACCCTCGCCTGCAGACAGTGTTGCGGCAGGCATAAAATCAGTTCGAGAAGAGGCATCACTGCCAGTGAGTGGCTGTACAAGCAGCACCTGGTACAGGGCCTTAGCACACAGTTCTGAATTCAAACAGCTGTGCATGCCTTGCAATGCCAGCTCACCTGCCAACATGATGTTGATGTTGTAGAGCCCATTCACCCTGAGGGGCATCACTGCGGCATATTCCTGTGCTGCTGTGGGCTTGAATGTGACGGGGACCTCTGTGCTTTGCCCGGGCGCAAGCATGCATGATGTGCTCATAACCTGCGGGCAGCAGCATGGCGCAGCAGTAGTACGGGATTGTACGAAACTATGAAAAAGCAAGTAACACTCACACCTGTGCTGCTGCAGCAATTGAGGCCTGCTCAACCTTGTGTCTGATACTATACTAAGTGAGGTACTGTGTCTATCGTGTTGCTTATGACTTGTCAGCTGACTCTTACAGTTGTTGAAACATCCCAAGCCTACCTGCCAGTTGTCGTTGCTGTCAAACAGCACATCGATGCCAACCGCTTGCTTGTCCTGGTTCTGCACCATTAGGCTGACACTCGAGGGCGTCATGCCCTGCTGCCAGACATGGCATGGCCCAAAGTTGTGGCTGAGGAAGCTGAAGTGCAGCTTGGGCTTGTAGCCGGAGCCCCTCAGCACCAGCTGGTACTTGGGCCCATTGATGATCTGCAGATCACACGCGTGCAGGGAGGGACACAGCATGTGCATCACGAAGTCATTGGTTTGCTGCGGTGCTGTGACAGATGAACAACAGCTCAACTACAGTGGCCGGTGATCTGTGGCAGTGCATACTTGCACACCAAAAGCTGCAGGGCTTGCATCCCACCTGGCAGCTGATTGGGTAGCCAGCAAGGTGCTCCTGCGTTGTTGGTGCGTAGCTGATCTCCACCACACGCCGCTCGCCCTTGGGCACGCTGCCGGCCTGGGGCTTGACAGACAGGCCGGCATTGCTGCCCAGCTCCCACACAAAGTCAAAGTTGACGCGCCCAGAGTTGATCAACGCCAAGCTCTTCACCACGCGGTCATTGATCACCACCTGCAGCACAGCAGCACACACACCAGATACTCAACATGCGCTCAGTCATCAGCTGAGCAGTAGTGTGTGTTCTGCATATATCCACATCAAATGTCGCAGCTGGTGTTATTTGAAGCCCAGGCCAGTATGGCAGAGCATGCTGCAGATGTGCGCAGCCACAGCAACAGCCCAAGAAGCAGCGCACCTGGCCATAGTCCAGGTTGTTTGTGCCTGATGGTGACATCTCCAGGCTGCTGTCGTCCGGCAGCTCCAGCAGCAGCGACGGCTGCAGGGCATAGCCCTCGCCCTTCACGTTGAGCACCAGCGGCGTGGGCTTGTTGCGCACACGCACCGCTACATTGTAGTTGATGGGCCGCTCAGCTTGGGGCGCAAATACAGCGCACAGCTCGATCTGCAGTGCACAACACAAAGCATGCTGCAGTATTAGCATTGGCAGCGGCAGAGTTCAAGAGTTGTGCAGCTGCTCGTGAGGGCGGCATGCAGCACGTACAGCAGCTGGGCAGGTGACGCTGCCTGCTCTTAACAACCAGGGCAGCAACCAGGCTACACAACTGCTCACCTTCGAGTTGGCTGGCACTGTGCCTGCTGCCGGCTGAATGTCCAGCAGGGCCTTGCCACCTGATGCTGCCAGCAGTGCATCACTGGCATCGTAGCTGGTTTTGTCCAGGGCAAACGTGAACGGCAGGTGCTCATCGTTGTTCACAGTGAACTTGATCTTGCCGCGCACACACAGTTGAACCTGCAGCAAAGCAGTAAGGATGGTCAGCAGCTTTGAGGTGAAGCGGCATGCACTGCGCGAGGGGTGCTGCAGCAGCCTGTGCTTGTGTTGCAGCCATAGACAGACAAGCAGCAGCATCTAAGGCTGCATTATCCTGCTAGCCTCAGGCCCAGGCGCACCTGGCCGAAGTTGATGGCTGGCCTGTCCAGGCTGATGCGCGGCTCCAGCACGTGGCCCACCAGCAGGAAGGGCACGCAGATGCCCTGGCTGGGGATGCTGAAGGACCAGAACGACTCACACAGCACGTCACTGGTGGGGGTGAACTCGAACACCATCTCATAGCGCCTGTGGTTCAAGAGCAGCACATGGGGTGAGTGGGTTGCTGAAAAATGCTGTGTCAATGCTTAGCATACTCAAGCTCAACCTGCACTAACCACAGCAATAAAGTACGCAAGGCAGCCGAGTCCAGCGCCTCACCTTCCACCAGAGATGGTGCCCTTGCGCACCAGGCAGTTAAATGGGCTGGCAGGTGGCGGCCCACCCAGTGCCGCAACAGCGGGCGGCAGCACTGGCGCCCACACAAAGTCGTAGCTGATGCTTGTTGGGTTCAGGATGAAGAACTGCTTGGTGTTGCGCACGCGCACACCCAAGGAGTCAAACTCAAGCACCTGCAGGGTGCCGAAGTGTTGCACACAGATTGTCAGCATCACACAAAGCTGAAAAGTGGACTCCCTACTAGGTAGTACTACATAACTGGTGACCTGCCTCGCAGTGAAACAAGGTCGTACCACTACTGCTGCTCCAAAGTGCCAAGCACAGCTGCAACAGCTGCAGCGCCAGGCTGCATCTCACCTTGGTGGCTGGGTCCAGCGGCTCCACCACTCCCGAGGGGCCCGGCAGCTCTGGGTTGCGGCGCCCTGCTGGCAGGTAGTCGCTGTCAGGCAGCTCAAAGTGGCACCACGGCCGCAGCACCTGCGCGCAAAAGCAGCAGATGCACTGACAGCACGGCATTGGAGTGATACATCAATAATTCAATGCCGGCGTACGTTCAGATTGCGGCGCAAACAGTGATGTACCGCATAATCCCACTACAGGATATTACATGGTACAGATGGTAAACACACTGTGCACGCACCTTGCCCGTGACCTCCCTGGTGAGCTGCTTGAATGCATCTGCAGCAGCGCCCGAGGCTGTGGCTGCCAGCTGCTCCAGCACCGGCATGTGGCACATGATGGTCCTGCTGACGTCCTCCACCTCCTGCGGGCTGAACCTCAGCGTGAACTGCTGGCTGCCGCCACCAGACATCATGCCAGCCTCCGGCGTAAGCATGTACAGGCCTACGGTGACATGGCGCAGAGCAGTGGCCTGGTGATTGACAAACAACTGCAGGCTTCGCCCTGGGTGCTGTCATGTGGAATGCTTGTGAAGGAAAGACTTGCACGCATATGGTTGTCCTAGTGCAACTTGGGCAGCTTTGTCACTTCAAATTGCACTGGCAGCCACCTGCACAACTCACCTGACTCATCCAAGTTGCCATGCTTGTCCAGCACCATCCATTGGTACTTCAGCGCAGTCAGGGCACTGTTGGTGATGCTGAAGGTGAAGCTGCGCGTCTGGAACATCATGGTGGGCCGGAACACTATGGCAGGCGCCGGCGCACTGCACTCATAGCGTGGGCTGTCTGCTGTTGCATACACCTGCAAAGAGAGGCCACCAACAAGCAATTCAATAGTGCAGCATATGCAGATGCTGCATTCAACAGCAAGCAACAGCCCACCTTGCATGCCAATGCTGATAGCCACTGTGGCAGTGGCCAGCAGCATAGCTTAAGGCCACAACATCGCAGTCTGTGCTTCCTCACCTTCAGCAGCACGTCCCGCTGTGTCTTTGCCACCAGGTCCACGTACGGCTCAGCACCGGGCTTGGGCCCCGAGCCGGGCAGCCCGGTGGAGCCACGTGTGGCGCTGGAGGCGCGCGCACCAGCAGCAATCATGCTGGCAGCCAGCACGTCATCCCAGTCAATCGGCTCTCCCTGCAGGGCAGTGGCAGTTACAGAGCGGCTGCATGAAACTGCATAATCAGCCAGCTAGGCCCCGTGCAGGCGCGAACCAACTTTTTGTCCTGCTTGGTGAGTGCCTAGTCTGGCTGCCAAAGCCGCTGCAGATGCTGCTGCGGTGTGCAGTTGGCATGTTCTGCAAACTTCAAGCCATCCATGAGCTGGCGGATTGCTCACCTTGTAACTGATCTGGCTCACAGCCATCTTGATGTCCTGCCCATCCAACTTCACAGGCACAGCAGCAGAGAACACCACAGTGATGTCCTTGCTGGCTCCCGCATGCAGGTGCCCAACAGAGGGAGTGAACTTCAGCTGCGGGTGTTCAGGCCACTTGAACCTGAAGTGCCTGGTGCTGCTGGTGTTGACAAGGCTGAATGTGTAGCTGCTGGTGCTGGCTGCTGCGGCAGCGGCTGACCCAGCAGGCTGAGCAGCGTCTGTTTGTGACATGCGTGCATTGCGTGTGCCACTTGCTGGCGTAACAGGTGCAGATACCAGGTACACATCTGGCAGGTTGAGCACACCTAGCGTGTCGCTTGGCAGGCCTGCAAAGGTGATGTCTTCCTGGATGCACTCCCCTGTTGTGCAGCAAGCAGCAAGCAGCAGGCAGTTGTCCTCTTGTTTGAGGGCAGCAAGCACTCCAATGCCATTGCTGCCGCAACACATGTTGTGTATGCACATCTCAGGGTGGCGAGTAGTAAGTGGGCCCACTTACTACTTGGCATGCATCAGAGCATGGCTTCAGCTTGGGCCACTATGTCAACAGATGCGCAATTCTCACCTGTCACCACCACCTTGTACTGCTCGAAGGGATTGAGCTTGACACGCAGCTGCAACTCATGGCTGAAGGTGCCAACCTCAGGTGGGTTGAAGGCCACCGTAAAGGTGGCTGCCTTCTTGCTCTCCACAGTAAACACCTGCAGCAAACAACACCAGGACAACATTACATGCTGACAAACATGCAAAGATATATGTCACGCTGATGTGGCACACGAAAGACAACACATCAAGGGCATCCCCTTGCAAGCCTTCTATGGCCTCCCATGGATTTTGTTTGTAATGGGGTGGTGAGCTGTGCAGATGGGACCCAGTGCATTATGCTCACCTGGGGCCCCTCCAGCAGTGCGAAGGCAGGGTGGTCATCCATTTCAATCCTGGCTGAGGCTGGCAGCAGCCCATTGTTGCGCACGTTGACCAGCAGCTGGCTGCTGCGGCCAGCAAGCAGCTTGCCAAACTTGAGCACTGGCCGCCCAGCAGCGTCCAGTGTGCTCGGCTCCTGCAGAACAAACACACACACACACACACACACACACACACACACACACACACACACACACACACACACACACACACACACACACACACACACACACACACACACACACACACACACACACACACACACACACACACACACACACACACACACACACACACACACACACACACACACACACACACACACACACACACACACACACACACACACACACACACACACACACACACACACACACACACACATACACACACACACACACACACACACACACACACACACACACCATGTGTGTTATTGCACGTGGTGTTTTGCCTTCACAAAGGTGTTGAGCACATGTGCAGGATACATTGTGTGTGTCAGCCAGCCTCCCTACATCTCACCTGGAAGCTGAGGCTTGGCAGTGTGCCTTCACCCCGCAGCTCACACACGAAGCCAGCAGTGCCTGGGTCAGCGCCTCCACCAACCACAGTGGCTTCAAAGGTGGCGCTGTATTGCTGGATGGCCTTGGGGCAGAAGGCCAGCGTGACGTGGCGGTACTCGTGCGGCGGGATGACAATGCTGCTGGGGAACACCTCCATGGGAAAGCGCACGCCTAGCAATCACAGGTCGCAACACGCAAAGATCAGAGGCAAGCTTTTCATAGTGTACGTTTGCCTTTGAGAGTGTGGGGAAAGGCACGTTCAATGCATTGACCACGTGACCCAGGCAAGCGCAGCCAGAGAGCCAGACCACACAGCAAGCAGCACTGCAGGCAGATTTTACCTGGTTGCACGCCACCGCGCGGTTTGATGCTGAAGTTGACCGTGCATGGCACCTTGATGGGGTTGATGAACTTCAGGTTGGCCTTCACAGCCCCCGGCTCCTCCATCACACTGGCTGCAGCAGCTCCCCCTGTGCTGCCAGCAGTGCTGCTGGGGCCGCTGACGCTGGCCCTTGCAGCCCCCTTGGAGGCAGCCTTGGCAGGCTTCTTTTCACCCTTGCTGCCTGCTGCACTCGAGCCGTCAAGTGATGCTGGTGCTGCATCAGCCGCATCAAGCTGTGCAATGACTGTGCCAAAGTTGAACACCTTGTCGCGCAGGCCAAAGCTGCAGTTGATGGGCTTGAAGGGATCCAAGTTGCTGAGCACCACGTGCTCCTCAAAGATGGACCCAATGTTGCTTGCATCGATACCTGCATACAAAGGGCAGCGGCCAAACGCGTTGTCATATCTGTTGTAAAGCCATGCTGCAAAGAGGGCTTTGGCACAGGTGCATTCCTCCTGCCAGGCTGAAGAGGGGCGATTGCCCTACTATCCAGTAGATGGCCCACCTGGTATGCAGCTCTCGCCTCCGAGCTCATAAGGAATGCCCTCCGGCGCATCAACAAAGTCGCGCTCACTGATATCCAGGCCTGCTGTTGCTGACCAGCTGCAGTTGCCCTCAGCCCTGAACACCACAGACACCTCCTGCCTGCAGCCGGGCTGCACGACTGCCACAGGGGGATCAACAGTGAACTGGCCCAGCTGAAGTGTGCCTGGCGGGGGAGGAGGCAGCACCACAGCTGCTGGAGCAGCAGCTGCAGAAGCACCTGTAGCAGCCTTGCGACCTGCATATACCAGCATGACAGTCAACATTGGGTGGGACAGACAAGCGATGCGGCGGCAACAATTCTCTTCTTCAACATGCGCAAACAAGCGATGCGGCAGCAATAAGTGTGAACATGAACAGGCAGAGTTGACTTGATATAAAAGACTCTGGAGCTGCTTTAGCAAATACCTGGAGTTTTGCCAGCAATTGCTGCAGCCTTTGCAGCAGCCTCCTCAGCAAGCGCCTTGAGTGCTGCTGCCTCTGCATTCTGCTTGGCAAACATGTCAAACACCCGCATGGTGAATGGGAAGGCGCCAAGGTTGACCACTTCAAAGCAGCGCGGCTTGCTGAGCGTGTTGTAGGTGTTGGGCCCGAAGTGCAGGCCGCGTGCTGGTGTGATCGCATAGTGGCTGAATTGTGCATGCGCTGATAGCTTGATGGGCACCTGCTGCTCCTTGCTGTCTGTTGTGGGCTCAATCAGGCACAGCAGGATGTCTGTGTTGCCAAACAACGTCACCTCCTGGCGTAAGGAGAGGTCCTTGTTCCAATGCAGCTGTAGAAAGCAGGGGCAGCGGGACAAGCCAGCAGAAAGCCTAAGCCAAATGTGGACAGAATGCGGTCCAACCTGAACTACTTGCCAACTGCTGTTCTGTGTTTTAAGAGACCAGAAATGTGGAGTTCAAGTTTAATGCCATGCTGCTTACGGACGGAGCACAGCCACTGAAGCTTGCACGTAACAGATTTGCATGTGAAGGCGTGACAGCTTGCACGCTTGACGGCTGCACAGCCTTAGCCACCGCAAGAAACTCACCGTGATAGGCACCTCCTTGTTTGGCGGCACAACCCCTGACTCTGGAGAGATGTGCACCAGCTGCTTGACGTGCTCGCTGCGTACTGCAAACTCAAACTGGACTTCATACTTCTCGGTGTTCTTCAGCACCAGCTGCTTGACACAGTCGTCCACCACCCGCAAAGGCCCAAAGTCCACGCCAGCCAGGTTGTCCTGGGGGAAGCGGATGTCAACATGGATGTCGTGCGCCTCTCCCCTGATGGCAATGGGCATCGATCTGCTCACCCCCAGCGCCTCTTGCACATCAAGAACCTGCAGGGCACAGACAAAGCATAATGTATGGCACGGTGGCGGTCGTGCTTTTGACGGGGTTACTTACACATGCTGTGTTCTTCAACAACACACAAGCATCTTACTGCACACCATTGCACTGCAGTGCGTATCCAGCTATGTATGCATGTGCACCACCAACAAATTTATCATATGCTGCTTGACCTGCTGCAAAAAACCCTTTTCGCAAGCTCACCTCCAGTGTCACAAGTTCAGACAGCTCCCGCTTGGTGAGGGCGTTGAACTCCACACAGACACGCACGTCACTGCGTGCCGCCAGCTCGCCACCCGCAGGATACACCCTGAACTCGGGCGGCAGCTTCTCAGCCCCTGCCAGCCGCCACTTGAACGGCAGCACCCCAGTGTTGCTGATGATGATGGACTGCGTGTCCTTCTTGCGCAGCAGCAGTCGGTCAAACTGCACAGTGAGTTCCACAGCTTGCTTGGCGCCTTTTCCTGCAGCTGGTTTAGCTGCCTTGGCACCAACCTCTGATGTCCGGCGCTCCCTTGCTCCTGGCTTTGCTGCATCACCGAGCGGCGCGGCACCCACAGGCTGGTCCAGCCTGATGGCAACAGAAGGCTTTGCGCCAATGACGCTAACAGGGAACTCAAGCGGCGTGGGGTTGTCCCGCAACCTGCAGATCACGGCATACATGCGACATTATAGACAGTGGCACGCAGGACAACGTAGTGTGCATGTGTGTCTGCCTTCATGATTGCTGAGCATTGCTTACTGTGGCGCAAATGCAGCACAAAACCCACCTGCACATCACCACATCCTGAAACGTGCCTTCAGCGCCTGGGTATGCAAGCACGGTCAGCTCCTGTGTCTCATCTATGGCCAGGTCCATGCTGCTGGGCTGCAGCAGGAAAGGAGGCGCTGCAGGCGCTTTGCTGCCAGCGCCAGGCTTGCCAGCAGGCGCAGCTGCACACAACCAGCAGGGTGCAATGCTTGATGTGAGTAAACGTGTAACACAAAGTGTGTGAGCAAATACAGCTGCAGTGCGACTGCAGCATATGCCTTGGTAGAGGATAGGCTGATGCCGAGCCCAGCACTTGCTGCCAAACATCGGGTCTGCACTGCTTACCTGCTTTTTTCTTGACTTCCACGCCAGCTGCTGCTGCTGTGGGGTCTGCAGCTGGTCCCTCAGACTTGAGCCAGAGGTCAGCATGCAGGGGGAAGAGCCCACTGTTTGTGATCCTGAACTTGGCGGTGTGGTCAGGATGGCCCTCAGGGGCAGCTGACCTGTCCCTGCCTGCCAGCACAGGCCCAAACTCGAACACGTTGCTGGGCAGCATGAACTGCTGCTTCACGTTTGGAGTTGATGGGCGTGCCTTGGCAATCTTGTAGTACAGGTTTCTGCAGCACCAGCCATGTGTGACATGTTGTAGAAATAGCACAGAAAGATGACTAAGCTACAACATCAAGAGGCCTGTACCATATGCTTTACGCCAGCCGTCATTCACCACAGCCAAGGACGACTAGCAGCAGATCCAAGACCATTCAAAGCTTTCAGCTGTACCGGCTGCTTATAACCAGCATGCTAGCCAAGAACCTTAGCACACCAACAGCCAGCACACAGCAGAACCCACCTGGCCGCCGTGCTGATGCGCGGGTAGTTGCATGCGCCTGTCAGCACCACCTTCTGGTTGCGCTCGCCGCACAGCACGTCAAAGCCCAGCACCTCGCTGAACTTGCCCACGCTGTCGCTGGCAAACTGCACCAGCAGGCTCACGCTGCCATGCGGCGGAATCACCCAGCGTGTCGCCTCCTTCAAGCCACGCCTGCAAGCGTCAAGTAGCGGGCCGCAACAACAGGCTGTGTCTAGGGTTTCCTGCAACAATGGCCCCGGCGCTCCATCAGAAGGCAGCAGGCACGCCAAGAACATGAGAGGTACATACTTTGACAGCTCAGCTGTCTTGGCGCCCACCTTGTGGCCTCCTCCTCTGGCTGTGCAGGCTGCGTGGGTGCGGATGGCGGCCTGCTAGAGGCAGCTGCTGTGCTGGCGCTCTTGCCCCTGGGTGTGTTCTTGCCCCTGGGGCTGGGCGAGGCGCCCGCAGCTGTGCCAAGCTTGCTCAGCCCTGACAGTGGCCTGCTGCTGACGCCACCCGCAGCATCAGACGACTCTGCTTGATGCATTGCTGAGGCCAAGTCGTCTGCAGGTGCACTGCTGGTTGCTGCTGGCAACGTCCAAACCTTGAAGTTGGCCAGTGGCAGCCGCTTGGGCCACTTGGGCGGCTGTGTCAGCACCCGCAGCTCATAGGGAGGTGGCAGCAGCATATTGTCTGCTGGCACTGGCGGCAGGTGCGAGGACACCTGACCGGCTGCAAATCTGATGCCCACCACATCCCGGGCCACTTGTGCTTCATCAGCTTCAGCCAGCACCTGCAGCAAAGAAAAACCCAGGTGACAGCTGAGCTGTGAGGCAGCTGCTCATCTAGGGCATGCCATAACCATGCGCAGTGCTACAGCAGTGGCACGACTGGGAGCTGCTGCTGCAACAGAATGGCACCCATGCACCTTTTATTCATTGTCTCAGCAGCCTTTACGCAGTTTTTCAGAGCACAGCCACTGCATAAGATGTACTGCTGTTGTCATGGTCACTGCTGGTAGCAGCTTCTCACCAGCGTATGGCTGATGGGCTTGGCCTCAGCATTCACACCACCCAGCACAACCTCCAGCGCTGCTGCGTCCTGCTCGTAGGCTGCCCAACTGGCTTCGAAGGCAGGATCAACGGGCGGCATGCTTGCCGCTGCCACCTCACTGCTGGCAGTCACTCCGGCGTTCTCCTGCAAGGGCAAGGCAGTGTTCAGCCAGTTCATCCAGTGACTAAAACACCTGAATGCATGCGATACATGCCAAACAACATGGGCTAGGCGTATTTGCAGCGCGTGTATGGCATCGTCACTTTGCACACATTGTGCAGAGGTCAGTCTCACCTGGGCAGCCACAGTGACCAGTGCTGCTTCTGCTGGCTGCTGCTGCTGCTGCTGCTGCCCCTGCTCCTGCTGCTGGGGCTGCTGTCCCATGAAGCTTGCCTCCACCAGCAGTTCAGAAGGTGCACAATCAATGCCAGGTGCCTCGAGGCCTGCGGCAGCGGCGGCTGCAGCTACTGCAAAGCGCCTGAAGGTCTCTGCCTTGCTGAGCTGCAGCTGCACTGCAAACACCTGCAGGGCGACAAATTACGTGTCAGCCGCCACGGCACGCACACAGCACGCACTGACAGCAGCACATCAGGTTGAGTGGCATGTGTGTGCACAGCAATGGCACCCGCTAAAAGGACAGACGCACCTGCTGCGCACCCTCCCACACATCTGGCTTTGACAGATCCAGGATTGCAGGGGGCGGCTCTGGCACCAAGGAGGCCCTGGCACCTGGCTTACTGCTGCTAGGCCTAGAGCCTTTGGCAGGCTTGGTGGACTTGCCGCCTGCCCCTGAGCTGCTGAGGGCGGCTGCAGCTGGCTCTGCTGGCAGCAGAGCCTTGTTCTGCAGCCCAACAGCCTGCAGCATGCACCTTGCAGCAAACGCTGGACCTGGCAGGTGTTTGCTGCTGACTCCATCCAGCACAAACCCAGCCTGGTACTGCGGCTGCTCAAGGGCAAGCTGCAGTGCCTTGACTGCCACCTCATGCATCTCAGTGACTGTTAGCTGCGCCTGTGCTTGCTGCTGTTGTGGAAGCTGACTGCTGCTGTTGGCAGCTATGCTGGCTGGTGGTAGCTGACTAGAGGCTCCAGCGGCAAGTTGCGGGGCCCGAGGCTGCAGCAGCTTACACAGCTGCTCATATAGATGGCTAGCTGCAAGTGCGCCTGCAGGCACTATGCCATCATGGCTGCTGCTGTCTGCTGTCGCCTCAGCTGCAGGCTCTGCTGCTGCTAGTGCACGTGCCTCCTGCAGGTACGGCAGCAGATAATGTGGTCAGCATTAGCTGGCATCAACTGCAGTGCACCGAGGCTTAAAGCAATACATGTTTGCTGCCAAAGCCATGTCAAAACAGTACTAGCGCAATCTCGGCACGACCAACAGCTCACCTGCAGCAGACTGTCGACAGATACACACGGCAGCCCATACCTGCTGCAAAGTGCAGCAGCCTGTACGGATGTGCCTGACAGAGGGTTGCCATACAGCACCATCACCAGCCTGTGCGGCGCCTGCACCACCTCCAGGGCGTTTGGTGCCACAGCCTCCAGCTCACCCACACCTTCCTCAGGAGTGCTTGCTGCTGCTACTACTGCTGCTGCTGCTGGAGATCCTGTACCAGAAACAGTGGCTGGTGCTGCAACTGCCGCGCTGTCAGGCTTTGCGTTGCTGTCGCTGTTCACTGGCAGAGCCCCCAGTGCAGCGTGGGCAGAAGCAATCGCCTGTAGCAGCAACATAAAGGTTTTATATCACACTATATTACATTAGTCAGCAGGTAGCACAAAACACGTCGACAAGCTGCAGCTGCCAACATTGCTCGCACATACAGGTGGCTGCTGCCCTTTGCAGTGCTAGACTGCGTGGCTCACCTGCCGTGCAGCCTCTGCTGCAGCTGACTCCATCTGCTTGCGCCGCGCCACCACCTCCAGCAGCTCTGGCCAGGTGGGCTCGCCAGGTGCCAGAGGCCGCAACAGCGCCACCCCAGACGCATCATAGCTGCAGGAGCACAAAAGTCGACGATGCAATGCATGTTTGTGAGCATACACGCACTACCATCGTGCATTGAAAGCACAAGCTGTTGAAGGGCTTGCAACTGCGAGTGATGTGCAGGGCACAGCTGTATCAGGCAGTGCATAGAGGCTGGTCAACGCACAACTGCATGTTGAACGCTGCAAACACACGCTGCACAGCAGCACCCACATGTCCAGGGAGCGCAGCGCCTCCTCATCTGCCTGGTACTGCTTGTCCAGGTCCAGGCACACCACCTCCAGCGGCCTGTCGCCCAGGTTGCGCAGCTGCAGCGTGGCCTCTGCCGGCTGCTGCCCAGGGAAGCGCGGCAGAATCGCGCCGCAGTCCAGCACCTTGGAGCTGAAATCAACGCGCGGCGTGTAGCCCTTGCCGGTGCACTGCAGCTCCCGCACCTTTGGGTTGTTGGCCACCTTGATGGGCAGCGCCAGGCTGTACGGCAGCTCCCTGCCAAGCGTTGGTGTGAACGTGACCTTGACATTCACTGAGGCGCCAGGCTCAAGGCAGCCTTCTGCTGGCTCTGGCACAAACAGGCCCCAGTCACGCAGCTTGGGACTGTCCACCGCGGGCCGCTTGATATTCCACTCTGCTGGCACCTCACGTGGGTTGTGCAGCTGCACTGTGTACACCTGCAGGCGCACACCAAGGACCATGCAGCAACGCAGGGTTAAAAGGAGGCTTATGGGCATTGACCCTGCATGTCGGCTCATGATGCTGCACAGCAGCCCACTAGGCAGCTGCATCAACCACATGCATCACACAGAGCACATGGATCACACAGCGTAAAGAACAGTTGAACCAGTCTGCCACAGCTCACCTTGCAGTGGCCTGTGCTGACTGTGCCAAACTCTAGCAGATTCTCATTGGGCGCCACCTCAGGCACCACAACCAGGGCACGCAGCGTGAGCAGCACAGCAGGCCCCCCCTTGATCAGCAGCGGCAGCGTGAGCTCCAGTGGGCCGGCCGGCACCCTGGCCTTGGCAGAGAGCACCGTGAAGGTCACCTCTGTCGACTGGCACTCAGGCGCACCCGCAAGCTTGATGGCTGCCTCTGGCACCATGCCAAATCCAAATGCCTCCAAGGTCTGCTTGTCCACCACAAAGGACACCTGGAAGCGGAGGGGCAACGCAGCACAGAAAAATACCGTGTCAGCAAGCAGGCATAAGCTCCACTACACACAATCATGTTACATGGTTTGCGGCCCATGAGCTGTGCTGGTCCATGGCATTCTTTCCATTATGTAACCATCCTCTCTCAAAATATGCTGCCATGTCACCTGCTGAGGGCTCATGTTGGTGAGCTTGACCTTCTTGCTCTTGTTGATGCCTTTGGTCACACTGCCAAAGTCCAGCACGTAGTGAGCAGACACAAGCTCTGGCAGCTTGGGAGGAACAAGCGGCCGCATGCTGCCGCCAACAGTGCTGGCAGCATCCGCACTGCTAGCCTGCGCCTCCACTGCTGCAACCATAGGCTGCGTTGCCTGCTTAGCTGTAGCGCCTGCCCTGCCAGCAGCTGCATTGCTGGCGCTGCTGTTCCTGCGTGTAGATGCCTTGCTGAGAGTGCCGCTGCTGCTGGTGCTGGTGCTGTTTGCCGCCAGCAGCTGATGCACAAGCCTGATGCGCTCTGCCTCATTATCCAGCCTCTTGTCAGCAGGCAGAGAGGCTTGCAACTGCAGCAGCACAAATACAAGATGTCACACAACTCAGAGCTGCAGTTGTGTTGTTGTAGGGCACATGTCAACAATGCAGCAGGGGACAACATCTTAGAACATGCATGCACACAACACTTCCACACCTAACAGTCCGCACCTGCGCCAGCTTGTCCTTGGCCAGCATAGCTCCCAGGCTAGCCGTGGCGGCAGCACTGGCGCGGCTCTTGGCTGACACACCACTGATCTGGCTCTTGGCCCCACTGCCAGGCCTGCCAGCAGTCAGCGCAGTGACAGCTGTGCCGGCCACACTCTGCCCTGCAACACTGCCTGGGCCAATGCTGCCTCTGGGTATGCCAGGGAAAGCAGCCGCTCCCTTTGGCTGCAGGGCAGCTAGTGACTGGCGTCCTGCGCCTCTGCAGCTGCTGTTCGCCACCAGAGGCCCCGCAGGCACTGGTACCTCTAGTGTATTGCCCTCCCTGGTAGCCAAAGCCTGGTCTTCAGCACTGCAAAGGGCGTAGGTGATGTATACAAGCATTGGTGAGCTCCTTGCAGATCCTTCAGTGAAAGCTGCATGCGCAACCAGCACATTTGCTGCATGGCCCAACTACTCTTCACACCCTGCTGAAGTATGTACACTGTATCTCAGGAGAATGCAGCACCTAAGCCGCTCAAAGAGCAGCAGCAGGATCACCTGGACTGTGCCTGCTGCAGTGCGTCGAGGAAGGCCTCATCCTTTACGCGCGGCAGGTTGACGGCCAGCATGGGGAAGGTGCCCTCCACCAGCACCTGCACCTGCACGGGCTCAAAGTGTGCCACTGACAGCAGCACAGGCTCCATGAGGCGGGCAGGCACGCCGGCCTTTACCTGCAGCAGACATCATCCGTTGTTGGGGTTCAGGCGACAGGAGCGGCGAGTGGGAGCCCAAGGCGAGTGTGCAAGGCGTACAGCATGCTTGTATGCGCACATAACCAGTCGCTGGTATACTTTTATCCCTGCAATACCCAATCTCCAACAAGATTGCTCTCACCTTGAGCTTGATGCGTGCCTTCTCGCCTGCCGCCACCTTGCTTGACATGGGTGATGCCTCAACCACACCCTGCCTGCTGAGCTGGCTGAGGTCGACACTGAAGTCAAACGCAACCTGCAGGCAGAGCACATGAATAAACATGTTTGGACAGCCACAGGAAACCCATGAGTGTGCTGAATACGAGCAAACTGTTATATTGCTAGTTGCATGCTTGAAACTGGCAAGCAGGTTGCTCAAGTCCATGCACCACCAAACACGCAGAGTGTTTACAATGCCAGCTGCAGGTTGGCAACATTCCCACCTTGCCGGTGTTGTTTATGAACAGCTCCCGCTCAACAGCCCTGTCATATGGCTGCATGCCGCAGTCGAAGAACTGAGGCATCACATCGTACTTGATGCTGTTGGACTCCCCGCTCAGCTGGAACTGTAAGCGCAAAAGGGAAGCGCGGCAGACACCATACTGTGAGCATGTCCGTGTTTTGAATGATGCAAGATCTGTCGCCATCCTTCACCCAGCACACAAGGAGACAGCACCCAAGCATGCAAGCTCAACGGTTGCTAGTACATAAGCACATACATACATACATACATACATACATACATACATACATACATACATACATACATACATACATACATACATACATACATACATACATACATACATACATACATACATACATACATACATACATACATACATACATACATACATACATACATACATACATACATACATACATACATACATACATACATACATACATACATACATACATACATACATACATACATACATACATACATACATACATACATACATACATACATACATACATACATACATACATACATACATACATACATACATACATACATACATACATACATACATACATACATACATACATACATACATACATACATACATACATACATACATACATACATACATACATACATACATACATACATACATACATACATACATACATACATACATACATACATACATACATACATACATACATACATACATACATACATACATAAGAATGCAGGACGCTGTGACACACCTGATAGACTGGGCCATCCACCACGCTGCATGCCGCTTGCGCTGTGGCCTTCACGCCCGGGAAGGCATAGAAGGAGAACTCCACCTGCTCCGTCTGACCAGGCTCTAGAATGCCATGAATAGGCAGAATGTCAAACAGCTGGCTTGGGGCCGGCTTGGGTGCCCTCGTGGTGCTTGGCCTGGAGACGCCTTCAGCTCCTGCAGCCAACACCACGCACAGGACATTGCAGTCACGCAGCCTCAATGTTGAAACACTTTGCAGCACAGCATATGGCATGCACTGTGCTGAGCGCTGCAAGTCAGTCACAGCTGCCACACGTCAGTGGATTGACAGGATCACTGACCTGCCTCCATGGAGGGCTGTGACAGCCAGCTCCAGTTGTACTCCACAGGCACGCGGCCAGGGTTGGTCACGCTCACTGACATGCGCCGCATGCTGTCCATCAGCACACACCCAAAGTCGACAGTGGTGGCATCAAACTGCAGGTTGGGGAAATCAATAGTGCCTGACAGCTCCAGCCAGTCCTTCTGCGGGTTGTCTGGGTAGCTGATTAAGCAGCGCTGCTTGATGCTCTGGCTGACCAGGTCGTGCCGGAAGTCTGGGTCAAAGGAGAAAGTGATTGGCGCAGACTCTCCCGGCTGCAGCGACAGCGCTGTTGGTTCTATGCTGAATGGGGAGGTAGCTTTCACGGTGAACTGCAGTGGGAGCTTTGAGACATTCCTGCAAACAGCAAGCATCATTAGCAGCGCACACAATGCCACAATCGTATTGATCCACCTGGGCTGAAATACTCTTTGGGCGCTAGCTATGGTTGCCAACCACACATCCACATAGATGCAGACAACTGCCAGGTAACTGTAATTCTGGACCAAGCCTACCAGATGTTATAGCAGAGCTTGAACACTTGCATGTCACTAGAGGCAGCAGCTGCACAGCTGAGTAGCTATACATAGGCACCCAGCACTTGCACCGTGTGTTTGCATCTACCGGATTTGCACACTGTCACTGAGCTAACTGCAAAGGTACAGAGGAAGACATAGTGCAAGCAGCATTCACTTACTGTGCCTGCACAGTTTCCACCAAGGTCTGAGGAGGGCAGCCGCATACATGGGTGTACACAAAATCAATCGACCTCCGTGAGAGCTCCAACAGCGGCACAGCAACATCAGCTGACAGTGTGATGTCAAACACTGGTGGCGGCTTGGTGCTGCCACTGCTGCTGGCCCCGCCGCTAACGGCACTCTGGCACTGCAGCTGTTCAGCAAGAACACCTGTGAAAGGAGCATAAAAGATCTCAAGTCAATGTGCTTGGCTTGCATTCCAGCAGCAGTCACGATTCACGCCTCTTCCAGAACACCATGTGTGCATTTAGTTGAGAGCGTATGCACAAATCGCTATTGCCCCACTCATGTACAGTTCACACATGCGTGCTACAGCTGTTGCTTGTCCACATGATGCTGCACACCTGCTGCCTGGCTGATGCCACTGATCAGGAAGGTGGCAGTCTCCTTGGGCCCCAGCAGCAGCTTGTCAGGGGCAATGCTGAACACGGGCTGCTGGTCGGCTGGCAGGTCAGCAGCGTCAAACTTCTTGCCTGCAATCAATATCACCACAAAAGACTGAGCGCAACTGATGGCAGGCGTTCGAACCAATGCTTGCTGCAAGCACTCTGTCCTGGAGCATGTTTGTGAAGGTGCGTACAGCACACCCTTGCTACACCTGTGCTGCCTGTCCTGCCTGCGCACCTGTTCCTTTGGTTGTCTTGCCGAAGGTCTTGGCAAGCTCTGCCAGCTTGCTGTTGCTCCATGTCAGCGATGCTGCTTTCCTGCCCATGTTGGCCACTGTGACCTCCAGCTGCCAAGGCCTGCCCACAAACTGTGCACCAAAGTCCAGCTTGGGCTGTGACAGCACCTCAGACACAAGGGTGTTGCCGGCGCCTGTTTTGCAGTGAAAGTGAGTAGGTGTTCATGTAACTATTGGTCACCAAACTCGCGCCATGCCCCGCCAGGAACAACCACACCATCGTGATCACTCTGCTTGATTAATTTTGAGTCACTAGCATGCACGGCATGCTGAGCATACAGTTGCGCAGGATGACGGTTCCTGGGTGGCAGAGCTGCGCACAACTCATTCAAGGTATATACTTGGCTCACCTGTAGCCTCCAGGGGTATGTTCACGTCAGCGCCCTCTGCCACCAATGCGTGCAGCACGTCCTTGAACTTGGTGGTGTCATCCAGCACCACACGCACCAGGATTGCCAGCTCACCACCAGCAGGCACTACAGCCTCGCGGGGCTCCACCTGCGGCACAGGCAAGAGGGCAGACAGGGCAACAACAAGGATACATGCTTTGAGCTGTTATGACAAGCCAGCTGGTTTCAGCAAAAGGATAATGCGCGCATTGTACCTGTTTTCAGTTAGAAGGGTTTGCAGGGGTGGTGGCTCACTACTTCGTGCTCGCTGCTGCACCTATCCCACCCACCTGGAACACTGAGTCCCTGCCCTCCACAAACAGCTTGACTTCTGCGTCAATCAACGTGGTGTTGCGCAGCCGCAGCTCCTGGACATGCTGCTGTAGCACCTGCACCTTGCCAAAGCAGATGGCCGGTGCTGCTGTCCATTCAAGTGATGGCAGCTCTGCTTTGCTGCCAGCCTTGCACTTGCTGCCTGCTGCTGACCGTTTGGCTGCCTTGGCTTTGGTGCTAGTGCTGTTGACGCTGCCAGCTCTACTGCTAGTACTGGGCTCTGCCAGCAAGGAGCTGCCTTCGCCGCTGGCTGCCACAGCATCAGCCTCTACAGCAGCTGCAGCTTGCTGATCGCCTGTGCTGCCATCTGCTGACGGCACCGGTGCACTGGCAGTGGAATTCTCTGCGGTTATTGCAGCATGCACTGCTACAGTATTCACAGGCAGCACTGCAAAGTCCAGCAAAGGGCCTACTGCTGTTGCGTCAGCTATGAGCTGCAGAGGCTTGTTCCTGCTGCCTGCCACGCGCACCAGCACTGGCAGCTGCAGCCGTCCCAACCTTGCTGCTTCCAAGCTCAAGCTGATAGTGCAGCTCCCTTTAGCTGGTATGGTGGCTGCTGCTGGGGTAGCTGTGAAGGTGCCCAATGACTGGCTGGGCTGGTCCTGCAAGCGCAAGTGTGCACAATCCATGTGATTCATCATGCACCGATTCTGCTGACATTGGAAGGAGCAATAGCATACATGCTGTGCGTGCTGCCATAAACATTCAAACTAGCCGCAACTATTCCGAGTGCCAGCTAGTCAAATACTTGCCAGGCTCATATCAATTTTGGCTGCTTTGCAGCGTGAAGTGACTCGTCTAGCCCTCACCTGGGACAGCACCTCCACCTTTGCTGGCAGCTTGCTGTCATTCACCAGCGTGAACTGCCGGCAGTACGGATGCCGCAGGAACACTTGCCCAAACTGCAACAGGTCGCCACCAGGTCCCAAGCTGATCATGGGCACAGCACACTCTCCTTGCACGGACAGCTTGACAGCGCTGTCAGCCACGCGCGGGATGTCCATGACCAGGCTGAGGCTGAAGCGCTGCACAGACTGTGGCTGGAACTCCACCTGTATCTTCTGCTTGGCATACGGCAGCACTGTGCCTTTAGCTGGCAGCACAGTAATCAACTCCCTGCAGCTGTCTGGGCAGTCATCTGCCAGGTGCCACTTATATGTGAGAGGAATTGCGCCAGTGTTGGTGAGCAGCACCTCCTTTGTGTACCTGCATGGGTGGCAGCAGACCGATTTTAGCAGAGAAAGTTGATGTGCCCTGTTCTAGTTGCACGAGAACAACTTGCATGCACACAGCCCGCATGCTGGTGGGTGCTGCTCCGTGCATTGCACACGGATGTACCTTCACTATGTGGCTGTCCTGCAGCTTCCAGCCCACCTGAAGCCATACGACATGATGCCATAGTCCAGCGCCTGCGTGTCCAGCACAAACTGTGGCCCCACCACAGCGCCCCTGAACACCAGCGGCACCGGTCTGCTGCTGCCTGTCAGAAACAGCTGGAAGCTCTCCTCGAACTGCCCCAGAATGTCACTCAGCAGCCGCACAGCTATCACCTGCCCTGCCCCAGGCTGCAGCAGGCCGCTGCTGGGGCTGAAGCTGAACTTGCTGCCCAAGCGCGTGTGGCATGGCTGCAGTGCCCACTGCGCATCCACCTTGCCCCTATTGAGCAGCTCCACCTCATAGCAGTGCTCGGTGTTGACAAAGGCCTCGCCAATGTCCACGTTATCATAGCTGAACACAACCTGAGCGCCCACACCCTGGCCCAGCAGCGTTAAAGGCAGCCGCTCTCCTAGGCCCTGCAGCTCCACCCAGGCCACTGCCTCAAACTGCTCTGCGCAGTCTGGAGCAAACTGCAGAACCACCTCCTGCTCGCTGTTTGGGTACACACAGCCCTCAGGAGGAAAGGCAGCGAAGTGCTGCGTGCCAAACAGCTGCTTGTCAGCAGCAATGTCTAGCCGCGCGCGCTTGCTGCTCCGCAGTGCTGCCAGCTGCGCATCGCCCACCAGCCACTCAGCTTCAGAGGCACCTTCACTGCTTGCTGTGCTGCAGCGCTGTTGCTGCTGCTGCTGCTGCTGCTGCTGCTGCTGGGGCTCTGCTGCTTGAGCCCAGGGGCCCTGCTCCTCCAGAACCATTTCTGCATCCATACCAGAAGCTATCGCCCATGGCTGCTGCAGCTGCTGTTGCTGCTGGCAGCTGCTGCCATTGCCGCTGCCGGTCCTACTGCGGCCAGACCTACTGCGGCCGCCGTTGCCCCCTCCGCTGAGTCCCCGCACTGCTGCAATGCCTGTGCCTGGCAAGCTGACACCCTGCTGCTGCACTGCTGCAAGTGCAGTGCTTGCTGCAGCAAGCTCCGCTGCTGGTGACGGCTGGCTGCGTATGCTGAATGCAACAGTGCTGCTGCTGTGGTTGATCACCCTGAAGCTGCGCTGGCTTAACTTCCCCATGCAGGTTGGCAGGAACACCACCTGTGAGTCTGACAGCCCTACATCCAGCTGCTGGCCCTGGCCCTGCAACACTGTGAACGTGGTGCGGCTGGAGTCTTCATACACAACCTCCAGCTCCCCTTCATGATCGCCAGGTGCTGGTGGTGTGAAGTCCACTGTGAGCTGCAGTGTCTCCCCAGGAGCCAGGCTAGCCCTTGCAGGAGACACGCTGAAGCAAGCACTGCTGCACGCTAGCTGGAAGCTGCCCGCTTTGCGGCCTACATTGGTCACCAACAGTGAGCGCCTGCTGCTCTTCTTTGCTGCGACTGCCGGCAGTGTTATGCTATCTGGCAGGTCCAGCGCTGCTGCTGCTCCAACTGCCAGCAGCGGCACAAGGAACTTCTCACGCTCTGTGGCCACTACCAGCTGCTGCTCGCAGCTGTCAATGGACTCTGGTGTGAAGGTGACCCGGTATGCTGCCTCCATGCCTGCTGCAATCTTGCTGCCCACTGCCTGGCCCGGTGCTGGAATGCGTGCCACTTGAAAGCAACTGCTTTCCAGTGCCTCAACTGCCACACGCCTTGCCACCTGCATGCAAGTCAAGTCAGACACGCGTGCAGAGCGATTGTACAGGTGCCTACAGTCCCACTGGCTGCATGATGTGATTCCCTTGGAGCCCAGCCGCAGGATGGAATGTTAAGTAGGTAGTCCACGTCAGTACCACATGTCAGTACCACGTGTCATACCAGCCTGTCATGGCTGCACAAGTATGCTGCTGGTGACCGCAGGGTTAAGCGCTGTTTGCTGCTGTTGCAGTTGAACACTCACTGTGTCATTGTTCCGCAGCCGCAGTGTTGTCTCGTACGTTTTGAAGGATTCATAGGAGTGAAACACAACCTCTGACGGAAACGGCTGGAAAAGTGGCTGGTCGATAGGCACCGTTGATTGCACCTGCAGCATATGAGCCAGCACCCGGCAGCTTGAGCTGCCAGCAATCAGACTGGTGGGGCAGTTGCTGTTCCTGTGAACTGTTTCCAGCTGCTGCGCACTTCAGATGAGCTCCTGCGGCTGGCTTGGGCCCATCTAATAGCTAATGGTGCTGGCATGTCTACAACCTTACCTTGTCTGATTGTTCTGCAATGTTTAGCAGCTCCACCACCTGCGGCTTGGGTCGCCATCCCTCAGCATGCACAACCGGCTGTGTGAGGTCTGCAATAAGCTGGCTTGGAGACCACTGCGCATGATGTACAAGGAATGGTGGCATGTGATGGTCAGCATGCAGGCACAGGCGTCTAGTATATGCAGCACATGCGTCAACTGGCCGTTGTGCCAGCATCTGTTAAATGATGGAGCGATCGCTGGCCAGCACCAGCTTTACAAGCAGACACTGCACGCACCTTTGCCACCAGCAATGTATCTGCATCCTTGCTGTATGTCTTATACTTGACAGTTTCTTTGATGCTGCTGCTCTGCTGCTGTGCTCTGCTGTTCTGCCTGGCCCTCAGGCTGCCAGCAGGAGCCTGAGGCTCTACCATTGACTCAGCTAGCCAAGCAGACCCCTGCCCTGGGAACCCTCCTCAAAACCGGCATCCAGTCGACATTACACGCCATCGGGCAGTACCGTAGCCATGATGATGCAGTGAAACAACAGTACGGTGCAAGTTACAGCTAAGCGTAAGCTGATGATGCCGGTCCTTACTCATCACAATCAATCGATTCACACGCAGATAACTTGCACTCGATGATTGCAATCGGCGGTGCTTGGCTTGCCGTGTCATTTTTAGTGTGACCTTTGACTGGAGCCGTGGTCATTCAAAAAACGTTACAGTCAATGCCCCCACTCCTCAACTTCATCCCTTGAACCATCAAACAATTACAGGTATCCACAACAAGCACGCTCAAGGACAGACGTGCTTGCCATGTCATGTTCAGTTGGTGCCCACTGTGCACCACGACCTGGCTCAGCCAACAAGACCAATACACAGCAGCCATGCAATGATTGCAAACACACCAGCCAACCATGCCGTAGGCAATCTATCTCCAGCCTGGTCAACGATTGGTCTCGTAGAAACAACAAAGATGTGTGTCACATCCTTGGAGCACACCACAGCAGACTCTGCTGTTTGTCGGACAAACCTGCCTACACACATCCCGACAGTCCCTCCTCGCTCGACTCTTCCTCACCTACAACAGTAGCACAGCAGGACCAAAGCAACACCAGCTGTAGCTGGGACGTGCTGGCAGCACCTCCATCTGCAGCGTCAGCAACAGCTATGACAGCACCTACTTTGCCAACAATGTACGGGAAGTGCCGACAGCTCACCGGCACCAGCAGCAGACTTTGCTGCAGCACTGCAGTATATTGGCAGCAGGCTAGCAGTCATGTACAGATAAGCCTGCCGACCTAGTTAGCCCGGCACTTGCAGTTGGGGCATGTAGTCAGCGCACGCGCGGGCACAGCCTCAAGAGCCAGCAACCCAGGCCGCAAGTACGTGCTTGCAGGACCAGCGCAAACAGCGCGTTCATAACCACAAGCAGGGGGGTTCTATGCCAGGTCCTTGCGCTTTTGCAGCGCCTCCAAGCTGTTCTTGAGGTGCTTCTTGTAGCTGACAATGTCGCCCCTCCACACGTGCACGCCGCCGTCGCGCACCTCCCAGATCTCGTTGGCCACCTGGCTGATGAGCCTGAAGTCGTGGCTCACCAGCACCAGGCCTCCATCCCAATCTGCAGGCGGGGCAGGAGAACACACAGCAGCATCGTTAACAGCACAGACGCAACCAGCGCATGGCAGGCATATGAAAAAATACACAGCAGTACATCAGCAGATGCAGCCCAGAAGACGTTCTGCCCAACAGCAGCACGCAGGCAACAGCACACAACGTGTTGCACGCTAGCGACAAGCCCTGTGGTGCCGCTCACTGTTGATGGCGCGCGCCAAGCTGTCAATGGTCTCGATGTCAAGATGGTTGGTGGGCTCATCCAGCAGCAGCATGTGCGGTGTCCGCTGCGCCAGCCAGGCAAACACCACTCGGCTCTTGAGCCCGTCTGACAAGTGCCTGATCCTGAGCGTCTGCGCAGCACCAGTGATGCCGAAGCGGCCCACCTGCACAAACACAAAGCACCGAGTCTTTGCTGCAACCCAGCATGTACGCAGAGTAGCATAATTGATCAAACTGCTGACACCAAGCTGCTTACGCTGCCAGCAATGCATGAGCTGCCGTTTTCATCCTGCAGCAGGTTATGTGTACCACCGGCTGACACGCACACCAACACAGCTGAGCTACACTTGCTTAACATATGGTAATGCACATTATAGATGCCTGCAGCTGGAGGGAAGGCCGACACAGGTTTGTCAAACAATCAAACAAATGACGCAGCGCATGGCCCCACACGCACCACGCTGCGCATCTTCTCCAGCGGGATGTCCTTGTACTCCTTCATCATGTACTCCAGCGCGTTCATGTCCGGGTCCAGCAGCTCAGTCTGCAAATAACAACACCACACAAAACAGCGGCGCACCCACCAAGCTCAGCGCAAGCCGCCTTCTCAGCCCAACTATGCAGATGAGGCAGAAGGATATCTACAGGGCAACCGTTGCAAAATCAGGCAGATCGCCCTAGCCCACAACAGATCAGCATGCGCATCAAGATTCACCGGGCCACCCTGTCTAAACGAAGCTACCTATCTCTGACAAGGAAGATGTTGCAGGTGTCTTGCAGCCGCCCCCCTCACCAAGTGCTGGTGGTACACGCCGATGCGCAGGTGGTTGTGGCGCTTGACCATGCCATCCAGCGGCTCTAGCTGGCCGGTCATCAGCTTCAGCAGCGTGGACTTGCCTGTGCCGTTCGCGCCCACAATAGCCACGCGGCTGTCTAGGTCAACACCAAGGTCCACGTTGCTGCAGATGGTACAGGTACAGGTGCAGTGCACAGCAGGCGGCACAGCAGAGTAAAACATGCCATTCTGGTCTACAGCGCAACAGCCCAGCCACCCCTGCAGCCCACCACACACGCCAGCTTGAGCTAGCTGGCGTGCAGTGTTCTGCTTTAAGCTGCTTCAGCCACGGCGACATCAACACCAATCCAGCGCAGCAGTTCCTTCCAGCACCTTGTGCATCTATCAGCCCCCAGCTCCAACACCCTCCGCGCGCAGCCACTCACCGGTACAGCACCTTGTCTGGGCTGTAGCCAAACGCCACGCTGGAGAACTGCAGCACGGGCGGCGGCAGCTTGCCCACGTTCTCAAAGTGCAGCTTGACCACGCGGTCCGTCTCCACGCGCTCAGTGAGTCCGCCGCGCACCATCTTCTCCAGCGTCTTCTCCTTGCTCTGCGCCTGGCGCGCGAGCTTGGCGGAGCCGTGACCAAAGCGCGCAATGTACTCCTGCACAGCGCAAACAACGCAGGACAACTGCTGTCAAGGGGGCTCAGGAGCAGTGTGCATGCACTGCTGCTGCAGCGAGCACGTACTGCACTGCGAGGCTGCGTAGCTATCAGGGCTGCATGTTTGCTTGTAAACCCGTGCTCTGTATCAGATCCGCTGGCGCATCCGCACCTTCATGTGGCTGATCTGCTCCTGCTCCCACTTGTAGCGCTTCATCTGGTTCTCCTCCTGCTCTGCGCGCGTCTGCACGTACTGGTCGTAGTTGCCTGAGTAGTACTGGAGGCCCTTCTTGTGCATGTGAATGATGTTGGTGCACACGCCGTTCAGGAAGTCTTGACTGCAGGGCAGCAACAGCAGCCAGCCAGACATAGCACTCTCAATTAATCGTATGGACATGGCAGCACACTCTGCTATCTACAAACAGAATGATGCATCCCAACTGTAAGATTAACACACTGTTCACATGCTGCACTTGTGCAGAGTGCACCCCTGTATGCCCTGCAACATGCACAAGCACACCACCAGACACAGCAAGTCCCGGCATGCAGTGGTGTCGCCCGCACCTGTGCGAGACCATGAGCAGGATGCGCTTAAACTTTGACAGGTAGTCCTCCAGCCACACGCACGCCTCCAGGTCCAGGTGGTTGGTGGGCTCGTCCAGCAGCAGGAAGGTGGGCTCCAGGAACAGCGCGCGCGCCAGCGCAATGCGCATGCGCCAGCCGCCAGAGAACTCGCGCGTCTTCTTGTGCTGCGGGTGAGAACAACAGTGACAGTGCGTGGTGATTGTCATGTGCACGGAAACGCCCAGCGGGCGTATAGTCGCACATCACCCAAACAGCAACACCAGCAAGCAGCTCAAACACAGAGTTGCTGCTCATGTGCCACCCAGTTATTCAGCCGCTTGCTTATGGTTACGATGCAACCCTCCATCACCGTGCTGCCCTTTGCCAGGTGATGAAAGCATTTGCCTGCTGCTGCACCGTCGCACCTGCATCTCCTTGTCAAAGCCCAGGCCGTGCAGGATGGATGCTGCTCGAGCCTCAGTGGTGTCGCTGTCCAGTGCGTCGAGCCGCTCATACACGTCAGCCTGCAAATCAGCCACAGAGCAGGCGCAGCAGACACCGTAAGCAGCTGCCAGACGACTTGCACAGCGCAGACGGCAAACAATGCCAACCAAACTGTTGCTCGCAAAGCACCGCACACGTGCATGCGCCATGCTGCTGCTGGTGGGTGAAGCACGTCGCTGCCATGGCTGCTCCAACTGCAGTTGCCAAAGCAACCACCACCACACCACCCACTGCACCTGCAGCCACTGCATCTGGCTCTGCTGCCACTACCACTGCTGCTGCTGCTGGGCCAGCGTGCCAGCTCACCAGGCGCGCCTCCACCTCTGGCGTCATCTCCGCCTCTGCCAGCTCCTCTGCCTCTGCCTCCAGCCGCACCTTCTCCTGGTCCACCTCCATCACAGCCTGGCGGCA
Source organism: Tetradesmus obliquus (assembly GCA_030272155.1). Lineage (NCBI taxonomy): Eukaryota > Viridiplantae > Chlorophyta > Chlorophyceae > Sphaeropleales > Scenedesmaceae > Tetradesmus > Tetradesmus obliquus. The sequence goes on along the minus strand of CP126194.1, from coordinate 5,359,856 downwards.
GCGCGAACAAGGAAGACAGACAGGCAGGTGGGTACTGAAGCGGCCAGGCAGTTCAACAGGTCACAAGTTGCAGCTGCGCCAGCAGCACAATCGCAAGCCTCGCAGCTGCAGCGTCAAGCAAGTGGCTGAGCCACCACCTCCTAGACCGTTGCATGTTCCAGTACAATTGTTGCATGAAGGTGCACAAGCATGCAACAGAAGCCAGGGGCCTGGCCTGATTGCAAGCACTGTGGCACCAGCTGCTGTTGGCTGCCGCAGCTGCGCCTTACATGCAGCGCTGTCTTGTCTGACGCAGGCATCTCCTTGTCCAGCAGGTACATGTCGATGTGGTCAGGGATGGGCACCTCACGCCCAGCAAGCGCCTGCAGCAGCAGCAGCAGCAGCAGCAGCAGCAGCGTTGAACATTTTTACCCATATGCTGCTGTGCATAGGTTAGTTTTGCATGAGCAAAAGCCAAGAACAGCTGTGGCGCAGCACTGCTGCAGCTGACCTCGATGCATCTGGGCACACGCAGACAGGCGACTGGCCAGGCAGGCAGCTCCAGCTGGCAGTGCCTGCACACATGCGCTCAGCAACCCCGCTACCATGCAGGCTGCATGCGGCACACACCGCAGTATCATTGCACTGCATGCTATCCCCGCGGCAGCTGCAATGCACCGTCTGGAACCGCACCTGCAGCATGCAGGACTTGCCGCAGCCGTTCAGGCCCAGCAGGCCGTAGCGGCGGCCGTAGTTCAGCTCCAGGCGAGTGTCAGCGAGCAGCTCGTGACCATGGAACAGCAGCGTGAAGGAGTCAATCTGAATGTCGCGGCTCTGTGGGTGCGAGGCCAGCACGCCTGTGGTGCTGCGGCCGTGGTCTTCGTCCCATGGCTGGTTGTCTGACTTGGATAAGCTGACTTGGCTGACTGAATGGCTGAGCCCCTCGGCTGCTGCTGCCCCGTTGGGGTTCTCCTGGTCTGATGTGTCGTCTGCGCCGCCCCCTGAGCCCTTCTTCTCAGCTTTTGCTGCCTCCTTGGCTGCACGCTTGGCCTTCTGCTCGGCGCGCTTTGCTGCCTTGGCTGCAGGCACCATCAGGGACATTAGCACAACAATCAGCATCAGCAAATCCCAGCACCCGGCGCAATGGCAGTGCATTAGCAGCAATGCATCAGCAATTTGAATCGTGGCACTGTTCACAACAGCCAGTTTGATGCACGAGGCACACAATGCAAGCAACAGTGTGTGCTAGGTGTCCTTGGAGCTGCAGGAGCAGCCGACCTCAAGGCCGGGGCATCCTGGCAGGCGGAATTCATTATAGCTACAAGCAGCTGCAAAGTGGCACAGCGCGGCACCTGGCCATGTGGATGTAAACAGCTCAGCCAGCTGCAGAGCAGCAGCTCCAGCGCTGCAGCCTGCACCCCACCTGCTTCCTTCTCTGCTGCCTTTGCCCTTGCGTCACGGTCGCCCGCCATAGCTGCTAGCTTCTACCTTTATGGGTGAGACTATGTGTTTAGACTGGGCGAAGCTGATGTCTTTGCCAGAGTGCGGCAGCAGTGGGTGACTGCTGCTGCTACAAACACACAGCAGCAGGCACCGTATTACAATGGTCGTTGTACAAGCACGATCAATTACTCGTGATGTAAAGGAGCACTTGGGAGGCAGGGGTGACAACTTCTCGAACACAGTCTAGCGTGCAGACTGGCCGGTGGCGCCTAGATGAAAGCATACACAGCCCCCAGAGAACAATGAGACACCTTGAAACCGAGATCCTCTTCGTTGCTTGCAATCCTAGTGTGCTGTTGCTTGTGGGAATAAGACCTGGACCCAGCGTTTACAAACAAGGAAGTAACACATTATTTTCGTGGCCAGCAGCTTGTTAGATTGCTCAATGCAGATGATGATACTTGCTTGGTTTAGCAACTTGGCAAAAGCATGGGTACTTAGTGCACGGTTCAGGCTTCACAGCAAATGCCTTTGGGGTATGCTGACATGTGCATTCAACACTTGCTGTTGTTTCTACTGTGTTACAATAGTGGCTGACATTCAATGATTATGTGGGGGTACGCACGCTGCGCGGCACGCACATCATGTGCTAACACCAGCTGTTAGCATGTGCGGTGCCAGACATCCCAGCAGCAACTTCCATCCACAAACAAAACAGCAGTTCATGTGTCCGCCATTCAAACATCTTAACCACAGCAGCAGATATAAATAATTGCAGATGGCATATGCAACAGCGCAGTTTGCAGGCACGCACTCTATCGAGGCTACCAAGCCAAGTGGAAGTGGCTGTGCACTAAACACCAGATGCCACCATGTGGCATTCAGGCCGCCTGAGGCTCAAGGCCGCATGCCTGTCGCATCTGCATGTGCGTCTTGCAGCGACATTCGCGCAACCTTCGCACATGACACGCTTCTAATACCACACTGACAGGTCCAGACGCAACAGCAACAGGCAGGGCCATCCACAAAAACACCAGGCTACCTTAGTGCACATGTGCACTGTACAGGGTTGCAACACAGAACCAAATCGCAGTAGAGCATCAGCACCAGCAGCTATAGATACAGCAGAACAGGAAGGCATTGAACAAGGAGGCAGTGACCACGCTCTGCAATACATGACATAACAGTTTTCAACCATCACCTGGACACTGGGTGACAGCAAGCTGCGCAGTGCAACGGCGCTGTGGGAATGAGAGGCATCCGCTCAGCACAGTCGAAAAGGCGCCACATGCTGCCTCTCTGGTGGCAACAACACCAATGTGCCCTGCCATAACCCACCGGACCTCAAGCTCTGGCACAGCTGCAACAGCATTGGTCACCTTACAGCCCAAAACACAGCCCACTCGTTCAGTGCAATCAGGAGCAGTCTGCAGAAGAGACTGCTATGGGAGGCATGTGAACACAACTCCCATCAGATTCTCAGCCGACTGCCCCGGACCGCCACCATGACAACAGCAGCGCTAGCAACCTCACAGTTAGAGCTCAAAATAGAGAAAGGCATATGGCTGAGCCGCGTCACGCCCGGCCAACAGTAGTAATGCCGTACAGGCTGTCAGGCACATCACAGAATGAATATCGCACATAGCAGTGTAGTCGCCATATCAGTGTTGGTTATGCTACAGTCAACGCCGGGCGCTGCTGGTGTGAAGTCCAGCCGCCATCACAAGCGATGCCAGAACACTGCCCAGGCGCCATGCATGTTGCAGCACTGCGACGGGCATAGACTCAAATATAGCTAGCACAGTCATACATAGTTGTTGGCCAGAACAGACGGATCCTATAAACGTTGGCGCATGTAATGTGAAAGGGTCACTTGTGATGGTCACGAAGCAGCCATTAAACTGCACAGCCGGAAACGCGAACACGCGTGAACAACATGCGCAAACAGCAGCCTCACAGGATCACCAGCAGCTGCGGCACAGACAGCAAAGCACAAGCCCCTCAACACGGGTTGGGGTGCCCGCACTGATAAGTACAACGTGCACTCACAATAAGCAGCCACAGCACGCAGCAACTTACGCCGCACACCGCACCCTGTACAACACAAAACACACGCGCACCAGCAGCACAGCTCTCCAACAGCATCACTCAGCAGCACTGCCTGCTGATTATAACTCATAAGCATGAAGCACCAGGCAAATGGCCTTGCTCCTCTTTCAACACGATTACTTGAACAGCTCTAGCAGAGCGCCACATGCCTCAGCAGGTCTGCCAGCTCAGCGGGCCTGCCAGCTCAGCGGGCCTGCCAGCTCACTGCTTGTCAGGCAGGGGCCGCCTGAAGCCCACCAGGTACTGCGTGGCACGCTTGCCCGACTCCACCTGCAGCACACCAGCACCACCAGCGGCAGCGACAGCACAAAATGAGGTGAGTGGACAGCGCATGTGATCGTGGTGTGCAGTCTCATGCGATGGCAGCCGACTCACACACCTTCCTGTGCTGCCGCTGATCTACAGCAGCCCAGCGTAGGTTGCTGCAACTCACAGCAGCGCTCTGCGCCTGACCTTATGCTGCCACCTTGTCAACATGCAGGCACACCATGCACCTCCTCTCCTTATGTGTGCACACGCCAGTGGTTGCAGTGCTGGCCCATCCAGGCAGCCCCAGGTGAGCTCGTATGCATGCTGCCCTGCATATTATGAGTCATTGCAGTAGGGACAACGCTTGCCGAAAGGTCCAGCCACACGACGTTGACCCCACTCACGTGCAGGCAGGTCTGCTTGTCCACGATGACGTCACCGCCTGCCTCCAGGCGCATGTACTCCTCCATGATGATCTCCACGCGGTCAGAGAAGGCCGGCCGCTGCCACACGCGTGCAATGAGCATGCCGTCAGCAGTCATGTAAATCTTGCCATACGCGCGGCCCATCTTGAGGTCGCGCCTGCGGGGGTGACGTCAGACATGAGACAGGCAGGCAAGCGGGGCAGTTGGCATAGCAGCGTCAGCCCACTGCCTGAGCCGCAGCGCACAAGCCGGCAGGTGCAGCCTGAACACCACCACAGCACAGCCGCAGCCTCAAAAGGCCTGACCGGCATGTACTTGCTAAGAACGAGTGTTGAAGGATTCTCAACAACGAGCAATATGAGGCAAACTGAATGCTCAGACGTTTGTACTCGCTGCTGATCAGTGTTGCAAGTGCTGTTGCAACTGCAGCACATACACTGATTGGGCGGCTCATGGTGGCTGCCTGCCTGCTGCTGCGCTGCTCACCGCGGGAACCAGCTGGGCTCCGTTGCGTTGCTCTTGTCGTACTGCTCTGCATAGCCGTCAATGCCCAGGAACTGCAGCAGCAGCAGCAGCAGCAGCAGCAGCAGCAGCAGCACGCGAGGCACACTTGTCAGCAGCGGGAACGCATGTGCAGCTGTAGACACTGTAGCTCTTGTGCCATGATGAACATGTATCTCCTGGCACTCTCGACCATCATACCCCACGCAGCGCACTGCAGCACGCATGCAGTCAAAGAACAGTCCATACCCATGTGTGTGCATGGCCACAAGCATCATCACAACGCCACCCACCGCGGGCAGGAACTTTGGGTTGGCCACAATGCTGAGCTCGCTGGCTGTCTCATCGATGATGATGCCTGGGATGGAGGCGTGCACCTTCTGCACCAGGAAGGACGCCTTCAGCATGAGGTCGATGGGCTGCGGGAAGGGCGTGGTGCGCGCGTCGTCGCGCAGCCAGAACGCGGCAAAGCCGGTGACTGCCGGCACGCGCACAAACTGCATGCCTGGGGTGCCAAACACCAGCGGGGGCTCGGGGATCCTGCAAAGGTAAATGCATACACACAAGCAGTATAGAAGTTATGGCTTGAGCTTGAGTGTTGCTGGGTCAGGTATGCCGGCTGTATGGAACAGATGCGGCAAGCAGCTGCCTTCAATGGCCAGTGACGCCACTGCATCACTGAGCAGCCTGGTGACGACGTAAATGCTTCTGGCAGGATAGACAGTTGCATGATCATTGTAGCAGAAGGAGCAGCAGTGGGTTCAGCTCGTCCTGTAAATCACTGTTATATCACTTGAATCACTGTTATCACTTGAAGGCTCACCAGGGCGCGGCCTTGCCCAGGGGCCCCAGCGAGGCCTCCTTCACCATCTGGGCCACCTCCTCCAGCGCCCGCTCCTGGTCGCTGGCAGCACCGCTGAAGTGGCTGTCAGCATCATGCCACTCCACGTCAGAGTAGGCGTTGCTGCTGGCGCGCTTCAGAGATGAGCTGAGGGCAAACTTGCGCGGGCTGCTGCTGCGGCGCGACATGCTGCCAGCCTTGCGCGGCGAGCCTGAGCTGTGTGCTAGGACTAAGTCCAAGCTGTGCCGTGCTGGCATGGCACCAACCTGGGAGTGGCCGCTGGTGCTGCATGCCAGGCTGCTGCTGGCCTGCTCTGTGATGGCTACGCCGCTGCCAGCCTCGCTGCCTGCGCCCCCGAAGCAACACAGCAACCCACGTAGGCCCCGCCTGCGTGGGTGCTGCTGTTGCGCAAGTGCTTCATACTGCGGAGTCGTTGGTGATGCTGGCTGCGCTGTCACTACTGCTGCTTGACTGGCTGCAAGCTCGAAAGGGCTAACAGAATCCTGACTGGCAGGTGACACTGCTGCTGCTGCCATAGTGGATGCCTGTGCACAGCTGCCACCAGTACCACGAGCAGTGGCCGCTAGGTTCTGGTGTTGTCGATTGGGATAATATGGAATCAGCCCTTGAGAGCGCACATCAAATACATGGCAGGCTGTATAGATGGCACTGCCCTCGGTGAGCTAGCCGTGGCCCACCCAACAAAATCAAACAACAGGTAATAAACTGGTATGATGGGATGGGTGTAGTTGTGAACCAACAAGTAAAGAGTGATGGCAGCAATTGATTGCAGCGACTGGAAAGGTCTGTATCAAGATAGGTCTGCAGATTCACGACACACACCTGGAATCGTGATCACTTGCAACTATAAGGAGTGTCGGGAGCCGCGCAGGTGCTTTGTCGCTCCCTTATGCCATACCTTCTGCCGGTTCGCTGTCTGACGGTCCCAGAATACCGTTGAAGCACTAGAACACTCTACTGATCACACAGCTTCTTTTAAGACACGATCTCAATATATTGCGGGCTTGGTCGCACTGCTACTCCCCTGCCGATGTTCATGTTGACCACTACTCACCAGCCCACCACCTGCAGAGCAGCTGGCTGCTCTGCCAGAGCCCATGCACGCAGTGCATGCCACAGACAAGCATTCAACAGTCGTATCAAAGCTTTACCTCAGACGAGCAATACACGCACCACTGACGGCAGCAGCAGCAGCAGCAGCAGCACCACTGCCAGCAGTAGCAGCAGCACTACTGGTGTAACATCGGCCCTGCTGCAGGCAAACAGGCAGTGGCTGCAGCATGCGCTGGACAACAAGCTAGTCGATGCAGAGACAGGCTGCACCGTGGTGCTTGTCGGGGCATGCTTCTTTGCACCTCTGCAAGAGCAGCTTGTGCAGGCTGCGCTGCAGCAAGTTCAGCCCGACTACATTGCAATCGAGCAGCCAGCAGACGCAACATCTGCAGAAGGCCAGCCAGGCGTGCTGCTGCCACACCCTGGATACAAACCCTGCTAGACAACGAAGATGCGCTGCAGCCGGCACTGCGCAGGGGCTTGGCAGCAGCTGGCAGCACCCAGCAGCAGCAACCCCAGCTAACACTGGAGCTGCAGCAGCTTGAGCAGCAGCTGCTGGACATAGGCCACCCAGCCGCTAAGGTTGGGCGTGACATCATGGACCCCTGGGAGACCTTTGGCTTCTATGGGGCCCTGGACCTAGCAAGGGCGCCTGCGGTGCTGGTGCCTGTGCTGCAGCGCTGCGGCTTCCTGCCTGGCCTAGAGCTGCTTGCTGCTGCCACGTACGCGCTTGGACAAGGTGCGTGCTGTGCTGCTGTGGTGGTTTTGGTGAGAGAAATAGGCTTGGTCAGCTGGGTGCAGGGATTGCTGCACACCTGCGGCAGCCGCTGGCCTGACAGCAAGCTCTGTGCCGGCTGTGGTGATTGCCATGCAGAGAGAGATGCCGCAGGTTGTTCCCTACTGTGTTGCGTCAGTGTTGTTGCGTAACTGCTACAGTTCAACTGCCTGTGCTGCACTCTTTGCGCATTGTAGCCTGAGTTTAGGGATGTTTGTCCATGTGCGCCTGCTGCAGGTGCCGCGCTGAGCTGCGTGGACGCGTCACTCAAGCTGCAGGAGGCCTGGGTCAAGACCCTGCTGGATAACTTCACAATGGATGAGCAGCATGTCAAGGCATACCAGCCAGCCAAGGACCTGGCAGCAAATGAGCAGCTACTGCCACCTGCTGCGCTGGCATGGGACAGGCAGATGGCAGCAGCGGCGCAGCAGCTGCAGGCAGCCGTGCAAGCTGGCGCAGCCGATGCATGGCAGGCGTCGGCCGAGCAGCAGTCGCTGCTGCTGTTCAAGGTCAGCAGGGCCACTTCAGCAGCAATGCTTGCACCCTGTCCGGCGCAGGAGGCAATGCAGCGGCTGCAGCGGCTGCAGCCGCTGAAGTGGGCCCACTTTGCATTACGGCAGCGCTACATGGCGCGTCAGGTCAAGGAGCTGTGTGCAGCAGCAGCAAAGGCTGCTGGCCTGCAGCCCTCTGTCGCTGTCCGGCAGCAGCAGCAAGCGGAGCAGAGTTCTTCATCATCATCAGCAGGCAGTCAGGGCAGGGAACCTGCAGTTGCAGCAGCAGCAGGCAAGGTGCCGACAGTATTGGTAGTTGTGGGCAGGCAGCATGTGCACGGCCTGCAAGCCATGTGGCAGGATGCTGCCTCGCCGCTGTGGCGTGACAGGATGCCTCGCAGCTTTGCTGAGTCAGTTGTGGAGCGCGGCGGCGCCGATGACAGCACTGCTGACACGGCTGGCAGCACTCAGCAGGCAGGCAGCGCAGCAGCTAGTCAGCAGGAGCCAGGCAGTGCAGGATGAACAGGTGGAGCACTGCATCACCATGTCACCAGTTTAGGTCCAGCCCATGCTCCAGGAGCTGTAGCCAGGCTGCAGCCATTTTCCTTCTGAGGAAGTGCATAGCGCTGCAGCTAACACGTGTTGTTCGCTTTGCTGCCACAGCAAAAGTGTAACATATACAAGCTGTCGGCCTGCGACGGCTGTGTTGCTAGCCTAGCCGGCGGACAGCAGTGTTGCTGCGAGGTGCAAGACACATGTTGCTCTGGTTGCTCAGCTGGCTGACAACCGCAGCTCTTGCACTAGGTTGCACAGAGGCGCGCTTTTGTTGTACGTACTACGACAGTATACTGTCCTCTGCTTTGCACACCTCGTCAGCGGCACTGACTGGCTTGCCCCCTGGGGGCACTGTTGTGCGCGCTGCTTTAGCGTAGAGAGCAAGTGGCAGCTGGTGGGCACCTGCACAGTGCGTGGTAAAGGGCGCCGGCTTCGGCTCGAATGCTAAATGTTAGCCGTAAAGGTGGCGGCTGCCGCTAGTAGAGGGCAAGTTGTGCAGACTTGAAGCTTACAAACCAGCGCCACCAAGAGCAACTGGCAGCTTGAGCACCCAGACAGGCCATGCATGCTGGCGCCTTGTACAACACATGTGTTCAGCGCAACCACCAGTGGGCCTCGCAAGCTGACGGGTCACACTGTGCATGATGCTGTGATCAAAGAAAATTGCATGCACAGTGCATGGCAATTGAACAGCGATAAACAAAGAGCAAACACATATGGCCACAACGCTGATGCATGCCATGTCTATCATGTGGGCAGGCATGCAACAGCAGTCTCCTTTTGCAAGTCGAACAGTGCACCTCTGCCATACACAGCTGTACTACAGCATTGTTATGTTGACATGTCCGGCAAGGTAAGACCAGCCAAAAAGGAGTACAGCAGCGAAGGAAGTGCCCACGTCAATGGAAGGCAGCATGCAACTCATGTACTTCAAGAGCATGCCTGGCACAACCGATCTCGCGAGTTGCAGAGAACCCCCTGTATCCAAGCACACGACAGCAGCAGCATCGCGCCGCCATGCAAGATAAACCAGTTCACACCGTGTACTCTAACTGCGTACAGCCCACTTGTCAGCCTGACTCAGCAGCATGCGCACAGAAGCGCATCAGTGTGCTTCCATGACCACAACCCGCTGTCGTTGCTGACACCAGAGGACACACCCAACCTGAGTAAGAAGGCACGCACAAACACCGCTGGCATGCACAGACCGGCAATACCGCGACATGCCTACATCTGCAGGTCGTGACCCCATCAACAGGCAGCTCCCGCATCCCACACACAACACACAGAGAGACCCGCACACAAAGCCAAGGCAACACCCCATACCCCCACCAAACAGGCTGTGCAATCTCAGCACACAGGCAATCGAGCAGACCAGCTGCACTTGCAGACTGCCACCAAACCTCCAACCGCTGCCAGGTTGGTTTCATTGCTGCCCCTGATGCGTGCACATGTGCACATGCCCCATCTGGCTGACAGTCTGGCTGCCACAGCTCACCAACAATGGCCTGTAATCAGGCAGAGGTGCTGCGCAAAGCATCAGCAGGTGTGCAGGGCGATCCAAATGCTCGAGCCAGCAGCAGGCAGGTGCCGGGGAGTGGGCGGTTGCCGATCAATGCCACCAGCTGCTGCCTGCGCCGCTCAAGCCGGTGCCAAAGCAAGTTCATGCTGCATATATAGCAAAATCTGCTGTAAGAGATGCATTGGCATAATCAAACATGCTAACGAACACAGCAAGCAGCCACCAGCTACTGCTCTTGCTCACCACCAGCTGACTTTGTCCCACTGCTGCTGCTGCTGCTGCTGCTGCCGTTGGCACTTAGGGCGCCACTGCCTGCAGCACCGGCCGCACTCCCGCCTGCACTGCTGCCGCTGCTGCTGCTGCTGCTGCTGCTGCTGCTGCTGCTGAAGCCTCCCCAGCTCACTGAGCGCTCAAACTCGCCCTTCAGCTTGTCCAGCAGCAGCTCCGCGTCGTCCCGCTGCAGCTTGGCATTGACATCGTCAATCTCCATGCCCATGCTGGCGCTCAGGTGCTCGTATGCCTCGCGCTTGTGACCCAGCCGCAGGTGCGTGCGCCCCAGCTCAACCCTGGATGCAGCAGCGCAGGGCACAACAGTGCAACACAGTTAGCAGGTAGCGGCAAGTCCAAAGAGCTCCAACAGAATTAGAAGCAGATCAAGTGTTAGGAAGTTGGCAGGTAGCAAGGTGGCAGAGGGCCGTCCCAGCTCAACCCTGGCGGCAGCAGCACAGGCCACAACAGTCGCAGCACAGCAGCGCTTGCGGCGGTGAGTTTTGCGTTGGAGTGCCATATAGCACGGGGCAGGGGATCAACCCACCTTGCAGCTGCAGTACAGCCACCAGCTACAAACACACCACAACAGCAGGCGGCCGGCTCACCTGTGGATGAGCCGTGTGGGGTTGAGCGCCACGCAGGGGCTCCAATGTTTACAACCCACAGAGGTTCATAATATCATTGCATACTGTGCACACCCACAACAGCAGGCAGCATGCGCACCTGTGGATGAGCCGTGTGGGGTTGAGCGCCACGGCCGCCTCAAACTCGCTCAGCGCGTCCTCAAACTTGCCGGGCGCCAGCGCCGCGCCGTACACCAGCCTGATGAGCTGCCGCACCACAAAGTTGATCTGCGCCATCTCGAAGTGCCAGCGGCCCATGAGGTGGTGCGCCAGGTCGTTCTCCGGCTCCAGGGACAGCGCGGTGCGCGCAGCCTCCTGCGCCTCCTTGGCCAGGCGCACCTGCAGCAGCAGCAGCAGCAGCAGCAGCAGCAGTTGTAGCAGCAGAGGCGGCATGATAGACGGGCTGTCTGGAATGTGTTCAGAATGCAGAATGTGCGGCCTTGCACGTTGCCAGTGCCACGTTTGCCAGTGCATGGCAGCTCAGTAGACAACTGGTGAGAACTGGCAGGTGGCAGGCAATGCAAAAAGGTTGGCCTAAATAGCAGATGCAGGCGCCGTTGGGGTTGGGTGATGTGGACATGCTGTTGCATCACGGCTGTTCACAGAGAGTTTGCTGTGCATGCGGCTGCCTTTAAACAACAGCAGCACGCACCTTGGTCTTGTTGTCACTGAACAGCGCCAGGCGGCCCCTGCTGACACAGCTGGCCATGTAGCCACCAGCAGCCTGCAGGCAGGCAGGTGCAGCACAGCAGAGACTACAAGCTCAGCCACTGACACAGCAGCAGAGCACATTGCACTGTCCATCGCGTGCCACGACTGCTGCATCCACGCACTGCGGCGTTTTTTACGCAGTGCTGCAATGAACAGGCGCCTGTTGCTGCATAGGCTGCACGTCTACCTGGACAGCACAGCACCGCCCTGGCTGCAGGACCAAACCATTCTGCTTATTCTCTAGCCAGCTGCAAGCAATCATTACACACCTTGGGAGCCATGGTGATGGCGCGCTCAGCATACTCGATGGCCTTGGTGTTGACCTCCTGAATCTGCTCCACAGTGGCGCCATCCTCATACGTCAGATCGCTCCACTGCTTGGCCAGGCGGCAGATCAGCTCCACGTCATCAGGGTCCAACGTAACAGCGTTGATGTAACAAGCTAACGCCTCCCGCAGCTCCATCTTCGCCTCTGCCACTACCCCCCGCGACACCCACTGCCGCGCTGCCTCGCTCGCCTGCCGCGCCTGCTGCTGCTTCGCCTCCGCTGCTGCTGCGTCTGAGCCGGCCGCTTGCTGCCGCTGCCACGGCATGCGCGGCCGCCACGGCGCCTGCCGCTGCTGCTGCTGCTCGCCGTCCTGCTGCCGCCCGCCGTGCTGCTGCTGCTGTTGTAGCGCTGCCATGCCGCGCTGCAGGTTTGCTACATGCACCAGCAGCTGCGCCCCCAGCAACCCTAGCAGCCTGCCTGCCTCTCCATTAAAGGCCCTGCCTAGTGCTCGCAAGCCTGGCGGTTGGCTCATGCCATCCTGCGGCTCTGCTGAAGCTACCATTGCACGTGATGACACGCCATTGTTGCTGCTGCCGTTGCTGCCATACTGCACGCCTGACTGTTGCCGTGCTTGCTGCTGCTGCCGTGGTGGCCATACGCTTGCGCCTTGTTGCTGCCCAGACTGCGATTGCTGCTGCGGCAGCTCAAATCGGTCGAGCTGCACGTGTTGCTGTGGCTGCTGCTCCTTGCTGCTATCGCTGCTGCTCGAACCTGTATCTGGTAGCAGGGCCAGCGTAGCCAGCTGGTTCGGCTGAGCAGCGCTACAGAAGGTAGTGCTGCTGCTGCCTGCAGCCTGTGCTGGCTCATGGATGCCAAGCGCATTAGAGCATTGACCCAACATCCAGCTCCATGGCGCCTGTTGCGCTTGCTGCTGCTGCCGCTGAGCAACAGATGTCTGTATATGTGCTAGCAACAGCGTGCCTGGCTGCTGTCTGCTGCGTCCCGAGTTCCGCCTACTGCTGCTGCTGACCCCAGTGCTGCTGCACTGCTGCTGTGAGCCTGTAAGCAGCAGCCGTGGCTGCCAAGGGTGCTGAGGCTCCTGCTGCATTCTGGCCAGCCCTGCCAGCAATGCTGTTGCAGCCCGTCAGCGCCAGTGCTGTGGGTGACTGAACACCAGCTGCTGCCTGGCTGCAGACACTGCATATACGCAGCAGGCAACGCAGCTGATTTCCGTCAGATAGCTGTAAAGCACTGGTGGTAGTCACTAACAAGCCGAATATGCACTGTGGAGAGCGCTAACGCTCTGTGGTCCATCTGATAATGCAGTAAATGCATGCAGCATAAGCAGCTGCGTATCAGACATAATCATACACAGAAACTGATTATGCAAGCATGCCGCGGTGGGCAGGGGCTGCGTGCAGCAACAAAGCACATGTGAAGCCTGCAGGAAACTGCAACTGGCACAGACTCACCAGGCACGCAAAGGCCACTAACAAGCCTCTATCAACTCTCGGTAGTTACGATTGCTCAATATGTACACACGGAGGAGAGCATTGCGTGGAACGGAAAAAAGCTGCTCATGCCCCTCTGGCAGCTTCCCGGGCTGGTCTAGCTCCGCCTTTCCTGTTTCATGTAGACAAGCTGTACATCGGCAACAAAGTATGGTTTCAGGTGGGAGCCCTCGTGGACTGTTACCTTGCCGTCCTTGTCAGCTTGTCAGCTTGTAAGGGACCGCTGGTGAGCTGCCGAGCGCACCACACACGGCAACCATGGCGCGGCCAAACACCTCATCAGGTCACAATATGAGCATGTACGCCCATCTGACTGCCCCCTCATCCTGCAGGGGGTACGTGCATGTACAGAAGAGTGTCACAGCAGCAGCCACGGTGGCACTGCCAGTGCTTTGCGTACTCTAGCATACTCCTTGCATCTGCACACAGCAGCCCTGTTGATGCCACAGCAGCTCCACACTCCACCAAACCCAACCACTAGCACCGGCTCTATGATCGGCTGCAGAGTCGCAGCCATCATCAGCGCAGTTCTTGCTTAGGAACGGCCATGATCGCCATGCTGCCAGCAGCAGCGCCTCCACCACCCTGCTGCTCCTGCTGCACTTCACCCATCTCCGCCTGCTGCTGCTGCTGCTGCTGTTGCTGCTGCTGCTGCTGCTGCTGTGGCTGCCTGATGCTCACAGTCTTCTCTGCCCGCTCCCCGCCATCCTGGTGCGGGTCCAAGTCCACATGATCCTCGATGCCCGACAGCGCGCCACCCTCAGCAGCGCCACCAGCACCTGCTGGCGGCTGGCTGGCCTGCAGTGCAGCAGCGCACTGCGCCAGCAGCTGACCCTCCTCTGCCTCCGCCTCACGATCCTCCGGATCCAGCTCCGCATGCTGCTGCTGCAGCCGTGTCAGCAGCTGCAGCAGCTCCTGTTTGCCGCTGTGCTGCTGCACCCACTGCCAGGCGCGCGGCTCAGCTAGCAGCGCAGCCAGCACAGACAGCGCAGCCTGGCGCATGTCAGAGTCTGGCGCAGCATCCAGGCAGGATGCAAGCTGCGGCACCACGCCATACTCTGCTGCAGCCAGCCTGTCAGCCGGGTGCTTCAGCAGCATGTAGTGCAGCAGCGCCAGCACCTTGCGCGTCAGGCGCCGCTGCTGGCTGCGCTGCTGCAGCCGCTGCTCCTCTGCCGCTTCCTCATCTCCCCCTGCATCACCTGCTGCTGCTGTGCTGCTGCTGCTGCCGCCTGGCTGCTGTCCTGCACTGCTGCCGGCCTCTGCTTCACCTGCTGCTGCCTCGACTGCTGCATCTGTGCCGCTGCAGCCCAGCAGCGCCATCAGCTTGGTCAAACCACCGGCCAGCCTAAACGCCTCCAGGCCAGGCCCATAGTGCCTCACCAATGCTGACAGCGCCAGCACTGCTTTCGTCCTCACCACCACACTGGGGTCTGCCAGCAGGTTCAGCAGTGGAGGCAGCGCGCCACCCTCCATGAACCAGCGCTGCACGGGTGGGTTGTTGGCCATGCAGGTGGCGGTGATCTCTGCTGCGCGCCAGCGCAGGGAGGCGTGGCTGCTGGCCATGAGGGACAGCAGCGTGGGCAGCCCGCCAATCTTGTGCAGGTCTGCGGCAGCAATAATACGGATGTGCGACAGTGCAGCGGGGACACAATAGGTTGGCAGCTGCCCCCAGAGGCAGAAGCACTGAACATGCAAGGCAGGCTGGCACATCGTGTCCAAGTAGATGGTGCCCAGCTGCTGCACACGGCCCCTGACGTTGCTGCAAACAGGGTAGCTAGGCCTGCACAGACGCAGGTCTCCCACCACACCAGGTGTTCATGCTCTTTCGTACGCCGCATAAGCACCTCCAATGCTGCACTCTCACTCTTACTTGCTTCCCTTGCTTCCCTTTCTGTCTGCCAATGTACCTCCTCGACCTCCCTCGCTCAGCCCACCTCGTGCACAGTCAACGCTCTCCACGATGTCCATCAGCTCATCACACAGCGCCTCCTTCTCAGCCAGGCTCAGCCCGGCAGCTGCTGCACTGCCTGCTGCCGCCTCTGCGCCCTGCTGCTGCTGCTGCTGGTCGGCAGCTGGCTGGCCCTCATCGCTGAGTGCGTGCTTGATCTCCTTCATGCGGTCTGCAAAATCCTTCATGAACTCCTGCAGCGCATTGTCCAGCCTACACAGGGAGCCACAGAAGCAGCAGCAGCAGCATTTGACATGCAGGGATTGGAACATCGTTGCCACTGCGTAATGCACATGGTAGGAATGCCATGGCGTGTGTCATGCAATTGCACATGACATGCGTAATGCACATGACCCTTGCGGGCTTGCAGGCTGCTGCATTACAGCATTTGATGCAGCAGGGCATGCACGCGTGAAAAAGCAGGCAGACTCGACCAGGGTTTGCCAATACTTGCATGCATGCATGAATGTTGAGAAGTACGTGCATGCACACACAGCAACGTATGCTTGTGTCGTGGCAGCTGCTGCTGGTGCTCACCATGCCTTCTTGTCTGCTGGCATCTCCTGGATGTCGCTGGCTCGTGTACCGTCCTGCTGGTGCTGCATGCTCCACTCAAACAGGCCTGCACACACAACACATATATACATGAGCACTGCCTTCCACACTACAGGCAGTGCTGTTGGTTGACGCATCTATGCAATGCGCAACAGCCAGGAACACAGCAAGCATGGTTGCTGCGGTGCTGCTGCTGCCTGTGGTGCAGCTGCTGCTCTGAGCTGCTCACCCTTCCACTTGCCCATGTCCACTGGTTGTCCCATTTTTCTTGCTGTGTCAGCTGTGTGTATACGCCTTGACGCAGAAAGAGATACCACCGCGGCGTCTGCTGTTGCACCACTTCTGGACGGTGCACCTGGAATAGAACGGGTGTGACGGTCTGTGTAGACGACAACTGAGTAGGCAGTATGTGTTATTCAAAGCCTGGCCGCTCTTGTGCCTGGAGCTTTCGAGATTCATCGAGAAGGGTTTGGAAGAACAGTACGGCAACGAGGAACGTGCCCAACCAACGAATGTGTACGAT
The DNA here is from genome assembly GCA_030272155.1 of Tetradesmus obliquus. NCBI lineage: Eukaryota > Viridiplantae > Chlorophyta > Chlorophyceae > Sphaeropleales > Scenedesmaceae > Tetradesmus > Tetradesmus obliquus. The sequence goes on along the minus strand of CP126194.1, from coordinate 5,343,483 downwards.
GCAGAAGGCTCAACGTTGGTGGGTAATGCCTACAACCGCGTTTCTTGCGAGCATATCCAGATCGTAGCTCCTCATTGCTTGGCAGGCAGTACAGGGCCTGTACTGATGCTGATGATCATCATGGCTTGCGGCTGCTCTGGAGCCTCATAATAAAAAATTCACATTAGCTCAAATTAAACAGCGTTATCTGTTGTTTCAGGCATAACTACGCGATCCTCTGTACAAGCGACTTAGCAGTCTGGACTCCTGTTTGCCTGCACACATGTGAAATACCCAGCGTGCCTTGCTGAGCATGGTCTTCCACTCAGCCACTGGCGATCTTACTACTCAGGTGTAACGTGGTCAAAGTGTAATTCCAGATGCTTGGGCAACGTGATGTTGCTGGTGTGTCAGACATGGTGGACGGCAACCGTCCTGTCATCCATGACGCAGTGCCACACCCTCACGTGAAGCTATGCTTGTTGTGAATGCCAGGCAGTAGACACAGTTTCGTTGGTATCCCTGTTACAGCCAGAGGCTCAATGGACACGGATCGGCAAGATACGGAAAGCTGTCATTTCAAGCCCCAAACAATCGTGGGTTGTGCTCACTGAGCACTTGCAGTGCTGCGCCGGCCCGACCCGGAAACATTTTGACCATATACTTACATTCTTAGCAATCCGTGCACCTTTCTGGTCAGCCCTTCAGCGCTGCATAACTCTCGGCTCTTCCTCGATACGCCAACTGCGTCTGTCGTCGGACCGTGCTTTCAACGTGGGCGACCATGATCTTAAAAGTGCATCAACAGCCGTGCTTACGGAATCATGGGAACAGTGGCGGAGCTGCAGCAGTTGCAAGGCAACGCGTCGTGGCACGCTTCCTGTTCAGTGGGCTGCTGCAAAGGAGGCATGATGTAGCGCAGTTTGATTCAGACCCACAGGCCGCTGACGAGTGCAGCAAGTACGAAGCGATGCTGCGGGTAGGTGTAAGCAACAGCAGCAGCAACAGCAGTAGCACAGCATGGCAACAGTGGCAGCCAGCATCCACATTGTTAGGAGTTGTACATACACCATGCTGTGCTATATCTTCAGCAAATGCGTCGTACCTCTGGCAGTAAGCAACTGCGCCGTGCTATGGGCTGCCAGCAGCAGAGCTATTGAACTTCCATCTGCAACTGCTGCTGCATGTTCTGCGAACTGTAGCGGGGTGAGCTGTGCACCTTCCAGGCCCCTCCAGGGCAAGCTTTTGGACGTGCTGGCCGCCGTGCCACCTTGGAGGACGGGGAGCGTGCGCTGGAGTGGTGCGTCGAGGTGTGCAGCACACTGCACAGCCTGACTGGCATGACTCACCACCGACCCTAGCGCTTGCAGGAAACAACACTACAGCCTCCACAGCAACAGCGCTTGCTGCCAGAGTCAAAGCCCGCCAGCTATGCATATACAGCAGTCAGGCGCCGCACGTTGTACTCACGTGGTTGGGGTTGAATGTTTTTGTGCAGGCGCGCCCCGAGGACCTGCAGGCTCGCGTTCTGCAGCTGCGCAACCTGATGACGCAGGGCATGGGCCGGGAGCGCGAGGTGCCCCACAGAGCCATCACAGCCCTGCAGGAGGCAGGTGCGTGCGTACGTGTGCTTAACTGTGCTGCACGTGGCTGTCCGTCTTTTGTGCTGCTGTCAACCAAGTGTGGGGTGTTGGTGCAGTACAGAGAGGATCCGGCTTTGTCGTTTTGCCAGAAGGCACAAGCTATTGGTCATGTTTTGCAAGTTGCTAAGTTACTAGCCGCATGCGTCTCCATCGGCATGACAGTTGCTGCATCGTGCTGGTGGTGGGCTGCTTGTTTCGACATGACTCTGTTGCTGCTGTGCTACAGGCGTGTCAGGCTGCGATGTCAGCAGCAGCTGCTACATCAAGGTCCTGCAGATAGCCCTGGTGAGCAACAGCACACAGCACAAACCTTGTAGCTCAGCTGCTGTTGTTTGTAGGTCCACCATCGGCAGTCCTGAGTGCCTGCATGCAGGGATCCGTGCTCGCCAGCAGTGCAGAGTGTTATAGTGTTAGCAGCGCGGCGCACCTGCCGTGGCACTTCATACAGTACACTGCATACTGTTTGGGTCGTGTCGAATCGTGCTTCTAAGCTCTAGTCAACCAAACGCAACTTTTTTTGCTGCTGCTGCTGCTGTGACTCTTTCTGGCCTGCAGCTGGGCTTCAAGGCACTGCAGAAGCAGAAAGTGGAGGGAGCCAGCATCCCCCAAGACCCCGCCTACCCCGCCTACACCAACCCCACCTTCCTGGCAGCAGCAGCGGCAGCGGTACCAGGCATGGCGGGGGACCTGCTGCGCCTGGCGGAGCGCATGCAGCGCCACCTGTGCAGCAGCGGCCCCGAGGGCCGGCGGCGGCTGCTGGCCGACCGCAGCTACATGTCGTGCATCGACCTGCAGTTTGTGTCGGGCGAGCACCATGCAGGCGGGGGTGAGGCGGCAGGCATGATGGTGGTCAGCCCCAGAGAGCTGGAGCAGGCACGCATCTGGTGATGGCGAGTGCTGCTGCTGCTGCTGCTGCTTGTGGGGTTTACGTTGCTGACGTCAGCAACGCGGAGGTGTGTGCTGCGACTGGCAGTGGCACAGACGCTACGCACAGTTGAGTGTGTGCTGTGGCAGTTGAACTTGCACTACGCCTGGCAGCTTCTAGTTGTGGTGGGCTGGTGCAGGCATGGTGGTGGTGAGCCCCATGGAGCTTGAGCCCGCATCTAGTGATGGCGAGTGCTGCTGCTGCTTGTTGGAACGGCGTGTGCTGTGGCTGTGAAGAGTGTGCCACATCTGGCACCTGTGATTGTCAGGGGCAGGTGCGACCTGCTGCTGGTGTACAGCACACATTATTCCCTGTGTATGTTTATGTTGCTTGTTACACAGGCCCCTGCCTGCATGTTCACACGATCAAAGAGCTTGCTACACTTAAGAAAAGGAAGAAAGACAATCATAGCAGCGTATCCTTGGGTATGCAGGTTGGTTGGCACATACAAATGTTCACATGCATGGCTTGTCACCTTGACGTCACAGCTGGATTGATTGGCAATGACCACCACATGTACAGTGTAATCAGCCATCACGTGCACCAGCACCTGGCGGCCCTTGCGTGTTGAGTGTTTTGGCGCATTGTGCAACCATGTATCATAGTTACGCGCTCGTGAGCAGCTGGCATTTGCTCCAGGCTGGGATTGGCACACACCGGTACATGCCGGCTGACAGCTGGCTGTGTGGTGTGTTGGCAGGTATTGGTGATGAGGTGGGGGTGGCCTATTGTTGTGGTGGTGTGGGAGCGATCATATCTTGTGGTGGCGGTGGCGTTTGTGGTGGTGCTCCTAGCGTGTCCTGCTGGGCAGTGGCTGGCGATGGCTGCCTCAGCAGCTGGATGCAGTTATCATCAAGAATATAATCAACTAGCAGCATTGCCCACCCGTCTGCAGGGTTTGTGCAGCGGCGCGTGCTTTGCACTGCACCAGCGGCCAAGTTTTTGTCATCAGTGGGACTAGTGTGCAGCTGCCCAGTAGGCGAGGCGTTGAGCTTGTCATAGCCTTGCCTGCGCTGTACACCCTGGTTGCGGCGTCACGATGTGCCGTACCCCTGAGGGTGTAGATGCTGGCAGGTTCGCACACACATGATGATGTCTTTACTATCGTGCGCAGCAAGCACTTGGCGCTCCGAAGACAGCGACTTTGGTGGCAGCTGCTGCATGCCATGGTGTGGACTACAATGAGTGCCCTTGCTGGCTATGCGAGCGCCTGGGGCCATACATATGTGTTGATGTGATCACACATGGTGGTTTTGCAGCAGGTGCTGATATATTGATCAGCGTAGCATGTTGCGTGCCTGCGAGGTACGGTCAATGACTGCATCGCCTGGCTGCTGCACTACGGCCGTATGCACTGCTAGGCCATGCCTGGGGTGGCTCAGGCCTCTTTTGGGCCTCGACAGCCAGGCAATTGTGAAGTCAGAGAAGCGCAAGGCATGCACCACATGCATGTTCGTGCACACGCATGGCATTAGACTCTGAAGTTGAAGCAGCCATGATGGCCTGGGGGCGCCGTCTAGCTATGTGAGTATGCATGATGTTGCATTGTGCTTCAATGCTTGTAAATGTATGCAATCGGCAACTTTCTTTATATGGCAACGTGCCATGTCACACGGCAGCACACTGGACACACTGTCAGCCAGAGCTCTCCAGGCGCCCCCATGTTGAAGGGTGTACCTAGTACGGAAGTGTTCATGCACGCCATGTGCCTGTCACGGGCACGGCTTCTGTTCTTGACCTATGCGTCAAAGGCTTTGACCTGACTTCTCAGCATCAACTCTTGCCTGGAGCGCGGTGTGTGCGCGTGCCACGCAGTGCATGCGGTGCTGGCAGCCGCCTGCTGCTTTGTGTACTTTTCGGCAGGCTTGGCAGGTGCCCTTTTGCGATGAATTCCAACTGATACTTAATAATGTGTGTTGCATTTTGGGTTCTGTCTTGTGCTCGTCACATGAACAGCCTTTTTTTGCAGTGGTTGCAACAGGATCTGTTGGCATCTCCAATAGGGCAGGTCTACAACAATCGGCGTGAATGGCAAGCAGGCGGTGGTTGTTTCAGCTCAGGCCAGGCGCATACAGGTGGGCCGCGCAAAGCTGCAGTGCTCGCAGGATCAACTGCAATCTGGCGGTTTACCTTGAGTTGGACCCCAGCCGAGGGACAGCTTAGGATCAATACAAGGACATGCACACCGTAATGGCCCAAGTTACGTGGTGTGACGGTTTTTCCACCAGCGAGAATTCTCGCTCGTTCGAACGAGACCAACAACGCTGCTGAAACCAGTGCGTCGTCAAACTGTCGTCGTTCGGATCCAGCACGGATAGCCTGATGTCCTCGCTGAAGCTGCTATCAGCCAGTGCTGTTATTGAAGGCGTCGAGCGATATACACTGAAAGCAAAAAAACCTTATCCAAGGCAGCGGACTGTTCCTGCACATGCTGGACAGCCCTGAACCAGTCAGCACAGCCTGCGGCGCTGCTGCATTGCATCAGCTGGTGGCAGAAGGTGCCATACCCATGGACTCCTGCCTGGAGCCGCTGCTGCAGACCATAAGGCAAGCCACCAGCAGCTTATCCAGCACCAGCAGCAGCAGTCGCGCTCCACAGTCAGAGCCGCATGTGCTGGCCACCCTGCGCCACGCCCTCGCAGCCTTGGCAAGCCGCAGCATGAAGGAACACATCACCCCAGTCACACTCCCAGTGCTGCTGCAAGTGCTGCAGCTGCCGAGGGTCATATATACTCCGCAAGCCAGCCGCGAGGACAGGTTATGGCAAGGCAGCAAGGACAGCGCGCTGCGTGATGCGCAGGACAGGGCGCTGTCCATCCTGGAGGGCTTTGCTCATGACACAGCTGGCAAGCTGGCCTTTGCTGCTGCAGGGGGCATTAAGGTCTTGGTGGCGGGAGCAGAGGGTGCCACTTGGTTCCGCTGCTCCGACAGTGACGGCTTGAGCTTGCTGTGCGACTTGACGAAGGACCCGGCAGTCTCGAAGGCAGTGGTGGAGGCAGGAGCTGTGGAGGTTCTGCTGAATGAACTGAGCCCTGATGACGTTGATGATGTAGACGCTTGTTTGGCAGCGCATGCATTGGCGCGGCTGGCAGCAGCCCCGCATGGCAGCAGAGCCATTGCAGCAGTGCGTGGCGGAATCAAGTGCATCCTTACAACCCTGTCAGCAACATACAATCAGTACTCTGAAGAAGCAGGCTTTATGTTCCAGGGTTTGTCACTGTGCCTGTTCCACCTGGCCCATGATGCATCCAGCAGCCGCGCACTGGACGCTGCTGGGGGCTTGCCACCCTTCATCCGCTGCATGCTGGACGCTGGCTTGAATGAGCAGCAGGCAAAGGCAGAGCTGCGTGACAGGTGCATTGCTGAGGCCATGAGCAGGCAGTCCTTCATTGCGTTTTTGGGCTTCGACCCCCGCGCATCACTTCATGATTCAGACAACTACAGCGATTAGCACTGTGGGGTTGCCTTGGTTTGGGGCAGCTGAGTTGACTGTTGAAGGGGCTGCCGTAACATCGCTTGGTTGCAATAATATCATATTATTAGGCATGATGCCTGGAGCTGTTGGTACGGTACATATAGCTTACTGAGCTCACACACAGGCGACAGGAATGGTACCATTCACTGGTGGCGTATTGTTGCCATGTGTATACAGTAGGGGCCTGCAGCCTGCGGCTTGTGTGCATGCTGCACCTGCCAGTGCTTGGCTGTTGGACAGTTGCAGTTGTCGGCCGGGCATATGCACATGCATGTTGATTGCGAGCTGCGTAGTGTTGTCGGCTGGGCAAGGTAGCTGCCAGCCATGTGGGCTGATCAATTTTACAACCACAGTGATAACAGCTCTCCGTCTCACAGCACAAAAGGGTTGGATTGATGGGCACTGCTTGTGGGTTCTTCATTGGACTGGGGCTGCAATGGTTGTGCTACATTTGCAGCTCAACTTTGCAGTGCGTTGCAAAATTACAGAAGCTGTAACGAACACAACCAGGCTGATCTACAAGAAGTGAATGGATGTCACACCGCAGACTACACAGCAGCACAGAGAAAACACTTTTGTCAATTACTGTTGAACTCGCTACTGACATGCACCAGGGGGCTTGCACAGCCAATGCGCAACATGCTACAGCTGTACAGTACACGCAACCAAGAGTAATCAATGTTGGTTCTTGCCGCATGCCAACAATTGCCTCTGTTATTGCAGCAGGCTTTGCACAACCAACACGCCTGCGTCACACACTGCCATGCACACACATGACAGCTCGGCACAGCATGCAAGTGGCGCAACCTGCAAGTACAGTGTAGAAAATTAAAGACGAGAAACCTCTGCGCACTGCATTGCACGCTATGATGCCACGCACACTCGATGGCGCGTGCAGACCTACATATCAAGAACTGCCATCTAGCAGCGTTGCAGGTTAACCTGCCAGGCTGGCAGTATGCAGGCAGGCTAGCAGTGCGTGCTGGCTCAGCGCTGATGGTTGTGCCAGCCAGCACGGCACAACTGCTCACTGCAGGAGCCTAAGCTGTCCTGTGATATCTGTGTCCAAGCCCCGATGCAGCTCCTGCCGTTCTGGAAGCTGGTGCTGAGCCGGAGCTGCACATCGGCAGTGATTAGCTGCAGTGAACCCTTCAGGTTGTGCGAGTCGGTTCAAAGGGCCCTATAGATACGTAACATCGCCGTAGAGAACACACAACACGAACAACGAACTTTCAGCTCTGCTTGCGTGTTCAACCAGCGTTCGGGCTTGCCCTGCTCTGTCCCGCCACCAGGAACCGCTCACAGCAGTTTTGTGCGCCTGCGTCTCGCAACGCTCTAAAACACCTTCAACAATTAGATACATTAGAACAGCTACTTATTCTGTGTTTGGGTCCGACACAGCGGCCGACACCATGCTGCAGGCGGGAAGACATAGCATGGGCAACAGAGCCGGTGTAGCGGCTTCTACAGCAAATCAAGCAGCTCTACAGCAGGTAGAAGACTTGCTTCAGGCCGTGAACAGAGCCAGAGCTGCGGTCGAGGAAGCACAGCGCCCATCAATGTAGCCTGATGTGTGCTGCCATCCTGTCCTCTGGCGCCATTATTGCACTGGTTGCAAGTGCAGCAGCTGCAGAGCCAGTCATTTCAATGACTGGTGACAAAGCCTTATAGTATGCTTGCTCATGAGCGTCTTTCACTTTGTTGCTGGCCTGTGGTCCGCACCTGCATTGCTGCACTGTGTTCATTCAACCCATCTACGCAGGCAGCTCGCAGCCCAGCCCCCAAGCGCAGCACCACCAGCACCAAGAGGAGCAGCACCACCAGCAGCTCGTCCTGCAAGGCAGCATCCCTCTGCCAGGCCACCCTAGTTGATGCCTGGATGGAGCAGCACCAAGAAATGACCCGCCGGTACCTTCAGGAAGAGGCCGAGGTGGCAGCACTAGGGCAGCAGGTTGCCAGCCTGCAGCGGCAGCTGTCCCAGCAGCAGGCAGCTGGTGCAGCGCAGCGGCTCAAGACTGCAGGCCTAGAAGCTGCACATGCAGCAATGCAGCAGGAGCTGGCTGCTGCACACATCAGCAACGCCAGCCTGCAACAGCAGCTCTCCCAGCAGCAGGCGGCTGGCGCAGCACTGCAGCACAAGAATGCAGGGCTGGCAGCTGCATCTGCAGAAATGCAGCAGGAGCTGAGCAGTGAAGTGCAGCAGCACCACAGTTACATTGCAGCTCGCTGAGCCAACTGGCAGCTGAGAAGGCAGCACGTACAGCAGACACCGCAGCACATGCAGTAAGCTCTGCAAAGCAGCAGCCGCAGTTTGACGGCGTGTCTGCTCAGCTGTCAGCATCCCAGCAGCGGCTGCACAGCTGCCACAGCGACCAGAGCCAGCTGGCAACCCGGCCGGGCGAGGTGTTAGCCCGGGCAATGTGCCTGCAGATTGACCTGGCAGCTGACCTGGCAGCTGCTGAAGCCAGCAGGCAGCAGCAGCAGGAGGACGCCAGCAGCCTCAGCAGCGAGCTGTTGCTGCAGATGTGCCGCGCCTGTCAGAGGCAGAGGCGCAGCACGCCATAGATGCAGCAGAGGCTGCAGCAACCAAGATCCAGTACAGCCTCACTGCTGAGACGCTGGCAGCAGCAGCTGACCTGCAGGCCAGCGAGGCAAGTGCGGCTGCCCTGCAGCAGCACCTGCAGCTGGCTGATGCAGTAAAGTCTGGCCTGGCTGTGCAGCTGCAGGCAACTGCTGATGAGCTTGCGAAACTGCAGGGCCCAGGCAGCTGGATTGCGCTGGGTGCACAGAAGGCGCGCATCAGCAGCCGGGAACGCCAGCTGGCACGGGAGCCGGTGTTCAACACCGCAGAAGTTCTGCAGCAGCGGTGAGACCGTGGACCTGCTGCACACCAGCAGCTGGGGCAGCAGCAGCTCAGAAGGGATATTTTTTTGGACCTGCTGCACACCAGCAGCTGGGGCAGCAGCAGCTCAGAAGGGATATTTTTTTACATCTTGGCAGGACACCACACACTGTCAGCAGCAGCAGCAGCAGCAGCAGCAGCAGCAGCAGCAGCAGCAGCAGCAGCAGCAGCAGCAGAGACTGGAGTGTCAGCAGCAGCGATTACAGGGGCTTGATACATAATGACTATGGGCTCAGTTGTGGCATCATACGATGATCGTGGCGGTGACATTTGTGGGCTTAAGCCAGGCTGCCTGCCTCATGGTACAGGTGGGACAGCACGGCCATCACGTGATCTGTCGCTTGGGGATGCGAAGATCTGCTTCAACGGTTTGATGTTGTACATTGAGCTTACTGGGCTACGCGCAGGCAACAGGCATGCTTGATCGTTGCAGTGCATGTACAGGTGGCGGCCTGTGTGCGGGCTGCACTGGCCAGCGATTGCCTCTTGAATGTGAACAAACGTTTGAGATTGCTGGCTGGACATGTGATTGCAATTGAGTACTGCAGCTGTTGTCAGCCTGGCAGGGTAAAAGCAAGCCATTTGGTTCACTCTCTGTGGCAGGCGCAGCGATTCTAGCGCTTAGTTTCATCTGCAAGTGCAGAAGTGTGGCATCAAACTGACGACGGCTTCGTGAAGTTCTTGATCTGTCTGAGGTTGCGACACTGTGGCTGCGTTGTACTGTATCTGAAGCTCAGCTGTATAGTGCATTGTAGATGTTTAAACCCTGTGATGAGTTTACTCAGGTATGTCTCAACTGAAGGGGCTGAATGCAAACAGGTCAGGTTCTGCTTTCTAGTGCGCACAGTACAAGTTGCCGTACAGCGTTACCGGTCAAAAGCCATGAGTCACTCTTACAAGCACAAAGCAAAACGGCTGAGCCACACAAGGCGGCAAACCTCCTTGGTATCAACTATTCACGCTGCCACCAGCGGCACCCACCGACCGTGTACCGAGCAGTCTCTGCCACAAGCACCGCCCTAAACAGTACGGCACCGCCGCACACTCCCCAAACTACGATCAGCACACTGGCCACCCTCACTGCATTGCTGCAACTAAAAACCCTCCAAACTCTCACTACAAGTCGCGCTGTAGTCGGCTCGCTGCCTCACTCGTCCCTCCACCTGCCGCTGGCCACCCAGCCCGCCTGCATGCGCAGCCTATCCCACAGCGCCCCCACACTGTCCAGTGCAGGCCGCACATCCAGGTGCATGGAGGCAGGCACACCCGGCTGCGGCGCGCCGCTGTAGAAGTCGATCACGTAGCGCACCTCGCGCCCGCAGCGGTCAACGACCCAGTCGTGGCGGTCAAACGGCAGCTTGAAGCCCTGAGAGCAGCAGCAGCAGTGGTAGCAGCAGTGGCAGTGCTGGTGATGTTTTTAAGTTGTCTGGCACCAGTGTTACAGCTGCAGCTGTGTGAGGTAGCAAACAGCTGCAGGAGCCGACCTAGTGGTGTCTCGCACCAGCATAGTATGGCAGGACCAGGGTACTGCATGCTCTCCCCTTCACCATCAGCGCCTCCAGCTGCACCAGCATGTTGAGCCTTGTCTGCACACATTGCCTAACATGCCTTCCAGTGCTGCCCAGCCACTACACCAGCACACCACCACCACACCCCAGCCCACGCACCAGCATGCTGAGCCTTGTCTGCACACATTGCCTCACATGCCTTCCAGTGCTGCCCAGCCACTACACCAGCACACCACCACCACACCCCAGCCCGCGCACCAGCATGCTGAGCCTTGTCTGCACACATTGCCTCACATGCCTTCCAGTGCTGCCCAGCCTCTACACCAGCACACCACCACCACACCCCTAGCCCACGCACCAGCATGCTGAGCCTTGTCTGCACACATTGCCTCACATGCCTTCCAGTGCTGCCCAGCCACTACACCACCACAGCACCACCACCACCACACCCCTAGCCCACGCACCAGCATGTTGAGCAGGCGCGCCTTGGGGCTGAACTCATTCGGTTTGCCCTGGAAGCGCTTCAGCCGCGGCGACTGGTTACAATCGCAGGCGTGCAGCGCCTCCCAGGCCAGCACGTGCTGCCAGGCGCGCTCGTTGACCGTGTTGTGGATGGCCACCACGCGCTGCATGTCAGGCTCGTGAGGGTCCCAGCCCTGCGGCAGCGGCAGCAGCAGCAGCAGCAGCAGTAGTAGCAGTAGCAGCAGCAGCAGCAGCAGCAGCAGCAGTAGTAGCAGTAGCAGCAGCAGCAGCAGCAGCAGCAGCAGCGTAGTGTGAGCTGCAGGGGGTTCTGCTGCACCAGCATTTGTGGATCATGTGGTGGCTGCAGCAGCAAGAGGCTGCATGCTTGGCCTATGGGCAGTAGCAGCAGCGCTAGAGCAGGCCAGCTGACATGTGGAGGGAGCTGAGCCACGATGATGAGGTGCGCATCGCAGGAGGGGGACTGAAAACAAGGTTGCGCTGCTGTGTGGTGCAGTCACATGCGCGAAGTGACTGTGCACCACTGCAGGGTCAACATGTGCTGCTTGCTGGCAAGCTGTGCGTGGCTGGAACGGGTGCAAGCGCGGCAGTTCGCAGCAGCAGCTAGCAGACAACATCTGCTGTCGCTGCAGCTGCTGATTGCGAGTACAGCTGGTCACAGGCTGCTGCATTGCTAGAGGACCGCAAGCTTGCATGTGCACAGCTCGCTTGGTCTGCCACTAACAAACAACGTTGGCGTCAGCTGACAGCTGCTGATGCTGATTGCTGGCAGCTGCCTGCCCCGGCCCACCTTGCGCTTCATGGCATTGAAGAACTGCTGCTCTGAGGGGTACATCCACACGTCAGCTGCCGCCTCCTGCTGGTGCTGCGGCAGCTGGCTGGCTGCGATGGGTATGCTGGAGGCCTGCCGCTGCGTGCTGAGGTTGCTGCTGTTGGCTGCTGCGTTGCTGACCACGTCCATGTTGATGCGTGCTGCGTGCTCTGCTGATGCTGCTGCAGAAGGAGAGCTGCATGCTGCACTGCGCTGCGTGCTGCTGCTGCTGCTGCTGCTGCTGCTGGAGGGAGCTGCCACAGGGCAACCTACGGAGGTCGGGCAGATCCAGCAGCAACAGGTCAACCAGTTCACATGTTTCATGCATCATACAGTGTAGTATTGTATGAGGCTTCAAGGTGAGCATGAGTACAAACACGACGTGGTGCCTGGAGGTGTGCAGGTTGCAGGGTTGCAGGCTGCAGGGTTGCCGTGCGGCAGCCAGCAGATCACGGGTCACCCACCTGCAGCATCTGCACTTGTTGTGTTTGATGCACACTGTGCACCAGTTGAAGATGCTGCGCGCACGAAAGCCCTGTGAGCGTCTTCTGCCCCCATGACGTTGCTGCTGCTGGTGCTACTGCTGCTGCTGCTGCCAGTGCTGCTGCTGCTGCTACTGCTGCTCCTGCTGCTAGTGAAGTGGTAATGAGCGCACGTAATATAATGTTTTAGCAAGCAGTTTTCTTGAACGACTCACACAAGACCACAATTAGGCAGGTGAGGGGGGCCCTGATGAGTTGGTGTGAGTATCAGCTGGCTGGTTAGGTTCTGGTCACTTGGGTCTGGTGAGTGACTGTCACTTCAATCGCATGCTCCTCGTCACCGGCAAGAGACTGACGTAGCACTCTCAAGCGCGTTTGTTTGAGTGCGTAGGGGAAACAGCGGAAGCAGCAAGGGGTGCCCCTCTTTTTAGGTGTATCGCACTTCCTCTGTCCGCGATTACTGCTGCAACGCCGCAATATCATCATATATATTTCAGCTATTCATAGTCTCATGTGATGGAGCTGAGCAGTGCACACTAGGAAAGGAGCACCGGAGGCAAGGAGCGGTAGGAGCTCATTGCAAACCGGTAAGCTTGCAGTGCAGGCATCAAAGCTTCAGTTCTGACGAGAATTGTTGCATAGACATCGGCTGGGCGAGCACAGCGGCAACAGCAGCACAGGGAGTTTTCGTCCTGCAACTGACTGGCTCTGTTGGTTCCTATCAGTAGCAGCGCTTGCGCATCAGCACAAATGGCCTTGTTACGATCGCCGAGCCTGCAAACTTAGCAGCTGATGGGCAGCTGCTGTTTCTGGCATTGAGCAGTTGTAGCTGCTGCTGTGCAAGGTCCAGAGTCCTGTACTTCAGACATCCCTCTCTGTTATGCAGGGAACTCTAGACAACCTTTGCAATTTGCATAAACGCTCGTTCCTGTGGATTATGCATGCTTGCTAGTGTTGCTGTTGCGCTGATTGGTTGGTGCTGTGCTGCTCTTCCTCACCCCTGGCACTTGCTACTATCTGGCAACAGCAGCAGCAGCAGCAGCAGCAGCATGGACGAGACAGTCGGCAGCCTGAGCAAGGGCTCGCGCGTCTGGTACAAGCAGGACGCAGAGACATGGCTGCTTGCAGAGATCAAGGAGAACAGCAACGGCAAGCCCACAGTGGCGCTGCTGAGCGGCCACCCTGGCAAGCTCCTGCAAGGCGTGGAGCCCAGCAAACTTGTTCCTGCAAACCCCGAGCTGCAGCAGGCCATTGCTGACCTCACGCAGCTGTCATATTTGAACGAGCCCAGCATCCTGGACAACCTGTTCCAGCGCTACGGCGGCGACTGCATCTACACCAATGCGGGGCCGGTGCTGATAGCGGTCAACCCCTGCAGGAACCTGCCGCTGTATACCTCACAGGTGGCCGACCAATACAAGGGTGAGCTGCTGCTGGTGGTGGGAGGTGGGGTTTATGGTGTGTGCAGCAAACATCCATTTTGTGTTGCAGGCAGGAGCAGGAGCAGGAGTGGCATTTCAAGCAGACAGGGGACAGCAGCAGCAGCAGGCGCAGATGCAGTTGTGCAGACCTCAGGCGGGGTACCAGCATGTGCTAGGGTACCATGGGGCAGCCGCAAAGAGATTAGGCAATGACTGTTGTTGCAGTTGTGGCTCGTGAGGGGAAGTGTGTTGCACATGTCATGCTGACAAGCACACAGTATCCATGCGCAGCTGATCTCGTACTGCTGGTAATGGCGGCATGTTGCAGTACATCGAGCTTGGTGCTGACTTTTTCACCTGCAGCAGCTGCCACCGGCGGGTGTACACCTGCACTCCCGCAGCTGGCAGCACTTGTGTGTTTTCGTCTGGATCCTAGCTTAGCCAGCAGGAGCACCAGCAGTAGCAGCAAGTGCTGCCTTCTGCAGAGCAGCCACTATCAATACACCCCTAACCACCCCTGACATGCACACATGCCCTGGTCCCTCTGCACCTGAACATGCGCCTGCTGCTGCAGCGGGCGCGTTTGAGGCAGTGAACCAGCTGGACCCGCACATCTACCTGGTGGCTGGCGCGGCCTTCAGGGACATGGTGCGCCAGGGCACCAGCCAGTCGCTGGTCATCAACGGGGAGAGCGGCGCCGGTAAGACGGAGACCACCAAGAAGGCCATGCAGTTCTTTGCGGCGCTGGCGGGGGGCACCGGCGTGGAGGGGCAGGTGCTGGAGGTGAGCTGAATGGCAGGCAGGCAGTGGCAAAGGGGGATGGAGGGCAGGGGCTGTCTCCATTATTTGCAGCAAGGACCGAGGGTAGGGGTTGTGGCCAGCACTTGTGGCGTGGAGGGGCAGGTGCTGGAGGTAAGGCGGATGGAGTTTGCAGCAGCGGTTGCTATGGTTTGAAGAGGGGTTTGCCAGCCTGCAGCCAGCGCTTACGTGGAACCGAGCAGCAGGGCTGCTGTAAGCTCAGGCCAATCCAACAGCAGCAGAGAGACATGGTGTATGCCTAGCCAGTTGATGATGGTGCGGGATTGACTTAACGGCATCTGCCAGAAGTTCAGCAGCTGGAGGGTGCTGCAGCTGCTGCAGTGTCACAGGATGCGGCACTCGGCTTGGAAGAACTGCAGTACGTAGTCCTATGCTGTGCTGCATCTGATCACACCTGAATCCTGTGCCTGAGTTCGCCTGATAGAGCTCTGGCCTCCTTTTAAATTCCCACTGCCCACCCTGCAGACCAACCCCATCCTGGAGGCTTTTGGTAACGCCAAGACGCTGCGCAACCACAACAGTAGCCGCTTCGGCAAGCTGATCGAGATCCACTTCAACAAGACCAACCACATCTGTGGGGCGCGCATCAGGACGTACCTGCTGGAGAAGAGCAGGGTGGTGAGTGCCTGGAGGGGGTGCATACATGCTGATGCTGGGTGTTGAGTGTCTGTGGGAAGTTGTTTTTCATTGCTGCCGAGTTGGCAGCACCAGAACAGACACACGAAACTTACAGCATTAACAGCTGTAGCCGTGTTGTGTGTTGTGTGCCTGCAATGCACTGTGGGCTTAGGGCAGAAAACCTTGGCCACCTTGCGCTAGGTAACCTGCCCCTCATGTAAGCACGCACATCTGTGCTTTACACACCACCGCCTGTGCTTGCTGTACTGCCGGGTACCTGCAGGTGCACCAGCTCAAGGGCGAGCGCAGCTACCACATCTTCTACCAGCTGGTGCGCGGCACCAAGGACAAGACCCAGCGTGAGGCGCTGAGGCTGCCCAACAAGCCCTCCGATTTTGCCTACCTGGCCAAGAGCGGCTGCACAGTGAGCGATTAGCAGCAGCAGCAGCAGCAGTGGTGGTGGTGCTAGCAGGCGCCTGCCACCCCAACTACTGCTCGTGCCATGTGCTTGGCACCAGCCATGGTAATGCTGCTGCTGTGGTGCTCGTGCAAGTTCACCATCCGTACTGATGCCCCGTTGCAGCAGCGATGCTGAAGTCTGTGCTCTGCTTGATGACCGTCCCAACATCTGCCTTGCAGGACATTGACGGCGTGGATGATGCAGCCAACTTTGCCGAGGTGCTGGAGGCCCTGGCTGACATCGGCCTCAGCCCCGCTGACATCACCGCGCTGCTGGCCAGCCTGAGCGGCATCCTGTGGCTGGGCAACCTCAAGGTGGAGCCGGTGCACGCAGACGACAGCAGCCGCATCAAGATTGATGCTGCGCTGGCGAATGCTGCCAGCATGCTGGGGCTCAGGGAGAAGGACCTGGCGTATGCGCTCACACACAAGAAGGTGAAGCGCTGCGCTCGCAGGCGGCAGCTGCTGGTCACCCATCAACTTATCCAGCGCTGTATGCTGCGTTACTTGCCAGTTGTTGAAACGTCCAGCTGTCCTGGCTGCCTGTTGTGCACAGATGTTCTTGATTGTCTCCGGCCTGCCATACGCTGACCTTCCTGCGTGCTGGCGTGCTGTCTGTCAACAACATGTTTGCACACCTCAACCAACAGATCAAGACGCGTGACGAGCTCATTGTGAAGCCGCTGACAGCCCAGGAGGCCGGTGACGCGCGCGACGCACTGGCTAAGGCCCTTTATGCCGGTGTTTTTGGCTGGATCGTGGCCGCCATCAACGCTAAGCTGGACATGGGCAAGAAAGCCAGCGGGCGCTTCATTGCCATCCTGGATATCTACGGCTTTGAGCAGTTCACGACCAACAGGTGCGCGCAGCTGCGGGGAATGGGATAGTGGTTGCAAAAAGCATCTGTTCCCTGCCAGGCGCTGCGTGTGTTTTGCGAGTCCAGTGGCACATGCTGTGTGGCACACGCCGTCTGCTGCCAGAATCTGCCGGCGCCGCGCCCCCGAACTGAACGCCCGCTCCGCACTGCTCCTGCTCCTGCACCTGCTGCTGCCTGCCTCCTGCAGCTTTGAGCAGCTGTGCATCAACTACGCCAACGAGCGGCTGCAGCAGCAGTTCACGCGCCACCTGTTCACGCTGGAGCAGGAGGAGTACGAGGCTGAGGGCATCGACTGGACCAAGGTGCGGTCACAACCGCTGCAGCAGCAGCGGCAGCAGCAGCAGCAGCAGGACCATGTAGGGTTACCAGCAACTTCTGCAGTTTGCAGCAGTCTCTTATGGAAGCAGCGGGTACTGTGGTATAAGCACTGGCAGTGTCCGCCCTTTGTGCCCCGCTTGTCAGCCTGGGGTCTGCAGCGCTCCCTGCGGCATGATTGTGCCTTCACGTGATGCACCTGCGGCATGATTGTGCCTTCACGTGATGCACCTGCGGCATGATTGTGCCTTCACGTGATGCACCTGCGGCATGATTGTGCCTTCACGTGATGCACCTGCGGCATGATTGTGCCTTCACGTGATGCACCTGCGGCATGATTGTGCCTTCACGTGATGCACCTGCGGCATGATTGTGCCTTCACGTGATGCACCTGCAGCATGCTCAGCTTGCCCTGCTCTTGCTCATCCTCTGCCGCTGCTGCTGTCTCTGTGCTGCTGCTTCCTGCACATGCCAGGTGGAGTGGGTGGACAACCAGGCCTGCGTGGATGTCATTGAGGCCATGCCCCCTAAGGGCCTCGGCGTTTTAGCAGTGCTGGACAGCCAGTGCCGCTTCCCTAAGGGCAGCGACGAGACCTTCATGCATGCGCTGGGTGACGCGCTATCAAGCAACGACCACTTTGGCACCGACCCGCGCCGCCAGGGCGAGTTCTTTGTGAAGCACTACGCGGGGCCTGTGAGCTACAATGCGTCCGGCTTCCTCGACAAAAACAAGGACATGCTCAACACAGGTGGGGGCCCAACACACCAGCCTGCTTGGCGTCTGCGAGAGGTGGGGCATGAACTACAATGGCAGTGCAGCACACACAGCAGCCCACCGTCATCATGCCGTTGCGCCAAAATACGCCGTCAAACCTGTAGCACAATGCTAAAAACATGTGCTCGCCTTGCCTGTGCTCTACCTGCTGCTGCAAACAGACCTGGTGGAGCTGATGGAGAGCAGCTGCAGCCCGCTCATCACCAGCATCGCCGCAACCACAGCAGACGAGATGGAGGGCAAGCGCGGCGGCCAGACAGTCAGCAGCCGCTTCACGCAGCAGCTGCGTGAGCTCGTCAGCATGCTGGACGCCACCGGCCTGCATTTCGTGCGCTGCATCAAGCCCAATGCCAAGCTCTCGCCGGGCTCCTTTACAAGCGAGCTTGTGCTGCAGCAGCTGCGCTGCTGTGGTGTGCTGGAGGTGGCTCGCGTGTCGCGTGCAGGCTTCCCCACGCGCTACCGCCACGCGGACTTCGTCACGCGCTACAAGATCCTGCTGCCGCGCGAGCAGCAGGGTATGGTGCTGCACAATGACGGCGAGACGCGTGCGGCCGTGGTGCAGCTGCTGGCGGTGTTCAAGGTGCCACCTGGGCAGTATGAGATGGGCCGCACCAAGGTCTTCTTCAAGCCAGGTGAGCTTTAAGCTAGCAGTCTTGCACATGCAGTCTTGCATATGCAGTCTTGCACATGCATGTGGGATAGCACTGTGGCTTGACTGAGTGCATTGTCCTGCCTGATGTAGAGAGAGTTTGGACTTCTGGCACCAGCATGCTTTAGAGCACCTGGCTGCGTGCTCTTTGTCGATGCAGTGACTTGCAAGCAAAACCTGTACCTGCGTGTAGCAGCAGAGCAGGAGCAGCAGCTGCTGCCTGTGCAACTTGACCAACAACTGCTGCACTCTGCTGCACTCTGCTGCACTGTGCTTGCTCTTACCATGTGTCCTGCAGGCGTGCTGGGCTATGTGGAGGACACCTGGGCCAAGATGCAGTCCTCAGTGCTCAAGCTGCAGGCCTACACGCGCATGTTCTTCGCGCGCAAGCGCTTCCAGCAGCACAGGGCGGCGGCGCTGCTGCTGCAGAGCGCGTGGCGCGGCCGCGTGGCGCGGCTGCAGTTTGCGAAGGACCTGCGGGAGCACAAGGCGGCCGTGTGCATCCAGCGGCACTACAGGGGCGGCGTGCAGCGCGCAGAATACAAGAAGGTGCGCGGCGGGTCACCTACAGCAGCAGCTTGCAGCAAAGCTGAAAGGCAGCAGCAAGCCATGCTGTGTTGCATACTATGCGTTAGCAGAGCAGTGCTCAACTGATGAGGACCGCGCCTCCTGTGCTGGTGCCTGCTGTGGCAGCTGATGCATTTGTCTGCAGGAGCACTGTTACCACCAGCCCGCACACCTGACTTTGCTGTGCTATGTGCTGCTGTATCTGCTGCCGCACGTCCTGCAGGTGCACCGCGCTGTCACCGTCTTCCAGGCAGCGGAGCGCAGCCGCCAGCTCAACAAGCGCGTGGCTGCGCGGCTGGCGGCGCGCCGCAAGCGCGAGGCAGCTGAGGCAGCAGCAGAGGCAGCTCGCAGGGAGGCAGAGGAGGGCTTCCTTGCACTCAAGGATCAGTACGGCATCACGCAGCTCTCAGAGGTGAAGGCAGCGCTGGCGTGTTATGCAGCCATGCGTAGCGAGCTGGACAGCAGAGACCCTGCTGAGGTGGCTGAGGCGCTGAAGTTGCTGGGTGCTGTGCGCAACGCAACAGGCGGCGCAGGTGGTGCATCTGCACTCAGCAATGATCAGCTGGCAAGCGCTGTGAGCCTTGCTGCTGTCGCGCAGCAGCAGCTGGGAGCGAATGCGGCTCCAAAGCAGCTGCAGGAGGCGCTGGCGGTTGCAGCGGTGTGCAAGCAGGAGCTGGGGGCAGATGCTAGCGAGCAGAAGCTGCGGGAGGCGCTGGCAGCAGCGGCAGCATGCCAGGCGGAGCTGGGGCACTGCAACGGCATTGAGGTGCAGCAGGCGCTGGCAGCAGCATCGCTGGTGCGGCAGGAGTTTGGGGAGGATGCCAGCGGTGAGCAGCGGCTGCGTGAGGCGCTTGCTGCTGCTGCCCTGGTGAAGCAGGAGGTTGGCAGTTACGACAGGCAGCAGCTGCAGCAGCGGCTAGCGCTGGCAGCGGCAGCCAAGCAGCAGCTGGGTGGGCTGGTGGAGCCGCAGCGGCTGCGTGATGCGCTGCAGCTGGGCGACATTGCTGCGCAGGCAGGCATCTACCAGCCGGGGCAGCTGCAGGGGCAGCTGAAGCTGGCAGCAGCAGCCGCGTCATCTACACCCGAGGAGGTTGCAGCAGCGCTGGAGCTGCAGCGGGCAGTCGAGGCAGCCGCAGGCCATGCCTCACCCGCACAGGTCAAGGCAGCACTGAAGCTGCAGGCAGCAGCAGAAGATGAGGGCATCACAGATGCAGCAGGGCTCGCTGCTGCACTGGCAGCAGCCGCAGCAGCGGCAGCAGCAGCTGCATCTGCAGCGCCCGTGCAGCAGCAGCAGCAGAGCAGCAGTGTCAGCCCGCAGGACGATGAAGCCAGCCGCCTGGGTGCTGTGGTGCTGTCCCAGGGTGTGTCTGACGCCCAGGAGCTGCAAACCGCACTCAACACGTACCGCCACCTGCGCCGCGACGGCCACGCGTTCGATGCCCGCAATGCGCGCCGCGCGTGCAGCATGTATGCTGCGGCGCAGTCGCACGGCATTGCTGACAAGCGCGACTTCATGGCGGCTGCTGCGCTTTATGGCGTGCTGCGTGAAGACGGCATCACCAGTGCTGGTGAGCTGCGGCTGGCAGTGGCAATGTATGGCGCAGTGCGTGAGGAAGGCATCCTAGACCCCGAGGACCTGCATGCTGCCATTCAACTGGCCAGCATTGCCAGGGATGAGGGCCTGGCAAACTCTGATGAGCTGCGCAGCGTACTGGCAGCCTCGCGCGGCAGCTACTACTACGCGCCAGGCATGCGCAGCTCAGCAGGTGCAGCAGCAGCTGACGCAAACGGCCACAGCGCGGCAGCAGCAGCAGCAGCGCTGGGCGGCCTGCGGGCTTCGGCCAGTGGCGAGCAGCACGGCAGCTTGACTGAGGCAATGCTGCAGCAGCAGGTTGCTGCGCTGAGCCACCAGCTGGACAGCGAGAAAGCTGCGCGCAGCAAGTACGCAAAGCAGCTGGAGCAGCAGGCGGTGGAATGGATGGGGCAGGTCAAGCTGCTGAAGGAGTACATTGACAGCCTGAGGGCCAAGATGCCTAGCCACAGCAGCGGCGGCGGGCCCATGCCGAGTCTGACGCTGCCAGCATCGCCGTTGGGTGGCGGCAAGGGCAGCGGCGGCGGCGAGACTGGCAGGGCGCTGCGGGGCCTTGAGGGCGACTGGAGCAGCAAGGCGCCGCTGTTTGATGATGACGCGTCGTTCATTCGCGAGGTGGTTGACGGGGAGGTGCTGGCGCCCGACATGCAGGTGGGTGGGGCGGTGCAAGCAGCAGCAGCCTTGCTGCATGGAACACAAGTGGAATAGCAGTGGGTTGGTTTGCAAGACACGCGGCCAAACTGGAAGGTTGCTGGATGTGAGGTGGATGTGTTGGGCTTGGCGCTGACAGTAACAGCTTTGTAGGGATATGTCGTGCCACCTTTACACTGGCAACCAGACCCTCTGCTGTGTTCTTGAGACCTGTGCTGCCGCAGGATGTGTTGCTCACCGTATCCTTCTCTGCTGTTCTGCTGCTTGCGTCTTTGCACGCGCTGTGGCTTGCTTCCTTGCGCCTTTGCCCACCCTGCAGGTGCAGCTGGAGCTGGACCGCCTGCGCCAGAAGTACGAGGCCTGGAACAAGCAGTTCAGGGAGCGCATGCGCGAGGTGCAGGGCGCGCTGCGCCGCGGCGCCACCACGGCCAGCTTTGCAGGCATGCACAGCCACACCGGCATGGCACCAGCAGCAGCCGGCTACAGCCAACCAGATCAGCAGCAGCAGCAGCAGCTGGCGCCGGCTGGAGTCAAGGTGGCGCGTCATTCTGACAGCACGGGGGCGCCGGTGGATCTGAAGCACATGCCTGACCTGACCAGCCCGCACCTGCTGGAGGCCGAGGACTGGGATGGTGGCCAGGCAGGGGAGGCTGGCAAGCGTGGCGGCAAGAAGGGCCTGTTTGGGAAGCTGCTCAAGTAGAGTAAGTGGAGCTGTTTGGGGAGCTGGGCAGGTGCAAAGGGCTGCAGTGGTGGGGAGTTGGTGCCTGTGTTGGGTGCAGTTGGCGTGGTTTGATGGTTTATTTGGTGAGTGTGTTGGGTGGCAGCTAGGGCCATTGGGCGCATTGGCTGGTTGGTGTGTGCAGGCTGCCAGCAGCTGTGAAGAAAGCAGGCGTTTGTTGCTGAGTTGTCGAGGTAGATAATGGCGGCAGGCTATGCTGCTGTGCCTGCTGGTCTGCGGTTGCGCACAGGGGCGCTGGGTTCAATAGTACCAGTCTGGGATTTTGTCGACTGTTTCAGCAGTTGTGTGCAGTGCTGCTGTTGCAACAGTTGCTGTGCCGCACAAGTGCTGCAGAGGCTTACTTGACAGCTGTTGGAGAGGCTGGTGACATTGATGATAGGATTGGTGCAGTGGCTGCATTCACTGCGGGTGGCATGTGGGGTTTGCTCGGCGTTGAGTCAGCTGCGTACTGCTAAAATGGTGGAACCAGGTAGTGCAGATGCTTGTGAACTTCTTGGCAATGGTGAGCTCAGCAGTAGCATTACTTGCTTGGGGGTTTGAGGTTTATGTGACGTCGTTGTGGACTGCAGGGGCAGGCCACGCTTGTGCACTGGCCGCTTTTGTTGGGTGGTGCTGATATTGTCGCCAGGGTCGGCAGCAGGGAGTGTCAAAGGCTGATGCTGGCACAGCGGTGGCAATACTTGATGACATTGACCCAGACAATGTTCAAGGGGCACACCGCAACACCTGTACCATGCGGTGCGTGGTTGGGCTGTGCTGTCATGGGGTGTTTCTGCTTACTTTGCATGCTGAGCTGGGGTTATCATCAGTAGTGTATTGGCTGGAAGTAGCAGGCTCTGCATAAATATTTATTGTCTTGGATTGCAGCAGATGGCCCAGGACTTATCTTCAAGTGGCTCAGTAGTTGTTGGTGGCGTCTTATGTGAACCGCCATGCGTGTAGCTGCTGCTGCTGGGTGACATGCTTACTTTGATGTTCCTTGCAAGTTGGTCTTGACTGTGAGCTGGCAACTTTCCCTTGCACAGTTTTGAAAACAGCCAACTGAGCATCAACCACATCATGTGCAAGTTGTGTGGCAGATGCAATGCTGCTGCCAGCACCAGTGGCGTGACAGCCAGAAACCGACTGTTTGGTACAAGTCCTGCTGTACTGTCATGTTGCACGGCTTGGAGCAGAGTGAGTACGAATTGCAACAATCGGTTTGTCTTGGTTTGAGGCCAGTGGACCATGGCACAGCTGGGGCAATCCATGATGCAGCAGCAACTTACTTGAAGTGGTTGCAGCTCCAGCTGTAAAATGAAGAATTCTATACAAAGCCAGGATACGGAAGTACGCTGGTCATGCACAGGTGCGCACCTTCAAGCAATGCTGAGCCAGAAGACCCCTGCCAAAGTGTCCTGGCACTCCAAGTGGGGCTGTTCATGTAGGCACGGCTGCCGGCACCATAGCATCATGTGAAGTTCTCACCTGTAGGCACAGAGAAGGTTACAGGGCAGGGTCGTCAGGGGTCCATGGGCGGGACCACCTGTGCTGTGCTGGCAGCACAGGTGCAACCAGCATCATCCAAGATGGATTATTCGGCGCATCTCTGGACTGACGTTGTTGGGAATCGACAATAAGCAACCTACTGCTGTCCCATTCCTCCTGGCCTTGAATGAGAGAGGGCCACCGCCCATGGAAAGCCTGTCATGACATGAGCCTGTCACTTGTGCACTTGTGACAGGGTTTGGTCGCGCGTGCCGCGGGTTCAAGGCGCCCTTACGGCTTGGCAGGGCTAGATAACAGGCAGCTCATTGCAGAAAGAGTGCTGCAAACGTGTTTTCCGCTGCTGCTCACGTCCCGAGTAGAAAGGCTACAGCCGGTGTACTTCTCGGTGATTTCGGCAAAGGACAACCAGCTTGCTGCTTCTGCATTATTTCAGGCTAACAGACCGGTCAAATGTCGCGACGACTCTTCAGCTCACGCAGCACTGCCCTAGGAGCTGTGCAGTACTGCTCTGTTGCTGCTGCTGCTGCTGCTGGCACTGCTGCTAACACAAAGCAGCAATCAGATGTTTCCCAATCCGAGCAGCGGCTGCTGACTGTGGCTATCGTAGGTCTTCCCAACGCGGGTGAGCTTGCTTTCACTGAAGCCATGCAGCATCTGGTAAACTCTAAAAGCACTGCCCTACCCCAGTGGCTTCCCAGCTTACCACGCTCCAGCGCAGCAGCCTGTACACCATCACCATCATTGTGCCTGGCCCTGCAGGCAAGTCAACGCTGGTCAACCGCCTTCTGGGCACCAAAATCAGCGGCGTGTCATCCAAGCGCAACACCACAATCACACCGCAGCTGGGCTGCTTCACATCGGGCGCTGCTCAGGTGCTGCTGTATGACACACCGGGCCTGGTGGAACACAGCGTGCAGGGCAGCCCACTGGAGCGGCTGAGGAGTGCCTGGGCCACAGCTGCCATGGCTGACCAGCTGCTGTTCATTGTGGATGCTGAGCGCCAGGTGAGGCTCCGCTGTACAGAACACAAGTTGGGCCGCATGCAGTTATGCAGGATGTGCAGACGCTGGATGTGCCTTGACGGCTAGCTAGTGCAGTAGGACATGTAAGCGCCGCATCAACAGCCAGCAAACCAACCCTCAAAGGCTGCAGTGCTGTGTTTAGTATCTGCATGTTGTGCTGCTTCGAGCATACATGCCGGCTCACCCCACCACCCTGCCTGCTCCGGCCATGCCTGTCTGCCGCGCATACAGTTCCGGCTGCGCGAGCCTGCAGCACTGAAGCTTGCTCAGCAGCTGGCAGCAGGGCCGCCCAACTCCCTCCTGCAGGGCTGGCAGCAGCCGCCTGCAGTATTGTTCCTCAATAAGCAAGACAAGCTGGAGCCCCACATCAGGGAGGTGGCGCTGCAGCAGCTGCAGCAGCAGCTGGGCGGCATCGCACAGTTTGAAACAGTGTTCAAGGGCGCTGCTATGCTGGGGGAGGGCGTGGATGCGCTGAAGCAGTACTACATCAGCAAGGTGAGGCTGGCGCCTGCATATATGCTTATGCCACATTGACTATCTTCTACCCTTTGCACTGCATTGCATGGTGCTCTGCTCATGGCTGCGTGGACCAACTGCACACACACCTCACTGGCAGTAATGTGCGCACTTGCTGCGGCACCCACGACGTGCTCCATCAAGCGCTGCTGCTCCCACTGCCACTCCAACTGCCACACTGCTGCTGCTGCTGCGTCCATGCAGGCGCGCCCTGGGCTGTGGCTGCTGCCGCCCGACCAGGCCCACACGGCCTCCCCAGCTGACCTGGCAGTGGAGCTGGTGAGAGAGAAACTGTACCGGCGGCTCAACCAGGAGCTGCCTTATGCCCTCACTGTGCAAGCTGACTCAGTGAAGCCGCTACTGGGCAGCCAGCATGGCCTGGCAATTCGATTGACTGTGTTTGTCAAGAATCGGCTCATGCGCAGCATTGTGGTGGGCAAGGGCGGCAGCATTATCCAGGGCTATGTGGCTGGGCCCACTGAGGCGGAGCTGACTAGGATCCTCAAGGCGCCTGTGAAGCTGACAGTAGCTGTCAAGGCGGTGGGCGACAGCTGAGGGACACAGGTTGCTAACATTACTTGCGCTGGGCGACTGCGGCGCAGAGGCTGGGCCAAACGGCAAGGCTGCCAGTACTTGCGCCTGACGCAGCAATGCCCGACTCTACTGGCTTCAATGCATGCCAGACTCAGAAAGCCAAGGAGTCCACAAGCAGGCAGCTGCAGTTGGTTCATGCTTCAGCTCACTGTGGACCCGCGTGGCATCGCGCATGCCCGCCTGCTCCCAACCCTATGAAGCACGCTCAACTTTGCTTCAGTCAATCCTCCCTTACAAGTGCGCCATCTATGCAGCGAGCATGTGACACATGCTGCTCGGCGCAAATTATGGCACCACACAGCCCAAGGTGGAATGCTGCACACACTTGATGCCGGGACAGAGGGCCCCTTGGCACCGCCTGCGCTGTGCTTGCCTTTGTGCATACCACTAAACCATCCAGCAAGCATACACAATGTGCCCCAAATGCAGCTGCATGGCCAATCGATGTGTCGCACCCTAGAACCCTAGTCACCTGCCTGTTGTTACATCATGATCAAAACTACAGCCACCCCGCACTCAATCTAGCAGCGCAGTCAGCAGCGTCACTGCCAGCACCAGCCCGCTGATGATGACCAGCACCAGCCCCATCACCCAGCTCTTGCCTGGCGCAAAGATGAGCCCTGCATCGCGTATGCCTGCCTTTTTGTCCAGCAGGGGCGCACTGCTGGAGCCTGCGCCGCCATCTGTGCCGGCAGCGAGACTCCTGGGGGTGGCAGCTTCACTGCCAGCGTCTTCGATCTGCAATGTAGTGGGTTGCACGCGCATGAGGTGGCAGCAGCAGCAGAAGAAGAAGAAGCAGCAGCAGCAGCAGCAGCAGCAGCAGCAGCAGCAGCAGCAGAAAGAGGAGGCGGCACAGTGAGGTTATGACATACTGCAATGGTGCAGCCTATGTATGCACCAACAGACATGGCAGTCGGCTGTGTCGGTGTTTGCACTGTTATTGTGTTTGGCTTGCAATGCAAACACAAACGTGCAGGCTCAGGCAGCACAGCATCTGTCAGAGGCGTGTGTAGCTGTGTGCGATTCCTGCTGCAGTTGTTTTGGCAGCTCTTGCGGCTGTGCGTTGCCCGTGCAACATGCATTTGTAACAGTGTTGTGCATGCACACGAGACACGTGGTAGTGGACACACATTCAACAGCAAGGTGGCTGCAACCTATCCAGTTGATGGCTGATGCGTTAAGTGGTTGCCCTAGGAGCCTGTCATTGGCTTTAAAAACAGGCTGCGTTCCTGTCTGGTAAAACACAACTGCGGCTCGAACAGCGCCCCTCACCAGTGCGCTGAGGCTGGTGCAGCTGTAGGTGTGCTTGATGATGGCCCCGTTCATCAGCAGCAGGCCAGGCAGGAAGAAGATCATGAAGGAGGCTGCAGTGCCTCCAATCATGTGCAGCACCTCGCCCAGGTCTGTCACAACCAGGCTGGTCAACACGTTTGACCAAACGAATACGATGGTGATGACAGCTGACAGCCAGCCGGGGATCTGCTTCACGTTGAACACTGCATCCAGCAGGTCCTGCAGGAGCACCCCAGGCAGAGCAGCGAGTGCTCAATGAGCGACCCGATGTAATTGGTTTGAATGTGATAGTGGTGAACATGACAAACAACATACCTTGGCAATGCAGCCAGACAATGTGATACAGAGCAGCTTGCAGGAAAAGCAAGGGCATCAAGCATTAGAGCGTGACCCATGACCAATGGTGGATGGCGGGCTGCCAACATGTCGGTGCGTGTTGTCTAGTGTGCGTCGCACCTCCCATCCCTTCCTTGCCGGGTGGTGGTTGAGCGGGTAGTGGCCCAGCACCACACAGCCGATGACAGCCCGCGCAATCTGCAGCCAAGCAGCAGCAGCAGCAGAGGTGCATCGTCATCCCTGTTATCAATAGGCGTTTACTAGGCCATAACAACGACGCAAGTAGTTTGAGTAGCACACGTTGATTGAACCTTAGGAGAGGCAAGCATTGCTTGCAGAGGGCCACCTTATCCAGCAGAGTGCAGGCAGTGTCTTGCAGAGGGCCACCTTATCCAGCAGAGTGCAGGCAGTGTCTTGCAGAGGGCCACCTTATCCAGCAGAGTGCAGGCAGCGTCTTGCAGAGGGCCACCTTATCCAGCAGAGTGCAGGCAGTGTCTTGCAGAGGGCCACCTTATCCAGCAGAGTGCAGGCAGTGTCTTGCAGAGGGCCACCTTATCCAGCAGAGTGCAGGCAGTGTCTTGCAGAGGGCCACCTTATCCAGCAAGTGCAGGCAGTGTCTTGCAGAGGGCCACCTTATCCAGCAGAGTGCAGGCAGTGTCTTGCAGAGGGCTGCTGACAACTGCTCACCTGAATGGCAATGTCGTCCGCTGCAAAAGAGTTGAGGATGTTGCTGCTGACTTTGAATGGGTAAGCAAGATAGCCTGCGACGGTGAGCAAGTGTGCAGTAAGGGTCAGGGGCATAGCTGTGGACCGCACTGTGCGTTGTGCGCTTGGCCTGGCCACTCAGGGCTTTAGTGTCGATACGCTTTTCCTGCTGGTCAGCAAAAGGCCCCACAAGGTGGCACAAGGCTTTCAGCAAGCAAGCATTAACATGCGGTTGGTCAAAGGCAGCACAATCTAGACTGTCCATCTTTACATTCTCACTTCATGCTGCTGGCTGCCACATCACAGCCCAGCCCATGCCCGTGCTGCACACAGCTGTGCTGTGTTTGATCACATCCGCTGTGTGCCCCGAGCAACCAAAACTGCTGAGTCAGCAACGGCAAGCAGGCAGCAGCAGCGCATGACATGGCTTACCTGCCACACCAACAGCCATGTAGCCAACCAGGATGATGGACTGTGCACTAAGGATTGCTCCCAGCATGCCTGTACCACACAAATGCACACCCAAGTTAGTCAGCGAGGGTGGAACTGGAAGGGCTGCACCGCATCAAGTGATGCAGCGGTAGGCATGGCATACAGCACTCAGCAGGCAGTAGAAGGGCAGCAAGCTGCACTGCAGTTGCAATGTCCTGTTGAGCAGGATTGCCCTGCAGCCCGCTCACCTATCAGCTTGTAGGTGTAGGGCTTTGGTGCCAGCGGCCCCAGCGTGTGATACTCTGTGGGCCTGCAGGACACAGCAGCAGCACGTCACATGGCGTGCCAGCGTTGTCAGATGGCGCAAGTGTCACATACACATGAGACCAACAGGCAATGTTAATGCCAGGGCACAGTGCTGGCA
Source organism: Tetradesmus obliquus (assembly GCA_030272155.1). Classification (NCBI taxonomy): domain Eukaryota; kingdom Viridiplantae; phylum Chlorophyta; class Chlorophyceae; order Sphaeropleales; family Scenedesmaceae; genus Tetradesmus; species Tetradesmus obliquus. Next base: position 5,314,987 of record CP126194.1, on the reverse strand, counting down.
ATCCTGCAGTGGTGCTTGCTCGTGCAAAAGCCCATGCAGCAAGCACATGTACAGGCTAGCCTGTCATGCTGGCCACATCCGTCTGCGGCAACTGCAGGGGTCAAGTTCAGCATGCCGCACTCACTCTGCTGGCAGCTGGCTGATGAGGCGGTGGGGGTAGTGCTCCAGCTCATAGAACACCTGCAGGAGGACCACAGGACACAAACATGCCGTTACTAGACGAGATGATTGCTCTGCACAGACCAGCTTGCAGCAATAAGGCCTTCTCAGCAGCGTGATGCAGGAGTACTACTCAAATCTTCACTTCAGGTCTGTGGAGCAAAGATAGCAGACTCTGCATGCGCCGCCACTCACAGACACAACATTGGCGTGGCAGTTGAACCCAAACACCACGATAGATATGGAGTAGAGCGCCTGTATGTCTGTGTTGAACAGGGTGACACCAGCCCAGGGGTCCGGCCGCGCTGACACAGCCTGCAATGCACGCCGCGTCACCAGGGGAAAGAACATAACTTTATAAGAACAGACACCACAGTGCACACAACACAAAACCACTAGGTGGCAAGCTTTCCACTGTAATCAACTGCTGCGATCAAAATAAATAACTGCAAGAAGGCTGACCTGTGATGGAAGGCTATGACCGCCTGCGCTAAGGAAACAGTGCTGAGGCGTGTTGCTCGGGCCACGTCCACTGCTGCACCTGCTGCTATGCTGCATGCACTTGAGCCATCGCTCCACTGCATGTCATGTGCAGCCTCTGCTGCTATTGCCGCTGCTCATCCTGCTGCTGCCTACCTGGGTGCCGCGCACCAGCACTGCCCCTGCTGTGTAAATGAAGCCCAGCACAGCCGCAAAGCTCACACGCTCTGCAGCAACAGCAGCGTGAGCAGCAGCATGATTTGAGCCAGTAGGGTCTAAACGACACAAAAACAGTTTTGGCATAGTCAGGCTATGGGTACGTAGCAGCGCACATTGCTCAGCGCCAACCGCCTTAACGCAACACTGGCAGCTAATCGGCTCTTGCTGAACAGTTGAAGGCATGATAGTGTTGCCACGACAGCTGAGCCGCTCGATGTGCTGCTGCTGCTGCCGCTGCTGCTGCTGCTGTTCCACGCACCTAGTGCTGAGAGGTTGCGTGGGAAGCACATCAGCATGGCCAGCGTGCCTGCAGTCAGCACCACCACCGGCCGCTGCGATAACCATGCCTCAGGGCCCAGGTACTGCACTGACAGCGACGTGAATGTGTCCGCCACAATCACCTGCGGGGCAAGAAGCAGCCACGGCCGCAGCACAGCACAGTCTGTCCCAGCCGCCGGCAGCAAGTCACGCAGTCACGTGCACATGCACAGCAGGCAGATGCGTCTCAACCTACCAAGCACTGGGTGGCAGCTGATCAGGCTGCAACAGCTTGGCAGTCAGGCACAGCAGCTGCAACAGCTGCATACACGCTGCTGCGGGGCTCACCAGGTAAGCCACGCATGACCCCCACAGGTACACCAGCAGCACGCCAGACAGGCAGGCGGCAGTCTTCCTGCCCAGCGCCCTCCTGATGAGGCTGCCGTAGCTGTTGGCGTCATAGCGCTCCGCAAACTGCACCACAACACAAGCAGCAGCAACAGCAGCAGCACAAGCAGCAGCAGCAGCACAAGCAGCAGCAGGTGGTTTGACAAGCCTATCAATGCCATCTGCCCAGTTGCCTTGCGGCAACCAGATCCCAAGCGACACTGTGCCCTCCTACGCTGCTGCCACCAACAGACACCAGGCTGCTGCTTTTACACCGCTATTTGCTGTTACATCCTCATCACCATGCTTCGGAGTACAACAGTGCTGCTGCTGCTGCTGCTGCTGCTGCTGCTGCACCCTCCGCACCTTTGCCAGCACATACATGGTGAAGGCCTCCAGGCCAGCCACACACAGGCTCAGCACCAGGCAGCCCACCAGGCCTGCGCAGCAGCAGCAGCAGCAGCACAGGCTGTGCTGACAAAGGAGCTGGCAAACTACAGCGCCACTGCCAGGCAAGAGGAACGTGGCGTACAAACGACCAAGTGCGGGTGCATGAGCGCCCACACTGTTGGGTTGCATTAGGGCACTTTTTGTGGCGCTGCTGGTTGCTTTTGAGGCGCTTTGCATGCTGGGGCTCCAGCCGCCTCTGAGCCATGCATTGATGTCACAAAAGAGAGTGTGAAGAAAGGCATATCTGCACACAAAGTGTTCATGCAAGCAAGCTGGGTCGCAGTAACGCTCATGTAGCGTCCTGCTGCGGCGCCTCACCTGCGCACTGGAATGCATACGGCAGCGACAGCACGCCAGCGCCAATTGCCGAGTTACATAGCGTGAAGACCGAGGAGAGGCTGCTTGCCCCTTCGGTGCCCAGCAGCACGCGCACGCGTGCGCTGCTGCCAGTGAAGCCTGCCTGCTGCTCAACCTCCACTCGTGGCTGCGGGCTGCGTACGCGTGGCCTGCTTGCACATGGAGGTGCAGGGCGCAGGACACAGTGAGGACAGTGGGGTGCCAGCACATGCTAAATGTGGCTGCAGTGGCTTAAACAGCAGTGTGCATGGCTGGACATTGCTGACGCAGCATTTGGCAGACACTTCAGCAGGGGGCAAGTTGTGCATGTAGCTAGGGCTTGGTGCTGCTGCAGTTGCAGGTAGGGTATGATGGTGTTTTCTTGGCCATGTTGCATGGTTTGCTTGTGCCGATGCTACGCAGCGGTCAAGAACAAAAATGGGAGCCGCAGGGCGTTCTTCAGCTGACGGGGCTCTCTAGTGCTACAACAGTCGTTCTTTGTCCGACCTAATCCAGCAACAGCAGCTGTTGCAGGGGTGCAGAGTAACCTGCATAAGCAATGATGGCATGGTGTAGCAATAGATAATGCATTGACAGCTCACCTTGGATTATAGTATCCTTCAGGAGTTGCCTGCTGCTCTTGATCACCTTGATCAGACATCAGGCAGCTGTGGGCACCTGGTTATGTGGCGACAGCACCTAGCAGTGCTGCTGACCCAGCTTCCAGGTGGCAGCAGCAGCTGGAAACTCCAAGGTGTTCTGCACCACACAGCAGTAGCTCGACAGCGAGTGCTGGCTGTTGTGCTTCTGCCTGCACAACAGTTGTGCCACTACGTGTCAGGGACTGCAACAAAATACAAGCAGTCGCGTTGGCCGGTTCTGCAGGTGCTGTAAAAAAACTTAAAACAGGCTTTTGGTATACTTTTTCCATCAGATCGGAGGTGAGCCTTCCAGAGCGTAGACCCAACCTCCCAAGCCCCACCTGGTCACTTCTGCCATACTTCTGTTCAGAACTAAGGGCTCGACGTAGTGCACCACACGGCTAAACATCAATGAGTTGCAAACCTGCTTGCAGGTCGTCCTGTGTCTGAACGAGAAAAACTGCTGTGCAGTACTGGGTTGGCAACGTCCTGTCGTCTGATGCCAAATGCAGTGGTAGTGGTTAATGAATCATTGATAGGTTAGGATGCATGCGACCATGGTCTTGAACGCGATTCACATGCAAGGCGGGACTCACAGCGTGCCAGGAGGCCTCCTCGAACCGTCCAACGCTGGGCACGCCGGCATCCATTTGGAGGACGATGGTGGTGTTGAAGCAGTGCCAGGCAGCGTGACGTCCAGCGAGCATGAGGAGCAGCAGCAGGTGGAGGAGCCCCCGCTTGTGCCTCTTGAGCCTGTGGTGATTCTGCACGAGCCAGAGCTGCTGGCGGTCACTGCAACAACAGCATGTGAGTCCTTCCTGTAGGCAAAAGCAACGTAGGAGGTGCTGCAAAGCAACAGCAGCTGCAGGGTAGCAGCAGCAGCAGTTCCTGCAAGCACATGTGCATGATGTCCCGCGCGATCTATTAGCGCAAACAGACCCAACAGTGGCTTGTGCTGCAGCAAGTCCCATCAGCTTGAATGCAAAAACACAACACTATGCCTGTCGATGCTGGGTTGTCTGTCTGGGCTCTTACCTCCACAGCTGTATCTCCTCATCAGCATCTCAGCATCACAGCTGAATCTTCTCATCAGCATCACCTCCGCCTGCTGCTGCTGCTGCCGCTGCTGCTGCCGCTGCTGCCACTATCTCATCCGCAGCGATTTCCTGGCCAGCTGCGGAGTGGTCACTCCCTGCACACGATGACCCCAGGCAGACAGCATTCCAGCAGGGCGTGGTGTATTCCCTGCTGTACGAGCTGCAGGTGCAGCAGGTGGACCTGGGGCCACCCAGTGACACTGCCTCAGCAGAGCAGCTGCTGCAGCAAGTGTATCCTGCGCTCAACAGCAGCAACAACTGGCGCTCTGTGTCGTCAGTGGTGGGGCCTATGCAGGTCCCTGTGCAGGTAAGCAAGCACTCGTGCACCGCTGCATGCAATCATGTGACAAGTTGGTGGTTTCGGTTGTCGTGCAGTCTGCAGCACAAAATCTTCAGGGCCATTGTTGCTGTTGCTCTGGTCAGCTTGCTTGTGGCTGCGCCAGTGTGCAGCGTAACACAGTACTGCCCTGCCTCGTGTCTGGCTGCTGCAGGTGACAATGCTGCGCTCTGGCCGCTTCTACGCAGCACGCGTGGTTGCGACAGCTACAGCTGTTGTAGAGGGCAGTCAGCAGCCGGTGGCGTTTGCAGCCGCCACCTCGCAGGTGCTGCCCTTCAGGACGCTGCCGACGCCGCCGGGGCAGATGCAGGCGCCAGCACTCGCGCAGCGGGCACGCAACGCGCTCAAGGTGCGCCAGAAGCAGCTGAGGCAGCAGCAGCAGCCCACAAAGCCAGGGCATCTGAGTTGATGTCAGCTATTGAAAGTAAACATGGCAACTTCATTCATGCACTCACGCACATAGGGCTGCTCAGCATGTTGTGCTGTACTACGCACACAGCCTGCCACTGCTGCACCGCAGTGGCTGTTGAGCGCCCTTGCTGCAGTGCTGACCCTGTGTTGTCGCTGGTGCTGTTGCTGCTGCAGCTGAAATGGAATGTGCCGGATGAGACTGGTGGCGAGGCCATCCAGCGCTATGAGCTGCTGGTCACACCTCAGCCGGCAGGCTGGGACGGGCCGCCAGCAGATGAGCAGGTGCGGCGCTGCAAGCAAAGCAGTTGTGCAGAGAACAGCATATGTCCTTGATTTTTGCGGGTTTTGAGGCATGTACACTGCTGTACAGTGATGGAGGCAGCATTTGTGCACGTAGCAGCAGCTTCCTGCAAGCAGTGCAGCTTCCTGCAAGCAGCGCCTTTCGCATATCAGGGATCCGGTGTGCCACACGCTGTGTTTGCTTGCATACAGGGGTGGTAAATCTTCCTGAGCCCACCCGCGCAGCATGTTGCTGCAGTATGATGCCTGCAGGCAGCCCTGCCAGCATGCAGGCATGGCACATCCAGCGGTCGGACCATGCTTACCGTTGCCGCACACGTATTCCGTTGTGTCCTGCAGGGCTTCACGCAGGTGTATGTTGGCGATGAGCGCAGCTACAAGCTAAGCAAGCTGGGCCCAGGGCAGCGCTTCTCGTTTAAGATACGGGTGAGCTGCAGCAGCGGATAGGCAAGCAGCCGCAGCAGTTGCCGTGACAGCGCGCTAGCACGCAATGCAACATGAGCACTGACAGCGGCCACGGGCAACACGTTTCTGGGAGCCTTGTCGCACATGCTTTGACAGTTCAAGAGTTGTGCAGAGCTGCATCTGGCACCACCGGCAGCCTGCTTTGTGAGTAGAAGCTGTGTGGAGCCGACCCGCTGTCCATCTCTGACGTGCACGTTGCTTGGCTGGTCTGCTGTGCTGCATGCAGTCCTTCAACGTGCTGGGCGGTGGGCCGTGGAGCCTGCCCAGCACCTTCACCACGCAGGCGTCAGTGCCAGCGCAGCCAGACCCGCCAGTGCAGGTCGCATCCAGCAAGGTGCGGCACACCAGCAGCAGCAGCAGCAGCAGTCGGTGCTACGTAGCTGCAAGACAGTCACAGGGCTTGCAGGAAACCACGGTACAGCGCCATGCTTGCTGGTCTTTGCTGGCTGTTGCCATTCCCTGCTCAGCAGCAAGCAGTGAACAAGACACATTGTGATCTAGCTGTAACCAAGCAATGCTGGACTTGAGGTTATTGCACCCCTTGCGCCGCCCTTGCAGGATGCTGCCACGCTGCAGTGGCGCCCACCTGCTGACAACGGCGCCGTCATCAGCTGCTACCAGCTGGAGGTGGATGACGGGCGGGGCGGCGAGTTCAGGCTGGCCTTCACGGGGCTGGACACGCAGTGCGTGGTGGCCAAGCTGCAGAGCGGGCTCAACTACCGCTTCCGGCTGAGGACCGAGAACAGCGTGAGTAGAACACGCCCATCAAGGCGCATGCTGTGATTGTGTTGCACACTGGCTTGGCGCATCGCGATTTGTGCATGGATAACAGGCGGCTGCGGAGCAGGTACACGAGCAGCCGAATGTTCCATCATACATGTACACATGTGTTCGCGGTGTCTTTGAAGCATGCAGCGCCTCACCTCGCATGGATATGCTTGTTCTACTGCCGCGCACAACAGGAGGGCTACAGCATGTGGTCCACGGCAGTAGCTGCTGCTACAGCAGCCACCACGCCAGGCTGCCCCACTGGCCTGGCTGCTGTGGGCATCAACCGCAGCTCTGTGACGCTGACGTGGCAGCCGCCAAGCAGCGACGGAGGCAGCCAGGTGCTGGCATACCAGGTAGGGCATCCGCTGCAGCAGCTGCAGCACAGCACTGTCTGAGAAGATAGCAATTTCACCCATGTGCAGCGTCCTTGTGCTGTATGTACAGCGGGACATGTGCGTATATGCGCAAGTGCCAGACAGCCACATGCAGGGTAGGCAGCGGGGCAGGCTGTCACTGTGTGTTCTGCTGCTCTGCACTGCTGTGTCGTGCTGCAGGTCCAGCTGCTAGCCAAGACCAAGGTGGCAGCTGCAGCGCTGGGCAGTGACTGGGTCATCATCTTTGATGGCGCGGCAGTGGCCACCACCTTCAGCGCGCTGCAGCCGGGCTGTGAGTACATGGTGCGCGCGGCAGCACGCAACGCAGCAGGGCAGGGCTCCTTCTGCATGCCGCTGCGGCTGACGACGGCGCCGGACGTGCCGCTGCAGCCACCAAAGCCGGAGGCAGAGGCAGCAGCGACGGTGAGTCTGCGTGGCTAGAGCAAACAAGTCAGGCGGTTGACTGCTTTCGTACGCATCGCAATGCAGCTTGATGGCATGCATGTGTGCAATGTCAGAAGAGCGTGCAGGCCAAAGCGCAGTTCGTCGCAAAGCGCAGTTCGTCGTGTTCTTGAACACCTTGTGCCTGCAGACACTTCCTGAAACAGTATTTGTGCCTGCCCCACGTACATCTGTCATGCCCGCAGTCACTGCTGCTGCGCTGGGCAGCGCCGCAGCACGACGGCGGCAGCCAGGTGACAGGCTACAAGGTGGAGATGCGCTGCAGCCCCGATGCCAGCAGCAGCACAGCGGCCATCGGCCCGCAGCACAGCCTGGCCATCCCAGAGCACTTCCTCAACATCTATGCAGGGCCAGATATGTGTGTGCAGGTCACAGACCTGCTGCCAGGCACCGCGTACGAGTACAGGGCAGCAGCGCTGAATAGTCATGGCGCAGGGCCGTGGAGTGTGATCGGCACAGCCACTACGCTGCCGGCTGCGCCGCTGCCGCCGCCGGCGCCGCAGCTGGCAGCGTGCAGCAGCAGCAGCCTCAGCGTCACTTGGGTGGAGCCATATGGCCAGGGCAGCCCAGTCAGCAGCTACACGCTGAACATGGCGCGGCTAGGGCCTGTGGGCGGCAGCGGCAGCGGCGCTAATGGTGTGGTGCATGCGATGGCCAATGGCACAGCGGATGGCAGCAGGCAGCAGCACCCAGACTCGCATGGTGAGTGGAGGTTGCTCCCACTGCTGAGGTGTTGGCGCTTGCCGAAAGGGAACTGGGTCGGGCGTGCTTGTTGATTGCAGTTGCATCAGCTGACAGGGGACTGTGGCAATCCGGGTCTGGGCCCAGACTGTCCACATCACATCAGAGATGTCGTCAGAGCACAGCTAGGAGCATGTACTAAAGACGTGGACTGACTCTGCACGCATTTGAAAGCAGTTGCCCTCACTCTGCCTTTGCTGTGTGCCCCTGCAGACGACGCAGCCAGCAGTTGCAGCAGCGGCCACAGCGCTGACAAGGTGCGCTGGGAGACGGTGTACACAGGGCCGCTCACCTCTGCAGAGGTGCGGCAGCTCAAGCCAGCCTGCCGCTACATGCTGCGCGTGCGCGCACACAACAGCATTGGAGGCAGCAACTGGGGTGAGGCACTCACTGCAACAACCAGCCCAGCTGCACCCTGCCAGCCTGCCAGCCTCACTTCCACAGCAGTCAGCAGCTGTGCCATCCTGCTGCGGTGGTCTGCGCCACTGGAGGACAACGGGGCAGCTGTCACTTCATACCAGCTTGAGATGGCAACAGCAGCAGTGGGCAGCAGCAGCAGCAGCTGGAACAAGGTATACCAGGGCAGCAGCGTGGAGTACCAGCACTGCAGTGGGCTGCTGCCGGGGCGCAGCTACAGCTGGCGGGTGCGGGCGTTCAACAGCTGCGGTGCTGGCGCTTGGACTGAGCCTGTGAAGGGCTGCACACTCCCTGCAGAGCCAGGAGTGCCAGCCAAGCCCAGCTTCAGCCAGCGCACAGCTACCAGCGTAAAGGTGAAGTGGGGCTTACCGCAGGAAGAGAACGGCTCAGCAGTCACCTCATACGTGCTGGAGATCCGGCAGCTAGCAGCAGGCGCAGACGTGCAGCAGCAACAGCAGCAGCAGGGGCAGGCAGCAGATCAGGCACAGCAGCAGCAGCAGTGGCTGCAGGCGTACCGTGGCCCGGAGCTGTCACAGAAAGTGACGGGTTTGCAGCCAGGCAGCAGCTATGAGTTCCGAGTGGCAGCCGCGAATGCTGTTGGCCTGGGGTGTTGGAGCGACAGCAGCAGCGTGGAGGTGCTGAAACGGCCGCCGCCACCTCCTGCAAGCGTCAGTGCTGAGCTGGAAGGTGGCGCTGACGCAGCAGCAGCAGCTGGGGGCGCGCCAGCGTGCCTGCTGGTGTCCTGGCCAGCTGCAGAGGCAGCTGCGGACAGCGCAGACGCAGTAGGCTATGAAGTTGAGGCCGCGCCAGCGCTCGGCAGCAGCCACGCTGTGCTGCGCGGCAATGTGGCCAAGCAGACCAGCACCAGCATCAGCGGCTTGCAGCTAGGCGTCACGTACAACGTACGGGTGCGGTCAGTTGGTGCAGCAGGTACCGGTCACAGCAGCTGGAGCGCTGCGGTGTCGGTGACGATGCCTGCAGCGCCTGCAGCGCCTGCCAGTGAGGGCGACTCGAGCGAGTCTGGCCTGGCGCTGGCGCCTGCATCGGCTGCTGAAGCGGGCGCAGGTGGGCACATATCTGTTTCCCGAACTCAGCCAGCTAGTTTCAAGTGTATTTTCCGGTGTAGTGAGCTTGCTGCCCCCGCTCACCCCTCAGCAGCCGTATGTGCAGCTTTGTGTGAGCAGCGCACACTGTTGACTCCGCACAGGCTGTGCTACACAAGTTGTCGTTGTTCAATCCTCGCATGGCATGCAGTTGTGCCAGCACGTCTGCTCTGACATCCTGTACTGTCACACAAACCATACCTTTTAGTATGCTGGTGGGGCATGCCATCAGCCTGCTTTCATGCGGAACGCCATCCAGTTGCCAACACACAGCGCAACCAACCATACTGCATGCATCTGCTGTGCCCTGATTGTGCTTGCAGGCAAGCGCAAGTCCAAGGGCAAGTCCAAGGCGTCAGTCAAGGATGCTGCCGCTGCTGCTGAGAAGCGCAGCAGCAAGGTGGCTGCTGTGGCAAACGTAACAGCCAAGGGCAAGCCTCGGAAGCTGGGGCTGAAGGACCATGTGCTCAGCCAGCTGCCCCCGCCAGTGAGCCGCTGGCTGAGGAAGAACTCAAAGTATGTCAAGTACGGCATCGCGGCGGCCGCTGTGCTTGCAGTGCTTGTGATGATCGTCTTGGCCAGCTTGGGCAGCAGAGGTGGTGATGCGCCGAGAGGAGGTGATGCAGCGGCGCAGGCGGCCTTCATGCAGATGCAGGCGCAGCAGCAGATGCAGATGCAGGCGCAGCAGCAGATGCAGATGCAGGCGCAGCAGCGCATGCAGGAGCAGCAGCTGCACAACATGCACGCGCAAGGGGGTGCCATGCCACAGCCGCTGCCCATGCAGCAGTAGTAGCTGGTGTGCACCGGGTGCATTGCTGATTTTGGCAAGTGACTGGTTGCGGGTGCCTCTGTGGTGTTGAGGGCGTGTTGCATGGCCTTGGTTGCCTCTCTTACATAAGTGTGTCCTGATTCCTCACACAAGCAGCCATCTCTGAGCAAGGACGGGAGTGAGTGCGAGCAAGCGTCGCTCTGCTGAGAACAAGCGTGGGGGCAAGCACGCCGGGATTGTGCGTACTCCCCTGTGGCGACTGAGGCGCGGTTGCAGCAGCTAGTACATGCGTTATATAATATTGTGGTGATGGAGTTGGTGGCTGCAGCGGTGATTTGATGCACGGATAGCATGCACAGCGGAGCTGCCAGGTCAAGTGCAGCAGGGCATGTGCATGTGTGTGATGGTGGGGGGAGGGGCAGGTGCTAGCAGCATATTGTGCAAGTCTCTGCCCTTGCGTGGCGAAGGCTGGTTCTGGTTCTACATGTGTTGGATTAGTGAACATAACAGGACGTACACGCAGCTGCATGGGCGTGGGGGTTAGGTGGCATACTGCTACTGGGTGCTTTGTTGGCATTGGCTGTCTGGAGGTGGCAGCCCAGCCAGCTGCAGGCTGCACTCCTTTCTTGTGCCAGTGAACCAGCTGTGTGACCGGCTGCGGCGGGGATTGTGGAGTGTTGGTGTACGTGTCACATTTGGCTGCTTATCCTCTCCCTCATGTTGCTCCTTCTGTCGACACAAACTGGGGTTGTGCTATGTGTTCTTCTTTCTTGGTTTGCATATTAGGGGCAAGCGATGTTCAGCAGCAGTGTTTGTCTTGCAGGTTTGTGTGTTTGTGTCCTTGTGTGCGCATGGCAGGGCCCGGCATTGAGCCGCGCAGAATCCGCAGGTTGCAGGTTGGCTGTGTGGGTAGGCACCTGCATCACACGTGCAGTAGAGTGTCGGGGGAAACTTTTTGGTGTGTTCCATCTTGGTTTCAGCCGCTAACACCTAAGTGTTGCGCCGGCTGGCTAGCAGAGTGCATGCAGGGAGCGTCCTTGGCGCAGCCAGGCCGTGGCATTGTGGTGCGCAGCCAGCAGCAACTCGCCGGCTTGCAGCAGGCTGCAGCATCAGGCAGGCTAGCTAGCCTATAGGTTTGTTGACAGAGGTATTGCTTCGGATGGTGAAGGACGTTACTGACAGGTGTCGACATGTTTGTGTGGCTGAGGATGTTTTGTGCATCAGCCCTGCCAGCACCTGCCAGCGTTGGTGCCGGCAATGGAGGCCATGTTCGTATGCTGCCTTTATCATAGCGACACAACGAGCATGATGCCATGTGATGGCTTTACTGGTCCTGTGACTGGCAGCTCAAGCAGCGATCTGTCCGCATGGAACCAGGCAAGGCAGGTGCAAGATTTGTATCCTTTTCGTGGCCGTCATCATGACCACATGCATTCAGCTCACTTTTGATCATCAGCATGATTCATTTCTCAGCAGCCTGATGATTGTTATTATTCACTGCCGGATCACGGCTTAGAGGGGCGTTGCAGGGCATGACAGGCACATGTAACACTGCTGATACCATCCTGTTGGGTTCGGCTGCAAACTATGCTGCTACAGACAGGTGACTCCATGTTAACAGCTACACATCTCACTCAGCAGCAGGAGCTCCTGCTTGAGCAGCAGCCACGTGGTGTGGCCTTTTATGCATGTTATCAAGTAGAGGCCGAACACTCCCCATCGCACCGACAGCACAGGAGAAACACGGGCAAGCCACAGTTACACTGACGTAGGGCAGGCCGTGCATAGGCATATCAACTTGCTACCTGAGGGCAAGTGTGGGCAGCGGTGCCAGGTGGGCATGCTGTGCTTGTATTTGAACATTGTCCCCGATGGCGCACGCTGCCAAGACAGTCACTTGCCTCCGACGCCGCAAACATCATACAGAATAATTAGCCATGGCCAGAGCGTCAACCCATGGCTGTCTAAACGTCCAACAGTCGAGTTGGTGTGCTGCTTATGCAGCTGCACTCCCAACTGCTCCGTAGAAACACACAATGCTGTGTAGCAGCTTGACATAGCCAGAGCTATCGCACACAATACAGATGACCAAGTGTGCCGCTGTGGAGTGGTTGTAGCAAGTAGGTGGTTGTGAAGGCCCGCCATACATACGCAGGTGTGCTATGAACCCTACATGTACAAAGGCTGGCAGCCATGGTGCAAACGGCAGCACCGGTGGAAGCCCAATTACTGCTACATGCCCTACTCAACTGCATCAGCATCGCGGAGTCAAAGGCATCAACAAACAGTCCAATCTGCTAGTGAAGAGGTGCAGCAAACATCTGCACAAGAGCATCAGCATGCCAGTCGCCTGCAGCAGAACATAGCGCAGCGGAACACAGCCACATCCCTGTTGTGCTGTGCTGTGTCATGCCACTGACGCTGCTGGGGCATGCGTGCCAAGGCGAGGCAAGCTGGTAGCAGCAGATGCTCCAGGCAACCAGTGTGTTAGTTCCATGCGCTGCTGCAGGCGCCAGAGACGTCACCTAACTCATGAAACAATCGGCAAACTACCCAGCTTTTGCTGCGGCTGCAGTAACAAATGCTGCTGCTGCTGCTGCTGCTGCTGCTGCCGTTTGCTGCATGCAAGGCATGTGCTGGCCGGTGCTGGCTAGTTTGCGTCCTCTGCGCGCTCCAGCGTGTTGTAATTCAACAGCTTCTCAATGAGGTCCACGTGCGTCATCACCATGCGCCTGCAGCAGTAGCGCGTGAGGCCCAGCGCATCCAGAGCCTCTCTGCGGGGTGCAGCAACAGAGCGCAGCAGCACCATGGTGGTGGGCAGTGTTAGGCAGCAGCTGCTGTACCCCTCTGTTGTCTTGTCACGTGTAGCTGCTGCTAGCCAGACACACAATTGGCTTCGGGTGGTCGCTTGCTGAGCGTTTGTGCACGTTGCCACAGACTGTCTATGTGCATGGCGTGCATCAGCAGTCGCTCAAGGTCAAGTGGGTGCCTGCGACAGCTGCTGAAGTTGGACGGGCATGCCCAGCAGCTGCATGCCTGTCCAGCTCTGCATGGTGGCTGCAGCAGCTCGTAATGCAATGGCACTCACCCCTCCTCGTACTCGGCCTGCAGCAAGTCCAGATAGGTGTCCCACTTGTTGCCGATCACCTGCAGCAGCAAGTCAGCTGTGAGCTGCCGCTGCTGCTACTGCTGCTGTCGCCGTCAAGCTAGCGCCATGGCTGCACCGATCGACGCCATGTCGTAAGTCTTACCTTTCCGCAGGTGAAGCAGCGAACAGGAATGATCATGGTGGCCCCAAGTGCTTTCGCTCTCAGAGAACAAGAGCTAAACAGGCCCGCAAAGCTAGTACCTGCACGTGATAACCTTTTTATACATTCAGAGTTGCTGTTCAAGCAGTGTGAGCTATGCTAAGACGGCTTTTGGCTGCTTGTCATTGTCACCCTGCGGTGTTGCACCGTCACACCTTTTTTAGCGTATGGGGAGACTCACAGAATTAGTTTTGAGGCTTTGATGAGTCTAAAACAGTATGAGGCACATTCAACTATCGTCAGGACCTCCTCCTTGTCTTCACACTACTTCACTTGCTCCCTTGTCCGCTTTCAAATAGGCATTGCACCATGGCTGGGGAACTTCAAACAATCGGGAGCCCCAGGTACGTTCACCTGCTACGCACCACCAGTTCTGCCAGCCTGTCAGGCCCCTGCACTCACAGCCTGCTACCTTTGTACTGCTGTGTACTTGCATCTGGACACATGCATGTGCCATACAGCCCGGTGGCAAAGCAGTTCATCTTGGAGAATGCATCTCCATCAACAAGACTGTTGGAGAAGCGGCGGCAGATGTTTGAAGTGCAAGAGGCGCTGGAGCTGCAGAAGCAGGAGTTTGCTCGCAAGGTGCGCATCAGACTACCAGCAGCAATTGTCCAGGCGCCATGTGGGGCGCGATAGTGATGGCACAATATCTATTGTGAATCCTCGTCATACTCACGTCTTGCAGGCACAAACAGGGTGATGCCATGTTGAACGCCAGCTGTTAGCAGGGTGTAGGCTCAGACTGACGTGCAGATGATGCCAGCTTCCGCTTCAGTCACACAAGCAGCTGCTGTGGACATCACATCCCTTCCGTTATGCGCAATGTGTTGCAGGAGGAGATATTCAGGAAGCGTGAAGAGGCTCTTAAGAAAAAGGATTTGGAGTTGCAGGAGTCGCTTATCAGGTTCAGCAAGTTCCTGCAGGAAAATGACTCCAAGCGGGCACGCGCAGACAAGAAAGCAGCAGATGAGGTCAAGTCAAGGCAGCAGAAGGAGAAGGAGATAGAGCAGCTGACTGAGGTGTTGGAGCAGCTGCGAGACGAGAAGGAGCATGTGCATGACGTGCTGGAGAAGTACATGCAGTGAGTGGCAGGCGGGGAGCGAGTGGGAGCTGTGTTGTGAGCAGTGCTGCATCAGCAACGTGCAGCTGCTATGGCTGGTGCTGGCAGCAAAATTCATGGTTTAGTCACCATGACGATGAAGGCAGGAAAAGTAGCAGATGCTGTGACAAAGGGCTATATGATAACACACTGCAGCAGCTGTGAGCCGCTGCAGTCTTCATCCTGTGACTCTGCAAGGGTACGTCTCTGCAGCTGAAGCGCAAGTGCTGCTGGACAGCTGTGACTGCTGCTGCTCTGCCGCCCTGGCTGCCGCAGGTACCAACGCTACCTGGAGTCAGTGCTGGAGTCAGCTGATGAATACCAGGAGATCCAGGACCTGCTGCTGCGCCACGCTACACTGCAGGCCACCAACGATGACCTGCGTGCACACCAGCAATATTCAGCGGCAGAGGCGGAGGAGATCCGCGTGGCACTGCAGGCCTTCACCAAGCAGAAGATGGACGAGATCCTGAACCTGAACAACAAGCTGTCGCAGCTGAAGAAGCAGCTGGAAAACTACGAGCAGCAGGCGGCGCAGCAGGTGCGGCAGTTGACTGCCAAAATGAGCCATGCGCACTTGCAGGAAACGCGACCCGTGGCTGCAGCAACCGTGCGTGAACATGTATACCCTGCCCTGCTGCGGTACTCCTGCTGAAGTCCATGTGGCAGCTCTTGCAGCTACCAGGAACATGGCAGTAGTAGTTGTGGCTGGGACTGATGAAGCCCAGCGCTGCAACAACTCCTTGTGATGGCAACTTGCTGTAAGCTGTTGCGCAAATGTGGTGTATGGACCTGGGCCTCATGCGGTGTGTGCACCATGCGCCTGCAGGAGCTGAAGAAGGACTACAGCTTGCGGGTAGCTTCGCAACGCACGCTGGAGTATGGGCAGGTGGTGCTGTCAGCAGACAATATCTTCAACCGCTGCAGGCAGAAGTCGCACATAGCACACCCGCCTGAGACCAACCCGCTGCAGCAGCTGGAGATCATTGGCTCATACGTGTCAGACCTGCTGGCCATCTGCAAACAGAAAGGCGTGGAGCTGGGCAAGAGCTAGCTGCTGCTGCTGCTGTGCTTGTTTTGATGTTCTCGACTCTATTATGTGATCTGGGCGGCCATGTTGGCAGTTGCCTCTAGGTACATGCGCACCAGCTGGTGCTGACATTCTGTCTGTCCGCAGCTGGGCTTGTGAAGTTTCTAAGTGAGGCAGCAGCTTTACGTGACACTCCCCACTTGTGGGTGCTTGCCACTTTTTTTGTTGTGGCACAAGCAATGTCGCTGCCTGTGGTGGACAAAAACCGGTCCTGGGTCCCTGGGCCACAACGCAAGCAATCTGCATACTTTGGAGGCAACAGTGGGCACCCAACAACGCCTGTGGCTATTGCTGTGCTTGGGATTGATGCTGAACTGCAGTCAGCTACAAGCGCTTACTTCATCATATGGGTGTGTAATAATGTCAAGCAGGGCAAAGGTTCCTGTGCATGTTGACAAGCAAGCCCTGCTGCATTGTTCACAGCCTCTTGAAGTGTGAAGTTCACGAGCCCTGTGCTTGGCAGATACACTGAAGCAGCATTGCTGCAATGTAGCAGGTAGCGTGCTGATAGTGACTGTGCCCTATGGCCAAGGCGCAAACACATTGCCTTCCAATGGTTAGTTTACAGCTCATCTGGGTAAATCTCCCAGGATAATTTTGGCAACAAGACGCCACAGCCAGGCTGAGCCCAGACTGAGGGTTCCTGAACTTACAGTGTATGATACACAGTCGATACAACGCTGCACAGAGTGTCAGTTCACCACAAGCAAACAATAGTACAGTGGCTGTGCTTCTGGCATGCTCCAGGAAGGCTCCACTGCACCGCCGACGGTTGGTGACATGCTTGTTTTTAAGCACTTGCCGCAAATTTGCGAGCACATAACCACCCCTGCTACCAGTAGTTCATCAGCTGCCAAGTACGACTCAACACACCCGCGAGACACTGACATACAGCAGGCAATGACTGCCCCATCCAGACACACATCCTCCTTTGATGTTACTTAAGGGCACTTGCAACACCCCGTAGCTGCTGCGCTTGCCGCAACCAGCAGCTGGCAGTTCCCTGCAGCCCACATCTGCGATGCTCAGTGCTGTGCTTGCCACACATCGTGCTGTCAATGGCTGGCGCCTTGTCGCATCTACTGTGGCGGCGCTGGCGCTGGCGGCAGTGGCACGGGGTTGTAGCGCGCCTCGCCTGTGATGATGTTGTGCGACACCGAGTGGCTCTTGTTGAACAGGTTCTGCGACCTTATCTGTGCACGGTAGCGCACCACCTCATCCTGTGTTGAGCACGTGCATGATTGACAGCAGCAGTATATTCAGGCAGCAAGAGGCTGAGAGGCAACGCACAGCATGACTGCCGTACGCAGCGCATCCGGTGTTTTTGTTGTAACAGTTGTAACGACCATGAGGCAGTGCACACTGCCTTGCTGCCTACCGAAACGTATCAAAAGCAAGCAGGACCAGCTCATACAGACACAACATGGACTCTCGGCACATAATCTGGGCTGCAGCGTGCCTGACCACAGCTGCACGCTTTGCTGCTGCTGGAAGGCTTGATATGCACTTATCTGCAGTACACATGCTTTTGGGCTGCAGCACGGCTGACCACAGCTGCATGCACCCATGGGCCTGCAACTGCCGGCAGTGCCTCTGCTGTCTGGGCTGTATTGCTGCTAAGCGCATCACAAGCACCCCTCGTTAGCCCCATCATCGCACCACCCACCTTGTACTGCAGCTGCTTGCCCTCCTTGGTCGGGTGGTAGCTGAGGCTGATGATGTTGAAGTGTTCGCTGCTCTTGTTCTGCTTGCCACGCATGCCGGCGTCCCGCACCTGCTGCATGCGCACCTCCTCGCGCCGCCGCTCCTCCTCCATCTGCTGCCAGCGCTGCTGCTCACTGGCCACTGCCTTCTGGCGCTTCTCCTCAAACAGCTTCTGCAGTGGGACGCAGCGCACATAGAGCACAGTAGGGTTCATCGGAAGCAAGCACAGCAGAGTGCTGCAGCCAAGCAGACGTTGGCTGCTGTTGTAGCTGCATGTACATGTAACCCAGCAGTCACTTGACAGCTGTCACATGTGTAGATGCTATATCCGGTGCTGGGTGTGGCAGGTGCTGTAGACAGGCACGTTACTTATCAGGACAGCAGCAAGCAGCAGCTACTTGCGCAGCTGAGCTGCCACTGCAGTGCAGGCAACCGCTGCACGCACCTGCTGACGCTGATGTGCCTGTAGCTTCTGCTCTCGTATCTCAGCTGCAGCGTCCGTGTTGAAGCGTGACGCTTCAGGTGCGTACAAAGGGCTAGTTGGCTCTGGCACCAGCGGGTTACCAGGCTCCTGGTACTTGTGGTAGTTCCCCCGCCTAGCTTTCAGCATACCCTTTTCTACAGAGTCTTTGTTGATTGCTGCAAGCCTCTCCTCTCGCGTGCGAGGCTCTGCATTGTGAAACTTCATTTTCGCGCCACGCGAGTGAATGTCCAGGCACACTGCTGCTCCGAGTTTTACTAATCCTGTTTGCGAACTTCAACAACGTTATACGAAAGTAAGCTTTACCAAACGGCCTGCTTGAGCATGCTTCCTGAGCAGATGTAGATGACAGTCCCAGCTCAGCTGTAGCCATGCACATGCTGTAGCAGTTCCGCGTGATTTGACACGACAACCCTGGGAATAAGAATGGCCTAGTGGGCCAAGTCGGATCTTCTGCCACAAGCACCGTAGACAACCGATGTGATAAGTCACTGTTGTATTGTACACCTGCGCTGCTGGTGAACACGCCTCAAGTGCATCACAAGGGGCCGCCTCCGCCAGCACCAGCGCCACCTCCTCCTGCACCAGGTACATCAGGCACCATCCACCCCAGGTGTAGCGGGTGCACGAAGCCAGGCTCCTGCGGCAGTGCCGGCCGCGACTGCAGCGCTGCTTCCAGCTGCTGCTCGCTGGGAATCTTTGCGTCTGCCCAGCAGCCCTGCGGCAGCGCCGCATCAGCAAAGATGTTCTCCAACACTACGCCTGGCAGCTGCGCCAGCAGCTGCGAGCCGCTGCTGCCGTTGCTGCCACTGTCTTGTTCTGCGCAGGTACCGCCAGTGCTGGCAGATGCAAGCAGCAGCACCTTGACTGCGTCCTTGAGTTTGCGAGGGAAGCGCGCGTGTGTCTTGTGGGACCATCCCATCAGCAGCTGCCACTCCATGAGGTCAGCCTGCAAGGCAGCAGCAGCAGCAGCAGCAGGTGCCAGGATGTGATGTGCAAGCGAGGTGTTGACTACTGAGCTGGCACGCAACATGCACAGCAACATCAAGGCACTCCTGATCGACTAGTGCAAATGTTGTGGAAGATTGTAAGCAGAAACTTGAAGCACCGCCTTGATAAGTTGACTCACAGACCATGCACAAGCTGCAGCACCAGTGCACTACGTGACAGTAAGTAGTACAGTGTCTCTCTAGCCACACGGTACAGGAGCGCGCGCAGATGCAGGGCTTTGCATGCTGCACCTGCAGCAGCACAGCCTGCTGGGTTATGTGCAGTGCCAGCCAGTGCGCATGCCCTAAAGCTGCTATCCCAACCCTGCACGACACCCGCAAGGGTTTGCCAGCCCTTCCAGCCCATCAGCTCAGGCTCCAACAAGTGCAGCTCACCTGGCAAGCCACCACCACACGGCCAGCTGGCGTGACAGCAAGCCCATTGATGCGCTGCTCTGCTGCTGCTGCTGCTGCTCCCCCTCCACCCAGGGCGGCATCAAGCATCGCCTCTGCCTCGTCTTGGTGCTGCTGCTGCTGGGGCTGCTGTTGCTGTTGCTGCTGCTGCTGAACTGCTGCGGCTGGCAGCTCAAAGTAGCTCTTTAGGAAGAAGCTCCGCCTGTTGCCGGTCACAGCTGCACTGCCCTCGCCTGCCTTGGACGTGCTGCAACAAAGACACGCACCAGGAGACGCCACAACACTAGTTTCTACAAGGCAACTCAATCCAGCAGATTGAAACATCAGACACAAGCTGGACAGGTTAAGGAGCAAGTGCAGTGCCTGGCGGTCCAACCCATGTTCAGCCACCATGCGTTTAAAAGCGCCTAAGCATCTAAATGCATCATGCTGCTCAGCCTCACTGCTGCTGCTGCCACCTACCTGAGATCAGCGATATGCAGGCCACCACTGGCTTCACAGTACACCAGCAGCCGGTCACCCCAGCTGCTGCCGCTGCTGCTGCCGCTGCTGCTGCCGCTGCTGCTGCTGCCACCAGCCTGTGCCCCGGGCGCAGGCAGCAGCTGCACAGCCCCATCAGCTGCACTGTGTGCAGCCTGCTGCTGCTGCTGCTGTCGCTGCCTGTGAGCCTCAAGCGTACCGTTGCTGCTGTATGAAACAAACCGCACTGGCAGCAGCGGCCTGTTGTGCAGGCTGAAGGTCGCCACCAGCTGGCTTGACGCAACATCAAACACTGAGGTCAAGCGCAGGTGGTCACTTGTGGCCGCCAGCAGGCTGCTGCTGCTGTTAAATGCTACATACTGGCAGCCGAGCGTGCCTTGGTGCGCCTGCACACCCATCTGCGGCGACAGCAGCGGGCAAAGGTCCAGGATCCTGCAAGCCTGATGCTGGTAGCCAACGCCTGCAGGCACCAGCAGCACCGCAGCCTGATCTACCCCCACTGCCAGCCACTTTCCATCTGGCGAGCACTCGCAGATGTTCAGAGGGAGGCTCTGCTGCGACGCAGCAATCTGCGCGTCATGCGCCGCGATCTGCGCTGCCGCGATGAGCGCCGGCCCTGCGCCTTCCGCTGCCGCTGCTGCTGCTGCCGTGTCAGCCTGGGCCTGTGCAGCTGCAGCAGCTTGCGCTGCCGCTGCGCAGATGGCCACGTTGCTGAGTGCGCAGGTGGTCAGGCGGGGTGCCGCTGATACGTCAGCTGACACGAGGCGCGCTGATGGGTCCACCTCAGGCCCGTGCCTGCAGGCACACAGCAGGAACCAAGCATGCACTCAAACACTGGTGCTTGAGTTCCCAGCACAGTTTCCAGAGATTTTTGGGGATAGAGGGTTGGTATTTCCAGAGGGTGATTTGCAATGAGCTAGCAGGAACTGAGCACATCATCAACTCTGATGCAGTGTCGTGTAGGTCACGCAAAACTTCTTGTTGCAGAAGGCACCGTGCAACTACACACACCATGCTCCTCTGCAATTGAGGCACTCACTTGAGCAGCAGCACCCGTGCAGACGCCTTCATCACCGGCACACTGTACGGCGCCAGCAGCTGCAGCAGCAGCAGCAGGTACGCAGCGCGCCCCAGCGCAGCCCGCATGTCAACATCCCCGTCTAATCCTGCTGTAGCCCCACCCTGCTGCTGCTGCTGGCGCTGCCACTGCTGCTGCTGCTGTTGGGGCCCCAGCAGCCCCAGCATGGCTTGCTGGCCAGGTGCTGCCAGGCGCAGCGCTTCAACAGCAGGCCAGTATCCTTTAATTGTTGACATCGAGCGCATGTCCAGGCGGGGATCATTGAACACCAGCCGCAGCTGCTGCAGGTGCTCAAAACCTTTCAGAAACTCTGCATCCTGCAAAGCACGCAAGTGCAGATGGTGTGCGGGCAGAGGTTCACGGGCCCAGGCAGTATGCACATGTCAGGCAGGGCAGGGTAAGGTACTCAAGTGGCTGTAAGTTCTAGGCGCAACTACAAGCAACTGCGGTGCGTTCAGACAAACAACACATGTAGTGGCACAGCGCGCATATCCACAAAGGTGATCACTGATATACCACGATGCCTCAATCATCAACATAACGGAGTCCAGCAGCAGCAGGACTGAGGAACTGCCACTGGCTACGTTTGTTTAAGCAAGCTGCGGCCTCACCTGCAGCAGCTGCGCCACACGCCGCGCCCCCTCCTCCCAGCTGCTGCTGCGGTGCGGCGGCGGCTGACCGCTGCCGTACCTGAACTGTGGCACCAGTTTTGCAGCAGCACTGCAGCTGCGGGCCAGGTGCAACACACCAAACCCCAACAGCCGCTCGCCTGCTCGTATCGCTGCTTCTGCCTGTGCTAGCGAGCCTGGGGCGCTGCACATTGCTGATGTCATCTCGCCTGCCATCCACAGCTGTTCTGGCTCCTGCTGCTGCTGCTGCTGCTGCTCACCAGCACGCTCCCTCCTGCAATCTGCTACGACTGCTGCGACGGCTGCCTGCAACTGGTCAAACGTGACGGCACGATCCTGCACCGCAGATTCCGCTGTAGCTGCTGCTGCACCCGGAGCAGCACGCTTGACCTCCTCCTGCTGCTGCTGCTGCTGCTGCCCCGCAGCTGCAGACTGCGCATCCACCTCCATCGCCTGCTGCTGGCACCACTGCTGCTGCTGCTGTTGCTGCTCCAGTGTTGTCATAATCGCCTCAGCAAAGCGCCGGAAGATCTGAGATGACAGAGGCTCCCAATCAGGCAGGCCCCGCACCATCAGCTCAGAGCCAGGCACTGGGGCACCTACAGCAGCGCGCCCTGCGGTGGCTGGCTGCTGTGCTGCTGCTGCTGCCGAGCCTGCTGCTGCTGCTGCTGCTGCTGTTGCATCGGGCTGGCTGCCCGGCAGGTTGAAGAGGTACAGCATGCCGTCCTGCAGCAATGTGTGGAAACGCATAAGCAGTACGTTGTGGAATGCCACGAGGTACTTGTACGCGTTTGCTGCTTTGCTGTACTACAGGGAAGCGTGTGTCCACCCTTACTTGTAAGCATGAATGCAGCCACACAAAGCAGGCTCCTTGCTGCCAGGCTTCACCCAAAATGTTGCTGCAAATCCAGAACTCTGCTGCAAATCCAGAAGTTTGCTGCAAATCCAGGTAACACATACAGTGTATGCACTACTCAACCTTCAAGCTTGAACCACGCTGCCCTCCAGCGCCGGCTCACCTGGTGGGCCACCAGCAAGCGGGGCTGGCCCGCAAAGCTGCCGAAGCGAACAGAGTTGACCATCGTCTCCCGCCCAGCCGCACACAGCAGCGTGGCCTCATGCACCAGCCGCCACGGCAGCGCAGCAGCAGCAGCATTGCCGCCGCTGGCAGCTGCTCCTTTTGCTGCTGCTGCTGCTGCTACGGGCGGCTGCTTTGCTGCTGCTTCCTGTGGGCTGCCTCTCTGCACCCTGAACAGCCGCAGCAGGCCACTGTTGCCTGACGCAGCGACAAAGTTGCCACAGGGTGAAGCTGCAATGCTGTAGTGCTTGAAGGCTGTGTCGCAGCGTGCCATCAGCTTTGCAGGCTGCAGCAGCAGAAAGCAGAGAGGTGAGTAGGGTTTGGCCATGCAAAACCCCAGCAAGTAGCGACGGTGTTGTGGAGTGAAAGCATGAAGCACATGGTGCCAGAAAGAAAGGCAGATGATGATGCGATGCTGCAGTTGATGTCCTGGACGAGTTTACTTGCAGCACTGCTGGTTGCATCCAAAGACTGCTGCCATGCTCGATATCAGTATCCACAGCAGCAGCAGCAGCAGCAGCAGCAGCAGCAGCAGCTTGTGCACATGCATGCAAGGTCCTCACAAAGCCTTGCACCTGCCCAGGCGCCAGCTGCCAGATATTGAGCAGCGTGCGGTGTGACACCAGCACCTCCTCCACAGCCCCATCACCCGCATGGCTCCACCTGCTGCTGCTGCTGCTGCTGCTATTGCTGCTGCTGCTGACCCCTCCCTGTCCACCTCCTGGCCCTGCTAGCCCTGCGCCAGCACCTGCTGCTGCTTGTGCTGCATCCGCTGCTGCTGCTGTTACGTAGCCATCAGGCCGAGGCAGGAAGGTCATGGCATCTGCAGTCTGGTGGTGGCAGGTGCTTGAGGAGATGTTGCTGTGCCTGCGGGGTGCATCGCTGGCAAAAAAGTGTGCATCGTGCTGCAGCATGCCACACTCCAGCCGTACCCGCTGGTCTGGCCGCAGGTAATCGTCCTGCAAGCACACAGGTGCAGCAGCATCTTTGCAGTTGCATGCGTAGAGCAGCATGCTGTGCATAAGAACATCAGGCGCATGCGATGGTGCTGCATGCTCATCACATAAGTAATGATGCTGTATGATGATTATATAGGAGTAGGCATGGCCACATGAGCAGGAGGCACAGCACGGGTGCGAGGCTGTTGCCTGGGTGCCAGTATGTGCTGACAGGACAGGGCAAGGCAGCAGTTTGCTTGCACAGCACAGTGACGAACTGGCATGCTGCCAACAGCGCAGTTGCAGGAACACATACGCAGCTGACCCACTGCATCATCACTCAGCAGCTGCAGCTGCTACAGCCAAACAGCAAAGCGATGCTACAGCACACCACACCAAACCTGCAGGTTTTGAAAATGCTGTTATGTTATGTGACAGTTGTGTTGTTACATCACGCAGCGCACCTCCTCATCTTCCAGCCAGGCATCATCATCATCCTCGCCATCATCATCCTCGTCTCCACTGCCCTCCATGCCTAGCAAGCCCTGCAGGACAATATTTTAAACCAAATCAAAAATTGGCATCAGCAGCCTGTTAAATACAGTCACATGTAACACAGCTTCTATGCTGGCAAGTGACGTAGCACTTGCAGTATGCTTTCCCGCTGCTTCCTGCAAGGTGTCCTGCAGCTTGCTGGGTAGCTACGAGCATGTGTGTGCGGGAACACGCAGCTGCCTGCATGCAGGGCTGCCGCTACCAAAGCTACCACCGTCAGCCTGGCACTGGACGCAACTTTACGTCCCTCTCTCAACTGCATGTGCACAACAAGTTGAGGGCTGCAGCAATTGCTGCCGTGCGGCTGCTGCAGCAGTTGCCACGGCCCTCCCACCTCCTCGCCCCAATCGTCTTCATCCTCGTCCATCATCCCCTCAAAGCCCTCCTCCCATTCTTCTTCTCCTTCCTCAGGCACATAGTCAAATGCCGGCCCATCCTCGTCTTCGTCTTCACTGAAGGCATATTCGATGCCCCCGGGTGCTGCTGCGCCGTTGTCCTCCTGCTGAGCATTGCCAGCTGCAGGACAGCAGCATCAGCGCAGGCCAGCAACATCAGTGCAGCATAGCAAAGTCACTGCATGGGTTTAGGCCAGCAATGGCACTCAAGACGTGCTGATGGCTGGCTGGCAGGCTGAGCGACGAGCTGCACATGCAGCGCATGCATGAATGAAGAAGATGCTTGCGCTGCTGCAGCTGCTGTGGCGGGTGCACTGCCAGAGGATGCAGCCTCCGGCATATTACCACACATTTGAGCGCTATAAGCTGTGGCTGCTGGGTATACCGCTGTGATAGCCTGCTGCTGGGGTCTCCTGCTCACCTTCGTCACCTGCCTGCTGCTGCTGCTGCTCCTGTGACATCCTTGGGCGTTCCACGGCGCGAGTGCTACGATCGAATCACCCAGTACAAAGGGACAACGCAGGCCGACACTCAACACGCGATCAGAAGAAGTTCATCGTCACTCTGTATGTCTTGTGTGCATTGCGCAGCGACTCGCAACCGCTTCGGCTTCGGCAGATGCAGACAAAACAAAGCAAGCTCAGGCAAGTATAAAGAGTTGCAAGTGAGAAGCCTTAACTCTAGGGGATGAGTAACTCTGTTGGGTTTGTACCACCTGTACCTGCAGCAAGATGCTGTAGCAGGCTTGATGACGAAGGCTGGTTGCTGCGTAGTATTCAAGGGTTATAACTTGCAAGCAGGTCAATCATAGATCCACAAGCCAGGGTGAGAGTGTAAACGTTACAACCTCATCAGCGCTTCAGCAAGCTGCCTCAGCTCAATCTTCTCACAAAGCAGCCAGCAGCACGAGCTGTACCTGTGCTGGCAGTACATGCACGTATCTCTCCACTTGTACAGGAACAATCACACCAGCAATACGCATGTACCAGATATCTGGGGCTGTGTTGGAAGCTGAGGGGTGATACGGGATATATCAGAGGGGGGATATGCCATGTCTCCCGCGGGCGCCGCCGCCCGAGGGTGACATGGCATATCTACCCGAGGATATATCCCGTATCACCCCGAAGCGACAACACAGCCCCAGATGTGTGATATATCTCCGGCCTGGAGCACCCTGCCGCTGGCTGCCAGCGCTGGCAGGGTGCCACAATCCTCATGCACAACTCAACCGCAAGCAACACAACCTCCATGCATGACAGCTATTACAGCTGAATATAACAACTTCAGGGTCTCGTCGGGCTGGGTGTCTTTCCACGGGGTGCACAGCAACACTGCGCACTGAACCACATCAACTGTTGACCGGGCACGGCGCCTTTCGCCACGCACCGAAACATTGAGCAGCTTTGACGTTAATAACAATTTGTAACTACATAATATTATTTCAGTCGGACGCACCGGCTGCTGCTGCGTCGCTCCCACGCTAAACCACACCACCGCTATCTGTTACTTGTCACAAGCACGTTTGACTTTACTTCGACGACCACTGCAGCTCATCATGGTTTCGATGGCGCACCCACCTGGTTACGGCTCTCCTGTTTATCAGCAGTGGATTGATAGAAGGCTGTGCCACGTTTACAAAGACCCATACGCTGAGGACGAGTACTCATACTTTGTCGATTGGTGCCATCCCATTAAGACAGCAAGTCAAGACGCTGCGGAGCAACAGTTTCAGCTGGACGAAAACATGGAGGACACGACTGGATGCGAGCAGGTACGCACCTTCGGTCTGCTGCTCCGCTTCACAAACCAGCACTGTGAAGGCTCACCTGCATCAGTTCGCTCATCGAAATTATTGCTTTTTACAGATGGTGAACGAAGACGAGACCACAGCCTCGCAGGAGCAACGCCTCCTGTCCGACCTCACCCTGAAGCGACACAACAGCACCTTCGTGTGTGCCGGCGCTTCAGGCGCAGGCAAAACCACCCTTATCAATGCCATTTCAAAGGAACTCGGCAACGACCGCTGGGGCGCACCCAAAGCCAACAGCGTCACACGCAATGTCAACACGCTGCGCACAAACAAGTCAGCTGTCAGGAGCATCACCAGCTGGCTGACGCAGATGAAGGGCATCAACACACCAATTGAAGACATGCAGCCACTAGAGTTCGTGCAGCTGGTGGCTGACTATGTGCTGGTGGTGAGTGAGGGGCTGAATTTAGATGCAGGACTGCCTGGACCGGCACTACAGGTCATCTGGCTGCTTTCAGGAAACTGCACATCCAGCTGCAGACAGCCCCAAACACACTTTACACACGTTGCTTACACTTATCTCAACCATTTGGCTTCACAGCATGCACATGCCCTGCCTGCCACCAACACAACACATGCTGACCTGTCGTGCTGCTGTTCCTGCTGCTGCCCATGCTGCCAAACAGGCGCGCCAGCAGAATGGCGAAGAATACAAGAGGGACGCACTCATCGGGCATGTCAACAGCATCCTTCGGCATTTCAACACCGTCAACACTGACAGGCACCTTGCAGACATCACTTGTGAGCCGTACAAGAAGCTGCGCATCGCTGACTTCCCCATTCTCGACAACAACGTCGATGCAGTCTGCCGGCACCTGCACAAGATTGGCTGATGAGTGAGGCTTTTAGACGGCGCATGATTTGCTGTGACGTGCAGCGCTGCATGGTGCAATGCGCATCTTGATTTGCTGCACTTGGTGTTGCTGGCCATGGTTTGCTGTGCATTCCCATTTGCTGGGCATCATCATTTGATAGGCTTGCTTTGCTTGATTTGCTAGGCATGATTGTCTGGTCTGCATTGTTTGTTTGCACCATGGGTGTCAGGGGTGTCGTGGGATCACCTGGCACGATACGGAGATACCCGGGGTGATACGGAGATACCCAGGGTGATACGGAGACACCCGGGGTGATACGGAGACACCCGGGGTGATACGGGATATATCAGCCCAGGCATACACCATGTAACAAGGCGATACGGCGAAAGGCCAGAGATATGCGCTGGTACAACAGACACGCCAGCACGAGTCTTTGGGTTGTGAATCAGCTGCAAGCATAAATATATCAGGACGCATCATAGTCACGCCGCCACATGTCTGTGGAACACCCTGTCTGTGAAACATGCCACCAGCAACGCAGCAAACACACTGTGCATTAACCAACTTGGAAGCCCTAAATACCACTCTGCTCTGCAGTGACAGTGACCACATTTAAGAGTACAACACCAATATGCTTGTGTAGAGTGCTCATTCGGTGGTAGACAGTACACGCTGTAGACTGACAGACACACGTCGCTAAGTATCCTGCACACGCCTGGTGGCAAGACA
Organism: Tetradesmus obliquus; assembly: GCA_030272155.1. Taxonomy (NCBI): domain Eukaryota; kingdom Viridiplantae; phylum Chlorophyta; class Chlorophyceae; order Sphaeropleales; family Scenedesmaceae; genus Tetradesmus; species Tetradesmus obliquus. The sequence goes on along the minus strand of CP126194.1, from coordinate 5,287,215 downwards.
GCAAAACTTTGCCGGCTGACGAGAGCAGAGCACGACAGCAGCCTTGATGGCGCAGATAAAACCCGACAAACCGTTACTACACTCCATACAGAAGCCTGCAGCGCGAAATGCAGAGTAACGGCCACCAGAATCAATTGGCAGGGGGTGGCTGGCGCTGCAGACGTACACGCACAGCTGCATGGTCCCTTGCAAATCCTACAAACACGCACACACATGCGTGCACACCGCAAAAACTGCCGAGACAAACACACGACACTACGCCCCTCGTCAAAGAGCCTCGTTGGCCCGTGTCATGCACAGAGATGAAGGAGCAAACAAGCAGGCTTGCGGTGCACCCTGGATGTGTATGCACAAATGACGCAGACCATGGCAGTATAATACATCAATGCTGACAATGCGTTGGGTTCACATGTGATTATCCAAGAACTCTCCCTCATAACCCAATCCACACTACGAGAAATGTACGTTCCCTGAAACCCATCCCGCTGCATCACTGAACCAGCACGCGCCATCACGCACACCGTGGATACGAGGCTGTGAGCACAATGCACAGCAGACCAAGCAGACGCTGCGATTACGCTCACAACGCATACACAATGCGCTACGCGTGGTTGCATTCAGACAAGCTGACAAAACCAGAGCAGCTGCTCAGTCCTCGACGCCCACGACAAGATGTGCCTGACAGCAGTGACAACAGTAACTGCTGATGGCGCACTCCGCTGCCATTTGCTGTTCACCTATGGCAAGGCAGCTACGATTGGTTGCTTTTGCAAGATGCCAGCTGCACCACAAGCACACCAACACCAGCCATATTGGCTTCCCAGCCCGAGGTCATGCCCTCACAATGGAGGGGATGCGGATGACGCCGGCAATCACCAGCCCATACACCACATTAAAGCATGCATAGTACAGGAACGACGTCGCCGCCATCTTGCGCGTCATAGCAAAGCGGTAGAACAGCGGCACCGTCACCAGGTACTTGACAAGGTTCACAACCCCAAACCCTAGCATCACCAGCAGGGGACCATCCACAGGTACCAGCAGCACCCCGTGGTTCAGCGTGGCACCATACGCCAGAGCGCTACCAATGCCCACCATCAACACAAACAGCGGGCTCGCAAAACATGCGGCCACAGCCATTGAAGGGAAGCCATCCCTTGCAAGCGCCAAGTTATTGATGAGGTCTGGTACGCTGTTGCCATACGCGAGCACTGTCGCACCCAGCAGCGCAGGTTTGACGCCGAAGATGACGCCAAACACAACGCACACAGCCACCATGGAGCTTGCAGCGATGTTGAGCCAGCAGATGGACTGCACGAAGGCCATCACAGCAAACACGCCTGCAGGGGGGCGGTGTGGCACACATGTGGCAGAGCAAGGCAGCTGAGGTGAGCTCATGGCAAGACACGCTGGACTCCCTCGTAGCACTATGCCGGTAAGTAGGCTTGAAAGCTAGCAGGTGCCGCACATGCTGCTAGGACTGCAGCTAATGCAGGACACAATATGGGTGAACAGGTCAAGCAGTGACGCCCACGCACCTTTCAGCGTCTTGCGTGGCACGTTGCTGCTGGGGTAGGACGAGTAGATGAGCGCACACCCCACCGCCGCACACAGCAGGCTGTAAGCCATGCCTGCCTGGCCCACTGACGGCAGCAGGCCTGGCGCAGCCACAAACAGCGTCAGCGGCGCTGTGATGGGCAGCAGGGTGGCTCGCCAGCGCTGGTAGTGGTGCCCGTGCCCAGTGCCCACCTGCAGCAGCACAAGAACACAGGTTAAATGCCCATACATAGCGTGAGGCTGCTTAAATCTTGCTGCATTTGTTTCCAATGTTGAGGAAGACGGCAGGTGGCTACCACCCATGCATGCACATGCACATGCTCTGCTTTGCTAGGCGCGTTGCTGCAACAATTGACGGCACAGCACCTGATCCATCTGACTGTAGATCCACCACTGCTGCACATGCACCACAGATCCACTACAACGCTGTGTGCCGTTGCCCGTGGCAACCCTGCTGCCCCAAACCCTGCTCACCCTGGGCATGGTGCAGCTGAGCAGCAGCATCAGCGGGTGCTGCATGGCGTGCTTGAAGGCGGTGGCGCGGCTGCGCCTGTATCCACGCGCCTCCTCGTGCAGCTCCATCAGCGCCAGGTGCTCCTCGTACTGCTTCTCAAGCAGCTCCTGCTGCTCAGCCTGGTGGTGCTCCTGCAACCACACAACATCATAACACAGGTGCAGCACAGAAGCCACCATGGTTTGGTAAGCGTCCTATCACAAGCAGCGCGCCTTCTAATGCACGAACATAATCAGGTCGCTCAGGTTGCTCAGCCTGGTGGTGCTCCTGTAAGCACACAACACATCAAGGTATGCAGCATGAGGGTTGTCAGTCACCGCTGCCGGGCGTGCTGAGCTGCATGTGCGTCATCATCGCTCTGCTTCAGTTCAACCATTGCAGTCCCATGCAAGCGGCAGTACTTCACGATGGGACTCGGCAACAATGAAGCACCTGGTAGGCAGCATGCCCTCCCTGCTCTGTCATCGCATCGCAACAGGGGCCCACTTGTCTGACTACTTCCATTTGCTTTACGTGCTGAAAACTCTGCAAAGTCCATGTTAACATCAGAGGCCGCGCCACGCACCTGCAGCAGCTGCACCAGGGGCATCACGTGCTGCGTGGCGCCGCGCGAGGCCGCCGCAAAGATGCTGCCGCCATGCGACGCAACAGACGTGCTGCGCCTGAAGGACCGCTCCGTGGGAGTGAGCGCGCCGGCCTCCGACATGGCTCGCGGGCTGTAGTGGTGCCACTTGGGCGTGATCAGCCCACCATCAGGTGGTGGCACCACGATGCTTACGCGCGAGCCTTCAGCAAAGGTTTTGGCCTTGCGCAGGACCCTGTTGCCTGGCGCTGACGGCGGTAGCCCTCCTGCTGATCCTGCTGCTGCTGCTGCTGCTGCTGGTGATTCGCTGTCAAAAGCATCCTCACTGTGTGCTGATGCAGGGCCTGCAGGTGCTGCTGCCTTACTCGCACCAGGCACCTCTGCCTCTGCCTCTGCATCTTCCACAGCTAGCCAAGCTGCTGCTGGCTGTGCAGGCCACGTCGGCTGCGCTGCAGCTGCCAGCTGCGCGCTGGTCCGCCCAGCCTCCTCAACAGCAGGCAGCAGCGGCTCCTCCAGTGAGCCCACCTGGTAGCGCTTGCTGCTGCTGCTGTTGCGCAGCATCGGGCTCGGCGTGCTCAGCCGCACAGTGGCGTCGCTGCGCACGCTGGTGCCGCTCCGAGGGCTCAACCCGACGCTAGGGTTGTAGCTGGCTGCGGCGGCTGCGGCTGCGGCGGCTGCCGCTGCAGCTGCCTCGCCGTCTGTCATGCTGGTTGTGGCGTCCATCATGATGTGGCTGTCCAGGTGGCCGTGCATGGGGCCAGACAAGTAGTCGTGCTCATCCTCGCAGTACTCGCTGCAGCTGTCCGGCACGTCTGCAGCGCAGCAGCAGCGCACACGCGTCAGCAGCGTCAAAGCGCTGATGGTTTTAGCCACATCAGCAGAGCAATGACAGTGCATGAGCAGCACGTCCCTGGCAAGATGCTGCAGGTGCAATGCCACTAAATTTTTCCTTGCACAGCAGTACTGCCAGCAGAGAACGCGCATGTTGCTGCCTGCAGCAACCTAACCTGCATGTGCTGGAGATTTCAGCATGCCGCTCACCTACGCCCTCCTCCTGTGGCACCTCATGCAGAGCAGCATCTGCCCGCACCGGCTCATCGTGCCTGCTGACCCAGAAGGTGGCAGCCACATATGCGGCGTACATGCAGGCCATAGAGGCAGCCTCCCACATCACCACCTGCAGCGGCACGGCAGCAGCCACAGCAGGTCATGCTCTGCTTCATGTCTCACGTCTACTTCTGTGCAATACGCGCCTTGTGCTGGCCTGCGGACCGACTCGACGCGCTGGACGGCTGCAATTGTAGGCCTGTATCCACTTGACAACAATGTCCCTAGCGTGATGTAGCAGAGATGTTTCAGATGCACTATGCCCTTGCATGCAAGCCCGCCTGCCATCATGTGCAACATGTGAGCAATGCCCTGCAGGCACAAACCCTCTGCCCTGCAACAGCTGCGAATCAAGTCTTGGAAGCACGTCCTGCACTGCCGCGCACGCATGCTGCTGTGTGCCGTCCAGTTTGCAGTTTGCAGTGTACAGCTGCAGTGCACGCACCTTGCCATCTTTTATGATTGCTGCCACCATCAGCAGCGCCATGAGGTAGAACACCACATCTTTGATAAAGGCCCAGCGCTGGATGGACACCTGCGGGCACACCCCCAGCCAGCCATGCAGCCCCAACTCAGCCACAGCCTGGCGCCTCAGTTGACACACAGCAGCAGTTGAAGATGTGCATGGCGGCACCTCTCGCCTCACATACATACTGCTGCACACGTACGAGCACAGATGTGCGAGCAGCAAAGCAATGTGCTCTGCTGCTGCTGCCGCCGCTGCTGCGCTGCTGCTCCTGCAGTATGGCCCGAAAGACCTGACATGCCAGGGTGCAGCTTGCACAGGCAGCATGCAGGAGCACTGCACAGGACAGCTCCACAATTGCTTGCTGAGCTGAGCTGGCAACTGCACAGTTGATTGCTGAGCTGAACTGGCAACTGCACAGTTGGGCTGAGCTGAACTGCAACTGCCCAGCTGATTGCTGATTGCTGAGTTGCTGATGCTGTGGCTCACGTTTGATGCCCGTGCAGCCAGCAGCACCACCAGCCCAAACACGATGTTGGTGGTGAACAGGCCACCACCCAGCGGCTCTGCCAGCGCCATACCCACAGCTGCACTGCCACCCTGCAGGCAAGCAGCAGCAGCAGCAGCAGGGTGCGGCACATTACACTCAGTCATTTGACATGACACATTTGTTAGAAAATTGAGACTCATCCTGCAGGTGGATATGCGCTGCCATCCCAGCCGCGTGCTTGTGCTGCTCAGCCTGCGTAACGGCACTGCGGGACCAGCAACCAGACAAACTGCTTCACAGTCACCTGCTGCTGCTGCTGCTGCTGTTTCTGTTAGCATCTTGCATATACATGCATGCCGATCCTGCTCCCTTCGGAAAAGCTGCTGTCCTCCAGCTGCCAGCTCACACACCTGGCCGACTGCTGCCACTTGTGTGAAGATGTCAGGTGCGCCATTGCCAAAGGACAGCAGTGTGGCTCCAGCCACCACCGGCGGCAGCCGCAAGTACTCTGAGATGAGCTCCAGCGCTGGGCAGAAGAAGCGCTCAGACACTGTCAGCAGCACGAAGAAGCACAGCACCGCTGCCAGCAACAGCAGCAGCAGCGACAGCCATTCCCTGCAGTGTGCAGCAAGTAATTCGAGGCCGCGCATTAGATGGCAAAAGGACAGGTGAAAGCGCCGCATTGCCTTGCTGGATTACTGGCAACAAGGAAATGCATTAAACTGTTCATGCATGCAGCCCTGCATTGCTGCGTTCAGGCTGTCTGCTGCTGTGCTGCTCACCAGGCACCCGTGAACGTGCAGTAGTGCACACGTAGATAGGTCTGCCAGCCACCATCAGGATAGCATGCATCCGCATGCTCAATGACGTAGCTGCACCTGCAGTATGCGAAGGTACCGTGTGTTAAGCAGGTTCCACTAATTGCTAGCCTGCTGTCATGGGCTTGCATGTGGCAGCACATGCGCTGCTTCTTGCCTGTCTTGTGGCTGTACTGTCCAGGGCTGACAAGGTGTCTGCTCTTGAAGCTTGAGGAACTGCTTTGCATCCAAGCCTGATGCTGCTGTTGGCCGGTAAGCTACCGTGCACAGCAGTAGCACCAGGCAGGTGAACCCGTTCCATTCTTTTAGGCGCATTGGTCAACGCCTTGCTGCTGCGACGCCTGATCAAAGTCCTCAACAAAACTTTGTCTCAGAAGTATTTTGAGGGCAGCATTTTGGTGTTTGTAGGCCGCGGGAGAGCAGTTTCGCTGTACACTGACAAACGAATGCGAGGATTCTCCGCTAACTGAAGTACTGCTTGTAAAGCTGCCTGTTAAGTTTGAATGATACCAATTGAAGAATGGCGGCTAAGGGAAATCTGTGTCGTGTGTTTTGCGGACAACGTGTAGTCATCATGACACTGTCAGACACGCTGCAGGGTCCGACCAGCAACTACAACGACAGCAAGGGCAACTACTTATGCTATGCAACTGTCGATGCAGCTGTACACGATGAGCTGCACCCACGCACCCAAGCTCACGTGTCGAGCACGCTTGGAGCGAGTGCAGTGCAGTCCAGTACTGAAGGCGCCTGTTTGGTTATGGGATGCACATAGTTGCTAGATACCATTGCACTCTTGAACTTGTGCAGGCGCATCCTGTTCGACCTTGCACCACAACCCATTTGCACCAGTGCACTGCACCCACATGGCATGATGGTGTGCCACCAACTAGGCGTCAAGGCTAGAGTATGTGGGAAGCGCCGTCACTGCGTCTACGTGTCTGAAGCCTTGTTTTGAAGCCATAATATGGGATACTGGCATACTTCAAGGAGTCCCAGGCCCTCTCTGAGCAGGGTTCCCTCCGAGGCAGGAGCCCTGCCATGGCTGGCACACGTCCCACACTACGGCAAGGCAAGACAGCAATCAGGCGCCGCCATACATGTTAAGCCGCATGTAGGCCCTCTAGACGCTAACCATTGGTGCTGGTGATAACAATTAAAGCGACGCGCTGATAGTGCTGCTGAGTACGTCAGTAAGCAAGTGTCGGTGGGCAAGCAAGTGAGCAGGTGAGCTGAGGTCAGAGTGCAAGGATGGAAGCACAGCAGCTTCTTGTAACTGTCTGCAAATCGTGAAGATGGAAAAAAAGCATTTACAACTTGTGGGTGCCTTGACCAACCACATTCCCAGTTGCAGAGTTGGCAAATGCCATGCTCATGAACCACACACAAAACCACATTGCACGCCTCCTACCACTACTTGCTGCAACATGCCACAGGCTGTTCAGCTAAGTACACAAATCCATTGCTTAAAACCAGCAATTCTGCTGCGCTGCTGTCCACGGTACTGAGCTCTCCCAGCAGTCCATGATCCTTGTACATGCTAATGCAGGTGCACCTGTAGGTGCAATGACCTGCAACCACCAGCAGAAAGTACGGCAACATAGCAGCAAATACTCGTGCTGCAACCTACCAAACAACCTCATTCACGCTGATGCCCGCTCAGCTGAGCATTCAAGGTTGCTGCGAACGCTACAACAATTAGATTTCAAACCTACGGGTACTCGCGTGTGCAAAACCCTGCACCGGCTGCACAGCAGAGCACAACCAACAACAAAACACAACGTAACATAGCTGCTCATGATGCTGTTACAATAATACGCACTGCCAGCCACACATGTGGCTGACCAGCAGGCGCACGTGCTTTCTTCACTGACTGGTGGCAGTTTCCACTTACTGACTAGTGGCAGAGCCGCTCCCGCTGCTGCAGCTACCCTTGCTGCCGTGTGTCGCTGACTGTGCTGCCGCCACCAGCTGCCGCTTGTTCTTGCGCTGCTTCTGCAGCAGCACAGAAGCGCCCTGGCGCGCCAGCACACCCTGAGAGTGGCTGTACGCTCCCGCCTGCAACACCATGTCTGCATCCTGCCCCGCAGCCACAGCTTCAGCCACACCCTCAACAGCAGAAGGGCCAGGCCACACGCTGCTGCTGCTGCTAGCCCTCTCCGACGGCCTAGCCAGCCCATCACTGGCAGGCACAGCAGCACTGCTGCCAGCGCTCGAAGACTGCTGCACTGCGCCGTTCGACTGCTGCTGCACGCTAGCCTTGCGCCCTGCTGGCCGCCGCTGCTGCCGCTGCTGCAGCACCACAGCTTGCTGCTGCTGCTGCTGCTGCTGCTGCTGCTGCCAGGCGTGCTGCTGCAGCTCCAGCTCCAGCTGCTCAGCCTGCCACTGCACTGCTGGCTGCTGCTCAGGCGCAGGCGGCCACGGCAGCAGCTGCCACGGCTGCTGCGGCTCGCAGCGCATGAGGTGCAGCACTGTCACCCGCACGCAGCTCCTTCCGAACTCATCACCAGGCCCGTACTCCAGCTGCTGCTGCTGCTGCTGCTGCTCATCATCATACACAAGCGGCTGGCCATCTGGCCCTGTCAAGCTGTCTACATCGACAAACTCTGTCATGGGCACCACCGCAAGGTCCAGCCCGCAGCCCAGCAGCTTGCGCCGCGCATGCGTCACAGCAGCCAGCGCAACAGCCAGCGCGTCAGGCCCTGCTGCCCGCACCGCAGTGAAGCCCTGCTGGCACACGCGGGCAAAGGCAGCGCCCGCCAGCAGGCTTGCATTGCCGTAGCGCGCAGCGATGAGCGGGGACTGCTCGAAGCGGCGCAGCTGAGCCTCAGGCAGGCCTGTTACAAACATCATGATGCCGCTGTCTGGACTGCCTGGTGCCTCACCACTGCGCTGACCATCTTCCTGCCTGCTGCCATACTGCTGCTGCTGCTGGTGGTAATGGTGCTGCTGCTGTTGCTGCTGCTGCCGCTGGTCCTGCTGCACAGCTTGCACCTGTGCAGCAGCAGCTGCTGCTGCTGCTGGGAAGCTGGGTTGGAAAGCTAGGCCAGTGCTGCTGCTGTAGCCCAGCATCAGCGTGCGCGCAGATGCCAGCGCAGCGACGCCGCGCGCAACCTGCATGCCGCTGCCAGCTGGCAGCAGCACCTGCTTGCCCTGCGACAGGTGCCTGCTGACTGCTGCTGCATGACTCAGGCTGGCGCCGCGCCCACATGGCTTGAACTTCAGCGGAAGCCGCGTGTGTGCCCGCCTGTGTGAGCGAGCAGGCTTGTGTGGCTGTTGCTGTGGCTCCTGCAAACTGTCATTTGGCTGCGGGGCTGCTGCTGCTGCTGCAGCTGCTGCACTTGCCTTGGCCTTCCTGCTGCGCTTGCCATTTGACTGCTTGGCTTGTTGCAGCTGCGGAGGTGCGGCCTGCTCCGGCTGACCTGCGACAGCTGCCTGCTGCAGCACTTGCTGCCGTAGCTGCTGCGGCTGTTGCTGCTGCTGCTGCATGCCCTCCATGCTGACCGCTTGAGGGTGAGGCTGAGTGGCGGAAGGAGTGGCTGGCTGCAGTGCAACAGCAGCTGGCTGTTGTGGCTGCACTGGCGCGCTCTGTGGTTTCTGTGGCTGAGGCAGCTTACGCCCAACCCTGGACACCTCGCCATGTTGTGTAGACACCTCCGCCGTGATGGCTGGAGCTGGCAGCTGGTCCAGTTGAGTCAGTACCACATTGCTGAGCGGTGCAACTAGCTCCGTGGAACAACGCGGGGTGTGCACGCGCCTGTGTGGCAGAAACCATGACGTAAGCGGTTGTGAGGACATGAACGGTGACACTGAGTGCAACAGTACTCAAATAATGATCGTGATAAGCTGATCAACGACGCTACGAGATCAGCATGCGTGCAACGCCATACTGTGGTAGGAGGACACCATAGCTAGTGTGGTGTGGCAGGTGGTGGTGCTGCTCAGGACCTCCAACCACACCTGCTGCCCTCCGGCCACCGACAGCGACAATGGTTCACATGGTTTCCATTTGTCAAAGAAAACGTCTGCGTGTTGCCCGAGGTGTGCAGCGAGCAATGCATGGTGGTCACTGCCCGACCCACATCCACAAACTAGATGCTGCTGAAAACCTCCAGAACGTAGGTTAAGTCGATTGTTGACTCGGTAAGGGTGATAATGCTTGGCCTTAAGCAAGAACAGTGTCACAGCAGCAGGAGGTACAAAGTTCAAGTTGCCGAAAGGCTGCTGAACAAAAGATTTGAGCTCAAAAAGTTGCTGCAAACTTCTGTTCCGGCAGGTGGGTCATCCCGTAGCCCCGTTGCCAAAGATCGGACGCTGTGTTTCACCGCTAAACCTGTGCGTACGAAGACAGCCGCAGATGGTGAGCGACTTGGCACTTGGGCGGTCTGATTGCAACGATCTACATTTGTGAAAGTTCCGGGCGCTGCTTTCAATGCGCTCATGACGCGGGTTGCCCTGCTGCGGAACAGCCCAGCCTGGTGGTTGCTGCTCAGCACATCAGGCTGATGTTCGGGTGCATGCAGACAGCGGCGGACACTGTCATATTGCAAAGTGTTTTCTGCCAGGTGTTTTGTCGCCTTTGTCAATTCAGGCATTCAGCCTTCATCTTACATTGAGCACTTGCATGGCAGTACATGCGTGCTGCTGGGTGTGAACTCTTCTGTTCACAATGTCACATGCTTCAGATGCTCACAGCAACCAACGTTAGCGCAGCATCAAGGGGACTAGTTCCATGTGGGGCACCTGCAGCGAGCCAGGCTGTGCACCATGAGCTGCCCCACCAGCCAACATGGCCGTGGCTCAGCTGGCCAGGCTGGCAGCTGCTAGCGAATAGCATCCGCTCGTCGTGCCGCTGCACAGGCAACGGTGGAGACGAGCAGCACTCAATTGATCAGAGCGACTATGCACAACTGGGTCGATTGAGTCGCGCAATCACGCAGCGCCCTGGCAATCCCCATCATGGACATGTGCATGATGAGTTCTTCAGGTTTAAGAGGTAGGCCTGGTTGCCGATCATTGAAACTGTCACACTAACCAACTTCACAAACGCAAGAGTAGCAGTCGCTCGCTACACACGTCCTGACTGAACTGGCTGGGCTTGCTCAGCGGCCGCTTGCTGACGTGCCATGTGCACACAGCAAGTGCAGTTGGAAGAACAACCAACTGCGTTATGCGAGTTACTACAGATGTGAGGCCTTCTCGTCTGGCAGTAGCACTGCAACAGGCTCGCCGAACAGCAAGACCTACACCATTGCATGCTGCCTCAAAGCAGCTGCTAGTGCCAGTTCAAACTGAACATCCCTGACAGCCCAGGCTGTGACATTGTCAATAGCATACCCCTGCACAGACCAAAAGCATTCGAGGTTGCTTACTGAACTGCAGTCTGACAACATCTTTGAAGTTATTCCATCGTCACTTCACCTACGGTCTTCCTGAACACACTTGCACCTGTGACTGCCGGCAGGGTTGTCTTTCGCATACGAGGTGCCTTTTCTCATACCGGCATCAATTAAACTTATTTAGGCCTCAATACTTGGTTTCAATCCGGCAATCGTCGGGCATGGTGTCCACACGGCGGTCACGGTCCTTGACTGCTCAAACTGATGACGCTGCCGAAGCAGGGCCAGGCAGTCAGCAGGAGGTGTCCAGCGGGAATAGCACTCATAAATCCAGCGCAGCCGTCGGGCATGGTGCTGCAGGACAGCTGCAGCCCATTGCGGAGGAACCAGCAGCAACAGCAGTAGCAGCAGCAGCAGCAGCCGCAGCAGGCCATGATGCTGCAGAAGAGCAACACGAAGGTCAGCAGCAACACGAAGAGCAGCTTAGACCCGCAGAGGACTCACAACAACAGCAGCGAGGGCAGCACTCACAGCAGCAGCAGCAGACACGGTTGCCAGCAGCCAAGCATGGCCGTGCTGGGGCTCCTGCTGCTGCTGCTGCTGCTGCTGCTGCTGCTGCTGCTGCTGCTGCTGCCACCAGTGAAGAGGATGACAGTGAATCTGAGCAAGCGGCAGATGATGGCAAAGATGACGAAGGTTGGGATTTTGATGGGCCGGACATGCTGCAGAACCTAGCAGCCTCAATCCGGTCTGCACTCGGCAGCAGTGAGCCACCGGGCCAGCGGCACCATGCAGCAGCAGCAGCAGGCAGTGACAGCGATGCAGACGACATGGAGCTTGAAAACCTGCGCTGGCGGCCACAAACTGGACTGCAGCTGCCAGCGCGCGCAGCACGCGTGGTGGCAGCAGCAGCTGCAGGCAACCAGCAGCAGCAACGGGAGCTTGCAGCAGCAGGCCCCCAGGTGCACAACCCTGCAGTAGCAGCCGCAGCAGCTGGCGAGGATGACCCGGCTGCTGCTGCCGCACCACCTCCTGAAGGGCCGTCTGTAGCAGCAGCCACCAAGCCCAAGGGGCTGGCAAAACAGCTGCCAGCTGCAGCAGCAGCGCCCAGCAACCAGCAGCGAGGCAAGAAAGGCAGCGGCAAGGGTGCTGCTGCTGCTGCTGGAGGTGAGGGTGCTGACAGGAAGTGGTACCAGCTGCCTGCTGTGGAGATAACTGATGAGGTGAAGCGGGACCTGCGGCTGCTGCGGCTGCGTGGCGCATATGACCCCAAGCGCTTCTACAAGAGCTTTGACGAGACAAAGTTCCCCAAGCACTTTGCGGTGAGCGGCAGCCTGCAGCTGCAGGGGAGATACGGTGCTGAAAGTCTGCTGGTACATGTGCTGAGGTTGGTGTGAGGGTGCAAGTGTGCAGCTAGGCGGTGGCACATGTCTTGGGTTGGGCCCGCAGCAGCGTGCTACTCCTGACCCCATGGAGCCATCTTGATGCTCTGTGAAGAGCCATCTGCTTGGCATCTGCTGCCCGCACATCCAAACATGCCGCCCATGGCCAGCTGTGCCAAACACAGCACAGCACGCTACAGCAGCGTTGTAACCCAGCATTTGTCCACTCCCTTCTGTCCTGCTGCCTGCTTGCCTGATCACTACTCTCCTGCCACCACCACAATACTGCCTTTTCACAACTGGCACTGCAGTGGATGGCGCGCTGTGTTTCAGCACCCACAATGCTGCCCTGTTGCCCGCCTGCTGCTGCCTGCTGGCCCCCTGCCTCGCTTCAGATTTCGGCACGGTGGTGGATGACGCACTGTGTTTCAGCACCCACAACTGCTGTCTTGCTTGCTGCCTGTTTGCTGCTTCCTGCTGCTGCCCTGCCTGTGTCACAGATCGGCACTGTGGTGGATGACGCGCAGGACTTCTACGGCGGGCGGCTGAGTGCGGGCCAGCGCAAGGCCACGCTGACGGAGCAGCTGCTGGCAGACCCCGAGCTGCAGCACACGCGCAAGAAGCGCTACGGCAGGCTGCAGGTGGGCTGCCTGGCTTAAGCAAACTTGCTTGATTTGAATTCAGATTTTGAGATTTGGTGAAAGGACACAGCTGTTCACAGAGAGCTGTGTATGCAAGCTGCTACTTGGTTGCTGCCAGGACGCTTGCGTCTCGCTGCATTGCTGCATTGCTTCCATGAGATACCAGTGTTGCATGGCTTGACGCTTGCTGCTGCTGCTGCTGCTGCAGGAGGAGGCGCAGAAGTGGGTGAAGCACAAGAAGCGCAAGACCAGCCAGCCGCGCAAGACGCCCTCCAAGCACAGGCCCAAGCACTGAGCAGCGCTGCTGTGTCAGAGGCGGGCAGCGAGGGAGCGCAGAGTTGCAGCAGCAGCGTTGCATGTCTGAGGAGCAGCAGGGGCAGGCAGCTGGGCAGAGGTGGTGCAGCAGTCAGCACCGAGCAGAGCAGCCACATGCAGGGCGAGGGCGGCGGCATGGGGCAAGCATTGAACGGCTGCTGTGGCACGCTGTTAAGCTTTGCCTGTTGGTACTCCTTTTCAGCGTTCAAGCTGTCATTTAGCACTGCTTCTCACCAGTGTCGACCACCTTTGGTGGGGCGCCTGCATAGCAGGGTGTTGGCGACATCTGCACTACTCTGCACTGCGTCCGAACCGCCAGAAGCAGTTGTGAAACTTTGCTTCTGCTTGAAGTGGTTTGTTTCCAGTGCTGTTGTCCTTGATTGTTTAGCAGCATCACGCTTGTGGCAATGACAAGCAAGGGCTGCTGAGAATGTCTTCAAGTTGCAACGGTCACAAGCGATTGATGCCAACTCGGATTCCAGCCCGGCTCAGTGAGCGTGTAACGTCATCAGCTGTATGTAACTGAACGGTTCCCTGTTGCAGTGCCCTTATCATGCTGTTGTGAACATTCCTGCACTAGCGCTGCAGTGCAAACGCTGCTGCCGTGCCTGTAGCCGGCAGAACCAACTGGTTGCTGATGTTTCCCTTAATTTTAGCAGCACAACTTGGTATAAGAAAAATGTTACTTGCGCGCTTGAAGCGCTGGACTGCAGACGATGAAGTGGACAGGCGCCGCGGCGGCTGCAGCACCTTGCAGATATCCCTTTTCACGTGCCATGGCTGATATGCTGCTGCTGCTGCCAGGTGCAGTGCCCCTGGCTCAGCACCACGCTCAGGCTGCCATTGGCTGCAGCGGTGACAGTGCACTGAATAGTCTGCTTAGACTCCCATAAATCTGGTGCACGCCTACGCCTGGGGAGCGAAAGCTGGACAAGCTGCTGCTGACAGTGATGTTGCTGAATCACATAGCAGCGTAAGTCCACTACTAGATGTGCGCAGACATATGACTGACGGAGACTGGACAAGTAAAGACGGCCTGATCCTGTTACACTCCGGGCACAATGCAACAGAACCACGACTACTGCAAGCGCGTACGCCCTGCTTGCCCACAGCCTGAACAGCTGTCACGTCTCGCCGCAGCCTGCAGCAACACAGGAGGAGCAAGCAGTAGAGTAGTGTCAGAACCTGCCTGACTTGCACAAGCCACTCAATAGCTGAGCAGCAAGTGACCAGCTAACACAACCTGGGCATGCAGCAGGCAGTGGACTAGTGGCCAATTGCTACTGGATGCACACATACCAAACACAATCACACCAGCTGTTTTGCACCCGATGACTACAAGCACGGCGGGTATGCTGCATGGCATGCAAACAGTGCTGATTCCTTCTGATAAACATGCTTATGTTGTTACCATCGCATATGCACTCTCAAACACCTGCCATAGAATGCAAGCTGGTGGCTGTCGCAGCACCCTGCAACAGTCCTGCAGCTGCACCCGTGCACATAATTAATCAACATGAGTGGTCATGCTTCTGATGCGCTGTGCCAGCCAGCAGCTGGGCAGCCGCTCATGCGCCCCACCTGTGTGCGCTGCTGCTTAGACGATGCTGTTGGCAGCGCTGGCAATACGGGGCCACAGGTCAGCGCACTCCTTGGCCACAGGGCCAGTGATGGCAGACCCTGCAGGGCAGCAAGCACACAGCCAAGCAGCGAGGTTAGTTATTGGACCAAACAGTGAGCATGTACAAACAGTTCTGCACATGCGGAGGCAAGCTGAGGTGGTGCATGTGATGATTGGTCAATGCAGACCATGCGCAGCAGGTTTCGGTCTCAAAAGCGCCAAAGAGGCCTAAGCAGCAGATCTGCCGGCTGGACAGGCTGCCCATCTGCCTGATTGTTGGCTGAGCTGCAGGCCGCAGCGGAAGCTGTTCCAGTGCTGCGCACAACTGGCAAGCTGTGCAAAGACATGCCTGGTGCTGACATTGGTGCTGGTGCAGCTGGCTTCCGTGCTGGCACAAAGAAACCGACTGCCGCACTGCGCTTGGTAATTCGCCGCTGCCGGCTGCACGCAGCAAGTGCTTTTGACAGCTGACAAGTGCGTTCCGTCTACCACAGCAGCTCTGCTGCACCGTGCAGCAAGCCACGCTTTTTCCTCCAGCTGCTGCTGCTGTTGCTGCTGCGGCCCTCATACGGCTGAGCAGCACCTCCAGCTGCGTGTTTGAGCCAAGCCCATGCTTCTGCTTCATGACATGCTGCACGTGCTTTTGCAGCTGTCCTGCTGCCATCTGTCTTTCGCCTGCCACGCCGCCGCCGCTGCTGCTGCTGTTGAGCGCATGCTGCTTACCCTTCATCTCGCCCTTGGGGTTGACAATGACACCTGCATTGTCCTCAAAGTAGATGTAGGTGCCCTCCTTTCTCCTCCAGGGCTTGCGCTGGCGCACGATGACAGCGGGTGTCACTGCACAGCACAAGAAAAGCAGCACAGCAGCAGCAGCAGCAGAGCAAAGCGTCATGTGACAGCCTGAGCAACAAGGCAGCTGCCCAGCAGCAGTTCAAAGTGCTCTAAAGTCCCATTTGAATAGCTTTGCTCCTTACACCTGCCAAGCACGTGCACTGTACCTGGCTGCTGCTACCCTGGCTGCTGTGACTGCTGCTGCTTGATCAGGGTCCATGCTGCTGCTGCTGGAGGTGGATCGGGCCAAAGCGCACCCTTCTTGCGCAGGTCAGGCTTTCCCTTCTTCACGGTGGCCATGACCATGTCGCCGGGGCCACCAGCGGGCAGGCGGTTCAGCCTGCTGCCCCAGCCGCACACGGAGATGATGTACAGGTTCTTGGCGCCCGTGTTATCTGCGCAGTTCATCACTGCAGCCACTGGCAGACCCAGTGACATGCTGAACTTGTTGCCAGAGGTACCACCTCTTCCTCTTTTCGACATCTTGGCGACCTGCAGTGAAAGCGCTCCGTTCAGCCCCTGAACGCCCCTGGAGAACGGTGCTTTGAGTATCAATGATTACCTGTGCGGAACCAGTGGGGCCTCCACACGCCAAAGGGCTGAGCAGAGGGAAGCAGCAGCCACTTGAGCACTGCTCCACTGCTAGATAACACCTAAACCGCTGCCATGCTTAAAAGCTCGAAACCAGCCGATCAACTACCCGCTGTCGCTATTCGATGATTCATGGCTGCAGACGCAGCCGGCCCTTTCATGCAGGCAAGCAGGTCTCCTGCACTTGTTGACCCTGTGCTCGATCCCCGGCCTTCCTTGCAGCCCAGCGAGCACAGTCGTGTACTCATTGAACATTAATACGGGCTAGATTGACTCAGTGCGTCTTCTGCTGCTCATTGAGTGACACACATCCAAAGAACACTGGAACAGTACTGGCACATACATCAAGCCATTCGCAGCACAGCAGCCAGGCTATTCCAACAACGTGGAGCAGCTGAAACAAATATCCTCCGGCCGTCCAGCTCGGTCTGGCAGCTTAGCTGAGCAGCAACCGCTGCTGCCAAACTGCTGTACTGCTCAGAGCACCTGGTCCCGCTGGGCAACAGCTCGCTGCCTGGGTGTCGGTGTTTGAGCAGCAGCCAGCAGCATGGTGGCAATGGAGGAGCTGCTGCCTCAGGCTGTGCTGCGCCAGATAGGCGACAAGCTGTATGAGAAGCGCAAGGTGGCAGCGCTGGAGGTGGAGCAGATTGTGAAGCGCCTTGCAGCAGTAGGGGACACTGCAAAGATCAGCGCGATTTTGGACAAGCTAATTGCAGAGTATGCCTTCTCAGCACAGGCCAACCACCGCAAGGTGGGTTGAGTCGGAGGAAAGGGGTACTGCTTGCAGGAACGATGACGCAGCTGGCATCTGTGGGTGCTGGTTGCGCAGCAGGCATGTCTTCGTGAATTCAGCCGTGCTTGCATGCTGGGTGCTGCAGGCATGCTGTGCAGTAGACATGGCACAAAGGCAGCTGTGCATGCGAGTGCGCAGCAATCGTTCGTTTGAGACATGCAACAGTAGCAGCTGCGCCGGGCAGTGCCCGTACACGCCTGGCGCATCATGCAGCTGACACCAAGTGGCCCAAAGTGCTGTACTTGCACAGTACGGTAGACGTGTATGTGCCAAGCATGCAGGTGCACAGTGGGATGATATGTGCAGCATAGCCACATTGAGCCACTGTGGAGCCTTCAGAGAGCAGCAGTGGATTTCGCACAATCACCAGACTACTTGTGGCAGAACCAACCATGCCCGCCATCCTCTGCCTCTGGCTGTATGCTGCTGCCGCCACACACCCTGCGCTGCATGCACCCATACAGGGTGCACTGCTGTGCCTGGCTGCTGCTGCTGTGGGCCTGGGCGAGCCCAGCGAGGCCTACCTGAGGCAGATCGTGCCGCCCGTGCTGGCGTCATTCACTGACCAGGACAGCCGCGTGCGCTACTACGCCTGCGAGGCGCTGTACAACATTGCAAAGGTAGGCCTATCAAGCAAGCAAGCAAGCAAGGACAGGGCCTGGCAGCAGTGGCGTGCAGGAAAGCAGGCTACGTCAGCAACCGCAGCAGCAAGTACGCAACTGATGCTGGGGAGCAAGTGTGCGAAGCCGTGCAGCAGCAGCTGCAGAGTTTGCAACAGCGCACGGGGCTGACTGCTGAGCAGTCTACAACAGATGCAGCCAGGCTGCCTGTTATGGCAGGTGGTGTGCGGAGCGTTGGCAGCTGATGTTATTTTTTTATTGCAGCGGCAGCGGACCGCTGGCGGTCTAGGCACTGCCTGCTTCAGCAGCAGCAGGGGCAGCAGCAGCAGCAGGGGCAACACAGCGTAGCTGCAAATGTTAAAAGGTCTGGTAGCAGCACCCATGACAGTCAGCACCATCCAGGGCTGCAGCAGCACGTGCTCCTGCCAGTGCTGAACATTGTGTGCCCCGCCTATACCAGCCCCTTGCAGCTGTGTGTGATGCATCCTGCTTGCTGCCTATCCTGCTGCGTTGCGCTGCAGGTCGCGCGTGACAACTTCATTGTGTTCTTCAGCGAGGTGTTTGACGCCATGTTCCGGCTGTGTGCCGACAGCGAGACCAACGTTCAGAATGCAGTGCAGTTCCTCGACAACCTGGTCAAGGTGAGCAAGGCTGTGAGCAGACACAGATGGCCTATTGCTGCCCCGTGGTTGTTTGCATACTCATATCTTTGCAAACTGTCACCCCTTGCATCCCTTGCTGGCAGCTGGGCCCCACTCACATTGCCATCGCCGTTGCCGCCGCTGCTTACTCTGCTGCCTCCGCCAACGCTACTGCTGCTGCTGCTGCTGCTGCTGCTGCTGCTGCTGCTGGTGCTGCTGCTGCCAGGACATCGTGACGGCCTCACCGCACTTCAGCGTAGAGGGCTTCATCCCGCGGCTGCGCGACTACCTGCGTGTGACCAACCCCTACAAGCGCCAGTTCCTCATCTCCTGGGTGCGCCGCATTTATTTGGTCTGTGGCAGCTGCAGCGCTCCGCAAATTGCAGGCTGCAGCAGCTGGTTTCGTGTAGGGTATTCCGCTGAAGCCCGCAGCTCAATATTCACCGACACATCCTTGCACGCATGCACCCCTGGCACGCAAGTATTGCGAATTGTAAATGCTGTTGGTGCTGTTCCTGCACGTTGACGCACACACACGATTGGCATCTATAGCGCTGACTCCGCGCACGCCGCCCCTTTCTTGCCTGCTCCGCTGCGCAATGCTTGTGTACCCGCGCAGGTGTCTGTGCTGGACAGCGTGCCCGACCTGGGCATGCTGGCTTGCTTACTAAACATTCGTCATGCTGCACTGCTGCTGCTGCTGCTGCTGCATGTTGCTTTTATGCCCGCGCAGGTATCGGTGCTGGACAGCGTGCCTGACCTGGACATGCTGGCGTACCTGCCGCAGCTGCTGGATGGGCTCATGAACCTGCTGAGCGACCCCAACAGGGAGATCCGCGTGGCGGCACACAAGTGCATGATGGAGTTCTTGGTGGAGATCCAGGTGCGACTATGAAGTTCCATTTGCCTTGCAGTTGGTTGCAGGACAGTTCAACAGATTGTCTGCTTGTTTTGACGGGCTTGGCAGCCGGTGCTGCGAGGTGTACAGTGGGAGGGAGGGATGAGCAAGGAGGGTTGGCTCATGCTTGCACAGCCTGCCGACTGGTTGCGACTTTTGCATTGTGGTCATGTTTTCTTTCTTAATTATGCCGTTTTGTCACTTTAGACGCCTGGTCACCTGCTGTCTGCCTGCTGTTGTGCATTGCTTGACACAACTGCCCTGCAGGCCACGCCCACCGTGGAATTGGTGGCTCATCTGGGTGCCTGCTGCATGGTCAGCATGCCTTCAGCGCTCTGACATTCGTACACCTGCTGCCTGCCTGCTGCTGCCCAAACACTAACTGCCACAATCCGCCATCGAACCCTCCCTGCAGGCCACGCCCACCGTGGACTGGGTGGCGCTGGCGTCCATTCTGGTGGAGAAGGCCTCCAGCCAGGATGAGTTCACGCGCATCACAGCCATCAAGTGGATCAAGGTGCGCACACGCACCTGCAGCTGGGTCAGACGCAAATGTATCTGTCTGGCAGCTTGGGAGGCAACTGCTGTTGGAGGATAACGTGCCATGTGCGTGCCGTGAAACATATGCCTGCAGCCGCTTGCCTGATCGTGAGACTGCTGTTGGTCTTGTCAAAGTGCATTGCCACCTGCAGCAGCTTACATAAACTGTCGTCACCCGCACACAGCTGTTAAAATGTATACATGGAGCTTCAACATCAGTTTGTGGGTGTGTCTTGTGCTTGCAGGAGTTTGTGGAGCAGGCCAGTGGCGCGCTGGTTGGGCTGTATGCTGAGCTGATCGGCGCTGTGCTGCCCAATATCAGCCACCCAAACCCCGACATCCAGCAGGTGAGGGCACAGCAGCAGCAGAGCAACACAACTAACGCCTCAGACTGCAGCCTACACATGTTGCTGATGTGCCATAGTGCTGCTGTGTCCATCCAGCTCACAATCACAAGTCTGCCAGCCGCCCATTGGCTTCCATGTCTGTCCCTCAGCTGCTGCTGCGCTGGACAGTCAACTGCTGTGCTGTTACAGCCCCGATCAGCGCGGCCTCGCCACATATCATTTGCTCTGGTGCCTGTACTCCCCCACTGCCACTCATCTCCACTCAGCGTCGCCTCTATTGCTCTTCCTGCCAATTCTCCCACCCGCCTGCAGGTGTCCAAGGAGGCCAACGCCGCGCTGCTCAACCTGCAGCCGTACGCGGAGCAGGCGGTCAAGGTGGAGGTGGGCCCTGTGCTGGCCATCATCAGCAGAGAGCTGCGCAGTGAGCAGGAGCCCACGCGCCTGGAGGCGCTGCGCTGGTGAGGCGGGAATGCGGCCCTGCAGCCCATGCGGGGTGCTGTTGATGGCCAGATCGCTGGATATAAGCAGCAGGGGTTTCTGCAGGCAGCTCGCTGCATGCGTGTTTTCCTGGAGGCACTGGCTGGCGTGGCGTGCATTCTTGCAGCTCCTCGCTGCTTGGCCCCCGCAGGATTCAGTCCCTGCTGGTGCGCAACAAGTTCGAGGTGTTTGGGCAGCCAGCCAGCCACAGGACAATGTCCACTGCCTGCTGTCTCACCCACAACGTGCTGTACGTCACTTATAATCCTGCAGGATCCACTTCCTGCTGGTGCGCAACGAGGACGAGGTGTTTGGGCAGCTGGCGGTGCTGCTGGCGGCGCTGCTGGACGCGCTGGCTAGCGACAGCGAGCGTGTGGTGCTGCAGGCGCTGAGCGTGCTGGGCGCCATCGCGGGCCACGCGCAGCACTTCAGGCGCGTGCTCATGAGCCTGCTGGACAGGTGGGTACCATCAATTGGTTGTGAAAAAAGATCGACTTGGTTGTTTGCCAGGCGTGTGCTCATGAGCCTGGCGGACAGGTGGGTATCATAATTCCGTTATGAAGAAGAGGCTTGGACCTGGTTGTTTACCAGGCGCGTGGACATGCATGCTGTTGTTTCGGGCGCGGGGTGGTGATTCGGACATGAGGCACAGCAAACCGTGTGACGCTTGGTGCAGCGACAGAGGCTGCTTGAGGAGGCTGGGGCTGTTGAAGGCAGAGGTTGTTCTGCTGCTGCACGCTTGCTGTGTGTCAGCAAGCAGCTATCCAGATGTGCTGCGACCCTCCTCGCATGCGCTGCACAGGCACGCTTGGCTGGCACTTGTTGCTTGACACTCGCCACTCTTGTGCTGCTGATGGTGGCTACTTGTCTGCATGCCTGGCCGCAGGTTCCGCGGCGACGCGGGGCTGGTGCTGCTGCAGCGTGGCGGGCCGCTGGTCATCCGGCGGCTGTGTGCTGCCATGGGCCCCGAGGTGGTCTTCAGGGAGTTTGCCAGCATCCTGGACGGCGAGGAAGACCTGGGCTTCGCCTCCACCATGGTGCAGGTGCGGTGTGTGAAAACAAACAAACAACATCAAACAACAGGAAACCAAGCTTGCTTGCTAGTGCGCAGCCAGCCCGTGCTGGTGAGCAACCAGTATGTGGAATATGCTTGACAGCGAGCTGATCATCGCTCGCTGATTTTACGCGTCCGAGGTGTACCTCTGCGCTGCACTCGCTGCGCGTAGATGCATGGATGAGGAGCTTTGCGGTGGCTCGTGCATTATGCGCCCGTCATACGGCTGCATTTTGCATCGCCTATTCACCCAACACCAACTTGAGGCATGTGCTTGAGCAAGTACTCAAGGTGTTGCGCCACGATCCACCTGCTCACTGCCTGCTGCATTGCTCAATGCTGCAATCAATGCTGTGCAGGCTCTCAACCTCATCCTGCTGACTGCGGGGGAGGTGCGGGAGCTGAGGGACACGCTGAGGGACGCAGCAGGCAGCAGCAGCGGCAGCACCAATTTCAAAGCTCTCTACAGCTGCTGGAGCCACAGCGCAGGTGCGCTGACGTGTGGTTGCTGCTGGTTTTGTCTCCTGTCAGCTGTTCTCTGCCAGGCAGCAACTGCTGCAAGTGCTCAGGTGTTCCACATGTGCGATACTTGAACAGGATCAGCCCTGCAGCAGCAGGTCAGCACCAGCTGCATCACTGTTGCAACAAGCCAGTTACTGGCAAGGTTGTCGAGAGCCTTCACTTCGCTCTCCGCCAGATTCATCGCCCCGCTATGAACATCATATGATTTGATCGGGCTTTGCCGATTGATTGTGGGTCATGATCAGCTTAAATTCACATGTCTCAGCGGACGCGCGTAGGTCGCCCGCCACCGCCCACCACCACAAGTATGACGAGTAAAGGCCGAAATATGGGTTCAAACTACAGAACAAGAAGAATGCATATTAATGCGGTTTGTTGCCCGTATATCTTGGTTACGCCCGGGTTCGTGCTGCGTTGTCATACGTGCTGGCAGCCAAAACACAGCAGATTTTGAAAGCCATTGCATCAAAACGGCGGGGCTCGAACCAACGCTTCCTCAGGGAGCGATCGGCACTGGTGGCTTACGCCTTAGGCTTGCGCCTCACAGTCGAACTCGATCCCGGTACTTTCGTGGTGACTCACCCGCCTTTGCTCAGAGTGCAACAGCATCGCATATGAACCCCTTGACGTAAATTTTGTTGCCCACCCCCCGCAGACCTCTCTCCCGCAGACCTCTCCCGACCTCTCGACCGCAGGCGGTCCCCTCTTCTTCTTGCCGCAGGCGGTGTTGCGGTTTTGGGAGTTGCTTGCTGATTTTGTGGCAATGGAGGCTGCGCCGGCTCATTGGCGTGTTGCGGTGCCTGGAGATCACCCGTTCTTGCGTTCTGATCCAGCGCAGCTGCGCATTGTACTGGCGCCCCGCTCTGGTTGACCTTCCTGCTTTTACATGATGTGCTGTCAGTAGTTGTCCAATTTCCACTTTCTGGCAAGGCCATGTTGCATGTCGTGTGTCACTGTGCTTGATTTTCCAGCTCTGTGTGTCGCATTGCGTGCTTCTGTGCTTGTCAGCCATGAGGATTGCAGAAGCAGTAGCACCTTAGTTTGCATGTCACGTGCAGTGTCTCCTGTCGGTCCCGCGTGCTCCTGCTTGCTGCAGTCTGGTGTGTACAGCAGTGCCTTGGTGCAATCATGCCAAACACCTATGGTAAGCAGCACCATTGTGCATCCCGCTTGCTATTTGGACCATGCCTGCCTTCCCTTGTGCGTTTTGTGCCCTGTGCTTTGAGCACCCTGCTGCTTTTCGTGCTGCACTTCGCACATGCTGCACTGCATGCACTTGTTGGTTTATGGGGAGGTAGGGGCTGCAAGATGCCTCTGGAGTTTTACTTTGGTTGCATCTTGTGGCTTGCTATCGGGTTCTCATGATATGTGAGCTGAAAGAGGGGCAAGTGACTCGCTCTAAAGCGATAGCTTGCCCACCCCTGTAACAGACCTCTCTCGCGTGCCTCTCTCCTCTCTCTCGCGTGCTTTGCGCACCCTGCTGCTTTTCATGCTGCACTTCGCACATGCTGCACTGCATGCACTTGTTGGTTTACGGGGAGGTAGGGGCTGCAAGATGCCTCTGGAGTTTTACTTTGGTTGCATCTTGTGGCTTGCTATCGGGTTCTCACGATACGTGAACTGATAGAGGGGCAAGTGACTCACTCTAGGGTGATAGCTTGCCCACCCCTGTAACAGACCTCTCTTGTAACAGACCTCTCTCTCTGTAACAGATCTCTCTCACCTCTCTCTAAGTTGCCGAAATACATTTTGCTGCAGCTGTCGGTATCACACATGTCATCAGCACAGACTCCTACTGCCACGTCACTGACAAGGGCCGCGTGTGGTGTGTTCCTGCTGCCTGCCAGGTGCTCTGCTGAGCTTGTGCCTGCTGGCACAAGTGTACAGCCACTGCTGCGACATCATACAGCACCTGGCAACGCTGCCTCTAGGCGCCGAGGTGCTGGTGCAGATAGACAGGCTGGTGCAGCTGCTGGAGACGCCTGCTTTTGCATTTCTGCGGCTGCAGCTGCTGCAGCCATCGCGGCACCCGGACCTGCTGCGGGCGCTGTATGGCTTGCTGATGCTGCTGCCGCAAAGCAGTGCATTCAAAACGCTGTCGGCGCGGCTGCAGGCGGTGCCTGCAGTGACCCTCATGCAGCTGGAGGCGCTGCAGCTGCAGCAGCAGGGCACTGGCAGCAAAGGCGGCAAGCAGCAGCAGCAGCAGCAGCAGTTGGAGCAGCAGCAGTGGGCCGATTTTGACGATCTGCTGAAAAACTTTGTAGCTCGGCAGCAGCAGCATGCAGCAGAAGAGGAACGGCGGCGGCTGCTGGTTGAGGGGCTGCGTGTGGAGGAGGACATACAGAAAGAGCAGCAACATCAAGCGTCCATGGCGGCTGTTGAGCGAAGCAGCCCAACCAGCAGTGGCGTGGTGGGAGGCGGAGGGGATGACCAGGTGGCAGCAGCGGCAGCAGTAGGCAGCAGAGAATCGTGATGCAAACACTTGGCATTGCACAGACCTGTACATATCCACCTGGACGGGTTTTGAAGGACTCTTTTTGAAGGTCCTGCATTGCTTATGTGGCGTGTGACCTTTCCTCTCAAAGTTTGCATACAAGATCTCAGCTGCATAGTGCTTCATCTGTTTATATGCTGCATGGCGCCATGCGGGGTGACATGTATCTGACGTGATACGAACATCTGAACATGATTTGCGGCTGGATTGAGTGTATCAGCCTCACAGTGCACGTTATAGGTTTCAGAGGCACACCTCAGCAGGCGCCTGAGGACTTGGTGAGCACTCAGTACAGTCGCATCTCACACCGTGTGACAGTCCCCCTGGGGGTTCCTTCTTGCTATGTGAGGACGCATTATGTTGCATGCGGTTGTAATGTATGACCTGCAGGCACGTTATAACCCTTATATACTGGCATAGGTGGCGCCTTCCAGTCCCATCCATGCCTGGTCCCGTCCATGCCTGTGTCAAGGATATCATGCGCGCAAGCACACCGCTACAGCACATGCAAAGGCTGAACAAAGGTTCGGGACCTGTTTAAACCTCAGGACGAATACAGAGAACCTGATAGCAGGGCAATGCCCTGCAGCGGCTGCTGCGCAGATGGGATTGCTGTCCAGAGTTTGTAGAATGTACAACATTCTGATCGCACGCTTTGCCAGCTGCAGGCTCACCAATAACCTTTGTTCATCTAATGAACATTTGTGATAACGATTTCGCTTCAGGCGCTGTCCGGCTGTGCGTAATTCAACGCTGCCGTTGAGTGTGTGCGGTGTCCTGTGCAGGTGCCACTGCTCAACAGGTGCCAGGCTTCCAACCTTCGCAACCTACAACAGTTTCATGCATCCCACTTAGTATGATTTTGACCGGCTGATACATCGTTTTGTTCGTTCACTCGAAGGACGCGTTCGCTCTTACCCATGCTTTGATATGACTGTCACCTGACCAAAGCTTAAGCAGTCCCACTTACAGCTTATCCTGCAATGCTCGTTCGTTTCTTACTTTACTAGTACGACTCCCTGGCTTATCAAAGACACCTGCTGCAGCTCGCAGTGCAGCAATAGGCATTGTGCCCCACGCTCTGGGCCAGTTTCGAAGCTGTGAGCAGTACCAGCCACCTTATTGCAAACAACAACGGATCCCTGTATACGTTGCGACGTCTGAAGCTCTGCCCTGCTCGCCCATTGTACCAGAACAGTAGAGTGAACTAGGCACCTCGGTGTGTCGATAGCCCAACGGCATCGGAAGCATCACAATGGAGCTTGTTTAGCTGCAGCGAGGGCCGCAAGCACCTCAACCTGCTCTTCGGGGCAGCTGTCCTGAACAGCAGCAGCAAGCCATGGACAAGCTGAGGCAGTTGCTAGGCAGGGCACGGGCGAAGTATGAGCCCGTGGCCGACACAGAGATGGTCACTGCGCCTTCTTCTGTGTCTGTGCACAGCATACCCTCCAGCGCGCTGGTGAGCGGGGCAGGGTCATCCAACAACTGCAGCTGTCCTTCGGGCGCTTTGCTGACTCTGCTGCTGCATGAACGTGCCTTGCAGCTGTCTGTCACGGGCATGACATGCTCAGCATGTACATCCGCAGTGGAGGCAGCGCTGAGGTGAGCACACTGGCTGCTGATGGCCCTTCTGGCGAGCTGGGTAGCTTCTTTGCAGTTGCCCTTTGGTAGCATTCCATGCTCACCAGCTAGCCATAGCGTACAGCTACAACGTATTTTTGCCACTGGTGCGGATGTGTCATTGTGTTGCTTTGTCTGATCTGCTGCATCACAACCTTGCATACATGTGGCAAGCGATGCCCACGGGCAACAGCAGCTGCAGCTGCAGTCTCACCCTGGCATGGGTAGCAGCACGCAATGTGCACGCAGTTGGGTAACCGTGTTGCCGCCTGCACTGTGACCTTTGCACTGTGTAGGGCCGTGCCTGGAGTGACGGAGGTGCAGGTAGCACTGCTGCAGCATTCTGCAGAGGTGAGATCAACAACAACCGCAAGCAACTTGAGTGCAGAAGCCTCACTGGAAATGCACAGCAGTGCAAGAAGCGGACAGTGCCGCCCACCAACAGCGCGGTGTGAGATGCATGCAGGTTAGGCATGCAGCAGCTGCACACAGCACAGTGTGCCGGCAGGCTCCTGCCAAGAGGCAGCAACTGGCACTGCATTAGCGCAACCTCAACCTGCTGGCTGCTGCTGATGTCCTGCAGGTGAAATACAACGCAGCAGTTGCTTGCACGGATGACCTTGTGACTGCTGCTGAGGACTGCGGCTTTGACTGCAAGCTGCTGTCAGTGCACAACCTGAATGGCGGAGCAGATGAGCAGGAGGACAGGCCACAGGTGGGTGTGAGCAGCTGTGGGTTGTGGATGCTTCGTGGTGGCCAACACCAGTCAGCCATGACATGGTCTACAGCAGTGTGGCAGGAGCACCCGTGAGAATAGCACAGCTGAGAATAGCACAGCTGAGCAGCAGGCATGGCTGTCAGGTATACTCAGCTAGCAGCAGAGCAGCAGCAGCAGCAGCCGGAGTGCAATGCTTGACCAGAGCTTGTGTATGGCTCTGGTGTCACAAGCAACACAGCAGGCCTTGCCACAATGACTGCTGTAGTCAATTGCAGAAAGCCAGCTTGAAGCAGCTGCACCTGCGCAGCAGTGGCGCCCATCCCACTGCTGCTACTGCTGCTGCTGCTGTTGCTGCTGCTCCTGCTGCTGCAGGTTGCGCGGCTAGGCATCACAGGCATGACCTGTGCAGCCTGCTCCGGCTCCGTAGAGCGGGCCCTAGCAGCGCTGCCTGGCGTGATGCGGGTTGGCGTTAGCCTGCCTACAGGCCAGGCAGAGGTTTGCCACCACCCCAGCAGCATCACCGCAGAGGCCCTTGTTGCAGCGGTTGAGGACCTAGGGTTTGAGGCGCGGCTGGTCAGCAAAGCGGGCCTGGAGTGCTGCAGCTTGGGGGTGCTGGGCATGACCTGCTCGGCGTGCTCTAGTGCAGTGGAAGCTGCACTGACTGCGCTGCCGGGTGTTTCCTCTGCGTCTGTTAGTGCGCTGACAGGGCGGGCAGAGGTGTGGTATGATGCAGCTGCCACAGGGCCGCGGGCTTTCCTGGCTGCAATCAGTGATGCAGGCTTTGTGGGAAGTTTGCTTGCAGGAGACTCCTCCAAGGGCAGTGACGCTGCTGCTGAGCTGGCTGAGTGGGGCAACCTGCTGAGCATGGCGCTGGTGTTCACTATTCCTGTGTTCATCCTGGCGATGGTGCTGCCCATGCTGCCAGGTGCGCTGCTGTGGACATAGGACAGCTGCTGAGGATTGGAACATCAGTTACTTGCTGGGTTTCCTGAGGCTTGTATGCTTGCAAGCATGGTGTTGCAGTAAGCGGTTCATAAAGGACAGGATTGTGAGGGCGCCAGCCTTTCACCTTGCATAATGCTTGCCCTTTGCTTGCATGTTGGACACATGCACAAGGCTGCGCGACCACATGTCACAGCCACACCATTCACTGACCAAACACCAACCACCACCACCGCTTGCTCTCTCTCAAATATGCAGGCACTGAACCGGTGCTGTCCGCGCCAGTATTCGGCTTCCGCCTGGATGAGCTAATCAAGTGGGCCCTGGCCACGCCGGTGCAGTTCTGGATCGGGTGGCGCTTCCACAAGGGCGCTGCAAAAGCGCTGCGGCGCGGCGTGGCCAACATGGACGTGCTGGTGGCGCTGGGCACGGACGCGAGCTACTTCTACAGCGTGATCAGCATCCTGCACCACCGCTTCGTGCACCACAAGAAGCTCAACTACGTGCCCACGGTAAGCAACAGCAGCAGCAGCAGCAGCAGCGCTGTCCCTTCATTTCTTTTGCCGGATGCTTGCTTGCTAGTGTATCTGTACCACTCAGTCAGCTGCTCATGCTGCCTCTATTTGAGTGGTGCCAATCCTTGCGCCTGCATGGTATACACATAGCCGCAGCTCGACCATCCACCTTGCTTGTATCCTGTCCTTCACGCTTGCAGGACTTTTTCGAGACGTGCGCGATGCTGATCACGGTCATCATCCTGGGCAAGTACCTGGAGTGTGCCGCCAAGGGCAAGACCAGCGCCGCGATCCAGTCGCTGCTGTCGCTGGCGCCTGACAGCGCCAACCTGGTCACGCTGGACGAGGAGGGCCGCGTGCTGACCGAGGACGTGGTGGAGAGCGCGCTGATACACCACGGGGACTTGCTCAAGGTGCGAGGCGCTGCTTGCTTGTATATTGGAGTTTGTTTGCAGGGTGACATCATGGCTAATGTTTGGTGCTAGGGAGCATTGCTGAGAGAGGGAGGTTGCAGAGGTACATCGCGCTTATCCACTCAAGGATGGTGATGACAGGTAGTGTGTGCCACACTGACTTGTCGTTGCGCTGCTGCTTTGCTTGTGCTGCTGCTTTGCTTGGCTGGTCATGCAGGTGCTGCCTGGAGACCGCATCCCCGCAGACGGCGAGCTGCTGCGCGACGCTCATTCCACTGATATTGAAAGCTGGTGCCTGTTTGCTGACTTGCGCTGCTGCTGCTTTGCTTGGCTGGTCATGCAGGTGCTGCCCGGCGGCCGCATCCCCGCGGACGGCGAGCTGCTGCACGACGCTTATTCCACTGATTATGACAGCTGCTGCATGGTTGCTGACTTGCGCTGCTGCTGCTTTGCTTGGCTGGCCATGCAGGTGCTGCCCGGCGGCCGCATCCCAGCAGATGGCGAGCTGCTGCACGGCTTCATCCCGGTAATCCTGACAGCTGGTGAATGTTTGAGTAAGTTGCGGTGCTGCTGCATTGCTTGGCTGGTCATGCAGGTGCTGCCTGGCGGCCGCATCCCCGCGGACGGCGAGCTGCTGCACGACTTTATCCCAGTAATCCTGACAGCTGGTGAATGTTTGAGTAAGTTGCGGTGCTGCTGCTTTGCATTGCTGGCCATGCAGGTGCTGCCCGGCGGCCGCATCCCAGCAGACGGCGAGCTGCTGCACGGCAGCTCCTACATCAACGAATCCATGATCAGCGGCGAGTCAGCGCCCGTACTGCGCCAGGCCGGCGACGCCCTCATAGGCGGCACCATCAACACGGGCAATGCGCTGATCATGCGTGCGAGCCGTGTGGGCGCAGATACCGTGCTGGCGCAGATTGTGCGTCTGGTGGAGCGCGCGCAGATGAGCAAGGCGCCGATCCAGGCGTATGCGGATTATGTGGCCAGCCTGTTTGTGCCGGTTGTGGTGGGGCTGGCGCTGATGACGTGGCTCATCTGGTGAGGCCCTTTGCATACACAGCTGCTTATGCCACGCGCATCATGCACAATTGATCACGTGCAGGCGGTGCTGGGAGCCCTGCTTAATCTGCGGTTATCTGCGTGTCGCGTGCCTGCCCTACCCTAACCACCCATTGACGGCGCGCCACATGGTTGCTGCACAGCTCTGGAGTATAACACTCACATGGTTTGAATGCTCACGCGTGCATCTCACACATATGCTGTGTTGCGCCCTGCAGGTTCATTGCGGGCAGTGTGGGCGGCTACCCTGAGGACTGGCTGCCGCTGGGCCACACGCACTTTCTGTTTGCGCTGCTATTTGGCATCGCGGTGCTGGTCATCGCCTGCCCCTGCGCGCTGGGCCTGGCCACGCCCACTGCAGTGATGGTGGGCACGGGCGTGGGGGCGCACCTGGGCGTGCTCATCAAAGGTGAGAGGCGTGGTTTTCCTAGGTGGTTGGCATGCAGTGTGTGTGCGCGGCTGGCGCAGGCAGTGGCGTTGGTGCTGCTGTTGCACATTCTGCAGAGCACATGGTGTGCTGCATGCACTGTTTCCTTCCTTGGGCCTTGCATGTTGCAGCCATGCATATGCACTGCCGGTTGCCAGTGGCATGCTGTGGTTGTGTTGGCTGTCTGCATGCCAGTCAGCGCATCGTTCTGTCACAGTGCATGCCCAGCTGTGTACTGACAGCAGATCATGTTTGTGTGCTGTCTTGTCGTGCTGCAGGCGGCGACGCGCTGGAGCGCGGGCACCACGTGAACACGGTGGTGTTTGACAAGACAGGCACGCTCACGCGCGGCAGGCCGCAGGTCACTGAGGCGGTGCTCTTCAACAGCCACTACTCGCTGCAGCAGGTCTGCCAGCTTGCTGCTGCTGTGGAGTCCTCCAGTGAGCACCCACTGGCTAAAGCAGTGCTGGAGTTTGCGCAGGCGGAGCTGAGCAGGCCCTCGCCGACAGCCGTGTTCAGCAGCAGCGCAGTAGATCTAAAGGCCAGCAGCAAGCAGCAGCAGCAGCAGTCTGCAGCGCCTGCTGGGCCGCATACAGTAGTGACGGTGGCGATGTACAGCTTAGAGGACGAGGATGGCAGCAGCCCGCGCTGCGGCGGCAAGCAGCAGCAGCAGCAGCAGCGGCACGGCGTGCTGAGGCACAGCAGCAGCAGCAGCGGGCCCGACGTGGGCTGGGGCGGCAGCAGCAGCAGCCCGCGGCAGCGGCGAGGCAGCTGTGAAATGCAGCCGGGGTTGGCGAGCAGGCTGGGCAAGCAGCTGGCGAATAGCACAGGCGGGCTGGCTGCCTGGGCGGGGCATAGTGAGGGCGGGGAGGGCCCGGGGTCTCCTGTGAGCACCCCGAAGCGGCTGGGGCGCATGCTCAACTCGGGCATGCTGAAGGTGTCAGAAGTAGAGGTGAGCGCAGCTGCTGCTGGGCCAGTGCCATGCCATGCAGGTTGCAGCAGTGTGTGCTGTTGCATTTTGACGCACTGCGTGGCAAGGATGGGGTGGGGATGTAGGTACGGAAGGTGGCGAGTGTCGAGGTACATGACGGCAGCTTTCATCAAGCCCGGCCGGCCAGCGCAACCGCTTGCTTTTTGCTTGCAGAGCACGCAAGCACATTAGCTCTACTGGATTCTGTACAGTTGCAAAAATCTCAAGGTGACTGTGGTTTGGCTTCTATCCTGCCTGTTTGCGGCCGCGTTGCTGACACCGGGTTGTGCTGTTCTGCCTGCTTCCTGCAGAACCATCCTGGTAGGGGCGTCACTGCGCAGCTGCCTGACCCCAGCCTCAGCTGCGGCGGCAGCAAACAACCCCAGCAGCAGCAGCAACCGCAGCAGGTGCACATACAGGCCAACGGCAGCAGCAAGCAGCAACCAGCCGGCAGCAGCCTGCATGTTGCGCTCGGCAACCGGCTGCTGATGCAGGAGCAGGGGGTGCTGCTGGGGCCTGAGGTGGAGGACTACATGCAGTCGAGAGAGGCGCAGGGCCAGACGTGTGTGCTGGTGGGCATCAACGGCAAGGCAGTGGCAGCGCTGGCAGTGTCAGACCCGCTCAAGCCTGAGGCACTTAGGGTGGTGGCAGCGCTGCAGCGGCAGGTGAGGCAGGCGGGAGTCCATAGCAGTGCAATGAGGCTGTAGTGCATGCTTGTATGCGGTGGCAGCTGCTGGTAAGTGCATGTCATTGAGAAGCAGGGCAGAGCTTTGCCTGCACCAAGCGTGCGAGTATCTTGCTCACCTGCTGCTGCTGCTGCCGCTTCCTGCAGGGCGTCGAGTGCCACCTGCTGACCGGCGACAACTGGCGCACCGCGCGCGCGATCGCCAAGCAGCTGTGCATCCCCAGCAGCCACGTGTCGGCCGAGGTGCTGCCAGCCGGCAAGGCGGGCGTGGTCACTGACCTGCAGTCGCGCGGCTGCTGCGTGGCCATGGTGGGCGATGGTGTGAATGACTCGCCTGCGCTGGCGGCTGCTGATGTGGGCATGGCTATCGGCAGCGGCACAGACATTGCAGTTGAGGCTGCTGACTATGTGCTGATGCGGGATGACCTGGAGCAGGTGCTGATCGCGCTGGATCTGGCGCGCAAGACCTTCCGCCGCATCCAGTGGAACTTTGTGTGGGCGATGGGGTATAATGTGGTGATGATTCCGATAGCGGCGGGCGTGCTGTACCCGCAGTTCCACGTGCAGATGCCGCCGTGGGTGGCTGGCGGCTGCATGGTGTTTAGTAGTGTGAGCGTGGTGCTGTCGTCGCTGACGCTGCGCGCGTACAAGCCGCCAATGCGCGTGCAGAAGCGCGACTCGCGGTGCGAGTAAGTGTTGTTGATGGAAAGTAGGTAGGTGCATTGATCCAAGTGAGTGATCTCAATGCCGAGGGATCATGATCAGCCGATCGGCAGTTGTACAGTTCGTTTTGATTGGTATGCATCACATGGGCCGTAATTGTCTGCTGTGAGCGGCTTGGTGGTCATGCATAACGCATGATTACTCTTGACAGGGCGGCTGTAACAAGCACTGCATGGCAGCTGCGGGTGTGACAGCAAAACAACAGGCCGGTGTGGCTTTTGCGACATACCTTGCCCCTGAACATGGCATGTGCACGGCGCGTCATGTTTGGCCGGCTTGGGGGCTCAGGTGTTGTAACCCGTCAACAGGTTGGCAACTTGTTGGCGCAACTTTGTATGAATGACGCTGCAGATGCGCCCCTTGTGAGTTGTTGGTTTCTGTACATAGATGTATTGCCTGCCGCGTGTTGCCACTTGAGCAGCATGCAGCCACTGCTGTACATGTGGATCAGGAAGTAGCGTTGCATGATGTGCACTGTGAGTGACTCATCAAGGTTTGCTGCACGTGCACGTCATGTTTGTGATTCAAGTGTGATACACGAGCGGCTGCCCTGTCACACTGTGCAAGCTGTGCGTGTCAGCACTGTCAGGTGATGTGTGGTTGTGGACGTGTGCTTGCTGCGCTTCTGCGGCGGCTGAGCAGTGCCCTGCATCATGTTGACCTGATGCCATTCATGCTGCGCAATGTATTCAGTCATTGGCACATTAGTGTGGCATAAATCTGGCAGTATGCAAAGGCGAAATGCCATTGACAGCCATTGCTTGATTGTGAAAGCCATCATGGCACAGCAAGTTGCTGTGATGTGTTGTTCTGGTTGTGTCATCCGCCTCGCCAGTTCTTGTAAAGCTGGAGGTTGAAATTGGGTTCAGGTCCAGTTTTTAACGGCAATCAAAAGGTATGATATGCCTTGCCAGTGCCAGTTGTCAAGGTGCCACAACAGTCACTGCAGGTCCCGCAGCTCCTCCTTGAAGGCTTCAGTTCTCTAGTTGGCTGCCTCAAAACAGCAATAACTGCAGTATTATTGAGTTATGTAATGTATCTGTGCTCGAGTACAGTGCGCACATGTGCACAGCAATTTCTGGCAGACGAGTGGGCATCTTGCAGAGTTTGCATGCGGCAATGCACCTTCAGTGCACGGCAAGGTTTTGAAGCAGCAACCCATACATGCACGTTACGATCAACCGTGCAGAAGTTCGATCGCACACACAAGCAGCTAAACCATGGGACGCGACCTGTTGTTGACGCGCTTGTGGGAATGAAGCAGGCCTTCCCAACACAAGCGACCCATTGCTTAGCGTGCGGAACCTTTATAACCTTGTAATAGCTTAGGTTGGGACCTCTACAGCACGGCAGCACCTTCACACTTTAGGGCTGGTCAAACTCGCATCTTGCTCTCTTCTGCTTGCGAATCAAGGTCAAGCATAGCCATAGCGGGTGGATCCTTTTCTTAGCTATAAGTTCGGCAAACCAGCTGTCTCTGATCGGCCGTGGGTGCCTGGTTCGACCGAAACAAGGCAGCAGCAATGCCAGTGTGCCAGGAGGAGCTCAAAAAGGGCGCCTGGACTCCAGAGGAGGTACCTATTAACTGAGCTTTGCAGCAAGCATTGAAGAATAGAGGCGAATCCAAGCTCTGAACTCTTGGTCACGGCCCGCAGGACGAGCAGCTCCGCAGGCTGGTGTTGATAAATGGCGCACAGAAGTGGAGCGTTGTTGCTGAAAAGATCAAGGTACGTGCCTGGTTGTGCCCAGCTGTCCTGCTGCTCGCACTTTCCGCTCCGGAAGGCGCTCGAGCTGGCTGACTGACTCTCCCAACGCTCTCCGCTTTCTGTGTAGGGCCGCTCCGGCAAGAGCTGTCGCCTCAGGTGGGTTGTGAGCAGCTTAGGAACTGCAGCGCAAGCAGCGGAGTCATTAGGGACCTGCCTCTGACTTTGCTGTCTGGCGTGTGTCTTGCGCAGGTGGTGGAACCACCTCAACCCAGCGGTCAAGAAGGGCGTGTTTTCTGATTGGGAGGACGCTGTGATCATCAAGGTGCGGGATCGGCCTTGCCGAGCCAGGCATTGACTTTTGCTGCTGAGCACTGTGCGCCAGAACTTACGCCACGATATTTACGTGCTTCGGCGAAAAAGCAAGATGACTGCAGCCTTGCTGCCGTTGATGCTCTGGCTGCCTCACACGCCTGCATCATTGTTGACTGTTGTGCTGCAGGCCCACGAGTTCAATGGCAACAAGTGGTCAGGTGAGGCCCTGGGGCAGCACATTCGTTGCACATAGTCCCTACTGTGCCGGATCAGCGTGCTGACGTGCTGCTGCCTGTTGTGATGCAGTGATTGCGAAGCTGCTGCCAGGACGCACAGACAACGCAGTGAAGAACAGGTGGAACTCCACCCTCAAGCGCAAAGCAGGCACCTCCAGCATGCGCCAGAAGTAAGCACTTCTCCGTTGAGGCTTGACAGCAGTATCAGTGGGCAGCAGCTGCAGCAGCTTGTAGTGCAAAGGATCGGCTCAGCCGCATATCGGCTGTGGGACCCGTCGTCACATGCAGCAGCTGCAGAGGTAAGCCCCACCAGAGCCCTACAAACCCGCAGCATGCACACAGTCCTATGGCTGAACCACACTCAACCACTTATGCTTTGCATATGTGACCCGTGCAGCAAGTACCTGGCGAAGAACATCGCGCTGGACAGGCTGCTCACAGAGTTCAAGCAGGACCAGGACGACACCAGCCCCTGCGACAGCGGCTCGGAGGACCTGGCAGATGACGAGGGCCTGCGCAACGACGCAGCAGCAGCACCCGGCAGCGGTGCAGACATGGCTGCCAGCCCCGGCTACTCTCACTCTGAAGACGGCAGTGACGACATTGGCGCAGTGAAGGTCAACGACACACTGGGCTACCAGGTGGGGCGCTGCGCAGCATGCAGAGCTGGCAACCAAAGTACTCGTCGCTCATTGTTGTGGCAAGCAACCATGGGCAGTGTGTGTTTAGGGCCAAGGCAGTGCTGAGCACGCCCTTTGCATGTGCAGCGTCACAAGTGCAGCTGCTGCTCGCTGGCCTTTGCACCACTGCACTGCGGCACTGTCTGTCAGTCCTCCTATCCTTGCGTCATCTATGCTTGATCCCCGTGTTCCGCTGCTGCTGCCACTTGCGCTGTGGCTGTGTGCAGGAGGACCCCCACGACGACTACAGCCACCTGCTGCAGGACCTGAGCGGCGGCGAGGGCCTGCAGGAGTCCACTGAGCTCATCTGGGGCAGTAGCGATGAGCTGGCCGCGCCACACCAGGCTGGCAGCAGCTCCAGCGACTCAGTGCTGCAGGCAGAGAGCCCCGTGGTCAGCAAGGTGGGTCCAGCTTGCGCTCGGCAGCACAGGATGGAGGCAGCAAAACATGCAAAAGTGAACAACCAGGAGGGTGCAAGCAAAGGCACTTCAGTGTTGGGAGCAGCAGCTGCCATGTCTGGCAGTGTACACTGCACATGAGAGCTATCATCTGCTGTGCTTGGTGCATCTTGCTGATGACCCTATGCTTGAGCTGCTGTGGCTTGTGTTGAACTGAACTGAACCAAACCCCTCACTGCATGCTGTGCGCAGGGCACTAAGCGCGCAGCGCAGAGCGAGGATGACCTGGACAGCGCCCACAGCCTCAAGCGGCTGTGCAGCAACACCATGAGCAGCCAGCCGCCTGCGCCGCCGCAGCTGGTGATTGATGTGAGCACGAGCATCGCCACAGGCATCAGCCCCAGGCTGGTGGGCGTGGAGGAGCTGGGGCTGCTGTCGCTGCGCAACGCCGCGGGAGCAGCAGGAGCAGACCTGGGCATGTGGAGCGTGCTGCAAGAGGTGGGTTCAGCAATAGGACTGAGGACAGTTGTGGTTTATGTGGTGCAGGCAGTCAGGTAGTGCTATGTGATGGCAGCTGCAGGGTTGCGGCTCTCTTGGTCAGCGGGGCAGCAGTGGAGCGCCTGCACTGGCTTGACAGCCGCACAAGACTCTGCAGGCAGTTGTTTTTTGGCCCCAGCACGGCTGTACAGAGCAGCAACTTCTTGTTGTGCACTAGCAATAATACATAGTGTGTTTGTAGCGCCGTGGCTCTGCTTATGCCCTCCTCCCTTCTGCCATTGCCTGTCTGCAGGGTGAGCAGCTGGGTGGCGGCTTCACGCTGTGCAGCCCCTGCGGCCAGCAGTGGCAGATATCGGACCTGCTGCGCGAGCCAGACACGCCCAGCCTCACCATGCTGCATGCGCTGCCGGGGCACCAGCGGGAGTGCCTGATGGAGGCGGCGCGCCTCTTCCTGACCAATGTGCAGCCCACGGCAGAGGCGTGAGCGGCGCGGCGTGGTGCGGTTGGTAGATGCTGTGACTATCATGTGGGGGCGGTATGGGCGGGGGCTGGGGTGGATCAATGAGGCGTACTCCAGAGAACAGCTGCGCTAAGCTGTTAAGGCGCTTGAAGCTCGCGTGTAGCGGGTGCGTGGTGGGTATGTTGCGTTGGGTTGGGACAACAGGGGGGTGGAATTGGGAGGCATTGTGAGGTTGGCGAATGCATGTAGGCATGGCGCTTCATTGACAGTTTGAGCGATCCTGGCTTCTTTTTGTATCACCCTGGCTTGCTGGCTTGTATGGCCCCGGCCTTGACAGGTAGCAGTTACTGTGTGTGTGATGTGTCTGTGCAGACCATGCGTGCAACTCAGGCAGATCGTGCTGCAGACTTGTGCAGCAGCACTAACAGGCCTGCACAGCTGGCATGGCTGCTGCAGCTATGCTGTTGTGGGTCTGGTGCTGTCTGTTCTGCCGCTGCACCGTCCTGCAAAACATGCTGCAATGCGTGTCAAAAGTAGTAGTGGTAGGTGTGACGCCCTTTCCGACTGAAGGGCCACATACGTGAGGTGGCTCCTGCCGACAAGTGACTGGCAGGCGCCACATAACAAGCTTGACTGCTCACCTTGTTCTGCCAGCTGGTGATGACTTATGATTTTCATCTTGCCAGCATGCAGTGTGTGCGTTTGTCGTGTGTGTTGTGTGGTGTTCTGACGGTAGCATGTGGCAGAGGCTTGACCTACTGCATGCACTGCAGAAGTGCCCTTCAGACCCGAGTCACATGCACCTGCGTAGTGTACACATGCAGCCGCGCACCCCACGTGGCATGACTCATTGTGACGTAGCAGCCTGTGTTCAACCTTAGGCAGATGAGTTTGTGCGCCTTATGATCATTGGGCATGACGGCTGGAGCTTAGTTGTGTGCTAGTATCGTGTATTGTTTCTGAATTGAATGCTGACGAGATATTCACAGGTATCACGCGAGTGGTCAGCTCGGGGCTGCTGATGTTGTGCTTCCTCTGTTCAGGCAGTGCTTGCGATAGCAGTAGAGGCTACCATGCTGCCACACTGCAAGAAGGGCACAGATGTGCCCTTTTGCATGATGCTCGGGGCTGCTAACATTGCCCTGCCTCTGTCAAGGCATAACTTGTGGATGTGGCTGTGGATGTAGTAGTAGGGAAGTGTAGGGCTGTGCATGGTCACAAGATCACTCTGCACTCCCAGCTTCCGGCTTGACGAATTGCCAGAGCCCTGATGCGTAGTAGGCAGTTGATGGTTTCAGCTTACGTGCTTTGTGCTAGGCAGGCGGCTGCAATGACAACGCAGAGTCTGGCTTATTGGCACGGCATGGTGGCTTGCATGGACTTTTTGTGGCAGATCACAGACGAACGCCTGGATTGGTGCCTGCGTTGCTGCTAGCATACTGACTGCGGGGAGCTTCGTTGTCTGTTGACGCGCACATGTGTGGTGCAGCTGTGCTGATTGCAGCGTGCCTATGCATGGGCAGAGTTGGCAGGCATGATGGTGCCAAGGTGGGTGCTTTTGGTGGCTTGATTGTTGGCAGGTATGGTTTTATTGCCCTGCCCTGAGGCACCGTTGCAGGGACTTGATACAAGACTGAGGAGCCAGGGAGGTCGGCATGTGCAACCGCACAGGCCCACCTGCACTGCGGCATCATCGTGCCAACTACAGTACAGCATTCTGAGGGAGTAAGGGTGGTGCCCGCGCCACTCCTGCATGGTGATGACTTGCCCGCGCTGCATAGCACATGGCATTGTGTCGTGTTCAGGACTGCACATATATGCCGATATATCTCGTGCAAAGGGGCCATGTGGATTTGGGGCCAGCGGCAGCGTCTGTTGCTGTCGAGGGGTTTGGTGCTGTGTCTGCAGAGCTGTGTCTCCTTGCCTGTCTGTTACCATACAAACATATGTTGTCTAGTATATTTTGTGGATATGTGGGACTGTGGATGTGCTGAGCTTGGAATCATGTGCTGTTTCAGCTGCATTGCCTGGCAGGCTGTGTCCTGCCAGGTTGCTGGCGGCATTGGCTTGGGTGGCACGAGGGATACGGAAGGATGCGGCTCAGGAGTGGTTCACATTGACCAGCACGGCCCATGACGGTTTGCTGTGCATGCAGCACTATGCGTGCTAGGCTGCGGTGGAGGGCCCTGTCGGCAAGCATCTTGAGAGTTGGCGACATTTCGTTATGTACAAGCAGTGCCGTCAAACGCCTTGTGACGGCGCTGATGATGTACCTGGCTGTACCATGCATCAGCGCACCTGCATTGCGGTTTTTGCGTGATTCATCGATGGCCGTTACATGTGCACTTCTGCAGCTGACATTGCATGCTCATTCATGCATGGCTCCTGTTTGCTCTCGGGGTTGCCTGCCAGGCCACGATGCTGTTGGTGTGACTGCAGTCAGCACCAGCTGGTGCATAGTGATCTTCTGGCTTGAAGCAACTTGTGTAAAGAGTTTTGTATCGCCTGCATCATCGCCGTCATGTTACCACTGAAGATGCAGCAACTCCGCCGTTGAATGAACACTGGCCTCAGAAAGCCCAGCCTTGGCAACATCAGACATGCAGCCTGACCATGGCCGGCCATGGACGATAGACCATAGCAGCCATGAGATATAACAGATCATGCAGAAGATTCTGCCTTGACCATGCAACGCCAGAGAAGAACCATGCAACGCCGCACTACTGGTGCCTGCAAAGATAAGCAGCATCACCGCATGTCGTAGCAATGCTTCAACCACTCAGAAACACATGTGCAGCAAATGACTGCGCCACTGCTGCAGCCGCATGCAGTAGCACATGCTTGAAGAGGACACCAAACTGTCATATTACACCAGGCTGGAGGTGACTCACAGACTTACGACGTGCTCTTCGTACATGCTGAACCGCCCGTGAGCTGGTTAGACCTGTTGAATTTGACCATGATCCGCAGTCACAGTTGCACTGCGCAACCCCATAAGAACCACCATGTGTGCAAGCTCAGCCTTGAATGGATGTGCTGACAGTGCTTGTGATACGTGCATTGCATCAAAAAATATGTCCTGCTCTAAGCAGGCTTGAAGCCTAGGCCTCAAGCTTACCTAGTGATCAAGTGGACCAGCTGTGGTACGTGAGCAGGTGTGCCTGTTTGCATAAATTTGACTATCATTTGTGACTGCCCTGGTATGTTCTGCTACAGCAGAACGTTCCGGAGCGCTGCCGTCACCGCTGCCCTTTCAGCCCCACCATGCTTGTGAGCTTGATCCACACAATCATGAAGCTGAACACCACAGCCACCACCAGCAGCATCAGCAGCACCTTGCAGAAGTTCCAGCTGGCCTGCTTGTGCTGCTGCTTAGCCTTGGCAGCCACTGACTGTGCATTGGCGGTGCTGTGCACCAGCGACTCCTCTGCGTCATCCAGCAGCTTGCCACGAAACCTGCGGCAGCAATATATAAAGTAGAACAGCAGCAGGAGACGCATCAACAGCAAGCCCTTCCCTCTTACCAGCAGCCGCCCCCGTTGGCTGATGACAATGCGCATGCTTTGCCGTGCTTCCGCTGCTCTGCACCGCGGCATGACCCCACGCACCGGCAGATAATGTTCCTGCAGTCCAGCTCTGCTGCTCTGCCCACGCTACGGCTGAGCCGCCAACCCTTGCTGCCTGGCTGCTACTCATTCTTCAACCACAGCCTGCTGTCAATAAGAGTGCACCTCAAGGCGCGTCTTGATTGACCCACAGCACGCGTCAAACACCCACGCAGCACCCCATGCAGCAGCCCGCCTGCTGCTGCTGCCGCTGCTGACACTGCTGCTCCTCATGCAGCGCTGCCTCTGCACCCGTTGATCTCTCTGCATGACAGCCACGCACCTGATAGCGCTTTGCATCGCAAGCGTGCTCGCCTTGAGCTCCTGTGTCATGTCCAGCAGCTCACCAGTCAGCTCATCCTGCAGCCGCTGCTGCACCTGCAGCTGATCCTTGGCGCCACTGCTGAGGCTGAAGCCTGGGGCTTCCTGCTGCTGCTGCTGCTGGCCTGCCGTTGCTGCTGCTGCTGCTGTGCTGCGTTTGCTGCCGTCCTGCTGGTGGCGTCTGCTGGTGGTGGCGTCCCGCGCTGCCTTGTGCTGAGCTAGCGACCTGCAGGCAAGCCCGGTGCACAGCAAGCAGTAATTCACTGCGGCTCCTGACACGTGCACCCAATTCAGGTCTTAGTTGTTGCTAGTGCAGCTGATGTTAGGATTCTGTGAGTCTAGTGTAAGTGATGTGCAGGAGCACCACAGCCATGCACACCCGACGAACATGCCTGTGACCAACGCTGCTGTACAGAAAGTTTTCACCTGCGGCACGCTGCTGGCACCTGCTGGTTCAGGTTCACACGCTATTAACTGCCACCAGCTCCTGCAACCCTGCCTTCTACACTGACAGAACGTACAACCCGTCTGGTGCTCGCACCTGGACGCGCCTTGCAGGGCGCTGCTAGCTGTGCCTGCTGCTTTTGCGCTGCTGCCGTCTGCAAAGCGGTCCTGCGCGGTCACCCGCAGGCAGTACGCCGGCAGGTCAGGCTGCCGCAGCTCATCTGCTATGGCTCTCACGTGAGCCTTGTACTGCTGCAGGACATCCGGCGGAGGCCTGCAGGACAACAGGCATGAATCCAGGTGTGACTGACAGGCAGCGTGCTATGTGCACGGCAGCCCTTGCGGCTTCGATGCTGTCTAGTCCGTGCAGCCGTAAGATAACATGCAGCTCAGCTTTGCGTGATCTGTCCTGCAAGTGCTGTGGGTGAGCTGGCAGCTCACGTGACGCCGCGTGGATGCGGCATTGGATGCACACCTGTCTGCTGCGCTTTGCTCTAGGTCGTACAGCTTTTCCTGCAGCGCCTCAACAATCTGCAGCGTGCAATGAACAGGTAATCACAAGCAAAACATAAAGCAGCTGCTGGTCATTGTTGCGCACCACAGCATGCTGCACAAGCATTTCAGCACCCGGCCAACTGCAAGCGGTTGAATGCTTTGCGTGTAAGTGCAGTGCAGACAGCCAGCTGCTGCATGCATGGCGTTGTGACAATGCTTTAGCAAGGCATTTCAGTCAGCTGCACTCACACAATGGAACTTTGGGTCACATCTCCATTCACTGCTGCCTGATGTTTGTGTGCGCTGCTGGCATTGCAGAAGCATCCGCCGGAAAAGCACTTCCAGCAGTGATGGCCCTGGCAATGGCAGTTCTGGCAAATCTACCGCCATCTGGTCCCAGTGCCCGAGTGCTGATTGTTATGCCTTGCAGGCAACTTCGTTGTACTCCGAGAAGCAGTAGGGAAGGTCAGGTAGACAGCAGAAGTTCACTGTGCACGAAGCGGCTTCAGCTCACATAGAACACTTTGATCAGACCTAATTACTTCAATTTTGACAGTGCTCCTGTCTTGGGCGAGGGGTGATGACACAATGTGACAGGTGTTAATTACAGCTCACCATACTCACCACATAGGCAACGCCTGGACACGAGGGACTAGCTACTAACGTGCACTAGCTGTGTATTCTCAGCGGCGTTGAGCGTCAACTGGCACCTTTGCTAAGCTCAGGGGACTGTTCCTTTCGTTTGAGCTCACCTTCGTTTGCAGTCTTTCGGGTCAACAGCACAGCAACATGGCTTTCTGCTTATCTAAGTCATCTAAGTCGGTGGTAGCGGCCGGTATGCCAGCTCGCAGCACGCGTTGCGCCTGCCCACGGCCTTCAACAACAGCAGGGCCTCTGCTGTCGAGGGTCGCCAACAGACACGCTAGGAGCGTGGCAGCAAACACATACGCTATGCCTACTCTGGGCAACGAGAAGAGAGGCTCGCTGGACCCCATGTTTCAGAAGCAGGCTGGCGATGGCACACCGACATGGGAGAGCGGAAAGCTGCTGCTGGTAAGAAGCTTGGCTCGTGCGAAGCCATTCCGTTCCATGATTTTGTTTGTACATATCCCTAACGTGTGCCTTGTTGTGCTTGCAGGTCAGCAGCCCGGAGCAGTTTGACGAAATTGTGGAGACGCACCGGGAAAGGCTGGTGGTGCTCATGTGCAAGTCGCACTCTTGCCGGCCATGCAAGATGTTCACCCGCAAGTACATGTCAATTGTGAGTATATTGTGGCGCTGCATGGTTCTATTGGGCGACATGGCGGTGTGGCGGGCTGATCATCATGGCCGGCCCTGACAATGTGCAGCAAGGGTTGACACCCTGTTCACACAAGACAGCTAGCAGGTCTAGCTGCAGACATGGCACTGGGAACCTGATCAACACAGCCGTGCAACCACCTGTGCCTGTTAGGTTGTGTGTTTGCTTGCACACAACAGGCACCAGCAGCTGCCCTGACAGCAGCAGTAGCACGGCACGCTTGCATGCCACTAGCTTCCTGGCAGTGCATGTGCTGACATGGCAAACCCACACATTCCCTGATCCTGCAGGCGCAGCGTTTCCCAGAGGTCGTGTGCTGCGAGCTGTACGGCGACGAGACGCCAGAGACGCGCAAGATGATGATCCGGCTGCAGGTGAAGGTCACACCCACCTTCCGCATGTATCGTCAGCATGAGTCCGTGAATGTTGTCACAGGCACAAATGACAAGAAGCTCATGCGTGGCATCCTGGCGCAGCTGTTCCCAGCAGAGCTGGTCAACCACGAGGCTGAGATTCAGGACACACTGGAGTCAGATGAGGAGCTGCAAGCAGCAACAGCAGCAGCAGCAGCCAGCCATTGAACGCAGCAGCAACACCGGGCGACAGCAGGCGCAGCTTGCAGCTGCTGCTGCTGATGGCAGTAGCTGGAGTTGGGCTCGTGTGGGTGCTATGTTTCGTGGATTGGCACATTTCTTGGCATGAGCAGCATGCTGACATGGCAGCGGTGGGT
The DNA here is from genome assembly GCA_030272155.1 of Tetradesmus obliquus. NCBI lineage: Eukaryota > Viridiplantae > Chlorophyta > Chlorophyceae > Sphaeropleales > Scenedesmaceae > Tetradesmus > Tetradesmus obliquus. The sequence goes on along the minus strand of CP126194.1, from coordinate 5,243,314 downwards.
GGTGCAGCGTGCTGCTTGTTTGCTTGTAGCACTTCAGCGCCTCTGGTGCAGTTGCATGAAGTCATTCCTGCATGTGTTTGGCGGTGGTTGGTGACAGCATGTCTCAAGGCGCATGCAGCAATTGGTAGCACGCTACCTAGCCTGGGTCCAATAGTAGCCTAACAGCTGCCAGAAACTTGACTTGATGTTGTGCCTTGCGCTGCCTGCGTAAATGGTAGCGTCAGCAGCAGGATCGCCGTGCATGGGCAGCACGTGTGCTGCTTCAAACTTACAGGCTTGGCCAGCTGCCTATTAGCATGCATCGCCTGCCTAGCAGCAGGTGACACATGTCTGGTATCCCATTGGATCCCCGCGCACCTGAAACATGGTGCAACTCGGGGCTATGCCACTCGGAGGACTGCCGATGCATTCCTGTCAGCCATTGCTGTGGTTCAGGTGCACTTGCCGTAAAGCAGGGGCCTCAAATGAAAGCAGCGGCTGTATGGCTTGGGCGGCTGGCGAGTTTGTGCAGCGTCCTGCCGTGCAGGGTGGTGTCTTGTTCTTTGTGCCTTGTGCTGCATTTCATTGTGCAGTGCACTGCACGCTCTTTGTTTTGGCAAGCTTGTTGGTTTTGTCTTGCCTTTTGCCCTGTGGCGTGGTGTCCATTACACACACCACGCCTGGCGCTGCAGTGCTGGATGGTGTGCGATTAGCATGCGCATGTAGCACTGCATCAAGACAGCAGCAGTGACATGCAATGGCAGCACTGGCAGCGTGCCTTTTTGCTCACAACAACAGCAGTGCTTTGGGTGCGGATGTGGTGCGCTGTTTGGGATCTGGCTAGGTGGCAGGTGGCTGGCATGGCCTGCATGCAGCTGCTGTTGTTTGTACAACAACAGGGCACGGTCGCAACTGGCTTGGCCAGTTTGCAGGTGCCAGCACATATCACTCGCACTCGGCGTCGAGCTGCGGGCGTGTACGATGGGACGGTGTAGGCAGAATTGCACTGAGGGCGCACAGGACTGATCACTTGAGGAGGTGGCATGAGGCAGTTGTCATGTGCCTGGGTACTTGTGTTTGCGGGGTACTTGTGTTTGCGGGTGTGCTTGGTAGAGAGCCAACCAGGGATGGGTCCGGTGGCTGCCATGCAATGATAGAAGGGGTGATGGGTTGGTAGATGGCGTGCATGCGGCATGGATTGGGCATATATGCAGCCATGTGTGCCGATCTGGTAGGCGTTTGGCGTTTGTTATGCAAGTACTGCTGTCAACACATTGTTGGCGCAACCCGTTTGTGGCCCCTTTTTGACAAGAACCTGCTCGTTGTCATATGTCGGTGGATTTCAATGCAGCAGCCAGAACTACACATGGATTCTTGTGGCCGACAGAGTGAAGTCAGCCGCAGTATGTATCCAATCAAACCTCAGGTAGAGTCTTCTTGCCTGGCTATCTTGGCCTGGCCAGATATCTTGGCCTGGTCAAATTGTGGTCAAACTTGGTCAAACGCCACTGCGGACAAAGGGAAGTTCACGTGGTCCATCTGACTGCTGTACCTAGTTACTTGCGCATGTGGTGTGGTTCGTCTGCTTGTGGAATGCTGAGATGAGCTGCTGCTGGCAGGTGTTGTGTAGCGGCCCTTGTCTGCGGTCCGTCAGCGGTCAGCTGATGCCTTCTTAGGATTGGCAGGGACTCTGCGCCTGCACTGCATGTCACAAGCGCCGCCTGGACAGGCATCATACGAGGCGTTGTGTGTGCTATTTTCCTTTTACTCTCAAGTTCGCGATGCAGACAGTGTAGAAAGCATGCATTTCTGCTAGGCTGTATTGCCTGCTAGAGCCAGGCTGGCGTGCCTGTGTACAAGTACAGATACGTGGAGACTGCTGTTGCTGATGGGCCACTGGTTTGTGCCGTGTGTTTTTGGTTTTGGTGAGGCCGTGGACCTTTGTAGGCCTGCAAGGAGAGTGCGAACAGCATCTAGCATACAACATGCATAGGTCTGAATGGAGTCGGGCCACGTCATACAGTTTTTGTTCTGGGTGTTTGACCAACATGTTGTCGTCATCGTGGTTACGAGTGTAAAACAATCTTTGCCTGCAAAAGTCTTGCCTGCAATTCTTTATAACAAGCAATGGAAGGCACGTGAAATGTGACGTGAAGATATGCCAGGCACGTGTGCGGTGCACTGCAATCCAGATTGAAGTCCTGCCGCCCTCAGGCAAGCACCAACCGTTGGCAATCGCTCTGACAGTGTGGCAAAACAAAGCCTTGCAGCTTGCCAGGCTGACAACCCCAGGCAACCTGCAATTTACATGCCCAGCCAACCAATATCAACTGCCTTGCTCACACGCTGACAACATCAGCAGCTGCAGTCGATGACATTGGCAGCTCGTCTGCATGCTCAGCCGCCACACCCTGCTGCGCTATGCCCTCCTCACCCTCATCAGGCAGCTGCTGCTGGCCCTGCAAGCAGCACACGAGCAGGCAGAATAAATCACGAGGCTGGTCCGCGGAGCACGCGTCATGTGAGGCAAAGCATGCTGCAGCACTTTGGCCAGCCGCTGCAACACCACACAGCCACACGAGGCCTGGCGCAACTGCAGGACATGGATGCGCCGCTGTGCCGCCTGCTGCTGCCAGTGGAGCCCCATATGCCGGACATGCCGCCACCCTGCGTTTACTTGCTGTGCCAACACGACACAGCACTTCCAGACTGCACATCAATGGATCTAGCATGGCGCGCATACACGCGTCCAAACAATGCTACAGTTTTTTGCTGTTTTGCAGGTGTTGCATTCAAGTGTGCCTCACCTGCTGCTCGCCCACCAGGGCCTGTATGGCTGCTGACAGCTCCTCACGCTGCCGCCGCCGCCGCTGCTGCAGCGCCTCACTCGCCGACGACGGCTGCTGCTGCTGCTGCTGCTGCTGCGATGCTGCTGGTGCTGCCGTGCTGTGCCTGTCTCTCTGCTGCTGCTCCTGCTGGGCGTGCTGCAGCTGCCTGTGCTGCTCTATGCGAGATCGTAGCTGCATCATGCGACCCTGCAGCAGCACCAGCAGCAGCAGCAGCAGCAGCAGCAGCAGACGTTCTGTTCTCGGAGTTCTGCGGATCGACGTCACACGTCCATCAAGTGCAAGCAATGTATGCAGCCGCACTCAAAGCAGCAGCATTGCACAATCAGGCATGCAAAGTGCTGGCTCCTGGCAGCCCCACCGCCAGCACACAGCACAAGTGTCATATAATTGGCCAACCACCATCACAGCAGCTGCTGCACACCCATGACAGCAAAAGTTAAGGTAGCTACTGCTCACCTGGTGCAGCTGTCTGAAGCTGGCTGCGAATGCGCCAGGCATCCACGCAGCCAGTATGTCCAGGCAGGCAGCAGCATGCTCCCCAGCATAGAAGCGCACCCACACCTCATCATCTGCGCTGCTGCTGCTGCTGCTGCTGCCTGGTTGCAGGCTGGCGGAGCTGCTGCTGCTGCTTGCATGTGTGAGCACTGCAGCGTCCAGCAGTGCACGCACTGCTGCTATCTCAGACGGCTCCTGGAAGTACTGCTCAAACTGCAGGCACCACCACCACCAGCAGCAGCAACGCGCAGTCAGCTTCAACTTGGCAAGCCTATGCAGCTGCTGGTGCACATGAATGCTCAATTGGTACCTCTCTGCATGTGCTGACCTTGATTGTCCAGTTTCAAGTTCTGCTGCATCTGCTCATCGCAAACAACGCCTCACACAGCCTATGCAACCTTCGACAGTTGCCTTACCTGCTGCAGTGCCTGCTGCCTGTCCACACTCATCGGGTGCAGCGTCGCTGCCACCAGCAGCACCAGCGGCACCCCTTTGCCTTTCCACGCCACCCCAAGCCGCTCAGCCACCTGCACAGCCTGCTGCTGCACCTGAGCAGCAGCCAGAGGGCTGCAGTGCAGCTGCTGCTGCTGCAGCCAGGGAAAGAGGTGCTGCAGTAGGCCCAGGTGGTATGCCAGCTTCAGTGAGCGTACCCAGGTGCCGGGCTGCTGCAGCTCGGCGCGGTGCAGCTTGCGCAGCTCCAGCCAGATGCGGCGCGGGGGCAGGCCTGCAAGTGGAGGTGGGGCGGCAGGCGGCAGCATGAACATGGGTTTAGAGTTGTCACTGCAACTGCAGCTGTAACATATATTACGCGGTGCAGCTTGCGCAGCTTGAGCCAGATGCGGCCAGGGAGCAGGCCTGGTGGGAACAAGGTGGGGCGGTAGGCGGCAGCACAAGACTTGATCTTGAAGTTTTTTCACTGGAACTTCAGCTGTGATACATCATGTCACGTATAAATTTATGTGATATTGGTGTTGTTGCCCAGCGCAGGCAGCACACGTATGCCAACGCCAGGCAGGCACATCCGCCCAACCGCTGCTTGCTGGAGTGAAGCTGACAAGTTGGGACAGACTTGCATCGCTGAGCACAGTGCTGACACTGCACAGGCAGTAGCATTGCAAAGCTTGCTGTGGCTAAGCTTTTGGTGTGACAGCCAGCATCACAAACTGCCGACCGCATATCCTTACACCCAGCACAGCAACTGTTTCAAGCAGCAGGCCGCACCCACCCTGCTGCACCGAGCACAGGTGTGCGTGTGCCTTGACAGCCGCTGCAGTGGCGGGTGCCAGGCGCAGCCCCAGCGTCGCCACCAGCCGCACGCAGCGCAGCAGACGCAGAGGGTCCTCAGCCAGCAGCGCAGCAGAGTCACCTGTGGCATAATTGGCACAGCGGGTTTCATATTGTATACAGAGCCAGGCCAGGGTGACGTGCAGCAGACGCAGAGGGTCCTCTGCCAGCAGTGTGGAAATGTCGCATTCGGCAGGCAGTGTTGCATAAAGCGGTGTCGGGAACAGTAGTGCCATAGTAAGGGTGAGTGCAGCAGCCGCAGAGGGTCCTCCGCCAGCAGCGCAGGAGAGTCGCCTGACGCAGGCAACGTTCTGTGGACAACACAACAGGGCAGTGCCTGGTGCGGGTGCTGCAGTTGCTGAAGGCACATGAGTTGCATGAAGTTCAGCGTCCCTGCGAGATGACACATACAGCAGAACATATTGCAGCGAAGACGCCCGGCAGTAATGTGCGCTGCTGCTGCTGCTGCTGCTGCAACTGCTGCTGCTGCTTCGGCATGCGCTGCTCAAACAGCGATTGTCACCTGTGAGGCGCAGCACGCGCTGCTGTGCGTCCGCCACGCCTCCCACAAAGTCCAGCACGGTGCCGCTGGAGGGGTCAAAATAGAGCGCGTTGATGGTGAAGTCGCGCCGCGCTGCAGCAGCAGGCACGGCAGCAGCAGCACAGGTGCTCAAACGTTATGTGAGTATGGTACAAGGGGTGTAATGTAGCGGTGCTGCATGCTGAGAGGTGTGGTGTAGCCTATAGCCGCCACTGTGCGCCTGTGGCAGGCGACGTGGCACGCCAGACTAGCATTGTCAGCAATGTACGAGCAGAGCGCCCCATCCCCTGCAGCCCAGAGCCCAGCAAGCCCTGAACCTGTGAACTTTACATCAAACTCCCACCGTGAACGTGAACTTTTAAGCCCTTGCCCGCACCTGCGTTGCTGGCCACGCTGAACAGGCTTGCTGCCCTGCTGATGCCCCTGAAGCAGCTCCAGCACCTCCCCTGCATAAGCTAGGCACTACCCTGAACCTTACACCTTACATCAGATCCCTGCTGAGCCCTGAGCTCTGTGTGGTACATTTAAACCGCACCTGCGTCGCTGGCCACGCTGAACAAGCTTGCTGCCCTGCTGATGCCCCTGAAGCAGGTCACCTCCAGCACCTCCCCCGCATGGCTCAGCTTCACAGTGCTGCGCGGCAGCAGCACCACGTCACGGAACAGCGCCTTGAGCTGCGCATGACAAGCAGCAGCAGCACAGCAGCAGCATCAGCAGTGCTGCAAAGCTCCGCCCAGCAGCAAGCATAACCTGTGCCTTGCTGCGCATGCATAGCGAGAGCGGCGGTCCACAAAGGCGGCTGAGCATGCTGAGCTGGCATCCGTGCACACGCTGCCTCAAGCGGCTTCATCAGATGTGCCACACACAAACACAGCCGCATGTGTGCCAACCTATGAACACTACTGTGCAACCCCACCCGGCCCCCACAAGCGCACCTGCCATGGCGTGGCGTTGGTGGCGATGTCAATGTCGCTGGCGCGCCGCCCCAGGTACTTGTCACGCACCCAGCCGCCCACAATGAGTGCCTTGTAGCCGCGCCCCTGCAGCCTGGCAGCAGCAGCAGCAACAAATGCAGTATAACGTCAAACACGGCGTACCAATGAGCGCCTTGTAGCCGCGGCCCTGCAGCATGTCAGCGGCAGCAGCAGCAGCTGGGAGAGGACATGCAGCCAATTGTTGAACCAGCGCACAACAAGCCACTGCTGGCCCAACTTAGCAGCACACGAGCAGCCCTAGCTGGGCACCATGGGACCAGCTTAGCAGGTGGCCCAGCTTTCAGCCTAGCCGTTGATTGATTGAGCTGAAAGCCGGCAGCTGCGCTTGCGTTTGCTGCCTCTCTCACACCTGGCAATCACTTGCTGCGCCTTGTCGAAGGAGTCTCGCTCCTCATCATCAATTGGGTAGGCAGGCAGCGGGTGGCTCTGCACCGCCACCTCATCAGTGGCAACAGCACTGGCAGCAGCGCTGCTGCTGTCTTTGCTGCTGCTGCTGCTGCTGTCTTTGCTGCTGCTCTTTTCACTGCCATTGCGTCTAACAGCAGCTGCAGTAGCCGCTGCCTGCTGCTGCTCGCTGCTGTCTGCAGCAGCTACAGCGGCCTGAGCGTCCAGAGGAGCAGCTGTGTCTGGAGCAACGGCAGCAGCAGCAGGGGCGGCAGCAGCAGCAGCAGCAGCAGCAGCAGAGGCAGCGCTGTGTCTGCTGCTGCTGGCTCTGCTCAAGCTTGCGCTGAAGGCTGGATGCTGCCCTACTGCACCACCACCTGACAGCGGCGGCTGCAGTTTATGTTTGCTGTGCTGCGCTGCTGCCGCAGGTGCTGCTTGCTGTGGTTGCTGCTGCTGTTTCTTCTGTTGCTTGCTGCCAGGTTTGTGTTGACGCTGCTGCGGTGGCTTGCTGCTGCTGCTGCTGCTGCTGCTGCTGCTGCTGCCGCCGGTGTGGTGTCTCACCCCAGCGGGCCATGTTTGCAGGCAGCCTGCAAGTACATTGCTCAGCAGTCAGGCAGAACAACATCAACAGCATAACCAAAAAGAAGCAACTACAGCTTCAAAGAAAGGACATTTGGATTGCTGCTGATCTGTGTTGATTTGCCAGCAGCTTACCAGTGCTGCTGTGGCATTGCCAGGGGTTGTTCAAGCCCAGTGCAGAGCACAGCTGCGCCAGTGCACTGCAGCAGTGGCTGACAGCACACACTGACACTGCACTGCTGCTGGTTCTGGGTATGAGACTCATGATTATGCTATGGCTGCATGTGCTGCAGTGCTGGCTGACAAAAAAGAAGATGGTGCCAGTAGCAGCGGCAGCGGCAGCAGCAGCAGCAAGACAAGCAGTCAAGGGTGACACCAGTCTGCCGTGCCGTCATCCTTGTGATTTGAGTGCTTTAGGCCAAGCCTGAAAGCAGTTTCTACAGATGATATGTGAAGATCAGGTCTTGCAAAGGTGCTGGTGACACACCAGAGACACAAAGACATACATGACAACCGACTAACAGAGCGTGCCCGGTACGTCTCGCAACCATTGCAGTCTTTTAATGTCAACGGTACTGTCTACGACTGAATATCTATGGTTACAAGCACGCATAGCCCAAGAACTCACTCACCTGCTTGTCCCCATTGCCTGCATGCAACCCTGTGCTTGCTGACACCGTTGAATCACCATGGGTGATGCCTGGACGAGTCAAACACCGCTGAGGAATTCGGACTTCAAGGCCCTGCTGGCCACACCTAGGCCAGCCCACCTGCAGCAGCAGAAGACACACAGACACAAAAAGAAGGACTATAGCGAGGAGGATGGCGAGAAGAAGCAGAAGTTCAAAAAGCCCGCACCTAAGCCTCGGCCCGGCAAGAAGGATGAAGACAAGGAGAAGGAGGAGGGGCCTGGCTACAGGTGCGCTGCCCATGCTGCAAGCTGTGCACGCTGCTGCAGCTGCAGACGCTGTCGTGCTTCTGCTGCAGCTTTACAAGCCGCAAAGAAGCTTTCATCAGAGACCAGAAGCAGCAGCATCAGCAGTGTGGTGCCGCTGGCAGCAGCACATGTGCCCCTCGCACCACCACCAGCAGCAGCAGCAGCACTCCGCGTGCAGTGCACACACGCAGCGCAAGCAAGCGACACTGCATGCCTTGCTACTTTGTGATGCTTGATCATCAGCACCACCATCAGCATGCTCTTCAAAGCAGCTTGATGCAGCTGCTGAGCACAACTGCAGCAGGCCTGTACCACTCTGCACCACCTGCTGCTGAGGTGCAGCACCACCCTGCACAGCACTGATGGAGCATCTTGGTGCTCAAGGACAAGATATGGTGTTCTTGTACTTCCTGCTGGCTGCTGCTGCTGCAACCCAGGGACCGCGCCAAGGAGCGGCGTGAGGGCGTCAGCGTGGACTTTGCTGAGCTGGCGCAGCGCCACCCTGCGCAGCAGTGCTGCTCTTGTATGGGCTTACACCTCTGCTGCTGCTGCTGCTGCTGCCGGTGCCTGCAGGTGCCCCTCTTACAATCCAACTGCTGATCTCTACTGCTGCTCGGAACCTGTCTTTTAAGTCAACTGCTGACTCCTGCCGTTGCTGCCGCTGCTCCTAGGGATCGAGCCAAGGAGCGGCGTGAGGGTGTCAGCGTGGACTTTGCTGACGCAGAGGCTGAGCTGGCGCAGCGTGGGCTAGGTCCTGGCTCGCTGCAGCACCTGAGCATCGAGCAGTCCAAGTTCCTGGGAGGTGACATTGCGCACACGCACTTGGTGAAGGGACTGGACTATGCGCTGCTGCACCAGGTGGGTGCAGGGGGCAGCAGCAGCAGCAGCAACAGCAGCAGCAGTGATGGCAGCAGCAGCAGCAGCAGGTTATCCAGTGTCCTCCGGCGTCGTGTGTCTCTGCAACTCTACAGCAGCAGCGGCAGCAGCGACACAGGGAAACCTGTGCGGTGGTTGACCGTAGAAGCACTAGTGTTCAGGCAAGCCTTGGCAGCAACAGTAGCAGCAGCAGCAGCAGCAGCAGGAGGAGGAGGAGCTGCACAAAGGTCAGAAAGCGGGAGTCCTGGCACTCAAGACGCTTCATGGGTGCTGCTGACAGCGTCACTACTGGTCGCCGCCTTGTAACGCTGCCTGCCGCACCTGTTGCTGTGCCGCACCTGCTGCTGTGCTGCCTGCAGGAGCGCCAAAAGCTGGAGTCAGACAAAGCCAAGGCAGCAGATTCAGCAGCAGCAGCCAGAACCGCAGGCATGCTGCCGCGAGGCGTTGCCCGCGAGCAGCAGCAGCAGCAAGTGCAGTTCCAGTCGCAGCAGGGGCGCGCAGTGTATGATGCGTTGTTTAAGCCGCCGCTGGTGAACAGGGCCCTGCTGAGGGAGATGTTCCAGCCAAGGCGCACTGCATTTCTGTTTGAGTTTGGGGAGGGCTCTGGTGATGTGCCCACCACGCTGCGGCGCTCCAAGGCGGACTGCCCGCAAGTACAGGTGGGCTGGGTGGAAGGAAAACCTGAAGCATGCTGGCGTGTGTTTGTGGCGTGTGTTTCAGTATCTTACTGCCAAGGGGGACTTGGCAGACTGTTCCGGCCGCCCCTGTACAGTGCCTTGCTGCTGGCTGTCATGCATCGCCTCGTACGGCACTGGCACCACATACTCATGTATGTTGGGGACTTGCTGCTGCTGCTGCTGCCGCGTTAGGACCTGGTGTCTGCTGCTGGTGACGGCTTGCTGCTGGGGCGCGTGGCCAAGGTGCTGGGATACATCCTGCTCAGTACCTTGCTGCTGCTGCTGCTGCTGCTGCTGCTGCTGCCGCAGGATCTCGTGTCTGCTGCTGGTGACGGCTTGCTGCTGGGCCGCGTGGCCAAGGTGCTGGGCTACATCGCGGCCAGCAGCAAGGGCGGCAAGAAGGGCGAGCGGGACAGCGCCTACATCCGCAGCATACTGGCGGGCGGCAACCCGGCAGCAGGGGGCGATGCACAGGTGGGGCCTTGCAAACCTGTGGAGTGCAGGGTTGTGTCTACTGTATTTGAATGGCGTAAGGTGCAACAAAGGGAGCAGTTAGGCCCTTCAACAGACATGTGGAGTGCAGTGCGGATGGGGATTGACGCGTGGAAGGGGAGTGCAGATGGCAGCAGCAGCAGGAGTTGCAGAGGATTCGTTCAGGAGATTGGCAGACAAGCAGTAGCGGTTGATTAATTGGCAAGTGCTGCTGCTCTTGTTTCAGGTGTGTTCACCGCTGCCTCTGCAACCATGCACTGAACTGCTGCTGCTGCTGCTGCTGCTGCCGCTGCTGCTGCTGCTGCTGCTGCTGCTGCTGCTACAGGTACACGGGCAGCTGGTGATGAAGGGGCAGTCAGCCATTGCAGCAGCAAAGGGAGCAGCAGCAGACACAGCAGCAGGTGCAGCAGCAGCAGCAGGTGCTGCCGCTGCTGACGATGACGATGACATTTTTGGCGAGGCTGGCACCGATTATGTGCCTGCACTGCCCCCAAAGAAGGGAGACCAGCCGGCAGAGGCCAGGTGGGTGGTGCTGGCAGTGTGGAAGCCTGCTGCTGCTGCTGCTGCTGCTGCTGCTACTGCTGCTGCTGCGTGTGTCTGCTGTTCTTTTTGGTAGCTGCTGGCCTCTAGTTATGCAGGCATACGCCGGCCCATGCGCATTTGGCAGTGCATGCATTGTGGGCGTACAGAGATAAGCTGGGTGGTTGCGTGCTGCTGCTTCTATACAGTATACGCAAATGATTGGACTGTGTACGCGCTCCTGCACTGCTGGCAGCTGGGGCTGCTGTTCCGCACCATCTTATGGGCCTCACCATACATGTTGCTTGTGCTGCTGCTGCTGCTGCTGCTGCTGCTGCCGCCAGGCGCCCTGATGGCGGCTACTTCAATGACCGGGAGCACCTTGAAGACCTGCAGCAGCCAGCAGCAGCAGCAGCAGCTGGTGATGATGTGGACATGGATATAGAGGAAGGAGAGGTACCGGGCAGCAGACCAGCAGCGCCGCAGCAGCAGCAGCAAGGGTACCCGCAGTACGGCGCGCAAGGGTACCCGCAGCAAGACTGGCAGCAGCAGCAGCAGTACGGGCAGCAGTACGATGCGCAGTATGGGTATCCGCAGGTGAGCCTGGTTGAGGCTGGCGGCAGTGGCTTCTGCAGTGGTGACGCAATGCCTAGCTGTTGGGTGCCCATCGCTCTTGCTTCTGCAGTGTCCATGGTCTGCATTATGTGGTTGTATGGTTGCAGTGAGCAGCGACGCTATTGCAAGTGAACCTGAATGCAGCCAACTTTCTGTTGTAGCCTAGCTACCGATCATGTGCTTGCCTCACCTGCTTCACACCATGCATGCCTTCTCTGCGTCCTCTGCAGCCGATTCAACTGCTGCTGCTGCTCTGCCTCACTTCCCGCACTCTGCTTTTCCTGCAGCCGCCGCAGCAGCAGCAGCAGCAGGAGCTGCCCAAGTGGCGTGTGGTCAGCAAGCCCGGCCAGGCGGCCCTGCAGGGCTTTGATGATGAGGCCTACGGCGAGTTCTTCCCTGAAGCAGCAATCGGCATCGGTGAAGATGATGACGAGCCTCTTGCAAAGGGCAAAGGAGCAGCAGGGGCTGGTGGGGAGGGTGGAGCTGAGGGTGAGGGTGGTGCAGAAGGTGGGGCTGGGGCCGGTGGAGGGTTGAGTAGAAGGGAGCGGCGCAAGGCGATGATGCAAGGGGGTGGGGGTGGGGTGGATGATGCGGAGAGGAAGCTGAGTCAGAAGCTGAACAAGCAGGTGCAGCAGATGCAAGGCGTGTTCAAGGAGAAGGGGTGGGGCAATGATGCGGCGTTCAAGAAGGAGGATAAGTTTGACGCGGTGGCGGCGACGCCGGCACGCAAGCGCATTCGGCTGTGATGATGATGATGATGATGATGATGATGATGATGATGATGATGATGATGATGATGATGCATGTGGTGTTGTGGATGCTTTGTGGATGTGCGCACACGTGGTCAGATTTGGTGTGGTGTGCCTGAGATCTTGTTTGCGTTGGTTGTGACGCAAACAGCTGGCCTGGCCGTGTGGCACTGGGAGACTATGCTGGCCAACTTGATACCCGGTGGTTGGTGAGGCATGCATGCCATCAACTGCGCAGCAAATGCCGCACTGCGCACTGCGGATCCAGGCCACCTCAGGTATGGGATGCTGCAAGCCTGGATGCGGAGCGTGTTGGTGGCAGTGTGCATTCATGTGGCATTGTGCTGCGTGTGACTCATATGATGTAACGCTCTTGGACCTTGACTCAACAGTTGGGCGTTTGCGGCGGTGCAAACATCGGCATGTGCCGCAGACTCAGTGAGTAGGTCAACTTCCAACGTTGCGCATCAGGTGCATGTCCTGGGTACACCTTCTGTCGGTCTCATTCTTCGTATTGGGTTGTGCAGCAGATGTGCTGCATCAAGCTGTCTGATTCTGAGGTTCAGCAGCCACGGTGGCCTTTCGGGGGACCACTTCCTGCCATGTGAGTGCGCATTATGTTGCATGATGCTGATGCTTGTAATGAATGCAATTCGGCAACTTTCCTTATATGTCTGAGCTGGTGGTGCCTTGACGGTGGAGACGCTACAGATCTGTCATGTGTTTTGTGCAGCCTTGGCGGCTGCGTTGGGGGTACTACAGCATCACTTGACGCGTAGGGAGTCAGTCTTTATGTCAACTCATGGTGTTTGCAGTGACGTTTCGGCGCTTGGAGCACTTGTCCCTTCCTAATAACGCCGCACACAGGCTGTTACATGCAGCGCAGTTACATCCCAGACAGCGCCTTCTGCCCGCAACGTGGATGCTGAAACCGGCATTTGTCGTTACCTAAAGCATATATATTGCGTATGCGACAGTTTACGGGGCGTGATCAGACTTTGCCGAAACGGTCAGCAATCCATGAACAGCGAATTGGTCACAGGCAGCAGATACCAATTCAATTTTGTTGAATAACCAACAGAAACACTTGCTGACATAATGAGTGGTCCACGGAACGGGTCGCATCGTGGCAATACAGCGGGTGGGCCTGAGGAGGGCTTGCTGCTGGGGCTGTCCGAGGACTTACTGGCACGGGCTTTGCTGTTCTCCAGTGCTGATGACGCCTGTAGGCTCAAGGCGGTCTGCAGGTGCGTGCTGCAGCACTTGCGGAGTAAATGGTGTTGCTGGCAAGCACAGCAGCATGTCAGCTGTGTCTGCTACTTCACAGCGGTTCAGTGTTGCCAGCACTTTCCATATCAATCACCTCTTTTTGATTTTGAGCTATTTTTTAGTCGAAAAAACTCTGCCTGGTGCTTGCAGGAAGCTGGATGGTTCTCTCAGCAAGCTCGTCTGCTTTGGGCAGCACCACAGGGTGAGCTGGCTGGCACCTATCAAATGGACACGTTTCCATAAGCCAAGCATTTGCAAATTGACCACTGGTGGTTATCTGAAGGCACACCTACGATTGCCTGTAAGTTTTGTAAGCATCACGCGCCAAACAGGCACTCAACAGCTCCTCCCTTGCTTCTGTTGCTGCTGCTGCTGCTGCTGCTGTTTCCTTGCGCATGCGCCAGCAGCCATCACAGCCACAGGGTGTGCACTAGTGGAGCTGCCTGGAGCGGCGCACCCGGGGCTGTGATGAGCCCATCAGCCTGCATGAAGTGCCTGCCCTGGCTGCAGCCTTTGGCCTTGACGCATCCTCCGGCACACCACAAGCCCAGTAGCAGCCGCAGCAGCAGCAGCGAGGTGCAGCTGGTGATGATGTAGCAGCCGAAAATGAAAGCGAGCAGGAAGACAGAAGTGAAGAGCTGTCACAGGAAGAGGAGGAGCCGCAGTATCGACTGCAGGTGCTAGCTGCAGCAGCGCTGTTTGTCGGGTGGTGGGGCCCTGATGCAGAGCCGGAGGCAGGCTGGGGCAGCAGGCGGGCGCTGCGGCTCAATGACGATTGCCTTGGCGCAGAAACAGCACTTGCCGTGCGGGCGATGGTCAAGTGAGTTGCACAGTGTTTGCTGGTCAAGTGAGTTGCACAGTGTTTGCTGGTCAAGTGAGTTGCACAGTGTTTGATGGTCAAGTGAGTTGCACAGTGTTTGATGGTCAAGTGAGTTGCACAGTGTTTGATGGTCAAGTGAGTTGCACAGTGTTTGATGGTCAAGTGAGTTGCACAGTGTTTGCTATATAACATGCATTGCATGGCGTAGCTGTCAGTAAGGCAATATGCCAAAGCAGCAGAACTTGCAATGCGGACAGAAGTGCACCTCAGCCGATGGCTGCACAGCACAGCCCGTGCTACTACACGTCACACATACAGCTGCCAACTGCAGTTTGCCTGCAAACTGCTGCTTGCCGCCAGGGGTGCTGGCTGTCCTGCTGCTGCGCGGGGCTTCTGGGGCACACTGCTGCTGGGCCTGCTGGCCTCAACCACCTCTGCTGCTGCTGCTGGCGGCGGTGCCAGGCTGGCTCAGCAGCTGCTGAAGCTGGCTGCACAGGCTGCAAGCAGCAGCAGCAGCAATGCTGATGAAAGCAGTGGCAGCAGGCCCAACAGCAGAAGCAAAAGCAGCAGCATCAGGGTCTTATGGAGGCAGATACCTGTTCCTGCACCTGACACCACGCCCTGGGAAGAAGCCACAGATCCAGCTGCAGCAGCAGGCGGCAGCAGCACTCCTGCTGATGGCAGTGACAGTGCTGCAGGTGCTGATGGCGGCAGCAGCAGCCACTGGCTGCCGCAAGGCTGTGAGTCATCTGCTGCCTGCCTGCATTATCATGTGTGGCAGTTCCTGTCGGCGCTGCTGGTGCTGCTGCGGCTGGCCCCGCTCAGGAGAAACGGCCTGCAGGAGGCGGCTGCACTGCAGGAGCTGCATTACAGCGTGCTGCAGGTGTGTACATGTCACAATGACTGTGTTGATGTTATATAACATCTGTCATAACATACCTGACTTTCAATCAGCTGTTGTCGCTGCAAATGTTTTGGGCAGGCAGCCTGGAGCTAGCACTACAGCAGTGAAGTTTGGTGCTCAGCCAGCACCTGTGCTAGCTTAGTACCGCCTTTTCAAACAGCCAGCACATCACCACGACTTTCCTTCTGCGGCTGCTACTGTTGCTGCTGCTGCCAATCATCGCACAGGAGCTGCTGCTGCAGGAGGCGCAGGAGGCAGATGCAGCAGCAGCAGCACTGAGCGGCATGCCTGGCCAGCCCAACAGCAGCCAGCTGGCAGCTGCAGCAGGCTTGCCTGCGGGGGCTCGGCCCACTGCGGAGCAGCTCAAGGTGGTGCACGCGGTGGCGGCTGCGCCGGGCGCAAACAATGACCTGGTGCTGTGAGTGACGTGACGGCTGTGGGGCTGGGTAGTTTGGGCACAGTGCCTCATGATGCTAGGAATGATGCTCGTGGCTATGGGTCTGACTGGATGCAAGGTTTAGGTGTTTCTAGGTGTGGCATGAGAGGGCAACTGCTGTAATTATGGTCCAGTCAAACACGGATACTGCGTTTTGGCGTGACATTCGCGGCTGATACCTGTATGTCAAGTAGTACCTGTTTTGTGTCGAGCGGTTGCAGAAAAGCACCAGCCACGCACCTATCCCTGGTCAAACACTGACCGTCAATCTTTTGTGTTGTGCTGCTCCTGTGCTGCTGCCGCAGCATCAATGCCTTGCCGCTGAGTGAGCAGAAGACTTGCACCTGAACCTTCCTCTTGTCAACTGAACACAGCAAACCAGCCTATGATTGCAGACGTTGGATATTTACACACGGCAATTCTATATCCATCAATGGCAACACAGCAGAGACGCGTAACCAGTGCACTGCAGGCTGTACATTAAGACACTGAGCTCGTTTCACTTATGTGTTATTCAATTACGCTGTCTGCTGTTGCGCCTCGCCCCTCTGCTGCAGGCACTGCCAAGTCTACCACTCTCAAGCTGCTGATGCATGCCAACCCAGAGTCAGTCTTCCTGTACACAGCTTTCAACAAGGTAGTGGTGGAAGATGCACGCAGCAGCACGCCCAGGCATGTTGACTGCAAGTAAGCAATACTGCTGGGTTGATGTGAGGTGTGATTGTAGAGGTTCAGGTCGTCTGCCACATGCTGCGGGTGCTTTTGCAGAAGCAAAGCCAGAAGCAGCAGCACAGCTACATGCACAGCCGCTTGGCAGTACAGTTACACGGCAGTACAGCCACACGCACAACATGCACATATGTCAACTGACGCTACTGGAAGAACGTGTGTACTTGCATCAAAAGCCGCCCTCTTTGCCAGCAGCAACAGCATCATCATGATAACACTAACCGGCCATGAACAGTCTTCACCATTCACCAGCTCTCATTGGCTGTGCTGCTGCTGCTGATGCTGCTGCTGCTGCTACTGCTGCTGCTGCTGCTGCTGCAGGACCACGCACCAGCTGGCTGCCCCCAAGCGGGAGGAGATGAAGGCGCGGCCACGCGGCTGGCAGCTGTAAGTGGCGCAGCAGCAGGACATTACAAGTCTTTCGCTGCATAGACGTCGCTTACATACAATGGCTGAAAGCCATGCCGCCCACCATGAGACACATGCTTATCTTGTCAACCTGCTTCACACCCTGCAGCTGGAACGGGGGCTTGATGGTGGATGAGATTTGGGATGCCCTCATGCAGCTGCCTTATTGCATCATAGTTGCATTCTTGCGGTTTCTCCGCCCGCCATGAGACACGTGCTTATCCTTGTACCTGCTTCACACCCTGCAGCTGGCCGGGGGGCTTGATGGTGGATGAGATCTGGGATGCCCTCAAGGTGCTGCCTTATTGCATAATAGTTGCATTCTTCCAACTTCTCCGCCCACCATGACACACATGCTACCTTTCAAACCTGCTTCACACCCTGCAGCTGGAATGGGGGCTTGATGGTTGATGAGATTTGGGATGCCCTCAAACTGCTGCCTTATTGCATACAAGTTGCATTCTTCCAACTTCTCCGCCCACCATATGAAACACATGCTTATCTTTCAATCCTGCTTTACACCCTGCAGCGGGCCGGGGGGCTTGATGGTGGATGAGATCTGGGAGCGGCTCAAGCTGCTGCCTTGTGGCATCATAGTTGCATTCTTCCAACTTCTCCGCCCACCCTGAGACACCTGCTGCCTTCACACCTGTTTCAATCCCTGCAGCTGGGCGGGCTTAATGGTGGATGAGATCTGGGATGCCCTCAAGGTGCTGCCTTACTGCATAATAGTTGCATTCTTCCGGTTTCTCCGCCTGCCATGACACACATGCTTCCATTCAAACCTGCTTCACACCCTGCAGCTGGAACGGGGGCTTGATGGTGGATGAAATCTGGGATGCTCTCAAGCAGCTGCCCTACTACCAGCAGCGCGTCGCTGCCGGCAGCAAGGGCCCGCCGCGCCAGGTAGCGGCAGCAGTGAAGGAGGCGCTGGACAAGTTTGTGACGAGTGCTGACAGGCGGCTGGGGCGGCAGCACCTGCCCAAGGCCCTGGACCCGCTGAGGTGAGGACGCTAACAGCTGAGGCTTCATTTTTGCATTTAGGGGAAAAGCTGCTGTGCTGCTTGCTGTTGAAGCACACTGGTGCATTGCAACAAGCCCAGGCCCCTGGACCCGCTGTGGTGAGGAACCCACGTGCATGACATGTTTATGATGCAATGCGGCAGCTGCTCTGCTGGGTGCTGTTGAAGCACGCCCTGTTGTGCTTGAAGAGCGTGGTATGCATTGACTTGAGTGTACACGCGAGGCATATGCGTACAAACTCCCAGCTGCCGTACTGTGTGTTGTGCTTGTACGTTCCCTGTTAGCGGCGCTTGAGCTGCTGGCACAGGCTGTCTTTGTGTTTGTGCTGTCATGCCGCAGCCACTATCTGCGCTGAGGACGCTAACGCTGCTGTGCATGTGTGCTGTCTTTTGTGTATGTGCTGTGCTGCCGCAGCGACCCTCCTGACTACGTTGAGGTGGCGCAGCAGATGTGGCAGGCCATCATGGACTCCTCCTGCCGCCCCTTGAAGTTCAGCCACAACACCTACCTCAAGCAATTCTCAGACTCCCTCGTAGACAACCAGGGCATCCTGCGCAACTGGCGCGGCCAGCGCTACCAAATCATCCTCATTGATGAGGCGCAAGATGTCAATCTGGTTACACTGCAGATGCTGCTGAGTCAGCCTTGCTTGAGAGTGCTGGTAGGGGACAGGCACCAGCACATCTACAGCTTCAATCACTGTGCCAATGCGCTGGAGGGTGCGGCGGCGGCGGCTGCGGCGGCGCGGCGGCCCAGCAGGGTCAGGAGCTACAGCCTCAGCAGCAGCTTTAGGCTGGGGCCGGCTGTAGCTGCAGTGGCAAACAAGTGAGTGGGGTGGGGGTCTGTCATTGCAGTCTTGACCAGTGCCCTGCATCTATCCTGTGTAGGATCTTAATGCAAAGGTCCTAAGGGGCTATGTGTGGCTTCATGTCCTGCATGGTGCGACGATGGCCGGCAGTGGCTGTGCTCCCTACAAACCATTGTGTGGATCTGCATGCTGTGCGGAGATGCTCACTGTGGCTGTACCGAGCATTGCTCGTTCAACTGGCCTGCAGGGCTCAAAGCCACTCCCTTCATGTCTGTGCGGGATCCTGTCACCTATTGCTGCGTTGATTTGTGCGTTTTACCATTGCCCTGCAGGCTGCTGTGGCAGTTGGGTGAGCGCAAGCGGCCCCTGGTGGGTGTGGGCTGGCAGCACGCAGCCGTGTACAGGCAGGTAAAGCCAGACCATGCTCAGCAAGGCACAGCAGCAGCAGCAGCAGCAGGCCAGGCAGAAGGCGCAGAAGGTGCAGAAGCAGGAGCAGAGGAGGCTTACTTTGAGCAAGTGCAGCTGCTGCCGCAGCAGACCACCACAGACCACACTCCTGCGCAGCTGGAGTCGCTGAGCTTGCGTGTGGACACAAAGGACGGGCCAAAACAGCTGCACCTGGCGCTTCCACCGGTTGACCCCCAAACAGGCAAGCGGAAGCCGCTATGGTATGTAACACGTTATTACAAGGCGTGGTTGGAGGCTGCAGCGGCGCTGGTGCTGCCTGTTAGGCAGCTGGCAGGGCTGGGCAGCCCTGCTTCTGCCACGCCTGGCATTAGGCTGGCCGGCACACCAGGCACTGGCGCGCGCAACAACGGCGGCCGCGCTGCTGCACTTGATGCGGCAGATGGCAGCCTGCGGCGCAACCTATTTGGAGTGCCGGTTGTTGCAGCAGCTGCTGCTGCTGCACGTGTGCTGGAGCAAGACAGGGAAGAAGCAGAGCAGCAGCAGCAGCAGCAGCAGCAGGGTGTGCTGCATGGCAGCCATTTCAGCAGCCAGGGCAGCAACAATGCACTGCTCGGCAGCCCAGGCTACAGCAGAGCTGGCAGCCAGCTGTCAACGCCTCAACAGCAGCAGCAGCAGCAGCAGCAGTATGTCGTGCCGAAGCTGTTCCTGACTGCTGTGGTGGCTACAGCGGCAGGGTGGAGTTCCTGGAGAACGTGCTGGGCATATACAGGCTCAAGTGTGCTGCCGTTACATGATGTTACATTTTGTCACTTTGTTATATGTTGCTGAAAGCTTTGCAAGTGCATGCAGAACTGTAGTAGAACGCGTGGCCATCTCCAGCAGGTTTGAGGCTGTGTTGCTGGCTGTCTGTGTGCGGAGCAGTACAACACATGCTTAGAAGAACACAATAAGCAGTCTAGCCGTTGACTGACTTGCTGCTGCTGTACTGTAATGCCTGATCTGCTGCCTGCCGTACTGCCTGATGTACTGCCTGTTATACCGCTTAATAACTGCCTGTTGTACTGCCTGCAGGTACCAAGGCATGAGGTTCAGGCAGTACAGCTCCTGGGATGACCTGGAGAAGGCTGCTGAGCGGCGTGAGGACGCTGACCTGCTGGGCGCCATTGGCCTGGTGCGCAAGTACAAGCAGGCCACGCAGCAGCTGGTGGACGCCATCAAGGATGCACAGGTGGGCCCTGCGGCTGCGTGCATGCGAGTAAGAGCTTTTGGTGTGCATGCTTTGGTGTGCAAGTTTTGCGTCAACGGCGCCTGATCAAGTTGACCGCATGTTCTGATGCACCCAGGCTGCAGCAGTGCACAAACATGGGGGCTGCCTGTACTAAGATACAAGCGGCCCTTAGTGTATTGCTGCTGCCGCCGCCGCCGTCGCTGCTGCTGCTGCTATGGTCAGGTGCGCGTCAAGGCCAAAGCCGCATTCACTCCTGCGGCACCTGCCACAAGGCCCTGAGTTTGAGCAACCGCAAGTGTTGCTGCTGCTGCTGCTGCTGCTTCTGCTGCTCCTGCTGCTACTGCTGCTGCTGCCGTGTTTGTTGTGGTCAGCTGATGCCAAATGCATTTTGGGAACATGCCACAAGGTCCTGAGTTTGTGGGACTACAATTGCTGCTGCTGCTGCTGCTGTTGTTGTAGGTGCGGTGCAAGGCTGATGCGGACTTCATCCTGGGCACCTGCCACAAGGCCCTGAGCGTAAGCAATTGCAACTGCAACTGCTGCTGCTGCTGCTACTGCAGGTGCTGCACAAAGCTGACGCTGACTTCATCCTGGGCACCTGCCACAAGGCCCTCACTCTGGATGGTGCTGCTGCTGCTGCCACTGCTGCTGCTTCTATTGTAGGTGCGATGCAAGGCTGACGCGGAATTCATCCTGGGCACCTGCCACAAGGCCCTGAGCGTAAGCAATTGGCACTGCTGCTGCTGCTGCTGCTGCTGCTGTTGTCAGGTGCTGCGCAAGGCTGATGCTGACTTCATCCTGGGCACCTGCCACAAGGCCAAGGGCTGCGAGGAGGACTACGTGCAGCTGGCTGATGACTTCACACCCATACAAGCGGGACGGCAGCCCGACGTAGAGGTGAGTGTTGCAGATAGCTGTGGACAGCCAATGCGTGTGGCTTTGCCCATGTGTGTGTGCACGTGTGTGCCGTGAGCTTGAGTGTGCATGGAAGAGTGCAGCTGGATGCTGCGTGTGCTTGTGGTGTGGCTGAGCATGCTTTGAATTGCAGGGGAAGTAGCAGGGCTGTGGGGTCTGCAGGGTGCTTGCTGCAGCTCAGCACGCATGCAGAGGACTACGTGCAGCTGGCTGTCGACTTCACACCACTGCGTGCAGGACGGCAGCCCGACGTGGAGGTGTGGTTGGTGGTGCTGGTACAAAGCTGGCTATGGGCTGTGGGGTTGCTTGTGTGTGTACGTGTGTGGTTTTGAGTCCTTGCTGTGAGCTTGTGGATGCAGATGTAGAGTGCGGCTGGATTTCGGGTGAACCCATCCGTGCACGTGGCTGAGCAGTCTCTGAAGTGGAGGGGCAGGGTAACTGTAAGTGCAGAGTGTGGGCTATGGCTCAACTTTCCAGCAGGCAGATGTAAAAAAACAGCACACAGTAAGTTTAACCAAATGACAAGCCCTTTTGAAGTGCGGTAAGCCTGCTGCTGTGGCTGTGTGCTGCAGGTTGACGAGTACAACCTGCTGTACGTGGCTGCGACTCGGGCCAAGCTGGCGCTGGTGCTCAACCCAGACCTGCAGCAGCTGCTGCTGGCAGGCAGCCACAGGCCGGTGCTGATGCAGCTGAGACCTGCAGGTGGCTGAACACACATCACATTGCATATCTGTGCGGAGTTTATGCCAGCATACTGTGCTGTGCTAGTAACTGCAATGGTACGCAGCACACGGGCGACGGATAGATTGGATGCCAGGCAAGTAATGCATGCGGCGCACTGCTCGGGTGTTGCGTCCTCCCTCAACGCACTACGGCGCCTCGTTTGTGTATGCCTCAAGCAGTATGCTGGCCCTGCTGCCGCTGCTGCACACAGGCTGCTGGCGATGCAGCAAGGGGCGAGGCTGTCGAGGAGAGCCAAGCAGCTGCTCAGCACTGCAGCTGCTGCGAGCAGCGCATGGATAGGCCAGCAGGTACTGCCACATCAAGCACATCAAGCGCTGCACAAGGTGTGGCCATAGCACTGGTGTCCCAGCAGCTGCGGCTGCAGATGCCTGTGCTGTTTGGAGCTGAGCAGGCCGAGCCAGGGTTGGCAGCAGGCGTGATGCAGCAGGTGCAGCAGCTGGAGCAGCAGTGGCAGGCGATGCAGCAGCAGCAGGAGAAGCCCATCTGCGCTGGATGTGTGAAGAGCAGCACGATCTGGGGGCAGCTGTGCTGCTAATTGTCGCTGCGCTGTGTGGCTGCCAGCTTGTGTAATGTTGGTATGGCTTGCTGACGGCATTAGCTAATACGGCTTGCTCACCATGATGAGGTGGCAGGTGTGGCTACAC
The DNA here is from genome assembly GCA_030272155.1 of Tetradesmus obliquus. Lineage (NCBI taxonomy): Eukaryota > Viridiplantae > Chlorophyta > Chlorophyceae > Sphaeropleales > Scenedesmaceae > Tetradesmus > Tetradesmus obliquus. The sequence goes on along the minus strand of CP126194.1, from coordinate 5,221,007 downwards.
ACGCTTGCGGTCTGATGGCAGCTGTGAACACTAGGCAAGTCGAGGCAAGCCTTGCACGGTGCATACAGCTGGTTGCCTGCTGTGGCACTGGGCGCATCATGCCACGGGCGGGGCGGCCTCCATCCATGGACTTCTGGTTCCGCAGCAAGTAAAAGCTAGGTATCAAAGCTGTGTCAACTGCTGTTACACCTGCCAAGCAAGCAACAACATGAACAACATGACACGTCCATGAGGACGTGAGATGCAGCAGCTCCGACTGCAACTGCCAAAACCATCCAGGATCTCTCAAGCAGCGACTGGTGCATCCGCTGCAGCTGCAAAGTCGAATCCCTTCTGCGTGACCTCGGAACAAAGGCCATAGCATGCAGCCGTAGCACAACAGACTGACAATCAAAGCCAGGCTGCAGCCACCAGCTGGTGGCCCACAACATGCTGCTGACAGCGCTGCACACGCATGCATACCACGTCAAGGCCAACGTCAAGGCCACAAGTGAGCAAACTTTTTAAGCAGCTTGCAGAGCTCCAAAATGTCCAACATGCAGGCGCTAGCCAAGCCTGAAGCACCCCATGCACCAGCTGCATGTGGCAGATGCCACCACCACACAGCAGGCTGGCTTGCCATGCCATACCGCAACAAGCTGGACGAGCACAACGAGCTGGTGCCAGCGAAGCAACTGCTGATGCAGGTGAACACACTACAGCAGCATGCTAACAGCTGCAGATTGACATCAAGGCGCCAGCGGCCACGCCAGCACGACTGCTGCACGCTGCCAACTGAACAGCAAACAAACCTGAGACATAACGACAGGTCCTTGCCGCAAACACAACACAGCGGACAGCGTGCTTTCTCAACATCTATCCTAACCTACCTACCACACTGCACGCGGCAGCACCCTCACCAGTGCCTACTCGGCCCAGGTTTGCATGCCCACATCCACCACCCACCCCACTGCAATCCCCAAACAGCAGTGCCACGCATCCACGCGCCCTGCCCTGTCCACAGCCCAGCTGGCTGCAGCACCAGGACACAACCAGCGCCAGACACGCGCTCCCAGCTGCCCAGAACACCTCAAACACCCCTGCAACAACTTGCACGCAGCCACAACCTGCTGCAGCGCACCCTCACAGGGGTATACCACACGGCAGAAGTCTAGCTGCTGCACGCAAGCAGCATGCTCACCCCCTGCCGTTCACACGCGCAGCAGCCCTCACAAAAACCCAGCAACAGCTGCGCCTGTGCAGACAACAGCCACTGGCTGCCGCCGCTGCCGTCGCCGCCGCGGGCTTAGCAGCCGCTTGCAGCCGTGTGCTGCTGAGCAGCGCCGCACTCAAAGCCGCAGCTGCACTTTACGTGAAGTGGTTCTCCACATCTACCCCAGGGTCTGCATCCTCCAGCGTCGCGAACTCCAGGAAGTGTGCGGGGCGGTGCACGTCCGCGTAGAACTCGCGCGGGTTGGCGAGGCGCAAGCCGTAGCGCATGCTGGGCGAGTGCTTCACGCCCATGAAGTTGTAGTTCCAGGAGCCGGTGTCGGGCACCAGGTAGAAGCCCATGAACCTGCAAGAGCACATGGCAACACAGGCGCATGGAGTCAAGCAATGCACACAGACAGCAACTGTTGCAGGATGGGGTTCCCAGTAGCCCGTGTCGGGCACCAGGTAGAAGCCCGTGAACCTGCGGGGTCGGCGACAGAGGCGTGCAGAGTCAAGCAGCGAGAAATGAATTCCACCAATCGCAGGGTCAGGTGCAGGTGTAATGCAGGAAAGGGGGGCTGGCCAGGATGCACATGAAGGAACACATCTTGGCTGTCATGTCAGCAAGCATCAGAACAGCGCGCGCAGCCTACCGCCTCCAAGAATTGCATGTAGCTTTAAACCATGTCTGCAAACCCTTGCTCTAGTTTCTCCCATGCTACCTGACACACCCCTGCCGCAGCAGCGCCTCACCTGTCGCTGAGCAGCAGCTGCACCTTCTCGTAGAACGTGGGCGAGTAGTCCTTGGGGTTGGCGCTGTTGTCCCTGTTCTGGCGGCCCCACTCGTAGCCCCGGGGCGTGAGCTTGTAGGCGGTGAGGCTGCAGGAGCCCGGCGTGAAGCTGCAGGTCACGGTCACGCAGCGCTCGCCGTCCCACGACTTGTGCGCCTCCAGCATCTTGGCGTGCGCCGTCACGTCCTGCACAGGTATGACAGGTTTGTGTAGGTTAGGTTTGCAACATGTCGCAAGACAAGACGCAGGGAGAGGCATGTGCTTTCATGACAAACGGTGACATGCAGCATTTGCAGTCCAATAGCCAGGAAAACAACACAATGCGAACACTGCTGTCAAACCACCTAGAAAACTCCACAGCTGCGCAGCACCACGCAACATGCACCAAGAATCCCACATACATCAAAACAATCAACAATTATATCCCCCTCTCACCAGCGGGCTCATCTGCGGGCTCTCGTTGGGCTGCGTGTGCAGCCACCCAAGCGGCTCCAGGTCGCGCAGCAGCTCGTGGTCAGGCAGCGCAGACGGCAGGTTGACCTGCTGGTGGTTGCCCCACTGCGGGGCCATCACGATGCAGCGCACCTCCTTCACCTGGGGGTTGTCAGGAGGGCTCACGCCGTACATGTAGCCCGCAATCTGTGTGTGGCAGAGAGCAGCAGCAGCAGCAGCAGCAGCAGCAATATGTTGAGCGGAGGGAGTCATGCATGATGTCAACAGGTGAAGTGCAGGCTCTGAGAGTGGGCAGCCATCATCAGAGCTGCAGCAGTGTTCCCCACAAAACACACTGCCAAGCAGCAAACCAGCACCGCCTCTAGCAGCACCCCGCCCTCACCTGCGTGCGCAGGTCCGCGATGCAGATGAACTTCTTCAGCAGGTTCTTGGGCATCACGTATGTGAAGCCTGCCTCCGCCACCTCATCACTGTTCACGTAGATGTGGTTCACGCGCAGGTGCAGATTGGCCGCACTAATCGCGCGGATGCGCCAGTCAGTCTTGCTCCCGAACGCGGCCTGCTCGTACGGACTCGTCGTGGTGACAATGAGCTCGTCGCCGTGCACGTTGACAGACTTGGTTGTGACAGCCGTCATGTTGCCGCCCTCGCGGGCCTGCTTCTCAATTTCCGCGATCTGCTGCCGCTGCTGCGAGGGGGGTGTGATTTCCGCGCCCAGGATGATGTCGCGGATCTCGCTCTGCGTGAGCGCGTTGGGGTTGACGTTGTTCTTCTTGGCGTAGTCCGCCAGGATGAGGTCCTTCAGCGCAATCTCCACCTGCAGGCATGTAGAAGTATCCCAAGAATCAATTAAATGTTTGAACCGCTGTTCAGAAACCAGCAGATTCATAGTAGGCAGATGTGAAGCGCGCGCCACAAGTGCTTATGATCCCGTGCACATGCGCACACCCTGCAGCCTTGCTATCTGCAACCATGATGACTGCCTGCACCACCACAACCAGAATACAGCACATATTGTCAACGGTTGCATCCCACATGTCAACAAGTCCTAACCTGTGCCATGTCGCGCACCTTGACCCACTGCTCGTCCGTGAGGCTGGGCCACACGCAATGCGGCTGCATTAGTATCACCCGTCATGCGGCATCACACATAACGTGCAGAAAACCCTTCCCACCCCCGCACCTTGATCCACTGCTTGTCAGTGACCCTGGGCCACACACGTGGTGCAGCTGCATTCGCATAAACTTGCCATTCAGCATCACATCACATGTGCAGACAAACCTTTGCACCGGCGCACCTTGATCCACTGCTCGTCAGTGAGGCTGGGCCACACGCAGTGCGGCTGCGTGAGGATGTACACACATACTAAGAGGCCTGCATTGTAAGCGCCACATACATCAAACAACCGCACAACGCCTGGCGCATGCGCACCTTGATCCACTGCTCATCTGTGAGGCTGGGCCACACGTGGTGCGGCTGCGTCAGTATGGACTTGTCGGGCCGCAGCAGGCTGCGCGCCTTGTCGGGGTTGACGTGCAGCGCGCGCAGGATGAGGATGAGCCTGCTGAAAGCGGTGTAGCTGGAGATGGTCTTCAGCCAGTCGTCGTAGATGTTGAACAGCACCATCTGGGGCTCAGTGGCCTGTGGGGAAACAGCAACAATGCAGGCAGATGCAAAGGCATGTGAGCGGCGAAGGATAGCGAGCGTAGCAGCTTGGTGGTTGCAGTTGCTGGCCTGCCTGAGGCACGCAGCTGGAGCCATCACCGCCACATCCTGCACATGCTTTATGCCCAGTACCTAGTGGCCCTGCAGCCACCTCCCATGCAGCCTCACTTTGATGCGCCACACATGGCACATATCAAATGCAGCACATCCAGCAAGCAGTGCATCGCCGCTGCACAATGCTGCGCTGTTGCCCCGCCCCCACCCACCCCCCTGAAAGTTGAGGTAATCAAACTTTCCCAGCTTCCCAGCAAAGTATAACACCAACAGCACTGCGAAAAAAGGCCCCCGACCTTGAGGATGAGGTCTCCGAACTTCTCCAGCTTGATGGCTGCCTGGAAGGGCAGCTGCAGCTCGCTGCCCGTGATCACGATGTTGGGGAAGTCCAGCAGGTGCACCTCCAGCGGGTCGAGCATGCCCTTGCGCGTCACAATGATGCGCTTCGGCTGCTCCTCAACAGGCAGCGAGCGCACCAGCGCAGCCACCTGTCGTGGACAGCAGGGACAAAGGATTAAGAGCTGATTGATTAGTCGGATGCAACAATGCAAAATGCTGCATAGGCACACACAACAGCGTTGACTGAATGATCAGAGGGCGACTGACCTCCACACAGCAAGGCACAGCCGCAGCATACAGCGCAATAGCAAGCGATACTGCACCCCATCACCCCTTCCATGCAGCATTTACTCCTGCAGCCACAATGAAAGCAGCACAGCCACGCCGCGCACCTCCTCTGCCGTCTTCCACTTGGCGAGCTGGCTGAGGCGCTTCTGCCCGGCCCACACGCTGGTGTGGATGATCTTGAGGAAGAGCTGGCCCGTGCGCGGGTTGAAGATGAAGATGCCGCCGTTGATGGGCTTGGTGGTCAGGTTGCCCTCAAACGTCTTGTGGATCGTCACCCTGCGGGAGAAACAGCGACAAGAAGGTGAGTCCACACAGCGCAGCAAAGCGTGCAGCGATTGTACCAAAGCCACACCGCAATGCCAGAGTATAGCGCAGCACTAGTGTTCTTGTCTAGGAGCAAGCTAGATACAGCTGTAGCGCAGCGTGCACTACATACCACGCTGCTACTGCAGGACCTGGCCGCATTCTGCAGCAACCTGCATGCATAATGTCATCCACCGTCCTTGAATAAGGGATTCAGCACCCAAGCCACACTGCCGCACATCACTGTACACACCACCACCACCACTATGGGACCACCCCTCTCACCTGTACACATTGGTGTCGTCCACAAACCAGATGATCTGGTTGCTGAGCGCTTACCCTAGCCACTAGTGCATGAATATGAAGCTGACAGAAAGCCACAACCCTTACGCACCTGTACACGTTGGTGTCGTCCACGAACCAGATGATCTGGTTGCTGAAGAGCTCGCCGTAGTTCTGACTGGACAGGTAGGGCTCCGTGGGCTCGCTGCTGTACAGCTGCAGGCCCTTGCGGATGCGCTCGCGCAGCACGTACAGCGCGGGGTTGGACTTCATGATCTTGGCCAGCGCCTGGATCACCAGCGGCTTCACGCCCGGGAACCAGTTACCAAACGCGCTGCGATACAAGTGCAAGATAACGGGTTAAGAGAGGTTGAGAGGTTGCAAGTAGAACGAGGTTGAAGGGGTGGATGCAAATGCCAGAGGGTGACACAGGGGCGGGAGGTGATACACAAAAGTGTGGCACAGGCTTTTGACAACAGGTTCAGGTGCAAAACAGGTCATTATGCTGGCCAGTGCCTGGATGACAGCGGCTTCATGCCGGGGAACCAAACGCCAAATGTGCTGCAATAACAACGGAAACTCTGTGTCCCGTGAGAGGAGTGTTCTACACGGCGGTTGAGGGCGTATGCAGTCCACCCTGGGTGAAATGAATAGCATTTCAAAAGCAGCTAGGTGCAACAAGCAACACACAATGCCGCATGTTCACCTGTGCAGGTTGTAGGCCAGGTCCACGCCGATCATGCAGCCGTAGGGGCTGGGGTAGATGGACATGTTGTCCGTGGTGTAGTCCAGGAACTTGGCGCGCACGTAGCGCTCGATGTCGTGGCTGTCGTAGTCACCCCAGCGCAGCTGCACGTCCAGCCAGTACTTGTTGCCTGTGGGGTGGAGCAGCAGCAGCAGCAGCAGCAGCAGCGGCGGTGGCACCATGAGTGCGCAGCTTTGAGTGTGGCCTTGCGCGACAAGGCAACATTATTCAGCAGCCTGCAACTGAAAAAAACAAACCCAGCTAAGTTTGTCTTGCAGTATCACATGGCAGAGCCTAGTCATATCCAAGCGCAACGCACCCGGCTTCTGGTCAAACTGGTCATGGCTGTCCGCCATGAGGCTGGGCTTGGACATGGCCCAGCGGTAGGCGGCAAACAGCAGGATGTCTGCGCAGCTGCTGTTCATCTTGTAGGACTTGCGCGGGTGGATAGTCTCCTTCTGCACCGTCTCAATCTCCAGCGCGTCCAGCTCCTGGTCAAACACCTGGCACAGGTCCTGCAAAGGAGGCACACACAGAACACAAGTTTGATACGTGCCTAGATCCAATTCAACTTTGCGCAATAATCCAGTGCTACAAGATGCGCTCAGGAGGCGCTTGCGGTCACGCAGCCCCCGGCAAACACCATTGCATGCCGTAATCCGTGCCCAGCCAGCCAGCCATCATCACTCACCATGACCACGCTCTCGTGCACCTTCTGCCACAAGTGCGCCCTGAAGATCTGGATCAGGCTGATCTTGAGCGTGGGGATCTTGCCGTGCATGAAGATGCCAGTCAGGTCCAGCTGCACCTGGAAGCCCACGTACACGTTGGCCCTGTTGATGGTGGGGCTCCACCACAGCGTGAAGCGGCGGTTGGGGATCTGGTTCAGGCCGGAGCGCTGCGCGTTGGTCAGCTTCTTGAACTTCATGCTCTCCTCGAAGCCTGTTGTTTGTTGGGTGCGGCGGCAGCAGCAGCAGCAGCAGCAGCAAGGACATGTGAGAGATGCCGATGCCATCACCGGTGGAAGTGCCGAAAGTGCTGCAGCAAAAGCCTAAATACATGCATGTTTTGTGCAGCGGGGATCTAAACAGATGCGGTGTAACCCAGAACACGATCAGATAAACATGCCGGGCTGCCTACAAACAAGCGCCACATGTGGTACATGACATCTGCTGCTGCATGCTGCTGCTCCCTCACCCGAGGCCTTCTCCCAGAAGAGTCCCTCCCATGTGGGGAAGTAGGTGCCCTTGAACAGCGTGTGCTCCAGGATGCCCTCAACACCACCCAGCGCCTGGATCACGTCAGTCCTGCACAGCAGCAAGATACACAAATGTAGCACACGTCAGACGAAGAGATGCAGTACACACCGCATGCATTGGTGAGCAAATGAGCTGTGTAAACCACACCATACATGCTGGATATACCAGCAGGTGGAAAATGTTGATGCAGACAAATGACATGCGGGGAGCGCATTGGCTGGCACGCCGTGGCAGCCGCACACCCGCACACCACTCTCTGTTTGGCTGCTCTGCCTCCATGCTTGTCTGGCTCAGCGCCTCCAGCCTGCCGCACCTGTAATTGTTGAGGTTCCACAGCTTGCCGTCGTGGCGCTGGTGCGTCCACCAGAAGGGGTTCTGGCGCAGCATCGTGAACTGCTTGAACTCCTGCCGCACACGCCACCCGCGGTCGTAGCTCAGCGTGTGGCGGTCCTCTGCGGTTGCGGAAACAGCAGAGCACAGGAGCAGTGGTTAAGAAGTGGGGCAGCACATGCACAAGACTTGGCACAGGAGCCTGTACAGCTGCAAACTCACAGAGGGTTGCCTTTTCGGCCGTGCATACAAAACTGCGCGCCAGAACTCACCGCCGCACAAAATGAGCACCCAACAGTGCCTAAGGCGCAGCAATATCAACACTGCCGCAAGATGTGTTGCTTTGCAGGTAGCGGTATCGTCGCGTCACTGCGCTTATCAAGCAAAATACCAAGCCAGCTAACAAGCAAGCAAGCAAGTAAGCAAGACAGCAAACTTCAATCCCGCTCACTCTGGAAGAGCGTGTTGATGCGGGGCACGCCCCTGTCCCATGAGTCCTCCAAGTCCTCCAGCGTGAGCCGCCTGTTCTGGCTGCGCGCCTCCTCCTTCTTCAGCGCGTACTCGCTCCACACGCGCTCGCTGTCAATGAACTCGCTCTCCCAAGGCTGGATGTACCTGCGGGGAGTGATGAGAAAACATTGCAAGTGACTTGCTGATGCAGCGCTGCACTGCTTTCCCGTTTCAACCTTTTCAAGCAGTGGTTTCAAAGTAAACGTACACAACGGACACCTCAACGCATGCATGATTCACGCCGAGGAAGCAGCAGCAGTAGCAGCAGCAGCAGCAGCAGGCTGTTCAACGCACCCGTAAAAGTTAAAAATTGGGGATGAGCTGGTCCCTTCACGGGTCAAGCCACGGTGGACACGCAACACAGAAGGCGGAGCAAGACACAGCAGCAGCAGCAGCAGCAGCAGCGCTAAGCACCAATGCCTACCTGTAGAGGTTGGGGATGAGCTGGTCCCCCTCGTGGCTCATGCCCGCCCTGAAGTGCGTCACGCCCAGGTCTGTCTGCTGGCTGTAGCGCAGGTCGGACTGCGGGATGAGGATGTGGCCCATGGACAGCATGCCCAGCCCGCCCACCTGCGGTGCAACAGACAAGCAAACATACATGGGAACTTGCAACATTTGGAGTCTTTGCTGGTCAACAAAGCTAGCACACATACACTCTTCCGTACGGACCATGCCCCGCGGACTTTTTGCGGGGTTGCGCCCCCCATTCGTCGCAGCAAGGCTTGATACTGCGGCGTGCACAACGTGTGCGGGTGCAGTGGGGTGGGGGCCAGCTGCCTGCGCTGCAGCAACGGCGGCTGGCGCACCTGCGCTATGCAGTGCTGGCCGAATGCAAACAGTGCCAAAAAGCTCAAAAAGCCAGCTTGCTGAAACCAAAGCCTTGGGTGCCCTGCTTACTGTCAAAGTGCATCGTGATGCTGGACGAGTTGCATGCTAAGACAGTTGCACTTTTTCGTGGTGTGCCAGGAAACCTTGGCACGTTATCATACGTCAGATGTCAGCTGCGTGTCAGCAGGCTGGCCGTAGGTTGTCGCAAACACACGCAAACGTATCATTTTGTGCTGCTCCGTGTCGCCGGTATCATATTTTGCTGCAATTCTTATCACAGTGCAACCTCGTGTGCTGGGCATTTGCTGACAATACACAACAGCGGAGCGTGAATAAGCACAGCAACAACGATCCATACAGACACATATTGAACAGTATTTGAGTCGGCTAGCCTAAAAGAGTGCAGCACAACAAGTCGCCAGATGTGATGGGTGGTGGCAGTGTCGATCTGTTTCGCTAGTTCTGGCACGCCATGTCCCCGTATCGCAGGATGGCAACGCTACACATCACGGCTTCGATCATCAAATTGGATGCGATAGTTATAAGCGGGGGGTGTTGCAGCAGCTGCTCACTGCAGAGTGCATCAGGCCAAACTCCCAGTTTCTCTTGCAGTGACAGCAGCGCGCATCCATGTTTGTAGGCTGCGCCACTCAGACAGCAAACAGTGCCAGCTGGGCAGCTGCGGCAGCTGCCCAGTGTAGCTATGCTGCGTTTACGCACATGATCTGCATGGCGTCACTGCGCTGCACTGGGGAGGGTGTAGGGCTGCGAGTTGTGGCGTGCTGAACCCTAGTGCTGACCACCGACAGCCTAAAACTGCATACCTATGCAAACGGCCCCACAGCGGGCACAACTCCAAAAAGTCCTTTTGGACTTCTTGCAAAAAGTCAAAAAGTCGAAAAGGTGGGGCATGCTCCACATAGTATAGTATAGTCTAGCAAGCAAGTGACTTGAGCTTCGCTGAAGCAATGATAGCCACTCGGCTCTAGAAGACTCAAAGAGAAAGGTGCCCCATGGCCAGCCTGCCCAGCCCGCGCACCTCCTTGGGCGAGTAGAAGACCACTGGCGGGAAGCGGGAGGGCATCTTGGAGTTGAGCCCAATCTTGATGCTGCGCGGCAGGGGGTACAGCAGGGAGGCGTTCAGAAAAGAGGCAGGCAGGTGGGATGTGGTGAGACGGAGATGTGCATGCACTGGACGTCAATGGTTGGAGAGCATTATAGGAGAGCAGGGATGTTGGCCCAGGGGGCCAGGTGCGGCCACACACGCTACTTAAAAACAGGTGTGCGAAGATAATGCAGGCATGGCTGGCACAGCAGCAACAATTTCCGAGTGTACACGCATCAAGGTGGCAGCCGCTGTCAATGCCTACCATCGGCGCAACCTGGAAGCAGATAAGCTCATTCACCACACTCTCTGCAGATCCCACATACTTGGGTGGAGAAAGTTGCCGCTGATTGCGCAGCACGTTCTTCCACCCGTGCATGCAAGGCCTGAACAGCTGCATTGCAGTGCAGCTCACATAGCCAGTCATTACGCAGGAAATAAGGAAAGCGTCCCTGCAACATGCAGCCACACTGACTGCAGCACGCAAGGCATCTGCGAAAAACACGCACAGCACTCACCGCGTCTGGATCTTGTTCTCGCACTTCACCAGCAGGTCCAGCAGCTCCTGCGTGTGCACCACGGCCTCCCTGTAGTACGTCATCAGCCCGATCAGCGCCGTGTTCCACTTGTTCGCGATCTTTGTGAACGTCGTGCTGCCGCTGCTCATCAAAACTTGGCGCACGCGGTTCTCAAAGGCCTTCATTGCCTCGTCATCCACGCGTAAGAAGGCCTGTGCTGTGCGCTCCTTTGTGGCCTGGTTTTGCAGTGCCCACACGCCGTCCTTGTTGGCGAAGCCCTCCGTGGACATGCGGCTCTTGGGCAAGATGCGCACCTGGTGGGGGAGGTGCAATGCAGGCAAAACCAAAGCCAAGCGGCGAGCAGGCAAGCATGGGTGAGCACACCATGCGGAAGGTGGGCAAATGCGTGGGGACTAGAAGGCAGGGACTAGAAGCAAGGCAGCATAGGACTGTTGGCGGGGGTTGAAGAGGAGGGCTGAAGCACGCATGGGTTGATAAGGTGCTGCACTCACAGCGTTATCGCAGGGAAGCTGGCAGCTGGCCGTTAAGCCTACAGGAACAACCCCTGAAACACAGCAGGACCTTCACGCACCCCACGCTAGTGACTCTCTTGGAACATTGATATAAACTTTGGATCTCAAAACACAGATGAGATGCAGCCCGCACCTCGAAGCCGCTCATGGAGAAGAGCAGGTTGGGGTTGTCCTTGCTGTACACGCTCACAAAGCTGTTGGCCCACTCCATCGTGGTGATGCTGCGCGGCAGCCGGTTGCGCATGTCCCAGAACACGGCGCGGCCCAGGTTCACGTCGTGCTTCATCAGCCGCATGCGCGCGTCGCGCGGCCAGCACTTCTTGTTGTTGTAGCCCACGATGTTCTCGTTGTTGGGGTCGGGGTGCTCGGTCAGGTAGCGCTGGATGAGGTCGCGCGCCTCCTCCGCGCTGAACCTGCGGATTTGTAACGTTATAACATTTGAATTTGAACTTCAACGCATGTCCAAAAAACTTGCTGATCTATGTGCTCAAGTTTCGTACCCACACACATGCACAGTAGCAGCACCAGATTTTAGTATGACAGTTTGCATGCACAGGCATTTGAGCAAGCCGAGCGTGCTTGCATGCTCACTTGAACAGCACAAACAGCCGGTCCATGTATCTGCAGTACAGCCTGATGGGGTGGCGCGTCTCCACCGCCTTGCTCTGGAAGCTGAGCCACTCATTGGGCACGGTGGGCGGGCCAGCCAGCTCACTGGCACGCGTGAGCCCCAGCATCAGCAGGTCCTGCAGGGGACAGCAGCCAATAAAAGAGAAGCAAGTGAGGCTGTAGTCTGCTGCAGCCACGGCAGCTCAAGAGCTCAACACTAAGAGCGCACGTGAGCCCCAGCATCAGCAGGTCATGCAATGCCTGTGGCAGCAGCAGCAGCAGCAGCAGCAGCAGCAGCAGCAGCAGCAGCACAATGAAGATGAACAAGAGTGGACGCTCAAGCAGCATTCATACACGCGTGCAGACAACATGCATACAGCTGAGGTACGTTTGTTCTGCAGAACCAAAAAGCACATACGCAAATGCCAGCATGGCTTTAAACACATGCACATGCAGTTTTTTTTATCACGCAGCACACTATGCAGCAATAACACAGGTTTGCGCCATGCTACGCCACGCACCAGGATCAGCCCATAGTACTGCACGATGAAGCTGGAGAACTGCAGGCCCCTGATGAGGCCGTAGCTGTTGGTGTGCAGCATGTCCTTGTACGCGATGGGCACGTTGTTCTTGGCAGACATGTAGTCCGCAAGGTTGTGGTCCACCACCAGCCGCAGCAGCCTGCGGGATGCATGTTTGATTGGCAGCAGGTGCAGGAGTGTGAGTGATACAATAGAGAGCAGTGGACACTATTCATCATGCAAGGTTGTGGTCTACCACCAGCCGCAGCAGCCTGCAGGCAGGATGCGTGTTTGGTTGGCAGCAGGTGCAGGAGTGTGAGCGAGACAATACAGAGCACTGGACACTATTCATCATGCCAGGTTGTGGTCCACCACCAAACTCAGCAGCCTGCGGGGGTTGAAACGTGGTTGTGTGCAGGACTGTGAGTTGAGGTCTGAACACGCACAGGTTGGCAGGCAGCATTGTCCACCACCAGGCGTACAGCACGCACCTGCTCAACAGGTAATATGTGACACACGTACACAGCAGCCACCATGGTCACCCCACCCCACCCCAACACCAACACACGGCCGCCATCAGTTGGATAAGGAGGTGAACAACACGCTGCACCTGCTGCGCCGCGTGCTCAACACCTTCCTATACAACGGCTAGCTCTAGCCGAGGTGTACTTTAAAAATGGGGTCAACCGTAATCACGGGCCCCGCACCCTGTTGAGCTGCGTGATGTCCACCTGCTCATACATCTCCCATTATTGTCCAATTGCTAGAGAAGCAGACTTCCAAGTGATTTCAAACCTTTTCAACCCGCGCACCTGTTGAGCAGCGTGATGTCCACCCTCTTGTAAATCTTCCATTACTGTCCAACTGTCAAATTAATAAACTTCGAGTGACTTCAAACCTCTAAAACCCGCACACCTGTTGAGCAGCGTAATGTCCACCTTCTCGTACATCTTCTCCAGCACGCTCTGCATCATCACCACGCACTCGCCCTCGCTCGTCTCCCACACGTCCGCCAGGTTGTTCACGCCGTTGCACCACTTGTACACCAGCCAGGGGGGCGGCTCGTGGTCGCTGGGCTTGACCCAGTTGGGGAACAGCAGCCGCTTGTCCGCCTCGTACCACACGTACTGCAAAGGCAGCAGCAGCAGCAGCAGCAGCAGCAGCAACAGCAGCAAGGGCAGGATTGTCAGAGACGTGGAAACTTGCATCATCCAGTTGGGGAACAGCAGCCGCTTGTCTGCCTCGTACCACACATACTGCGGAAGCATTGGAGGAAAAAGTGTAGCTGGTGCTGCAGCTGCATCAGCACCAGTGGGTGGCAACTTCACCAACTGGCAAGCACACATGCTGCAACGCTTCAGATAGCTCTGCTGCCGAAGTAAGACTACTGTCACATGCAGCAGCAGCAGCAGCAGCAGCACCTACCTGGTCCAGGTAGCAGTCTGTGATCTTCTCCAGCGGCTCTATCTCGTAGACGGGGATGAGGTGGCTGTACAGGTCCATGAACTCGATTTGCACCTGGCAGTACAGGCAGTCAAAAAGCAGCACAAAACACAAGTTGAAAGGAATGGTTTGAATTGCATATCAACATGGTGCTGCAGCTGAAACAGTGGGTGTAGACCCAAAGAGCAAAGGCTGCAAAGTGCACAAAAAACAACTATGCAGCAACAGCACACCAACAATAGACACGGTTATGCTGTAGGCAGCCAAAAGGCTGTGGCGTCAGAAGGTGGAAGATGTTGATTTCACTAAGCACGACACAAGGCCGGCGTTCAGTGGTTTGAGTGAGATATTTAGCATCAGCCGCCACACAGCCCAGATGACACAACACACTTGACACACAGAAACGCTACAAACACATGTCTAAACACACATCACACACACATGAGGCCATCAGCGTTTTGGCAATAATTATCAGGCGTCCCTAAGGACCTCATTCCTATCATTTGTTTCACCATCACTTGGCCCAACTCTAAACCCACGCAGCAGCAGTGTTGTTGTCCACAGGACTCGAACCGGGGCTGCAACTGCCGTAACAGGACACACTACCAACCGCTGAGATGCAAACATTCTTGCCCTGCATATGCAGACACACACTGCAGGGACAGCATCTTGTTATTTTTCCTTTTATACTCGGCGTGGCACCTCTCTCGCGCGGCAAGTCTGTTCTCTTCCTGTGGCAAGCTGCCATCGTCATAACACAAGTGAACAACAGAAAGCCACCCGCCGCCGCACCTCCTTGAAGCTGCGGTTGGTGAGCAGGTGCCGCTTAATGCGCTGCAGCGCCTCGTGCGGGTTGTCATACGCCTGCTCCACCAGGCCCAGCTCCTCGCGCTGGTGCTGGTTAAGGCGCACCGCCACCACGTACTGCTCCTTGAGCCGCTCCAGCGCCAGGATGAGCAGCTTGGTGTCGTGCTTGTAGTTGAGCGGCGGGAAGGGGATGGGCGTGAACCTGCCGGGGGGGGGGGGGGGGGGGGGGTTGAGCACATGATGGCAGGTCATACAGCAGAACTTATAATGCAGTTGCACCGAACTGCTAGCAAAATATGGCCAATCACGAAATAGGCTCGCCTCCGCACTCAGGCGCCCGCTTTTCCCACCTTGCGCGTCTGCATCAGGCTAGCCAACCAAGCACGCGCGCCTAGTTCCAATTCTCAGCCAAAGCACGGTGGTGATACTGATGAACAACCCCAACCACACCATTCTAGAAGATTGCACTTCCTGGACTCCAGCCAGTGCACGGTGGTGGTGTAGATGGCCACCCCTCACCCCCAGCCCTCCCACCCACACATTTGCGGTTGATTGTGACACAACAAACTCACTTCCTGCTCTCCAGCCAGTGCACGGTGGTGGTGTAGATGGCCACCGCCTCCTCTGGCGTCACGTAGGGCCCGTCCTTGAGGTAGTTGTGCTGCCGCTCCTGCTCGCTCTTCAGGTACAGCCGCGTGAGCCGCCCCAGGTTCTTGCGGCACACCGTCTTGTCCACGGTGGCGCCGCGCCTGATGCGCTCGCGGTTGTAGTGCGCCACCTGCGGCAGGGGATGATCGACATGACGCATGATGATCATTATGAAGGACATGAGTGTGTTACTCCTCACCACAAGCATGAGGCCTGCCTACTTGCCCTGGTACTAGAGAGTGTTTGCAAGTGCAAGTGCTGTTGTTTTCGTACCAGATTTCTTGCAGTCCTGCAAGCATCATGTAGACAGTCGACAAGGCATGCATAGATGCCCAAGACCTGTACAGCAGTGCAGCTGCTGCTGGTGATGAAGCCAGCTCATCATCATGGCATCAATGCAGCGCCGCACCTGCGTCCACCAGTCCGCCTTCTGCTTCACGTAGCGCAGGATCATGTTCTCCACGGGAGCAGGCAGCCCCGGCACTTTCCAGGGGATGTTGGCCTGCACAGGCGGAGCTTGCAAGCATGTTTAGTATAAGCGCTCATTCCACAACTACAACACTGACAGTGATGCAGCATGCTGTCTGCTGCTCACAGCAGAGCCGCCACAAGCGCAGCCTCAGGCAACCCTGCACATCACCGACCATGGCTCAAGCCACGGCAATGTAGCAGCTAAATCGCTACATACACATATGTACAACACAGACACAGGGCAAAAAAAGGCACAGGCACAGGCACAGGCACAGCTCAGCCAGCACCACACCTTCCAGCAGCGCCATGCCTCGCTGAGGTGCTGCAGGATGGTCTTGGCCTTGTTCTGCTTCACGCCCTGCGGCATCATGTCCAGGATGTCGTGCATCACGGCCGCGCGCAGCTCCAGGTCAAAGTGGGACTCGATGCGCTGCTTGGTCACCGTCTTGGCGATGCCCTGTGAGAGAGGTACGGCAATAAGGCAGCAGCAGCAGCAGGAGGCGGTTAGCAGGCACGGCATGTCTGCAGCTGCAGGTCGAAGTGATCCTCTACGTGCTGCTGGTTCACCGTCTGGACGATGCCCTGCAGTGATGAAGACAGCAGCAAGCAATTTTGATAATGATACACAGATGCATGCAGGACACAACAAGGCCCCTAGACATGGCAGCACAAGGCTCCTGCTCGCTGCTGTTCCCTCAGCACGCCACGGCACTAGCCACCAACTCAGCCTGTTCACAGCCAACAAAAAAAGCAGCCCACCCCCACCTACCTTGCTCTGGCGGCCCTCGAACTGTCGCGCCAGAAGGTTGCCCAGCCACCGCTCCAGCAGCGGCACCACGCCGCGCAGGAAGAACAGCCACACGCGCCACATGGGCGCCCACACGCCCACGCCTGGGCCCTTGCCCACAGGGCCCGTGTTGAACCTGCAGAGGAGCGGCGGCAGCAGCAGCAGCAGTAGCACACGAGTGTGTTGAACAGCAAGCAGTGATGCGCACAGAACAGGCGCAGATGAAGCAGGCCTCATCAGCAGCACTGCACAGTAGTGGTTGCCTGGGGACACAAAAACCCCATGGCATTTGCAATAACTCCAAACACAGATGACAGTGCAAGTGGCATGCCAGCCTCACGAAACACATCACAGTGTAATGCAATGCAGCGCAGCAACCGCCAGTCGCACCTGTAGTAGATGAGGTGCTTCAGGTCCTTGCACATGCGGATCTGGCGCATCAGCTTGTACTTGTAGCGGTACATGCCCGTCAGCTGCCCCACGTGGCTGAAAGTGTACTGCAGCCCGTCTGCCAGCTGGAAGGCGTCCACGTTGCCCAGCCTGCAGGCAGTGCAGCAAAGATACGGCAGCAAGTACGCTGAGAAAGAGGCAATTACATATGAGTCGTCAGTGAGCGTCTGAGTACCAGCAGGGTGAGGCTGCAGGCGCACCACGCACGCACGCATGCACACCCAACCTCTAGCCAGAACAGCGCCTGTACTGCATGTTGGCGTCCATCAGCAGCTTTGTCAGCCCCGCACGCCAAGAATACCAACCGTCACATAACAGGCACACCAGACCGCTGCAGCCCCCGCACCTGTACTGCACGTTGGCATCCACCACCAGCTTGGTCAGCCTCAGGATCTCGCGGCACAGGTGGAAGGCGTTGCCGAAGCGCGACTTCTTGCGCTCCTTGGTGGTCAGCGTCTTGACCGGCTTCAGGTTGAAGTTGTAGTCCAGGTGCAGGTAGTTGAGGTTCTTGCGGTGGATGAGCAGGTTGAGCATGTTGTAGCCCTGACGGCACACCTGCGGGAGTTTGAATGAAGGGCACGTACAATACAAGGTAAGGCTTGAGGAGTTGCATGGTTGCCTTTTGACAGTGGATGAGCAGGTTGAGCATGTTGTAGCCCTGATGGCACACCTGCGGGGTGTTGAGGGACACCAGCAAACAGCAGAAGGGGCTCAGACATAATGATGGGTGAGTTTACCGTGCTGTTGTTGCACTCAATGTCTTGTATGTGGGTAGTTAGCCATGCATGGCAGTACAGCAAAACAACAATCAGCGTAGCACATGTTGCTGTCAGCAGAACAACTCCTGCAGAGAGTGCCCACACCAGAAACTGCTGCAAATTGTACTGCACACAGTCCTGCAGAAGTGCACTGAACCGAAGACGCGCCGCACCTGCAGCCCCGCCTCCACCCAGTCCAGCTCCGTGGTCTGGAAGAACTTGGTGTTCTTCAGCGCGCGCAGCAGGTACTTCTTCTTGGTGGGCTTGGGCGGGCGGTGGTGCAGGTAGTTGAGCACAAAGTTCTTCAGCAGCTTCTGGTACGACACGCGCACCTGCAGCGGTGAGCAGGCAGGCCAACAGAGCACAGCGGGCAGAGTCGGAGGAATCTTTCAGAACAGAAAAAGAATTACAGGGGTAAGCTTGCTGATTAAGTACTCAAGGACGAACAACAAGCAACCGGGGCATCGCTCCACCACCAACCACCCTGCAAGCAAAAGCCCTGGTCAAACCTACCTTGACCGGGTACTGCTGCGGGCAGTGCTCCATGAACCAGCTGTTGACCAGCGGCACGTCAAACGCGCGCCGCATGCGCCCGCTGCGCTTGTTGAAGGGGTGCGGCGCCCACAGCAGCGCGATGCCGCTGGCCGTGGTGTCGCTGTACAGCGCGGACTCGCCCAGGAAGGGCTCCACCGTCTCTGGCAGCACCCATGACTCAAAGTCGGCGTCGTCCTCCGCATCCGGCTCTGCAGCGTCTGCCGCCACACAGCAAGTGTACAAAGACGCACAGCAGCAACAGCGGCAGAGTGGGGTCAGGTCGCGGAGAACTACGGGCTGTGGAAAACACGTCACTAGTAAGCATGGTGTGACGATATGCTGCCCTGCAAGCACCCACAAGGAACAACGCGACATCCACCACCTGCCCAGGCACCAGATGATGTACCAAACAACTTCCACGCCTTTGACCAGGCCTTTGAACGCTCAAACTCACCCTTGCCGCTGGCGCGGCCGCTCTTGTAGGCCGGCAGCGGGTGGATGAGCGGGTCGTAGTAGAAGGCCGGCAGGTCGGGGTCCTCCGTCTTGATGTACATGGACAGCGGCTCGTGGTAGGCGCCCAGGCGCACCTTGCGCGGCCTGTTGTTGTACAGGTAGGGGAAGGCCACCTTGTACTCGGTGCGGATGGGCGAGCTGCAAGGATGGTTATACAACAGGTGCAGGACAGTTGCAGGGAAATTGAGGACGTGAAAATTGATGTCAAATAGGAATAGATATGGTGACAAGTAAAGGGAGGCCACCTTGTATTCGGTGCGGATGGGCGAGCTGCGGCGCGGCAGGCATACAACAGATGACGGCAGGAGGCAAGATGGTGATTAGTTTGCTGACGAGTGCACAAGCTAAGAGCAGAGTACCGCAAGCAAAGCCGCCCGCAACGCTGTGAGTGTCCTGCCGGCCCCTCTGGCACATGCAAACCACCCAAATCACAACAAAACATGAATACAAACATTCAGCATTTGCAAGCCTGCAAGCGAGCAAGCTGATTCACTGCAACGCACCGGATGATCAGCTTGTTGATGTCGTTAAACTCGTTCCAGTCCTCATCGCGGGTGTCCATGTCCCTGAACAGCGGCTCAAACTTGGGGCCGCCCGGGATGCACATGTTGAGCGACTTGGCCGTCACAAACGCGCTCGGCTCAAACAGGTAGAAGTAGTTCCTGGGGGCAGCAGGGCAGGCGCAGCCGGTTCCATGTCAGATAGGAGTGGGAAAAGCGCTGTGCAATTCATGCATCATGTGCTTGTCACAGCCACTCCCTGCAGAAGTCCCTGCCTGCACAAGATACGTTGCCGAGCAAAACCTGCACAGCACTTCAACAGCAGCATCAATGCACCCGTGCTGCGGCCTCAACAGCAATGCATTGCAGCCCTGCTAAACACCCGCCCCCACCTGTCCACGAAGTCGCTCAGCAGCTGCCCCACCAGCCTGTACAGCCCACCCACTTGGCACATCACAACACTAAGAGCACCACAACAGCAGCAGCGCGTCCACATCCCAAAACCCGCCCCCACCTGTCCACAAAGTCGCTCAGCAGCTGCCCCGCCAGCCTGTAGAGCACGGCCATGATGGGCAGCGGCAGCTTCCAGCGCCGGTAGCTGGGGCCGTTCACAAAGGACGTGTGCTTCAGCGGCTGGTGCTCGTAGAACCACTGGTACACGGGGCCGTCCTCCTCCTCGTCAAGCTCCAGCTCAATGGCCTGCGGTGGTAAAAGGAGCATTAAAACATATGTTACATCATTGTTATATGTTGTCATTTGATTGTCTGTAACACGGGCATGTTAAATTTGGGTAGGGTGGGTTGGTTTGGTGGTGCTCTACTCTGAAGAACTCTGCCATCGCTTACACAGAGTTGTATTCTGGGGTGATGTTGTGAGGATACCATCACAGCATGACTCCAGATTACGACGCTGCACGAGCGCATGCAAGGCGTAGCAGGCAATGACACACGGCAAGCACTACAACGCTGCCAAACCAGCTGCACACAACCAAGACCGGTGGCGTCAGAAGGTGGAAGATGTTTATTTCACTAAGCACAGCACGAAGCCGGCGTTCAGTGGTTTGAGTGAGAAATTTAGCATCAGCCGCCACACATGTACAACTGCAAGCACACCAACAAGCACTGTCACACTCCGGACACAGCAGCCACACTAACACGACAGAAACAGGCCATCAGCGAATTGGCATTTCTTATCAAGCGTCCCTAAGGACCTCATTCCTATCATTTGTTTCACCATCACTTGGCCAGGCGCAGTAGCTACAGTACCATATCAAACTCAGACGCATCCAATCCATACAGAAGCACCCAGCCGAAGCACGCTGATATGCAGCCAAGATCCAGCAGCCACACAAAGCTCTTCTACGTGGCTGGCGGACATCAGCTGCACATCAACCAGCCGCTTTGTAAACAGCGCGCCACATGCACCCCACTACTACCCTTGTTTTGATGTTGGCAGCACCAGCCTACTGCGCACACGGCAAGTTGTGAACATCAAGCCCTACACTAGTATGTTACATAAGCCCTACACTACTATGTTACATAACAACATAACAGCCCCACCACTAGCGGGTCCTCCTACAGCAGATGATGTGTTTATTATGTGCATAGTCCAGCGGCAACTCCTCGTCATCCATAGGGTGCAAAGCGCATGCGCTTCAACAAAACACCAGCAAGTCACATAATATGCCACATAACATGTTATATATCACAGATAACAAGCCTCACCTCCAGCGGGTCCACCTCCAGCAGGTTGTCCGCATAGTCCAGCGGCGGCTCCTCATCGTCAAAGGGCAGGAAGCGCATGCGCTTTGACACGCTACACAAACATACCAATAACATGTCACATGTCACATAACATGTTACAAAACTAACAAAACGCCTCACCTCCAGCGGGTCCACCTCCAGCAGGTTGTCTGCATAGTCCAGCGGCGGCTCCTCGTCGTCAAAGGGCGGGAAGCGCATGCGCTTGAAGTGCCTGCGGTCGCGCTTCTCTCGCCGCATCATGATCCACATGCTGCCCCACTGCGCCAGGTACAGCGGCTCAATGACCCAGGGGATCTCGTTCACGAAGGTGATGGCGCCCGTGATGTGGTAGATCACCTTCACGTGGCGTACCTGCGGGGAGGGGAGCACAAGGCACAGAAAGAGGTAGTGTGAGTGCAGCATGCTGGATGCCGGTGTGGCGCAATCAGCCTGTGTTGACAAGTAGGCCATGCTGGCTTGACCATGTGCTGCATGCCGCTCTTGCTCTGCTTGAGCAGCGACTGCGATCTCCTGCTTACTGCTTGCCATGCCCTGCAAGCTGCAGCGGCGCATGGACCTGTCCTGCTGCTGCTCTGCTAAAAGCCGCAGCCGCTAACCCTGCTGCTGTGCACTCACTGCCAGCAAGGCGGACAGACTGTAGCCTGTGGCTGCACAGTGAGGTGTGCGCAGCTACAGCCCTTACAACGACCTGCGCACCCCGCGAAGGCTGAGGAAGCCCAGACCCTGCGAAGCCCTGAGCCCTGAGCGCTGCTGCACAGAACCTCCAACCCACCTGCTCCCAGGGCGTGAGCATGTTCTTCAGCAGCTTGAACACTGCGTGCGGCACTCTGAACCCTTGACCCATAACCCCTCAACCCATGACCCCACGCCTTGATCTCTGCTGAACCCTGAAACCTGAGCCCACCTGCTCCCAGGGCATGGGCATGTTCTCCAGCAGCTTGAACACCGCATGGGGCACAAACTTGAGTGCGCCCAGGTACACGCGCTTGTCGTGCCTGAACTTCCTGCTGCTCATGTCGCCGTGATCCCTGATGACCTTGCGCACGTGCTCCGGCGGCATGTCTTCCTTCTGCGCCTGCGTGTAGCCATACTTGCGCTTCTCTGCATAGCGCTTACTGTTCATGGCCTGCCACTTGCGCATCTGCAGGGAATACAAGCATAGTATCAGGCGGCGCAAGAGAGAGAGTGGCATGACAGTGGCGTGGGGTTAGTTTTTGACCCCAAGCGCTCCATGCATGTGGGTGGGGAACTCAGCACAGCACAGCACAGCACAGCACAATGGCCGGTTCAACGGCGGCATAGGAGGTGGGGAGACCAGCAGGTGCAGCTGATGCATGGGCTACTGCTGCATCAGCCGGGCTGCGCCAATGACTGCCGCGGCTGCTGCCAATGAGAAAGCAGTCTGCCACACAACCCATTGCGGAGCATGCTCGCTTGGGTTACATGAAATGCCAGCGTTCAGTGCATGAGGGTTTGTCGCAGCTGCTGCTGCTACTGCTGCTGCTGCTGGTGCTGCCGTCCCAACATCCTGCATGCCTGCTGTTCAACATGCTGGAGAGGCGACTGCTGTAACGTTGATCTTTCGTCTCTGGCGCAACGGTGCTGCTTCTATACAGTGCCATGAAGTTGCACCCTATCTGTGCTTTTGTGTGGGCTGCACACATCACTGCACACCCACAGCAGCAGCAGCTGATCTGCTGCCGTGAGTGGCCTGCCGTGCCCTTCATGCACCCCGAAAACGGAATTTATACATGACATTCACGTTGACCCACCTTCTCTTCCAGCATGGCTGCTTGCTGCTCCTGTGTTGGCTGCGATGGCATAGGGGGCCTGGGCACACCACCGGGTAGCCCGGGAGGCCTGAAAGGCCCTCCCTGCATCCTGATTAAGCTAACACAAGATCAGTTGCTGTTGTGCTTCCACGAACAAGAGGAACGGGTGATGAACGCTTTGTGCTTCGCGCACTGCTGCCCAAACGCTGGCAGCGTGTCTGTCGCTAGTAAAATCGCCAACTCCAATCAGATGAACAGTGTGTGTGGCAGGCATACAGATCGGACAGCACGGGAGAGTTGGGCAGTCACTTTGTCACTGCTGTACCCTGTTCTGCTGCTCACCCCTGCGAGTGGGGTGCTTTGGACTATTGGCTGTTTGGACGCAGGGCATCGGACAGGAAGCCACATGCTGGTCATTGATTGCCCGGGTCGTGATCACAGCACGTTCCTGCTGTCTATCAGCCTTTTGCTGCTGCTCCTCTTGCTGCAAAACGTTGCTGCCGCTGCCACTGCCACACATGCTCCCTTCAGATGTTTTAGCAACGCGCACAACACAACATTCAAACCAGAAAAAAAATTCTATTCATGGTATTTCATGACGATAAGCAGGCTATCCCTGCAATGGTCAGGACATCAAAGCCACCTTGAAAGGCGGATATGCTTTGCGAGTGTTTCCTTTGCTGCCTGCCGCTGCAGCATGGCTGCAAGCAAATCAGGGTTAGCGGGTAGTTCTGAGGCTGCTGGTACCCTATGCGGCAGTAGGGTGGCCCATCGCAGGCAAAAGGGACTGCTTTGTAGCATGCTGCTGTTGTTTTGGCACCAAGCCAGTTTCAGCTGCTGCTGTGCGGTTGCACTGCTGCCACTCGCCTAACAGATGTTCAAAGCTGTGTGACTGCACAAACGTCATTGGGTGCCCTTGATCCAAGCTCGAGCGCTGCGAGTGCCTGTCCACATGCCCAGCAGTGCGGCCAGCATTGCCATGTTGAAAGTCAGGGATGCCAGCTCAGAGTTGCAGGCGGGGTTGATTACAGGCACCATGGCACCCTGTTTACATCAGCGTGTTCTAGGATGCTGCACTGCTGGGGCTACTGGTCACAGACGCGGCCAGAGGTGGCATCTGGCCACAGTGCAGCGCCTCGCAACAGGAAGACCTGGCATTACAGGCTGTCTGATAAACCCTAGTCTTGTACTGCCTGTTATGTATCTCCAGCTGTGCTTGGTTTGTGCTCTGCAAGTGTGAGTCTTGAAGGGACTTCTTCAAAACCCGTGACTTGCTACAGGCTATTAGGGAACTACACTGTAGGACTGAAGCAAAGCCACAGACACAGGCTGAGACATTGTCACTGCTGCTGGTGCGGTGCATCCTAAGCTACTGGTGTCGCTTACCATCACAAGGTGTCCGAAACTGCTTTAGAAACAGCTTTAGAATGGACGAAGAGAAGCAGCACGATGTGGACATGGGGGAGAACGGTGATGATGGCGAGGACGACAGCTCCAGCTCTGATGAAAAGGTGGAGATGGATCCCGCAGATGAAAAGCTCATCATGAATTTCGAGAAGCAGCTGGCAGCCAACCCCAGCGTCTACGACACACACGTACAGGTACCGGGAAGGCGGGCAGCAGTAGCAGGACGTTGGGAACAGCGCACTTGCTTCAATGCGGTTACCACTCGCATGATCTACATGATCAGCGCTGGCCTGGATGGCCTGTTAAGCACGTAGGTGCTGTTCCTGCATGCTGCCTTCTAACCTGCCACCACTGCTGTTGCTGCTGCTCAACTTACCTATGCAGCTGATCCAACTGCTGCGAAAGTGCAAGCTACGGGAGCGGCTGCGTCAGGCACGCCAGCTCATGCACGACCTGTTTCCATTTAATGAGTCGCAATGGATGGACTGGATCAATGACGAAATGGCGGCAATCAGCAGCCAGGATGACATTGACAGGATCAAGGCACTGTTCCAGGTGGCAGTGCAGGACTACATCTCAGTGCCGCTATGGGAGTCATACCTGGAGTGAGTGCACAGCAGTAGCAGCAGCAGTAGCTGTGGCAGCGGCAGGTGTGGGGACAATGTGTAGCGCAGAAGTCTTGCGCGTCCAGGTATTCTACTGCTGTTGCTAGTACACAGAGCAATGAAAGCAGCAGCAGCCGCCACAGCTGCTGTTGCCCAGCATAACACCTACATTGTTCACAGCTGCAGACTTTGCACCATGCTGATCGCTGAACCATGCTGCTCACCTGCCATGGTTGTGTTGTGTTGTTCACACCACGCGCTCACACAGGTTCCTGAAAGCAGTCGACCCTGAGGTGACTGCAAAGACTGCAGCAGGCGCTGAGTGCTTCAGGCAGGCCGCAGAGGCAGCTCTCACAGCAGCAGGCATGCACCTGACTGAGGGCCACCACATTTGGCAGCTGTACAGGTGAGGCTGGCTGGCAGCCGGCTTGCAGGACACTGACAGCTTGCTGTTATCTGCAGTAAAGTGTATGTTGTAGTACAGCAGGCGCATCCAGCGGCTGAGAGGCACTGTTTAACCATAGCAGCAGGGTAATGCGTGTGAGCTGCCGCATGACGTCTGGTACAGCCAAGAGCTGCAAGTGTACAGTCGGGATGCATTTGGGTATGCAGTTGAGGAACATCTCAGCTTTGTGAATGGTGCGTACGGTTAAACGCTGTGCTGTGCTATGTTACTTTGCTGCTGCAGGGCCCTTGGACAGGAGCTGCTGGATGCAGCAGGCGTGCAAGTAGTCTCACCAGTCGTATGCAGCTGGATAGCTGTGCCTTAGCTATCGCGGTGCATGTGCATTTGGCACTCTGCTTTACATCGCTGCTGCAGGGCCTTTGAGCAGGAGCTGCTGGATGCAGCGGGCGGCAGCGAGGAGAAGCAGCTGGAGCGGCTACGGGCGCTGTGGCACCGGCAGCTGCAGCTGCCACAGGCGTCTGCTGCTGCGCTGCTGGCAGAGTATGAGGCATGGGAGGCCAGCAGCGGCAAGGTGGGTGGTTGTGGCGGCGGGCTTGGTCGATTGCAGCACGCAAACCTATGGGCTTGCCTGGTGTTGTGTTATTTAGTAGCGTGCGACAATGCCAACGTCATGCGTGCTCTGCTACTAACAGTGTGCACGTGCTGGCAATGACAATGACATTCCCTGTGGTCACTGTGCTGCAGGCTGCTGTGCCAGACCACATCAAGTCAGCAGTGGAGCGCTCAGCGGCAGCTGCGCAGCTGCGTGCAGCGCATGAGGCGGCAGTGGGCGGCGATAAGGCCCCGGATGCCTCGCTGCTGGCTGCCTACATGGCTTACATTCAGGTGGGAATGCGCAGCTGCGGTCTGTGTGAAGAGCGTGATGCACCATGCTCCTCTGCAGCTGCGTGTGTTATGGACAGGTTTGTCACCACCAGGATCTTCAGGTGATGGGCAGCACAGGTGACAATGATGCGCACAACATGCGCAAGTGATTTGTGAGTGTTACCAACTGGACCACCTGCGCTGTGTCCGCCCGCCTGCCTTCCCTGCCAACTTTAATATTGAAAAAAACCAACTGCAGCTGGAGAAGGCGCAGAAGGATCCTGCGCGCGTGCAGCTGCTGTACGAGCGGGCCCTGGCGGTGTTCCCCGTGACCAGCGAGCTGTGGCTGCAGTACACGCGCTGGCTGGAAGCAGAGCTCAAGGTGCCCGGCCTCATCAACAAGGTGCGCCTGCTGCTGCGCGGCGGCCGCGGCTGCGGCTGTGTGATGACACACGTTTGGTAGATCAAGCATAGGCATTCTGTGCGTTTGGCAAAGGTGCCGACGCTGATCAACAAGGTGCAACGCGGCTGCATGGTGACAGATGTGTAGTGACAGGCACGTGCATGTGTGCGGTCATAGACATCACCTGCTGTGGGTTTGTTGCTGCGTAAAGAGGTATGCAGCTCATTGCTTTGCACCTAAGCAGTGTGTACCACCAGCCTGTCATTGTGTAGGTGTCCTGCTTAATGCTAACGTGCATTGTGCTGTCCGTGCTGTACCCAGGCGTATGCGCGCGCTGTGCGCAACTGCCCCTGGGTGGGGTCGCTGTGGGCTGCTGCGCTGCGGGCCATGGAGCGCACTGGGGCACCCGATGAGCAGCACGCGGCACTGGCTGAGAAGGCTCTGGCTGCTGGCATGCAGGTGCGTCAGCCTATTGTAAAGCTTGCGCCAGACAGCGTGCATTATCGCTTGGCAGAGCACTTCCTGCAAAGCATCGCCATGCAGCTGTGTATGTGCGATGGTTTTGTGTTGTGTTGGGCCGCCTGCAGTTCACTGCCGTAACCAGGAAGCAGTGCAGATGTGTGTGCTCTGCAGCTGTCTTTACTACGCAGGAGGCTCAGCAGCAAAGCGTCTCTGCTGCACCGCTTTCTGTGGCTCATTCCTGCACAGGGCCCAAACGACTACCTGTCAGTGCTGCCGCATCTTGCGAATGGTGGAGACATGTGCTCTTAGCAGCTGTTCCACCTATTCAAGAGCATCTGCTGCGTCTTTCACACCGCATCTCTGTGCCTCCCTCCTGCACCTGCAGGGCCCCGAGGACTACCTCTCAGTGCTGCTGGCACGTGCCGACTGCCTGCGCCACCAACTCCCAACAGCAGCCCCTGCCGCCAGCGAAGCAGCCGCCCAGCTGCGCGCCTGGTTTGCGCGCGCGCGTGACACCATGGCGCAGTACTTTGCTGACTCTGTGGACCGGTCGCTGCGGCTGCCTGGCTACTGGGGTCATGTGGAGGGGGCAGTGCTGGGTGACCTGGCTGCCATGCGGGCTGTGTGGGAGGAGGCAGTCAAGGGGCCCCTGGGCAGGTAAGTGCTGGGTTGGCTGTTATTTGAGCAGGACAGCTGGCTGCTTCGTGCTGTGTTGTATGTGCTGCATTAGCGTGTTTGAGGTGGCTGCCATGCGGGCTGTGTGGGAAGACACAGTGAAGGGGCCCCTGGGCAGGTGAGGCGTTGGGTGTGTTTGAGTGTCTGTTGGTTGGGGTGGAAGGCTGCCTGCTGCGCCTGGCTATGTTGCAGCCCGATCTTGTAGCGGGCAACATGCAGCATCCCTGTTTCATTGGGCCTGTTACTCTGAGTACCAGCATAAGAAAGGCATTGATGCATGCACGCACATGTGCAGGGGGCGGTGCTGGGTGACCTGGCTGCCATGCAGGCTGTGTGGGAAGAGGCAGTCAAGGGGCCCCTGGGCCCCTGGGCAGGTGAGGCTTCATATGGGGTTGCTGCCGGCTGGGCTGCTACGTTACAAGATGGAAGGGAAACGCCTGGCTGCTGTTGAGACGCTGGTTGTGTTGGTTCCACCCGACATGCAAGAAATTTGGAAACCGCGCGCACTGCAGGGGGATCGCTGATGTTAGTTGAGTGCCCACACAAGATGCGTCACACACCACTCAACTTTACCCCATGTCACGCGCCGACTCACTGCGCACACAGGTACTGTGAGACGTGGCTGGCCTGGGTGGGTCGTCAAATGCCATGCTTTACACACCCTACTCAACTTACAAGGTGTTTTGCATCCACTCCTTGCACTCAGGTACTGTGAGGCGTGGCTGGCCTGGGTGGGTCATCAAATGCTATGCTATACACACCTTACTCAACTTACAAGTCTTTCGCATCCACTCATTGCACTCAGGTACTGTGAGGCGTGGCTGGCCTGGGTGGGTCATCAAATGCTATGCTATACACACCCTACTCAACTTACAAGTCTTTCGCATCCACTCATTGCATGCAGGTACTGTGAGGCGTGGCTGGCCTGGGTGGGTCGTCAAAAGCCATGCTTTACACACCCTACTCAACTTACAAGTCTTTCGCATCCACTCATTGCATGCAGGTACTGTGAGGCGTGGCTGGCCTGGGTGGGTCGTCAAAAGCCATGCTTTACACACCCTACTCAACTTACAAGTCTTTCGCATCCACTCATTGCACACAGGTACTGTGAGACGTGGCTGGCGTGGGTGGCGCAGGAGCGCGCGCTGCGCCAGCTGGGCCCGGCGCGGTCCATCTTCAAGCGCGCCTACAGCCGCAAGTTTGAGGAGGGCGGGCAGGTCACGCTGGCCTACGAGTGGCTCAAGTTTGAGCGCGAGGAGGGCAGGTGAGGGAGTTGGGCAGGCAGGGGTGGAAAGGAAAGGAAAACAGAACAAAAACAGGCGGCTGCCCCGCATCACGCGCTGCGCCCCTTCACAGGTGTGCAGTTGACAGGTGCGGGGTGGGTGTGCATGCACCCGGTTCGGCATGTGCGCTGCTGCTGTGGGGCGCACACAGTGGTGATGGGCCTGCCTCCATCAGCTGCTTCCCTGCATACATGCGGAGGTAGCAGTGCAGGGTGCAGTTTGGCTGTGCATACACACGCACATGCTGGCGCGCTGCGTGGCTCACAGGCTGGTGATGGGCTTGTGTCCATCAGCAGCTCTCTCGTCTAATGGCGTGCCGGCTGACATTCGTGCCTGCTGTCGCTTGCATTGTTGCTGCTGCGCCTGCTTTTCTGCTTTTCTTGTGCCGCCTGCAGCGCTGAGGAGCTATGGCAGGCCAGCCTCAAGGTGGACCCGCTGATTGAGGAGGCGCGCGCAGCAGCAGCAGCGGCAGCCAACCAGCCGGCAGCAGCAACAGCACGGGTGAGCATGCCGCGACGTGTGCCGGTGTACTCTGCTGCCGTTGTACACGTATGCTTGCCAAGCATATAGCGAAAGCTGCTCGCTGCGAGCGTTCATGCGAGACGTATCCGCTGCGCCGGCAAACGTCATTAATACTTGCTGTTCACGTCAAGTAGGCTCGCGTGTGTTTGGTGAGCGCAGCCAGCACTTGCTGACGTATGGCGCTGCTGAACTCTGCACCTCTGCCGCACACACAACTCCTGCAGGCTGCTGCCGCCAACGCCAAGAAGCTGAGCCGTGATGAGATCAAGGCCATGCGGCGCGCAAACGACCCCAACTTCAAAGAACGTGAGCGTCATCAACATTAAAAGCAGCAGCAGCAGTCAGAGCAGCAGCAGCAGCAGCACTAGCATGTGTGTTATACCGGTTGTCTGGTCAATTTGTTTTGTGCACCGCAGCGTCGTACAGCAGCTGTACCACGCCCTGCATGCTGGCTTACTGTTAACACAATGTGTTGGCCGATGAATGATTGCTGCTGTGCCTGTAACTGCTGTCTGTCTGCTCATGCAGGCAAGCCAGGCACAAAGCGGGAAGCGGGCGACGGCGCAGCAGCAGACGCAGCTGCAGAAGCAGCTGATGAAGATGACGGCAGCACCGCCCCCAACAAGCGCAGCAAAGCTAGGCAGCCAGAAGATGCAGACATGACAGACCCTGGTCTGCAAGCAGCAGCAGCGGCAGCAGCAGCAGCGGAGCGGCCACACTACACGGATGAGCACACAGTGTTTGTGAAGGGCCTAGGGTTTGATGTTCAGGAGGAGGACCTGCGGCGGCTGTTTTCAGAGCTCGGGGTGAAGAGTGTGCGCATCGGCAGGGACAGAGTCACTGGGGCTAGCAGGGTGAGTGCACGGGCGCGTGAGGCAGATGTGCTTGCTCTGCTGCTGACGAAGGGTAGGGTACAGATGGAGTCACTGGCGCCAGCAGGGTGAGTGCAAGGGCAGGGGTGTGTACGGCAGCAGTGCTTGCTGTATAGCTGTGCTGCTGCCGGGTGATGCTGCTGATGTGCATGCCTTTGCAGAGCTTTGGAACAGACTAGCACTTTCAAATGGCTGCTTTAAGTGAAGCTAATATCTGTTTTGCATGCTGCCCTGCCTGCGCTTGTGTTTGTCTGCCTCACTGGCAGGGCTTTGCCTGTGTGCAGTTAGGCTGGAACCTTTCCCTTGCTGCCGTGTCATCGTGATTACTGTTGCACCTGATGCCAGTTCTGCATGCTGCCCTGCCTGCTGTCGTGCTGTTCTCTCTACCCGCAGGGCTTTGCCTATGTGGACTTTGACACAGATGATGCGGTGCAGAAAGCCAGCCAAAAGGACGGCCACGTAGTCAACGGCCGCACACTGCTCATAGCTAAGTCGCAGCCGCCAGGCGCAGGCGGCAGAGGCAGGGGCAGAGGCCGCGGCAGAGACAGCAGCAGCAGCTGGGGCCGCGGCCGGGGCCGCGGCGATGACAGCAGCAGCCGAGGCAGGGGCAGGGGCAGGTTTGGAGAAGGGGATCACCATTACGATGGAGGCCGTGGTGGCGGCGGTTTTAGGGGCGGTCGCGGTGGCGGCGGGTTCAGGGGTGGTTTAGGGTTCCATGGCGGCCGCGGTGACCGCGATGCACCGGGGAATCTGCCACACATGCGGCATCATCTGCAGATGGGGGAAGAGGCCCCGGGGCACAAGATTCCCTCGCTGGTACCTAGGGCGCTGCTGGCGAAGCAGGGCGGGCAGCAGCAGCAGCAGCAGCAGCAGGGCGGCGATGCAGCAGCGGCAGCACAGGACATGCGGCCGAAGACGAATGAGGACTTCAAGAAGATGTTACAGAAGTGAGGTGGGCTGGTGCACAGTGCTGAGTGCAGAACTTTCTTGAATGTGGGTTGCTGCAGCAGCAGCTGCAGGCTTCAAGAATTGGCGCTTTCTGGCAGGCTGTTCAGCATGTGCTGTGTTGCGGTCCTGTAACTCCTTGGCAAGCGGTGTATAGGGCTGAGCTTCAAGCTGGTCCACTCGTGTTGACAGCATCGGCCATGTAGCTGCTCCATTTGCAGCTTCAATCTTATTGTTGTCCTCATGAGCACGGTTCAGGGCATGCATGGGCTGGTGACGTGGCGGAGACCTCGTTGCTGGGCCACGGAGCGCTGAGTGCCTGCATGCGGAGGCTGGACTTCCATTTAATTCTGTAGAGCATGTAGCTGCAGATTCGTTATGTCCCTGGCCTGAAATATCTCAGCATTCCATGCTGGCATGCCGCGCGTCAACACGCACCAGCGCGCGCGCCCTAAGTAATTTACTACGTCCATGAGACGGTAACTGGCAGAAAAACTCAGTACTGCGCGACAGACATGTGATGCAGCAGTACCTCGTCCACAAACAACCTCGTGTGCGCAGGTCCTCGGCACGGCCAAGGTGCCAACTGAAAGCGCCTGCACGACTTCCACCGACCTTTGTTGGACGGAAGGGCGGTGGCACCACGCATCTAGACACAAAAAGCGCTCGCAAACATCGCACTGCACTCTATCACCGCTTTGCAACGTTTCATCTGCTGCAGTGCTTACTGGTAATCTCACGCTCATGGCCATGGCAAACATCAGCTTCTGTCACACCAGGCAGTCCAGCCCTGTGCTGCTGGGTAACTACGCCCTGCTGCCCGGCAACAACGTGCTCCTGCAGGACGAACAAGAGCCTGTGCTGCGAGGCTCACAGAACTTCCTGTATGATCTGCATGCCCCAGCTGAACTGCATGGCAGCAGCTGGGTGCGAGCACAGCTGCACAACAATGCGCAGCCCTGCTGCCACTGGTCGGGCAACCACCCCAACCGCCCTGTGGCCAGCACTGCACTCAGCATGGACTTTGGCCAGTCCCTGGCTGCCGTGTCTGGCGAGTGGTGGCTGTGCCGCAGTGCCCAGCCAGACCAGGGACAAGTCCACGTGTTTGACAATGTCTGCCTGATCCCAGTGAGTTCCAGCTGCACAGCCGTCCAAACATGCTGCTCAGCTCGCTCTCCGCTGCATGTGCGTCAACGGCTGCCAGCAGTGCCGCTGAGCGTAATCAATGCACGAAGTGTCCACCAGCGGTTCACTGCAGTCCAACTGATCAGGGGCGGAGGGCAGGCATCAGTGCTGCACAAAATTATCAGGCTGCTGCCAGCAGTGCCAACAACACGATGCAAGCATGGATTCGTGCGCGATGTTCGCCGGCACTGCTCGGTTCTCCTCACACAGGCCTTCTGCCAAATGCGCCTCTCTTTTGGCTGTGTGCAGACGGCGCACGACCCCCCAGTAAACCCAGACATCCTCCAAGGCGAGCTGTATGCCCAGGTGGAGCTGCTGCCAGCTGCTGCAGTGCTGCCCAGGCTCAAGGAGCTGCTGCTGGAGATGCCAGCGCTTGCTGCACAGCACCACGTGCCCAGGGCTCACCTGCACGTGGCCATCCTGGCAGATGCACTGCCAGTGGTGCAGCAGGAGGCTCATGCGCTTGCAGGAGGTGTGCCGCTAGGGGAGTGGGATGATGTGGCGGACATGCTGGCTGGGCTGCAGGCTGGGCAGGGGCTGGCTGCTGCTGCAGCAGCTGTGTCTGTGGTTGGCGCTCTCATGGATGCTGCAGAGCTTGCTTAGTTGTAGGCTAACAAGGCTTGTGCACATGGCCAGACCAGAAGATGCTGTGCTTGTCTTCGCTGTGCGTATTTTTGCTTGGTCTACAGGCTCGCACAGAGTGTTACTTACACTATGATAGTATCTGCCAGTGGATGGGGATGGCCAAGTCTGCAACATCTGCACAGCACAACTTGTCAAGCCCCTCCTTGATGGTGTTGTTGTGGCAAATTTTGAATGTACAGTAGTCTGCGCCATAAGGACCAGGCAACCATCGACAGTTCTCTGACAAATCCGACGCTGTTTGCCGCATGTTCAATCGGCGATGGTAGAATGTACATTGCGTAGGGGTGTGCTTACCAGTTGTGTAGACGGTCATGGTATGAGGTGGTACCAGCATCACCCAAGACTGCTTGTGCACCTGTCACCTACCATCATGTTGCATACACGTGTTCTTTGCCTGCATGGTCTGCTAGTTTCGTACGCATGGCGCACAGCTGCATGGCGCATGCATGCATGCTTGCTTGCTTGCTTGTTTGCTTGTTTTGGTTGCTGTGTCTGCTTCTTGATGCACGTTGGGCCAGGTTGCAGTGTGTGCTTGTTCAAGAAATTGTGCTTGCACCCCTGCCTTTTAAGCCGCAGCGCTGAGCCGCACACAGTGCTGAGTGCAAGTAGTCCTCAGGGTATGTGAAGTGCAGCGAAACCCTGTCGTGAGCTTCAGCATGATCTTTGCATGCGAGCGTCTGCATATGCATGCGTGAGGTTGTGCTGGGCTGCGACCCACGCGCCTGCCCTTGGTATACAGCTGTGCTAGATGCTGTATCTGCAAACATATGTCAGCAAAGTACATGATGCTGGCAAGTTGGCAGCAATACCTAGTTACATTTGTGCAACTTATGGCGTCACTGTGCCCTCAGCCCGACGGCGCTTTTGTCGCACTCATGCTGCAGCGCTACGAGCTGTTGTGCGTATCATCAATGCGCCACAAGTTGCAGTTTGCCATACGCCAACAGCAGCAGGGACAGCATACCATGTGGTGGGTGCCTCAAGTGCTGCAGTGTTCCACCAGACATCATCTCCTGCAAGCACACGTGTCCCACATGGAACTTGAGGTCTTGAAGCTACCCAGCTGCAACAGCCCCAGGTCCTAATCTACTGCTGACAGTTCTGTTTTACCATGATCATCGTCATCAGTCCGGTTTCAATCACAATCAACACTGTGTGCCGTGCACTGCAGGTGCATCATTATCATGATGTTATATGCCCTGCCTCTACTCACCCTCTCACGACACCAGCCCAACCAACAATCTGTAGTGTACAGATTGGGCACAATACAGAGAAGACTGTCATATCACAATACAGAGACCCACACACTCTTGCAGACACTCCCCCACCCCTGGCTGTATGCAATGCTGAGGGACCCACACTTCTGCCCCATCAAACCAACCTCAGCAGCCTGCACAGACGCATGCTTCTCTTCTACACAATAGACCCTACAACACCCCCTGTATTCCAACATGCTGTACAATGCTACACAGCAGCTACTTTTTGACCAGCAGCTGCACAGACTATGTGCGATGGTGGGTTAACATCAGCTCAGCCGCCTTGAAACTTGTCGGCAGCCTGCCAGCTGTGCTCAATAGTAATCGCTCATGAGCCACACACCCTAGATTTGACGGTGCATGTGTGACAGCTCAGCCGCCATGAAGCTTGTGGGCAGCCTGCCAGGTGACCTGGGAGTGAGGCCGCTGCTGCTCCTGTGGACATCAGAAGGGTGCTTCAGTATGTCTGCCACCAGGTCAGCCTGATCCTTGCCCTCCACTGCTGTATGGTGCGCGGCATGCTCCGGGTTGACGTGCTCCTGAAGCAGCAGCAGCAGCAGCAGTGGCAGCAGCAAAGGGTACAGGCAGGAGCACCAGGGCACTGCAGGCAAGTGACGTTCCAGTCAGCAGCCACTACAAACGCGAAATATGTATGCGTTCTTGTGCAGCACAGTACAGAACAGTGCAGGACGCAGGAGCGGCACAAGAAGGCAAACATGCCATGCACACTACACAACACAGGCTGTCCACTGGCCCAACATCAGTGCCGCATCAGCGCACCTGCAGCTCAGCGCTTGCACTCCTAAAAGGTTTCGCCTGCTGCTCGTCATTCCTGCCTTTGAACACGCCAGGCGTGTGGTGGTCCAGCACCTGCCTCAGCGTCTTGCGCCGCAGCAGCACTGAACCCAAATCCAATACCAGCAGGCACAGTGCCAGGAAGATGTAGCTGCAGATGCCTCCGATGACGCCATATGCGATGGAGTAGGTGAGCGGCATGAGCGCTACGGTGAGGAAGGCGGGGATGGCCTGCTGCACGTCTGCAGGTGAGAGACAGGGCGCAACGGGCGGGTTATGGGTGACAGTAACAGCACAACGCGTAAGCAACAGGCGACCCTTCTGCATGTGCATTTGCTGTTTTGCCTGTCTATGGTGTCTTTTTGGAAATCCAAGCCAGAAGAGCAGCTGTCACCACAAGTCCGACAGGTCAGAGTGTAGGTGAAAACAGCTGCTGCAGCTGGTGGGTACAGGCGCAGCTGCTTGCCATTCAGCTACAGCTGTGCCTCACCTGCCCAGTCAATGTCCACCAAATTTTCCATCATCATGGCACCAACCTGCAGACAACAACACGGCAGCACCAGCCTTCAACTTGAAGCCATGCAATCAGTACACCTAGCCTTCAGCCTCATGCGACTGGCATGACTGGCACCAGCATGCAGCACGCGTTCTGTAGGATCTTTCACAAAGCATAGCTGTTTGCAAAAGCTGCAGCAAGGCTTCCAGCCTACCAGGATGAGCGCAGGGCCGGTGGCGAATGGCGGCACGCTGGCGATGAGTGGCGTGAGGAAGAGGCTAATGAAGAAGCACAGCGACACAACCAGCGCAGTGATGCCTGCAGAGCAGCAGCAGCAGCAGCAGCAGCAGCAGTGTTGCCGGTGTTAATCTGCACTTCCGTGTACACAACACAAACAACACAAACAACAGTGGTCAAAGTAGTGCCCGCTGCGATGTTCCTGTACGCCGCACAGCTACTGCTGGAACACGCTCCCACCGCGTTGGCAGGCACAGCAGCTGTCACCATGTTGCGTCCATTGTGCAGCACAGCGAAAACTTGCACTAGTCCAGCAGCGCACCCGTGCGTCCACCCTCGCGTATGCCGCTGGCGCTCTCAATCACTACGGTGAGTGGCGCGCAGCCCAGCAGTGACCCTATCACGATGGCGATGCCGTCAATGCAGAAGGCAAACAGCTGCCGGGGGAAGCTGTTGTCGCGCTCGTTG
Source organism: Tetradesmus obliquus (assembly GCA_030272155.1). Lineage (NCBI taxonomy): Eukaryota > Viridiplantae > Chlorophyta > Chlorophyceae > Sphaeropleales > Scenedesmaceae > Tetradesmus > Tetradesmus obliquus. The sequence goes on along the minus strand of CP126194.1, from coordinate 5,184,710 downwards.
ATGAAGCCTGCAGCGCAAAACCATAATTTGAACATGGTGAATGATGACAGGTTTAACAAATGACATGGTCATCGTAACACAAGTGCCATGGTGTGCATACATAGTGCGGCGGTGCTGTTGCTTGCTGCTGCAGCTGCACACACGCACCAGGTATCCTGTGGTTGAGCAGTGACGCCATGGAGAATAGCGTGCCTGCACAACACAGCACACAGGCAGGCACACAGCAGCACTAAGCAACAACAAGGCAAGGCTGCAATCGGCACTGTAGGCAGTTGCAGCTGACACATGCATGCATACCATCCAGCCGGCTGTGACTGCCGCTTCAGGCGTGGCTGCCGCTCAGGCAGTGCACTGGTACTGGAAGCCTAAACCAGCCACCAGTTGCATTCCCTGGCACTACTGTTGGCACGATGCTGCCTGACCTACCCCCGCTGCAAGGCCTTGCGGCAAGAGCCAGACAAAAGGAGTAGCAGGAGGTCAATCACAGCCAAAAAAACAGCTACCAACTCCCCACCTGTGGCATCCAGGAAGTCCAAATACCTGCAGAGCATAGACAACCAGCCAGGCAGCAATCCTTTGTTTTATTGCTCCCCACCACTCCCGCCAATTGACACTGCCCCCACCCCTATGCAATGCGGTGTGTGACACGCAAGCGCTTTAAACGATGGCAGCATGTGCGCCTTGTGCAGCGTTGCTCTCAGCAGTTCAGCCGAAAACATGCAGCGCTTGCAGCAATTACTCACAGGAATGTGACCAGTGCCACCCAGAGCTCCCCTCTGTGGAAAGCTGAGAAGGACCAGGCCAGGCTGGTCTTGCTGGCGTTGGGCAGAGACACCACATGCTTGAACACCTCCAGCCGCTGCTCACCACCTGCAGCAGCAGCAGCAGGTACATGGCAAACATGCTTGTACATCCCTGCCGCGGTGACAATGCTTGTAATTAGGACGATTTTAAGCATGGTAAAAGCATAACCGCGCACCTTGCTTGTGCTAATGTCTTGCTTGCTGCTTCTAGCAGTGCTTCAACGTTTTCCATGTCGATGCACTTGGGTAACAACACTACCGGCTGCCTTCTGTGCTCAAAAAGTCTTACCCACCTGGCACCTGCGAGCCAGCCCCCAGGTATGACGCTGCATGCCCCGGTATCCAGCTGATGGCAGTGGTGGCCACAATGCCCAGCATCAGCGCCCCCTTCACTCGCTTGGCCATGAGCACTGCCATGAAGCCCAGCCCGGCAGCACCCAGCCACAGCGTGGGGCTGTGCAGCCGCTTGCCCTGCAGGGCGCCAATGAATGGGTTGAGGCTGACACCAGCACATGCAGTAGCAGCACGTAGCAACCCTAGCGCTGATGGCACGGCAAACATTAACAATTTGGGCCCGCCAGCAGCTTCCCTGCATCTGCCAGGCAGTGCCACCATTTCAGTGCTGCGCCTCACATACGCCAGGTGTACTGTGCAGCAGCACATCATTGGCTGCCATTGTCAAAACAAAATCACGACGTTTGATCAACTGCTGTGGCTGTGCAGCTCGTGCGCGTTTGCTGCCGCACCTGGCAGGAGAATGTTGAGCTGGGCGGCCCCAGCTGCGCCTCCACCTGGCCGGTCTGGGAACTGGTGGGGCACACCGCTGCAGTGCTGGGGTCGGGGATGGTGTACTGGTACACGCGGTTCTGCAGCGGACAGCCACCTGCATGCGCAAAAATTGGCTGTCTTAGTGGCCAGCTGTCTGTGCACACATCATCTTGATGCTGCTCAAACTGCTGCTCTGTACGTGAAGATGCTGCACGAATGTGTAAACCCGCTGACTCTGACTAAAGCAGCTCAGGTACAGCTACACAGCCCGCAAAGCAAGGCCAGACAATATGCAGCCACAAAAAGCAGCTGCCGCCTCACCCAGTGTGACCAGTGTGGCGCTGTTGTACTGCACCAGCCCAAGGCCCTCGCTGCTCTGGAGACCTATGAAGGCCAGGAACAGCCCAATGCCCCCGGCAGTGGCCAGCATGATGCTGCGCGGCACCAGCGACACGATGCGGCCCCTGACACCTGCAGGGTACGTGGTGAGCAGAGAAAACCAAAAGAACGGATGATGCAACGGCGTGCCAAGGTTGTGGTGCTACTGTGACAGCGATGTACAGCGATCTATGACGGCCAACTATCGCACTGGCAATACTGCCATAGCAGCAGATGCTCATAGTGTGCCCAGCAGCTGCAAGCCGTTGAGCCGTCCGCCACGCACCTGTGAGTGAGATGAGAATAAAGATCCAGCCCTCCACAAACACAGCAGCAAGTGCCTCCTGGTAGGTGATCTGCAAGCAGCAGCACCAGCAGCAGCAGCACCGGCAGCAGCAGCAGCAGCAGCAGCAACAAAAGCAGCAGTGGGGCCACTGCACAAGGTGATGTTTGGCGGTCGCTGTGCAGCCGGTTGCCTCATGCATCTGCCGCTGTGTACACTGGCAAACTGCTTGTCAACCCCGTGGTTCTGCCACTTGCACCGACCACAGGAAGCTGGCAAAGGAATCTCCTTTCCTACTGGTGCCACCACTGGAGCCAGGTGCGGAGCAGTTGCCGTCTGCTGTGCGCTCACACCCTCCTTAAGCCCGCCTGCTCACCATGCCTGTGCTCATGAAGCCCACCACACTGTACGTGAAGTAGGCGTTGATGCCTGCAGGCAAAGCAGCAGGGGAAGCACAGAACGCTGATCAAGTTTAATTACAAGCTCTCGCATGTGCAGGTTACAACAGCGTAATGCTTCCAACACCGCAGCACCGCAGGGTAGCTAGCCGACGCTGCAGGCTGCTGTGCAGCTACCCACCCGTGCAATCACCCATGCCACCCACCCAATCAAGAGTTACAAGTTCTACGCATTACAAGCAGGCAAGGCTGGCGGGCATATGCTCTTGTTTTCAGTCCCACGTAAGAAAAGGCCAAGGAAACAGGCCAGCCGCTCACCCATGCCAGGTGCCACTGCCAGCGGCAGGTTAGCCAGGGCTCCCATGAGGAAGCACGCCACCAGGCTGGAGGCTGCAGTGGCGGTGATGAGGCTCTGACGCACCTGACCCTGGCACGCCTTGAAGCCTGCAGGCAGGCAGCAGCAGCAGGCAGCGGCCAGCAAACAACCATGCTGCTCATTACATTGCCTGCTTCAATATCTGCAAATGCGCTTCCGATGCATGTGCAGGTGAAGGCAGCCTTGCATCTGGCAGCAGCTCTGTGCCATGGATGTGTTGTGATGGTCGTGGCTGGTCAATGTTTCCGTTATGCGTGTTCTGACTGCATGCTTCCCACCTGGGTCGTCAAACCTGCAGCCTGGTTGGCCAGCCCTGGGGCCCTGCACAGCACAGTGCACAGCAGCAACGTGGTGGTTATCACACTGGCCAGTGCCTGGCAGTGCATAACCCCACTGTGCGGACAGTGCAGCTACATTGCTGATACTGCACGCACGCATTGGCCAGGTTGCCTGCCACAGACCAGACCTAATGCCTGGCACTGCTGAAAACCCTGAGCTTATGGGTGTGGTGCGGGCATGGTGTGGCTGCTGTGGCTGCTGTGGACCACAGCAGCCAGTGCACAGAGCCAGAAACGTGATGAAGGTGACCTGATGCTGCTGCTGTTCCTGCAGGGCTAGAACAGCTGGCTCTCTTACAAGATGCATGGCCACATGATCTGGCTGCTGCTATGCTGCTGCTAGGTTTGCTGCCGCTGCTGCAACATCCAGGGGCCTTAGCTCCATGTGCAGGGCTGCTCACTGTGCAGTCTGCATCGCTGCATGTGCCGCCTGTGTCTGCCAGGATGCCCGAGTTCACGGCCAGGATGTAGCAGATCTGCACACAACAGCAGGGCACCACATGCACACACCCAAAGTGTTTGCAGATCTGTGCAGATGACATACAATCACAGCGACTGTAGTGCAGTTGCAGCTGTCACGCCATTGTCAGAGGCTTCCTGTCAGGCCTGCAGCCTGGCAGCAAACCGGATGCGGGCCGTCATGTGCTGGCAGTACTGTCTGTCACAAAATAATTTGTGAATACATGATGCAAACAAGCCGCTGTAGTATTGCACACGCAGCTGCTGCTAACTCACAGTGAGGAAGCAGACAATGCCGGCCCTGATCTCTGTGCTGAAAGTGCTGCCCCTCTCACGCAAGTGAAAGTAACGCCCAGCCTGCGCAGCACCATGAAATTTGCACCAAAATACCTAAGTGCATCGTTTGTGTTGTCTGCATCGAGCAGCATCAGGTGGTTGCTGGCAGGTAGTGGAGCCGCTGCTGCTGTGGCTGCTGCACCTGGTTGGCAGCCAAGGAAGGCTGCTGCAGCACAAGCCCACCTTACTGTTTGCAACAGCTTCGTTCATAGAATGCACCCAGCCCATGGCGGCTAGCTGACCACCAATGTTATGCGTGGCAGTTGCGTACGTTTGCACGGGACCGGTCAGATCATTCCGACTGAGCAATCCCGAAAACACACCAGCTACCAATACAGCTCATACTCCAATATAGTGAAGCCATAGTGATGCACGGCTAATCGCAAACAACAAGTGGCTCACGTGCGTCTGTTGACGTCACCCATGTTCTCCGGCATCCAAACTGACACACAGGCTTCATAAACCAACGCGCGTTTGTTCATAGTGCTCCGATTTGTTTTGCTGTTTCGGCGCTGACCAGGCGCAGCTGGGCACATTGGCGCGCTGCAGGCTAGTGCTGCAGTGCTACTACAGGTCGGGACACATGGCTGCACGTGCTGCCTTGCTCGACTCTGCCAAGCAGTACGTGCACGACTATCGACAGCACCTGCCGGTAGCACAGCGCCGGTGCTGATCTGGTGCGATGCAGCCTCACTGACACAGCTGCAGCTTGTGCAACACGTGAAGATGGTGCTGCTGCTGCGCATGCAGCTGCACATCCATGTCATCAGCAACTGCAGATTGCTGCAACCCAGGTTACTTCAGGCTGCACCACATCACACCACTCATCTTATATGAATCGTCAGTTTAATTTGAAACACATCTGATGGCACGTGCACGTGCAGCTGCAGGATGTGGCGACCACCACATATGTGCTCTAGTACAACACAGGCGGCTGCCAAACACCGGTGTCTTGACGCACTGGGCAGGAGGCAAATGAGCACAGCAACAGCCAATGATCTCAGTATGCTGATACTGCCTGTCTCTGAGCAAGAGGCCAATGACTATCGTGTGCGCCACGATGATCGCAGCGTGGTGACCTACATCATACTTCATCTGCTTGGCATTGTGGGTGCAATCCTGTCAAGATGATCGCAACGTGCCACGTGGTGACCTTCATCCACCAAACCATGGTGGCTCTTACCAGACTGCTGTAAGATCACAACCAGCTTCCAGACCTAAAGCTAAACATGCCGCTGCGGGGTCCTGACAACCCTCACGTCAGATCAATCACATCGCTGCCATCTTGCGCCTCACATGCTGCTGCTGCTGCTGCTGCTGCTGCCGGGTGTGGACCTAGCAGGTCCTGCTTGCGCCGCCGGCTGGGCCGCTCCTGCTGCTGCTGCTGCTGCTCCTGCCGGTGCTGCTGCTGCTGCGCAGCTTCAGCAGCAGTGGCTGGTGCTGCTGCCAGTGCTGCTGGTGAGGGAAGCTTGGCCAGCTCTGCACGGATCTGCACAGCACAGGACACACCGGCAAAGCATGCAGTTGCTCCATAATGCCAGTGTCATGCAAGTGAGATACACGCCAACCCACATAGCTACAGAATTGTACCAGCATCTGTGCCAGCGTGCTCTCTGGGGATGCAAGCGCTGTGCAAACCACACCAAGCACGTCCCAGCACAATGTATGATCACAGCACCCAGCCTCCACAGCTGCGCTCAAATGCCAGCCACAACCCCAGACCCCCCCCCACCATTGTCATGCCGACCAGCTACAGCTGTAATCCACACCTGCTTCACGTGCTCGCCCAGCTGCCCCTGCTCCCTGCCAGCATCTGTGAGCCAGCGCTGCAGCATGTCTGTCAGTGCCTTGGACTTGAGTAAGAAGTGCACCTACCACAGCAGAGGAAAAGCAGTGTGGCCCAGGTCGATGGTAAGTACAGCACATGCTGGTATGCAGCAGAGAGGTCTAACAGAGGCGGCTGCCAGACATCAACCTGTCCGTTTGATACCAAACTGCATTGCAACAGGAGGTCTATGCAGGCTTTGCAGCGATACAGCTCAGCTCAGGGCGTACAACAGGCAGCAGGCAGCGCACACAGTACACCACCAAACAGCAACAGCAGCATGGTGCTCCAGCAGCAAGCAGCAGCAGCAGCAGCACTGCAGCGCCCCGCACCTGCAGCGCCTGCTTGAAGATTGGGTCGGGGCTGCGCAGCGCCTCCAGGATGGCAAACCTGTTTGGTACAGTAGCAGCAGCAGCAGCAGGCACAGCAGGCACAGCAGGCACAGCAGGCACCGTATCGAACACTGAGCGCACTGGAGGCAGCTACATGCCCTTGTGATGTAGTGATAATGCAGAACTCCACATGCACAGCTGAAGTGCGCTGGTGCCAGCTATGAGCAAGAGCAACGGCATCAGGTCACAAGGCTACTGCAGCTGCGGCAGCTGTTTGATGACAGCGGATCATCGTGCGCAACATGCCGACCAGAGGTGGCTGGGCACCAAAGCAGCGCAACATGCCGAAGCGAGCAAGGGTCATGTATGTGACCTCATGCACAGGTGCTCACTTGGCTGTCTGTGTGCGCAGATCCTTGTTGTAGTCGGCTGCCTGCTGCTGGCCGCGTGCTGATTTGGCGTATGACTCATACCCCGGCTCGTTGTAGAAAGGATCTGAAAGACAAAAGCACAGCAGGGCAGCATAGTCAGTACTGAAAGCTGCAATCTGTCTGTTGCAGCTAGCAGCTAGAAAGGTGGCGGAGCATCAGCTAGATGCAAGCAATGTATGTGGCTTGAGAGTGATCACGTTTCATATATGCGCTGTGATGCGGCAACGCATAGAGCAGCTTGATAGTTGCCTGCACCCACCAGGCACAAACACCATGCTCTGCAGGCTGACCAGCACCTGCATGGCAGCAGCAGCAGGTGACCTTATACACAGAATGATATTCAACGGTGCACACAAAGCAGAACCAGAGTAGCTGGCAGTGAAGACTGCAAAGCAGTTGTGAGCTTACTGGGGTACTGGGGTAAGCTGTCTTGTCAGCAGTCAGGCACAGCTGCGGCAAGTAGGTGCATCTTTGAGTGTGCAGCATACAAAGCAGCAGCAGCAGCCACACCCGCACCTGCAGCAGTGTAGACACCCCAGGCTCCCAGCTTGGTCCCTGCCACGTGCCCAGCAGGCTTAGACACACCTGGCAGCAGCACAAGCAGCAGCAGGACACCAATATCATACCGCAAACGCCATCTGGTTGCAGAGCATGATAAGCTCAACCTGCTAGGCAACAGCACAGCAACGACTGTCAAGCATGTACTATCCACAGCCCGCGCAGCAAGGTTGCTGTTGTTAGGGAAGCCCCCAGCCCTCACCTTGCCACAGTTGTAGAGGTTGGGGTTGAAGCGCACTTTGCCGCCGCCAGTGGTCAGGAACTGCACCTGCAAGCAGAACAGTGACAACAAGTGCAGCAGGTACCGCAGCCTGTGAGTGGTGCTGGCAGGAAATGGCCTGGGCTCTGTAGGCGTGCAAGTAGCACTGCACTGCTCTATTGCACACTACACATCTGAGCCGCACATGCCTGGCGTAGACGGGCTCGTGGTGCCGCCTGCAACGGCTTTGCATGGCAGAAAGCACAGCCCCACCAGCAGTTCTGTGCACTGTTGCAGCTGCACTGGCCCGCTGGACTGCCTGCCCACTGTCAACAGCCAGGCAACAGCTATGCACCAGCCAACATCTAAAACATACACCAGCGCACAGATGCTCACCATCGGCGGCTTGTCCGGATACTCATCAGGCAGCAGGATGTCAAACAGGAACGCCCCGCCCCCGTACGGCGTGTCAGGGTGCGGCAGCAGCAGCGCGCGCAGCACGTCCATGCGCTGCGAATCAACAGCCAGCAGAATGCTGCTGTCTGCATTCAGGGGCAGGCTGGTGCTGAGTGCGCCAAGCTCCTCAGTGATCCGGCGCAGCCGCTTACGCATCACCTCGCCTGCATAATGCAGCAGCAGCAGCAGCAGCAGCAGCAGCAGCAGCGGCGGCGGCAGCAGCAGCAGCAGCAGCGGCAGCAGCAGCAGATGACGACGATGATGAAGGGATGCAGCATGTAAGCAGTCACTGGCACTAGCTGTAAGGACAGCTGCGCAGCTCGGCAGCAGATTGGCAAGGCGCCTCAACAGCACATCATGCTGTTGCATGCACACTAGGCGAGGGTGCCGCTGGTGCCTCACAGACTGTCCCGCTGCTGCTGCTGCTGCTGCTGCTGCTGCTGCTGCTGCTGCTGCTCATGCCTCACCTCCTGCTGCCTTGCCCTTGCCTCCTGCCTTGCTGATGAAGTAGTGGCTGCCTGCCAGGTCTGCCTCGATGAACTGATACGGCCGCATGGCAGCAACATAGCGGGCCTCAGACGCAGCAGCTGCTGCCGCAGCGGCGCTTGGCGGTGCTGCGGGTGCTGCTGCGCCGCCGCCTGTTGGGTGCTGCTGTGCAGCAGGCTGCCGTCTGCTGCTGCTGCCGTTGCCTTGCTGGCCAGGTTGTGCTGCGGTCGTTGCGGGTGCTGCAGGAGCTGTTGCTGGACCTGCTGCTGCTGACAGCAGCTGCAGCTGAACCAAGCCTGCAGCACAGAAAAGCAGGCACGTGCAAGACAGACCTCTGCAACCAGTTGCAATTCTGAACATCTCAAAGCATCAGCTGCCTTTCCTCATCCGCCCACTCACTCTGCACTTCACCATCAACACGACGCCTTGCAACAGCCCTGCGGATCCCCACTGAAGCAGTCACATGCTCGCAAACAACTCCACAGCCTCCTGTTACAACGCGCTCACCTTTCTCAGCAGCCAGGGTGGCGTTGAACATGGCATTTGCATCAGCCACATCAGCAACTAACCCAGACAAGTCCAGGGCCAGGCACACAGCAGCAGTGCACTCCTCGTCACCCTCATCCTGCATCAGCTGCTGCGCACTCTTCTGAAACAGCCGTGCCTGCTGGTCCAACCGCTGCAGCGCTGACAGCAGTGTGCTATTGCTGCTGCTGCTGCTGCTGCTGCCGGGGTTGCCTGCTGCTGCAGCTGCTGCTGGGGGTGTGGCGTCACGGGGGTCGTCAGCTGGCAGCTGCAGCAGCGGCAGCAGGTCCGTGCAGGAGCCAATGAGCCTGCAGGTTGTGTCAGCAGGTGAGCGGGCAGGTAAGTGAGACACAGCATCACTCGAGAGAACATCACCGCTCAACAAACAAGAGGCAGGCCTCATATGCTTCCCTTTTCACGCACTGCAACGTCCTGCAAGACGCGGCAGCTGCCACGGCACCCATGCACAACACCTGGCAGCATGCTCAACAATATCTCAACCAAAGTATCACCACAAGTGCAAGCACCTCCTCACCTCAGCAAGGTCATGGCCTCCCTGTACAGTGCCTGCCTCCCGCCCACATCCATCATCGAGTCATTGCTGAACAGCAGCCGCAGCAGCCACGCGAGTGGACCACTCAGCAGCACAGCACAGCCAGCTAGGCACAGCGCACCCACACCAACACCTGCTGCTGCTGCTGCGGGTTGTGGCTGTATGCCTGCAGGCGCTGCTGGCGTTGCCTCTGCAGCTGCTGCATCTTGCCGTTGCCGTTTCCTGCTGCCGCTGCCCGAAGGTGCAGCTCCATTGCCTGCTGCAGCCGACGCCGCTGCTGCTGCTGCTGCTATGGGCCGGCCTGCAATGACGGCGGCTATGTTGCTGAGGTGCTGCTGCAGAGCAGCGTCTGACTGCACCTGCCGCTGCGCTGCTGCCTCCATGGCATGCTGCGTGCTGGCGGTCATGTGCTGCCCAGAGCCGCCGTAGCCTGAGCAGCAGCAGCAGCAGCACATGTGACGGCTGAGCATCAACTGACGGTCACAAGGTGCCCAAGGTGAGTACTGCATTCATGCACGCCATGTGGGCTAACTGTCAGCACAGGTGCACTGCTGCTTGACCACCAGAAAAAGAGACGAAAGCACGCGTGTCTGCCAGGAAAAGGCAGCTGCACAGCCAAACCACACCCGAAACACGGGCAGTACGCAGCGCGACGCAGTTATCGTAACCCATGCACTCACCTGTACCGGCCGCCCAGGCACTGCTACCACTATTTCTGCCCCTGCCACCCCTGCCCCTGCTGCTGCTGCTGGCCCCTCGTTTGGCACCACGCCCACGCCCAGCAGCAGCAGCAGCAGGAGCAGCAGCAGCACAGGTCTCGCCTGCTGCTGCCGTCATGACCTGCTGCAGCAGGGCCAGCTGCTCCCACAGCTGCAGCGCCTTGCGCGTCGCCGCTGCCACTTCACCACTGGCTGCTGCTGCTGCTGCCGGGCTGCTGCTGCTGTCTTTCGGCCACTTTGCATCACACCCTGTGCAGAACCACTTGCAAGACGGCCCTAGGTGTGCCTGCAGGGCTGCTGCACAGTCAGCCACAGCCCGGGGCTTGGGCAGCTGCCTAGCTTCCAGTGCAGACTGCAGCAGCTGTTTTGCAGGAAACTGCCCGCCGCCGCTGCTGCTTCTAGATAAGGCAGCTGCAGCAAGCACAGCTGTGCCGTCCGGGCAGCTGCTGCAGCTGGGTGGTGCAGCAGAGGGCATCGAAGCGTCATGTGCTGCTGCCACCTGCCTGACCAGCGCAGCATACACCAGGGAGAGCCCAGGAGCGCCTAGAAGCTGCAGCAGGGTGAGGGACAGAGACCGGAACAACAGCTGTGAACATGTCCAGGGAACGGAGTTGCAAGAGTGGTGCGCTGATCGCGCGTCTTGGTGCTGTGCGCTGCTGTTACTTGATTTTGAAAGAATGCTGTGCAATTTCAAGATGCAAGGAAGGCCGTTCATTGGAACATGTGCAGGCAGATGAATGTGCTGTGGTGTGCTGTGGTGTGCTGTGTGCTTGTTACCTTGTACGCATCTGCATTGCTGATCAGCTTGCTGCAGCGGGGGCAGGCCAGCGCCTGCACTGCGTCCTGCAAGCTGCAGGCTGGCAGCTGCTGCAGGGCCTGCGCTTGTGCTTGCAGCTTGTGGAAGAGCTCAGCAGCATCCCCATGGCAGCCACAGTCAAGCACATATAAACCCTCCTGCTGCTGTCGTCGTTGTGTGTCTCTTTGTGCTGCTGGCTTGCTGACAGCAGGACGTGCTCGTGCAGAATCTGCTTCGGGCTGCTGCTGGCTGTCCTCATCCTCGCTGTCTATGCAAACTACATAATGTCCTGCAGGTGCTGCTGTTGCACCAGCTGCTGTAGGTGCCTGTGCAGCTGCGTGCTGCGAGCCGTGTCGTCGCGTTCCACAGCATTCACAAACAGCATTGTCATCGTTGATGAACGTGCAAGCACTGCAGGTCCACACCATCTTCAATAGTTGGTTGCGGTGACACAGGTGCTCAAACTGTCGCCATAGCTGGCGATCGTCCAACTGCAGCTATTTCAGACTCAAAGGCGTAGCCAGTTGATACAGATTCCTTGTTACGCAGCGTCGTGCTGTCACATGCATCGTGCTGTGCTGAACCCCGTGCCTTGAACAGCTGGCACTTTTCAAATCAGTCGAGCTCGGCCAATTCACAAGGCGTTTCTTCCATCACTTTCAGTAATATCAGGTGTTTGTATATAGTCCGAAACTACGCAGGCCCTTCAGTCCCCGCGAAACAGGTCCAGAGTTTCATGTTACAGACAGGGGGCAGGCCCCCGCCTCACTACCATGCACAGCAATCCTGCATCTCTGCAGGACGATGCCAGCATGACAGCAGAATCTTAATCAAGACCCCGCATGCTCTCAACCAACACTCACACTCCACACAGGTTTCTTGCTGCTAAGCCTGCTGTGCACCCCAGCCAATGCAGCAGGCGTGCAAGAAAGCAGCTGCACAGCACCAGCACAGCTGCTGCCAACAGAGCAGGACACACAAGGCGACCTATGTGCAATGCAGACACGAACACACCTATGTGCAATGCAGACACGAACACAATGGATTGTGTGCTGTGGCGTGGCCAAGCGCTTCATTTCACTCTTATGCGCATAAGGTGGCGCAACTGATCCTCAGCCACCACGTCTGCTTGCAATGCAACCTGCGTCGAAACGATACGACATGCTCTGCTCAAGCAGCAACGGCAACATCATCACTAGAAAAGTCGGCCACACACATGCAACCACCGCCGCTGACCCTACAGCCTTATTGCTATAGTAGCCAGCACGTAAAGCAGCATATGCATGACACTAGTGACAACTGGAAGCACAGCTTCTTCAGCAGCACCTTCCAGCTGTGTCTTTGACCCAAACCCTAACCACCGGCCTACCCTGCGCCCTGCCCTGCCAACCCTGGCCCTGTCAAGTCAGTACCTGCCCAGCTGAGCTGCAGCCCGTCGCCACAAAGCCACATAAGATCAAAGGACAAGCGGAAGAATAATCAGAGGTGCCTCTGCACACAGCCAGCATGTGGCCACACACGCTGAGCACCGCACACATGTACACCACAGCGCGTATACACACTCCTGCTACCTATAGGACTCCCGATGCACGCATGCAGGCAGCTGCTGTGGTGGACAGTGTTCAGCCCAGCCCAGCCCTGCAAGCCTGCAGCACACAAGAAGAGACACGCAGTCAGCTGCAGCACGCCGCACCACCTCGCAGGCTAGCAATATGCCACACCTGCGTCAGCACAGCCACACACCCCACACGGCACCTGGCCAGCATGCTTTACGCACAATAATCATCTGTGCAACCACACAAACACAGCGCCAGCTCAAGCTACCGGGCCTGGGGGCGCCTCGCGCGCCACATCCACCACGCCGCCCGCCACGCGCCACGTCTCGCTGCAGCAGGTGCTGGTGAACTCGCTGTTGTGGCTGATCAGCAGCACGCCGCCGTCAAAGGCCTTGATCGCGCCCGCCAGCGCGCCCAGCGCCTCCCTGTCGAGGTAGTTGGTGGGCTCGTCCATGATGAGCAGGTGCGGGTTGTTCCACATGGCGGCAGCCAGCACCAGCTTCACCTTCTGGCCGCCTGCAGGGGGAAGCGAGGAGGGTTGGATGTCAGCAACAGAATGCAACATGCAGCGGATCAAGCATGCAATCGGCTGTGGCGGTGCAACTGTTGCAAACTCTCACTAGCCGCATGTCAACAGCCCATCCTCCTGAACACACATATACACACAATCATCTTCCGCCTGGCTTTTGAATCCCAAGAAACCCACCCGACAGCCCGTAGATGTTGCTGTGCACAAAAAACTCGACCGCCAGGCCAAGTCCGCCTCAACATGCAAATTCACAGTAGCCTACAACAGCAGTGTCAACCCTGCCTCACCTGACAGGCCGCGGATGTTGCTGTGCACGCCAAACTCGGGCTCCAGGCCAAAGTCCTGCAGGAATTTGGTGATGGTCTCCTTGCTCAGCGGCCGCGAGTCGTTGCCCAGCGCTGACGCAGCCAGCCGCTGGTCAAACTCGGTCACAAACTTGCGGAAGCCCTTCTCCACAAGCTCGGCGCGCGGGATCCAGCGGTTGAACTTGATGGAGGCAAGGCCCTGCCAGGCGCACTCGTACTCAAAGTCTGTAGGGAAAAGGAAACCATGAAATAAAAATGAAAGGTTGTGGCGGGCCGTGTGGTGGTAATGAAGAGGTGAGCGTGATGTGTGTGAGCGTGTGAGTACAGACGTGACCACACTGATGTTAGCCGCACCAAAGCATACCCAGCAGTGATGCACGCACATGAACTACCACCAGCAGCAGCAGCAGCAGCAGCGCCTCACCCTTCTTCTTCTTGCGCCTGCTGACGATCTCTCTGAACTTGCGCGGGTGGCCGTCAAACATCCAGTAGGCCTCTGCCATCTTCTTCTTCTCCTCGTCCTCAGCCTGGCGGTCCACCTTGTGCGCGTCCTCCTGCAGGCCGGAAACAGCAAACGATGAGTTACAGGTCGACATCTCCATGCTGCTTCATCAGCAGCCGACCAGCAGCCTACGACTCATGCAGTTCCCCAATGGTCCCCTAGCCACAGTGTCAAGTAGACAGCCAAACACAGCCGAAGCCAACCCCTGCGCCGCACCTGGTCCTGGCCCAGCCCAAAACGCTTGAACATGTACTTGAGTGGTGTGGTGTCCAGGTGCTCCTCCAAGTGGTGGAAGGCGTGCTGCGCCACGTAGGCCATGCGCAGGTTGGGGTGGCGCCACACCGTGCCGCTGCTGCTCTTGTGCTCGCCCGTGATGATCTTGATCAGCGTCTGTTGATAGTGGATGCGGGTGTGGCAATGCACGCAGAAAACAGGTGAGCGCGGTGTTGGGAAAAACATCGTTATGCTGCACGCTTGATGTGCATGCAATCTCTTCAATTACGAATGGCTGCCTGCTGCAAGACGCAGCATCACCCTGCAGATTGCATGCCCCATCAACCTGCAGATTGCATGCCTCACTACTCACCGACTTGCCCGCGCCGTTCACACCAATCACAGCCACCCTGCTGCTCAGCCGCGCCGCCACGTTCACGTCTGTCAGCTGCGGCGCCGCCGCGCCAGCGTATGCGAACGACACGTTTGTCAGCTTGCAAATGGGCTTCTCCTTGCTGCTGATGCCGTCCAGCAGGCCTGGAGTGGGGAACCTGAACTTGAGGGATGCTGCTTCAAGCTCGTAGTAGGACTTGGCTGCTGGCACCTGCTTGACAAACTCGGAGAGGTTGCCCTTGTAGCGGCGCAGCTGGCGCTTCTCGTAGTGGATGATGTCTGTGCACACGTTGTCCAGGAAGCCGCTGCAGCAGCGCCGTGAAGAGACACACAAAGCGCAGAATGTCAGTAGGTGAAACAAATACGGAGAACTACTCAACAGCAGGCTTCAGACATGCAACTGGGTTCTCAGCGAGCGCAACACGTCAGAAGAGCAGCAACGACACACCAGCCACCACCCCTTGCACTGCATACAGCCTCACAACTGCAGCACACAGCAAAAGTGCAGCAAGCCAGCAAACATTTGCCGCACCTGCCGTGTGACACGTCATGCAGGTGATGCTGGGCTGCGTGACCAGGTCGTTCTACCTGAAGCGTATTTACTGCTGGAAGCAACATTAACATCTGCCGCACCTGTCGTGGGACACGGTCATGCATGTGATGGTGGGCTGCGTCACGAGGTAGTTCTCCAGCCAGGCCACGTTGGTGGTGTCCAGGTGGTTGGTGGGCTCGTCCAGCAGCAGGATGTCTGCGCGCAGCAGCATGGCGCGCGCCAGCGCCAGCTTCATCTTCCAGCCGCCAGAGATCTCCGTGATCAGCTTGGCCTGCAGCCACAGGCGAAAGAGTGTGAGGCAACACAAGTTTTGCTTATCAGCACATCGCAGGCGAGAAATGCGCAGCAGTAAAGAGCAGCAATAAGTAAGCAGGAACTTAACTGCGCGGTGAGCTGCGAGTTTGCTGCTCACCCCAGCGGCCCAAAGCACGCCTGGCAAACAAGTGTACAAGCAGCTTGTTTGTTCGATGTGTACGGCTAGCCCCACAGCTCACCAGCAGGTCGTCGCTGAAGCCGACAGACAGCAGCGCCTCCACCACCTGGTCGCGCGTCACGCCCATGACCTTGATCAGAGGGTCCTCAGCCACATAGTCGGGCACGCGGTGGTCAGCCAGCGACGCCTGCAGCAGCAGCAGCAGCAGCAGCAGCAGCATCATCATCATCAGCAGTGCACACGTCAGGTGCGACGCCACTACACTCCCTCGGTTTGGACTACACATAGGAGAAACCGGCATCAACAACAGCGTGATGTCTTGACAGGCACAGGACCCGTAGGAAGGAGCAACATACAAAGACAGCAGACCAGTTTGAACATTGCCATGATACCAGCTGGCACCCACCTGGATGTCGTGCTCCACGTAGACCGTCTTCAGCTCATGAGCCGGCGGGAAGCCGTCCAGCTGCCCGCGCGCAATGGCCTTCATCAGCGTACTCTTGCCCACGCCGTTGCCACCGCACAAGCCGTAGCGCCTGCCCCTAATCAGGCGCAGCGTGGCATTGTTGAGCAGGATCTTGCCTCCGTAGGCCAGGCTGAAGCGGCAGTTGCACAGCTCGTCCTTGTCAGCGTCCTCCTCGTCCACCTCCCAGCCGTGGTCCTCCTCCTCGGCCTCAGCCAGCTGGCTCATCGCCCTGCAGGGAAAATAAAGAAAATACGGGAAAGGAAGCAGCTGGAAGTTGGCAACAGCGAAGGGTGTTTGGGCAAGCGCAGCGTGGCTGCGCAAAGCAACATGTGCCGCTGCATCCATACACAAGCAGACGAGAAGGAAAAGCAGCAGCAATGGAGGTGCACGCATATGGCACACACAGCAGTACAACCCCCAGTCAGTTCCACGACTGCCAACCATGCTGCTGCCTTCTCACACCGCACTCACTTGGACATGTACGCCCTGCACACAGACTCCGCGCCCTCCTCGCTCAGGAAGGCCTTCAGGTATGGCACCATGGCATCTGCCCACTCGTCAAACTCAAAGTTGCGGCTGTTGAAGAGCAGCGTGGTCATGGCTGCCACGTACTCCAGCGTGGTCTGGTCCACCTTCACGTCCAGGCTGCGCGCAATGGTGTCCTTCAGCTGCTGCAGGAAGGCCTGCGGGGGAGCAAACGCAAGCAAGACATGTGAGAGACAGCAGGGTGAGAATCAGGCAGAAGCCGTGCATTGCAACAGACAGGCAGCTGACAGCAACTGCTGTGTGGCTGTCAATTGTATGCAGCCCTGACCTCACGCGTACGGTGCTGCCTGCGCCACGTTCAAGCATTGCAAGCTTCTGCTGCTGCTGCTGCTGCTGCAGCAGCACCCGCGAACACACCCACAAACACCACGCACCGCTGTCTCGGCAGGGGCGACCATCGCTGTGCTGAAGCCTCCTCCCCCTCCTTGTCCACCTTCTCCAGGATGGCCACTACTAAGGAAAAAAACGCATAACAAAGCCAGCCTGAACTCACCGCTTTCCTCAGCCTTGGCTGACTCTAGCTGCGCTGCCACAGCTTGCCCAGCGCAATGCTGCCTGCATCATGCACTGCTGCTGCTGCTGCTGCATCCGCAGGTGGAGCCACTACTCACCGCCGTCTCCGCCTTGGCTGACTCTGGCTGTGCTGAGGCCTCCTCTCCCTCCTTGGCCACCTTCTCCAGGATGGCCATGGCACTGCTGGCCACATCACGCAGCTCGGGGTCGGCAGCAGCACGCGCCACCTTCTCGACACCAGGCAGCAGCCTGCAGCAGGCAATGCGGCACAGCACAGGCAGCAGGTTAGCGAGCGAGAAGCTCATTGTCAGCGGCAGCACGCGCCACCTTCTCCACGCCAGGCAGCAGCCTGCGGCACAATAAATGACACACAACATGTTAGGAGTCAGGCAGCTGATTGCTGCCATTTCAGATCCGCCATGCTTGTTTGATGCATGCTGCGCCCTGCCTCTGCGCGTGCCTCAGCAGCCCTGCTGCTTGCACGTCGCACGCTGCCGCCCGCCCGTTCCAGCACTCAGCTGCTTCTTCTGTACCCTTACGCTAGCCCCTGCTTGCATCAGCACTGCTGTTAGTGCCGCTGCTGCTGCTGCTGGTGCTGCTGCAGCCGCCACCACTGCGGCCCCGGTGCTGCTGCTGCTGCTCACTTGGGCAGGAAGTTAACTGCGTCCACTGGGCTGTTGACCAGCTTGCTCATGTTGGTGATGATCACGCAGGACTTGCGCTGGATGGCGGTGCTCTCGCGCAAGCCCTTCACCAGCAGCGGCACCATCACCGCCAGCGCAGGCGCCTCGACAGCCTGCCAGCAGCAGCAGCAGCAGCCATAGCAACGAATTCAAGCAGTAGCACAGATTCAGAGAGCTACAGTATTGCACCATCTACAAAAGCTGACGCAAGGAAAGCATATTTCACCCTGCTCCCCTTGTGTCAAAATGACATGTCAGAGACTAAGAAACAAGCAGGGAGCAGCAGCGCGCACCTGCACGAAGGTTGTTGCGCTGAGCTTGGTCACCACGTCCGGCACCTCTGCCGGGCGCGCCACGCAGTGCAGCAGGTCATCCAGGATGTGCTCAATGTCCCTGTTGCCCACAAGCTTGAAGGTGGCAGTGCCGGCCTTGGCAGCAGCAGCCTTGACCTGCCAGCGACACAGGAAACGGTACAAACAAGCATGAGGGGGTGGCAGCAGATGGGCCTTGCAAAGATAATCGCTGTGCTTAGGAGCATGCTAGCTATCCCAAAGTTGAGGCGATTCACTGATGCGTGGGGCTGCAAGCGCGCTGTTGAAAGCCAACCATTTTGCTGTTGACACAGCAGGCTCCAACCCACCCAACCAAGTTGCACGTCATACAAGGCTGTCATACGCAGAGGTACCCCATGTGTGCATACTGCTCCATGCGGTTTTGCTGCTGCGTAAATCCCCGTGCTGCAACAACGTGCACCTGCTCACGCGGGTCTACCATGTGCTCGTGTGCATGCTGCTGTCTGCAGCTCTGCTTGTGTTACAAGATAACCAGCAGCTGCTGTGCAACATCAGCTACACATGTGCGCACCTGCTCGCGTGGGTCCACCATGCGCTCGCTGATCAGCGGCACGATGGCTGGCAGGCAGGCTGAGACCTGGCTGGGAGCAGTGCGCGTCAGCGCCGCCAGCAGCAGCAGCGCTCCCTCCTTGACCTGCCACTTCTTGCTGTCCTCCATGGCATCAAAGATGACTGCGCAGAGGCAAGGTCAGCAGGCAGAGGCGCACCAGAAAAGCAAAGTGAGCCCGCCAGTCCAGGAAAGTAGGCTTGTGCAGACAACATGTGCTGGCACAAATGCAGCCCCACACATGTGCTGGCACAAATGCAGGCACAGATGTAAGCTGTCGTTGTGCAGCGCCAGAGAGGTGCCTTGTCTCTGCATTCCTGGCTACTACACGCCTGCAGTGTGCGACACGCATACCAATACAGCGTGCTCCCTGTCGCATGCAGCTGCTCATCTACCGCTGCTGCTGCGTCATCATCCTGGCACGGGCGTCGCCAACTCCATCACATGCCAGCACAAAATGTACCTTCCTCCCTACTCTGCTGCCGCTGCTGCAGCTACCACCACTCCCTCACGCACCTGGCAGCACCAGCTCCACCGCATGCGGGCACAGGATTGCCACCACGGCCTGCGCAGCGCCCATCGCAGCATCCCTCACTGGCGCCGCCTTGTCAGCCAGCCTCTCCAGCATGTGCTCCAGCAGCGGCACCACATACGGCTCGCAGGGCCTGCCAACAGATTGGCAGAGCTGCTTGAAACCCAGCAGGGCTGCCTCGCGGCCCTCTGCATTGCTGGTGTCATCCATCTCAGCCTTCAGCCTGTTGCGGCGATACCAGAAAGGGGTTGCAGAGCAGGTTGTCAGACAGGATGTGATGAACATGCAGCAAGATGCGTGCATACAGAGCAGGGTTGGTGGTGTTGTCCATCTTGCCTTGAGCCTGTTGCAGCAGACAGCAAGGTAATCAGTACAACTACAGCCTTACCGAGCTGCGTGAAACCCAGCAGTGCTGCCTCAAGGCCCTCTGCTTTGCTGCCACTTAGCCTTCAGCCTACGTTTGAACGACAGACAAAACAGGGATGGCAGCAAAACAACACAACAAACGTAGCAAGCACTGTGCAAGAGGTGCGGTGCCAAACAGGTGCTCGACCGTGCTACGCAGCCTCCGTCGAAGATAGGCGCTGCATTCGCCAGACAGCACGCTGCCACAGAACCTGCGCTTCATGTGCATGTGGTGTGGCCTGCGCTGTGCTGTGTTGCGCCTGGTTTCTCTGTCACAATCTGCCAGCACTGCCAGCAGCAGCCTCAATCTCAACCACCCTGCTGCACATCCTTCGACCTTCAATACCGCACACAGACATGCAGGACATGCAAACAATGAGTTAACACACTTGCACATTGCTGTGTATTCTGCTGCAGGACTCACTTTGTCAGGAGGCCGTTTGCCTGCAGCGCGCTGAAGCCAGCTGCTGCCACCACGCCATCAATGTCTGTGTGGCCATCGCAGTGCCTGTCGTGCTCCCCAAGCGTCAACCGCCCCAGCAGCTGAGCCACCTTGCGGGACTCAACCTCCTCCTGGCTCACTACTGGCGGGGGTGGCGCACGGTTCACAATCCTGATGCCGCCGCCAGCTGCTGGCTTTGCAGGAGCTGCTGCTGCGGGCTTGGCAGGCTCGTTGGGGTTGTCCTTCTTGCGGATGACCTTCATGGTGCTGTTCCTGCGGCTAAAACGACTAGTTCTGCTGCTGCTGCTGCTGGTTCACAGGGATTGTTCGGTCGACCACAAAGCCTGAAGCAGCAGACGCAGTGACAGAAGAATCAGGGTAGTGACGGAAACTGTAAGGGACACAGGGCACTTGGGTGCATAAGAGCACTCATATCATGATGCAACTCTGATGCACGCATTGAGTGCACAGGACAAATGCCCAAAGCCCTCATGCATGGCCTCAACCACTAGCCTGCCTGGCTGCTGAACTGATGTTCCATCAGTCTGGTGCGTCTACCCTGCTGCTTCGGCTGACATGAACGAGGGCAAGCATTAAAGTTGCACAACAAGCATGCACAGCAAGCTGCTTGTCCAAACGGCAAGAAGTGCTCCCCGGCCCGCCAAGCGAAGTTTACCTGAAGAGCCAGCCAGATAGCAGGCTAAGTTTGCAGAACGTTGACCAATTATCGAAGGTGATAAAGGCTTCTACGTAAGCGACTGGCCACAGCACGCAGGCTGGGCAATCGAAGAAGCAAAAGGAGCTGCTGTTGATGCTTGCGCAGCCGGACACGAACTGCCAGCAATACAGACACCGAGTGCCTGTGTTAAGGTAGTGGTAAACAGTGTGTAGCGAATGAAACAGTGCTGCTGCAACCCACTAGCCGTCATTTTAGTCACACTAACGAATAACAAAGACGCCTTCGGTGTGTTCACGCTGAGCTATGATGTCGATGGTTTTCTTAGGTGCTTTGATCGTATTTCTAGCGGCAGAACGACTCACCTGGCGTTGTCTTGTGCGACACACTGCTAGAGCCTGCCACCCTACTGCTGACCTGACAGGATAAGCCCGTTGTTTCAGCTGTACACTGTAGGTGCAGGAGTTGTTTCTGTTTAACATCATGGCCAAGAAGAAGAAGGCAGCTCCAGCAGATGCAGCAGCACAGCAGGATGCTGCTGGGGAGCAGCCGTCCACGTCAGGCAGGGGCCGTTCCTACACTGTCAGCATGGCTGTGCCAGGCTCAATGATAGACAACACGCAAAACATCGAATTTGCCACTTTTGTGGCAGGGCAGGTAGGCAGAGTTGCACAGCTGACGGCAGTTGCTAGGGTTGTGTTACATCGGCAAACACAGAATTAGCGGCATCTGTTCAGCAGTCCTGCCGCCGGCACGTGCTACCAGCAGCTTTGCTCCTAGAACCTGAAAGCAGCATCTCAAATAGGCTGTCAGCATCTGCATCATCAGCATGCACTCATCAGCATGCACTCATCAGCATGCACTCAGTGACCGCAACCATGAAGTTGTACGGCGGTAAGGGGACTCACAGTGACATCCACCCAAGCGATTCCCTGACAGCAGCTGCGACATGCATGTGAACGGGTCTCGGGTGTGCAACTGCGTCATCAGCAATCCTGCAAACGTCTTCCGCTGAACTCTTGCAATTTCTGACAGTCAGTTTCGGCCTCCCTGAGTCACCGTCTATGCCAGTGTGCTCCATGTGCTTCGCGCCACCTCCCGCTCATGTTCACTGTGTCACGTTGTGCTCAAACCATGCCTTGCCAGGTGGCGCGCTGCGCGGCCATCTTCAGCGTAGATGAGCTCGTTGTCATCATCACCTAAACACATGAAGCCATAGCAACACCTGCCCCTCATGTGTACTGCTGGCGTCATTTCAAATGGGGCTGCTGCTTCCCATCAGGTGGCGCGCTGCGCAGCCATCTTCAACGTAGACGAGCTCGTTGTCATCGACGACTCCCCTGCAGCCTGCTGCTGCACTTACTGCATGCCACCCTACCCTAATGTGATTACACTGACATCATGCTCTTGTGTATGCAACAGGTCGCTCGCTGCGCGGCCATCTTCAACGTAGACGAGCTCGTTGTCATCGACGACTCCCCAGCAGCAGCCAAGCGCGACGGCAGCGTGGGAGCTGGCGCAGCCTTCCTGGCGCGTGTGGCGCAGTACCTGGAAACCCCGCAGTACCTACGCAAGGCCCTCATCCCCATGCACAGCGACCTGCGGCTCGCAGGATTGCTGCCTCCGCTAGATGCACCGCACCACATGCGGGCCAGCGAGTGGAAGCCCTACAGAGAAGGACTAGTGCTGAAAGTGCAGCCTGGTGTGGGGAGCTATGTGGACATTGGGCTTGACCGCATGGCGTTTGTGCCGCAGGCAGTGGCGGTGAATACACGCGTGACGCTGGCGGTGGGGGAGAGCCCGCAAGTGCAGTTCATGCCGGACTTTGGCGAGAGCATGATCCTGGGGCAGGTGAGGTTTTGGGTTTGGGGCCGTGCCCTGGTGGTGTTGACAGCGGGGCTGCAGTTTGCATGTAGCCATTTCATGGTGTGAGAGCGACTGCAGGCAGTGATTTTGCTGAGCGCGCAGTTGGTCCGCAGTTGCGCGTGTTGAGGAGCTGCTTGCTTAGGTCACAGCAAGCAAGCGAAGAGAACAGCAGATATGAAGCCGTCTACACTTTGCTAGCTGCTGCCTGCCAGCAGACGTTTGTGCAACATGTTGCCTGTTCTCTGTCGCAGCACCGCAGCACCTCCGCTACCTGAGCACACACCGTACCTTCCCACTTGCCACAACATCCTGCTGCATGTCTCAACTGCAGGTGGTGCCTCCCAGCCAGCCGCGTGAGGCGGAGGGCCTCTACTGGGGCTACTCAGTGCGGCTGGCGCAGGGGCTTTCAGGGCTGCTGCACGAGTCACCTTTCAAAGGCGGCTATGACCTCAAAATAGGCACCAGCGAGCGCGGCCAAGTTGTGGCGCCAGGCAACCTGCAGCTGCCGCGGTTCAAACACGTGCTGGTTGCATTTGGGGGCCCTGGGGGGCTAGAAGAGGCAGCAGAGCATGATAAGGCGGTGGCTGGCAGGGAGACAGCAGAGCTGTTTGGGCTTTATTTGAACACGTGCGCGCAGCAGGGCAGCCGCACGATTCGCACGGAGGAGGCCATCCTCATCAGCATGTCATTTTTGGAGACAGCACTGCACAGCTTTGGCGGGAGATAGCGGCCAGCAGTTGCTGATTGGGAGTGGTGTGTTGTTTTTGTGCTAAGTCTGTGGCAGCAACTCGACCTGAGGGCCGTGAGTGCTCCTGCCATGGGCGTCTGTGACCATCTCGCTGTTTGTGGCGCAAGCGTGTGTGCACGCAGCAGGCGTTGCTTGAGCAGCAGGGTTTGCTGCTGCTGCTGCTGCTGCTGCTGCTGCTGCTGCTGTCGTGCCGCGCCCAAGTGGTAGAAGTTAACTACTGTTGAAAGTCATATACCTCATGTAGGCCGGGCGCTGTCGACATTACCAGGACCGTCTCGACGTGCCTTGTCTGATGATGCTTCTTGTCTTCTCGTACAAATGGTGGGCCTGGCATGCATGCTGCCACGGGCTGTGCCGCTCTGGCAGAGCAATGTCGGCTATGTCCTGCAGCGTTTGGGAGGTGTCTGCTTTCATTGCAGCATGAGCCAGCAGCCAGTTAGTCTGCAGCTGCAGACAGAGCCTGGAGCTGTCGTCAAGGTACAGCACAGCAAGGCCCAGTGTGCCACTCATCGGGCGATTGAGGGGTTGCATGGTTGCCACGCAGTGGCTGCGGGCCCCTTGCACACTGTTCGAGGCTCGTCGCTCCAGCCTGGACGGGCCGTCCAGGCTGTGACGCTCAGTTATGTGGGTAAGGAACTTGCAGTGTCTGGCCTACACATCTCAACAGCTCTTGTTCAGTTGATGGATGCACAGCCTGCTTTTGCAGAACCAACAGAGGCTGGGGAGAAGCACAATGTTTGCTGACCCCAACCTTCGTACCGTAGCTTCGCCTTCCTCTGTCAACCTTACTCCCGTCAACCGTGTTCTCTTGACCGCGCAGCGCAGCTATGTACACGGCCTCACAATAGTAGATGTGAAACAGGTTTGGCTCCGCTTCATCCCTCGGGTGCGGGTTTTGCGACGCCACCCTGCGACTCCCTGCTGCCCGTAATCAACAACCCTGGTTAGTGAAACTGGTGTTACCGAAGATTCACAGCCCTGCTGCTGGGCATCAACGTTTGTATATGCCGGTTGAAAACCCATTGGATGGATTGAAATGCTGCACAAGCCTCCATTGCACAGTGTCGGAAGCGTGTTGAAACGGGTCAGCACGTGCAGCTACTGATCTGCACGCTCATTCAGTATGCTTTCAAGTAGTAGTCTAGCTGTGCAGGCAGGCAGCTCGGCACTGCAGCTGGGAGCTGGAGCCCTGCAGCACGTCGCGAAATGGTGTGCAGGCAATCTAGGGACGTGGATGCGGGGCCGAGGCCGCATATAACGCAGATGTTACCTTTGCATCTGTTAGTGGATGCAATACACATCGTTCGATGCTGCAAGGCCACCAGCTCCAAGACCATCAGCCCATGGCCATCCAGCAGTTGTGCAACAGCTGTTGCTAGCAACCCCCACTTTGTCTGCACTCGGCTCACAATGCAATGCCTGCTTGCAGCGTGGCAAGGTGCATCAGCACGTCATCCTGGTCGTCAGAAAAGCATTTTGGAGGCATCAGCGATGACGACCGCATCTTCCAAAACCTGTACGGGCGCCACGACACGTCCATCAAGGTGCAGCGGGCGAATAATCCCTGTTCAACCCCTCATAGCAGTAGCTCCAAAGCCTAGCCAGTCTTTCAACAGGCTATACCGAGTACAGTATCCAGTGATAGACTGCAAGCTGCACAAGCAGCGGCTTTCTCATGCTGCATGTCTGTATGCGGTATCGCAGAAGTACCACGAGTAGCCCCCCCTCTGGACAGGCGGCCTGCAGCGGGTAGTAGCCGACTGGTTACTGCCAGGCAATCCCCCTACGCTGTGCAATGTGACAATTGGAGCACGGCCACATAATGTTGCGTGCTGCATGCTGCTGCAGGGTGCACTGGCGCGCGGCGATTGGTACCGCACCAAGGACCTCGTTACGAAGGGCAGCGACTGGATCATAGAGCAGGTCAAGCAGTCTGGCATGCGGGGCCGAGGTGGTGCTGGCTTCCCTAGTGGTGAGCTGATAATGAAGATGATTCTGCTGATGCATGCAGTTCATCCTGCCAGTGTATGTCACATACTCCACAGTGGAGCTGCAGTTACAATGTGCGGCAGTAGCCGAGTCAGCTTCACCAGTGGCGAGCTGGCACGGCTGTGCGTATATACAAATTTGTCGGGGGTTGATATATGAAGAGACGGGGTGTGGCAGATGACAAACTACCAAGTCCTGCGCGTGCTGACATGATGTCACCATGTGCACAGAGTGTATGACTATGCATCGTGGAGCAGTACAGCAGCCGTGGTTTTGTTGGTGCCAGGTTGCAACGTGCGGCAAACTACAATTCTGCTGCTGCCATGGTTCCTGCACTGCTGCTGCTGTTGCAGGCCTCAAATGGAGCTTCATGCCAAAGGTGCACAACGCGCAGCAGCAGCAGCAGCAGCAGCAGCAGCAGCAGCAAAAGTGAATCAGCAGACAAAGACAGCGGTAGAAGCATGACAGCCGTCTGACAACGCCAGCAGCACTGCACCACCAGACGTGTGCCTGCTGGCACAGGCAGAGGCCTGTTGCAGCAAACGCTGTACACGTCTGTGGGTTTTCTCAGTCAGCTGCGATTACTTTCACCGCCAGCAACACGTGGGATGGCAGCATTGCCGCCAGCCACAATCACGATGGCAGCTCCGCGTTCAATGCTTGCACAAACATCAACAATAACGGCCTCCAACACAAGCAGCCCCTGTTTCTTGTGCCTGCGCTGTTCGTGCGCTTGCTTGCTGCAGCGTACAGCAGCTCTTCATTCACCTGACGCGAGATGAATCACTGTGTAAGCCAGGCGTTTGCAGCATCAACCGTGCTGACACCAGCTGCTGCTGCTGCGGCTGCTGCTGGTGCTGCTGCTGCTGCTGCTGAGCAGGTATCTGACGGCCGCCCCAGCTATGTTGTGATCAATGCTGACGAGAGCGAGCCAGGCACCTGCAAGGACCGCGAGATTATGCGCCACGAGCCGCACAAGCTCATTGAAGGAGCACTCATGGCGGGCGTGGGCATGCGCGCACGCGCCGGCTACATTTACATCAGGTGCGGTCGAGGGTCTGTTGGGACTGGGATGGTCTGCTCTGCATTGCATGGTGCGGTGCTGTGGGGTGCAACAGCTGCATGGCGATGTGCTGCTGCATGTCCTTGCGTCATACACAGCCGGTGGTCACCCCGTGGCAAAGGCACCTGTGCCGAACGCACGCACCCACTGCTCACCTGCTTTTGCCAGCAGAATTTCTGCCAGCTGTGTTGTGTTCGCACAAATCTATCTGCTAAGAGTTGTGCACTGTTGTTGCATCACTTGCAGGGGGGAGTTTGTCAATGAGCGCCGCTGCGTGCAGCGCGCCATCGACGAGGCATACGCGGCTGGCCTGCTGGGCAGCAACGCAGCTGGCAGCGGCTACAGCTTTGACCTGCGGCTGCACCAAGGGGCGGGCGCATACATCTGCGGCGAGGAGACGGCGCTGCTGGAATCACTGGAGGGGCGGCAGGTGCGGCTTTCTATGGTCTGCATATGTTTGTACAAATGAAGGTGCAGGGTGTGGCAGGTGCGACTGCCAAAAGTGTATGTGAAGAAGAGGCGACGATGGAGGGGCGGCAGGTGCGGCTGCATCCACGGAAAGGTGGCGTTTGATAAATCATGGTGCATCGCGCCAGGATGTTTGTTTCTGTCAGCCGCGTTCCTGCACATGCTTCAAGTGCTCTGCTGTACATGTGCCGCGCCGTATGTTGTCCGCAGGGCAAGCCGCGGCTGAAGCCGCCCTACCCAGCAAGCGTTGGCCTGTATGGCTGCCCCACCACAAGTGAGCGGCAGGCAGCACAGCAGCGCCACTGATGTTCATCTGTTCCTGCTCGAGTGTGGGCCTGGTGCGTAGGAGAAACAGCACATTCAACCAGTTTGTGGGTTAAAACCGTGCCAGTTCTGCGCCACTCTGTTTGCACGTGACCAGCCAAGTGCATCAGCACAACTGCCAGCCGCTCCTGCTTTTTTATGGCAGGATCCTGCAGTCGTATCTAACTCACATGTTTCTCTTTCTTGGTGCTTTGATACGCTGCGTTGCGGTGCACCCATCTGCAGTCACCAATGTGGAGACAGTGAGCTGCGTGCCCACCATTCTGCGGCGCGGCCCAGACTGGTTTGCCAGTTTCGGGCGGCCCAACAACAGCGGCACCAAGCTCTTCTGCATCAGCGGCCACGTGAACAGGCCCTGCACTGTGGAGGAGTCCATGAGCATACCGCTGAGGCAGCTGATCGAGCGGCATGCAGGTGGGGCAGCTTGATTGGTTCTGTTGTGCATTGCAATCTTGCAACGTAGGTGTGGTTCACGCGTTCATCTGTTGATTGAGCATCCCCCTGAGGTGCGAAGCGGCGCCGTTGCAGCGTGCACATGTATGCGGCTTTGGGTGATACTGCGCAGACAGTCACTGCATTGCGCATGCACATGTGGTTGAGGGGCAGCAACAAGACACACCTGCTGCTGCCGGTGCCGCCGCCGCTGCTGCTGCTGCTGCTGCTGCTGCTGCTGCTGCTGCCACCAGGTGGTGTGCGTGGCGGCTGGGACAACCTGCTGGCCATCATCCCTGGAGGCTCCAGCACGCCACTGCTGCCCAAGGTGGGCCCATGCAGCTCAGCAGTCAACACGATTGGCGAGATAGCAGCAGCTTGGCAGGATATAGATGCGGCAGGAGGGACATTTGTACACAAGCCTGGCCTGGTGCACTGTGAGTGGTGCTGCACCCTGCATCTCATGTTGCCTGCCAGCTGGCAGGGCTGTAGGTGATACACTGCGAGACAGAATAGCATGCGGTTACACCAATGAGGTGCATGTAACACATGCACTGGCCTGTTGGAATGTCTGACGCCTGCATGCATGGATTCCACCATCGTATAAGCACATCTGCATTAATGGACTGCATGTCAGCATTTGTCACAGTGTCCGAAACATCACCTCCCACGCTTTCTTTTTCCCCCAGGCCACGTGTGACACTGTGCTGATGGACTATGACTCACTGCGGGAGCAGCAGAGCGACCTGGGAACGGCAGCAGTCATCGTCATGGTGCGTGGTTGCGGCGGCGAAGGCAAGGCAGTGTGCAGCAGCATAGCAGGGCCACATGCACGGCATACTCTAGCATTGCAATGAAGGTGCCTGTTACAGTGCCTTCTGCAGGAGCATACCCACATGTATCTAATAGCCCTGCAGTGCTTTCACAATCAAACCGTACGAATTACTGGCAGGTTTGCATCCGGTCATGAAGGTGCTGCGACGCAGCTGCAATTCCTGCTCACCGCCTTTGGTGCCCATGCTTTCCTTCATTCAGCATCCGCATGTGCAGACACACTGCTTGCTGTGGTGTATGCATGCAGGATAAGAGCACAGACATCATTGACGCCATTGCAAGGTGCGGCAAAGGCTTGTTCGGCTTGGTGCAGTGTACAGCAGCATGTTGACGCAAGCAGGCTGCCATGGCCACGGCTGTTTAGCCAGGCTCTGTAGACTGCACTTGCACCTTGGAGTGTCAGCACAACATCAGCTTGCGTAAACCATAGATGCAAATGTGTTGGGCACTTGGCAGCATTGCGTGTCAGAACAAGGACCATCACAGCGCCAGCTACCACAATGTCGCCTTGTTGGTCAAAGTTGAGTATGCTTTGAGCTGCCTATGCCTCTGCTTTTGCTGCTGCACATCCTGCAGGCTCGCTTATTTCTACAAGGCATGCAGTACCGGGTGCTGACGTGTGGCTTCCAGCTGCTGCTGCTCTTGGTGACACGGCCACAACAAAACACTGGTGTCGTTCACACCTTAGACAGATGCGCATACATATATGCTTGTCATTGTGTGCCAGCATGCCTTCACACAAGCGCTGCCTATGCTGCATAAGATTTCTTGCACCTGCTGTTTGAAGCACGACTTCCTCAGCGCATGGCAGCTGCTCCATGCCCACTGCTGTCGCATTGGTCCAGCATTGCTGGAAGGTGCCTAGTTATGCATACTTTTTGCAATTCTTAGCATCCAGGAGCCGCATACCTGCGTTCTTTCAAACTGTCCTTTTACAACTCTGCGCCGCCCAGGTGGAGAGCTGCGGGCAATGCACGCCCTGCCGCGAGGGCACAGGCTGGCTCTACGACATCCTCACGCGCCTGGTGCACGGAGATGCAAAGATGCAGGAGATCGACATGCTCGCCATGATCACCAAGCAGATCGAGGGCCACACAATCTGCGCGCTGGGCGACGCTGCGGCGCTGCCGGTGATGGGGCTGCTGCGGCACTTCAGGTGCGGCTGCATGCGCCTGGCACTGTAGTCAAACCGCCACATCACCTCGTGTAGTCTGTTGGCTGGTGTTGCAGCGCTGCCTGTGATGGGGCTGCTGTGGCACTTTCAGCCGGAACTGGCAGCGTTTGTTCAATTGGTGTCGCTGTCTGTGAGCCTCACAGATGCTGAGCGTTTGGTTATGCTGTGCCTGGTGTACTTTGCAGCTGATGTTGCAGCGCTGCCGTCATCCAATGGTGCCTTGCTGTGCTGATTGGTGCGGCGCCACGCTTATACCAAATGATGACGTTGCTGTTTTCTAAGGCTGGACAATGTTCTGCTGTTGCTGTTGCTGATGATGCTGCTGCTGCCTGCAGGCCTGAGATGGAGGCACGCATCAAGTCAGCATCAAAACCCCAGCGCATTGCTGCTGCGCGCTGAGCAGTGCAGTCCTGTACAGTCCTGAGCAGTGCAGTAATGTGTCCCTGAGCCCTGAGCCCTGAGCAGTGCAGTCCTGTACATGTGTCTGCCGGTCAGCATGGCAAGATTTTACTCTGACAGTTCAGCAAGCACTACAGCTCATGCTGATGACTAAGCGCACACGGCGCATAGCTACGAGTGGTGATCAGCACTTATTGAAGAGCGTGCAAGGTGCCGAACCGCCCCTCCCCACACACTGCACTTACTGACGCTGAAGAAGTAGGTGCAGTACATCTTTGTGTTATGGAGTTTGTCTGTTTTTGCCTCCAGTGCTCTGAGGGTGGGCCGCTCTGTTGCATGTACCTGGTGTAGCTGGCATCATGATTGTTTGGTCGCTGCTGATCATCATTTGGGCATTTGCAATCCATGCATTGCACTAGGCAGGAAGACGGCATCTACTAGTACAAGCACTGAAACAGGATCAAAGAAAGGACATAAAGAAGGACTTGGCTGAATATATCTGTTGTATATTGTGTCAGTAGGTGTGTAGTCAAGGAGTATGGGCAGCGAGTTTACCAAGGTAACAGCCAAAAGGACGGATTCACGCAATAATGCTGGGCACTCACCTTCAGGCAATGCGAAACCAGAGACCCCCGTCCAAAGTGTCCTGATGCTCCAACTCGGCTCTTCACGCAGCTAACAACCAAACCAAAACGCGCTCTGCACCCTGTGATGACAGCTGTGCTACCCCATGCTAGTGCCATGCAATGATGAGGCTGTGGTCCATGCATCAAGTGCTCAGAATGCTGATCACTCGCAGTTTGTCTGCTGTAGAGAGTTCACACAAAAGCAGAAACAGTTGCAACACGTACCACCATCCAAAACAGCAATATTGGAACCACCCGGGATCGAACCGAGGACCTTTCGCGTGTTAGGCGAATGTGATAACCAACTACACCATGGTTCCGACCATGTAATTGGCTGTCTGTTTTACAGTATATAACGGCAGTAGCATTTCGCGGTTTAGGGTTTTACAAATTTTCGCTTTTTCTCACGTATGCTGCGCTGCAACGCAAAACCGAAGCCATGAAACTATTGCTTATACTAACATGAACATTTTCTGCAGAAGTACGCCATCACCCAAGCGTCCTGATCGTTCGTCAGTGCAACATCACCTCGACACACCGATGTGCAGCCCATCTGTCACTGAGAAAGCTAGGTACCACTCAGCAGAACACGCCTGAATCAGAGAAACAACTCATCTCACCACAAGCAAGCCTGCACATGAGGCAGAGGTCGTGCTGGACCAGCAACACAGTTGCCGCTGTCCCCTGCCGCCCCATTATGCCAACCCATCACGCCGCCAACAAGAAGCTGCCGCCGCCTGCTGGTGCTGCTGCTGCCACTGCCGCTGCTACTGCCTGTGTGACTTCCTGCAGCCGCCCAATGCGTGGCAGCACACACTCCTGGCGCAACTCCTCGGCAGTCACCATGCCTGCAATGGGGTGTGTGGGTGGAGCACGTGAGGGGAGTTGCAGCAGCATCAGCAGCATCAGCAGCATCAGCAGCATCAGCATCAGCATCAGCGGCAGCAGCTGCAGGTGTGCAGCTACGCAAGCAGCATGCAGCGGCCTTGTCTGCTACAGCACCTGCCACTGATACTGTGTAAACCGCACTTACATTCTTGATGTCTTGTGAGCACCTGCCTTGGATACTGTGTAAACCGCGCTTACATTTTTGATGTGGATCAAGTGGTTGCCCAATGAGCCTGTCATTGGCTCGAAAACGGGCTGTGTTCCCGTCGTGTAACACACATATCGTGTGAGATGATCCCTGACTGACTGATGCAGGTTCAGCAGAGAGGTAGACTCGGCAGCTAAAGGAAAACACAAGCCCACAAGCAGCACAGCTACTGTTGTGCAGCCAGACACAAAAGACAGCACAGCTACAAGCACAACGTATGTTGCAGCAACCGCAGCACCCACCTGCGACTGCCTGCGCTGCGGCCAGCAGCATACCGTCTGTGACTGCTGCCGCGCCAGCCTGCACCGCCCCCAGCCCCAGCCCAGGGAACACCAGGCAGTTGTTGGCCTGAGCAGGCCTCAGCAGCACGCCGCTGCTGCTGCTGCTGCTGCTGACATAGGCAGAGTCACTGCTGCTGCTGCTGCTGTCTATGCTGCTGAATGATGCTGCAGATGAGCCAGCTTGCTGCACCGTTACTGCTGGCCATGGGCTGCCACTGGCAAACACAGCACGGCCGCCACTCCAGTGCAAAGCATCTTCAAAGGAGCACTCTGCTTTGCTGTTGGGGTTGGAGAGGGCCAGCACTAAGGGCCGCGCTGACGGGCCGCCAGCAGCTGCTGCTGCCTGCAGGACAAGCAGAAGCAGGAGCTCAGAGTGTGAGGAGCAACTTGAGCTGCTTATGCTGATGTGCAGGCAATGCCAGACAAACAGCATAATTGGTTGTGGAAGGCGACACATTAGCCATGCAGTGCCGCAGCCAGGCTTTGATCACAGGCATTGATGCAGGCGACAATGCAAGAAAAGCGGTCAGCAGTCCATGTAAAGAGCACGACTGTCAGTATATGAGATGTGCAGCTGCGACAGCTGATCTCACCTGAGTCACTGCTGCAATCACCAGCTGATCAAACGCCCCCTGCACTGCTGCTGCTCCGATCAGTGCCGTCGGCTGCACTGCTGCCACTATGGACGCAAGCCTCTGCGTTGTATCCTGACTGTTGCTACCCCTGCTGCTGCCACTGCTGCTGCTGCTACTCTGTACTAGTCTAGCTGCTGCTGCTGCTGCTGCACTGCCGTGCAAGTTGCTGGGGCTTTGCGCAAACTCTGCCTTCTCAGGGGTTAGGTCCTGCCTTGTGTTCAGTAAGAGGCCTTTGCTATCCACCATCCATATGCGTGCCTTGGCTGCTGCTGCTGACAGGCCCTGCTGCTGCAGCGCCTGCACCAGCAGCCGTGCTGTGCCGAGGTTGGCCTGCAGACAGCACAGAAATATCCACTCAGGCACCAGCCGAGGAGCGACGGGCTGCAGCAGGCTGTGGCAAAGGTGCTTTGGGCTGTGCTTATTACCCTGCCGCCTCTGTGGGTCTGCTGTTTATTATGAACGCATGCATGACCGAAGCTGCTGAAGGGCGCCGCATGCATCAGGTAAATTTTGGCTTCAACGCAGCGTGTTGTTGTCAAGACATCCAAAACTGCCGCCACACAGCACAACGTGCGCACCTGGCCAGCCCCAAAGAACAGCCAGCGCTGCTGAGCCAGCGGCAGCACGCCAGGCACTCGCACACCGCCCAGCACTGCTGCCACTGCCACTGCTGCTGTCGCCTGGATGTCATCGTTGAAGGTGGGCACGCCTGCACCCTGCGACAGCTGCAGCAGCAGAAGCAAGGACAGCAGACGAATGAGCAATGCCAGTTAGTGCTGGGTCACAGGCGCTGGCGGCAGCTTGCCAGGTGCACAGCACCATTGGATCATTCCCGTGCACTGCTTGCCCACTGTTGAGCTAGCATGCTGGCAGCAACCTTCAAGCTGCAGTGCGCCTCAGCTCTCGCCTGCAGCATACTGAACGCATTCCTCACAGCCAGGTCCTCCCAGTACACCAGCACCTGGCTGAACGGCCGAAGCACCTGGCTCAACCACGCCTGCTATTGTCAAGCACACACAACCCCAGTTCACGTCGCGATATGATGAATGCTTTCGACGTGCTTCTCGAGCGAACGTGCTCAGGATACTTCCATGCCTTCATCTATATGCAAACTCTCTGTGAACAACCAGCCCTCACCTGCAGCACACTGAAAGCGTTGCGCACCGCCAGGTCCTCCCAGTGCACCAGCACCTGCCGCCCAAAGCAGCCTTGCCTGTTCAGGCACGATTCAACATTTTGCAAACTGGCAACACACTTCAAGCTGCTTCCGACACCCCACTCCTCACCTGCAGCACACTGAACGCATTGCGCACTGCCAGGTCCTCCCAGTGCACCAGCACCTGGCTCAACCACGCTTGCTATTGTCAAGCACACGCAAGCAGCCCTCACCTGCAGCACGCTGAACGCGTTGCGCACCGCCAGGTCCTCCCAGTGCAGCAGCACCTGCCGCCCAAAGCGCCGCTGCAGGCCCTGAACCACCTCCAGCATCAGCGCCTGGTACGGCTGGCCACGCAGCCGCTGCTGCGGCTGGCCAATGTATAAGGGGTCTGCCAGCAGTGCGGCGTTGTTGGTGCCCACATCAACGGTAATGGGTAGCAGCCAGGAAGGTGCGGCCCCTGCTGCGCTGTACACCACACACTTGCCTGCAGCAGGCAACAAACGAATCAAACGAGGAACGCGTCACAATTGGGGGGTTCACTTCAGGTCGTGTGTGCGGTCACTCAGGGCCAACGTGTGTGCGGTCACTCAGGGCCAACGTGTGTGCGGTCACTCAGGGCCAACGTGTGTGTGGTCACTCAGGGCCAACGTGTGTGCGGTCACTCAGGGCCAACGTGTGTGCGGTCACTCAGGGCCAATCGTGTGTGCCGTCATTCAGGGCCAACGTGTGTGCGGTCACTCAGGGCCAAGCAAGCTTGCTAGTTGAGCGGCAGTCACATGGGTCTTTGACAGCTGCAGCAGACAAAACCTACCTGTGGGAATGCCCATGCCGTGTGCCCCCAGGTCCCCTAGGCCCAGAATCCGCTCGCCATCAGTCACCACAGCGATCCGCACCTGCAGCAGCAGCAGCAGCCAGCCAGCACATGGTTATGCTGCATGTCCTGCTCGTCAGACGGTACTATTGCATGCCTTTGAAAGGCAGGATGCTGTGTGACATCCGCCTGGAAGTGCAAGCCCAGCGTTGCAAACCCAGCAGTTCAAGCCCAGCAGCACTGGCAAAGCAGTACAAGCGCAGCAGTGCAAGCCCAGCAGGACAGCAGCCGTGCTCCCCTGCCCACCTCATCTGATGGCCAGTGCTGCAGCACCTGATCAACCTTGCCCCTGCACAGCAAGCGCACCACCACCAGCAGCAGCAGCAGCAGCGGCAGCGACAGCAGCAGTAACCTCAAAGGGCACCACTAGTCAGCTTGTTTGACTGCTTGCCATGTCTCTGTGACTGCAATGTTGACCTGACTCATACCGCCACACACACTGCTGCCAACAGCCCTTACCTGCCAGACAACCTAGCCCGCCCAGCAACCAGCTGTACCCCCCCCCCCGCCCCCTCGCACGGCCTTACCAACTGACGTATCACGGAAGGACATTGACAATGATACACAATTGCTGCCAACGCACCTGTCGGCGCTGGTGATGTACAGCCTGGTGGGTCGCGGCAGTAGGCTGTCCCAGGCCAGGCAGGCCTCACCGGCTGCCATGCCAAGTGGTGGGCTATTTACATCATGAAGCAGCCTACTGGCACGTGCACCATTCGCTGCTGGTGATGTACAGCCGAGCCAAGAGATAGATTGTAGCCACATACCATCTACCTCCACGTGAAATCAGCTTCGACCAGGCAAACTGCTGCACCAACGCACCTGTCGGCGCTGGTGATGTAGAGCCCTGTGGGCCGTGGCAGCAGGCGGCCCCAGGCCAGGCAGGCCGCCCCTATGGTGGGCGTGTACACCAGCGGCAGCAGCACCTCAAGGTCACCCTGCAGCAGCGCTGCGAATGCGGCTGAGTTGGTCTCCTTGAGCGTCACCAGCAGCCTGCGGCAGGCAGTACAATTGGCAGGCAGTACAATGTGTTTGTCAATATCAAGTATGAAGTGCATGTGTCACTAGCAGCCTGCGACAGGCAGTACAGTTGGCAGGCAGTACGGTGTGCTTGTATACAGGCAGGCAGTCTCATGGCAGTACATTCGATGTTGGTGGAATGATGCAGATGAAGCCTTTTTGTGCGAGATGTTGGGGCTTGCCGACGCAGGCTTAGTACAGGCCACCCTTCCGCTTGTGGCAAGCCAGCAGTGACAAGGTCAGTGGTGACTAGCCAGAGCAGCAGTAAGCACCAACAGCGGCAGGGCAGGGCCAGCTTACCTGTGCTTCTCCAGGTCGGTGCTGCAGCCATCAAGGGCGGCCTGTGCACGCAGCACTTCCACATCCAGGCCCACCTGCAATACAGAACAAAATATGATGATCTGGCTCTTGCCGTCTTCGCAACATGTTTTGACAAAAGAAGACTCGTTTAGACGTTGAGTACGGCAAGCGTTCATCCACGTCAGTGTTGCCAGTGTCAGCCTCCAGGCACAACTGCTGCATGCTAAAACAGCCGGCTTGCGTGGAGACGCAGCTGGTTACACTTGGATGCTGCAGCTTACAGCAACTGGAACAGCCGGTAAGAACCGGACGGAAGTGGTTTCTCGAGTAGCACACAGCACCTACCTGACGCGGAGGCACTAGCCCAGACATCTGCTGCTGCTGCCGCACAGATGCTGGCGTTGCACAGCCGCTGTTGATGGTTGGATCCCTCGCAGCAGCAGCACCCCGCGCGCTGCCATTGCAGGCCTCAGCATTGCTCAGGCTCTCGCTGCTGCTGCTGCCTGTGCTGCTGCTTTGCTGTTGTGCAGGGTCAGCTGTAGCTGCTGGTTGCTGTGCTGCTGCTGCTTCAGCTGCTGGGCTGGTGATGGTCATGGCGGCAGTGCCTAACATGCCTGCAGCAGCCATGACGGCAGCACAGCAAGCAGCTTCGCATTGTCAGGAACATGTTTACACAAGATCAACCAGCACCGTAGTGACACTGCAACGCGTGCTGCTGGTGCTGACACAAAGATGGACCGGCCAACTAGGCACATGCAGCACACAGCAGCAAGTGCTGCAGCTGCTGCTGCTGACGCGGTAAGTGACACCATCTCAATGGCTGTGAGGCGGCCGCGTGCATCACTCGCTGCAGTTTCACCTTGCAGGATGCCTCGCCGGTGGGTGGCTGGCAGATGTACCAGCTCTCCCTCAACACATGCAGTGGTTGCCTGCTGCTCATTGGCGCCCACAGAAGCGAGTCGTGACAATTCATGTTTCCTGAACGTGTTTCTGCTACCATCACGGTTCTGCCTCTTGTGGCTGAGCACTTTGGGAGTGTGCACTGCTGGCAGCAGCAGCATCTCTGCTGTGTGCTGCACACAGCCCTGAACAACGCTATGCCCCCTGTAACCCGAGTTTGTAAGCACTGAGTTGGCAAATAAATCAAGTCACACCGTTGCAGTGGTCGGGATGTATAGCCACACTCGAGAGTCCCAGACTTGACGTGTACACAGCTATCTGTAACACTCCAGCACTGTAGTAGGCGTGATCGGTGCGAGGAAACGTTTACAACACGCGGCAGGAATGAAGGCGCATATTCGCAAAGTTTTGCCAACTGGGTGTAACGCGTGTCACGGCCTTGTGCCTGCCAAGCATAGAACCCTAGTGCAGGACCACTGCTGTTGCTGTCTTCAGCAACGCGCATTCAACCAGACCTCCATGCTTACAATAGCCCTGGTCCGCAGCAGACAACAAGTTGTTCACCAGCAACCATAGTCTACTGTGAGGCTGCTGCAGCACACAATTGTGCAGGAGTGCGCGTAACACAAGGTGGTAATATGACGGTTGTAGGCATGGTGTCCGGCAGCCCAGCAGAGCACGAAAGAACACGATGTAGGTCTGACTTGAGTCCGCTTGTAGTTCGCACGCATGATGCTGAAGGACATATAAAGCCTGTCATGAGGCTCCTGCACGCATGAGCTGCTTGCTGATGCTGTCCAGCAGTGCCAGCAAGAACTGCTGCTGCTTCTCCTCAGGCACAGCTTCAAAAGACGGCACATGCACAAACAGTGAGTAGCATGGAGTGCCCTCACATGCATCAGCTTGCTGCTGCTGCTGTTGCTGACCTGCTTGTGAACTGCCTGCATCGCTGCTGCCTGCATCACTGCTATTGCCTGCTGCTGCTAAGCTGCCCTCTTCTTGCTTGTCAGCAGCTTCAGCAGCCATACAGCTGCTGCTACTGCTGCTGCCACTGCTGCCACCTGCTGCTGCATCTTGCTGGCTGCGGCTGAGTGTGTGGGTGAGCTGCAGGCTCTTGTGGTAGATGTAGTTGCACACAAACCTG
Organism: Tetradesmus obliquus; assembly: GCA_030272155.1. Classification (NCBI taxonomy): domain Eukaryota; kingdom Viridiplantae; phylum Chlorophyta; class Chlorophyceae; order Sphaeropleales; family Scenedesmaceae; genus Tetradesmus; species Tetradesmus obliquus. The sequence continues at coordinate 5,146,715 of CP126194.1, read as the reverse complement.
CGGCAGCATGGGCGGGACGAGATGGTGATGAGGAATGCTTAGTTCACACCACATGTGGTGCTTTGCTTGGTGTTGGTGATGTAAACAAGAGCTGATGCTGGTGTGCAAGTTGTCATCTGTTCGTCGCAAGTGTCCATGCCAGCTGAGTAGGCACATAGCCGCTCACAGCTGTTGCATCTTCTGAGCAGCCGCACCACCACTGTGTGTGCCGCGCACCTGCCGGCATCGCGCGACACGTGGCAGTCGAAGCCAGCGCCGTGAAGCTCCTGCGCCAGCTGCTGCACCGACAGCGCGGTGCTGCGCACGCTGCTGAGACCCAACCCCTGGCCCTGCTCTATCACCAGGCCGCTCGGCTGCCATCCAGCCTCGTCAGGGCACCTGCAGGCACATATACAGCAGTGCAGCACCTTGCTTTGGAAGCAGGCAAACTTGCAGGATTTTGGCGCAGAGAGCGCAACAGATGTCCTGGGTTGGGCTGCTGTTTTAGTCTGATGCCGCTGGCCGTTTGTCAACTTTCAGGAGGCAGCGTAGGCAGCACAGACCCGACTGACATGTGTAGCTACTTGCTGCTGCTGTGCCAGCAAACCGTACAGCAAGTGTATGTATGTTGTGATGCTGGCTTACACACTGTACAAGGTGGCGCACCTGAAGGTGGCATTGTTGAATGCTTGCAGCTCGAGGTTCAGGCAATTGCGCTGCAAACGCAGCAGCAGCAGCAACACAGCCAAAACGTGAAAGGCTGCACAGCTCTAGCCAAGCAAGCCAGGCTGAGGTGGGGAGAAGGCGCAGCAGTGTTTGCTGCCATGTGTTAGCTGCTGGTCAGGGGCTGACGCGTTCTTGCAAGGAGTTTGTTCATGCAGAGAAAACTGAGTGCTGCAAGAGTGCGCCAGCTGCTTGCACGTCCCAGCAGAGTGTTGGGTCTGCCAGCATGCAAGCATGTCGGAGAGAGCACGATGTGCCGAGGCTCCGCTGTCAAATAGAAAGTAGATATTGCCAGGCAGTGATGCTAGGGTACAAAAGTTGGTGCTGGCTGCCGTGCGTAGCTTTCACAGCCTTGCAACCGAAGCAACAATTGTCCAAACGTGTGTTCCTGCAACTGTTTCAAACCCCAGCACAGTTCATTGGAGCAGGCCCTGCCATGGTGCGACTGCTGTGGTCATGCATGTTGCCTATCAAAAGTATCATGATCTTGTTGCTGAGCAGAACTGATGCGTAGTTCCAGCAGGGTGCAGCACTGGTCTGCCGCTCACCTGGTTATCGACTCCCAGGTGCAGCAGCACCACCGGTTGCTTGCCAGCTGCGCTGCATGCAGCCTGCAGCAGTGCAGCCTGTTCTTCGAGGAACTTACAGACTGCTGTAGCTGACACCTCCAGCACGGTGCAGCTGAGAATTCTGTAGGCTTCTTGCTGCTCCTCTGCTGCTGATGCTGCTTCAGCATCTGTTGATGATGCATGCGTAGCAGTGGCCTGTGGGGTGATGGTGCTGCCACGAGCACGCTGCTTTTGGTCCAGCCATTCCACCAGGACCTGTGTAGGATTACGTTTGACGCCGTGAAACTCACCAAAGCCAGTCACCACGAAGTGCACAGCCATGCTGCTGTGAGTTGTGCAGCAATGCTTGGCAGCAGCTGGCTTGGATGGCAGTTTTCAGAGCGATAACTATGACTGATGAGCCAACGTTCGGTTATAAAGCATGGATGTGTCCTGGCTGAGGGCCTCGGTTGCATCTAACAGCACGTTTTGCTCAGTGAGTTGTCATGCAGCAAGTTTGAATGTATTGCCACGTAAACGTTTGATGCAAACTAATTGCAACCTGTTCAGTGTGGTCCGTGTTGCTCAATTGTTTCAGGGAAGAAGCACGTTGTTTGTAGTACCGGTTCCTTCCCACATTGACAGCAGAGCTCCACTTGACGAGCATCTATCTCGCAAACATGCAGCTCTACAGTACGATCAAACGCTATAGGCCTGCAGCACCTGCCAGGCAGCCTTTCCCAGCAGTTAAACTTCGTGCTTCACTCCATCGCGTACAGGCCGTGAGCCAGCCCAGCAACGCTGCCGAAGTGAGCTTGATTTTTGTGCTGGTTGCAGTTTTGCAGCAATGCTGCTTGATCGACGTTCCCAATGCGCATCCTCCCTCAGCACCGACACCTACTGTACACTGTCCTCATCCGACATTGTGCTCTGCCTCCACAGGTTGTGTCCTGGGCCAAGCAACAGTTCCTGCAAGAGGTCGGGAAGCCTGATGGTGCAATTGGCCTTGCTAAAACCTGCCTGGTCATGGCTCTGGAAGAGGAAGCAGTAGGGCAGCTGCACCTAGTGGGCCGGCAACCCCGGTGCGTGTTTCCTGGAGCATGTGCAGCTGTACCATAGTGAAAAATTGCAGAATCATATATGTGGACAACCCCTTGCTTTATTTGTGGGCATGTTTTCCTGTGCAATAGCTTAAGCTGCTGCACTGGACCTTTCAGCTAGATCTGCTTGGGCTGCGTATGTAAAAGACGGCTGCGCATGTATGCGGTAGGGCAGCCCTTGCAGCAGGCTGTTCATTAGTTTTTGCAAAGCCTGCGCCCAGCTCTGCACTCATAAATGCCAGTGCTACACTATGGCGGGGCTGTTGCCCCAACTGCTTGTTGCCTTTGGCTTCAATGTTTCTTTGTTTGCTGCACCTTCCACTTGCAGGACTGGCGCCACTGCTGCCACATGGAGCCTGCAGCGCCTGGATGCGTTAGCAGCTGATGTCATCGACGTGCTGCAGCAGGAGCACCCACAGACACTCATACCAGCCGACAGTGACAGCAGCAGCACCAAACCTGCTGCCGCACGCCCCCGCGTGCTTGGGAACAAGTTCCCTATGCAGGTGCTGGGAGCAGTCAACAGTGTGCTGTTTGGCCGGCAAGGCTATGCGGCATGCAACCGCTACGGCACCCCGAGCGACAGCCAGCTTGCTACTGTGCTAGAGAGCGGCCCTGGCAGCTGCGCAGCGCTGACTGTGCTGTACCTGGAGGTGAGGCTGTTACTGACATCATATACAGCTTGCAGCACAAGCATCGTGTACAGCCGGCGCAGTGCCCCTCTACCTATTGCAGTGTTGGCAGCTGCAGCAGCAGCATGTGGCTCTTCCACCAGGCACGCACAACCATCATGCACTGCCCAGCATCCAGAGCGAGGCATGGCATTTACATGCATATCCCTGCTGCTGCTGCTGCTGCTGCTGCAGGTGTGCAGCCGGCTGGACCTTCCGCTGGGCTTCAAGGTGCTTGAGGGCGGCCGCTATTGCCTGGCATGGCCCAGGGGCGAGGAGGGGCAGCAGCACCCGCTGACCGCTGCTGGTGAGGCCTGCGTGCTTGACGTGTATGGCAAAGGCGCACTGCTTACGGTCAAAGAGGTGAGCAGGACGTGCGGCTGCTGCTGCTGCTGCTGCGCAGGAGCATGGTGGTGCTGCCTCTAGTCAGGCTAATGTAGAGCGTGGTGTGTAACGTTATTAGCGGTTTGCAGCAGCATGTGCATTTGGGAATTGATGAGATATGCTGCTGCTGCTGCTGCTTCTGCTCCAGGCCACCGAGCTGTTTGCTGTCACCTCTGAGGAGCTCTTTGCCGGCAGCAGCCGCCGCGAGCTGCTGGCAGCGCTGCTGGCGGAGCAGCAGCACGCCTACTGGTGCGCAGCCATTGGCTGCAGCCCGCAGCCCGCCTTCATGACGCAGCTATCAGCAGCAAGCGCGGTGAAGCAGCATGTGCGGCAGCTGAATGGCTTGAGCATTGAGCGGGCCACAGCAGCTGCGGAGAAGCGTGCGGCGCTGCTGCCGGGGGACCTGCAGGTGCAGCTGGAGCTGGCGCTGCTGTGCTACTTCAGCGGCAGGTGAGGCTACATAAACATGTGAACTAAAGCTAGTCTGGCATCATCCATGATGAAAGGGCGGCGGCAGTGATATGTCATGTCAGGGTGATGCTGCTGCTATCAAGCCGTCAGAGCAGGTGGTTTGCTACTCACTGTTGTGGCAGCAATTTGAAGAACACATGTGATCGGGCTTGGCTATGTCGCCGACAGTAGTGCTGCCGCTGCTGCCGCTGCTGCTGCAGGTATGAGGATGCCTGGCTGGAGCTGGGCAGCTACCTGGAGGCAGTGCGCTGCGCAGCAGCCACCGACAGCGCAGCGCCAGCAGCAGCAGCAGCCCCAGCAGCCGTACCAGTGGCAGCTGGCGTGGCACCTGCAGCGCCCTCCGCTGCAGTGCAGCCGGCAGCAACTGCTACAGCCACTGCTGGCGCTGTCAGTGATGCGGATGAGGTTGTCACAAAGGGCATGGAGGCGTATGGTGGGCTGGTGGATGACGATGTGATGCTGCTGTTTGAGAAGCTGCAGCTGGAGCTCATGCTGGGCGGCGCTGATGTGGCGTGAAACGTTGCACAGAAGCTGGACACCTTGCTGCCCCCTTGGCGTGTGTAGTGTTGTGCCGCACACCCCGCGTCGCCTGGCAGCAGGGTGCGGGGGGCGCTTGCAGGTGGAGGGTGTTGCATTGACACGGATCCACCAGCCATGCACGCCATCGCACGCACAATGCTCTTGCAGTGGTGTTAAAGCAAGTACGAACTTGTGAGTTGTGTTGCACTTTTGTTGCTGAGGTCGGCATTGACTGATGGCGCATGTGCACTTTGCTGACCCGCAGTTGTAGCTGCTGGGTGTTGTTGCTTGTTGCTTGTTGCTTGCTGATGGTGTCAAGTACTGTACACCTGGGTTAGTGCAGGCTCTTGTCCTTGCTGTAGACCTGTTGATGTATTTGTGATGCATTGGCGCGTTGTTTGTCATGCTGTGTTCATTAAGCTGTGGCTATTGTAGGATAATACGATTTATGTGTGTCCTGTGTACAAAACATCACACGACAACACGTTTGATTGTCATTTGCAGGATGTTGTTCAGGAGAAACGAAGCACCATGCATTGCATATTGTGAACGTTGTTAAAGCGATTCAACTGGCTCGCCACTGTGGTGTGACAGCGCCGCCAGTGGTATGGCATTTGGAGTGCATGCATAGACGATGGAGTCTGTGCGCCAGAATAGATGTTGTGTGTGGGCGGTCCACCAGTAGTCCAGCTGTGCATAGAAGGCGCCTATATTCTGGTGTCCACAAGGCATGTGTTGATGTTCCCTGCACCGTGTGCCCAGTCAGCCTTGCACCGCCTGATCATTTCAGGCTGGACCAGGGTCTGCTGGTGGCGTGGTGATGGCTGGTACAACATTTGTGAAGTGGACAGTGCATGGGTTGCATGCCTTTGTAGAAGCTTGTTCAATTGTGCATCACTCGCACGCGCTCTCTAGGTGCAGCGCTGGGCATATCGCCGTGGTGTGCGGAGTTTCCTGCCATTTCTGTATGATGCAAGCAGTGATGGGCTTGCTTGCCAGTGGCTCTAAAGCAATAGGCTGTAACATTGTGCACAACTCAGCACCGCGCTGTTCTCAAGCTGACCAAGAGATGGACTTGTGATGGCTTTCAAACGTTTGGAATTACCACAATGGGGGCATCACCATATAGGCTTTACCATAGCATCAACACGGCAGCATTGGCTCAATCTGGCATGCAATCAGCCTTGCCAGGCAGCGCAACCGTCGGGCATGCTGTCGCAGCCAACTGCAGGCTCATTGATCACATTGCCGCGTACTCTGCCACCCGGCAGCAAACTACTGTTGTACCATACTGCGTCAATGTGTCACGAACCCACGAGCACCAATATAGTCAAAAGAATGTGCCGCACGCGCAGCCACTTGCAAGCCTGCAACCTACTGCAAGGCACAGCAGCCGCAGTAGAAATCACAACCACACCCGGCACTGCATCCGATGTTATCTAATCCTGCTACAGTAAGCTAAGCGCAGCAGCACTAGATGTTGCACATATACCACCCAGTTACTCTGCTTTATGGAGCTCGACTGCCAGCGGCTTCAGCATGTTGCGTATTGAGCGGCGTGCCACAGCACTCGGGCTCTTGCCCGGCCCCCTGGCTGCTCTGCTCTGCTGCTTTCCTGCAAGCTCCTGCATCAGCTGCTGCACCTCTGGATCCTGCACTGCTACCTGCTGCACAACACCCGCTGCTGCTCCATCTGAGCTGCTGTCTCCTGCACTGCTCCTGCTGCTGCTGCTGAGCTGCTGCTGTGCCTGCTGCTGCTGCTGCTGCTGCTGCTGCTGCTGCTGCTGCGCCTGCTGCAGTTGCCGCACCAAGATGCGCAGCTGCTGCCAGTCCTGGCCCTTGGCTTGCAGCAGGCCGTACACCTCATCAACAACCTCCTGCAAATTGAACAACAAGCGGCGCATGCGCAGCAACGCAACACAGAGAATCAGACACAAACATGGCCAGCTCTCCGGCCCCACCTGGTCACCCTCCAGCAGCCCCTCCATCCACTTGTCACATGTCCCATACGAAAACTATGCAACAAACGACAGCACCGCTGTTGCTCAGCTGAATTCAACTCAGGGCTACACACTTCGCTCAAAACACAGCTAGCGCCGGCTCACCTGGTCACCCTCCAGCAGCCCCTCCATCCACAGCTGCAGCTGCTGCTCCACGGCAGTATCCGTGAACGGCAGGTTGTTGCGCTGCGCAGCGCCCACAGCAGCGCTCAGCTTGTCCAGTGCAGCCTCGTCCAGCTCAGCACGCAGCAGCTTGGCCACCAGGCCTTCCTGGCGGCGACGGCCCTGCAGTTAACAATGATGCGTTGGAAATGTTTGACATTACATGACAATATGTAACGCAGCTGGGACATGCCTTTCATACACACCAACATTGTATCATAACATTACATGATGCACGAGTGTGAACTGCTGCGAAGTTGGCACCAAGCACATGTTGGCATGCATGTCAGGACAACCTGAAGCCAGACACCCGTGTCCCCAGTGGCTGCAATGCTGCATCAGTAGCTGAGGTGCTGCTGGCACAACTGCTGCTTGCCTGGTTTGTTGGGGGTATGTCCATGGCGATTTTGATCTGCTTGATGTGGTCGCTAGACAGTAGGTGTGACACGGCCTGCAGCTGCTTGCCACTGAAGCCACACAGCCCACGCACAAGCACACGCAACTCCTGCTCTGCAAGGTTTAAGTGAAGCAGAAGTGAATCGAGTCTTAGTATATTACAGAAATGAAAAGTTATTCGAGGGCTGCTGTATGAGCGGGCATTGTGTCAGCCTGGAGAAGGCACAGCAGACTCCAGGCTACTGCTGCTGCTGCTGCTGCTGGTGCCGCCGGTTGTGCTTTTGTAATGAGCCGCGCATACGAACAGCAATATAACTAGTAAGCTTACCTTGTCGCTTTTCTATTGACCTGTTTCGCCTGCCCTGCATAGGCTGCTTTACACGCTGGGACTCCGCAAAGTTGAATGAGCACTTCACGACCAGAGGCATGCGCGCTCGAAGCTGTCGGCCACGACAGCTACAACAATTCAAGTTTCGTTGTGCCAACATGGTGCTTTCTTCAGCAATGTACTGTGAGCTGGGAGTTGTGGTGACTGATGGGCCTGAAGCAGCTGAGCTCTATCAACAGGCACAGCAGTTGCAAATCCGCAATGTTCGGCTGATACAGTCAAGAGTAAGATTCAAGACATGTACAAATCAGCTGAAACATGATGCCATTGTCACCATTGCTGCTTTAGCACCACAGCTGACAACTGCATGCCAGAACCACGGGGGTTCTATGACTGTACCAGGCACAAGTTGTGTTGCACAACACAAGCCAGCCACAGCCATGGTGTCAGGCCTGTATGCAACGGAAGATATCCCCGGTACAGTTGGCCTTCTGCATGCTCAGACAATCTCCATCTCTGCTGGAGCTTGGATCACTGCATCGGCATTGCAGAGCACATGCCAAGTCCAGCTCCAGCATGCAGCAGTGCTACCCTATGACAGTAAGCACGCTGCTCCACTTGTACTGCCTGTCATGCTTCTACAGCATAGCTTGCTGCGAGTTCACCGCAAGCCGAACGCTCATGCTGTAAAAACGAGTTATCGCATCACATGCTCTCATTGGTCAGCATCGAATGTGGTACCGCTGTCCGCGCCCGCATCAGCTGAGCCAGCATCTCATTATACGGTGTAGCCACACCCGCTGCTGCCCCCTGCCGCACCACAAAGCCGTTCAGGAACTCAATCTCTGTCGGCCCCCGCCTCATCACATCCTGCAGCATGCTGTTGTAGTTCTGACTGTTCAGCTCCACTACATGCTTCACTCGCTCAAACAGCATATGCTCACTCCCTGGAAGCTCCTCCCCAAACACCGCCTTGCATTCTGCAATGACGTGATGCCACACAGCTTCCGCATAAGGATTGCCAGGCAAGCCGCCGTTGCGGCAGTGCAGCAGGCCGGACAGAGGGTTGCTGCAGCAGTTGATCAGCAGCTTCAGCAGCAGCTGCTGCTGCAGCTGCTCGGGCGTGCAGCTGGTGTCGGGCTGCAGCTGCTGCAGGCTGCCCAGCAGGGTCATCATCTCCTGGATACTTTGCTGCCGCCGCTGCTGCTGCTGCTGCTGCTGCTGCTGCTGCTGCTGCTGCTGCGGTGCAACTCTTCCTCCAGCTGCACCCTGATGCTGCTGCTTGTGGTTATGCTGATCCACTTCGCCTATGGTGGTGCTGGTGCTGGCGCTGCTGCTGCTGTCGCTGGCTTCACTGGCTGCTGCTGCTGCTGCCACCAGGTGTTGACAGGGCAGGCCTGCCACAAAGCTGCCTTGCCCGCAGTGCATCACACTGAAGTCCCCAGTGCGGTAGGCGCCTGCACAGCAGACCATGGTTTTAAAAAACATGCAGTGGGCAATCTGTCTGCGACATAGCATTGGCAATGCTTCACAGGCAGTTGCTGAGACTGCAAGTGGCTCCAGGCTGCAGCAGCGGAGCCGGTGTGACATCCTCCACATGGGGCTTAGCTGCAAAGCGCAAGTTGACAGTGCATGCAAGCAGGTGCCGCCTCTCACCGTGTGTGGTCATGCCCAGCAGAAAGGATGGCGCCGCTGCTGCTGCTTCGCCGCCAGGCGGGAACAGCGTCCTCACAGCATCCATGTACACTCCCAGCACGCCATTCGTCAGCAGCAGCACCACACTGTCATTTGTGAGCCGGTGCGTCACTGTTGCCAGGGCTGGCACAGCGTCGGTGGCTTTTGTGGTAACTAGCAGCCGCTTGATCGGCGGCCCCTGCTGCTGCTGTTGCTGCCGCTGCGCAAGCCCTGTGCTGCTGCTGCTGCTGCAGCCTGCAACCTCGCCTGCCACCTGGTAGCTGCTGCTAGCTGCAGAGGGTCGCTCTACAGTGACCTTGCCTCCAAGTGCTGCCAGCGCTGCTAGCTTTGCCTGGTTGCGCAGCAGCAGCGTACAGGGGATACCCCTTGATACCAGGGCCTCGCCAAACACAAGGCCGATGCTGCCAGCGCCCAAAATGTGCACGCCTCCTGCTGCTGCCATGCTGGCGACACTCGTTGTTGGCGCTGACGCAGCTTTTGCTGTGGTCTTAAGAGTTCCCGAACAGCGACCAGTGAAGCTGGCTCGCTGCAGATGAGATCCTGATGCTCTGCAGCAGTAGCGGTGGGTGTGGCAAGCAGCAGCACCAGGCTGCTGGATGCTGCAAGGGGAATAGATGACCAAGCCTTGAATCCGTACAAGTGCGTTTGCAGGGTGTCTGACAAGCAGAGGGTGCTGCTTTACTCTCAAGACGACTGCGCCATTGGCGACTTGAACTCCTACAATGCAGCACCTCCAGTCAAGAACCCCAACACAGTGACAATTGCCTTGACAGCTTACCAGCCGGGTCAACACGCACTCTTGTCGCTGGTTCGCTGCTCTTCAAAACCACAAAAGCAAACGAGTTACTGATGCACAAGCCCTGACTGTCAAGAAACTGTTGCACCGCGAACAAGCCTCTCACCCGAATTCAAGCGGTGATCATCATGCAGCTGCATGGTAAAACATATGTACATCATGCTAGTGGTTATTTCGGGACACGCAAAGTCGCTGTGCGCCGAGTGCTGAGCTCTTCAAGGCAACCTACGACGACCAGTTCCCTGCTACAACAGCACACTGCAAACTGCAACAGTCCTAGTCGCAGAGCAGCACAGAAGGCGCTGGGACAGAAACACAAATTTCAGATAACATCTGCCTCAGCAGCTGAGGCCAATGTGTCTCTGCAGCAAGATCTGCTGGGTGAGAAACACCTGCTGATGCAGCGCGGTGATACAAATAGGCTGCGTCATCTTGCAACATCCTTGCTGCGAGCGCACAGCACAAGCCAGTGCGATAGAACACTACATGGTGGTTATCTTCTGCGGGCATACATAATCCTGCACTTCAGTGGCAGCCGTTGCCCTGGTTACACAGCTCTGCTGCAATTGCACAAGCATGCATGTCTATGTGTGCTGCCCTGCCAGGCCACAAATCACCTCCCCACAGCAATGCCCCTATGCATCAGCTGCATATTGGCACTGCTCAAACATTTGGCCCTGTGACTACCTTTCCTGCAGAGTACATCTGTGGGGGGCCGCTGCTAGAGGCTGCAGGCATCACAGCGCAGCAGGTGCAGCATGACGCAGCGACTTGGGAAAAGCTGGGAAGGCAGCTGGCCCTGCAGCTGGGCTTTGACCATGACAGCATGGTCGATGTGCAGAGGTGAGGGGTCATCACTGTTCTGTGATGTCTTCACCTTGTTTTGTGCGGTGTATGTGGTGCAGTTGAGAGTGCTGGTAGACCCAGCAAGGCTGCGCAGGAGGCAGCGTGGAGAACTGTGCAGGAATAGGCCGTGCTGCTGACGATGTATTACAGCAGCTGGCTTCAATGCAAACAGCATGGATGCCGACAGGTTGGCTAGCTGGTATCAATCAGTTTCTATGTCTCAGTAGTGTGGCTGCAGCGAGCGTCACCCGCAGCCTGCAAGGCAGGAAGCAGCTGCAAGGCGCGGCCAACAGCAGTAAGCTGATGCAGCTGGCACCTGCATCTACCAAATGGACATTGCGCTGACAACAGCTGCTGCTCTTACTGCTGCTGCTGCTGCTCCTCCTGTACCCTGCAGGCTGCGCGTGTACCGCTACTACCTGCCGGTGTTCTTCTGGGTGCAGCAGCAGCTGACGCAGCACAAGCAGAAGTTCCAGGACAAGGACACGCCGCCCCTGGTGGTGAGCTGTGCGCAGGAACCATATGCACACGAGCAGTGCATATGCGTGAAGCAGGCGCAGCTGCACATCCAGTGCACCCAGGCTGCCAGGGAACTGGCAACAATTGCTACGCATATGTACAGCGAAGGTCATGTGCTCGCGACACCTGCATATTATGACATACCCTTCAGCATGTTCAATCCCATCAGATGTACTGCTTCTTCTGCTGATTGCTGCTGCTGCTGCTGCTGCTGCTGCTGCTGCTGGTGCTGCAGCTGGGCATCAGTGCCCCTCAGGGCTGTGGCAATTCCACCCTAGTGGAGCAGCTGGAGGCACTCTTCCTGCATGCTGCAGTGTGTTGGATTCATCACCCCAATCTGCTGCTGCTGCTGCTGCTGCTGCTGCTGCTGCTGCTGCTGCTGCTGCTGCAGCTGGGCATCAGCGCCCTTCAGGGCAGTGGCAAGTCCACTAGAGCAGCTTGAGGCGCTCTTCACCTGCATGTTACAGTGTGTTGGATTTATCACCCCAAGCTGCTGCTGTTGCTGCTGCTGCTGCAGCTGGGCATCAGCGCCCCTCAGGGCTGCGGCAAGTCCACCCTGGTGGAGCAGCTGGAGGCGCTCTTCACGTGCATGTGACAGTGTGCTGGATTCATCACTCCAAGTTGCTGCTGCTGCTGCTGTTGCTGCTGCTGCTGCTGCTGCAGCTGGGCATCAGTGCCCCCCAAGGCTGTGGCAAGTCCACCCTAGTGGAGCAGCTGGAGGCGCTCTTCACCTGGCTGGGCACAGCAGCAGCAGGCGTGTCCATTGATGACTTCTACCTCACCAATGCAGGCCAGACTGCACTGGCGGCAGCGCAGCCAGACAACCGGCTGCTGGCGCTGCGTGGCAATGCAGGGAGTCATGACTTGGAGCTGGGGGCTGCGACGTTGAAGCAGCTCAAGGGGCTCACTGGCAAGGGCCAGACTGCAGCAGTGCCCAGGTGAGGGTGAGGGTTGGGGGTACGCGTGAAGGATAGTGCTGCTGGTAGTGCAATGCTATCATACTGCGGTCTCAATTGCAGTGCAGCGGCCACGTCAGGGTGAGGTTTGGTGGGCGTAAGGGTGATGCTGCTGGTAGTGCTGCTACTCCTAGTCAGTGTGGTTGCAGGTGCAGTTGCAGGTGATGACTTGTGCCCGCCAGGAGTAATGCGGTTTGGTTCAGTTTGTGGCAGCGGAAGTGGGGCTGGCCAGCTACAACTGGCGGGGCTTGCATTGCAGCTTGCACTAAGTGCACGCAGATCACACACCCGCTGCAGGCCTGCCAGTGGTTTGCACCACCTGTAACACACAGCCACCTGCTCATCCGCATTCTGCTGCCGCCGTGCGCGTGTTCATCTGTGCTCTAACTGACTGCAGGTACGACAAATCTGCATTCCAGGGCCGCGGCGACCGCGCAGACCCCTCCACATGGCCAGTTGTCAGCGGCCCCCTTGAGCTGGTCTTCTTTGAGGGCTGGATGAGCGGCTTCAGGCCTGTGGGCGAGGCTGCTGCTGCTGCTGTGGAGGCATCACTGGTGGAGGTGGATAAGCAGCTGGCTGCATATGAGGCTGCCTGGGACAGTGCGGTGGACGCGTGGCTGGTCATCCGCATTGGGGACCCCCAGGTGAGAGAGTGTGGCAGTGGCTTGGCTGTTGACATGGCTTGTGCTTCAGTGCAGCTGCCAGCCGATGCAAGTTGGTAGGCCATTTTCTTGATTGATGGTCTTGCGCATGCTGCCTTCAACTTGCGCATGCTTTTTTGCTCTGGGACTTCACCAACACAAGCCTGGCTTCCCACTGCTGCCACTGCCTCTGAATTGCTGCTGCTGCTGCTGCTGCTGCTGCTGCTGCTGCAGTGGGTGTTTGGCTGGCGGCTGCAGGCGGAGCAGCGCATGCGGGCAGCAGGCAAGCCAGGCATGACTGATGAGCAGATCGCCGACTTTGTGTCGCGCTACATGCCTGCTTACAAGGCCTACCTGCCTGGCCTGTATGCAGCAGGGCCCACCACGGCTAAGGCAGGCCACACGCTGATTATCGAGGTGGACCAGAGCAGGTCGCCAGTGCCTCAGCAGCCCAAGCCGCTGCCGCTGCAGTGACTGGAGCGATTGTTGGGTGTGGCTTGTGGCGATTTGGTCAGTTTGTGTTTGGCAAGGCGCGCTGGGGGTTTGTGGTGGCTGAGTGAACAGCCTGCAGCATGAAGCAAGCCTGGTCTTGGGCAACGCATTGGTGCAGCAGCCTGCTGAGGAGCTTATCACTAGGCACGCGTGTAGTGCGCACCAGCATGCTGGCACCACTGCCAAGGTAACATGAATTGCCAAGGTGGGGACTAGCACTGGCATTACTGCCTTGAGCTGGGCAGCATTAGTAGCAGGATATGCTTTAGCGATTGGAATGCGGGCGACTTGTCGATTGAGTGACCCAAACTTGAAGGCGCCATTTTGCCTCCTCCCGCTTTGAAGGCGCCAAGTTCGCTCATCGGCCGCTACCAGCGACCAAGAAGCTGCATATGCAGCAATAGCAGTGCAATATTGAACTTGAACATCAATTTATAAAGAATGGTTTCCACAGCCTCGGTTGCATGCCGCCCCATTACACTGCTGCCGACAGCATCGCGGTGTGGCTTCGCGCAGCTGCCTACGAGGGTGCACTGCAGCGTGGGCTCATGTTTGTTTGATCTTTCATGGCTTTGCAGTCACTAGGGGCTCATACATCGCACGTTGTACGCTTCAAGTATCCACTGCCATCGCTTGGACGACATGCGTACGCCAGTAGCCGTAGCACTTCTTGGTGAGGTTGTTGAATTTTCAGTTGACCATCTCTGCAGGACGAATGAGTTGTGGCGCACGTTGCTGCAGGATGTGTTGGGGCATGCAGCAGCATGGCACAGCAGCAGCTCACCGCTGCTGCAGCAGCGAAAGGAGCAGCGCAGCTGTCCTAAACGCAGCCACATCAAGCGCACCAAAACTGTTGTTTGATGCTCTGCACCGCCTTCCGCTCATCCAATGTGGCTGCTGTAATCCTGTTGCCTGTGCAGTGTGGACGGCACAGGTGCTGTTCTTCTACAGTGCCCATGCGCAGTTTGCGCAGCAGGTGCTGGATGCAGGCCTGTATGACAGACCTGATCAGCCCTTCAACAGCACAGCAGCAGCAGCAGCAGCAGGAGGAGGAACAAGTACAGCAGCAGCACAGCCACAGTTCTGGCAGCCAGGTGTCAGGCTTGCCAGCTGCGCAGCAACACAAGTGTTACTAACAGACCAAGGCATACCATCCAACTATGCAGAACTCAGTCCTGCGGAGCAAGCTACCCATCCCTCTATTGCAGCCATCATACAGCTGGCCTACACGTCATGGGGTGACAAGGTTCAGGAGCAGCTGGGTGGCTGCTTGAGTGGCTTGGGAATTGATGTGGGCAGCATACAGACAATCAATGTGAAGGTTCAGCCGTATGGAGGGACGATGACGGCGCTGGTGATGCGGGCTGGCAGCAAAGGGGTGTTTGTGGCTTTCAGGGTGAGCAGTGTGTGGCTGGCCTGGCAGCTATTGCTGCCGACAGCGGCAGGTGCCCGATCTCAGAAGCAGTAGCGCTGCGTCTGCTGTTGTAGGGATGTGGTTGGCAATTGTTTGTGTTCTGCTCTCAACACATGTGTTGCTGTACACGACCCCTCTGCATGGTTCTCTGTTTGCTATGAGTGGAATGGCCAGGCGCATAACTAGGCAGTTCTCCTGACACGGTTTGTGCACTAGGCAAGCTCTGCTGGTCCAGCAAACCCACAGAGCCTGTCCCACAGCAGCAACGCAGCACAACCAACCGCTGCCCTCCATGCTGCCACATCTGCTGCAGGGCACTGACTTTGAGGATCCGGGCGACGTTCTTATCGACGCCGACTGCGCGCACACGCGCAACGTGCGCAACTTGTTTACGGCCAGCGGCAGGGGCGATGTGCGGCTGCACGGCGGCTTCTTTGCGGCGTGGCAGGCGATGGAGCGGGAGGTGACGGCTGCAATCAACAGGCAGCTAGTCAGGGTGAGCTTGATGATGATTATATCTTGCATGCCTTGAATGAGACAGATGTGGCTGTGCAGTTAGCTGTACACATATGGACGTCTGTTGGTGTTTGTTTTGAGTGTACATGGTGCCGATAGTTGCGTTTGCATCGCAGCTGACGGCTGTTATTCTGCGTCAGCAGCCGAGCAGCCTTGCGTGGTGTTGTGGCATGCGATGCTGGCAGTGAACATGAGCAGTTTGAACTGAACCCAATCATCCACAAAATCCCTTGTATTATCACACTGTTGCTGCCCCAGGTCGATGCAAACAAACGAGTTTACTTCATAGGCCACAGCCTCGGCGGCGCACTGGCAGCAATCTGTGCGCTGCGCTCACAATTCCGCTGGCAGACCGCCGGCTCCCCAAACCAAGTGGCAGGCGTCTGGCTCTTCGGCTGCCCACGCATTGGCAATGCCGGATGGCAGGCACTATACAACAGCCAGCTGCTGACAAGGACCTTGCGCATGAGCAACTATGCCGACTTTGCAGCGCGGCTGCCGCTGCCAGTACAGGTCTGCCCCACCAACCTCACCGCAACATTCAGCTTCTACCACATAGGCAGGTCTTTGGTGCTGTGCCCAAACCCTACCACGGGCCTGGTGGATGGGGTTTTGGAGCCCAGGGGTTCAGAGAGGCTGGACTGCGGCGTCCTCAGCGATGTGCCGGATCTTACAATTAGGACGCACTGGCTGGGGTCGTATTTTGATGCTTGGAGGAGGCATTATGTGCAAGCTACTGGGTTGAGTTTGGCAAATGATGTGCGGCTGCAGAGTGTGATGTGTGAGGCGTGCAGCTTGTCATTCCTGAGCCTTGCAAAGCAGCTGAATGTGCCGGCGCGTGCGGGCGGGCCGGTGACGTGTGCGGTGCATGCCAACTGCAACAACAGGAGGGCCTGGGATGCTGCTGCACTGGTAGGCAGCACATACACGAAGAGTTACAACCCACTGTCACTCTGCATGACGTACATCTGCGGCTAATCATTGTGGACTGTTGCTGTACGCTGGACAGCACACAGCGTTGCAGTCCACATGGCATGGACAGTGGGGAGGATGCTTTTCTTGTGTTGTCTGCATGTACTTGTGCTGGTGATCGCGCGTGTCATGTGTGTGCATTTCACAGCACATCATATGCTGTGCTCGTGCCGGTGTGTGTGGGCATGATGTCCACCTGACTAGGTATATGTGACCATCCCATGCTGTCAAAGCTGCAACCCTGCAGGCTGCAGCACCACAGGGTGAATGCGACGTTTGATTGCGTTGCTGCGCAAATTCCGTAATATCATGGCGTCTGCAACCTTTATTACAAACACCAATGCTGTCAAAAGAGTTCAACATGCAACTTGCTGCTCAAGGTAGTAGGGCATCATGTCATAACACAGATGTCAGCTGCAACTCCACTGCAAAAGGTGCATGTTGCAGCACCAGGGTGATAGCTGAGTGTGGTGTCTCTTGTCTGAGCAGCTTGAGCCTGCAGCCTGATGCGGCAGGCTGATATGAATGCAAAATGGCTTGCTGGCTTGGTAATGATGTCCAATCCGTGTACAAACTTGAGCTATCCATTATCTAGGTGTGTGCGACACATGTTTGGATGCAGCTGAATCCCTGTCTGACAGGAAGATCAGAAAACATGCATGTCAAGGCAGGCTCGACAGGTCATGCACATGCCACGCAACCATTGCAGCTGTGACTACTGGGATGCGGCAATGCCATGCAGCATGCGCAACCGCGCGCATTTGCTGGTTTAAACACTATTAGGAAACTTGCAACAATAACCGAACAATTGTCCTCAGACAACGGTATCTCAACAGCCGCCAACCATGCAGAGCTGAGGCTGCCGCCATCTAGCACTTGCACCTCACACACAAACAGGCATACTTGTCGGCTGCTGAGCCACATAATGAGCTGCCCCTCCTACTTCTTCTTGCCCACACATACAGTCCTGCCTTCTGCATCTTTGCGGCAGGAAGGTTTAGTGGCGCAGTAGATGCTTGTAAAGGCAGTCTTGTCATTGTGGATAGCGCCTTCGCCAGCAAAGCAGGGCACCTTGCTGGAAGTCACATCGCCTTTGCAGAAATCGAAGTCGTACGCTGCGCTGTTGGCATGCCTGTTGCCCTTGGACTCTGCGGGAGCAGGTCAGCAAGAAAACGGTGGTGGGTATTGCTCCAGATGCTGGGAAAGGAGGTCTGCTGGCGCAGAAGTGGTGCTGTGAAGAGTCCACCAACAAGCGCAAGCAGCTGCAGCTGTTCGCTGGGCTGCAACTAACCATCAGCACTCATAAGATGGCATGCTTACAAAGATTAATTGCCACTGGTCGCATCAGTCACAGCATTCATGAGGTGTGTTGTAATGCTACAAACGTGCCTAGTAACGCCACCCACCCTGGATTAGGTCCCATGCCAGCATTGCTGCAGCATCGCCGTGCAACCAAGCACCGCCAGGCTGCTTCAGCGAGCTGCAGACAGGCACTTCTAGGCCATTGAACAGCACCCTGCAAAGTGCAGTGTGGCAGGACACAAAGGTCATCACACCTGCAGGAGAAGACTTGAACAGAGCATTGGACTTTTTGCGGGTGTGTAGAATATGAGCCCATGCTGAGCTGAGCTAGGCTGGGTGCTAACAGAAACCTGTGCTGCAACACACAGAACTGCGGCGATTGCTGAACTTGCACTGCGAGCTGCACTTGCTGCCAACATCACCATGCTTGCTGGCTGCCTGCCGCCACACAGCAGAGGGCACCACGCGGGCTCACAGCTGCCAGGCTAGCACCGCTCATGCATGCATGCAGGGTATGCTTTGACTGACCTGGGTTGGCCATCAATTACAGCTGCTTGTAGCCGCCGCCGCCCGCGCAGGTGCTGCAATGATGCTGATGCACCTTGGATGCTGCGGCACGCAGAATAGACGGCACACTTAAAAACCCATGTCACTATAGGATCGGCCAGCTGATACGTCAATTGAACATGAGGACTGCGGTTATTCAAGCCAGCAGCACTCTACGACTAAAAGTGTTGGTTATTGCAGCATGACCTGGCTTGCTGTACTGCTGCTTTGCTGCTGAGTAGGCGCTCTGGCAGGGCGTTCCTGCGCACCACCTGATTCTGCTACTGCTCTGCCGCACCTGCTTACGCAAAAGCATAGCAGCAGCGTGATGCAGACAGCTCGGACCGCTCCACCGTCCATTCTTTGGGGCAGGCTTCCGTGCTGCTTCCGTTTCCGATTAATGCCTGGTGCTGTCGGCTGCTTTAACCCTGCAGCTGTTGTACGTAATGAAATGTTTTCTTATGTGCAGGGAGTGTCGAGTCCGACGCGCGGCAGCAAGATTCAAGCACAGGTGTGAGGAGAACACCGAATCGCCGATTTGTACGGTGAGCTTGCTTGACTGTAAGGCAGTGAGTTGAATGAATGTAGCTCGTATCGTGAAGAAGGCTGGTGATACAACTGTGCTGTGCCGAGACATCTCGAACATGACCTTCCGCTGTCATTGAGTACCTTCCTGGCAGCTGCTGTGCTGACTGCACCACAGCACTGCTCAGCACTAGCAGAAGGCAGCTGCAACGATTCACCACCAACCGCGTCGATCACGAGTCAGCCACTTTGGTCCATTTGCATGCCTCAAAACGCCAGCATCACTTACAGCCACGAGCAGGCGCCTTCAGAGTACAGGTGGTTACAGTCACACCCGCGCCTTGACAAGCGCAGGGAGCACAGCACACATCTCAGTGACTTGTCGGGGCTGGTGCTGCAGCCTTACTACCAGCCACAACACAGGAATCACGATGCAGAATGGCTGAGCCTGGCGAGTGCACTGCAAAGCAGCCCAAAACAACGCTTTTCACCATGTGTCACATGCCATATGACATGACACACTGGACATATCAAAATGCTTGCATTGGCATGTAAACACAGTTTGCAATGTTATATGGACATAGCGCCACGCGTGTTTGTCACAAGCCAATGCGGCAAGGGGGAAAGACACAACAAGCATGCGCCACGTTGCTGCTACAAAAAGGGATACTGTCGCGCCCCATTAGGGTGTTGACCGATTGTATCTGGTGTGTGCATCTCATTGTTGTGGCTATCATTGCAGTCCTGGCACATGCCCCATCTGCACGTGTTTCAGGGTATGATATGACGTGTACTGCTGAGCTGGACAGTGAATCCAAGCCGGGTACATAGTCGAGAGCGGCATCGATTGCGATGTCTTCAGTTTCGCCCACGTTGTGCATTGAGCATATCTGCACATCGGGTAACAAGCCGAGCATCAGCCGAGCAGGCTCACTGTTGCGATCATGTAGACCAGGCTGCATGGTTGGGCGCAGATCTGAGACCACCGTAATTTCCAGTGATGCAGATAGTCAGCGAGTAGCTGCCAGCATGCGGCATCATGAAGATGTCGAGTAAGCAGCGAACTCTACCTTTCCACTGTCGGGCAGCCATTAGGCGCAGCAAGCCGTAGCGCCGCAGCCGACTCACTAAACTGAAGACCATACTGGTTTAGATCTGAGGGGCCAAAGGAGCTTTCATGGCGTCTCGGCAGCAGTAGGCTCATCCAAGGTGACAGCACCACTCTGGAGGGAACAGCCAAGCATCGGCAACCCCAGCAGGGCATATCAGCGCCCTGGGCAACGTTTGTAGGCTTATTATAGTCCAAACATGTGCCGTGGAGCTGCAGAAGTGTGCCTTTTCGCCACCCTCAGATGCACCTGGATGCAGTGAACATGCAGTGTGCAGCCAGTCAGCAGCAGGGCTGTTGAGCGCAGCAGTGGAAGGTAGTATCTGGCTACTGCATCTAAAGTTTTGAGAGCAACTTCACAGCAAAAACTCTCTGATGGCCTGGTACTCCATCATCAAGTTTGTTTGTGTGGCTTTTGGGCTGAGTGCACAGCATTGTGGCATAGCTGGCTGGCAGTGACTGGTTGAGCAGTTGCAGCGGCATCTTACTTGTCGTACACGAGATGAGTGCGGCCACTCAGGCAGCAGGCATAGCGGCCCCAAACAGAGTGACAGCAGCCCCAAGCAAGCGGCCAGCCCCAAGCAAGCGGGCATAGCGCGGCTCTATAGCGAGGTGTCAGCAGCCACCTGAGTTCTGGTGACAGCAGTTCGTTGCGATTTGTGGATGGTTAGTCTGCATAACCAACCTGCACATTGTTGCAGCAGGTGAAACCGCTTTGTTGGCATGAGGTTCAGTTGCCAGCATGAGCATTCTAGCACAATCCACGGCTGCAGCACACCACATACACTTGCCTGGCAGTTGTCGCAGGCTAGTGTATGGGGGGGGTCTAGTGTGCCTTGACAGAGCTGATTAATTTGAGCTCTTGTGTGCGAGCAGCACACATTGCAGTGAATTGCAGCCAATAGTATTGCATGACATGCACCACCGATCTTATAGTACGGCGATCTCATATGTCACGTCAGCTGTCGCGCCCCATTAGGGTGTTGACCGATTGTATCTGGTGTGTGCATCTCATTGTTGTGGCTATCATTGCAGTCCTGGCACATGCCCCATCTGCACGTGTTTCAGGGTATGATATGACGTGTACTGCTGAGCTGGACAGTGAATCCAAGCCGGGTACATAGTCGAGAGCGGCATCGATTGCGATGTCTTCAGTTTCGCCCACGTTGTGCATTGAGCATATCTGCACATCGGGTAACAAGCCGAGCAGGCTCACTGTTGCGATCATGTAGACCAGGCTGCATGGTTGGGCGCAGATCTGAGACCACCGTAATTTCCAGTGATGCAGATAGTCAGCGAGTAGCTGCCAGCATGCGGCATCATGAAGATGTCGAGTAAGCAGCGAACTCTACCTTTCCACTGTCGGGCAGCCATTAGGCGCAGCAAGCCGTAGCGCCGCAGCCGACTCACTTAGTGTGCCTTGACAGAGCTGATTAATTTGAGCTCTTGTGTGCGAGCAGCACACATTGCAGTGAATTGCAGCCAATAGTATTGCATGACATGCACCACCGATCTTATAGTACGGCGATCTCATATGTCACGTCAATACCTGGTTCTGAAGGCATCAGACAGCGAGCAAGCTCACCCGGTGGCAGGGGCCCTGCCAAGCCTGCGGCTCAGCCTGAGCTGGCAGCTGTCAGCTGCCTGCAGCCAGCCTAAAAGTCAACGCCGAGTTGACCAGGCGCCGACTACGCCGCCTCTGCTGCTGCTGCCGCTGCCGCTGCCAGCTTCTTCATCAGGATCTTGTTCATCAGCCCGGGGTTGACCCTGCCTGCGCTCTCCTTCATGACCTGGCCAGTGAAGAAGCCTGCCAGCTTTGTCTTGCCTGAGCAGTACTGCGCCAGCTGGTTGGGGTTGGCAGCAAGCACGGCATCAACCATCGCCTCCACGGCAGACTCGTCTGCGGCAGGTGCAGCAAAAGCAGAGGCAGCAGGAAACACACAAAAACTGTCAGCTGCATGAGGTGCCACCAAGCACGAGTAGTGCCCTAAACTATGCTTCCGCCATATAATAGCAGCAGCAAGAAAGCGCACCCAGCCAGCCAGGGGCAGCGCCCACCTGAGACCTGCACCAGCTCATCCATGCAATTCATACACATCACACGCTGCCTTTGAGCCCAGCGGCCAAGCACAAGGCCCCTGGCAACCAGCACAACACAAAGCCCCGCCCTGCACAATTGCTGGCACCTGAAACAGCCAGGACCCACCTGAGATCTGGACCAGCCCTTCCTTCTCCACGAAGGCCTTCACGCCTGCATTGCCCTCGCCATCCAGCAGCCGCGGCAGCACATCTTTCGCAATCTTGCCGCTGATGGTGCCGCCCTCGATCAAGCTGATCATCTCCGCCAGCGCGCCCGGCGTGATGGCCAGGCCGTCCATGCCCATCTTGCGCTCCTGCGCGCCAACACACAACAATTGGGATGTCAAATGATGTACAATTGGTTGTTGAGCTTGTAGCGACTTGTCTGGCCATGCATGTGCTTCCTGGGCATGTCAGTGTGGTTCCGGAGCTTTGCTGCTTGGGGTGAATCACACGCAGACGTCGAAGCACAATGCACGTCGAAGAACAGGCATGCCGCTGCACATGGATGCAGCCGCCGCACTCCCGCCCCACCTTGCATGCTGCCATAATGTCACCCATGATCCAGTTTGCTGCTGCCTTGGCCGGCGCGCCTGCCGCCATTGCCACATCGAAGAAGTCTGCTGTGGCCAGCTCATCAGCCAGGATGAGCACGTCAGCCTTGGGCAAGCCCAGCGACAGGTAGCGCTGACGCTTTGCAATAGGCAGCTCAGCCATGGACTCCTGCGTACATTGGGTCAGGTGCAGTGTGACAGGAATCAGCGAATCAAATGAATGCGTGTTGTCGTGCAATTGGGTGACATGAGGCAGCTCAGCCATGGACGCCCGCACAAATTTGTTGACGTGCAGCATGTGGAAGACACACAGTCAGCCGTCAAGGGAAGTGGAGAGTGCTGTTGGGGAGCTCAGATCATGCAGTGGAGGACAGTGCTGTGCAGGCCCAGCGACAGGTAGCGCTGGCGCTTCGCCACAGGCAGCTCAGCCATGGACGCCTGCACGAGTTGCATGAGATGCAGGGCGAGATGATGATCCTCGGTTAGTACCATAGATAGAATGTCAGAGCGCAAGCGGCTCGAGGTCCCGCGCCTGTTAGACACTAGCAGCTGCAATCTCTGATTGCAAACCCCTAACCAAGTCAGGCCAGCATCGTAGCATGCGCAGCTGCGTCGGCCCGCTGAGCTGGCCAGAGCTCTGCCGTGCTGTGCTGTGCTGTGATGAGCTGTGCTGCGTTTGTGCTGCATCATGCTGTGCTGTGCTGTGCTCTGCCGTGCCGTGCTGTGCTGTGCTGTGCTGTGCTGTGCCACCCCCGCACCTTGACCTGCTCTATCTGCTGCTCCGTGATCTCCAGGTCTGGCAGGTCGGGCTCAGGGAAGTACCTGGCAGCAGCAACAGCAGCAGGGGGCAGAGGCACGAGCACGATTACGAACAACAGAAGGGTATGGTAACAAGGAATAACAGTGCCAACTAGAACCAGGCTGCACGCAGCACAGCGCACCAGCTGCAGCTTGCCCCTCAGATTTAACAAGGCTGCACCGTGAGAACAGAAGCGTGCACGCCTGATGGTTGGAGGTTCACAGTGCAGTGCAATGCCCAGAGACAGCAGTAGCAGCGTAAGCGGCGATGGCAGCAGCAACCCCACCTGTAGTCAGCCAGCCCCTCTTTGGTGCGCATGCTGCTGGTCTCCTGCCGGCCCTCATCCCACAGCCGCGTCTCCTGCACCACCTCACCCCCACGCCCAGCCTGCAGCAGCGACACCTGCACAGCGGCAGCAGCAGCCAGGCAGACTCGCTGAGAATTGCAAAGGATATGACAGCTGACAATGCTCGTAGCGGAGTAAGATGGTCATAGGCGTGGCAGGTACATGTGCATGTCGGCGTGTTGTTACACAGCTGCTACCCAGCTTTCTTCTAGTTGTCTAGTGAGTAAGTGACTGTAGAGCGGCACCAGCTGCAGCCGTCCCGCCCTACACAGCAGCGGCATACGGCACCTTCGTGGCTCGAAACCCTGTCAACGCAGCCATTATGCTGTGGTGCAGTGCTCAAACAACCACTGCATCCATGACAGCAGGCAGGCCGAGGAATGCTGCAGCACCTGCATCTGCTGTCGCTCCTATTGCCCACTTTCCTGCCACGCACCCTTTCAGTCACTTTCAAAAGCTACATGTAACGTACGCCTCCCCTCAATGCAATCCTGTATAGCCTTTGCCTCCCGCACTGCCTACCTGGCGCTCGATCTCGAACTCGATCGCCTTCTGCATGTTGCTGAAGCTGTTCATGTTCTTCACCTCCACCTTGGTGCCAAACTGCTCCTGCCCCTTTGGCCGCACGCTGACGTTCACATCGCAGCGCATGCTACCCTCAGCCATGTTGCCATCAGATATGCCAAGGAAGCGGCAGATGCGCCGCAGCTCCGCGCCGTAAGCGGCTGCGTCGCGCGCGCTGCGCATGTCAGGCTCACTGACAATCTCCAGCAGCGGCACGCCTGCAGGGGAGGAGAAGAGCGTTGCAATGCAAAGCATGCTACGTCTCTGTTCCCAGGGCCCTTGTATATACACAGCCGTTCACATTCCTGACACGGCGCCGTATCACACTGAGCACGACATGAATGGTTACACGTGTTGGAACCGACACGGCTTGAGACTAGTAGTGCGTCAGTGGAGAGTTCATCAGCATGTCAGGCTCGCTGGCAGGCCCCAGCAGCGGCACGCCTGCAGGGGAGGAGAAGGATGTTGCAGTGCAAAGCATGCTAATGCGTCAGTTGGGAGTTCATCAGCATGTCAGGCTGGCTGGCAGCCCCCAACAGCGGCACACTCAACTGCCTGTACGGAATTATATAACATAACCAGCTGTACCTTGCCTCCAGCATCTGCCCCCCCCCCCCCCCTTTCACCCCATAATGCCATCAGTCTGGCAGCGCCACACCTGCTCTGTTGAAGTCCACCAGCGTGTGTGAGCTGCCGCTGAGGCTGTCAGCGCCGCCGTGCACATTCTTGCCCGCATCCTCCTCCAGGTGGGCCCGTGTGATGCCGAAGCGCTTCACACCCTCAGGGGTGTCCACCTCCAGGAAGCCGGCGCTGCAAACAGGCACGTCGTACTGGCTGCAAGCAGCAGCAGCAGCAGCAGCAGCAGCAGCAGGACAGCCGATGCAGCAGCCGGGGCAGAGCCAATTTAGCAAAGGTAAAAGCAGTGGTTCAGGCTGGGCCGTGACAGAGCCGAAAAGGCTTTTGATGCAGCTGCAGGGCTGTGTGTGTGGTCTTAGCAGGTTGGTGTCCTGAACTAGAGCTCAGCTTCATAATTGCTGCTGCTGTTGCTGCTGCTGCTGCTACTGCTGCATGCTGCTGCTGACAGAGGAGGCTAGCCGTAAGTACTGGTGCCAGCACAGAAAGCTCTGGCCTGCTGGCTTCCAGGTAAAGCACCAGCACCTGCACCAGCACCAGCAGCCCCGCTGTTGCGCAGTGCTGCCCTGCAGCTCCGCACTGCTATGCACTGCGCTGCGCTGCTCCTGCGCTGCACCGCAGGCACAGCCATCTGCTGCAAAAGTATGCTGCTGCTTCTAAGAGCCGCACCTGATTTGGTAGCCCTTGGGCAAGTCTGCGTAGAAGTACTGCTTGCGGTCAAACTTTGACCGCCGGGCGATTTTTGCGTTGAGCGCTATGCCTGCGCGTATCGCCAGGTTTACTGCCTCTTGATTCAGCATGGGTAGTGAGCCCTGCAAGCATTAGCAGTAGAGGCAGATGGACATGTCGTTGAAAGCCAGCAGGTGACAACACTAGAGCAGACGGCACATGGCTTAATAGACAGCAAGCAAGGCGGTGCAACATTGCCGGCACACGTGTGGGGGTGGCTGTGTGTGTGCCTCTCACAGCTGCTAAAACATGAAACATGAACCGTCAGCTGCTGCAGCAGCGTGGACTGCTTATAGTGCGCAAACGCGCAGCACCAGGCCACATCTTACAGGCTGCCAGCATCACACATGCACCATCCTGTGCAAGGCAGCTGCTGCCCTTATTTCCAGGTGCATCAGTGGTGTGCCTGCACAGTGGCGCCAATGTGTGCTGTTGCCGGCCGTGGATTACTTTGTCGTTTAAGATGGCACTGCTGCACAAACCGAGTTGCTGCTGCTGCTGCAGCTGCCGCTGCTGCTACAACTGCTGCTGCTGCTGCTGCTGCTGCTGCTGTTGCCGCCGCCTCCTCTGCTGCTGCTGCTGCTGCTGCTGCTGCCGCCGCCAGTGCTGCTGCTGCTGCTGCTCACCGGGTGGCCCATGCACACTGGGCAGATGTTTGTGTTTGGCTCGTCTCCGTACTGGTTAGGGCAGCTGCAGAAGGCCTTGGTGCGCGTGAGCAGCTGCACATGCGTCTCAATGCCGATCACTGCCTCGTACTGCGCGGCACCAGCACCCAGCAATAGCGGACCAAGGCTTAGTGGTGTTGCACATGCACTTTGCCCCAGCTTTGTGGTGTGCAGCGTGTTGAGCTACAGCAGGAAAGTTGCAAAAGCTGAACAGGGTTCACAGCAGGGTGCTATGCCATGTGATGAAAGCTGAAGCGCGCTGCCTGCTGAGAACAGAGAGCCAGCTGTGGCGCTTGTGCCGGTTGTTGCTTAGCCCGCATCAACCCTGGACACCTTCTGCTGGTAATTTGCATGCCATGTTTGGCGTGCCGTTTGAACCCTTCTTGTTGCTGGTATCTGTCCAGTTGGATGCGTGCATGTTGGTATCCAGTCACTCCACTTTTGAAGGACGCATGCATGCTGCTATTATTGCATTCAAACGCTTCATGCACGCTCACCTCTTGAGCTACACTGGTATCTGCTGCTGCTGCTGCGGGTGCTGCTGCTGCTGCTGCTGCTGCCTGGCAGATACGCCGGCGAGTAGGTGCCGCCAGCTCTGCTGCTGGAGCATGACTAGCTGCTAGTTGCGATGTTGCTCGACTCGCTCTCACAAGCCGGCCGTCTGGCTGCACCCTAGCCCTGTGTGCTGCTGTGAACAGCTGACCCACCACGCATTGGCCGTGCCGTAGTGCCGAAGCTTTCATCAGTCCTTTACAATTCATTTTGTTTGTCGGATCGTCACACAAGCACTGCCCGGCACTACAGTGAACTTGCTGCTTACAGTAGGTAGTAAGGTGTTGCTTTAACTTCGTCAATATGAAAACCAATTGCTAATAAATCGCTGTTGACATAACGCGCTGTTGTCAATCAGTAACCTTCCAATGCTTGTAACAACAGTTCCTCAAACCACAGCGCGCCTTTGGTCCCATCGTGTTCTTGCAGTGACGCACTGCAGACAAGAAGAAGGCTTTACAGTTTTATTACTATAATGTTGACAGCAGTTGACAGATGTTGAGTGCCTGGAGACGCAGAGACCATCCTCGCATCTTTCATTTGTACACGCATCACCAAGACTTGCTGTGAGGCTCGACAGGCGCTGCATTAGCTACAAGAATGTATTTTGAAATTACCTTGAGTTTGGACAGTGACTTTCAGGGCATCCAGTTGATGGGACTGGTAACCAAGCAGCAGAAGGCAGTCACCAGTTGCTGGTAGACTGGCGCAGCGCAGACTGAGCAGCTGTCAAAGTTTTAAGTAAATGATGCTTGTAGGTATTGCATAACAGCGGCCGCAGTGAACAAGGAGCCACTCACCCGACGTCCCATCTCAGTATGGAGCGAAAGGCATATCAATCCCAGTTTGCAAGCCTTAGGGTAAGTTCAAACCATAGTATATTGCTTATTTGTTTCGTTGCAGCTGTGCTGCCAAACGGACATGCCTGTTGCGCAACGGCCTTACCCCTGTTCTCGTTGCAGGCGACCATGGAGCAGTGCTCCGAGATTGTCGCAGAAGCGTATTCACACCCACCAGAAGAACTTGAGATCTTCACAGGCGAGCTACCGCCTGGCCATCGTAGTACCGACCGCAGGCAGCGGTGAGTCCCACAAAGCATTGGCGCCAGACCGCTACCTAGCAGCTAGCAGCCCTGGCGCGCTTCCTGCAGCTGCTGAGCTTTTCGTGTCTCACAATCACATCGTACTTGCAGGTACTGGGTCACGGAGCGTGGCGGGGATCTGTTTGTGGCCCTGCCTGGCACTACCCACCCACTGGACTGGTCCTCCAACCTGCGCGTGTATTACAAGCCCATTGACGGCAGCGATGTGCCACCTGAGCAGCTGGAAGATGTGCCTTGTGCACACGCTGGCTTCTACTACAGGGCTGAGACAGTGCCAGTGCTCAAGCTGCTGCAGCAGGCAGCAGACAAGGGCTGCAGGCTGGTGCTAACTGGCCACAGCCTGGGCGGCGCAGTCGCCAACCTGTGCGCCTTAGCAGTGCTGTCAGCACAGCAGCGCGCCATTACTGCAGCTGCCGACAAGGCGGCGGCAGCAGCAGCGGAGACAGCGCAGCGCAGCTCACCATCGCGCAGGCGGCGCAGGCGCAAGTCGAGGCTGGATACGCGCGCCAGCGCCGCCGCCAACAACGCTAACAACCACAGCTGCTGCAGCAGCAACAGCGACTTTGCGCTCTCGCCGCAGGCGGCGCTGACGGAGGTGCTGTGCGTGTCATTTGCGTCTCCTGTGTTTGCGAATGCGGCGCTGGTTGCGCACATTGAGGAGAGCGGCTGGGAGGAGAGCTTTGTAAATGTGGTGGTGCCTGGTGAGTTGGGTTGGGACTGCTGCACTGGAACAGCCCCACAGCGCTTGCTGCCTGCTGGTGCAGCCTTGTGCATGTGCATGCCTGCACTGTGCAGCATCAGGGGCTCTAGCAGAGGGCTCGCACTTGTCATTTCCAGCACACCGCGCCATGAGGTACCGCAGTGGGTAGTACTGTGTCACTTTTGCATGCATCCTGTTGCCGCTGCCCTGCACGACCTGGGTCGCACAACTCTTTCCTGTCACTTTCTGGTCACTTTGCCTGCAGAGGACTACTGCCTGAAGCTGTTCAACAATGTGCTCACCTCAGCGCAGCCTGAGGCCCGCACCATCAGCCGCACCACCAGCCGCAGCAGCCTCACAGGCAGCAGCAGCCAGCAGCTCTTCGACTATCAGGAGTGCCCTGAGCCATACGAGCCAGAGCTCGAGCCAGAGCAGGCAGCAGCCTGTGCTGAGCAGCAGCCTGCAGATCTGGCAGGTGGCCTGTCGTCAGGCTCTGCAGCAGCAGCAGCAGCAGCAGCTGCCGGCAGCAGCAGCAGGGATGAGGTCGGCTGCAGCAGCACTGACGGCAGCAAGCAGCGCTACAGCTACACTGGTCAGCAGCAGCCGCTGGCGAGCGCTCTGGCAGGCAAGGGCGCCCGCAGCAGGTCCGGCAAGCGGCAGCTGAGCTTTGCACACCCTCTGCACGAAACTCTGGACAATGACGCAGCAGTCGATACTGCCAGCACAGCAGGTGCATCGCTGGGCCTGTGTTGTGTGGCAGCATGTGCTGCCAGCAGCAGCAGCACCAGCAGCTTGAAGTGCCAGGTGAAGCAGCAGCAGGCTATGCCTGACGCTAGCTGGGCCCAGCAGCAGCAGCAGCAGCAGCAGCAGCAGCAGCAGCAGCAGGAGGATGGGGCTGATGATGAGCCGCCGCAGCCTTCCTCTCCATCCTCGGGCAGCCTCTACTCAGAGGGCTCTCTGAGCTCTACTCGCTCCTGGACGCTGCTGGCGTACCTGCCAGACATGTTTGCAAAGTCTTTCAGCGCCCGCAGCTTCAGCAGCTGGGGCAGCAGCAGCAGCAGCAGCAGCCGCGAGCCGAGTGATTCAGGCATGACAGCGGAAGCAGCAGAGGACGTGTTTGCCAGCTGGGGCATGCGCCACGCGCGCAGCACGGTGGACCTCACGCAGGGGCTGGGCTTGAGTGATGACGGCAGCAGCAGCAGCAGCAGCAGCTTGTGCCACATGGACGACCTGGAGGCCGCTGCGACGTTCTTCACTGGCATGGGCGGCTTGCAGGACGAGTGTGCTGAGCAGCAGTGTGAGCAGCAGCACGGGCAAGACAAACCGCAACAGAAGCAGCAGCAGCAGCAGCAGCAGCAGCAGGGTGGCTTGCGGCGCAGTGTGTCATCTGCCAGCCTGGCCATCTTCAGCCAGGGCCACCGCAAGCTGCTGCAGCCGCTGCGGTCGCGCGCCGGCAGCGACAGCCTGTCGCTGGTCTCGAGCCTGCTGCCGAGCATGCGCAAGGTGGTGTCTGCCGGCCGCAGCGTGGTGAATGCAGCCTCAAGCATCACAGAACGAGCTCTGAATGTGCCGCTTGACGTGCTGGAGGTGGGGCTGATTAAGGCGCTGAAGCCGCCCATGTATCAACCGGTGGGGCAGCAGTGGATTTTATCTGCTACTGGGCTGGTGCCGCAGCAGCAGGAGATCACGCAGTACCCAAGGCACGTGCATGACGTGTTTTGGCACAAGGAGCTGATGCTGGTGGCGTTCCGGGAGCACTCGATTGGGTTCTACAAGCACCGGCTGCTGAAGCAAGCCAGCCGGCGCTGACGTGTGCAGAGTTGTTTGGTGGCGCCTGCTGCTGTAGTGCTGTGGGTGCTGCCCATGCCAGGGCTTTCCTGCACACCAGTAGCAGGCTGTAGTGAATCAAGCAAGATGTGGCGCAGGTGTGTTGTTGGGGGAGCAGATTGTGATGATCTTTGTCCAGGAGCTGATGCAGGGGCCGGAGCAGCAGGCAATCAGTCTCTTACAGGAGCGCATAGCTGCAGTTGCAGCATATGCACTCCCCTTGCTAGACGCTGGTGGGAGGCAGTGCTGCGTAGCTGTTGTTACACGCAACTGAAGCAGAAACAAACAAACATCGGGACAGCTACAGCTCGGGCTCGCAGCAGCAACAGCTGTGTGTGAAGTGCTGCACGCATTGCATGAGGGTGAGGGCGGCAGCGGGCGAGAGGCAGGGTTTGCAGGAATAGCTGTACATCGTGTGCAGCTTCAGCTTGTGTGCAGCTTGTGTAGATGTGGATGGACTGTAGATGCATGTATGCATGTATACGCTTAGCATACTTGGGCTGCCATAGTGCAAGGCGGGTTCATGTGTGTTATGAGGGCTGGGCCAGGTGATGCAGAGATTGCACATAGAGGTTTAGGCAGCATGGCAGGATGTTTGTGCAGGTGAGTTACACTGCAGCCAAGCACGGTGAGAGCTGCAGCATGACCAGACTAAGCCAGGCAGACGCCCTGCTCGTCAGTGTTGCCCGCAGGATGTCCTGATGCGTGTGCAGGCACCATCTGCTGCATGATGCATGCGGGTTGTATGTTGCTCTCTCAGCAGTGCCGGCGGATGTTGCCGTGTGCTTGCTCGGACCATTGACCCATTGACTGTTGTGGAGTTGAATGCATGGCCACAAAGGCATGCAAGCTGCTGCCTGGGGTGGTAGGGTACTACCCTACCGTACTGGCAGTACAATACTAGGCCGGGCGGTTCACTGATTCTGGCTCGACAGTTCAGGATATTGTCGACTGCTTGCATATGACTGGGTGCGCACGGGTCGATGCAGTGGTGATGTACAGCTGTAGTTGCTGTGTGGGGCTCTTTCAAGGCAGATTCTGGCACATACTTTGACCAGTGCAATTGTTGCATGCTGGCAGGTTGGCTTTGGCCACACGTGGCGTGATAGGTGCACGGCATTTTTTGCGGAGCTTTATGTAGGCATCCATGCCGGGCAGTGCCCGCTGTGTCAACAAGGTCGGTCTGATGACACTTTGTTGCTGCCTGGGTTATGCTGCCTGCGCAAGCCTTGCTATATCAGCCCTGCGCAGCCGTGTACATACTTCAAACTTGGTTTCATGAGAACTTCCATGGCATGTGAGCTCGGTGTGTGGGTGCATGCAGCACCTGGCACACATGCCAACATCATTACCATTAGCACTTGACTTGACGAGCAGCTGTTGCTGGCCCAAGGCGCACCACGTGGTACACGTGCACATGCAGTACATGTCGATTTGGCTGCAGCCAGGATTGGCTCGCTTAAAGTGTGGTTCGTGGGCGTCAGATACGGCAATGCTGCTGAGGCTTAGCACCATGGAATTACCACTACGCATACCTACGCGCACCAAGATGTGCTTTGCCAAAACTCATGAGCTCACTGATCAGTGAGCAACGACTGCAGAGCCGTGGTGCGGGATGTTGTGGGATGATATAAAATGACGAATTCTAGACAAAGCCAGGATGCCGAAGCACGCTGGTCATGCACAGCTGCGCACCTTCAAGTCTCCTGGCACTCCGAGTGGTGGGCTATATAAAGGTTACAATAGTTTGGGGTGTGTACATGCTCTTTGAAGATAGACAGGTCTTGGCCCAGCAACTTGGTTGCATGCAACTTTGTTGCAGGACTGTCGGTAGAACATCAGTGTGGGTGCAAGCTGAAGGACCTTGAAGCCCACACCCATAGGCAGTACTGCGTCGATGCAGGCTAGAAGTCTAGTAGGTACACACTTAGAGTGCTGCAGAGGTTGGCAGCAGGCAGCCGTCGACAGCGTGCACATGGTGATGTTGTCACCGTGTTGTGTTGCTGCCTGTTTTGTTGCTTGATGCACGTTGTGGGGGTGAGGTTGTTAGAACATCAGGTTCATGGCTCATGTCAGGAGGGGGCTGCTTACATGAAAGTAAATTCTGCTGGGCTGTGCAGCACCATACACGTCATTACAGTCACATGATACGGTATGCATTGTGCTACTGCAATGTGCGTTGCCTGCAATTCTTTACACGGTATGCATATAAAGAAAGTTGCCGAATTGCATTCATTACAAGCATAAGCATCATGCAACATAATGCGCACTCACATGGCAAGAAGTGGTCCCCCGAAAGGCATGGCAGCATCCACGGCTGTGTCCAGTTGTTGAGCCTGCCTGTGCTGTCGAAGGATGCCTTGATTGGGCAATCCTGATTCCTCGTCCGGTATTGTAACAGAAGAAAATTGCAACTGAACACACACGCAATGAGTCATTGCAGAGAAGGTGCGCAGCTGTGCATGATCAGCGTGCTTCGGCATCCTGGCTTTGTCTAGAATTCGTCATTTCACATGCAATGAGTCATTGCCTCCCTTGGGAGGGCAGCCACAATCCAACTGGGACAACCAAGCCAGCACATCCGCTGGAGTCCGACTAAAGGAGTGAAGACAGCAAGGAATAGACTAGCATGAGCCTGGCCAGCACACCTTGCGTGCGCCACGTGCATCATGTGCTGGCAGAGCCCAGGAGCCAGGGGAAAGACCCCATGAATTCCAACAGGCGAGATGCTGTTTGCCCACCACGACAGTGCGCCAGGCGCAGCACATGCACATACACAACGCAAACAAAGGAAGCATCCTGAGACAGTGTCTTGCCGGTGGAGGCAGTGCCTTGTGTCCCCTGCAGTCAGGTTCGCCTGACTGTTGCGTGTGACTAGCCAGTAGGATTTCGTCCCCCCTGGTAACAAAAAAAACCTGAGACACATCAGACGTATGAACAGCAGACACCACATAACACGTGTTATGTGCCTTGATCCCAACAAAACAAGGTGCATGTTGCAATGCAAACACCCAACTTTCAGAAGCGTGCAGCAAACGGCTGCAGACGCTCCCAGAACATGCCTGTGCGTCACAAACCAACAAAAAAAAGCTGCACACACTGGTGTGCTTGCAAGTGCCTCCAGCACAACTGCAGTATTGTGACTGACAGTGGAACTCAACAGTAGTAACAAGGTCTTGGTCGTGCCGCGCGAATCGCCCCTGGAAATGTCGAGCCTTGATGCTGCAGCCATTATATGGCAGCTCATGTGTGTTGCTGCAGGCACACACACCAACATAACGTACGCCTCCACAACAGTGAAGCAAACAACAGCCAACAAAGGCAACATGCCGCACAAGCGTGCTGGGTTGCTTTAAGCTTGCATGATGAATACAGTCAAGCACTGCCATGCAGCTGCAGGAAAATGTGCATACCTTCTTTACATCCTATATTTATCAAGCTGCAGGATGCTAAAAGTGCCAGCAGTACCTGCTAGAGGATACAACTGCTCGGCTGGGCTATTGCTTTGGTGGCTTCACGCCCGGCGTCCTCACACCAAGGCCTCCACACGTTGGGCACGCTACGCGCCCAGCCCCATGGCAGCGGCGGCACCTGCAACAGCACCGTAGCAGACAGCCACAGGCGAATCGTGTTGTCAGCGCACAAGCCCAGTCGCCAGTGATAGGCCAGACCAGTAGGTGATGAACAGGTCGCCCGTAAGCGCATCGTCAGACCGCGGTGATGCTGGCCTGTGCTGCCTGTTACTGCATCTAGCATGAATAAGACATGAGAAGCAACAACAGGCAACAGCCAACACACCAATGGCTGCTGTCACGTGCTGAGGCTAGCCAGCACACACTGCCAAAACACTACTTTTGCCAAGCAGCTCACCGGTTGGTCTGCAGCCACTCTGTGTTGTAGTTGGCGCGGTCAACGTGCAGCACCTGCTTCATCTTCTGGGCTGCGTGGCGCATCGTGTTCATACGGGAGGCCTCCTTGTCCATGATGCCGGCACCCTGCACAGCACCAGCGATCCACAAAAGCAACGCTGTGATCACACAAACTTTGTGTAGATGTAACACCAGCATGTGTCGTTGCTGCTGGCCGGCAAATCTCCAGGACAAGGTTTGGTTGCGGCGGCTGCCGCACCCAGCGGGTTCGTGGGGGCAGCACCCCGCCTGCAGGAAACTCAAAACTCAGCTGTTGTGTCATGCGAGCTGCGCTACGTGCTGGCTGCTGCTCACCTTGCACAGCGGGCACTCGCAGGCGCCTACCCCCTTGCACGTGAGGCATGTTGCGGTGCCTCGAGTGAGGGAGGAGCTCGCCTGCGACCAGCGCAAAATGTCAGCATATCACAAGGGCAGGTCAGCTCAAAAGTGCCCCTTGAAGCCTTTTCACAGCTCGTGCAGCAGCAGGATTGCTGCCGTTCACTGCCGCTCGCCCCTGGCTGCCGTGCCGAAGATAGTCATGCAGTCAAACATGCTGCACTTGCCTGCCAGTGTCTGCGGACAGCAGAACAGCATACATTACCCACACAGGCGCGCCGCAGTGAAGCTCATGGCGCCGCACAGCAGCACATCGATGCTACTGTCATGACGCGCTCGCCCCATGTTGCAGTGCTGAAGTTACACTTACATTTGGCTGCCACTGTCTGAGATGCGGCATGCAGTGTGATGATAACCTGCCTGGCCTGGATACAACCTTGTGGATACTTGCACTGCATGCAAGTATCTGGCAGACTTTGACCGCCCACCCACCCGGTTTAGGAAGAAGTCCACCAGCGCTCCGAAAGGGCCACCCGATTGCTGCACTTGCTGATCATCTTCCACACCTGGCGGATCCTGCGTTCCTTGCCGCTGGTTGGCCCCGGCAATAGTGCCGGTGCGACACCTGCTTGGCGCAGCAGCAGCCTGCAAGTGCACAGCACGATGGAATGTCAGTGCTGACAGATGGTTGCTTGGGTTGCGGCAGCAGCGGGGGTTGGAGTTTTGGCCAAGCAGCAGGGCCTACCTGCACGGCTCTGCCTCTGCACACAAGCTTTACTTGGCCATGGTGCTGGCAGCAGTGGTGCCTTGTACTGGTTGCACCAGCTTGCGGCAACTGCCGTGTCAGCATTGCGCTGGCAGCGAACTTCTGATCACTGTTCCGGCCTGAGGAGCTCTGCAGAGCAGGGTGTACAACCAAACTGAGGTGTCGTGGCCTCAACCCACTCCTCCGAAAGCGATCAGGCCCTTCTAGCACAGGTGCTGATACATGAGGTTACAGTCAGCCAATGTGAATCCTATAGATGTTTTAAAAAACGTGCAAACATTTACACTCGTGGTCACTCGAGCTCTACTCGCCGATGATCGACACTCACCACGCAGGTATCGGCTTGACGAGGGGATGGCACACTTGCTAAACGGTTCCATAAGACCAGCACCAGAACATCCATGTACCTGCCAGGAAGAACAACTAGAGTTATGCCTTTGTCAGTTTCTTTAGGAGCCTTACACACGCTCGTTGTTCAAGGTAGAAGGTTAAACTCGCTTTGCTTAGTATTTTAAACACGCATGTAGTCAAGTTATGAACTCGATCGGGGGCTCGGCCGAATGAAATGAAAGAGCTGCTGGGTGCAGGCTCTTCCGGCCTCCAAAACTTTTCTTCAGGGCTCAACTTCAGACGAATCAACTTTGTCCCAGCTCAGCGAGCAGATGCGCACACCACGGCGCCGAATGCCAACCTGGTGCTTCTGAACAGTGCAGACGTGCGTGCAGCTTTGCGTGTAACAGTGGCACACGCGTCCTTCATGAAGTTCTGACAGTTTTGTTTCTGCAGATGCCATCCGTGGCTGCCCCCATAGAAGAGCGGGCCGGCAAGCACAACGGGTCTCTGGCCGTCAAGCCGTTTTGTCATGAGGGGAGCATCCTGTTGCAGTGGAGCAATGGAAGGAAAGCGGTGCGTATGTGATGCAGTTGAAGCTTGTGCAGGGGTATTGTGTCTTGCTGCAGCCAGCTCAGCAGCCAGCATGGTTGACTGTTATCATCAGCCTGCTGCTGTCCTGGTCAGGCCATGGCATGGTCATGTCTGACCATCGGACCAGATTCACTCGCTGCTGCTGCCTTGCCTGCTTGACTGCTGCAGGGTTCTGGCTTGGTCAACCTGGGCAACACTTGCTTCATGAACTCAGTGCTGCAATGCCTGACGCACACAGCACCGCTGGCAGAGCTGTGCCTGAACAGCCAGAACTTGGCAAGCAGCAGCGGCGAGCAGCAGCGGCTAGATCCTGTGGCAGCAACGCAGGCCCACATCAAGCGCGCACTCACGTCACATGGTGCTGTGCAGCCAAAGTGGCATGCGCGCAACCTGAAGCTGATCAACCGCAGGTATGTGGTTCTTCCAGGCGTTCATCAGCTGCTCGCAATGCCGCAGCGTTCAAAAGTCATGTGTTGCGCCGGTAACTGTGTCATATATTGCGCTGGCAGCTGCATTTGTTCGATCTTGGCTGACTTCTGCAGTTTGTATACTGGCAGCTGAACTGCTGTTGCAGCTGGGGACCTTGAATGATAGGTGTGGATGATGATACCACATTACGTTGAGCCGCAACCTCCCCTCGTTCTGAGGGGCCGCGGCACGTGATTGCGTATTTTGTCATAGTTACACTGACACACCTTCAGTCCCCAGCTTCATCAGCATCTGTGTACATTGTTGGCAGCGCGTTGGCAGCAGGCACAGCATTGTAAATCTTTGACAGTGCTTTGGTTGACAGTGCTTTGGTTGACAGTGCTTTGGCTGACAGCGGATGCAAGGCACGCCGCACTGGTTTGTGGCAGTGACAAGAATGCAGCAGTGAGAGCGCCTGCCGCCCATCAACATGCTGACAACCCCACTGCTGCCGCCGCTGCTGCTGCTGCTGGGCTGCAGGTTCCGGCTGGGCCGCCAGGAGGATGCGCACGAGTACCTGCGCTGCGTGCTTGATGCCATGCATGAGGCCTTCCTCAAACACGTGCGGCCCAAGCCGCCGCCTGAGCTGGCAGCCACCACCTTTGTGCAGCGCATATTTCGCGGCAAGCTGCGCAGCCAGGTGGGAGAGGATACAGTTCAGGATGCAGCTGCTGGAGGCCACGCGTGCAGCAGCAGTGGAGAGGCAGCTGGACAGAGCCAATCAACGCAGCTATGGGAGTTGTGTACCAGCAACAACATCGTGTCACACATGATATGTGTATACATAGGTGCGATTCAAGCAGCAGTTGCTTTGTGCTGTCCTTGACTTGCATGCTGCTCCCACTACCTTGCTCATGCCCCTGTGCCTGCTGCTGCTGCTGCTGCTGCAGATCACGTGCGAGGGCGTGGACTACACCTCCTCCACCTTTGACCCCTTCCTAGACCTGTCGCTGGAGATCACCAAGGCGCACAGCCTGGGCCGCGCGCTGCAGCACTTCACTGCAGAAGAGGTGCTGGACGGCGACAACAAGTACCGCTGCCCCAAGAACAACAAGCTGGTGAGCACAGCACAGCTCTTAGTCAGTGCATCAAAGTGGGCTGGATGAATGCTTACATCCATGGCCACCATGCAGGCGGTTGTCTGCAACAGTGCGTGGGGCTTACTATTGGTAACAGTAACCGATGCAGCTGTCGCTGACCATGACAGTTGCTGCTGCGCGCAGGTGCGTGCGTACAAGCGCATCAGCATCGACGACGCGCCCAACGTGCTCACAGTGCACCTCAAACGCTTCGACTTCTTCGGCCGCGGCCACAAGGTCAGCAAGCGCGTGGAGTTTGGGCTGGAGCTGGACCTGGGGCCATACATGACCTCACACCTGCAGCGGCAGCACCACCACAAGCACCACAAGCAGCAGCATGCGCACTTGCAGCAGAATGGGGTGCACGGCCACCAGCAGCAGCACCAGCACCTGCATCAGCACCACCACCTTCAGGGGCACCACCAGCCGCTGATGTATGACCTGTACGCTGTCCTGGTGCACCTAGGGCACTCGCTGCACAGCGGGCATTACGTGTGCTACGTGAAAGCCGGCAACGGCATCTGGCACATCTGTGATGACCACAGGGTGGCACAGGTCAGCCAGCGAGTGGTGGAATCGCAGCAGGCATACATCCTCTTCTACATCAAGAGGCAGCCCAAGGCAGCAGCGGGGCCGCTGCCGGCAGCAGTAGCAGCAGCAGCGCAGAATGCGACGGTGGCAGCGAACCGGCTGCAGCAGCAGCAGCAGCAGCCGCTGGGTGCCAGCGACAGCACCAAGACGCCACTGGCTGGTGTGGCAGCAGCTGCGGTGGGGCAGGCGCGGCTTGTGGGCACTGCTGCAGCGGCAGCAGGGCTTGGCCAGCAGCAGCAGGGTGCTGCTGCAGGGCCGGCTGCTGCGCAGTCTGGCAGCTTGAGTGCTGCTGAGGGCGTGCGCAAGGTGGTGACGTCATCAACAGAGTCAACCGCCAACGCCAGCCCCGGCGGCTCCGCAGCAGGGTAAGCAGGGCGTTGATGTGGCAAGAACCATGTTGACATTGTGTGCTGTGTTGCTGCACGCTGTGTTGCTCGGATCGGTGGCTGGCTTGGTAGATGCATGTCTGGTGCGGCCATTGGGGATGCAGCTGCTTGATTGTTGCTGGTGTGCACACGGGAAGAGGGATGACGACACGCACTGGGCACTGAGCGAGTCATTGACGACAAAGTGCTAGGGCCTCAGAAACCCTGTTTGCCGACCTCTTATATTTGGTTATGTAGCCATGCAGTGCTTGCAGCTGTGAGCAATGCGGCTCGTGATTAGCACGGTTTCTAGGTGTTGTACTAAGCAGCTGCTGGCTGCCTCAATGTGAAGAGAGGGATGACGACACGCACTGGGCACTGAGTGACTTCTGTGAAGACAACGTGCTAGGGCCTCAGAAACCC
The DNA here is from genome assembly GCA_030272155.1 of Tetradesmus obliquus. NCBI lineage: Eukaryota > Viridiplantae > Chlorophyta > Chlorophyceae > Sphaeropleales > Scenedesmaceae > Tetradesmus > Tetradesmus obliquus. Next base: position 5,107,696 of record CP126194.1, on the reverse strand, counting down.
TGTTTGCCGACCTCTCTCGATGTAGTACTGTAGACCAGCTTTAAGCGTTTGTTGCAGATTCACGCTTGTGGGCTGGTAGCTGAGCATTCTGCGTTGTTGCGCCTCCTGCTTGTGCTTGCAGGGTGTCGGAGGTTGCTGAGTCGCCTGTTGCTGCAGCAGCAGCAGCTCACGGCAACCACTCGCAGGCGCACCACCACAGCCACCTGCTGCTGCGCTCGCGGCCCATTGCCATGAACTCATTTGAGCGGCACATGCAGATGCATCGGGAGCTGGCGCGGGCAGCGCTGAAGCGGCAGCAGAAGCAGCAGCGGCTGCGCAACAGCAGCAATGGCAGCGCTGGCAAGGGCCAAGAAGGTGTGCAGCAGCCGGAGCCAGAGCAGCAGCTTCAGCAGGCCAAGCCTGCTGTAGTTGACCTGGGGGTCATTGGCAGCAAACGGCGGCGGCCAGAAGATCAGCAGCAGCAGCAGCCGCTGCAGCAGGATCCTGCTGGCCTTCAGCAGCAAGCAAGCAAGCAGCACAAGGCAGCGAGGCGACAGCAGCAGCAGCAGCAAGGAGAGCTGCTGCAACAACAGTCGCGACAGCAGGTGCCTGCTGCTGCTGAAGAGAAGCAGCGAGCCAAGCGCAGCAAGCCCAGCAGCAATGGCGGCAGCCAGGCAGCAGCAGCTGAGCAGGCGTCCAAGCAGCAGCAGAAGCAACAACAGCAGCTACAAAGCTTGCCAGTGTTGCAGCCCGGGCAGCAGCAGCAGCAGCAGCAGCGGAGCGTTGCTGATAGCATCAAGGCAGCCAGCAGGCCCGCAAGCCTGCAGCAGCAGGAGCAGCAGCCGCGACATCATGCCCCTGCTGCGTCCGTCACTGGTGCTGCTGCGCTTGAGCTGTTTATGGCTGGCGCCAGCAGCAAAGCAGCAGCAGCTGGCGGCTGGGATGGGGCAGACGATGGCCTGGCAGCGCAGGCTGCTGCGCTGCAGAAAGCAGCAGCGCAGAAGCGGCAGCGGCAGCTGGATGAGTGGGATAGGGAGTATGATAGGGGCAAGGTGAAGAAGGTGCGGAAGAAGAAGGATGAGGATGAGGAGGGTGATGAGGATGCAGGCGTGAACAGGTTCCAGAAGGCCTGGGACGAGAACCTGCCGCAGAAGGCGCGCGCCGAGAGCTGGCGCGCGGACAACGCAGGCGGCAGGGGCGGCAGCAGCCAGCGCGGCAGGCCGCAGCGCGGCGGCAGCCGCGGCGGCAGGGATGGTGGCGGCGGCAGGGGCCGGGGAGGGTTTGGCAGGGGTGGCGGCCGGGACGGCGGCGGCAGGGGTAGGGGAGGGTTCAGCAGGGGGGGTGGCCGCGATGGCGGTGGCAGGGGCAGGGGCGGGTTCAGCAGGGGCGGTGGGCGTGGGGGTAGCAGGGGTGGGAGGGGTGGCGGTCGCGGGGGTGGCAGAGGCCGTGGTGGTGGTGGCGGCCGCGGGGGTGGCAGGCGGGGTGGCTTCTAGGTAGGACCAAGTGCATGTGAACTGATGTGTGCCGACGGTTGGTGATGCTATCATTTAGATAGAGAGCCTGAATGCGCGGAGGCACTGTGGCCTTATCGTGCTGGGGCTTAGCTGTACAACACGCAGCTAGATTGAGCCTGTTGACGCAGGCAAGCTGCTGCGCCTCGTGATGTGTTTCAACGGTGTGCTGCAGCAGCCATCAGCCGTGCTCTGCTGTGTTCTGTGAGACTCCCTGGCAGGTGGCAAGAGCGTATGCACAGCTCTGCTGGTGGAGCTGTATGAGTGCTGGACTTATGGCTTGTATTCCGTGTGAAGTTCCAAGCCTTGTGTGCCATACACTCCAAGAGAGCCATGTGCTCCCCTTTTGGCTGCATCGTGCAGTAGATGCTTGTGGTTGTAGTGATCTCGTTGCCCGGGGACGGTTTGCTGTTGGGGTCTTAGGAGCTGCACATGCTAATCTGAGGTTCAGCAGCCACGGTGGCCTTTCGGGGGACCACTTCTTGCCATGTGAGTGCGCATTATGTTGCATGATGCTGATGCTTGTAATGAATGCAATTCGGCAACTTTCCTTATATTAGGACCAGACAGGCGACCTGCTGTGTCCAGCCTCTGTGGATCAGTTCCTTGCGCGCCGTGATCTGGTGATGCGGCAAACCTGTCATCAACGTGCCTCTGGTGTCTTGTGCACCATGGGGAACGCGCAGACAGGCATGCGTTACAGCAGCAGCAGCAGCAATCCAGCAACGTGGGTTGCCAATTGCTGTGTGCAGCAGTGATGTGAATTCTGGTGTCTGCCTGGTAATGTGACCTTGCTGACTGTGTGGTAAGGGATTTTGCTGCTCAGACTTAGCCTTCCAGTGCCAAAAGTGGTCTGAGCTGAGCGTTTTCCTGGGGCTTGTAGACTGGAGGGAAAGGAGGCAGTTGTTTGGTCGGAGTGTCATTGCTGGCAGGGTTCCGACGCACCGCGCTTCTCGGAGGAGCTTCAGATCCACATTCTTAATCGGAGCAGAAACAGTTTCAGCTGTTTGCTTTACTGCGTACATACCGCCTTTTGCCGACCTTGCCTTGCTTGCAAGCAGCGCCAGCAACATGTCCAAGAGAATCCTTGCCCTGTTCGACGTGGATGGCACGCTGACGGTGCCTAGGAAGGTGTGAATCAACTAACACATGGCAAAGGATCCTACGCTCACGGGGCGTGTGTTTAGTCTAGGGCAGCAGTTGAACCAGTCGTTGCTGCTCGCAGACTGCCAGCAAGCAGACGCTGGACTTCTTGCAGGAGCTGCGCAAGGTGAGTTGCCAATCGAGTAAGAAGTTCTTGTACATGCTCCTGGTGGCAACCGGCAACCACGTCCGTGCTGAGCTGTGCGTTGCCTGGATTGTTTGGTTACCCCACCCGCCGTGGCTCGCAGGTTGTCAAGGTCGGCATTGTTGGCGGCTCAGACCTGGTGAAGATTCAGGAGCAGCTTGGTGACAACGGTACGTATGCCCTGGGTGCCGCAGCAGGCTGCTGCTTTCTTGTCTGCTGCTGATGTTCCTTGCACCTCTTGCTCCTCTGCTGTGGATGTACACCCCTGTCAGATTTTGCTCTACATTGATGATGCCACAGCAAACGTGTGTGATTATGACCAACTGCTGTCTGCTGCTGCAGTGCTGACTGCCTACGACTATGTGTTCTCTGAGAATGGGCTGGTGGCGCACAAGGGCGGCGAGCAGATTGCTGTCCAGAGCCTGAAGGTGCACCTGGGAGAGGACAAGCTCAAGCGCTTCATCAACTTTGTGCTGCACTACATTGCTGACCTGGACATCCCCATCAAGCGCGGCACCTTCATCGAGTTTCGCAATGGCATGCTCAATGTGTCACCCATCGGCAGGAACTGCAGCCAGGAGGAGCGCGATGCCTTCGAGGTGTTTGACAAGGAGGCTGGCGTGAGGTGAGCTCAACTGTGATCAAACAATCCTGCAGCGGCAACAGCAGTGCTGCAGCTGTGTGCAGGTTTAGCAGCAGGGGTGGCGGCACGTTGGGCAGCAGGTTATAACCGCAGCTGAGCACTTGTTGCCTTGAAGATGCCTTGAGCACAAGACAAGCAGTAGACCAGTCAGTTGTGACCACAGATGAAACAACAGCTTTAGAAGGTTGGAGCTGCTGCAATGGCTGTGTGCACTAGTGGTTTACCGTCACGTAATCCTGTGCCTCTCTGAATGCCAAGCTCAACTTGGCCTCAGGCTTGTTGGTAATCACAAAAGTTGTTGCCTGGTGTTGTGCTGTGGCGACTTAGTGAACGTGCTAATCTTGCCTTTCTTTGTGCAGGCCCAAGATGGTGGAGGTGCTGAGGAAGGAGTTCGCTGAGTACAACCTCACCTACAGCATTGGCGGCCAGATCAGCTTTGATGTGTTCCCCCAGGTGAGGCGCCGCAGCAGCAGCAGCGGTGACACAGCAGCAGGCAGTATCCGCTTAACTGTGGCATGGCTCATCATCTATGATCGCTTCAGCGGCATGCACGCAGGGTTGAAGTGCATGCTCTGAGCTGCATCGTCCTGCAAGCAGACAGTCGTGCTTACCGTTACTAGGCAGCCCGCTGATGTGCTCCTGCTGTTGGTGCTGCTGCTGCTCGTCCTGCATCAGGGCTGGGACAAGACTTACTGCCTGCGCTTTGTGGAGGGCGACTTTGACGAGATCCACTTCTTCGGAGACAAGACCTTCCCGGTGAGCAGCAACGCACCTGCGCATTTTAACATGAGCATGTCGGAGTGCGAAGTTGTGCTTTGCACAACAGTTGTGCAGCTTGGCCAGGCCTGGTGGCACTATGATAGTCATGCAAGGGTGGAGGCAATGGAGTTGCAGTGTTACAATCAACATGAGCTCCACTCAGCTATGTTTGCTTTTCTGCTGCTGCTGTTGCTGCAGGGCGGCAACGACTACGAGATCTTTATGTCAGAGAAGACTGTCGGGCACACCGTGACCAGCCCAGCGGACACAGAGAAGCAGTGCACGGAGGCTTTCCTGTCACAGTGATCACGCATGTGTCAGCAAAGCAGTGGCACAGTAGCACACTTGCAGGAAGGGTGCAGCAGCTGAAAAGCTGCAACACACGCACAAACAACAGACAGATGCGCATCGAGCATTGCTTTGTCCTTGTTTTCAAACTCAGAGTAGGACCAGCCAGAGCTGTCTTTCTTCTTGTGATCGGTGTTCTTGTGTTTGTGCTGCACAAAGGGATATGTGAGATTCAAGTTGGGGGTTCGCATATGCTGCATCACTCATGTTGATGGTCAGCAGTGGGACAAGCAGCTACACTTCAAGCAGAAGTTCTGCTGTGATTGCCTTGACAAGCCAAGGCTGCTATGGCGCTGTCAGTTGACAGCCACGCTGCAAACGAATGTTTTGTTATGTAATCTGCACTTTCAGGTGGTCTTGTGCCTGCAATGGCGTTGTTACCGTCAGTGGTGGAGGCTTCACCGTGGAGCTGGGCACGGACACTCAGCAGCAGCTGGAGTGCGAGGTCATCCACCCTGGCGTGCAGCTGCAACAGGCTATTCATACAGTGAATCGATCTTGAGAAGAAACATTGTGATTGCCAAACGGGCGTCAAAGCTGCGACCATGAGCTGAGTGGCAAATCGTCCTAACCACCTTCAGCGAACACTTTCAGCTAGTGACACCTGCAGAACGGCCACCACCAATCCTCTAGCTCATGTACAAACACATGATACCGCTATTTCTATTTCTCCATTACTGCTGCAGCCATACCACGTGAATGTGACTGCAGCCAACCGGAAGCCAGGAACATGAAGCGGGAATCATGTTTGCAACACGCACTTTGAACAGATTTGCTAGGCTATGAAGCAGTCAAAGCATCAGCCTGGGCGGTCGCCCTTGCGCGGCCTGGCAGTTGGCATTGTAGCAGCAACTGGCCTGCTGCTGCTGTTTCTACTGTATGTCCTGGGCAGGCCTTTGTACTGGAAATTCTATGCAGAAGTAATACACAGATACGAGCCAGACCCAGCATTAGCGCTGATTAGGGAGATAGAGCAGGAATCAGGTGTGAGCAATACCAACTCTGCAACAGTTGCTCTGCAGTCTTTTCAGCATCAGCATGGCGCTGGCGTTTCAGCAGCTGCACCAGGCCCCGCACACAGCACTGTGACCAATCATACACAGGGCTCAATCGCGTATGAACATTGAGCGCTGCTTACAGTAAGCATGACTGCTTGCAGTAAGCATTACTCATCGCGTGGCTGCTCTGTTCCGGCTGCAGGGCAGCCATTAGCAGCAGCAGGAGGCAACCGCAAGGTTGATCCTGGCGCCTCACCGCAGCAGCAGCTGATAACAGGAAAGCATGTGGACCTGTCTAAGCTAACGCTGGAGCAGCTGGAGCGGCTAAAAGAGAAGGCGCGAGAAAAGCAGTGGGAGGATGAGTGGTGGAAGCTGTACCAAAAGAAGGAGAACGAGCGGCGGGAAAAGGTGGCAGCATCTTACCGCAGGAAAGAGAAGACCACCATATCAAAGTACAACATGACTTTGACTAGGTGAGCCGGCCAACAAACATGCAGCTGCATGTTGATGGTGGCTTGGTAGCTGAGCCTGCTGAGGAGCTGCAGCTGGGACCTCACTGGTGTCGGGACTGAACAGCTGGCTTTCCCGCCAACTGCTTAGCACCTACAATAGCAAGCACCAGCAACGGTGGGCACAAATTGTTGTCCGGCCTGCTGGGCAGCTTCCATCCTGTTGGCAATGTCAAAGGTTGACATTGAATGTTCCTGCAGGCATTTCATTCAGGCTTTCCTGCAAATCATCACTGGCACCATGTTCAACCCAATTACAAATAGCACAAGGCACTCGGCTATGTGACTACCTTGGTCAAACCCCACAAGCAGCAGTATACCTGCTGCATTGAGCTGTTAGCTGCCAACACCTTTGGCTACTGCTGGTCATCTCATAGTGCTCACCTGCTTCCTTGACCTTGCTGATGCCTCTACGACTACCTGCCCTGCAGGGAGAGCGTGCACCGTGTTGCAAAAGATGGGTACCTGTTTGTCACATGGGCCAACCATCACTACACAGACTTCGCGCTGACCTGGGTGCAGCACATGAAGCTGCAGAACATAACTAACTTCATGGTCGGCGCAATGGACGACAAGATTTTGGCATCCCTAGCGCGCAGGAGCATACCCACTTTCAGCATGCAGAGTGGTGAGCTAGCCAGGGCGGCACAGCAGCATCTGCAGCAGCAGCGAATCCTGATAACTTTGCGTCATCAGCAGCTGCATGCGGCACAAGGCACGCAGCTGCAGCAGGCAAACATAGCAGTGCTAGCTGAATGAATGTCACCAAACAAACAGCAGTTGCGGGGCAGCTCGAGCCATGAGCAGGCGTGGGGCCTAACCCACAGACGTATGGTGCAGGCAGTGCAGCCTATGCGTGCTGCTGTTCAAACCTTTCAGGCTGGTCTGGGCGGCTGGCAAACGCGGCTGTGAAGCCAGCAGCAGGGCAAGCAGCAGCAGCAATAGCTGCTAGGACACGTCATGGCTTTCCTGCAACATGTGCTGGCTTCTTCCTGCAGCCAGCTGCCTTGGTCAGCACCCGCGCCATAGTTTGAGCAGCACTGCCGCTGTTCCTGCAGGCCTCACGACTGGTGACTTTGGGTGGGGCTCGCCCACATTTGCCAAGATGGGGCGCAAGAAGATCAGCCTGATAGCCATGTTCCTCAAGCTGGACGTGCAGGTACTGCCGGCCAGCTAACCTCATCAGCAGCTTGTGTTTGACTGTTACTTCATTGTGGCAGCAGTTTGACTTGGTGCGATGCAGTGCTTGAGGTGCCGCAAGCAAGCCATGTAGTTCCTGCAGGCATATCTGTGCACAGCACTGCTGCAGCTCCGCACTTGGATGGCACCTGTCCTGCTGCTGCATTCTCACCAAACCTCTGCTTGTGCTAGCGAGTGCACACCACATGCCCTGTTATTGCCCTGCTATGGTCTCCAGGTCGTTATATCTGACGTGGACGTGATGTGGCTACGGGACCCTGTTCCCTTCTTCAAGCGCTTCCCAGATGCTGACGTGCTCACCAGCACTGACCATTTAGCTTCAACAGTAGAAGGCAGGGAGGAGCTGGAGCGCTACCCTGAAGCCGGCTCAGCTTTCAACATTGGTGCGCTGCATGTGCTGCCTTGGCTGTGTGTGCATCGGCAGCAGCAGCTTGTCTGCTATAGAGCGCATGTTGCAGCAAAGCAAGAGGCAGAGGCTGGTACAGCTTGCAGCGCCTACCGTGGTGCTCTCATTGGTTGTTCATCGTGCCGTCTGCAGTTTTCATTATCACACTGTGCGTCCAGTGCACCTCACGCCTCTGCACTCCTGGCAGCGTACATCATCGCACCGCACACTCCTGCCGTGTTCCCGCCTATGTCCTGCAGGCATCATGCTCTTCCGCAAGAAGGCGCTGCCGTTTGTGGAGGAGTGGGTGCGCGTGATCGAGAGTGATGACAAAATCTGGGACCAGAATGCGTTCAACGACCTGGCGCGCAAGGGGCAGCAGATCTTGCCTGATGACCCCAACCACTATTTCAAGGGTGCGCGGGGTGTGGCGGCAGCGGCTGCAGAAGCTGGGGCTATGAGAGGCATCTGCTGTTCTGCTGCTGCACCTGGCAGGGAAACCCTGTCCAACAGCAACGCACGGACATGAGAATTGAGAGTTGAGCTAGCTTTGTTCTGAGCAGGAAGCTTTAAGCTGTCGTCCACCCCCATGTGCACAAAGTGCACTCTGTTCTGGGCCTTTAAGCAGCTCCCTGTTCCCAAGCTGCCAACAGCAAAGGCGCCTGCTGCAATATGAGCATCACACTTCGTTTGACCATCAGGAGTAATGATGCGGCTGTGCTGTTACTCGCGCAATCAACCGCAGGCGATGACGGCAAGCTGGTGATGGGTGTGCTGCCGCTGGCCTACTTTGCCAGCGGCCACGTGTACTTCACGCAGCGCATGCACGAAACACTAAGCATCCAGCCGTATGCGGTGCACGCCACCTTCCAGTTCAGCGGCACGCCTGGCAAGAAGAACCGCTTCAGGGAGGCGGGGCTGTGGCTAGAGCAGTACGAGTACTACAGGCCCAAGAGTGAGTGTGGTTTTGAGGTGTGACAGAGATGAGGTTGGTGCTGCACTAGGCTCGCTAATGTGGGGGTGGCAAGTCCTTTCTGCATGGCTGCTGGGTAGCTTGGCTTGGTGCAGGGCTGCTGCTGCATGGTGGTGGTGGCTATGTTGTGCAGGGTTTGCGCAATTGCCGCCACAGCCAAGGCCCAAGCTGCTGGCTGGGCGGTGCAGCTTGCGCAGCAGCGCGTAGTGTTGCAAGTGCTGCATCACATGCATGAAGCATCAGCAAGACAACACAAGGCGACAGCTGCCGTCTCCCCATCTGGCTTGGTTACAACCTTTTGCACAGCTTCATGTCACCACTGACACAGCTGCCGGCTGTGATGATGTTTGTCACCGCACCAGACGGCTTCCTGGCGTATGAGAGCAGCATACCCAAGGCGCTGCTGGATGGGGCGGGCCCGCGCACAGGCAAGATGGACATCAACAACACCATCGGCCACTTTGAGCTGGTCAACTACCAGCTCAAGGAGGTGAGGGGCGGGCACAGCTGCTGCGAATTGTTCAGCTGCGGATGGTGCAGCTGCATGTACTGCTGATGTCAACTGAAGTAACCTAGCAGACAGCGGATTCGCCATGTAGAGCACTTTAGCGGGGACAGCTGCCGCAGATGTGCTGTTGTCCATGCAGCACCAGCAGCACTGCACACGCACACAACATTGTTGCTTATCAGTAAGCTTCCAGTGCAGCTGGCTGTGGCAGTGTGCAGCTGAGAGAGCAGCAGCTGGCTGGACACAACACAGAACACTTGTCTTTGGTAGGTAGTTCAGCACAAGCATCACTAGGCAAGAAGTAACTCAAAAGACCTTGCACATGATGGGCGTTCATGGTCAGCCTCCGCATGCTATCTGCTGTTCCGTGCCGTACACCTGCTTGGCTGCAGCTGCGCAACGCCATGGCGCTGGCTACTGTGCTGAACCGCACGCTGGTGCTGCCTGCCTTCTGGTGTGGGCTGGACCGCTACTGGGCGCCACACGCCGGCACGCTGCCCGGCTCAGAATTCAAGCTGCCCTTCCCGTGCCCGGCAGACCATGTGCTGGACCTGGAGAGTGAGCAGCATTGCTTGCATTGATGCCGCAGCAACATCCACAGCTGTGGCAGTAGTAGCACTGGTTTGCACTGCTGTCCTAGTCCTGCCGTAATTTGCTTGGATGGTAACTCTGGCTTGCCTGCTTGTCACCACAGCCGTGACTCAGCTGCCGCGGGCGTGTTAACTCGATGCTGCATGCTCCGCTTTGTCCTGAGCGCCTGCAACCGCCATCATCTCCTTGCTATGTTTGCTGCGCTGCTGCAGACGGCTTCTCCCGCCACTGGGATGAGAACGAGTTTGGGCCCAACCTGGACTACAGGGAGGCCTCCTTCCTCGACAGCACCGGCCTGCCGCACGTCATCAAGGAGTCTGCAGTCAACGTGGTGGTGTGCACCAAGGGCAAGGGCTACTGCCCCGAGCCTGATGCTCCCGGCACGGTGGATGGCAACAAGATCTTCCTGCAGGAGAACCTGCTGTCGGAGCAGATAAAGCTGTGAGTGTGCTTTGTTTTCTTGTGCTTCTGTTGTTCAGCGCAGTGTGCGGCCTGCTAGGCATGGTGTAGAGTGCATGCGGCTTGCTGTCGCCTGCTGAAACAGTAGGCGCTGCGGGAGGTACCATCAGGTGTGCAGGCCTGCATAGGTTTGCAGGAAGCAGCAAGGGACTCTGTGTAATGCCTGCCCGCCTACAAACTGTGCAGTGGAGGCAGACTGTGTATGTCAGTTGTGGAAGGTAACACCATGCTCTGGCGCTGCGACTCACCGCTGCTGCTGCTGCTGCTGCTGCTGGTGGTGGTGTTGTGATGTTTGGTTGCAGGACGCTGTCGCCCGTGAGCCACGTGCAGGTGCTCAATTTTAGCACCATGCAGAGTGCCTTTGGCAACTTTACCCAGGAGCAGGACTACGCCAAGTTCTTCAAGCGCATGCACCACATGGGCTCCGTGTGGTGCTGTATAGATGCGCACCCAGGGCACATACACTACGACCTGTGGTGGGACATACCCCACACGGACAAGTTTGGTCGCAAGTGGGACACGCAGTGGCAGCCCACTGCAGGCCCATGATGCGGTCTTGCACAACTTGTGCTTGGCAAGGCGAGTTGTAGCACAGGCATCTCTGATCTGCATTGTTATTTACTGCAAGCATGATTGCAGCAGTAGCACAGCATCTCTAGGCATTGCTTGCAGCTGGGAATCTGGGTAATGGCTGCCTGCATTGCAGACATCACTCCACAACGCCCTGCGCACGGGAATTGGCAGCTCACGGTGCGACAAGCTGGCTGTGCACATCGCTACATGTGTAGCCAGGCATCACGCCTACTGGCGTGTGTGACCGTCGCTTGTCACAGCTTGATGGCATCATTGCTATGGCTTAATTGGTGATCTGATGATGATGTAACAGCTTGAAGATGAAGTTCATCATGAAGTTCATCATGCATGCCGTTTGGACACTGGGGTTTTCTGTGGCGCAGTGCCAAGAACTGCCCCAGAGAGAATCCATGCGTGCAGAGATCGCAGCTGTGCCATGGCACATACTTTACTCGCCCAGTGAAGTCAAGGCCTCGTTCTGCTGCTACTGCAGCAGATCACGTCTCTGTGGTACAGCATATAGCGCTGCGTCCAGGACTGCTGCCCGACACTGCCAGCAATTGAATGTGCTCTTCAATGCAAGGAATTTGTTATTGATCGGAATGGGCACAAGAAGATGCGTTACCTACAGTATCACAGCGCCGTGTCACTCTTCTCCTACGCCCATTGCCGTAACATCGTCGTGATAAAGGAAACGCCTTGTCATGATGTTGAAATGCCTCGCTTGCAAATTTCCTTGCACACTCGCTGTGTGTCGGACGGCAGCAGGGAAACGTGCCAGACTAAATGCAGTGCTGGGCCCTACCCCGACGACGATCTACCGTGCAGCACGAGCCCAATAATATATGAGCAGACAATTTAGCAGCAGAACTGCAGACAGCAGTAACATGGCCGTGGGTAACCCATCATGGATAGTTTTGCTGATGGTGACAGCAGCTGCTGCTGTCCGACAAGCACAGGCTGGTGAGCGGCTGAACACAGAGCATATGACAGTGGCTGCCTTTCAGCAAAATGAACCCATGCTTGTGATACATGTGTTCTGCATGCTGATCGCACTGCTGTATAGCATGTTAAAAGTGGAAATATACTCAGCTGTCTGCTAGACCGTCTAGACCGCCTGGCAGGCTGTGCAGTCGGCAAGCACATGAACGCACTGCTGCCACAACAGCCAATGCAAATCTGCTTGACAGCAGAACCCAATACGACTTCGACAAAGGAGATGCAATTGTCACATGCGTTGTGTGATATGTGCTACCGCTGCAGCAGCTGCAGCTACAGGTGTGCCTGCTGGCGATGTGCAAGTGCTGCTGGCCCTTGCCAAGTCACTCGACCCAACAGGCAAAGCGCTGCCAAAATGGCGGGCAGACAACACCCAGGACTGGTGCAAAGCATGGCTGGCAGGGGAAGGATGCAGCTCCCAAAATGGCAGACTATGGAAGCTTGACATAAGCCAGGCAGGGCTCAAGGCAGCAGCACCACTGCAAGGCACGCTGCCACAGCAGCTGCCAAGCCTAAGCAAGCCGCTGGACCTGTGGAAGCTTCAGATATCTGGCACTGGCATTACTGGCAGCTTGCCGCAATGGGTGCTGCAGGTGGCTCTGACAGCAGTTGTCACCAGCACATCCATCACTGGCCTGTTGCCGGCACTGGCTGCAGATGCAAAGAGCTGGGCTGCTACGTCTGTGCAGATAACCGGCAACCCCAAACTGTCTGGCACACTGCCTTCAAGCTGGGCCAGTGCACCAGGGCTGGGTACAATCGACCTCAGCAACAATGCTTTGACTGGCACCATTCCAGACGCCTGGTCAACTTCTGCCAGCTTCAAGCAGATCAACCTTGCTGGCAACAAGCTATCTGGCTCCATATTAAGAGTGTGGTCGGGGAGCCCAGGCACTTCATCGTTGGCATTGCTCAATGTATCAGGCAATGCTGGCATGAAGGGGTGCCTGGCTGATGCAACAGGTCATCCCTGGCAGTCCCTGCCCTTCATTGACGCCAGCGGCACACCCCTGTTGGACTGCCTCAAACAGCAGCCTGCACTGACGCAGTTTAGTGCGCCGCAGGCTGGCTGGTCAGCAGCAGCATGCAATGTGGCTGGATATGACTTCAAGGAGCGCCAGTTGCCCACAGAGCATGGTGCCTCTGTATACTGGCACACTGAGCATGATCAGCGGCTGCAGCTGTACACCTTGCAGCCGCCAGGTAACTCAGCCACGACACCGTTTCCACTGGCAACGCAGGCAGCAACAGCAGCGGCGTGTGATGCGCTGGACGCGTGTGTGATGTTCACGTCTGACGGCTACCTCATAGGAGCTTATAGGCCAGTGAATGATGTGGCAGCATTGCCAAAGATGCTTGAGGCAGAAAAGCAGAAGGGCCCATGGCAGTGGCGGGCAATGCGCTACTGCTCAGGCAAGTGCTGCGGCACCTGGGTATCAACAGGGTTTGATGCAGCGTCACTGGCTGCATTACCGTCCCAAGTCCAACCTGGCGGCTCTACAGGTGCATCTACAACTATCAGCCTATCTGGTGGGAGTGCAGAGCCAGACGCTTCCCCTGCTTATGCCGTCAACCCCAGCAGCAAGCGCTGTGCAGCACTGCGGGCTGGTGATATCAGCAGCTTCACCTGCCCTCCACGCTGCAGGGCTGCCTGCTGCGCGCAAGACGACGCAGAGGGCGGCTTGATCGAGCTGTCTGAGCATCGTTTTCAGCAATGTTCAATTCAAGCCTGCAAGCGGTCGTGCGGCTTCCAGCTCACCACAGTGCCGGCTGTGTCAGGGCCATTTTCACCACAGGTTGTGGCTCTCTACCTTGCACAGAAGAGCAAGGGGAAGCCAGGCAATGCAGCTGGAACACGCAAGAGCGGCGGCTCTGGAGGTTGCACTGGCAGCTTGTGCTGATGTGGTTGTGCTGTGTCCTCCATGTGGCTTGTCAGTCAACCACGTCACCAATCAAGCCACAGCAGCGTCGCCGCGCTTCAGCAAAGTGAGGAGAGAGCACCGCTCCTACACTTGGTGGTTGCCGCGCCACATCCCAAGCTTTTTTGAAGAGGTGTAGTGATCAACCTGGCGACCAGCTTCACCACAGGTGGCTTTTGTGTGTGCAGCTGCGTCACGCCATCTGGCAGCGCTCGCCGCAGATGTGTTACAAGGTAGCACGGTTGCTTTCTTGTTTGCACAGCAATGTATGTCTTGCAAGCACTAGAGGTATGTTGCTGCGTGGTGTATCAGGCATACATAGCTTCAGCACTTTAGTCTTCAGTCAGCACACGTTGTCTGCTGGCATTTGCACATGTCTGAACTCTAGTTGGTTTTCAGCCTGCTGCGCAACCATCAACATCAGCTTGTTTGTCATTTAGTGTCATTCTGTCCATCTTGTGCCGCAGTGTACGACGGTTGGATCTGGTTCAGTGTGCATGCGGCTGCAGCATGCTGAAATTTGTCACAGCATGAGCCAAATATAACGTGTGTTTGGGTCATGTGGCCGGCTGCAGCCGAGGAGGTGTGTCAGGTCTGCCTTGTGTCTGCATTTGAGCCTGCCTGCTGTTTGCCAGCTGTGAACTTAAACAGCCTGCTCTGGCACCACCACTCTCATTGATTCTCATCACCACTTGTCACTCCAGATGCTGTTGCTGCTGCCTAGCAGCAGTGCTGCTGCTGGATCTTGTGCTGATGTACGCTAGAATGTTTTTGCAGCCCTGGCAGCCAGGACGTGCTCTTACAATACCCCGCATTTCACACTTTCCACACCTCCCACACTTCCCACACTCTCCATACATGTGTGCGCACAAGTTTACACCTGGCTGCACAGCCATCTGTGCCTGAGTGTGCTCAAGGCCTTGTGTATTTGACCAGTCTCATGCTTCAAGCATATTTAAGTGTATGGGGGTGCCATGCCCTCTGCACCCATGGGTGCCAAGGCCATGGCCATGGCCTTGGCTTGGTTGAAATACAAGATATGGATGCTTGCACTGTGCAGCACAAGCACATGCCCTGTTTGACATTCTCATCAAAGCTTGACTTAAACATCAGTGAGGCGGGCCCGCTGTGATAGATTCAGGCAGCAGCAGCAGCAGCACAGCAAGGCACACTGCCACAGCAGATGCCACCCATGTACACTGTACATGGGTGGCGTCCTTGGCAAGGACGAATGCATACCATGTGCACTGTGTCTGTACAGTCTGACTATAAAATGTTGGTTTCAGGCCATGGCAATGCATTGCGCCCCACTGGATCCCGTGTTCCAGAGCGTTGTGCCCTGTGTGCAGGATAGCAGTGCCGCTTGCACGACTCATGCTGGGTAGCCAACTGGTGTGCGCAACCCAAGGATTTGGGCGGATCCCCGGGGCAGCAGTGCATTGACGCCGCAAATGTTTCATCAAGTTCACATTCAAGTTGCTGATCACAGTCTTTTTTGGTCACACAACGGAATTCAAGCGATGTAAACGGCTCCCAGCAGCCCAGCAATCTTTTTAGCAGGAGATGCGATTCCCAGCAGTCACTGCACACCACGGTGGCACTCTGCAGGCTCAGCAGTGCTGCTTTTGCAGGAAGGTCGGTGTACTGGTTACAGTGTAGACGCCTCTGCACTGGAGCCCTGGGCATTATTTCCACATATGATTGCACGTCCAATGGCTAATCGAGCGACATGCGTCCGGCGCGACAACTTTGCTTTGTTGCTGTCCTGGCCCCTCTGGTGCCGCACGTACGACTTCAGTCACGACAAGCGTCCGACCACTGAAAGCAGCTGTTTACTACACGACTGGAAACAAGGATGCGTTTGGCCCACAGTGTGCAATCGTAGAGCTCTGTCACTTGGGTTCCACACACACTGTCGTGCGATGACGCTGCTTAAGCCGTGATGGCAGACTCTGTGGCAGGCAACGACGTCTGAGAGATAAAAAGCATGATCATTGTATGTCTTAAGACGGTACATCAACTCCCGGGATGCGGCAAGGCCAACCCGTACTGCTGCAAGCCCACCTGCTGTTCATCTTGTGCACCCCAAGCCTGTATGTAGCAAACTCTCTCTGCAATCAGTATTTGACTATACATTCAGTTGTGTCAGAATGGCCCTGCGTAGCTCATCCTGGCTGATCTTGCTGGTGTTGACAGCAGCAGCTGCTGCTGTTGTGACAGCACAGGCTGGTGAGCTGTGCATGCAGTAAGGCACAACAGTGGGTGTCTAGCAGCACAAGTTATACAGCTGTGTATCTACTCACACATGCATCCCAGCATGTGCCTGGACATGCCGCATGGCAGGGCGTAGCCCCAAGTCCACGCTTCTGATCAGTTACACTGTGCAGCTGGCATGCACTGTTGCCACAAAAGGGATGTACATGCACCCTCCGCCTGATGCGCTCCTTCTTCTGTGTCACATGTTCATCTTGATGTGTACTCCTGCTGCAGCAGCTGCAGTTGCGCCTGCTGGCGATGTGCAAGTCCTGCTGGCCATTGCCAAGTCACTCGACCCGACAGGCAAAGCGCTGCCACAATGGCGGTCAAACAACACCAAGGATTGGTGCAAGCAATGGCTGGCAGAACAAGGGTGTGACTCAAAGGATGGCACACTGTCATCGCTCTACATGACTCAGGAAGGGCTCAAGGCAGCAGCGCCACTGCAGGGCACACTACCACAGCAGCTGCCACTCCTGGGCAGGCCGCTCGATTTGTTTCAGGTACAAAATATTGGTCCTGGCATCAGTGGCGCATTGCCGCCATGGGTGTTGCAGGTAGCGTACACAGTGGAAGTGACCAACACGTCCATTACGGGGCCGCTGCCACCGCTTCCTGCAGTTGCAGCAGCGCAGCGTAAGAGCTTGGCTTGGGAGGTGCAGATAACAGGCAACCCCAAGCTGTCTGGCACACTGCCGTCAAGCTGGGGCAGCGCCCTCAGGCTTGGTACACTTGACCTCAGCAGCAACGCCTTGACTGGCGCCATTCCAGAAGCATGGTCGGCTGCCAGTTTTGAGCAAATCAACCTGGCTGGCAACAAGCTGTCTGGATCAGTATCACGAGCATGGGCTAGGAGCTTGGGCAGTTCATCACTGGCATTGCTCAATGTATCTGGCAACGCTGGCATGAAGGGTTGCCTGGCGGACGCAAAGGGACAGCTCTGGCAGGCACTGCCTTTCATTGATGCACGTGGAACGCAGCTGCTGGACTGCATCAAACAGCAGCCTGCGCTAACAAAGTTTGGAGCACCGCAGGCTGGCTGGTCAGCAGGCTCATGCAATGTGGCTGGATATGCATTGAAGGTGCGCCAGCTGCCTGCAGAGTTGGAGGGGCAGCAAGAACCAGACCAGCGGGTGCTGCTGTACACCATACAACCACACAATATCTCAGCCAAGACACCCTCTCCTCTGGCCACGCTAGCGGAAACAGCAGCCGTGTGTGATGCTCTGGATGCATGTGTGATGTTCACGTCCGACGGCTACCTTATTGGGGCTTACAGGCCTGTGGAAGATGCCAAATCACTAACGAAGATGCTGGATATTGAGAAGCGGCTGGGGCCCTGGCAGTGGCGGGCAATGCGCTACTGCTCTGGCAAGTGTTGCGGCACGTGGGTGTCAACAGGTTTTGATGCAGCGTCGCTGGCTGTGGCTGCAGCCAATCAGTCACAAGTCCAAGCAGGCGGCTCTACAAAGGCATCCACTGTGCGCCCTAGTGAGGAGTCAGCGAATCCTGATACATACTACAGCGTTGACCCTAGCAGCGAGCGCTGTGCAGCAATGCGAGCCGGTGATGCCAGCGGCTTCACCTGCCCTGCCCGCTGCAGGGTTGCATGCTGTGCGAAAGAAGATGCACCATATGATTTGGTGAGCCTGTCCAGCCACCATTTCTGGCAGTGCTCTGTGCAAGCTTGCTTGAGGTCTTGCGGCTTCCAGCTCATCAAGGCGCAGGCTGTGTCAGGACCATACACGCCACGAACAGTAGCGCTTTACCTAGCGCAGAAGAGCAGGGGCAAGCCAGGCAAGGCAGCAGGGACAAGCAAGAGTGGCGGCTCCAAAGGTTGCACTGGCAGTTTATGCTGATGTGGTTGTTTGTGTCTGATGTGTGTATGGCGTGTGTGTGTGCAGCTGCATCATATTGCATGCAGCACCCTTTTCTCCCCTGGTGCACTGCACGGATGTAACAGTCATCAACAGGACTTTGGTTTTCCGTCATCTTTTTGATGCCACTCCAAGTCCATGAGTGCACAAGAGTACAAGGTCAGCAAGATCTGGGCTTCGCAGCATCACTGAGGACAGAATAAAGCGCATGTTGCAACCCCAATTGGGGCCCCTGCGGCAGGAGTGCAGGCGTTTTACAGCTGGAAGTGAATGAGTTGAGTGACGTTGCCCCAGCGTCACATTCAGTAGAGCAGCTAAAGCTATCAATACACAGTACTACATCTCTGCCATGTTACAACCACCACAGTCGAGTGTAATGACTCACTGCATACTGGATGTCATTCAGGCCCTCTTGCTGCTGATGTGGCCCCACTGGTACCACATGCACGCTGCCTCCGTTGCTGCTGCCCAACCACTGCTGGTTGTTGGTTGTTGTTGTGCTGCTCGAGTAGTAGTTGGTCCCCGCAACAACACATGTGCAGCGCTGCAGCGCTGTGTCACTCTCAGGTTCTGGTTCTACAAAAACAGCCGTGCAGTGCCATGCACTGTGTCGCGATGATCAAACCTACTGAAGAAACATTCCTCGCTCTCTTGCAACAACCGCTCCATGTTGAACGGCAAGTGCTAGACCGACTTCACAGTGCGAGCTCACCAACGATTGTCCGTGCATCCAAATCGGCCTGTTGGCAGCACACGATATCTCTTGCGCCTCAGTACTTATTTCGGAATGGTCGGGAGTAGCCCATCCTGGCTGATTTTGCTGGAACTCCTAGCAGCTGCTGCTATTGCGAAGTCACTGGCCGGTGAGCAGCAGATGCACACAGCGCATGGCGAAGGGTGCCATGGAGCATACATTGCTCGGATTTGTACTTCTGACGCATGCGCGTGAGCATGCCCCTGGCAACGCCACATGGCAAGTTGTGATGGGACAGTCCGATTTGCTGCTGAATCATCCAGCTGTGCAGCTTGGCAAGCACATGCGCATGCACGCACTGCCATGGCAACAGGGGATGTGCATGCGCTGCACAAAAGCTCTTGCGCTGATCTTCAGCAGCAAATACACTTCAGGCACATGAGCATGGTGATGTGTACTTGTGCTGCAGCAGCTGCAGGTGCAGCTGCAGGTGCGCCTGCAGGTGGTGATGTGCAAGTGCTGCTAGCCATTGCCAAGTCACTCGACCCAACAGGCGAAGCACTGCCACAGTGGCGGGCAGACAACACCAAGGACTGGTGCAAGCAATGGCTGGCAGAACAAGGGTGTAACTCAATGGATGGCACATTAAACAAGCTCGACATAAGTCAGATTGGACTCAACGCAGCATCGCCACTGCAAGGGACACTGCCGCAGCAGCTGCCACATCTGCGTAAGCCGCTCGCACTGGTCATTCTGCTAGTGTCTGGCCCTGGCATCACTGGCACATTGCCGCCATGGGTGCTGCAGGTGGCATACACAGTGGAAGTGACCAACACATCCATTACTGGCCAATTGCCGCTACTTTCTGCAGCTGCAGCAGCGCAGCAGCAGATAATGGCAGAGCGCGTGCAGGTGTCAGGCAACCCAAAGCTGTCTGGCACACTACCACCAAGCTGGGTTGGTGCATACCTTCCTTTTGGCCTAGACCTCAGCAACAACGCTTTGACTGGCACCATCCCAGACAGCTGGGCAGCATCCACTTTGATGCAGGTCAGTATTGCTGGCAACAAGCTGTCTGGCTCCATATCAAGGGTGTGGGCTAGGAGCTCCAGCTATTCATCATTGGCATTGCTGAATGTTTCCGGCAACGCTGGCATGAAGGGGTGCCTGGCTGATGCAGTGGGTCAGCCCTGGGAGTCCCTACCTTCCATTGACGCCAGCGGGACGCCGCTGCTGGACTGCATTAAAAGGCAGCCTGCGCTGACGCAGTCTGGAGCGCCACAGGCTGGCTGGTCAGCAGCCACATGCAATGTGCCTGGCTATGCACTCAAGCAGCGCCAGCTGCCCACAGAATTGGACCGGCAGCCCAGGCTGGACCAGCGGGTGCTGCTGTACACCCTTTAGCCTTCAAATCCTTTGGCCAAGACACCCTTTCCTCTGGCCACGCTGGCAGAAACAGCAGCAGCGTGTGATGCTCTGGATGCCTGCGTGATGTTCACATCAGACGGCTTCCTCATTGGAGCTTACAGGCCTGTTACGGACGTGGCAGCAATGCCAAAAACATTAGCAGGAGAGAAGCGGCTGGGGCCATGGCAGTGGCGGGCAATGCGCTACTGCTCCGGCAAGTGTTGCGGCACGTGGGTATCAACAGGCTCTGATGCCAAGTCGCTGACTGTGGCTATGTCTCAGCCTAAAGCTGGCAGCAGTGCAAGTGCAGATCTTTTTGCTGATCCACTGCTTGGACTGGCAGAAGCCAGCGATATTGATGCTCCTCGCAATCGTGTTCAATACAGCAGCAAACGCTGTGCAGCACTGCGGGCAGGCGATGCCAGCGGCTTCACCTGCCCACCACGCTGCAGGGTTGCCTGCTGCACAGAAGAAGATGCACGTGCACAAACTTGGGTTAAGATGTCCGAGCACTACTTCTGGCAGTGCTCTGTGTCAGCCTGCAAGCAGTCATGCGGATTTGATGTCAGCAACTTTGGCAAAGCACTTGTTTCGTCATTGTTCACGCCAGAGATTGTGGCAACCTACCTTGCACAAAAGAAGGAAGCCAAGTCGGGCAAGGCGGGAGTGCAGGGCAGCAACCGTGGCTCTGGAGGCTGTGCTGGCAGTATGTGCTGATGCGGTTGATTGTATATGCGTGCATAGATGGCTTCTGTGTGCGCAGCTGCAACACATGTGTGAATTTTATCAGGCACGTGTACGTGCACGTGTGTGAATTTTATCAGGCATCTTTAGTTGAGGCCTTATTTAACCAGTTGTGTGGCGGTCATCAGGTCTGACTGGTGACATCTGCCACAGTCTGCCGGCAGTGACATATGCTGTACGTACATATGATGCACCATTACTATGTGTGTATGTATCATGGATGCTTAGAAGCGTGCTAGTGTCCCGCAGACGTGTGCTTGCTGGCAGCAGCAGTTGTGCTGAAGTGGAGCCTGGGGTTGTTCCATTTTGTGGCTGGGTGTGTTGGGTCTGCATGGCAGCTGTAGCGGCTGGTGCTGCCTGCAGCTCTCACTGTGCAGCAGCCAGTCATTGCCGGTCTTATGAGCGCGTGAATATCGTTGTTGTGCGTCCTTTTGTTGCTCCCTGCGGTGATTCTGGGACAGTTGTACCTGCCAAAAGAACAACATATGGCCTAACTTTTTTGAAAAAGCATGGCGGTGATTTTGAACAATTGCATGACAGACGCTGATGGATCTGCTGTTATGCGTATTGTGTGAGCTGCCTTCATTGCTTCTGCTGCATACCTCAGTGTTTCCAGCCTTGCCACGTTGTTAGTGACAATGGTACCGAGTTTGATGTCAGTTTGGCCATGTTCTAGCACATGTGACGTTGCATCCTTAGCACTTGTAAAGTTGCATCCTTAGCAGTTGTTGCAGACTGCGCCTGTGATGAGGCAGCATTGCTGTGCCACAGGGCAGTGCCCGTGTGCATTCATCCCTGGGCATGCCGCCACAACAGATGGTGTTCAGCATGCATATGCATGCCATGCGCTAGGCATGCCATGCGCTAGGCATGCCTCTCGCGCGCCAACTGCTGGCTGTGGCAGCATCACCTTGCTCATGGGTCTGGCCTGAATGTATGACACGCCCCTTGCATGTTGCGGAGTTGTTTCAGTAGGTGGCAGCATTCGATTGAGATGAACTTAGGCGCAACCATCAGCATGTGCAGCCCTATGCGCGGTGCATGCTGCACCTTTCAACCGTATATTACTGTTAAGTTTATGTGTTGTCTGGCAAGCCTGCCCTACTAGGGCCCTAGTAAGGCCCTAGCTAGGGCATGTTGGTTGCCAATCTTGACGGCGGCGCCCGTGGCCCTGTCCGTGTGGGAGTTATCCACCTATATGCATGATCAGGGCGTGGGTTTGCAGCTGCTGACAGCACTGGTTTCTGAGGTGCTGTAGCGTCTACGCGGCGCACCAGCAGTCTGACTGTGCTCTCGCAACATCACTGTTAGAGCTACAGCACGCTGCGAGTTGGGTATGGAGTGCATGGGATGGTTGAGGCTGCTGTGTGTTGTTGCCAACGTGTTTTTAGGCAGCCTGGGTCACTACGCTTCTGGACACAGTTGTTGTAAAACTGTTGTTGGGTCAGCGCAGATGCAACGGTCACATGTAACTGTACAGGCTGAAGGTTCTGGCATGCATGCCGGCATATATGCCAAGCCGGCAGCAGCAATAAGTGATCCGAGGGATGAAGTATTGCAACGCTTTGTTGCGGTTGCAGATGGTGCGTTCTCTGTTTTGCCACATGGTAAAAGTATCCAGTGAGACAACATGCAGCTATCTCATAGCAGCCGGGTCTCAACAAACAACGCAGCTGGCTTTACCCTGCTTGAGCACCTGCAGTGAATATGCACAGTGATGCCTTACAACAAATAGTATCCCAGGTGCAAACACGCGTATACTGCATTGAAACATCAGCCTCTGAAGTTGTCTGGCATTGTTGAAGTCACTCACGACTAGGGCTTTGCCAGATTACCCTTTCCGTACCATATCCGGACTGCCGAAACTACAGCGACTCTAGTCCCCCTCAAACTTTCTCAATTGATATCTTGATTCACTTGCGTCAACACGAGCTACGCAGTTGGCATACGTTTGCTGGACAGGGGCAGGACAGGACAGGAGCAAATGGGCGGTGAAGCGCAGGCTTCGGCTCGTAAGCTCAAGGTGAGTTATGCGCTAGCTACAGTACAGTTGCCGCTCGACATCACACTCGACATCATGACTGTAGCAGTACTGACAGCAACTAGGCTAGCACACCTGCACAGCATCTTAAGCAACACTCAGCTGCTTGACATGGCAGCCATGCATGTTCATTGGTATGCGCAGGCTGCAGTGTTAGCCAGGTTGCAGGATAATGGTGCTTCCCAGCACCGCGATGGGCTGCTGAAGGCGCTGCAGCTGTGTGAGCGCTTCATCAACAGCAACGCTGCATCAGATGAAGCATATGCAGTGCTCAAGGAGGAGGTGGCAAAGGCCATGCTGCAAAGCCAACAACAGGTAGAGCAACAGAAAACGGCAGCTGTCCTCTTTCAGCTTGCAAGTTTGCAAGCTTGCAAGTTGCTGCAGGACTGCAGGTTGTATGTGCTAGGCAGGTAGCACGCTAGATGCTGCCTGTAGTTGCTGACAGCACAGTAGCACACCTCTGCATGTTTCTCACAGCATGCATGCATGCATCTTGCAGGCAAAGCCCAAGGCACAGCAATCAGCAGCTGGCTGGAAGCCTGCAGGACCAGCAGCTGCAAAGAAAGCTGTGTCCATTAGAACAGCAAGCAAGCGCAGCACTGACATCTTTGAGCAGCAGCGGCCACCAGCAACTGAACAGCGGACAAGCAGCCACTGCGGTGCAGGCAGCAGTGGCAGTGGACTATCACTATCAGCAGCAGCAGCAGCAGCAGCAGCAGCAGCAGGACTCAGGGCAAAGCAGCAGGTGCGTGCCATGCATCCACTGACACCAGCAGCTGGCAACAGGAGCTGAATGTGCAATCTGCATGTTGTGACATGCGGCTCCTGCAAGGACACAAACTGACTGTGCAAATGCTCAGCAGTGCAAAACAGCAGTAGTAGCTGCATACCTGCACAAGGCGCCGCACAGCGACTGCTTCTGCTAACCCAGACACCTGGTGCTTGCATGCTGCTGCCCATGTTACTGACAGGTGGCCACAGTGCTGAGTCCTGACTTGAATGTGGTGCCTACGCTGCTGCTGGAGCATAAGGCGCACCTGACAGAGAATGCATTTGACCGCATCGTGAAGCAGCAGGTAAGCAGTGCTGCGGTGTGCCCAAGCTATGCTGACCATTCCATCAGTGCATGTGCTGCAGCAGCGGTCCATCAGTGCATGTGCTGCAGCAGCGGTCCATCAGTGCATGTGCTGCAGCAGCGGTCCATCAGTGCATGTGCTGCAGCAGCGGTCCTCAAGCCATCTTTCAACATTGGTAGGATTCCTGCTATGGGCTGCAGGGTTTGTCAAGCCGTGCGACAAGCAGCACTTGCTCAACGTCAACCTCATGCCTGTCTTCACTGCACCTGCTCTGCTCCTGCACACAGGACCGCCTAGCTCAGGAGGAGGACCAGCAGTGGCAGGCAGACAAGCAGCGGCAGCAGGCCCAGCTGCGCGCACAGCTGGCAGCACAGCTGGCAGAGCGCGAAGCACAAAAGGAGGCAGAGCGCCAAGCCAAGCTGCGGGAGATCAGAGAAACAGATGAGGCCCTGGCAGCAGCGTACCAGGCTGAGCTGCAGGACACCCAGCAGCTGCGGGCTGCACAGCAGCGGCAGTGGAATTTGTACCGACAGCAGCAGGAAGAGGCAGAGGCGGTGCGGCAGGCACAGGCAGAAGCAGCAGCGCGAGAGCAAGCAATAGAACGCGCCGAGCTGGCTGCTGCAGAGGCTGCAGAGGCTGCTGCTGCTGCTGCCAGGGCAGCTGAGAACAGAGCGAAGCTGGAGGCATTTAAGGCTGAGGCGCTGGCTGGGGCTGAGGCGAAGCGGCTGGCTGCTGCTGCGCGGCTGGAGCAGGAGCGGCGCTACACAGAGGAGTGCAAGAAGGTGCGGCGCAGGGGCTGCAGGCCTGAAGCTGCAGGCGGGAGGCTGCAGCAGCAGCAGTGAATGTACAATGAGAGATCTTGGGTAGTGATGGCAGCTGGCTGGAGAGTGACAGGGCAGCTAGCCCTTGGTTGCCGAGGGGTGGGAATAAGGATGCTGCCCAGGCAGATTCAGTAGTCAGTGCGGCATTGTGAAGGCGCTCTTGGTGCTGCTGCTGCTGCTGTTCCAATGAAGCGCTGCCTTTCAAACCTCTGCACGCACTGCTTACGCATGCTTGCGCTTACGCATGATCCTGGATGCGCTGCAGGCCATGGATGCGGCTGAGGCGAAGCGGCTGGCCGACCAGCAGGCGTGGCGGGACAGGCAGCGCGCCAAGTACGAACGCGCCGGTGGGCTCAGCCTGGAGCGCAAGGCGGAGCGCGACGCAATGTGAGGCGCATTCAAAACATAGACATGCAGCCACGGTTTGGCAAACACGCGCACTTGCAGCTGTTGTTTGATGTGATGGATGGGTTGCTGCTGTCCAGCCACGCAGCCGCCATGTCATGCTGCGGCAGCACCAGCATTTCAGCATCGTCTGGCAGAGCGTCTGGCAGAGCTGCTGCTGTTCATGGTAATGCTGTTTTTGTGTTGCCGTGCCAGCCAAGCTTGTGCCGTGCTGAGTGCTCCGACAGCGCTGCTGACGGTGTGCTTGTTTTGTATCGCGTGTGCAGCGCGGCAGAGGAGAAGGCTGCTAGGGAGGCGGCTGCCTACGAGGCGCGGCAGGCGGCTGACACAGCAGCACGCAAAGCAGCGCAGCAGCAGGCGGCGCAGCGCACAGCGCAAAACCTGCAGCAACAGGTATGCAGGGACTGGCTGGCTTTTGTTCTGTGGTGCTCTGGAAGATATCCAGGCTATGATTGCCATGCACAAACATCAGCTGGCAGTGCCTCCAAACACGTGTCTGTTTAGTGCAGCGCAGCACTTTGCTCAAGGTAGGATACATGTTGACGCTGCTAGTTTGTGTACTGCGGTGCAGATGGCTGAGAAGCAGGCGCTCAGGCAGGCTGCTGCTGTACAGAAGCTGGCAGATGCAGCAGCTGCAGCACTGGCCAAGCAGCAGCTGGAGGACACCCTCAAGGCTGAGAAGGTGCAGCGCAAGACGGCAAAGCAGCAGCAGCTGCAGCAGCAGAAGCAAGAGGTGAAGGTCAAGGATGGTGCCGGTAGCTGTCTCTTTGCGCTGTCACGCCACCAGCAGGAAGCTTCCTGCACAGCTGCCCTGACTCGCTATATTTATGCAGCTCCTGAAAGCCTCGGTTGTCTTGATCCGGTGAGTGCAGCACTGCTTGACAATGCCATGCGCAGAGCACGGCTGACGGTGTGCGACTGCTGTTCGTGTTTGTGTTTCTGTCTCTGTTGCGCAGCTGACTGAGTGGCGTCAGCGCAAGTTTGACGAGCTGAACGCGCCGCTGGCTGAGGCTGACAGCTGGGTGCACAAGAAGGTGCTGCACGGGGAGCGAGCCTTCACCAACCTGAGGGACAACAGGAGGATCTGACACAGCAGACAAGACTGCTTTTCTGTTTCAAGGTGTTTCTGGGGGCCCATGGGATCCAGCTGCGTCAATTTTGCAGCAGTGCAGCTGAGAATGCTGCTGTTGCTGGTTTTGTATGCTTGACAGCATCTGCAACATCCCTTGGTTGCAACCCACAGTGTAACCTACGGCTTTAGCAGTGCCACACCGTGTGTTCACCATCATTTTCTGCATCATGCAGAGCTGTGATGGTAAGTACGATGCTTCCTGTAGCTGTGCTCTCTGCGCAGAGAAGCATGCTTTCACGACAAAAGCAGCTGTACCAGAGCTACGAAGCTGATGCCTGCACCGTCATTGTGCAACCCTGGCGGAGTCATTCACGCTGATCAATACTGTACAGGACTGCGATCCCTCCAAAAGCACTTGTGCATAGGTTACATAGCTTCCTAGAAACCCCGCTAACCGAGTCGCTGCTGCAGCCGCCAGCTCAGCAGCCCCCTTATCGCATCGCCCCAGCCTTCAGCACATCCACCATGTTGTACAGCTTCTGGCTGGCTCCCTGCTGCACCTGCCGTGCCAGGAACAGCGCCGCATCCACGGTGCCCTCTGCATAGATTGTGCGGCCGCATACGTTGTGCTGGAACTCAAATGACACGCTGCCATCTGGGCTGAGCAGCTGGTAGGTGTGGAAGGCATGGCCCAGCAGTGCATCCTCGGGCACCCGCATGCGGCCCAGCTGCTGCTCCCGGTCACGCACCAGCTCGATCTGATGTGAGAAGGCAGGGGGGTGGGGTGGGGCGGCAGGGCGGGACGTCACGGGTAAGGCATGCACGTGCAGGCAGGGGTTGCTTGCGTATTCCCATGTGGCAATGAGTGAGAGCCTGCAACAGAGTGCGGTGAGGGCAATGCCAAGCATGGCAGCAGTGCAGCTGCTGCCTGCTGTGCAGCCGCTGCTGCTCTGCAATCAAGAATCGATTGCACCCATCTTGAACTTCAGCATGCTGCCACACCTGTGACACGTCAAAGTCCAGGCCCAGGCCCTGGAAGGAGTTGACGATGGCCTTGGCTGTGCCGCTGGTGTCCTTCTTGCTGGACTGGTGGCTCTCAGTCACCTGCATGGTGCGGGTAAGGTGAGTATCCAGGGCAATTGCTGACATGGAGTGCCTAAAAGCTGGCAGGGCGCTGGTTGAGGGACCACGCCATCAATGCACACAGCAGAGAGGATGATGGCGTGCTTGCATGAGCCAAATCTTGCGTACACGTTGGGTGACATCGCATGCAACAGCTGTGCAGCAGGGGCTGGTCACCTTGAGTGTGTAGCCTGAGAAGGCTCCCGGGAAGGTGTCAGCCATCATCTCCATCATGGCCTGGAACGCAACCACCTGGCAGCAGCAGCAGCAGCAGCAGCAGCACATGTTGCTGGCAGCGGCTCCCAACCATGAGAAAGCAGTCTGCCAAGGCCGCCTGTGGTACACTTGCGCTGCTGTGGCTCTCTTCCATAGAACTGGCTGCCAAGCTGTATCGCATGGAACTGCGGCTGCTTCTTGCTCTCTGTTATCTGCTTTTACTCTAGCTGACTCTGGCGTGCAAAAGTACTGACTGAGGCGTCTGTTGCCTCACCTGCTTCCCCATCTGCGGTGCAATGACTGCATACAGGTCTGCTGCCTTGACATCTGCTGCTAGCTTTGCCCGATCGCCGCCAGTTGTCTGCAACACCACACAGGAAACAAACATGCATCAGTATCCTGAAAGGTATCTTAACAGTGGCAGAGATGGACTGAGCTGCTGCCTTGCCAAGCTGCTGAGTACACAGTGGCAGGGATGGACTGAGCTGCCTTGCAAAGCTGCTCTGTGTGGCTGCTGCTCTACACACTATTCCTGCTGATGCTTGACCTGCACACATGGCAACACCTTCAGCAGCTGCTGCTGTAGCTCCAGCAGTTGCAACCCAGACTCAAGAGCACAGTTCGTTGCAGCTGTACCATTTGAAGGCTGGCAGATCAGCTGCAGTGCGTCTCACCCCCATCACAAAGGGAGTTTTGTGCTTGATGTACAGGTTTGCCATGTCATGGATGACGTCCGGCAGCGTGTAGTCAACCATGACCAGGTTGGGGTACTGCTGCTTCACCTGCCCAAAGACAAACGCAACAGCAAAGCTATGAAACACAGCAGCACTGCATGCCAGATGTGGGGGTGCCGCCAGTACGTCATGGCGGGTTACGCACAGCAGCTACAGCACTTCTTGTGAACGTATGACGGTGTAAAGTGAGCAGATATCGTCTGTTCAAGGCATTCTTGCATTGCAAGCCAGGAAGCAAATGGCCAGACAACGCGCTCGTGAAGCAATTTTTGAATTTCACGCTGCTGTGAGCATCTCTGCTGTGATGTCAGCTGCAGAGCATCTGGTATCATTTCCTCCTTCATATAAGGCAGCAAGCCCACCTCTTCAATGAGGTTGTCCCGGGTGTCAGGCCCTACCAGCTCCAGCTGCTTGCCCGCCACTTCTACTGCCTTGTTTGCTGCTACCTCTGTGGCACCGCACAGCGTGTATGGCACCAGGTCTAGCCCTGCCCGCACTGCTGCCTCTGCCACTGCCCTGCCCATTTTGCCAGTGCAGCTGTTGACCATCACAGCTGGCTTAGGCGATGCGTGCACCATCACAGCCCGCTGCACACGCGCTGAACGTGAGACAACCCTTCTGGCCGACTGCTGCTGCTGCAGCTGCATAGTGGCTGCCATTTGCTAAAGCTACTCAATCAGCAACTCCCTTCAATATCTAGTTTATGTTGATCGTTGCAGGACATACGCACCACTAGTGGTCACTGCGCGTTTGCAACTTGTCATTCGGTCTCAAAGCTGGTGTGTGCCGGTACAGGTCCCTTCCTGGAGCTCCAACGGACTTCACGATGTCATTCGTTTAATAGATTTGATTTCTGTAATTGATCGCGTGTATACGTTGTGCTGTCAGGTGTCTGCTGTGCACCAGTTGTCCTGACAGACAGACAGACTCCAGCAAAGGCAAGTCCAAGAAACCAGGCTGCTGCTGCATCAAGGCGCTGCTGAATGTCTCACTGGTTGCTGCCAAAGCGTGGGGTGGAAACCAACGCGGATGCAGTCAAACTGTTCTGCTTCCCTCAGGTCAGCCTGGCCTGGCCAACAGCTGTGTCTGTAGTGCTGAACAGTACCGGTGTGTCTAACTGCCAGCCCACTTGCAGTTCTGAGAACAGGTTGTCGACAAGGATTATGGTGCAGCAACAGATCCAGCAGATAGCTGCATTCTAATAAGCAGCAGCTGCTGCAGCAGGGGTGCAGCAACTAAGACAGGGGCGAAGGCATGGTGACCAGCTGTGCCCTGTGTGCATGCAGGCTGGCATGGGAGCTGCGGTGTTCCACGCATGGTCGGAGCGCTTGGCACCACACGTCCAGGTGAGCATGTAGCTGCTGCTTCTGGTCAATCGCCCTGGGCCCCTGATTGCCTCGCCGCCTGCAAGAGGCCCGCTGCATTCATAACCTTTCTACTCTGCGCACAGCTACCTAGTATGCGCAAACTGCCCCAGCCGTGGAACAGTACCAACAGCATCCGTGAAGCTCTAGAATGGGACCTAAACAAGGGTGCTGTGCTGTTTCTGCGCCACGTGCCTGCAGGTCCTTCCAGTGGAGCTGCCAGGCCATGCCAGCAGGATGCGCGAGCCATGCACAACCAACATGTGCCAACTCAGCTGCCAGATAGTGGACGCACTGGCCAGCAGCTTTGCGTGAGCATGCTGTGCGTTTGTGGGCTGATTCAAGTGCTGTATCGTGCAGCAGCTCTGTCGAGGATACTGCCTGGCAAAGCCAGCAGCAGCCAACAGCCCAACTGCCACTCTGCTTCAGTAACAGCAGTACACGAGCTGTCCACGCAGCTTGGCAAATTGCTGAACGCCACCAAGCAGCGGCAAACACAACATCTGCACCTATCAGTGTTTGGCCCTGCACATGCTTCCCGCCAGAGCACATCAAGATGTATTCGCTTCGTTACTCGCAGGTCTGGCCCCTATGCGCTGTTTGGCCACAGCATGGGCGCCTGGCTGGCGTGGGAGGTGCTGCAGGAGCTGGCACGGCGCCAGCTGCCCCTGCCACTGCGGCTGTACGTGTCAGGCAACAGGTGCGCAGCTGCTCACAAGTGCTTCGGATGTTCAGAAAAGTGACAAAAGCCTTGGCAGGCTGATGTTGCAAGATGCAGCTGAACCAGCCTTGCAGGTGGCTGGTGCGCCTCACAATGGCAGCGCTGTGGTTCTACCCGCCCTTTCGCTGCAAATGCATATGTTGCTTGGCGGCGCACAGGTCAGCAGCGGCAGTGTTCTCCACCAGAGGCTGGAACGGCAGTTCAAACACAAGTCATTTGAAGTTGTTCATGCGTGATGACTCTGCTAATGATAATAGTCTTCTTGTAAGCCATATAATCGGCATTGGCAACCGCGCCCCGTAACGGAGCGGAAACTACGACTATTATTGCCTCTCTATTGGTGAGGGGTAGACCACCAAGACCCCCCCACCGCCTGATGACTCTGCTGTGCCGCACTGCAGGGCGGCTGCGCTGCATGGCGCTGAGCATGACCTGGACGCCACGCGCCTGCACACGCTGGAAGCGGATGCATTCTGGCAGGCCTTTGAGCGGCGCTACGGCGCAAACCCTCAGCTGGTAGGCTGCTGCTGGCGCTGCTGCTGTGCCAGCCGGTGAAGCAGGCCCTGTCGGCCATGATATGCATGGCACTCTCCTAGTTGTGGATTGGCGGGCCTCTCCATTTGCTTGCTTGTGTCCCTGCCGGGTTCAACCCAGTAATGGTTACTGTGCTGCTGGTTCATAGCCTACTGCTGTCTTTTTTTTGCAGCCTTTTAATTGGGCTGGGGTGACGTTGGTGCAGCCTGCCTTCGCTGATTCTATGCTGCAAGCAGAAATACATCATGTTGCATTGATGCTGCCTGTGGCGTCACGACGTGTTACATACACTGGACAAGCGCGTTCGTAGATCTATGTGTGCTCACTTTCCGCTGCTTTCCTGCTTGCTGCTGCTGCTGCTGCTGCTGCTGCTGCTGCTGTGTACCCCTGCAGTCTGAGCCCAAGATCAAAGCCTTTGTGTATCCCGTGCTCAAGGATGATTTTACACTGGTAGAAACATACAAGGTAACGCCAGCAGTGACTGCACACTGACGAGACGACTCGCACCTGCGCGCATGCCAATACAGGTGCCGCTATGTCGCATGCTGAGCATGCTGAGCACACTGACCATGTACCGTCATTGCATAACTGAAGCGGCCCGCTCAGTGTGCGGCATAAGAAACAGCTGGCTGCTGCTAAGACACCCGTGACAGCATCATTAAGCTGTTAGAGAGATGTGATGTGCCGGCTCACAAACTCGTGTGTGACCACACGACCGACATGTTGCTGCTGCATGCCGTGCAGCCAAGCACGCCTGATGTGATGACAAGTGTGCCCATAACAGCAATCGGCGCGCGGCTGGACAACAGGTACACAGCACCACAGGTGGGTCAAGCACAGCAGTACACCCAGACGGCAGCATACATAACTGCCATAAAACACGGCTGCATCCCGCTTGCAACCAGCAGCGGAGTGCAATGTCGCCGCTGCCACAACGGCAGAGCGCAACTAACAGGGACGCTGATTCTACTGTACAAAGGCATGCAGCAGCTGGATCTGCTGTTGCTGCCACAAGCTACAACCTGCCTACATCCACAAAAGACTACACTAACCATCCCGCACCCCATCATCCCCTGGCGCTGCAGGTGTCTGCATGGCAGCAGCACACCACAGCAGCACTACAAGAGGTGTGGCTGGAGGGGCTGGGCCACAACTACATTGCTGACGCACCAGACTCACTGCTGCAGAGCATTGCCAGCCAGCTGAGTTGCGCCTAAAACGACAACCACAGCAACCAAGCTGCAGGCCCAGCAGCAACTGAAGTAGAGTTGGGCGAGCAGCAGCTGCAGCATCAGCGCGTTGCGGCCACAGCTGCACTTGACCAGCCAAGCAGCAAAGATGCTGTGCTGCCAAGTCATCCAGAGGAGCCTACAATGAAGCACTGCTGCCCCTGCCAGTAGCAAGAGCAGGGACTGCTCATGATGTTGCTGCTGCATCCGCCGCTCACACCCTTGTCACGGCACATGCTGCACCCAGGGTGCAGCGCGCTGCCACAAGCGCTGTATCCGCACTCTGTGCCGCACACTGATGGCATTGTGCGAGATCGGGCGCTTCAATGGCCCTGCTGTGCGCGTAGCTTGTCGCCAGTGTGCTGCTGCCTGCTTGCTGCTGCCTGTTACTGGTCGTCCTCCTGGGCTGGTGGCAGGCCGCATGGTAACAGCATCTTTTGCAAGCATTCGTACTTGACTCTGCCGATGGACTCGTTCTGTGCCACGGAGAAGTAAGACAGCATGTTGTGGTGACCTATGTAAGAAGCGTAGCTGTCCCTGTGGATGTTGAGCATCCACTCAAACTTGGTGATATCTGCATGGCCTGTGCCAACGTATTTGGCTTGCAAGTGCTCGATCTGGCTGTTGATGTTGAACCTGTCCGAGAGGGTCGCCATTGTGCTGCTGTGGCTTTCAGCTGTGCAATGAAGCAAAGTGAACCAGGGAGACAGTAATAAAGGATCGATAAGCTAAGATCCAACGTATCCTGGAAGGCATGGGGTCTGGCATCCCTGCAGACATGACAGCAGCAGTAACAGGAGTGACAGTGTAGCGCTAGGTCTTGGCGGGGTTTGGTGTGCATGCAGTCTCATTGCTGCCTCCGGGCTTACTGACAATGGCGTCACGAGTAGTAGGATTGCAGGACCACAGCGCACTGCAAGCACTCACCAGGCAGAAAGCACTATAGGCATTAGCATGTCTGCAGCTCCAGAGCGTCAGCTGGCGGAGCTAGTTGCACAGGCTGTGCAGCAGAGGTTCGCTTCTCTGCCAAAAAGTGGCAAAAACCAAACTCATGAGCACACTGTGCTTGCAGGTAGGGGCTGCTACAGCCGCTGCAGCAGCTGCAGCACTGCAACATCCTGTCGCCATCTTGCACACACACCTCCGGGCCGGCTGACCCTGCACATCACAAGTCAACCCCTTCTCAGTGCAAGAACATGCTTATTTTGGCTGCATCGCAGGCATCGTTGCCTACCTGGACGCAGAAGCAGCCGCCTGTCAGCCTGATCAACTGTGCAGTAGCAGGACAGAGCAAACCCAACAAGCAACCCCCAGCACCAGCAACACCAGCACAGCACCCTACATGCATGTGGTAGCTATTGGCACAGGCACCAAGTGCCTGGGTGCCAGCAAGCGCTCTGCTGCATGTGACGTCATTAATGACAGCCATGCAGAGGTGGTGACGCGCAGGGCTTTCGTGGCTTGGGTGTATCAGCAGCTGCAGCTGGCAGCTCAGCTACACAAGCAGCCACAGCAACAAACACAGCTGGGTGATGCGACTCAGCAGGAGCAAGCAGCGCCAGAGCAGCAGCAGCAGGAGCAGGCAGTGTCACCCTGCATGCAGATTTGCCAGTCTGCCTTTCTCTGGTGGCCTGACACAGGCAAGTTCAGGCTGCACAGCGGTGTGAAGTTTGCGATGTATGTCAGCCAGCCACCCTGCGGGGACGCATCAATCTACAGCCCTGAACAGCAGCAGCCTCCAGCACAGGAGCAGCAGCAGCAGCAGCAGCACCCAGATCTGCAGCAGCAGCCAGCAGCTGCTGGCAGGACAGGCGCCAAGCTCATCAGGCTGTCAGGGACAGCAGATGTGGGCCAGGCAGCGGCTGCCATCACAGGCGCAGCAGCAGCACGCATGGAAAAAGACCCAACTGGTCAACCATCTCAAGCCGATCGGCAGCAGCAGCAGCAGCAGCAGCAGGGCATGCCTTGTGTCCCCTGCGCCTCAGATGTGGAGGCAGGCCCGCAGCAGCTGGGTGTGCTGCGGCGCAAGCCAGGCAAGGGCAACCCCACGCTGTCCCTGAGCTGCAGCGACAAGCTGGCACGCTGGGCATGCCTTGGGCTGCAGGGCTGCCTGCTCAGCAGCTGCCTGGCTGCACCCCTGAACCTGGACCTGCTGGTGGTGGCGGTCCCGCCTGCTGCAGCAGCAGCAGCAGCAGCAGCAGCAGGGCCTGCAGCTGCAGAAAACCTGCTCTATCAGCAGCAGCAGGAAGAGACGCGCCTGAGGGATGTGGAGGCAGCTGGCACGCGCGCTTTCCAGCACCGGCTGCAGGGCTGCACCAGCCTGCTGCAGCCGCCATTTGCAGTGCGGCCTCCCGCTGTGGTGGCTGTGCAGGCGGCTGATGGCAAGCTGGGGCTGTACCCTGATGAGAGGAGGAAGAGCCCATCAGGTGAAAGTGATGACAGTTGATAGGGCTTGGCAGCCATTGTCATGCACCTGTGTCAATTAAACTGAGTTGCAGATGCTGGTCTGCATGCACAAATGTCACTGCGCCCACCTCTGCCAGCACGACTTGTCTGACTCATTCTGGGGTGAACATTCTGCCTGCAGGTGTGTCCATCAACTGGAGCTGCCAGTTGCCATTGCTCACTGCGCTGACTGCCTCACAAGCCAAGCCCAGTGCAGCTGCAGTAGTAGGAGTGCATGAGGTCACACTGGCAGCACATGGCCGCAAGGCAGGTGCAGGCAGGAAAGCACCCAACTGGAACAACAAGAAGACACGCTCACGGCTGTGCTCAGCAGCACTGTATGAGCAGTGGCAGGCGCTGCTGGCAGTGATGTCTGCACTGCCGCAAGCACCTGCAGGAGCTGGTGTGGAGCCCAGCAGTGCTGGAGATGCATCAGGCCTACAACATGCCTCAACAGGCAAACAGCAGCAGAAGCAGCAGCAGCAGCAGCAGCAGCTCAATGGCCAGCAGACAGCAGACGAGTGTGATCAAGAGCTGGACATAAAGTTGTACAGGGCAGAGAAGCAGAGGCAGGGGCAGGGCTACCAACAAGCATGGGATGCACTGCGCAACTGCAACCACAGCATCTTTGCTGGGTGGATTGCCAAGCCGTGATGCAGCTGAGCATGATACCAGCAGCAGCTGGTGATGAGGTGGGTGCTGCAAGGTTTAGCAGCGCTGCAGTGTGCAGTGCATCTGTAGGCCACGTGCAATTTGGCTGTAGTGACAGCAGTGCTTGCCGCAGGGGACAGGGGATGTTGCTTGTGCAGGATTGAACCGCAGACAACAGCAGATGGGCATCTGACAGAAGGTTAACATGCTCAATGGTTGCTGAACCTTTCTGAGTCAAGTATAGGTTGCCAGAGATGAAGGTTGACTGGAGTTTGACCAGCTTGTAACATGTTATAAAGCGAGCCAATCGCTGACAGTAAGTATTAGAAGTGATGATATCTTTGTTTTGCAAGCTCAGCAGTGTAAATATGTGAACGCAACAGCGTCGGGAGGTCGCGGCCGAAGTTGATCGACGACAGGCCGAGGCATCGAGTGTGTTTTGCGTTGCAACACTGACAATACGATGCCGAAGGCGGAAAACGTAAAGGTTTATGTGCGGACGCGGCCAACAGCCCATGCTTACGAAGGGCTGAAGTAAGCAGCAGCAGTGCAGACACAGCTTCCTTGTGCCGACCATGCAGCACTGGTTGTTACTGCTTACTGCTACCTGGGCTGCAGGATCCACAAAGACGGAGAAACTATCACCGTTTCATTTCCCAAGGATGCAGCCTCAGGACTCATCAACAACCAGCTGGACAGCCTCAGCCTGAAGGTATCAGCACTGCAGCCTGCTCT
Organism: Tetradesmus obliquus; assembly: GCA_030272155.1. Classification (NCBI taxonomy): domain Eukaryota; kingdom Viridiplantae; phylum Chlorophyta; class Chlorophyceae; order Sphaeropleales; family Scenedesmaceae; genus Tetradesmus; species Tetradesmus obliquus. The sequence goes on along the minus strand of CP126194.1, from coordinate 5,071,910 downwards.
GAGAGCACCGGCTTGCTAGCGTGCATAGTGATGTTTTTAGCAGCTTGCATGCAGAGCAGCATGCATGCGCCGTAAATGGATACGCAGATGTCGGGTGACACATCTGCAATCCTTGCAACACATCTTATTGTAACTTTCCCTCCTTCCTGCTACTGCGCTGCAGTTTGATGGTGTGTTGGAGAATGTCAGCCAGGACACAGTGTACAACACATGCGCACATGATGCAGTGGACAGTGTACTGGCAGGTGTCAACGCCTGCGTGTTCTGCTATGGCCAGGTGAGCAGCAGCTGCAGTGGTGGCAGCAACAGAAATGTCAGCACGCAATCGCCTCAGCACCTTTCTTGCAGCAGCTATGGGCCACTGATGCAGCACTGTATGCTGGTGTGCATGTCCTGTTAACCTGCAACAATGCAGCGGGCATAAACATTTGTTCTGGTGCTTAACAGCTGGTCCTGCTGCTTCCTGTGCAGACAGGAGCCGGCAAGACTTTCAGCATGTCTGGAGATGTGCAGAACTACGCACACAGGGGCATAATCCCTCGTGCCCTGCACCACATCTTCAAGTGAGCCTGCCAAGAGCTGCTGACACCCCAGCAGTTGCATGCAGGCAGCAGCAGCCACATGATAAAGCAGCGGCATGGATACGGCTGATGTTGTGCAGTTCATGCACACACATACCGTGCGGCAGTGCTTTGCTTTGTTGGTTGCTGCACATGCGGGCAGCTGCATGACGTGTATGTGCTGCTTCTGCAGGGAGGTTGACCTGCGCACGGACAAGGTGTATCGCGTGGAGGTGTCCTACATGGAGATCTACAATGAGGGCCTGTATGATCTGCTGGCAGACAACCCAGCTGCAGCAGACAACCTGGCGATTCTGGATGATGCTAGCAACACAGTGGTGCGCACGAGCTCAGCATCCCAAAGCAGCCCTCAGTTACTGCAGCAACAGCAGCAACGATAAGAGCTATGCCATCAGGAGCGCTGTCGGACACATCTAACAGGAGGGTTTCCAACATAAACGAAGCACTGCCAGAGATCTTCGCTATGTACAAGTTGCGATGTAAGCAAAGCCACTGTTTATAATCCTGGGTGCCAACCTGCTGCTTCTCTGCTGCCAGGTGCGGGGGCTGACACGTGTGGAGGTGCGCAGTGAGGAGGAGGCACTGGCACAATTCTTCACAGGGGAGCAAGGCCGCAGGTATGTGCCTGGAGGGCACCATGCAATCCGCAGCAATGCACTCATGGCTGTGTGTCCAGCTAGCATTGTTGGCACGCGCCCCCTACACGCCAAAAGCACTCCTATGGTCCTCGGTGCTGCTGCAGCTGACGCTTCGTGCCTTTTCTTTCCTTTCACCACCCGCAGCACTGCAGTCCATGTGCTGAACAACAGCAGCAGCCGCAGCCACGCACTGTTCAGCGTGTACGTAGAGACGCGTGCCAGTGCTGAAGCCAGCGAGCGAGCACTGCTGAGCAAGCTGCACCTAGTGGACCTGGCTGGCAGTGAGCGCACCAAGAAGACCAACCCCAGTGGGGAGCAGCTGCGTGAGGCCAGCTGCATCAACAAGAGCCTCACTTTCCTGGAGCAGGTGGTCAACGCCCTGGCTCGCAAAGACAACCATGTGCCTTTCAGGTGAGGGGATGGCTGGCAGGTTGGCAGCAGCTGTGGTGCGCAGATGGTGACAAACCTGCTGGTGCCACAACAGTTTGGCAGCTGCAACGGCACGGCACGGCACGGACGGGGCCAGTCATCCACTGCATGCTCTGCTGCTGCCTCACACTCGCAGGCAGTCTAAGCTCACTGCAGCTCTGCGAGACGCGCTGGGCGGCAACTGCCGTACTGTCATGCTGGCCAACCTGTGGCCAGAGGCAGCGCACCTGGACGAGTGTGTCAGCACGCTGCGCTTCGCCTCGCGCGTGCGTTGCCTGGAGACGTCTGCAGTGGTGAATGAGAGCGCAGACCCTGTGCTGGCGCTGCGCAAGGCTGAGCGGCAGGTGAAGGAGCTGCGGCAGGAGCTGGCCATGCGCGACATGCTGAGGTGCGCTGGGAAACAAGGTAGTCCCGTGGAGTGTGTTTTGAGTTATGTGCGTCGTGGAGCTCCGGAAGCTGGCAGCCAACCAGCACGCCTCTACTTCAGTGAAGGCCGACGAGTCATTGCACAAGCATGACAGCCCAGCTGATGGCTGCACGATGCCCGTGGCGACATTCGTTGAAAATGTTTTGTGGTTGCTGCAGTGGCCGCGGGCGCGTCGGCTACGAGGACCTGTCAGAGGGGGAGCAGCTGGAGCTGCAGCAGCTGGTGCTACGCTACCTCAACGGTAAGCCTGGCAACTGCTGGTGCTGCTACATGCTGCCACCTATGCAACTGCAAACCGCCTGCCATGCATCAGCAGTCCTATCATTTGTATGGTTGTGTAGTCGCTGACCCAAACAAAACTTCATGTGTCAGCTCATTCCATCTGCTATACTGCTGCTGCTGCGGCGGTTGTTTTAATCGTTGCTGATAGGTTCTGCGCAGCTTGATGAGCTGCCAATGGACAGCCTGAAGCGCATCAAGGAGACCTACAAGGCATTCAAGGCGGTGGCAGGCAGCTGGGCGGCAGCGTCTGCACACGGCTCAGCACATGGAGGGGCAGCTGACGCAGCAGCAGGCCAGGCAAGTACTGGCAGTAGCCGGCTGTTCTGTGCAGCTTCTTTGCAGCAGGTGCATGGAGTGCTGATGCCAGCTTCTTGCCTGCACTGAGCCACCCACCTGGCAGCACAACTCTGCCAGTGGGAAGTGTTGGTGCACCCGCCACATAAAGACAGTGCATGTTTGGAGGCTGTACAATGCCGCTGAGGCGTGCATGACTGTACCTGCAGGGTGATGTGGCTGAGTTTGATGGAGCCGGAGTGGGTGATGTTGACACAAGCAGCTCAGGCTTCTGCATAGGCACAGCACCCATGCAGGCGCGGCCACCAGCCAGCCCAAGCGCGGCTGCGGGACGTGCTGATAGTTCGGCCAGCAATGCAGCAGCAGGGGCGGCTGGCAAGCCAGGGCTGTCACCAAGAATGGCGCCACCTTCGAGGATGAGCATGAGCAGCCCTTCTCCCCGCACACAGCTACAGACAGCAACACAGCAGCAACAGCAGCAGTTGACAAGGCCGGGGTCACCGCTGCTTCAGCAAGGGCAGAAAGGGCAGCTGGCAGCAGCAGCTGGGGGTGCTGCGGAGCTGCTGTTTGATCGCAATGCGCTGTTCTCCAAGTACAAGCACTCAGTGGCAGATGGCAAGCGGCAGGCAGAGCAAGTGAAGCAGCAACAGCAGCAGGTGGCAGAGCTAAAGCAGCAGATCAAGGTGGGAGCAAGCAGAGCGCTGCCTTTACATTGCATTGCAGGTTGTGTTGCAGACGATAGCATATGCGACAGTTTGCAGATCACCCCGTGAGATGCCACTGTAACGGCATATTATGATGCACCCTCTGGTGCTGTACGGTGGCTCATGTGCATGCAGGACATTGGGCTGCAGGTCAACAGCAGCAAGGAGGAAATTGACAGCCTATCCATGCAGCTAGAGGCAAGGAAGGCAGTAACACCTGCAGGCAACCGCAGCAGCAGCAGCAGTGGCGGCGCTGATGCTGGAGTGCTGGACAATGATCAGTATGTGCTGATGCAGCAGGTCAAGGCAGCCAAAGCCAGGTGGGTGATCCCTGCAGCCTGCTCTGCAGACGTGCAGCCCTTGCGTAGATCACTTGTGCACAGTCAGCAGCCAGTGTCACCTGGTCTGCCTTGCTCTGCTCCTCTCACAATCATCGTGCAGCACCACCACTGTTTGTGAAGTGGCACAGCCTGCATGATTGCAGGAGAAGAGTTAACACGTTGTGACGCCCCTGCGCTGCCACAATTCGTCTTCTGCTGCTGTGATCAGGTACCGCACAGCCTTTGACAGCCTGCGGGAGCTGCGCGGCAGCCTGGACCCAGCTGTCGACAGCTTGGCGGCTGCAAAGGAGGCGCTGCTGGCTGGCTTTGATGCCTGGCTGGCTGCACAGCAGGGGCAGCAGCTGGGAGCAACCCAGCAGGTGCGTCTGTTTTGCTTGCTTTGATGAAGCCCACACGGCCGTCGGCGGTGCTGTGTTAACCGGCATCCACACAGACACACATATACATCTCTGTTGTGACGCCTCCACAGCGTCAAGGTCACTATTATGCATCTGATGCATGACACGGTAGGACAGATGAGCTGCCTGCCTTTCACTTGAAAGCACAACTGTGCTTGGGCTGCTGCTTGCAGATCGCTGCCTGGCGGGGTGATGACGAGATGGACCCCGGGGAGGCCTTTGAGCGCATGGAGCTGGCCCGCAAGGCAGCACAGGCAGGGGACCCCAGCAGCACGGCATTCTTTGCAGCAGCCAGCAAGACAGGCAGAGCGGCAGTGCGGTCACCTGGCAGCACTATGCGCAGCTGAGGAGCTGATGCGATGGCTGGTGGTCAGGGTGCAAGGTGTAGGAGAAAGCTCTTTGTTGGGCCGGTGATGTGAGGGCGTGTGGCATGTTGGCACTGAGTGCTTGACTGTTGAGTGTGATATATGCTGTGCAATAATCACTGCAGATTGAGATCCACTATGTTGCGTTGTGCTGCTGCAATGTGTGTTGCCTGCAATTCTTCATCAGGCAGGGCTCAGTGCAGCAACTTGCGAGTCAAGACTCGCGTAACCCAAATAACTCACATACAACATGCTCAAAGGCAATAACCGCGTCAAAGTGTGACATTGGGGTGGCCGTACTTTGGCTGTTGCTTGTACGGCGACCGATCGTGTCAGGAGACGGTGTTGAAGGCAGCTGTTGAAGGTGTATGTCAGCATTGGCAGTGTGTCATGTTAGCCCGAGGTTCTAGTTCCGCTTGAGTTTGTCCTCGACAGCACAGAACGATCCATTTATGTAAGCTAGGCAACCATAAGACAACCTTGTTTGAAGGAGCACACCAGAACCATCGGCAGCACCTTGGTGCTAGGGTCACATAAGTCGCAAGTTTACGAGCCAATTAGCAGTGTCTGTTGCACCATTTTCATTGGAAAGCTCAATTCAGGTGGTTGCCTACATGGGGCGCAAAGGTCGCAAGGTGCGAGGCCCGACACAGCAACGCACACAGCACGCCAGGGGTGAAAGCCCAGAAAGAGCTCAGGCCCATACATGTCTGCCTTGTTATCGGCGCAGGTGGCTGATCTGGTAACAACAAACAGTGTTTGCTTTTGTCGTTGCCTCTGTGCCTATGCCTGCCCCGTGCTGTTGGTGCTGCTTGTGACTGCAGGTTGTGCCTGCAGACAAGGCCGCGCTGGTGATGCGCATTGCAGTGGAGCATGCAGCAGTGAGCTCAGACCCCATGGTACTCTGTGCAGCAGCTCGCACATGCAAAGGCTGGAGGGAGGCAGTGCAGCGCATGCAACACAGAGGTGGTGCTCAGCCACAAAGCCCCTCTGCAGCAGTTGGATAGCCTTGCAGACTGGCTGGTCAAACACGCCAGCTTGCTCAAAAGCGTTACTGCCAGCGCGCCAGGACTAGTGCGTGGCATCACGCGGCCAAATTGGGCAGCGCACCTCGCAGAGATAAAGCAGAGCTTGCAGCATGCCATAGAGTCAGCGGCAGCAGCAGCAGCAGCAGCAGCAGCAGCAGCAGCAGTGCATAGAGCATCAGCAACACCACAGCAGGGTCTCCGCCCAGCCAGCTTCAGCTGCAACCTGCCAGGCGCTACAGGGATGCTGGCTGCACTGCCAGCACACACCTTGACCCGCCTGCACCTACAGTGCAGCCCGTTTGCTGCCCATGTCGCAGAGCCAACAGCAGCGCTTGATGGCCCTGCATTGGCAGCAGCGCTTGCACAGCTCAGCAGCCTGCAGCAGTTGTGCCCTGCACAACCTGCGCAGCGCGCCAAGCGTGTTAGCTGTGCTGCCAGTGCGCAGCCTGACAAGCCTGGAGCTGCAGTACGACACGTGGGCACGGGGCCCCAACGAAACTTCATGGCAGGAGATTGCAGGCAGCGGTGACGCGTTCGCGGCTGCATTGGGGCAGCTCAGTAGCTTGCAGCAGCTGCGGTTGGGCAGCACGCATTATTTGCAGGACCGCCTGCCTGGTGAGTGCCTGGCAGGTGTTGTTCAGCTGAGTCAGCTCACTTCGCTGACACTGGAGGGTCATTGGTCAAGCTTCGGCCACCGGCTGCAGCAGCTGCTGGAACGGCCGCCGCCGCTGCAGCGGCTGCAGCTGAAGCTGTCGTGTTGGACTGGGCCGGGGCGTTGGATTGGGCCAGCGTTGAACATGGCAGCCCTGACGCATCTGGAAATCCTGGCGGTTGCTGGGCCAGCGGAAATGCTTCAGGGGGCTGTGCTGCCAGCGCAGCTTGCGCAGCTGCACTATGGGAACATCAAATCTGGCAGCAGCTTGACGGCGCTGATGAGCCTGCAGCAGCTTCAGTACCTCATCCTAGAGCTGAGGGATGCAGCTGCGGGTAGGCATGACATGCTGCTGCAGCTGCAGCAGCTGCCAGCCCTGCGGCACCTGACGCTGCAGTATGAGTGGCCAACAGCAGCAGTTGCTTCAGCGCCAGTCTGGGCGCAGCTGCCACAGCTGCGCGCCCTGCACTTCCTGTGCCGGCACCATGAGCGCGAACCAAGCAGGCATGAGAGAGCCGTCATCTTGCCAAGCATCAAGGCAGCCGCAAGCCTCACACAGGTGCTGGTGGCGGGGTCTAGGGACACGCGTTGGGCAGAGAAGGTTGCTGTTTGTTGCCGGTTGGCAGGCCTTACAAGCACTAGCTGTGTGAATGTCCCGGCGATACAGTGTGACCCGAGTCTGCAAGATGCTGCTAGGTCTGTTGTTGTATCACAGGGTGTGGTGTTTGAGCGGCCATCAGCTTAGCACCTGCACTAGGTGTCATTGAGTAGGTCCTGGGCAGAGTACATTGTTTCCGCCCTGTGTGCAAGGCAGTTGTACACAGCTGCCTGATTGCGCTGGATTTCTGTGCAGAGCATTGGTGCGTCTGATGATTTATTGTCCTTACCAGGTTGCGCTGGGATCATCCCATGATGATCATGCGCACGCTTTGTCGTGCCTGATAAGTTGAACTCTGTATTTAAGTTGAACTCTGTATAATGTATTGCACTGTGTTTGGTGGGGCATTCTTTGCCCGGCCGGTATAATGTGCCCCGCTAACAAAGCGGTCGAGTGTTTGATCGAAACTGGCACTCAGATATTCAATTTGTTCCGTGCCCGCCATGCTTATTGTGGCGAGGGCAGGAATGTTTCAGGGGTGTTTCTGTAAGTCAGCTTACCTCAAAGGGACGTGAGCAGTGCTGATACAGGGGTGGGCTGTATGACTGTACAGCCATGCCTGGTGACGGTTGTTGCTGGCCCATTGCTTGGCAAGACTAGCATGGTTTACTCCGGCCCATGGGGCACGTTGCTCCATGCGGCGTGGCGGGAGAAGCCGGCCCGTGGAGCACTATGCTCTCACGCGGCTTGTCAGGCTTGGCGGGAGAAGCCGACCCATGGGGCAGTCTGCCCGCATGCGGCCAGCAGGAGCAGCCGACCCCATGGGGCAGCCAGTTGCCAGGGGGCCCGGCGTCGGAGTCCATTTGCAGCTTATCTTAGGGCTTCTTGTGTCAACGCGTAGTAGGATGGGAATGGGTTCTTACAATAGAGCTCTCGGGCCCAGGCCTGTCCTTGTCCTTCTCTAATTTACGCACGGAAGAGCATAGGCTCAAGCAGGCTTGCCTGCCTCCGACGCGAAGGTCTTGTAACTTATAACATGGTTTACTCATACCATTTTTTCAAAGCCGTAACAATGATCTGGAACTGCCATCCAAGGTTTGCACATGCCCAGCACATACCATCATGTTAATGTTTACACCCGAATACCATGAGACAAGTCTCCTCCATACAAATATTGTGCCAGGGGTTGCGCTTTCGATAAGCATGTGACTCAAAACGCCACGGGAACGGTGGATGCACCCCTCCATGCCCGTCCCGGCCTTCAGCCTTCCGTGACCCAAGCCAGCAACAGCCTTCAACCCTCCGTCATGGCCATGACCAACAACAGCCTTTGAGGCCTTGGAATCTACGGAGCACCTCTTATGCTTGAGGCACCCTTGGCAGCTGGCTGGCCCTGCTGAAGAGTGAGAAGCTGTCCATCGGCCGCTTCCACAGCAGCCCCACACAGTCAGGGCTGTCAAACAGCACCAGTTCGGCAGCAATGACCTGCGGCCGGTCAAACTCAGCGTAGGCGATCTGGGCTCGCCCCCGGTAGCGCTCCTGCACAGCGCAGCAAGGTGCAAGGTGTTTCAGCAGGAGCACAAGGATTCAATATGCATGCACAGGAGGTACAGGTGGCTGAGCACACAGCTGCACCAGCTGCGCAGGCATGCATTGTTGCAGCATGTGTAACTGCCTGCTACAACCGTTTGGCGGCAAGATCGCTGCAAAGCAGATGTTGACAACGTGCTATCCAATTATGTCTGCCACAGCACACACCGCATTGCAAAGCAGCGCCTTTGTTGTCTCAAATTGTGCAAACAGAACAAGTCTCTTGGTAAGGGTGCCTCACCTTGACCCTCAGCTGCCGCACGCCTGCGCGGTTCAGCTGCACGTCGGAGTCGAAGCCAGGTGGCAGCACCAGCCTCGACCCCACCCCAGCGCTGCACCTGCTGCCCAGGTCTGCTGCAAACGTGACGGCACCAGCAGGCACATTGACGTCACCTGTCAACTTGGTGGCAACCAGCAATGGTTGCCGCTGCTGCTGCTGCTGTTGCTCCTGGGTGGCTTCCAGTTCCACAAGTGCTGCATTCTGCTGCTGCTGCTGCTGTTCGTCTGCATCTGCAGTTGCCGCGTCAGCAGCCGCACCTGTGTGCCTAGCTGCTGTGCTAGCAAGGCCTGCCACGCCACCCAGCAGCACACCAGGCGCAGCATCTGCTATGCTGTCTGCTGCCAAAGCATCAGCAGCATCTAAACCTGCTGCAGCTGCAGGTGCTGCTGCTGCCGCATCTCCGTCAGCAGCTGGAGCAGCAAACATGTCATAGCCGGGTGGGGCCAGCAGCAGCTGCAGCTGCACCAGCTCAATCGCATGTGTGCCATACGTGCCACGCCAGCAGCCAGGCAGGGACAGCGCTGCAGCACTCGCTGCTGCACATGCCTCTGCTACCTCTGCCTCCGCTGCTGCCGCTCCTGCTGCTATCACTGAGCTGCCTGCTGCAGCCGCATTGCTGACTGTCCTTGCTGCTGCCTGCATCGGCGCTGCAGGCAGCCGGGGGCTGAGGTCTAAGGGCCTAAACACCGGCGTGGCGAAGCTGTTGCGCATGTCTGCCAACGATATGATGTGGAACAGGTCAATGGTGCTTGCCTGCTGCATCTCAGGCAAAGGCGCCAGCTCACCATGCGGCGGCTGCTGCTGCTGCTGTGCCAGAATGCGGCCACTGCTGCTGCTGTCTGCAGCTGCGCCTCCAGCAGAGCTGCTGCTGATGACACCGCTGACGCCGCTGCTGCTGGGCGGAATAGCACTCGCCTGCTGACGAAGCAGTCCAGCTGTGTGCTGTTGCCCTGCAGCGGCATACTGCTGGCTAGCAAAGCGCCTGCTGGCGATCTCAACTGCAAAGGAATCACAGCGGCCAGGGCAGCACAGCTTGAAGCCTGTCGAGAGGTTCGCAACCACACTGCTGCTGCTGCTGCTGCTGCTGCTGCAAGGGCAGATGCCAGAGGGTCTGATTCGTGACTCTTCAACTGCGGCTGGTGTTCCAGCAGTTGTCCATGATTTTGCGCTGCCAGTGGCAGCAACAGCTGCTGGTGCCAGCTGAGCCTGGCCTTCAAATGTATCTGCAGAGTGCTTGTCACGCCAGCACGTCACCACAGCCTTGCTCTGCAGTGCAATACAACAGACGCAGCACAGTAGCAGTGTCACTGTCCAGGCAAAGATTCAACTTGGACCGCGCTGCAGGGTGTGACAAGTTGTGCAGCATGCTGACAGGGGTCCTCATCTGCTGCCACCCCTCGCAACCTCTTCAACTGCTGCACCTGCGCACCAACCATCCTGCATTTCTGTGCATGCAGCTGCATGCGGCGCAAGCAGCACTCACATCCGGCCCTGGCAGCTCAACAGCAAACACATCATGGCAGAAGGGGCCGCCGTTGAGTGTCTTGTAGTAGATGCTCCTCGCCACCAGCCTGGGTGCCTCAGCATCCACAGCCAGCAGCATGCCGCTTGGCGCGGTGGTGGAGTGCCACAGGCGGCCCAGCAGCTGGCCAAAAGGCAACAGCAGCCTGCACCAGCAGATATATTGCACTCGTTGTGTTGTTGTCAAGTTCTTATCAGGCAGCTGGGCGTGTTGCTGCAAGATCACCTTGAGGAAACATGCAGATCCGTCTGCTGCCAACATGCAATACATGCATGCATGCATGGACACAGACAAACACAATGTTTACACTACTTCGTCCTGCAAAGCAACAGGAGTTGGACTATGCCACTGTGCAGAAGCATAACGCACCCGATCCACAGCTGCTTGTGGCTTGCTGCTCTCCAGAGTTCTGGGTCAGCGAAGCAACCCGCTAGCTCGTTCGCCATACTCGCTTGGCAGAACGATGCCCATAACCCTGGGGCATTCGCCAGCCTGTTGGCCTGCTTGCATGTGCAGCTGAAGTGCAGCAGTGTGTGTGGTGCTGCTGCGAACTCCGAGAGGATGTGATGCAGCAGCAGGTTTTCTGGCAGATCAAGTAGACTGTTGTTGCTGTTTTCATCGACTTGCTGCTCCATGGTCGGCCGTAGGCTGATCTGATGCGGCCACGGGGTCACGAAAGGCACAAGTTCAAAAGGGGCACGGCTGCACACGAGCGCAGCGCCTGCAACTCGATTGCATAAACGCCTTGAGTCGTCACACTATTAGGCAACACGAAGCGCTAGTACGCACATTGAGGCCTCTTGCTGCCGAGTCGAAAGCTTGGTGGGTTATGGTAATAGCAAGGCAGACCAAACGTCCAATAACAGCACACGCGTGGCATCGAAGGGAATGCTGGCAGAGCCACAGGCGTTTCCTGCAGTACCCAGGATAACGATTCCGTACCGGTGAACACCAGCTGGGCGCCTGCAGTGAGCTTGTGCACTGCTACACCTGAACCCTGAAAACCTCTGCACTGCCTTTTGCATGCCGCTGGACCGCCACCTTCACAGCTTTACTGAGGACCTCGAACACACCACATTCAAAGCACTGCCACAGGTTGTGCAGCATACTTTTTTGGACTACCTCCTGGCATGAACAACAAGACAGCAACAGAGCACAGCTGCCAGCAACCTATGGGGGCCATACACACACCGAGGCGTGCCTGCGATGCAAAAGGATGCAGCAAGAGATGCAGCAGCTCATAGCACATCAGCACAGGTAACTGTTTGGCAACAATGCAAAAGCAGCTACAGAACCGCTTCAAAACATGACATGCTGGCATGCGCTTCAACACTGTCACAGTGCAGCGATTGCACCAGAACTGTAGCACTTGCAAGTACGCTACATGGACACCCGTCACAGCAGGCCACTGCACACAACAGGGTCCCAACCTGGTCACCCTAATGCATCCCGGTCGAGCATCCACCCTCCCGGGGCTGCTGCTCTGACACTGACTCAGCAGGCCGCCAGCCATCCCAGCTGTTATCATGCTGTAATGCCAACTGCGCCACCTTCATTGAGCACGCTGCTCCTCGTTGGAGCCCCCCGCCGCCATCGGGTGCCCTAAGTGCGCCCTCATCATATCAAGTCGTCGCTTTCATTGCCATCACTTTCGTGATCAAGCAGAGGAGGGAGGTCCCAATCATCGCCGTCGCTGCAGTCATCTCCGGGCTCCATGTCAACCTGCACCAGCTGCGCCCGGCACTCCAGCTGCTCGCACACATGCTGCACAATAACAGCACGTCGCAGAGCAGCGGTGAACAACAGCGCCAGCAGGGCAGCGTCAGGTCCACGGACACGTGATGCTACAGCAGTAGTTGGTCAATGTTTTCAAATGGGAGCCTGAGGCCACACAAGCCGCTCGCTAGGTTGAGCCTTTAAACAGAGCCAGTAAACACAAAGCGCAGGAGGCGCAACACAGTTTGGACGATGCACACAATGTGCACAAGCAGAGTGCTGGGCAACAGCAGCAGCAGCAGCAAGCAACGAAGGCCAGGCGCGCCCACCTGTGCGATGGCCTTGGAGGGCACCACCAGCCGCTGCAGCAGGCTCAGCCGCAGCAGGCTGGAGGGCAGCCGCCACAGCGAGGAGCAGCGGCCCACATCCAACACCTGACGCCAGCAGTAGCAGCAGCAGCAACACCAGGTCAGTCTTGTGACCTTCATTCCCAATGGTTGAACAGGGCAGCAGTGCTTCCACTCCGGCATGCCCTTACCCGCAGCAACAGCAATACATTTGCTAACGCAAGAGAGATATAGGCTTGCTGCAGCGCAATCTCACAACCTGTGGGGGCTACACTCACCCGCATCGCCTGCAGTGCGCTGACCGCGTCAGGCAGCTCCACCAGCACATTGTCACCCAGCAGCAGCTGCTGCAAGCTGCTGCAGGCCAGCACCTCATCTCCCAGCCACCTCAAACCACAGCCGCCGGCATCAAGCAGCGTCAAGCCAGTCAGCGCTGACAGCGCGCCAGGCAGTACCACCAGCTGCCTGTTGTTTGCCAGAGTGAGGCGGCGCAGCTGCTGCAGCGCCGCTAGCTCAGGCAGCAGCAGCAGCTGCTGCTGGTGCGGCAGCGGCGGCAGCAGCAGCTGCGGCAGCGCTGCACGTGCAGCAGCAGCTGAGCTGGTGCAGCAGCCAGCGCCAGCAAGTAATGCAGCTGCATGCTCTGCAGGCCCACCCTGGTCAGCGCTGCTGTGTTCGGGGAACGGGGCATTCACTGCAACCGCGATTGGTGCTGTTGCTGCTACTGCTGCTGCGCTGTGGTCTGCCCACAGCCCTGATGGCCCTGACAAGTTGAGCTCAGTGAGGCAGGTGAGGCTGGCAAAGCCAGGGCCCAGGCTGCGCAGCGAGGCAGCGCCTGAGACGTCCAGCACCTGCAGCAGCAGCAGCAGCAGCAGCAGCAGCAGCAGCAGCAGCAGCAGCAGCAGCAGCAGCCACAACGGGCCTGAGAGCAGCTCCTGTGTCTGCTTTGGATGCAGTGCGGAAGGTGCACGCAGTCCCTGCTGCGGTATGCGTCCCATTTGCTGCTGGGCCCAGCACATGGATAGCATGATGCTCAGGGCTAACACAGTTCTGCGTCTGTGAGGTCACTACCCTACCTGCAGTGCGGTGAGCTGGCTGATGCCTGCCGGCAGCTGATCCAGCAGCTCATTGTCCTGCAGGGCCAGCTTGGTCAGGCCTGTGCACTGCAGCACAGCAGGCGGCAGGGCCAGCATGCCCACACACGCAGACAGCTGCAGCGTGTGCAGCGCCGGCAGCTGCAGCAGCAGCTGCAGCGCATCGCTTAGGCGCCCGCTGCCTGGCCAGTTGTCCTGCAAGCTGCAGTTTTTCACATGCAGCTCCTGCAGCTGCTGCAGTGGGGCAGAACTGGGCTGTGCATTAGGGCCACCACCTGCTGCTGCTGCTAGCAGTGCTGCTATGCGTTGCTGCTGCAAAGCTGCCAGCAGTGCGGTGATGCTGGGGGTGACACTGGGCGCCCCATCCACTTCCAGCACCTGCAGCGCTGTGAGGGCTGGCAGCGGTGCAAACCAAATGCTGCTGCTGCTGCTGCTGGCAAGGGGCTGCAGCAGGCCATCTGCCAGCTGCTGCACCACATGAGGGCACTCCAGCAGGCGCAGCGACTGCAGCTTGTTCAGCAGCCTGGGCTCAACTGCAGCCCAGCAGCTGCCTTGCACATCTTCAGAAGTTGCTGCTGAGTCTGTTACTGGCAGTGCAGGGGAGCAGGAGGATGTGCACTCACCAGCTGCTGCCTGCTGCCTGGCAGGGCACGATGATGGAGGCCAGGATGGCAGCACCCCTTCGTGCTGCTGCTGCTGCTGCTGCTGCAAATTCTCCTGCTCCTCGGGTTCATGCATGCATTTCCGCGTTGCTGCGCCTGTGACAGTCAGGTGCTTGATGTCTGGCAGCTGGTGCAGCAACGGCAGGTCTGCTGCCGGCATGCTGATGCTGTTGAGGCTGCGGTTGATTGCGGTGCGCCAGCTGCTGCACACGCCCTTGACGTCGGCGCGCTTGTAAGGTATCTGCTGCAAGATGTGGCACAGCACGGTAGATGGCAGCTCCTTCCACAACCTGCGTATTTGGTGATTGTTTAGCGGCAGTTGCACATCAGGGTTGCACAGGTTCCATAGGGTGATAGTTTGGTAAAGGCACTTGCAGGTGAGAGCAACAAGCAAGACAACATCCACGAACACGCAGCAGCTGTAAAGACACGTCAGCCAGTGCTGGAAGACACCACACACACAGGCAAATGAGATAGGGTGTACGCTGGTGCAGGGCTGGCAGGCTGACATCAAACTGCTGTTGCGTTTACAGCACCAAGCTTTGCATGGATATGGGCGCCTGGCAGGAACCCCACCTGACACCCTCCTCATCCAAATTCAATGCCTCATCAACTTCCATGCTATGTGTATGTTGCTCACAGCCGTCCAGGCGCTCCATGGACCCACAGGTGGGCACAGTCGTGCAATGAGGTGTCTGTGCTGTTGCTGTTGCTGTTCACATACGATCCTGACTGATCACTGCTGGCGGATGCAAGTGGCGCAGTAAATGACCCATGTCTGCCGAGAGCCTGCAATGCAGGGTCGGCGACACACTTGTCCTTTCTTCGGCACTCACGCTGGTCTAGGTCTTGTGCAACTGTCACCCGGAGGAGACTGGTGCCTGAGAACCATGTTGTTCACCGTTAACCTAACTTCAATACTCGGTGTCGTGAAGCACGTTCGCACGCGCGTCCACAACCCCAAGTTCCTTTGCGCTTCTTGCCAGCTGAGCTAGCTTGCCGTAGCCAGAATCTTGCAGCACTGATCGGTTCACTTACACGTTAAGCGTTGACTTCATTCGTCATGGGACATGGGCTGCAGACACCTCTGCTCAGCGAGGGCCCCCCACCTTCTGCTCCTCCGCTAGGCTTCCAACAGCAGCCCGAGTACCCGCAGATGCCCCCGCCAGGCGAGTGGTCAGCTCTATACGCCAATGGAATGCGTTTCCCTGCGATGCAAGCATGGTGCTGTGTGCGTTGCTGGCTAGCCTGCAAGTCAGCCTGCCAACTAGGGCTTGCAGGACAGCAGCATCATGCGCACCACCACACCTAGCTGTTTCCTTGTTAATGCGCGCAGGGCTGATGCAGGCACCAGCAGGCTACCCAGGTGCCAGCGTCATGGGCGTGCCAGCGCCACCGCAGCTGCAGCAGCAGCAGATGGCTGGCCCGCAGATGATGCTATTACACAGTCAGATGGCACCCCCAGCACAGTCAGCAATGGACAGCCACACTGTGCATGTGCACTTGACAGATAACCCTCGGCTGACTCGTATTCAGGCGACGCCGCGGCTACACGTCTGCCCTGCGTGCAACGCCACGGGGCCTACTCTGGTGTGCAGCAGGAGCTGGCAGCAGCTGTGCAGCTGGTGGCAGCATATGCTTGATATGTGGCTAGCTGCTTGTCTGGTGCATGTTCGCCTGTGTGTGTGGTGCAGTGTTGCTGACAAAACTTAGCAAGGCCTTGCAGGATGGCCAGGATGAGTACTGGCAGGTGCAGCAAAGACAAGTCCAGTCCAGCAAAACATGGTTGAGCTGCTGCATGCCCACTGGCCTGCACCCTACTGCTGCTGTGCCAACAGGTTAAGCGTGAGAGCGGCTGCTGTGCATGGGCCACCGCCTTTGCCATGTGCTGGCTGTGCTGCCCCTTGTTCTGGCTGCCGTTCTGCTTGGACTGCGACAGGTGGGTGCAACTGCGTGGCAGGCATGCAGCTGTAGCATACGTTTTAGTCTGGTTCTTTGCATGCAGTTGTGAGCGTTGTTATGATTCTCTTGTAGCTGTGGGGTGCTCAACTTCTGCATGTCCATGCATTGACGTATGAGCTCTTAATTTGCTCATTCCTGCAACGCTTGCTGTTTTGTTTGCGCGGCCTGCAGGGACTTGGTGCACCGCTGTGGAGTGTGCGGCACAGAGGTGGCACGCGTGAAGCCCTGGAACTGAGCTGCGCGGGGCCAACGGCAGTGACGGTTGTCTTACTTGGCGCTGCCGCTGCAGCAGCAGACCGCCAGCAGCCAGCAAGCAGCCTGGCAGGCAGCGCAGATCCATGTGCTCACACGCGTCACAGCGCGCTACAGGGCTGAAGGAAGCAACCCGTGCAAAATGTGATGGAGCCCTGCTGCACAGAGCAGCTGCAAGCCATTGCTACAGCAACCAGTGTTTCAACAGCAGCATGCAAGCGGCACTGCTGGCTGGGCAGCAGGCTTATTGTCACGTTACCAGTCATGCCACGCAAATGCAGGGCAGCATTTTGAGTCACCATTGTGCCACGCAACGCTCAAATAGCTGGCCATGACCGGGGTTTGCATCTATGGCGGTGCATGCCAGCAGCAGTTGGGGCCTTGCTGTGGCTCTTGAACTTTCGCAACCTGTGCCTTGCAACGTGACATACCGTCATTGCATTGTTGTTGGTCTGATGTCAGAATGTGATGTTTACCACACCCTGTGATAACGTCACGTGTTCGTGTACGGTTCACAACCAAATGCTTCGGCAGCTAGCAGCAAAGCCCTGCGAGCTTGACACAGGTGGTCTGGCTGGTTGTGCTGTGTGGGATCATCCCACAGCCATGATGGCTGCGCTGCGCATGATTCTCTATGGTTGAGGTGTGTCACACATCCATTGCATGGAACATGCAATGCTGCATGGTCCATGTTGCTGTACATAATTTCAGCAAGTTTCACAGCGGTTGTCTTACCTTGCCTCCAAAGCGTGTTAGACGCCAGGCTACCTTGTCAGGCCAGGCGCTTGGCCGGGCACATCTGTGACCCTTCTGGCTGCACTTGTAGTTGCAGCCTCTGATGACAACATAAGAGCTCCACGCTGGGATGTGGCTGGCTTTCATTGTTACGCTGAGTCTTACCAGATTGGTTATGTTGACCCGTCTGCAGAGTGGCTGGGTCTAACTGGGTCGCACCAGTGACCTGACACAGGTGGACTCCACCACAATCGGATTGTGCGAACGTGGAGTTTGAGATCACAGCAAGAATTTGCTTGCAATAGCTTCCTTGGTTTGGCAGCCTGCACTGCACACCATTTTGGGCAGTTCTGGGCCCATGCTTGTGTCAGGTGCCAGCAAGGATACCATCGAATAACTGTCAAGGCGCGCACCAGTGATATGCAGAGAACGTCTTTGAATTCGACATGTTGTAACTATTATACATGCTCTGGCAAGCTGGATCGGCCCTGAAATACTCCGGGAACCCGCTCAGTTCCACTGACCCCAACGCTCTGCTTGCAGCACCTGCGATTGAAGGTTATCTCAAGTGTTGATATCGCATGGTGGCGACACGTAGCGCTGGGAGCCAATGACGATACATGCTGAGAACCACAGTAGTGCTGACCTGGAGCAGTAGCTGTTGAACATCTGCCTTGGAGGGCGATCCGGGCCCGTTCATTACCTTTTGTTGCAGTACAGTGCTACAGAAAGTGTAATATCACGCAAAACGAGCCATGCGGGCCTCAGTGGTGGTGCTGTCCATGTGCATGCTCTTCACAGGGACCATCAACACTATCGCCACCAAATACCAGGTGCGTTCAGCCATTCTGCAGCTGCTGCTGGATGCACATTCGTGTTGCGTGGACTGCATGTTCTCTAGAGCCAGCGCTCGCCGTAAAAGATTGGCAGCTGACTTGCAGTGGACCTGCAGCAGTTATGAAGTACAGAGGGCTGCAACCAGCACTGCTCACCGGAATGCAAGGAGAAGCATCTCTTGATAACCTTGTCGCAGCAGCAGGCTTACTTCAACAGCACTAGCCCCCTACGTCCAATCCTTGCATGCACATGCTGTCCCTGGTGCCTCCTGCAGGACATCACTGTTGTCGGCACTCTGCCTGATGGCACACCGCTCACCTTCAAGCACCCCGCGGTGCAGAGCGCCTGCATGTTCTTTGGCGAGAGCCTGTGCCTCATTCCCTACTTCATCATGCGCTGGCGCAAGCGCAAGGCCAAGCGCAGGAACCCAGCCTACGTGCCCATGCACCCAGGTACACTGCGCAGCCTGCAGGCAGCAGCGCTCTCCACACACCCTACCAGCTCTTCCTTGTGCTGCTGTATGTGTTGATGCCTGCAGCAGAAAGGACTTCTCAAGCTGAAGTAGCATAGCCAGTCCTCAGGTCTTCTGCAAGCTTTCTGCCCTGCACCGCTGCTGCCTCTGGGCCGCTGCTGCCTTGTCTAACCGGCAGATGAGAAGCGCTCGCGCCGCATCAGCCGCATCCTGGCCTTTGCTGTGCCCACGCTGTGCGACGCCACGGGCACCACGCTTATGAACGTGGGGCTCATCTACACGTGAGTTGCGCTGTGGCCAGCACAGCAGCAGCAGCAGCAGCAGCAGCAGCAGCAACGGCAGCAGCAGCAGCAGCAGCAGCAGCAGCAGCAGCAGCGGAAATTACACAGCAGCAGCAGCAGCAGCAGCAGCAGCAGGTACCACGCGCACGAACGCAGGGCTATTCACAATTTGAGTGCATTGCACCATCGGCATCACCAGCAACGGTCATGAACGTGTTGCATATCTTCACGTGAGTGCGCTGCTGCTGCTGCCAGGGCTTTGGCAGCAGCAGCAGCGGCAGAGACAAACAGCAGCAGTCGCAATGAAAGCGCGTCATCAGTTTGTGTTGCCGTGTGAGCTCGCATGTTGAGGGAGGTCAGCAATCGCTTGTGGCAGCCAACTTGTAACGCCGCGCCTCACCTCACGTGTCTCAAAGCTTGCTGCGAATTAAAAATTGTGACTTGCTGTGTCTTCCCCTGCCTGCAGCTACGCGTCCACCTACCAGATGCTGCGCGGCACGCTGGTGCTGTTTGCCGGCACCTTCACCATCCTCATCCTGCGGCGGCAGCTCTTCATACACAACTGGCTGGGCATGGTGCTCATTACTGCTGGAGCAGCACTAGTTGGGGCGTCATCAGTCATATACCAGGATGCACCAGGAGCACAGAACAACACACTACTGGCCGGCCCAGCTGCAGGGGGGCTAGGTGCAGCAGGTGCATTTGCAAATGGCACTGCGAGTGCAGCACTGGCTTGGGGTGGCGCTGCTGGCAGCAGCTTGCATTACAGTGCTGGCATCAGCAGGGTTGCAAGCAGGGGGCTGCTGGGCTGGGGCCAGGCAGATGCAGCAGCAGCAGCAGCAGTAGGAGGCCTGCCAGGCGGTGCAGCAGCTGCTGGTGGTGGTGTGCCAGGTGGCGGCTGGCTGGCTGGTGGGCTGGGTGGTGGGCTGGCTGGTGTGCTGGGGCTGGGGGAGGGGGGCGGCGCTGACGTGGCGTCTGCGCCGCTGTTTGGCGACATGCTGGTGGTGGCGGCGCAGATGTTCACGGCGCTGCAGTTCATCATGGAGGAGAAGTTCCTGGTGAAGTACAAGGTGGGGCGGTGTGAAGTTTGTAGTATCTATGATCAGCCTTGACACCCATCTGCACCATGATCATCTCACATGTATCTGCGCAGCATGGTCAGGCCGCCGCACTATCACTCGCAGCGCAGCTGCAGCACCATCACCTCAATCAACATTTTCATATGTTTCATATCTTTCATGACATGTACATTTGCAGGTGCCTGCGCTGCTGGCGGTGGGCCTGGAGGGCTGCTGGGGCCTGCTGCTGTGCGCCTTTGTGCTGCCAGTGACCACCCTGGTCAAGGATAAAAGTGGCATGCCGCTGGACGATGCAGTGGCGGCAGTGCGCTCCATCTTGAGCGACAGCAGCCTGGGCCTGGCTGTGTACAGCAGCATCCTGTCCATTGCCTTCTTCAATTTCTTCGGGGTGTCAGGTGCGCGCATGACAGTGCTGCTGCTGCCAGCATGGATCGTGCAGCTGCCCAAAACAGTCTCCGCTATTGGAGCCTTGATTTGCTGCCGCGCCCAGTGTATGAACGCTCAAAGCTGCCCCAGGAGCCTGAAGTTCTGCTATGCCTACGCAGCTGCTGCTGCTGCCCTGCTCTGCTCTGCCTGCCCTGGAAATCAATCCGCAGTGACCAAGTCGCTGAGCGGCGCTGCGCGCGCCACCATTGACGCGTGCCGCACGCTGTTCATCTGGCTGTACGCGCTGCACGCGGGCTGGGAGCACTTCCACGCGCTGCAGGTGGTTGGCTTTGTGGTGCTGCTCAGTGGCACCAGCCTCTACAATGAGATCCTCAAGAGCTGCCTGCCAGGTGAGGGGCGCGGCACGCCACATCAGCACCAGCAGCTGCTGCCAGTTGCTGACAGGAGGGTGGTTTGGCTGAAGAACCTGTTGGACAGAACTAGGCAGCTGAGAGGTGTGGCTGGTTCTTTACGCGATGGTGAGGCAGAGCAGGTTTGCAGCCTGCTGCGGCAGCACTGGCGGAGTGCCACATGCACATAACGAGTTGCGTGCTGTCTTGAGCTGACATCCTGCTGAACTATCTGGCTGACTCGCATGCATGCAGGCTTCACACTGGTGACGGAGCACGAGCAGCAGGCGCCGCCGCGCCGTCGCAGCCGCCAGAGCGCGCCAGCCGCTATGAGCGGCGCAGCAGACGGCCCCGAGCTGTCAGCACCGCTGCTGTCACCCGCAGCCGGCAGCAGCAGCGCAGCAGCAGCAGCAGCAGCAGCACCTCCCTCGGGCCGCAGAGCTGGTGCCCCCATGCCGCTGCGGCGGCCTGCGCCTGCGCACGAGCGTGTGTATGATGCGGCACAATCGACAGGTGGTAGTGGCAGCTGGGTGTATACTATGGCCCGCAGCATGCGGCTGGGCATTCACGCGCTGTCCCCGCAGTCTCTGGCGGCTGTTGGGGGCGGCCTGGGTGGTGGTGATGATGAGGAGTCTGGCGGCGAAAGTGACATTGGCAGTTACACCTCATCTGCAGGAGGCGGCCTGCTGGCTGCAAGCCTAGGCCGTGGAGATGGCAGTTTGGGTGGTGGAGGTGGCGGTGTTGGTGGTGGTGCTGCTGGTGTAGGGTTGGCAGGGCATAGTCCTGTGCAGGCAGGGGAGCGGGGTAGGGTTGTGATAGGGTTTGGCACACCCAACAGCAGCAGGGCTGCTGCGGGGCGCCTCTCGCCGCTGGCACCACAGCAGCAGCAGCAGCAGCAGCAGGGCGGGCTGTCCGCGAGCTTGCGGGTGCCCGCAGCAGGAGCAGCAGCAGCAGCAAGCGCAGCAGCAGCAGCGGGCGCGGCTGGTGCAGCTGGTGATGGCGCATCAGGTGGCATGCGGCGCAGCAGTTCAGCTGGCGGGCTGGCGCGCAGCGCTCCCTTTGGCAATGTGCCGCGTCCACAGCAACCACCAGGCGGCAGAGGCAGCCGGCCGCCACCCACGCAGTGAGGGCTGGGGCCTGTCATCCTGTTGATATTATGGGAATTTCTGTATTGTCAGATGTATGAACAGCGTGTATACTCGAGCAATGTTGATCTGTGTGGCTTCTGACGGCCTGCTGGTGTGTGTTAGTCGGATCCTGGCCCAAGATGGTGCGCACCCTGCTCAGGCAGCAAAGTGTTTGTTTTGTTGCAGCGTATGCAAGTGCATCAGAGGAAGTCTGCTGCATGTTTGCTTCCATGCACTGCAGTGCTATGGGCTGGTGCATGGTATTATGCTCGCACTAGGGCCTGTCACAGCAGGTTTGAGTTGCACTTGTGCGACTGCAAGCTGCGTGAGGGTTCTTGGACAGGTGCTGCATAAGTTGTGGATGTACTGGAAGGCTCCTGCAGCTATTCATGTAAAGAGCCTGACAGTACAGTACAGTGCCTGCCGCATTTCTGTTTCAGTGCCCTAATCACATGACTAGGGTTGGGGTGCTTGACCAGGCTCTTTGACTTGATCTGTCGGCAAGACGGCAGTGTGTCATGATCAGCACAAAATTCTACAACGCCTTAACCGCTGCCTGTGGCTGCAAGCACCTAAAAACTTCACGCGTGGACCCCAGTAACGCCACACGGTCTGTCATTTTGTCATCACCACAGATTCTGCCAGCGAAGCTGCGTCAGCGTACCAATCCCTGCAGCAGAAGCCTATTGGTTCGGCTGTTGGCAGATCAAGACTTCCAGCACGATCAGAGGCTGTCGAGACAATCTGACGAGGACGCTGTAGGGCTGTGTCCCAGATTGCGCGTGGCTCTCCTGATTTCTGTGCATCACATTATTCTTGGAATACAATTTTAAAACCAGTGCGACTGTGTGCAGGCGGTGTGATGCCTCCTCAGCTATGATGCGCCACAGCAGAGAGTGCCGTTGCAGTTCAGACAACCGACTCTCCTAGTTCGTGATTGGGCCAGCAGCAAGCCACCAGTCATGAGGGAGGGCGGGACGGCGCCCTCCCGTGCGAGGATGGAGGATCAGATATCCTTCCAGCATACACAGCTGGGGGTGTACCTTGCAGGAGCGTTTGGGCTGGTGTATCTGTGGTCATCATCTGCACAGGTAATGCTGCTGACATCTATTATTGAAATATGAATGTAATGTTCAAATCTGGCTGCTTTGTTCACCAGCTGGTATTCGGATTGCACCAAACATGCAGCAGCAAGTCCCCACCAGCAGTAAGGAATCTGGGCAGAGGGCAAGGAATCTGGCAGTAGCATGGCAGCTCATGCAGCAATCAAAGTTCAACAATGTGATGCTGAGCAGCAGCTGCTCCTGGACAATACCATGCATCCGCTGTAGCCTAGCCAACCTGCATGCATGCAGCTATGCATGTGCTGGGCACACAAGTGGCGAAAGAATTTCCACAGCTCAGCTGCAGCAGCAGGAGAGGCAGGAGTAGCAGCACAGCCAGCTGTGGGGACGTATTGTTTACACTCGAGTGGTTTTGTTATTTGCAATGTCACAGCCCAACCAGTTGCCTGCATGGGCACACTACAGCAGTGACACTAAGCTGGCATCTTTGCCTGGCCAGGCAACAGCACCGGCGGCGCAGCTCATGTCACCCCAATTCAACATCGCGCCTCCTGCATACCTGGACAGCCATGCTGTGGTTGCTGATTGTGCTGAC
Organism: Tetradesmus obliquus; assembly: GCA_030272155.1. Classification (NCBI taxonomy): domain Eukaryota; kingdom Viridiplantae; phylum Chlorophyta; class Chlorophyceae; order Sphaeropleales; family Scenedesmaceae; genus Tetradesmus; species Tetradesmus obliquus. The sequence goes on along the minus strand of CP126194.1, from coordinate 5,048,785 downwards.
TGTTCGCTGTCATTTCGCATGGTCTGCCTGCAGGGCTTTGTGGACAAGTATCACTTCAGCAAGAAATGGTTCTACCTGTATGGTGAGCTGGCATCTGCACCTGCGCAGCAGCAGATGCAGCAGCAAAATTACGTGCGTCTGCGACATTCAAAGCGACTGAACACTCTGGGCTATCTGCACCAGTAACAGCATCAACATCAGCAGCAGTAGTGGTCGCCGGTGGCCTGTGGCCTGACTGCATGGTTGTGTTGCTCCTGCAGGCGCGCTATGCTGCTTTGCGTACCTGTACATGCGGCCCTTCGTGCGCAAGGGCTTGGGCTCGGCTCACAGGTGCGTGGTGGGCGACAGCTGGCGCATGCTGCTCCCGCATGCTCAGTATTGCCTTCAGCTAGCTGCTGGGCGTCCAGGATTTTGGGTGCAGCACTGCAGGACACAGAGATCACAGCATGCATCAGCATCATATCTGCAGCTGCGTTTGTTACAATGATGATGTGGCGTGCAGCTGCCAGCACACTTTGCTGTCCTGCAGTAATGCCTATCAAAGAACTGGCCGTGCAACAGACCCCTACTGTGTTCGTCACTGCGTCTGCGTCTGTTGCTTCTGTCACTGCTGCTGCTGCTGCTGCCTCAGGGGCTACGTCAACTTCTACTCGCTGTACATCGTGTGGCTGTGCTCGGCGCTGTTCTGCCACCTGCCGTCCTTCCAAACGCTGGGCATAGACATGAAGGCTGACGTGTCACTGGCGCTGAGCATCGCAGCAAGCAGCCTGCTGGTGCTGGGGCTGCTGCATGGCCTGCAGCTGCTGGCCATACACGCCAAGCTGCTCGCGCCAGCGCCAGGTGCGGCCGCACACAGCAGCAGCAGCAGCAGCAGCAGCAGGAGGAGGAGCAGGCACCACAGTATGTGATGTTGCTGCCATGCTGAAGACATGAGTGTGTGATTTGTGTGTGCTGCGGTGCCGCGCGAACAGCTGGAGGGTTGTGTTGCCTGCACTGCTGCTGGTGCCTCAGAGTCCATACACAAGGCAGATGTTTGAATATGTACTTGGTGTGTCACATTTTTGGGTCGCTGCCATGTAACGTGCAGGCACCACCAGCCGGCTGTGTGGAGCTGCATCATCCTCAACATGCTGGCCAACCATACAGTTGCATAGTGTTGTGATAGTTTGTTGTCAATCTTGGTGTTCGTGGTGCTCGAAATTTGCTGTTTACAGGTGCCACCCGCCACGCTGTGTGGAGCTGCATCATTTTCGACATGACGGCCAACCATTCAGATTCATTGTTGTGTGCTGATCAAATTCATTGTTGTGTGCTGATCAAATTCATTGTTGTGTGCTATTATTGTGTTTGTGGTGCTCAAAATGTGCTGTCACAGGTGCCACCCGCCAGGCTGTGTGGAGCTGCATCATCCTCAACAGCATCACGCTGGCAGCAGCATGCTCCACCTACTTCCAGCTCTGCGGCAACGGCAGCGTGGGCAGCACAGGGCCACTGGCGGGAGGCTCAGCAGGCTTCCTGCAAGATGCTGTGTGCATGCGCTACCTAGCGCCGATTCCGACAACAGAGTACCCGAAGTTTTCGCGCTGGATGCTGTACGCGGAGCGCAACAGCTCGGTGTCACCGCTGCCAGACGCTGCTGCTGCTGCTGCTGCTGCTGCTGCCAATGTGACTGGCAGCTGCAGCAGCGCGGTTGCAGCTGCGCCGTCTGTAGCTAGCACTGCGATCGGCATGAGCAGCAGCAGCGGCGGCGGCAACACGTCGGCAACTGAGCTGCTGGTGCCACTGCCGCACGGCAATGCCGCTGCTGTTGCTGCTGCTGCTGCTGCTGCTGCTGCTGCTGCGCCGTCACTCGTGAATACCAGCAGCAGCCTGGCCAGCCTGGTGGGGTCGCTGCCTGGTGGTGCCCCTGAGGAGCACGGCACAGTCATCAGCCCCGTGTTCACCATGTGGTGCACACTCATCGCGCTGTACATAAGTGAGCGCCTGATGCTGCTCTTGCATGCTTTTCATGCTGTACTTGAGTGCCCTGCTGCTGCTGCTGCCGTTCCCCATGTCGATGGCGTTGCGCTGTTCATCAGTCAGATACCCTGGCGTCCTGCGCGGCAGCGTGTGAATGGCAGCCTGCTTGACTGCTGTGTAACATGGTTTTCCTCTCTTCGCTTGCTATTACATGCTGCTCCTGTCGTGTGGCCTGCATGCACGCTTGCCAAGCTCCCTATTTCACTTGTTTGCTCATCCCCTGCCTGCCTGTCTGGCTGTCTGCCTGTGTCACTCTGCGCACAATATACCCTCAGTCAATATCATTGCGGACCATTGTGCTGCACATGAGATGTCAGCCGACCACATCTCAGAGCTGCGGCGTGACGTGGTGACAGACCATGACCTGGCGCTGCTGGCAGCACTCAGCGCAGCTGCAGGCGCCTCCCTGCGGTGCGTATGCGCCTATCTGCTGCTTTCTGCCGCTGCTGGCTGCCCCTTGCGCGCATGCCAGCGTGCCTGTATAGTGCGCGGCACGCACCAGGCATGATGCTCCTTTGCCACTTTCTATAGGGCTCTCGAAGCTCAACTTCAGTTGTTGTTGGCCATGCCTGTTGAGTCGTGCTCGAAGCTCAGCGCTGCTGTGTATATCCGTCTGGCTATGTGCAGGCAGGGCGCCCACCAGCTGGCAGCCGCGCACCAGCAGCGCCACCAGCAGCAACGTGAGCAGCAGCAGCAGGCGCGCTGCGCCTCCATCGGCGGCTGGGAAGGGCAGCGCGGCGGCAAGGAGCGTGGGCGGCAACGTGGGGGCAGGCGCGGCAGGTCGGGCCTGGGCGCAGCCAAGCGCAGCAAGAGCTTGGAGGTGAGGGCAGAGCTGCTGTGGTTCTGTTGCTAATCAGCAGCAGCAGCAGCAGCAGCTAGATTGCTGTGCAAGTCGTTGGCAAACGCAGCATTCGTGCCAAGCGCAGCAAGAGCCTGGAGGTGAGAGGTGGCAGCTGCAGCAGCCAGGCTGCTGGGCATGTGCTCATGTGGGCATGTGCAGCAGCCTGGTGGTAGCGCGTGCTTGGATGCAACTGCAGCCAGGTTGCTGTGGCAAACGTTGCTGTTGATGTTGAAGGGCGGCAAACGCAGCCATTGGTGCCAGAGCGGACCGTTGTGGGTCACTGCACTGCGTGTCATGCTTTGGTTACTACGGTAGTCACAGCTGTTGGCCCAAGTTGCTCGGCTGTTTGACTTCGCAGAGGGGGGTCCTGCACACCCACAGCACTCTTTCGCTTACCATGCGTTGCACGCTGCTGCTGCTGCCGCCGCTGCTGCTGCTGCTGCTGCTGCTGCTGCTGTCGCAGATGGGCCGCGGCGATCCCCCCGAGCCCTGGTCCCCTCGCTTCATGGTAGAGCGCACCATGGTCAACTTGTTAGAGACCACCAGCAGCTTCAGCTTCAAGGCAGCAGCACTACTAGAGGGCATCGACAGCAAAGGCTTTCCCAGCTGGCAGCAGCTGCAGCACCAAGGGCTGGGTAGCTTACAGAGGGGCATCGGGCGCAGCTTTGGCGGCAGCCAGCAGCAGCAGCAGCGGCGGCGGCAGCAGCGGGCGTCGACTGGCGGCGCCGGCGGGCTTGCAGGTGGTAAAGCAGGCAGCAGTAGAGTGCGGGCTAGTATGGACAACCAGCAGCAGCAGCAGTTGCCGCCGCAGGTGCATCGGGGCTCGATCAAGCACACACGCAGCAAGAGCTTGAGTAGTATCCAGTCGGGCTGTGCATCTGGGATAGATGATGAAGAGTATTTGGATGTGCAGGTGCGTCAGAGCGTCGGGCTGCACGACTCGACAGGCCGGCAGCAGCAGCAGCAGCAGCGCGGGGCAGGGTCGGTTGTGGATGGCGACAGCAGCAGCTCGCTGCACAGCGTAGGAACTGGTGGCAGGCTAGGTGGCAGCGGCAGGGGCTCGGATCCCAACTTGACGAGCCCATTTGCTGCGCAGGCGCAGCAGCGGCTAGGGTTTGGGGGCTTTGGGTCTGTGGTGAGCTTGTATTCACCCAGCTGGGAGAACCAGGGATCAGCAGATCACCTAATGGAGCTGGAGGAGTTGCTGGCAGAGGGTGACTCCCCAGCTGCTGCTGCTGCTGTGGAAGCTGCAACAGCAGCTGCTGCTGCAGGAGACTCGCCTGCGGCGGCGGCTGCCGCAGCGGCGGCGGCTGCTCGGCGCATTGGCAAGAGCAGCAGCGGCGGCGGCGCAGGCAACAGCAGCGGCGGCGGGGCGGCCAATAACAGCAGCACTGGCAGCAGCAGCGCAGCACCTAAGACTGGGGCGAAGGCCGGGCCTCTGTCACTGCTGAAGCAGGCAGTAGGTGCTGGCACTAGGTCTCAAGGCGGCTTTGAACCCTCACTTGCTGCACTACCTTCTGCAAGCAACAACCTGCCGCGCACCTCCGACGCCACCACCAATGCCAGCACTGCCGATGATGACGGCAGCTCCCCTACCGAGGGCGGTTTTGGCGGCTTCAGCGGTTTTGCGGCTAAACCCCGCAGTGGTGCCGGCAAGGGCTTGGCTCGGGGTTCAGGGTCTAGCGGGGAGGGCCCAACCCCCCCTTTTCTGGACATGGTGCCGTGGTACAGCGGCACGTCTGCTGACCTGTTCAAGACCATGTTTGACCTGATGATCAGCTTGAAGCTGTTCCTGGGCAGGTTTGACATGCGCACCATGCAGGTGAGGCTTGGGCTGAGGCGGAGATGAGTTCTAGTGGTGGGTGGTTGTGGCTGGCTGGTGGTGCCTGGGGGCTGCGAGTGTTGTTGGTTGCTGGGGGCAGCACTTCAACAGCTGTGTTGCCTGCAACATGAGATCCTGTGACAAATGCACTGCACAGTTGTGTAGCTTTTATAGCTGTCTAGCTGTGTGGCTGAGCCGCTGCTGCTGCTGCTGCCTGTCTAGGCTGCCACCGCTGCCTCAATGGCTGACAGCTTCAATGACACGCCGGCTGAAGGGGACGGCTTCACCTATGAGCACTTCAGCAGCAAGCAGGTGCGTGGCTGGATGGCTACATGAGCAGTTTTGCACAGCAAGACAGACTGGCGGTGCTGCTCCATGTGCAATGCGCTGATCGCGCAAACACATGCACCATTGAACATCTGAGGCAGCGACCAACGTGCAGGCTGCAGGCCGCATTCCAGCATCAAAAAGTGTCCTAACCAACCCCTGCTGCCTCCTTGCTGCCCCATCCCTCCTGCAGGAGCTGTGGTTTGACTTCATAGCAGACACAGGAGACGGCGGCAACCCTACCTACACAGTAGCACGAGCCCTAGCAGCACCCAGCCTCACAGTACCGGCAAGCGAAGCCATTACAAGCAGCGGCAGCAGCCAGCAGCAGCAGCAGGGCTCGCTGCAGCTGCCGCGTGGCGACGTGCTGCTGATAGGTGGCGACCTGGCCTACCCCAACCCCAGCAGGGAGACGTATGAGAGCAGGCTGTTTGTGCCTTTTCAGGAGGCCATGCCGCCACCCCCGCATTACCACCCAGGTACGGGCATGCAGTGCTGATGCACTGCATGTCTTCGCTACTGAGCCTGGGAGTATATCCGCCCCGCATGTTGTTCCAGCATGGGCGCCCGCGTCTGCAACTGTGCCTCGCTGCTGCTGCATCGCCTCCCTTCTTGAAGCCGCTGCGCTGTTTTCCGTCGCGTCCCCAACCACCTGCCATCCTGCCTGCCTGGTGATCCTTGTCTCTTGCGCACTGCCTGCACTCCTCCTTCCCTCCAGGCCGCCTGGTGGTACACAAGCCGGACCTGCCGCCCTCATTCGGCGTGCAGGAGGGCCTGGCGGCAGGCTGCGGTGCGGGCTGCCCCGCAGGCCTTAGCCCGCGTGCCAGCCGCTACGCAAGTGTGGCTGCGCTGCGAGCCTACCCAGGGCCCAACGTGTTTGCCATCCCTGGCAACCAGTGAGTGGCCACAGGTTTCACAGAAGTCCCTGCAAGCGGTACAGCTGTGGTGTGCATACTTGCATGCATAGTGCGGCTGAGGGATGCAGGCGAGGGGACACCTACAATGCCTCTTCTGACCTACTTTGCTGCCACCTGCTCTTTGGTTATTGTTGTCGCTGAACTGCGTGCAACTGACTGCCCCCGCACCCGCAGTGACTGGATTGATGGGCTGGAGACGTTCATCAAGCAGATCATGCACAAGGGCTGGCTGGGGGGATGGCTCATGCCGCAGGTGAGCATATGCTTTGTGTTCATTGCGGCACAGGCCACAGCAGCAGGAGCAGCAGGAGCAGCAAGCCCTTGAGGATGCACTGTGCTGCACTCTGCTGCATGCCTGCTTGCCGGCCTGCTGACAGCGCAGCCACCTGCAGATGACCTCAAACTTTGTCGCATCTGCAGTTGAGAGATTGCACCTCCCTGACTGTGGCTGGCCACGTGCCGCTGCATGCCTGCAGCAGCAGTAGCTGCGGCCTCAGCCTGGCACATTAGCTGCTGCATGCTGCTGTTATATCAACTCACTTGTGCTGCATGTATTTGCTCTTTGTTTGGTGTTCTGGCTGCAGGAGAAGAGCTACTTTGCGCTGCGGCTGCCTGCGGGCTGGTGGGTGTTTGGGCTGGACCTGGCCCTGGTGGGGGACATCGACATGTGCCAGTACAGGTGAGGCGGGGATGTAAAGGGTACCAGATTTTCTTCTTCTGTAGCGCCCTTGCAGCAGATGGTGCTCTTGTTGTCAGGGTTGGATGTGCCTGCCCTTGTGGGGCGACATTGACACATGCCAGTACAGGTGAGGCGGGGATGCAGCCGCGACCCCAGCTGCTGCAAAGCACTTGATATTGCATAGGACTGTTGCAGCAGATGGCGCTCGTGTTGTCGTGCGGCAACTAGATACAGCGGAAGAGGGGTAGGCTGCAGGCGCAAACAATGCTGGTAGAACCTGCTGCAGTGCTCATGCTTCCGAGTGGCTCGCAGCTAGCTTCATGCATCGTATGATGCCCTGTGCTGAAGCTGTGTTGTGTTGTACTGCCCAAACACTTTCCAAGCAGGTACTTTGCCAACGTGGTGGAGCGCCGCGTGGGCCTGCATGACAACGTGATCATCATCACACATGAGCCCACCTGGCTGCTGGAGTGGTTCTGGGCCAGTAGCAGCAGCAGCAACCTGCGGCAGCTCGTGCGGGGCCACCTGCGGGGCAGGGCACGCGTGCACCTGGCAGGCGACCTGCACTTCTACATGCGGCACAGCTACGTACACCAGACCCAGCAGCAGCAGCAGCAGCAGCAGCAAGCGGATGCTGCTGGGTGCGCAGCGGCAGCAGCAGCAGCAGGAAGCGGCGAGGTTGCGGATACATCAGGTGCTGCAGCAGCGGCAGCAGCAGCGGGCGCGGGTGAGGGTGTGATGGCTGCTGCTGCAGACAAGGTGGCAGCAGCAGATGAGATGCTAGCCAAGTCAGCATTCTACCAGAGCACTGCAGGCGCCGCTGCTGCGCATGCTGCTCCTGCTGGCGTTGTCAGCAGCAGCAGCAGCAGCAGCAGCGGGGGCCCCGGCAGCAGCAGCCATCAGGCAGCTGCAGCTGCAGCGGGCGAGTCAGAGGGTGCCTTAAACCGCAGGCTCAGCAGCAGTAGCAGCAGTAGCAGCAGTAGCAGCAGCTCATCAGGTGTTGACAGCTGCACCACCCCCGGCCTGTCTAATGCACCGCTGCCAACTTACATGTCAGTGGATGAGGGAGATCCCCTATCACCAGCACCTGCACCACCAGCAGCAGCAGCAGGTAGGCACCCCAACGGCAGCAGCAGCAGAGCATCAGAGCCAGATGATGCATCATCACCAGTGGTGCTGGCGCGCCGGACGCTGCCTCGGCTGCAGGTCACGCTGCCTGTCTCTCGCGGCCACTCAGCAGAGCTGGGACACCCGGCAGCAGCAGCCGCTGCTGCTGCTGCTGCTGCTGCAGGGCGGCAGGCGACAGGAGCTGCAGGGACCGGCCATACTGTTGCTGCTGCTGCGCACGGTGCCGGCGCCAGCCACCAGCAGCAGCAGCAGCAGCAGCAGCGGGGTGTTGTGCAGCAGAGCTTGCTGGACCCTGAGCACCTGATCGTGCAGGGCCTTGGGGGTGCCTTCCTGCACCCCACGCATGTGTTCAGCTACAGCAGGTTTGCGTGCTTGGAGGATGAGGCGGCAGCAGCGACAGCAGCAACGTACAGCACGGGGGCTGCTGGCGGTGCCAGGAGGTGAGGCTGCGCAGGCTGAGCAAATGTTTACATCCGGCAATTTATGTGCGATGCTACGCCAGATTGACTGCTGTGTTTGAGTAGCTGAGGCATGCATTTGGTGTTATGTCATTGTGTTGGCCGCAGCTGCTTGCCACTCGTTTGCACAGTGTGCCAGTGTCAATACCCTTGCAGCGCTGGTGGCAGTGTGCAGCTGTTGTGTGACGCTGTTGCGCGATGATGCTTGCAGCATCCTGTCATGGCTCAATTGGAACTCTGTGCCTGCACCTGCCTGCTCACAGGTTGGGCTCTGGGCCCCTCTCCGGCAGCAGCAGCAACAGCTCCCTGGCAGCAGCAGCAGCAGCAGCCCACCCAGGCCTCGGCATGGGCCACAAGCTCGGCGCAGCAGCCGGCAGCAGCAGCAGCAGCCACGGCTATGCGGCGGCTGCGGCAGGGGCCTACAGGCAGCATCCTGCTGCATATGGGGGTGCCTGGGAGCCTGAGATGCTGTCCTGGCACTGCCCTATGAGCCCCAGTGGCATGTCTGACACATGGGAGCTGCCGCAGCAGCACTGGTCCGCAGCAGCAGCAGCGGCTGGTGATCATGGCATGACAGCTGGAGCAACAGCAGCAGCAACAGGTGGCTATGGGTCAGGAGCAGTGCCGCACCAAGGTGCTGCTGCTGGTGTCAGTGGGGCCGCTGCTGGTGGTGGTGGTGGTGGCAGGGGCGGCGTGTACAAGTGCTCTGCGCTGTTCCCTGCTGCTGACAAGTCACTGAAGCTGGGCAGGAAGAACCTGCACCTGTTCAGGTGGGCATCGGAGCGGTAGGACTGTAATGCAGCTGACTGCACGTGCTTCATGCATGTGCGCCACAGCAGCAGCAGCAGCAGTGCACTTGCTTTTGCTGGCTGCTGTCTCCTCTACAGGCGTACATCGCAGCTGGTCATCGCCATCATGTATGTCAGTACTTGTGCAACAGCTACAGTAACGCCCCTACTTTTAAAATGGGTAGGGTTGCAGCTGTCCCGTATACTCAGACCTACCAAGCTGCCCTGCTTGCTTGAACCATGCAGGTTCAAGAACTCGCGCTTTGACGTGATCGGCGGAGCCATCTACTTCCTGAGCATCGTGTCGGTGCTGCCGCGCTGCAGCGCGGGCCTGGTCCTGCTCAGCGCTGGCAGTGTGGCAGACTTCATAGCCATCTTCGCACGCGAATTCGCAGCCTGCTGGTACGACATCCTCATGCAGAGCTACGTGTCACTCGCAGTGACGCTGCTCTTCTTCCTGATAACGTTTGGCTTTGCCAAAGGTGGTGGCGTCGGGGCCGTGTCGGGCGAGCGGCAGCAGCTGCAGCAGCAGCAGAAGCGGCAGCGGGAGCAGGCGCTCGCCGGCGGCCAGCAGAACGGCAGCAACAGCAGCAACAACGGGCAGAAGCCTGCTGTCACTGCCGGTGGTGCTGGCAGCGGTAGCATCAGCGCTGGTGCTGCAGCAGCTGCATCAGGTCCAGGTGCCAGCCGTCCGTGTGGTGCCCCCAGCAAGCGACGGTCCCCTGTGGTGGGTCCCCTGGTGAAGTTGCGCACCGGTGGCAGCAGCACGCAGCTGCTGGTGGCGCTGCTGCATGCGGGGGCGCACCTGAGCCTGGCTGTGGTGCTGCTGCTGCTGCTGGAGCTGGGGGTGGAGGTGTGCATCAAGTGAGTGGCGTAACTGTGCAGCGGCAAGAGGAGAGAGGGTTTGCCTAAGATGGCACGAGGAAAGAGGGGTTGTTTGGAAAGTGTTTCAGACAGATAAGCTTCGGGAATACTTCAAACCTGCCGCCCTTTGTATGCTTTGTTCATTTGTCTGGCGTGTGTACAGTATTGTTGGCATTGGCTGACATCTACCATTGGCCTGCTCCCCCTCCCTCGGCTTTGTATTATTCCTCATATGTATGTGTGCTACCCCTCACTGCCTCAACGCCCCGCAGGTACGAGCACCTGGGCAATGACGGCCTGCACAGCATGTACCGCTGGTTTGAGGCCTACCAGGAGGCACACTTCCCCGACCCCATGGGCCTCAGAGCCATGGCACACAGGTGCGCAGCAACTGCAGCGCAGTGCCTAGCAGCAGCTAGCAGCACCAATGCTGGTTTGTATAGATTAGTGCAGCGTGCTTCAGATGTGACATGTATGGGCCTGAGAGCCATGACATGTATGGGCCTGAGAGCCATGACACACAGGTGGGCGGCACCTGCAGCGCAGCGCCTAGCAGCACCTAGCAGCATCAATGCTGGTTCAACTGATCAGTGTAGCATGCTCCAGCTGTGACATGTATGGGCTTGAGAGCCATGACACACAGGCTGGCACCTGCAGTGTGGCATGCCTGTGCATGTGGTCATGTGCTGCCGCGTGACAAGTACTTAAGCTGAGCATGTGCTGTATAAGTGGTGCTTCAGCAGCACTGGTTTCTACGCCGGGGACCGCACTCCATTTGCGTACAGCACGCGCGCAGCAGAACTCGTGGCATGGCTGCACCTTGTTTTGTCTCGTGAGTACAGCATGCCTGCAATCACAAGTATGCTGCTCTGTTACAAGACTGAGCATCTTGTACTGCAGCAACACAATCTCTGAACAAAGTGTTCCTGCTGCTGCTGCTGCTGCTGCGTATTCAGGTGGAGCCTGGGCCTGTACCCCGGCGTGATCCAGGCAGCCATGGTGGTCTATGACATCCCAGAGGCAGTGGCAGTGGCACGCAACGCCGTCTGCGCAGCACCCACCGTTGCAGCCGGCTTTGCAGGGCTGTCTCGGCTGCAGCTTGCTGCATACTATGCAGGCATGCTCGCCTACTATTGGCTGCTGGCGATCCCTGCTATGGGCTTTGTCTTCGGGCTGTATCTGTATGTGTGCGTGTGCTGGTTCCACGTGCATTATGATGAGGCGTTCAGTGCGCTGCGCATTGCCAACTTCAAAGGGCTCACGCGGTTACACATTACGAAAGAAGGTGACCTGGAGATCTTCTCGCTGGGAATTGAGAGAGTTCCCACCGCCTGGCGTGAAGATTCGCGCTGGTACAGCGCCAAAGGCGGCGGCGGGCGCGTGGCGAGTCATGCGGCTGCTTACCCGTCTCGCTGGGTGCCTGCAACCCCAACAGGTGGCGCTGACGCGGGCGGCGATGATGCGCTGTTTGACGGCGGTGATGGCCAAAACCTTGGCGGCGGCAGCAGCGGCGGTGAGCCTGGAGGCATGGGGTCAGCTGGTGGTGGTGGTGGTGGCAAGGGTGGTGTGCTGCCTGACGACCCTAGTCAGGGCTTGAGGGTGGTTGACTACCTGAAGGTGCCACGGCAGCGCCCTGGGCTCTCTACTTTGTGAGCTGCTGCAGTGGTGGGGGTTTGGGTGGTGGTGGTGGTGGTGGTGGCAGCAAGGGTGGGGTGCTGCCTGACAATCCTAGCCAGCTTGAGGGTGGTTGAATACTTGAAGGTGCCACGGCAACGCCCTGGCCTGGCCAGTCTGTGAGCTGCTGCTGCTGCTGCCGCTGCTGTATAGTGGCGGCATCATGTTGCTGGCATTGCTGCTGCAGTTCCATTTGTTGTGCATCGGTTTGTCTGCATTTGGCTGTGGGTTGTGTACAGTTGTGCTTTTGTCAAGGTTTGTATGCCCGTCATCCCCCGCTGGATTAGGCAGCCTTGATGATTGTCTGTTCTATTCTTCAACGGCGTCACGCCAGTGGCAAGTTGTTGCGGCTTGCAGGGCACTGGGGGACATGTCTTGCTGTGCTGTACAGCACTGCAGTTAAGCACTTTAGTCTGCAGCGTGTTTGTGATAAGGCAATGCTGTTCAAGGCTGGGGCAAGCCAGGCTGGCAAGCAGTGAATGGTGGCGTGTTAAACTAGGTGGCGTGTTATACAAGGAAGGGATGTGTTTGCTGCAGCCCAGCCAGCTGATTCAATGCCTTTATGCAGGCACTCAGGCAGGCTCAGCAGCATTGCTCTGTTATTGATGCTTCCGTACCGCCCTGCATGCTTGGTATACATCGGCAGACAGCATGGATGATGCCTAGCGTTGCTGTGCAAGCCTATTGGCATGGTGGCGTGCTGCAACTTGCGCATCGCGCTGCGCCCCCTGCTCTTCTTTGCTGTCTCGAAATTGCAATGGCTCGATACGAGCAGCTTGTGTTGTAGGTTTTGCAAAAGATAGTGTGCTGGTGGGTTTAGGTTTCTGTGCAACATCACTGTGGTGGTCAAGCCTTGTAGAGTACGTGCTTATCAGTGGGCCATGTGCAGAAGCACGGCTGCTGGCTCCGATTTGCATCTGCATGACTATCTAGCCTACTACTAGTAGTAGGACAGTATTATCTGTAAGCAAGGTGGTCACCTCAAGAGTATGTGGAGGCAGCTGCACAAATCTGTTCATCTAGATGAATGGTTTTTGAGCCTACTGGAGCGCAATGATCAGGACGCCCTGATGCTCCAGAGCAGAGCTCGTGTTATGTGCCGTTGTAACGCTTGTGCCGTGTGCTCATGATCATCATGTTACCATTTAAGCCATAACAGCGTCGTGTGCTGTGCACAACCCAGGCTAAGCTTGGCCAAGCCTCTTCAGCAATGCAACACCTTCCTTAGTGCCCCGAGCTGAGTCAGCAGCCCCACACCAGAATTGCCCCACATGCATTCACCATCAGACAAACCATGCAAGATCTCGGCGGCATGCACAACAGACAGACTATGCAACCAAATGCACCGGCAGCCATGCACCAGCTTGTGCAGAGCAGCAACAGCTACTGAGGTGCCACATGGAAGCCCTTGCCTTGTCAGCCTGATCACCTGGATAGAAGGCAGCCAGATCAACGGCTGGCTACCCCGAACCTGCAGCCCGTGCAAGCCGGAGTGACACTGCACACTCTCATGCCCTTTCGCCATCATGGCACAACACAGAGCAGTATAATGAGTTGCAGGTAACACACATCGCAGTAGCACAGTGCAAACATACTATGTAGCACAATGCAAACATACTATGACGCAGTCTGTCACTCACAACACAAGCTGCAGCTGTTGCTTGTTGGTAGTGAGCCCACTCAGCATCAGCAAGTGTATGGTACCAGCAACATTGGAGGCACTACCATGCGTTCGAAAGTGCCACCACTTGGCACCAACCCAGCCACGCCTCAACCGAGCGCACAAAGCGGCATGATTGCTGTTCGACTGCTTCAACAATCGCCCGACTCAATCAGGTGTGACACGTCCTTATGTGACATCATGTTGTTTCGAACCACAGAAAGAAAAGATATGCCGTTTTGTAAGGGCCCACATCCCCATGGTAGCTGTTCAGCGTAAGGCAATCCTTCACAACATCTGCATGTGGAGTATAACAAGCGATGTGTATTCATCACCAGCGCATCTGGACCCAAGCAGCAGTCAACCCACGCTCAACAGACCATTAACCCTGCCTGTTAGTCACCCACACATCATTCCCTTTTCTGCAGTGCAGCCGCTGCATCACCAGTCCAACCCATCACCACAGACACCTGTACTGCTATGTACTCGTACCCCTGCCACTTTGCTGGCAGCAGTTGCTTGTGTTTGCGCAACACCATGCATGTGCTGCAGCTGATGCTTTACTGTCTTCCAGCCATTGTTTGCGGTTGCGCAACACCATGCATGTGCTGCAGCTGATGCTTTACGGTCTTCCAGCCATTGTTTGCGGTTGCGCAACACCATGCATGTGCTGCAGCTGATGCTTTACGGCCTGTGCTACCACGCCTTGAGCCTCCTGCCAGCTGCAGGCCCCTGCCGGGGCAGCCAATCCATTGCTGCAGCCTCTGCTGCTGCCTGCTCTGTTGCCTCTCCTGCTGCAGCAGCCATGCCAGCTGGGGCTGCTGCTGCTGACAACGAAGCTTCAGCTGTCACAGCTGGAACTGGCTTGGCTGCGAAAGTGGGCTGCAGTACAGGGAGCACCTCTGCTGCTGTTGCTGCTGCTGTGAGGCCAGTAGCAGCTGCCTCGTCTTCTTCTGCCACTGCTGCAGGTGTATCTGCTGCTGCTGCCACAGGCGCTGCAGGCTGCTGGCGCTGCTGCTGCCGCGCTGCTACTGCCTCTGCTGAGAAGACAGTAGACACCACAAAGTTGGGCTCTATGGCCACCACATCAGGCATGTCTGCCAGCTGCTGCAACAGGTAGGCCCAATCTGCTGGGTACTTGGGCGCCTGCAGCAGCAGCAGCAGCAGCAGCAGCAGCAGCAACGTGTGCCTTGGGATGTACAATAACTGTAAGCAACCGAACCTGGGCATGATTATGACGACTGCTTATCTGCCTCTGCTCCTGCATCTGGTGCACGAGCTGCTCACAGGAGGTCAACAGCACAAGGCTTGCGGTTGTAGGGGCTTGTTGTCCAGTCACATAGCAGGAGACTGAGCAGCAGCAGCTCACCGTAAACAGGACGCCACTCCATGCATTTGGTCCGTAGTAGTCAGATGCTTGAATGGTAGCGGCACCCGTGGCCACAAACAAACTGCATGGAAGCGCAGCAGTCAGCAGCTGCAGTAAAGGACCACTCCTGCAAGTGACTCTTCAAGTAACTCTTCAATGCCAGGCTGCAGCAAAAGTCTGACGAGTACATCAACAATTTGACTGCTGCCAAGCCTAGCTGCAGCAATGACAGCATCGTCAGCGCTGCCGCCGCCTCACCTGTCAACCTGCTTTGCTGTCTCGTTCGTCACGCTGGGCTTGAACGTCACTATGAACTGCTGATCAGCCACCATCACGCCACCCTCTGGCTGCAGGAACTTGCTGCTGCTGCTGCCTGCTGGGACATCGCGGCCTGCACAGAGTTAGGTAACAGCAGCACAGCCATGTTATGCGTCTGAGCCTACTACAGCTTGGTTAGTAAATGCCTGCTGCATAGGTGCTGCCTACGTTTGCTGCCAGATGGACGCAAGAGCAAGGCAGCCGTATGCTGCATTGCAGGCAGGTCTTTGCTTGACACCTATGTATTTAGCATGGTATCAGTGCTGTCTTAGCAGCACCCAGCTGTTGCTTGCGCAAAGCAGGCTCAAGCTGCAATTGCGCATCTCACCTGCAAGGTTCCAACTGGAGTTCTGCCATGCTACGCTCGGTGCATCCACAGAGGGGAGAGAAGCAGCTGCCATCATCAAGTAATCAGCTGCCTGAACTCTGCTGATCGAGCATTCTACAATGCATGCACAGAGGCCGCACAGGACTCCGAGCAGCAGCAGCCTTGAGTCAGCCATGATGACCTCCCTACTTCTACCTTCGCTATAATTTTAATTGCAATTTTTTTGTGTTGTTGAGGTATGTTCCAGCAGAACAGCCCGAAGTCGGTTGCTCACAACGACCTGATCCCGAAAGCGCGCGCGGCAATCACTTGCAAGTATACAACGAAGTCATATATATTGCAAATGAATGACTTGTATAGCAGACACTGCTCCATATCATACATCCAGCAACAAAGCAGCGTCCAATCGTCATTTGTCGTAGCGGGAAGCTGGCGGGGCAAACATCTCGAACACCTGCGTCGCAAGCACTGATGCAGAATTACTGAAAATGTAATATTTTACATCATCTCAACCACATTCGTATCTGAACCCAGCACCTCATATAAGCTGCAACAGCCAAACCCACCCTCTCCATCTGTCCCCTAGAGCGCTGACCCTGTCCTGTGCCCTCCAACGCAACTCTGTTGCCCTGGCTAAACAGCTGCTCCCACCAGCTGCCCGTTTGCCGCATGCTGGTTCTGCTGCTGCTGCTGCTCCTGGTGGATCTTGCCGCTCTGGCGCGCCAGCTCGCAGAAGTAGCCTACATTCTCCTCAGGGGTACCCTGCACCACTCCGTGGCCCACATTGAGGATGTGGCCCTGAGGGCCTGCCTCCAGCAGCACCCGCTTCACCTCCGCCTCAATCACTTCCTGCAGGACCAACATGAACAGCAGCACTGGTCAATCTTTGATCAGTGCAACCAAGCTGCACTTCAACAGCAGGTGCCGAGCAGGTGTGCAAGCTGCCGTGCAGCAGGCAGGGATCTGCTCATGCTGCTGCTTTGCAGAGCTCTGCTGGTATGCTTTTACGTACAATGCTGCACCTCGTTGAACTCCAGACACACCCACCTGCATGCCGAAGACCACCACGCGGTCCACGTTGCCCCGCACTAGCTGTGAACTACTGCATGCTATTGGAGTGCTGCGTCTCATTGAACCCACCTGCGCGGCGAAGAGCACCAGGAAGTCCACATTGCCCTGCACCCACTGAGAACTACTGAACGCTCTAAAGTGCTGCATCTCATCATCAAACCCTGAGTTTCAACTTTCGCCCACCCACCTGTGTGCCGAAGAGCACCATGGGGTCCACGTTGCCCTGCACCTTGTGCTGCGGCCCCAGTGTCTGCCTGCACACGCGCATGCTGGTGGACCAGTCCAGCCCGATCACGTCTGCGTTGCTGCCAGCCACCACATCCAGCTTGCCGGTGCCTGCAGAGGATCAGAGCGCAAGCAGTGTAGCATTTTGAATACGCGCTGGTTCAGTTGTGGCAAGCAGAGGAAGCTGGAAGTGTGTTACAGCTGCAGCTTCCGCAGCACTGGTGCATGCACTGTTGCGCATGCCGTGCAGAGCAGCCTGAATGCACGTGGCACTATCGCTACCCACAGGACAGCTCTAGTTGTTCCAAGCTTGCGCAAATCACTGCAAGAAGCACATGCCGACGAGCGCATACACCCACACACCTGCTAACGCTAGCATCTGCATGCGCCACAACACAATATGCTCCCAGCCCCAACGTACCTCCGTTTGCGTGGAAGATGATGGGCACGTGTGGGTACTTTGCCCGCACCGCCTCTGTGATCCTGTTTGCATACGGCAGGCTGAACTCCGCAAACTGCTCCGGCGACAGGTGGTGCGCCCAGCTGTCAAACAGCTGCACCACCTGCGCGCCAGCCTCTATCTGGTAGCCCACATATGTGATCAGCGCAGTGGTGAGGTGCTCCAGCAGTGCATGCAGCAGCGCAGGGTTGTTGAACATGATCATCTGCAAGAGAAAGCAAAACCATGCATTGGACAATTGTTCTGTTAGTATGCTGAGATGTGGTCACAGGGTGAATGCCAGTGCGATGCAGCACAGGATCAATCAGCTGCAGAGCTACTGGACATGGATGCAAATGGCGCTGGCATAAACTAAGTGATGCTGCTGCTGCCACTGCTGATTGACACTACGTAACAGAAGCAAGCACAACAATGTAGCAGTCAGATGTCAGCTGGCTGCTGCGCCTGAGTGAGCTCCCAGTACCGCCGCCGGCCTCCACAATCGCCATGGCTATGCTGTGGTCCGTCTGCATTTGCCTGTAAGCTGTTGCTGCTGCCACTGCTGCTTCATGTCACTGCTGCCGCACCTTGGTCTGCTTGCAGTCCCTGTCCGCCTTGCCCTCCATGGCGTATGCTGCCAGCGTCCATGGCGTGCCCACAAAGCCCAGCAGCGTGGCCTGGCCGTCAACCTCCTTCCTGCAAGAGTGACACACGAGGGCAAAAGAAACCACCGCAGTGAGGGTATGCAATGTACTTCTGTGCAAACTGGTCAAACACCTAAGACACTCTGCTGTCAGCAGCGTGGCCTGGCCCTCAACCTCCTTCCCGCAAAGTGGCGCAGTGGCAGCGCACAGCGGCAGGGCAGTGTCTGTGATGAATTTGGAGTGCTGATTCCTTACCCAGAGACACTTGAGTGCAGCTGAACGGCTGGCGTGCTTGCTGAACAAGGAGGCTCAATCAACTGTGAGACCGCAGATGCGTAGGCATCAAGCAAGCCCCGAAAGGTGCTGCTCACCACACTTGCGCTGTGCTGACAGCACCCCTGCTCAACCCCATTACCCGCCGCACCTGAGGCTGGACAGGATCTCGTGCACAAAAGGCAGCGAGCTGAGGGGATTGTCCAGGGTTTTGAGTGCCTTGATCTGCTCCATGCTGCGGATGGGGTCATCAATGCGGGGCCCCTTGCCCTTGATGACGTCAAACTCGATGCCCAGGGCAGGCAGGGGTGTGAGGATGTCGCTGAAGAAAATGACGCCATCGGGCTTGAACGCACGCCACGGCTGCAGGACGGGCCACATGCATCGCAGCATTCAACATAGTGAGGTTGCATGGACATGGAGTGTGAGCATGTTGTGGGAAGGGCAGGGGTGTGAGGATGTCACTGAAGCAGATGACGCAGTCGGGCTTGTGTGCATGCCACGGCTACATGGCAGTTTTGAGTGCGTTTACAAGGTTTTGCAGGACACATGCTATGAGCATGTTGCCAATGGCGCTCAAAAGAGAGATGCGAGAGGTATGCAGCCATGGAGCCTACCACTGCTTGCTGCCAGTCAACGGTGATTGCAGCAGGTGGCTGCACAACTGGCTGTCACACATTTGAGTGTGCGGAACAAGTCAAGGCAGCAATGGCACATGCAGTGCGCACCAGGACGCTCATCCTGCTGCAAGGAAACTCAGCCTACTGCGCTCGCTGTTGACTGTACACACAACTGCTTCACTAGTCCTCAGCCTCTGCACCACGCTGCAGCTGCTAACGCTGCGCTCATGCACTCTGTGCATGCTGCTGCTGGTGCTGGTGGTGGTGCTGCTGCTGCGCCGCAGGCCAGCCGCCCGGCGCACCTGCATAGACAGCTCTATGGCGATGTCTGGCGTCTCTGAGCGCATGCGGAAGGGGTACTTGTCTGAGTAGGCCCTGAACTCAGCCATGTAGCGGCCAGCCTGGCGCATCAGCCACACAGGAGTGCGCTCAGCCTCTGCAGACATGAATGTTGTGAAGGGTGTTGGCAAATTGTGTCTCAGTGCAGTGGTGCCAAGCAGGCTAATGGGTGATGCAGCTGCACGAGTGCATGCGCAGAACAGCAAGTAGGCTGACTAAGACATTATCTTGCGGTGATAGATGGATGAGTGGAGGGTTTGCTGTGCAATGAGTCTGCTGTGAGTACTTAACAATGCAGCAGTGCGGCACAGCAACCCAGGCAGTAGTGCTGGCAGCAGCAGCAGCAGCAGCAGCAGCAGCAGCAGCAGCAGCAGCAGCAGCAGCAGCAGTGTCACACCTTCACCCCTGGCCACCCGCAGCAGCAGTGGGTCCTGAGCTGCAGCCTTGCATGTTACACTGCTCCTGCTGACTGCTGGGCGGCGAGTCTGCACCTGAGCTGTGATGCCGCTGGAGCGGGTGTTCAGGCACCGAGACTGCATGTTGAGCTGTGGCGAATGTTGTTAGGCCACGCGGGAGTTTAGCAGACGTGAAAGACCAAATACGCACAACGTAATAATATGAAGGTGACGAAGCAACGAATGAGCCAGTGACAGAGCAATTGGTGTCGCAAGAGCCACGAACAAGGCAGTGCAAGGCCTGCTGACAATTAAGAACTCAGCTTCCACCCAGACTAAAGCATTGTTTTGCGCTTGTTCAGCCATACGGCGTTGATCTCTGTGCCATCAAGTAACAGTTCAAGGACAGGTCACAGGTGACTTCTCTCGTGCTGGCTGCTTTTACTGCTCTACATCGATCCAATTAAATGATTCGGCATTGTGTTTTTCCAGGCAACTCCATTGTAACCAGAGGTCCCGCCAAAGTTGACAAAAATGAGCAGCTCTCCACGATCCTCAACAATTACACAACATCTTCCAAGCGCACAGTGATGGAAAGGGAACGATGCGCGCCCCACAGTTCTACCGCCTGCCCCGCTTGCCACCCCTCCTGCCACCCCTGCCACCTCCCCTGCTGCCAGCACTGCCCTGCTCCTGCCCTCCACTCGGCTCCGGCCCTGCAGGCGCCACCGTAGTGCCAGACAGAATATAACCACCGGTCCCGCCAGTTGTCATGTTCATGTGCGGGTGCGTGCGGCCTGGCAGCACCTGGTACGGCCGCATCCAGCTCTCCTGCAGCTGCAGCATCAGTGCCGCCTTGCGGGCTGTCAGCTGCGCCATCGCCTCTGCAAGAGGCTGCTGCCATGGGCTGAACACCACAAACGGGGTGGAGGGTGCCAGCAGCGGCAGCACCTGCTTCAGGATGCTGGCGGTGTGCAGCCTCGGAGCAGCGATGATGCAGCTGTTGAAGCCTTGGCCCAGCAGCGACTCCAGCTGCTCAGGGCTGGCAGTGTAGCTGCCGCGCGTGCCGGCCTCTGCTGCTGCCTGCTGCTCTGGCTGGCCTGGCTGCTGCTGCGGCTGCTGCTGGTGGGGCTGGTTTCCATCAGCAGGCCCTGCTGCTGCTGCTGCTGCTGCTGCTGCTGCCTCCTGCGGATCAG
The DNA here is from genome assembly GCA_030272155.1 of Tetradesmus obliquus. Lineage (NCBI taxonomy): Eukaryota > Viridiplantae > Chlorophyta > Chlorophyceae > Sphaeropleales > Scenedesmaceae > Tetradesmus > Tetradesmus obliquus. The sequence goes on along the minus strand of CP126194.1, from coordinate 5,028,391 downwards.
GCTGCTGCTGCTGCTGCTGGTGCCTGCCTGTTGAGCGGCGCTGCTTCTTCTTGGGTTGCTCCTGCTCAGCACTGCCATCCTCTGCTATGTTGTCATAGAGAGCCAGCACCTCATCCTCATGCACTGCTGCGACTGCCGCTGCTGCTGCTACAGGCACACCAGCAGGCACTGTCACGCCCCCTGCTGCTGCTGTTGCACTATCTTCCTCACCATCTACTGCCATGGGAGCAGCAGCTGCTGGCTCAGCAGCAGCTGCTACAGGCTTCTTTTCGGGCACAGGCTGCTCTTGACTGCTGCCATTTGCCTGTACCTGCTGCTGCTGCTGCTGCTGCTGCTCGCCACGTGCTTCCAGGCGCTGCACACAGCAGACACAGTGCAGCGATAACAAGAAGGGTTTCAGACATAGACAGCTGTGTATCTTGCCATGCATTGCAAGTGCTGGGTGCAAACAGCTGCTGCCTTGAGGGGGCTGGCAGTCTGCAGCACCACTGCCCCAGCCCTTTGCAGCACGTTCAAGCTTGGCAGCATGCACGCTGTTGCCTGGGGTATAATACCCGCTGCATGCCTGCCCCAGGTGACAGGTGACAGCTGTATACATAGAAATTGCAAAAAATTTCATTGCACATGTAAGTGGAGCCTCTCTCAAGTGGAGGACCTAAACTGCTGTGTGCAGGCGTGATCTCCTACAGTGCCGGCTGCAGGCTAGCGTGCCACGCACAGTGCAGCAATGCTGCAATCAATCGACCGCCACCTACGTAACCCGCACAGCACCTCCCGCAGCAGCTGCTGCTGGCAGCTGCCCTACGTCACCTGCAGCACACAATACACCGCGTTCTTTGCCACACACTCACCTCTGCCGCCTGCTGCACATCGGTAAGCTGCGCCATGCACACCACCGCGCGCTGCTGCTGCCCCAGATTCAGCTGCCGCAGCCCACTCAGCGCAGGCGCCTTGCCGCCTGTGCCCACACAGCACAGCACGCCATGGCCTCCCATGCGCTCCGCACATGCTGCTGCCAGCAGGCCTTGGCAGTTGTCCAGCAGCAGTGTCCTGCTGTGTGCTGCCACGTTGGCCAGGCTCAGCAGCAGCGAGAGGCTGTCGGGGCGCAGGTTCCAGATGCCCGCAGGCGCCTTGTCAAACATGACCTGGCGGGATGCAGCGTTCAGCAAGGGGAAGGACGGCGCAGGGAGCAGGCATGCATGTTGCGCACGTCCTCAGCAAATGTACTTGAGCGGGCGGTGAAGCTTATAGACCTACAGCTGCCTGGCCTAAACAGTCCCGCATCCAGTATATTCTGAGGTTTTGTATGCATGTAGGTGAGCAGTCACGCATGCTGCGCTATGGCTGCTTGTGCCACAGCCCTTTCGTCCCATAAACTTTTCATTTGTTACAACCCTAGTGGGATGGATCTTTCCGACGCCCACTTCTTTCAACTTCTTCCATCTGCTTCACATGCTAAAAAGCTCTGCAAACTTCATGTTAACGCACCTCGCAGAGCCCCCAGCTGGTGGGCCGCCGCAGGCTGAGGCTGGTGGTGTACTTGCGCGCCTTGCGCCGCTTGTACTTCTCCTGAGCAAACTCCGTCTTGCCCTCAAACGTGGCGCTGTTGCTGCACAGCGCAGCGATGATGTCCTCGCCAGCCTGGCAGCAGCAGCAGCAGTGATGGTGGTAGCGAGGGCGACAGCAGATGCGGCAGGCATGAGTCACAGCTTTGGGAGGAGACAGCGCAAATGTTGTGCTGGTGACAGCAGCGGCGCAGTGCTGCTGCTGGTGTGAAGTGAGTACGAGGCGGGATAGCATGTTGCTTTCGTGTATGCAGCCAACCACTGCGGCGACGCCAGGACTAAGTGTGACTGCTGGCAAGTTCCACACTAGGCATCGCATACGCTGCTGCCACCTGCTGTGCTGAGCGGCTGCTGCTGCTGCCTTGCAAACAATTGAATGCTTGCCCTGTCGCCTGCCCACCTTGCCGCTTGCTGCCATGGCTGCAATGTCCTGAGAGGTGAGGCCCTGGTTGCGCTGGTTGGCATCTACTAGGGTGGCGTTGTCCTTGTCTATCTCATCCACAGCGGGGCCCAGCACAGGCTCGTGCCTGCAGGAAGACGATGCCACCAGACAGATGCGAGTTATATTGATGTTGGGTGACAACAGCTCATGACAGGGTCCGCACCGGTGCCATGCAGCATGCTGGGTAGGGCCTGGCGCCAAGCCAGCCTGAAGCTAGATGTACATGGGAGGCAGCCGTAATCATGCATGCGCTAGACAGCAAGTGCATTGCTTGCCGCCCTGCTGCGCTCATAAGGCGCTACGCTTGCACGTAGCAGCAGCACGGTAGCTGGCTGCTGATGTCTGTGCTGTCGACAGCTTGCAAAAAGACGTAGTACTGAGCTGTGCTCAGCATGCTGGCTGCTGCTCTGCATTCTTCAAGTCCTGGTAAGTAGGCTGCGCCTGACGCATCAGCTGCAGCTGCTGCTCACTCTGTGACAGGCAGCAGTCGTGAGCCGTCCACTGCCAGCTTGTATGTGGAGCCCCAGGGGGCACCGATCAGCTGGCCCACACAGATGCGGAACTTGCCGACCTTGGCCAGCCTGCACAGCGCAACATACATATTAAATCTGCTTCATTTGCTTTGTCATTGCGCGGGAATCAGCTAGCAAGTGAGATGCGTCTGATGTGCTGCAGTCAGTCGGTGTTGCTGTTGACAGGAGTGCTGGCAGGGTCATGTAGCGGAGTGCAGTCAGCTGGCAAGGTGGAGCTAGTGGCTGCTGGCAGCTTACCCGTTGCGTGTGATGGCATGTATTGACTTCTTCTCGCCATGCTCATCGAATATAACGTGGTCTCCCTCCTGAATGGTGTCCAGCTGCTGCGCAGGTGCTGCTGCTGCCACTGCTGTTGCCACCGCTGCTGCCGCTGGCACTGCTGCTGCTACTGCTGCTGGCATGGCAGCCATGTTGATGCGTTACAGAGACGAATAGCAAGACTGTCTGGTCTTATTGTTCCAGACGAACACAGTAACTTGGCAGACAACTGTGACTGCGCCGTGGAACTCCCCAGCAGCAGTTCAAGTGTCACTTCGTTTCAGCAGAAAACATGAAGAGTAGTAAAATCATGCAACAGCACATCTTAATTACATTAATGGTGGGGGCTGTCGGCGTTCCTTGCTGACTTGTTACACCACCTGTTCAAATGTTCGTCTTCGTCTTTTGTACTGGCCCGAAGATCCGATGCGGAGCTCTAGCCGGGACGAGTAGTGATTGTGTACAACGAATCAGCAACAGGCACCGTGTGATCAAACAAGCAGGATGCTGTGGCAGTGATATGCAGCTAAGAAAGCTCCTCAAAAGTCGACACCATGCCTGACATGCTGGTTGCAACGTCTTATGAAGAGGACTTCTCTGTAGAATGTCTGCTTCAGGAGCTGCTGATGGCTCTGGTTGGGTACACAGGGGACGTGTTTGTGGACACAAGCAGCGGAGGGTAAGCAGTGATGTTGATGTATGGCAACACCAACCCTTGCTTGAACATAGAGGCCCGAGATCTGCTGTTAATTATCAGAGAATTGTCCAGCAAGGCTTGCAATTGATTGGGACAGCTGCTCAAGGCCAAGACTACCCCTAACAGGGTGCAGCTGACATCAGCATTGCACACTGGCCTGCTGAGATGCTGCAACAGCCCGTCCCTGCAAGCTGCTGAATTTGCTGTCGTATCTTGTTGTAGGCTGAATGACGAACTCCTGGAGCCAGACCGCTGCACGGTGCAGCTGGCAACTGACCTGAATTGGGTCTCTCCACAGGACAGGTGCGCGCAGCTCAGAACTGCTCAAACAACACTGCCACAGGTGGTGTTCTCTTCAGCAAGCAGCCAACAGCGAATGCCCTGGGAAGTACCATATCTATCATATGCAGCGTGTACCTGTACTTGTTGCAATCTAGTCGTTAACATCCGGTAATGCTATATGCCTGCAGGGAGGCGCTGGATGATCTGGTGCGCCTGGGCTTCCACTACAGGCAGCTGCAGCGCTTCGTGCAGCAGGAGCAGCAGCCCTGCAGTCGGCTCAGCCGCAGCTTGTACCGGCAGGCGCTGTGCGCAGGACTGGCAGGTGCGCACAGCAGCTGCAGTGCGCAGCTGCAACCAACTTGCACAGACGCGCTGCACCAAATTCAAGCAGCAGGAGAGGGTCAGGTGCTTGCACGTGCAGCGCCGCTCCATCCGCTGTTAACTACACTGGCCTCTCGCCATGTCGTGGCATGCAATAGGCATGCTAGCTGCCACGCTTGCAGCATACGTGTTCTGTGTTCACCTGCTGCTGCTGCTGCTGCTGCTGCTGTCTCTGCGTGCTGCCTCTGCGCTGGTCTGCGGCCGGGGCTCTGCCTCAATTTTTTTGTGGTGTGCATGACGATAGGGGACGCTGCTACCTCTGCTTGCTGCTGATGCACTGCTCTCTTTCCCGGCTGCATCTCCTGTCTGCGCCTTGCTGCATCAGCACTGACTTGTGGCGGGGCTGCGCCCTTTTTTTTGCACTGCAGAGGTGCTTGCGGTGCATGAGGACGAGGTAGTGCTGCTGCAGCAGCAGCTGCTGCAGCAGGGCGCGGGGCGGGGCCTGCCAGGCCTCAAGTACCAGCTGGCTGAGCTGCAGGTGCGTGGCAGCAGCCAGCAGAGGGATGGGTCGTCAGCTGCCACCACAATATGCTTCTGACATGGGCATCGCACGGCACACACTTTGAAGCAGCATGGCCCAGCAGCATCTAGCCTTGCCTACACAGCAGAAGCTGGCCACACCTGTTGTTTGCACAACAGCATGCCTGGCTTGCCGCTATCACCCTCCCATTGCTGTTGCCCTGTGCTGCCCTGCTTCATGATGCGCAGATGCTGCTGCCGCAGCTGCACCAGCTGGCATATGACCTGCGGCGCCGCAGGCTGCCAGCCAGCGAGGGCGGCGCGGCACCAGCAGCAGCAGCGGCAGCAGCAGCAGCACCTGCAGAGGAGGGGCTGCAGGTGCCTCGAGAGGCGCGTGGCGCCAAGCTGCTGTGCACGCTGCACAGCCACAGGCTGAATGGGCAGCCGCTGCTGCAGGCGTGCCTGCAGCGGCTGCTGTGGCACGTCAATCAAGTTCTGTTCAACCAGCTGACGATGTGGTGAGTGTGAAGTGTGTGTACAGGGGGCATGTGGCAGGGCAGGCAGTGTGGCGGGTGCAAGCTGGTGCCTGCTGCGCTCTGACCGTGCTGTGTGTGCTTCGTGGTGCATGCATGCATGCGCACATGCACTGCGTTGCTTGATGCGTTCAACACATTGCCCGTGCTGCTAGCTTGCCAAGCATGGGCTGGTGGGTCTTGCGCCTCCTGAGGCTTGTGTGGTCCCCCAAGGTCAGATCATTAGACCATTCACATACATGTTTCGCATTGATGTTGCCGCTGCTGGTGTTGCAGGATGGTGCATGGCCTGCTTGCTGACGAGGGCAACGAGTTCTTCATCCGGCCCCGCGACGCCACACGCGATAGCAGCAGCAGCAGCGAGCAGGAGCAGCAGCAGGATGACACGCGGCCGGCTGGCGACAGCAACAGCGTCAGGCAGAGCGCAGCAGGCGCTGCCAGCAGCAGCAAGCACGTGCCGAACAGGAGCGAGGATGAGACATACAAGGACTGGCACGAGGCCTTCGAGGTGTGCTGCTGCTGCTGCTGCTGCCGCTGCCAAACTGCGGCAGGGTCAGCTCCTGGTGCTGCTGCTCTTTTGAAGAGTGTTTATGTACTTGAGATTGTTTGCCGTCCTACGCACAGCTAGTTGCATCTCCTGCGTCGTGCTGCCGCCTCGTGCTCGTCTTTGTTTGGCCTTGCGCACACCAAATACAATAACAAACCTACATGCTCATCGGTGCCAGCGCTTGGACAAAACAGCTGCCCCCTGCCCGTTGTTTGTTTGCAGGTTGCGCTGCATGAGCTGCCGCCAGGCGTCACGCCCCACCTCGCCACATCTGTGGAGTTTGTCGGCCGCGCGGTGCGGCTGCTGCGCGCCCTTCCAGCCTCGGCCAAGCTAAAGCAACTGCAGCAGAGCTGCAGCAGCTTCGGCCGCAGCGCGCGTGGCAGCAGCACAGGCGTGGCTGACGACCAGCAGCAGCTGCTGCAGCAGCAGTGGGCGGCGCTGGAGCAGCCGCAGCAGCAGCTGCTGCCGCATGAGGACACGCTGGCGTTTGCGCAGGCGTTGCGCATGCTGCAGCAGCAGCCGGTGTTCAGCCAGGCGGCACTGGAGCGCACCGTGGAGGCGATCAGGGCAGATGTGAGTGGCTGGTTCGGTGCTGGAAATGAGGATTATGATCAATGCAGCGTCACGTTGGCAGGTCTTCGGCAATCAGCGTGTGGTAGTGTGGATGGCCCGAAATGCCCCCCTCCAACTTTGTGCTTGTTGAAATGCTGTGCAGCCACAGTGCCGGCGACAGTCGGCCCGAGCTGCGACAAATCAATCATGCCAACACGCTCAAGGTGACTTCTGATGTGCTGCGTGCTTCCGCAGGTGGCCAGCCGGTTGTGGCAGCTGCTGGTGGTGCAGGCTGGGCTGATGCAGCACCTGGGCGCTGTCAAGGACTACCTGCTGCTGGCGCGGGGCGACTTCTACCAGTGCTTTCTGGCTGACGCAGCCAAGCTGCTGGCTGGGCCTCCCAGGGAGAAGACCGCCAACAGCGACCTGGGTGAGGGGCCTGTTGAATGGCTGCGCTGCTGCCGCTGTGCTTGCATGCTCACAGGAAGGTCCTGCGGAATGAAGGCGAGGGTGCACATCTGTTCATGCACAGCATCCATGTGTGTGGATTCAGTCGATGAAGTATTACACACAAGAGATGCTTGCTGCGCGTCAGCCCTCCATTCATCATACGGGTGTTGCTTGCTGCTGGCACTGCAGCCGTGCCGTGGCAGTCTGCTGCCATGAAGAGCACTGCACAGGACGACCCCCACTTCAAGCTCTTCAGGCTGGTGCTACGCCCCAAGCCAGCAGACGTCGCTGCAGACGCGCCAGCAGCTGCAGCAGCTGCTGCTGCACCCGCTGCTGCAGGCGCTGCAGCTCCGGCAGGCAACGGCACACGTGTGCTGGCCGTTCCGAGCTTCGATTCCAACTGGGATGGCATGGCGCTTGAGGCTCAGCTGCCATGGCCGCTGGGCGTGCTGATCACGCCGAGCCACATGAAGCGTTATAACGCGTTGTTTCAGCTGCTGCTGCGGCTGAAACGCGTGCAGCTGTCGCTGGAGCAGACGTGGCAGGAGCTGGGCAGGTGCGGCGGCTGGCTGGCTGGGAAGAGGCTGGCTGGCGCAGCGTAGCGCGCAGTTCAGGCGGTGTGTATGCCAGCATGGTTCCTGGCTGCGTAGGCGCTGGGCAGGTGCGGCGGCTGGCTGGTGGAGGGAGAGGGAGCTGGTGCAGCATGGCAGAGCTGACACATGGATGCTGGGAGGGGCGGAGTCAGCCTGGTTCCATGCATGCAGAGGAAAGGTGCTGAGACTGCCCTGCTAGATGATCAGCACAAGCAGCAGTGTGTGATCTTGCACTGCTCCGGATGTCTCGCTGTTGCTGCGAGCGTGGTTGATCTGAGCACTTACCTTGTTGCTGGGCGCGTTGCATTCGGCCGCACCCGCTGCTGCCGTGCAGGCTGTGTGGCCGGGGTGGCGGCGGCACGTCTGCCAGCGACATCACGCCGCTGCTGCAGCTGCGGCAGCACATGGGCCACCTGGTGGGCAACCTGCAGATCTACCTGCAGCTCGATGTGGTGGAGTCAAACTACGCACGGCTGCAGGAAAAGGTGGCGGCAGCACAGGTGCGGCGATGCGCCTATGCGGCTTTGCAGCGCATGCACTTCACCCAGTGCTGGCTGTGCAAGATGGGCACTAGCTTGCAGCACGGGACGTGGTGGCAGCGGCGCAGGTGCGGCGGCCCTGTGCTACCTGCCGGCTGCAGCAAATGCCATTCAGGGCGCTCATCGCATTGCTGCGGCGCTGGCATGCTGGCGCCCTGGGTCTGGTGCTGGCTGAGACAGATGTTCAGAGCAACAGGCGCATGTGCTTGAGCGTGCTGGCGTGTGCTTGGCTCCTTGCTTTTGCTGTGTGGCCGCCTGCCACTGTCAGCTTGCCTCTGGTCTTTGTGTACAACGGGCCCCTGTCCACAGCTGCGCTCCCCTGCAGGACGTTGCAGAAGGGGAGCACGCTGATGAGCAAGCATTGGATACAGCAATCTGCTCAACTGCAATACGTTGTTGTTGCTCCCTGCAACTGTCGCTTGTTACTGACCGCTGTGCTATGCTCTGCAGGACGTTGCCGACGCGAGCGCGCCGATGATGGGCATGCAGCTGGCAAAGCCATTTGTTCCAGCACTAAAACCCTGTACTCTGCCACCCTTGAGCCGCCCATTATTGCTGTCATTGCCCTTGCAGGAATTTGCCAAGGCGGAGCACGCTGATGAGCATGATACTGATGTAGCAATCCACTCAACGCCCATACTACTTTTTGCTGCCTGCTGCTGCATCGTGGCCTTGCAGGACTTTGAGGAGGCGGAGCGCGCGCACGACCGTTTCCTGCAAGCGCTGGTCGCACAGAGCTTCCTTGGCAGTGGCATCCTAGGCAAGCAGCTGAGCGAGGTTTTCGGCCAGAGCGCGGCGCTGTGCAGGCTGGTTAAGGGGGCGCGCGAGGACGGCATCGACTGGCCGCAGGTGCAGGTGCGTATGCCTGGCGGCATGGGTGCGGCGAGCGTGTGCAGTCACGATGGTGCGCGCAGCATCATTGCTGTTCTCGTGAGAAGTGGGTGCGACGCAGCTGCACAGATTGGTGGCATTGCAAATCGTCGCGAGCGGCTTGCCTGGCTTCCTGCGCTGCCTGTGCCCTGCCGTGCAGGAGTTGCACGCCGCATTCAACACGACAATGGGCAGCCTGTATGTCAACCTGCAGAGCAAGACGCTGCAGCAGTATGACAAGGCACCCTACCTGCGCCAGCTGCATTTGCGGCTTGACTTCAATGGCTACATCAAACGGCAGAACAAGCGCTTTCTGGACGTGCAGAGGACCGTGACAACGAGCTACAGGCAGCAGCGGCAGCAGCAGGAGCAGGAGGAGCTGCAGCAGGGCAGGCGAGCAAAGGCGCAGCAGGGGCGGCAGCAGGGGCAGCAGGCGGCGGTGTGAAGGCGCATCGGGCACAAGTTGAGAGTCAGGCCCAGGCCATGTGTGACTTTTGACACAGACGTGTGTACGTCATATATGTTTGTACGTTGGTGTGGCTGCTGGTGCGTGCATAGTTTAGTTTGCATGCTGGGCACTGCTGTTCTGGTTGCTGCTTGTGATGCTCGCTGGCTTGGCATGGTGGGTTGTAGGGCCAATATGATGGCAACTGTGCTGCTACTGTTGTACAACATGTATGGAACGCACTCGGTGGGCCAGCTTGCAAGGCCGTGCCTTGATGGCTGGCTGCAATGCGCATTGCCAGCACGCCAGCATGCTCTAGCTTTGGTTGAATTTTATGCGCGTTGAGCCGTTATCGGCAGCAGTACTAGTCTGCTTGGCGGCAGATACCTGGTGATGGTACAACTTTTCATGCTTGACTGCCCATCTTTACAAAGAGCGTTGCAGGTAACACACGTTGCAGTAGCACAACGCAACATGGTGTGTCACTCAAATGTTATGAAGCAGCCCTCTGCCACCATGGCTGATGGCCGAACTCAGCCTGTGTCGAGGCAAGCATGCCTGACTGCTCGGCCACTGGGCGGTTGTTTTAGCTTGATCTCAGATCAGTGTAACAGGATGCGCCGCATGCTGGTGATGACTCAGTCAATTACACAAATGGCCAGCTGTGTACCAAGGTCCGGCACTGTAGGGCACAGCTTGACCAAATAGCACAGCTTGCTTGCACGCGGTGCCCACGGCCTACCTACATTGCCTGCATGCACGTTGTAACTCTTGATACTACAACCTTCCTTGTGCAGCTGGAAGCGCCAGCTAGTCATGGCTTGGCATGCATTTCGGCATGCACTGCCCATGCTGTACAAGCAAGATCCCTGCGCAATGCAATATGACCGCCCCAGCGTCGGCGCCTGGCCACGGCATTGCAGCCGCACCACAGTGTGGGTCCAGCAGCAAACGATCAGCACGTATAAACAGCACTGATGCTACGTACCTGCGTCTGTCCTCTAACACACACAGCAGCCAGACTGTTGCAGAACTGTGTGCAGTGCGCCAATCATCCAGCTGCCATAGTCACACGCTACTAGCACACTGCGTATACGGCAATTCCTGAGCGTGCAACTGCGCAGACGCTCAAGCCAAAGGCGCCTTCACATTATGCAGGTACCCAGCGCTCGACATCAATGCCATGCAGATTGAAGCTGGTGTGGAGGTGAGGAATACCAGCTGAGGCCCACACCACACACACCATCTCATGCACGCCCAATGCCACTAGACAAGTTGTGTAGGTGCTGGAGGGCCCTGATCACTACACCACAGAACCAATGCAAATATCTTGCTATTGCTATTGCTGCTGCTGCTGCTGGCGTTGCTGCTCTTGCTGCTGCTGCTGCTGCTGCCCATTGCAGTTGCTGCCTGCTGCTGCTGCTGCCTCCGCTGCCTGCGCCTGCTCCCGCTTGCCCCAGTGCTTGGCAAACGTCTGCGAGATCAGCAGAGGCAGCAGCACGGTGGCGTCCCCGCACACCTTCACAGGCTTGGCATCTGGCTTAATCTTGCCCCATGAGATGGCCTCATCTGGCTTTGCGCCCGAGTCGCTGCCGTCAAACTCCTGTGCTGTGTTGAGCATCACCGCAAAGTCTGCGCCGTTGCGCATGAGGTTGGCGTTGTTGATGTGGTGCTTGGGCACACCTGCCGCAGAAGCAACAAAAAGACAACAGAGGCAGGGTGGTATGGAGATCAGGCACGTCAACAACACAAGCAGGAAATGCTGACTGCTGCTTGCCTTGTAGCCGGCTAAACATGCTGTACCTTGAGGTCGCACACTAAAAAACATTCAGCCGCCACACATATTCTACCCACATCAAGCAACCGACCACACAGGAACCCAGCCGCAACGCATGCGCACCTCCGCCAAGTATGATCATCCCTGTCCGCCGCGGGCTGGCGCGCATGGCGGAGTCATTTATCGCGCGGATGTCTCCCACCACATCCACCACCAGCCCAGGGCTCTTGTAGCTGTGGAAAAATAACATGTCGCCGATGCTGCCGTCAGTGATGGCGGGGCAGAAAACCGGGATGTTGTTCTTCCAGGCCCAGTAGTATACGCTGTCGGGGTGGTTGATGGCCTGACCGAGCCGCGCAATCATCTGCAGCGGCAGCAGCAGCAGCAGCAGTGGCAATGTGCAGGCAGTGGTGGATCCCAAGGTGTCGACACAAGGTGGCAAAGAACAGCGTCGGCAGATGCAGCCATGGTCCCGATACAGGACAGGCAGGACAGCATGTGGACATTATAAAGGTGGCAAAGCTGTCAACAGCGTAGGCTGCTGGGCTGACACCCTGTGTATTTGCTTGCGCGGCAATGCGTGTGCAGGCAGCACGCCAGCACATGTGCAGCATGCCGGACCACCAGACGTGAGCACAGCACTGCATCAAATGACAGGCACAACACTATGAGTGACGCGCCAACCCCCAGCTGTGCAATTTACAGTGGTATGCACCATGAGCTCTGCTGCGCCTGCACTGCTGCGCCCGCGCTGCTGCGCCTGCCCTGACCCTGCTCTGCTGCGCCTGCCCTCACCTTGGATGGCGTCCACACCGTGCCCTGCTCCTGCTGCTCCTTGAGCATGTCGTCCAGCAGCGGCATGATCCAGTCCTCAAACAGGCAGTAGTTGCTGTTGGGCACCAGCATGTTGCCGATGCGGTTCAAGCCCTTGGCCCGCAGCTCCTTGCCTGGCGGCAGCAGCAGCAGCAGCAGCAGCAGCGGCAGCAGCAGCAGGCACGATAGTGCGTGTAAGGGGACAGCTCACATCGCGAGGACAGACAGCACACTGTGGCGTGCATGCATGCATCAGATGAGATAGCAAGGAACAGCATCACCCAGCAGCGCTTTGATATCATCACCCGTTTAAAAGAGGTATTGTACAGCTATGCAAACCAAAGCTTGGCGCATAGGAACCCCACCCTTATGTGTGAGTCCAGCAGCAAGCACCCTAGCAGCTGTGTATCATGTTCCTGTGCTGTGCCGGCTCACCCTTCAGCGCAAAGTCGCCCAAGTAGGTGTGTCCCATGCACTTGATGAAGTCCTCCTCAATGCCGCCAGCAGTGGTCACCACCACATCCACCATCTTGTGCTCCACCAGCCACCTATATGGACATACAACACAAGCAGCAGAACAGGAAGGTCTGAGATCATGCTATGCGAATCTTACATGCTGCGCTAAAACACAGCGCCCCATTTGCAGGGACACGTCACACAACATTGCGCCACCTGCTGCTCTAAGCACACGTGGACACAAGGTACCTGTGCTGCTGCTCTGCTGCTGCTGCTGCTGCTGCTGCTGCTGCTGGACAGCAACACTGGCCGCCACAATCCCAAAGCTGTGCGCGCACCGTATCTGCTCCCTCACTCCAGCTGAGATGAGGTTGGAGGTGTATCCCAGGTAGATCTTGGTCCTGCAGGAAGCCCTGAAGGCAGGCTCCTGGTGCTCGGGCGCTGTGTTGGCTGTAATGGGGTCGTCCTCAAGGCGCCAGTTGATCTGCAGCAGCAGCAGCAGCGGCAGCAGCGGCAATGTCATCATTGCCTGTCCTTGGGAAGCCTACTTGGTCAGGTGGAAGCACCTGAAGGGCATGGCAGTGCGTGCTGCTGCTGTCTAGCTGTGCTGTCAGGCCAGGCTGCCCCAGTTACGCGCAATGCCACAAAGAGCCTGCCCCTAGCTGCTGCTGTTGCTGTTGTCTGCGATGCGCCACGGCTGCAGCCAACCTTCGCTTTCACCTACTCTGCTGCTCAGGCCGTTGACACCAACACCCTTGCACACTGCAGTGAGCATGCTGCCCGCTGCTGTCATGCACGTTTGTGATTATGCTGCGCACCATCCTGTTGAATTCTTCACCTGCCTAGCCAATGCCTGGCGCAAACCCAAGCTGCCATCTAGACAGACACAATGCCATGTCGTCTACAAAAGACATACATGAGCTTTGCTGCAGTCAACTGCGCACCATCCTGTTGACTTCTTCGACTGCCTGGCCCAGCGCTGTGGCCTGGAAGCCGCTGGTGATCATGGCAGCCATGATGCTGTCCAAGTCACGGCCTTTGTTGAAGTCATGGCCCTTGATGATGGGACCATCAGGTACTGTCTCTGTGGGCACCAGCACAGCCTGGCATGCGGCACATGTTGCACACAAAGTTTGCTGCTTGTTAGGGGAGCTGGCTGAAGTTTCATTGGGTGCTATGGCATGGAAAAGAGCTGCGTATAGCTGCACAGCATGTGCTGCTGCTGCTGCTGCTGCTGCTGCTGCTGCTGCGATGTCATGTGCCAGTGGTGTATCCATGCTGTGAATCTGGCGCCATGAGTATGCAGGAGGCAGCGCCTGCAAAACTGCAGCTGCTGCTGCTGCCAATGCAATAATACTCAAGGTAGCTTTGGTCTTAGGGCGTTGAAGCAGCATGCTGCATACTGCTGCCAGTTGCTGCTGCCACTGCCTGGCTGCCAGCAGCAACTAGGGTTGCGTAGTTGCCGCTCACCTCTGCTGCTGGTAGGTCTGTAACTTTGAATGACATGATGGTTAAATTAACGCAAAGTACACAGCGCTATAGTCTTGTCAAGTTGCGGGTGCAGCTGCCGGTGCGGAACAAATGTCTGGTGGGCTACCTGCAGGACGCATACACAACATGCACGGCAGTAACACCCACAATATACGTGGCCGAACAATGTTCTTTTCGCTCGCTGGCGCACGGAGGAGTCACTAACACCTGACTAACAGCCTGGACACCTGCAGTGATGGTCCAGCTCATTCAATCCTGCGTGCTGCTGTCCCGTCATCCTCAAGTACGATTTTGACGTGATAGTACTGCAACCTGAGATACGTTTGATGCAGCACGCCAATCACAGAACTGTGCACCGTCACAACTCTGTCACTCAACACCTGTGCTGTTGGTTGCACCTCAGCTGCTGGCAGCACTGTTAAGACGCTACTGCAGGCTACGCAACATGGGAAAGCAACAACAAGCAAGTGAGTGTCATATACTGCGATCACCAGCGCCATGCCACAAGCCAGGCCACAGCTGGCAGAGCAGCAGCAGCAGCAGCAGCAGCACCACCCTCACCACCACCACCACTCAGCAGTGTGATTGCAGCGCTGGCCAGAACAGGACAGCAGAATCAGTAGTCATCACCCAGCCATGCATTAACAGGCAGTTCTGACTTAGAGAAGCAACGCTGCTCCTGCAGGCCGGTCACCTTTGCAGACGGTCAAGCTGACTCCAAAGAAGCTCAAGCCAACAGTCATCAATGACCACATGCTGCTGGTGAGGCAGGCTGGCGTGTGTGCAGCCATGAGCATGATGAGGTTCTGTGCTTAACTGTGATGTTTTCAAGTAGCGCGATGTCACACGGCCAGCACATGCTCTGCCAATGCAGCAGCAGCAGCACCGGCAGCAGCAGCACTGTCAGGTGCTGTATTCTGGCACCTATGCTCGCGCACAACAGCAGCGGCTGACATCATACATGCCAGTGTCTACATAGCCAGGTTCTGAACGTTGGTTGGTCGGCTACTGCTGCAGGTGCCTGGCGTGCTGAGACCCACAACGCACAACAGCAGCGCCTGGCAGCACACCCTTTTCTTTGTTTGTCTCATTGGTGAATCTATACTGTACAAACAACCTAAGTGCGGCTGCTGCTGCAGGTGCCTGGCGTGCTGAGCCCCCAGGAGGCGCAGCAGTTCATTGACGCGGCTGAGGGGCTGGGCTTTGAGCACCAGGGCAGCAGGGGCGCAGCGTACGGCGAGGCATACAGGTGCACAACCACCATCAAAACACAACATTTGTTTTACCACAATTGCCTCCACGGTCATGTCAGCACGTTGCCATGTATAAGTACTGTGTACTGATAGACTTAAAGCAAAACAGGCTGTGCAGTGGCTGACAGGCACAGCAGTTGTTGCTGAACTGCCGGAGTCAACCCCTCCTTGTGTTGTACACGACGTCTTCTGCTGATGTGCTGCAGGGACAACCACCGCATCGCCATGCAGGACCCCGCGCTAGCTCAGCAGCTGTGGAGCGCCACAGGGCTGCAGCACACCATGGCTGGCGTGACAGTGGATGGCATGGCACCCATTGGCCTCAACCCCAACATCAGGTTCTACAGGTGTGCCTGATGTGTGACCAGTGCTGCCAGCCTTTCCTAGTGCATACAGCTGCTTTGCGGGTGGACTTGCAGGGAGCAAAGGACATCTTGCAGGGGCACAGGAGATCTTGCAGGGAGCAAAGGAGTGTTTATCTACACTATTCAGCAGGAGGGGAAACGTCATGGTGGCTAACTTGCTGCGCAATGGGAGTTGGCGTCCGATTGCATGTGAGGTGACCTGCCGCCGCTGCTGCTGCTGTGCTGCCGCTGTTGCTGCATTGGCAGGTACTGCCGCGGGCAGAAGTTTGGCAAACACATAGATGACAGCGTAGAGGTAGCACCAGACCAGGTCACAGGCTACACACTGCTGATATACCTCTCGGGGCAGCTGGAAGCTGCAGCAGGCGCTGTCAGCAAAGGCAGCAGCAGCAGCAGCAGCAGCCAGGAGGCAGCAGGCAGTAGCAGCAGCACCGGCAAAGCCAAGCGCAAAGTGCCGGGCGCAGCTGCTAGCCAGCCGGTGCAAATAAACACGAGCGCGGTGCAGGAGCTGGTTGGAGGGGAGACTGTCTTCTATGGTGAGCATTGCGGCAGCCTTCTGCATGAGTGTGCTGCACCGGGGGCACCAGCAGCAGGCACGGGCAGGGCAGGCACACACTGCGTTCACTGGTTCAGCTCCAGCGCGCGAGCTGGCGTTATGCTGCGTCACAAGCTAGCTGTGTTATTACCGGCTGCGTAAGGAGCGCGTGGCATCCTGCTGCATGGTTCTTGCAGGTTCAATGAGCAGCAGCATTTGCTTCTGCAGTCAAACCCCTTCTTAATTTTTAATAGCTTCTGTCTGTCATGGCACCAGGGCCTCGAGACGCGTGTCTGCACCGCTGTGCTGCGTTGGCGCGTAGGTGCGCGCAACCGCGTGGTGGCACGCGTGGCGCCTGCGCCTGGCCTGGCGCTGCTGCACCTGCACGGCGAGGATCGCTGCTTAGAGCACGAAGGCGCTGAGGTGGCGCGCGGCACCAAGTACGTGCTGCGCAGCGACGTGGTTTTTGGCGCCCCCAGCTGAATCCCCTGGCGGCGCCCAGCTGACATGTGTATATGTGCAGCGCTGCCTGGAGTACCAGGGCGTTGAGTTGGCAGTGTGCGGTGTCAAGTACGTGCTGCACAGCAATGTGGTGTCTGGCGCACTCAGCTGACTCATTCAGGCTTTTGCTTTTGCCGTCCAGCTGACATACGTATATATGCAGCGCTGTCTGGAGCACGAAGGGCGCGAGGTGACGCGCGGCATCTAGCACGTGCTGCGCAGCAATGTGGTGTTTAGCACGCCCAGCTGACTTCTGTTCCCGGCGCCCAGCTGACATACATACTCACATATGCAGCGCTGCCTTGAGCACGAGGGTGCTGAGGTGGCACGCCCCGTGACGTACGCTCTGCGCAGCAACGCGGTGTTTGCAGCGCCCGGCTGAGACTTGGCCATATGCATTTACACGGATCAAGGCTGCTACGGCTCACCTGAAGCTGCAGCAGCCACATGCCATTGTGTGTCGCAAACCAGCACCATGCTGCAAGGCATGCAATGGGCAGCTGAGCAGCAGGGCTGGCTGTGGCCTGAGCAAGCGCTGGTTTAACAAACCGACGGCAGTTGCTCAGGCACATGTGCCGGCAGTGCAGTCAAGCCATACTTGCTGCTGGATTACTTGCGGTGCAGCGTGCTGTGTGCCTTGATCTTCCTGCGTGCTCAGCTCGCCTGGGCGCTTGCACACAGGGCAAGCACCAGCAGGCAAAGTGTTATCATTGTGTGTACGCAGCAGCCTGGGCCGCCTTTTGTGGCTGAAGGCAGCTTGGCATGTGCTGGCTTGCTTGCGCAAGCACATGCATGCATGCTGCGACAGCAGCAGGTAGCAACTACCACCCTTTGCATGCTTGTCTGTGGGCTGTCTCCTGTAA
This sequence comes from Tetradesmus obliquus, assembly GCA_030272155.1. Taxonomy (NCBI): domain Eukaryota; kingdom Viridiplantae; phylum Chlorophyta; class Chlorophyceae; order Sphaeropleales; family Scenedesmaceae; genus Tetradesmus; species Tetradesmus obliquus. Next base: position 5,011,191 of record CP126194.1, on the reverse strand, counting down.
CGTGCACGCCATGACCATGCCGCATGCGCTGGTGGCACAGGGTGACGCTGTAGGTGCTGCTCTTGTATGCACCCTGGCATCAGTGTATGCACTGCTCCTCGAGCTCAGTGCCATTGTCATCATCATCATGTTACATTCACAGCCACGGCAACAACTTCATTTGGTCCATGCACAGACATGTGCCGCGGCAATCCTGTTGACATTGCCGATGCGGATGAGCTGCTGATATGTGGCATATCCCACTGTCGCCCATTGGGTGAGCAACCTTGCGCACATGTGGCCAAGCATACTGGTGTAGCATGATGTGTCACGTGCGGCAGCCACATGATGCACGCAGCTGCAGCTGCCACCCATGCGCGTGCATCTGTACCAGGCTCCTCTGCTGCTGCAATGCAGAACTGGCCAGGTTGCTCGAGCGTGGTACAGGTACAGCATGTTACAGGTACAGCACACAGCTGTCAAGCTGATGCACATGACTCTGCACAATTGCATGCCATGGACTGCCTGAGGGCAGGGTCCTCTGCCCGAGAGGGCACTACGCATCCTGTGCCGCAGTGTATTGCGGCATGTATGTAACACCCTATCCATGTGCAGTTGATGCGGTCATCACAAGCGCACAGTAGCGCTCGCCTCCACAAAGGTAAGGTACCTGCAGCGATTGCAGGCCTGTTGCTTCCAGGTGCACCTTCAGCCGCACAGTGGCGTCTGCTGCTGCCGCTGCTGTTGCTGCTGCTGCTGCTGCTGCTAGCGCTTGCCCTTGCGCAGCACCTTGACCGCCAGGTAGCCCATGGTGGCAGACATGCAGCCCCAGCCCACCGCATAGTTGAAGTGGCCCAGCGGCATCGTTGAGAACTGCACCACATTGGCGATGGGCTTGGGCAGGGGGTACACGCCCTCGCTGCAGCTGGGCTGCTCGCCTTTGCTGCGCATTGTTTCATCTACCAGCACCTGCACCATGGGTGTGTCCCGCGGCAGGTTGAAGGACTCGGCCTGCAGCCAACGCGGCGCGTACAGCCAGCGACAGGCAGCAAAAAAGGCAGGGTAAATCACTCTTATGGTATCAGCCATGCAGCTGCAGACATCCAACAGGCATGAGCCGAGGTCGAAGGACTCGGCCTGCAGCCACAACAGCACATACAGCCAGGGATGTGCAGCAAGAGCGGCAGGGTGAATGCCGGTTATGACATGTGCCATGCAACCATCTACCAGGCTTGAGGTGAGGTTACAGCGCTAGCGCTTGCAGGCGCTGCCACTTGCCAGCAGAAACTGGCAGATGTACGCAACTGCACGCGACAGCGAGAGACAACAGCCTGCGGCCTGCTGGAGCTGCTGCGAGCACCAGCACCCAACCCAGAGCATGCTATTCATACACAGCTGTGACCACAGGGAAACACAGCAGCAGCAACAGCAGCAGCAGCAGCAGCAGCAGCAGCACTGCGGCCAGCCACTCACGATGCCCGGCACATCCATCCAGAAAAAGTCGCCCGCTGCTGCATCATTGGCTGGCACAAAGCCGCTGGGGCTCTCACTGCCCTGCACCACGCCAGTCACTGACACGCTGCCGCTCGGCTGCAGCGCTGCAAAGCGCTCTCGCCACTGCGCCTTCCAGTTGGGTGGCACCCAGCCCCTGTTCACCAGCACGGTGTGCTGCCTGCAGCAGCGGACGCACAGCAGGATAGGAGCAGCAGCAGCAGCAGCAGCGTGTGCTTTGACGGCTTGCATTGTCCAGGGTTGCGCGCACATCTAGCGCTGCTCGTCTCGCATGGCATGTTGTAGCTCAAGGGCGCTTCATCATGGTGTGAGTGGTGCTGCTGCAGCTGACAGGCTCGGTGTCCATACGCTGCTGGCATAGCGTAAACGTCCTCTGCGTACCAGCAGGTATCACATGCAACCTGTGTGACTGTTTAACAGCTGGCACATCACTGCAGCGCAAGCCGGTTGCCGCTCACCTGTCACGGCCGGTGAGCGGCTGGCACAGGCTGGGGTGCCTCCACACACCAGCAGTTACACATGCAGCCTGTCTGACTGCTCAATACATTGCTGCAGTACAAGCCTCACTGTCCCTCACTTGTCACTGCTGGTGAGGGGCTGCACCAGCAGGAAGCCGCTCTTGAGCGCGCCAGGCGTGACCAGCATTGGGCGCATGCCCAGCTTCACCACGGGGTCCTTAGGCTCATAGCTGGCGGCGGCAGCAGCAGCAGCAGCAGCAGCAGTTGCTTTTGAGAAGGCACAATCAACTGACACAACACTTTTGAAGCACAGGTGCTTGATAGTCCTCTTATAGTGACAGCTGACCTGTTGTGTTCTGCTGGGCCTGCGGACGTGCTGCACGCTATAAGAACACTGCATGTACCATGCCGCGCGCCATCGAGCTCTATTTGCAGCCAGCGGCTGCAGGTTTGGCACATACTGCTTGCTCCCCCACAGTTGCTGCTGTTGCTGCTGCACGCACCTGAGCGGCCGTGGCCCCACGAATGCAGTCCTGCTGTGGTCGTAAGTGCCCTGTACTGCCACCCGCCTAAACTCCGGCACTGTGCCTTGCAGCAAGTCTACAGGCTGCTGCTCCATGTTGCGTGTTGCTTCATCGACCACGCCTTGCTGCAGGACAGAGGTGTAAGGCAGGGCAACGCACGGCTGTTGCATATGCATGTGTTGGAGCTCACTGTCCAGAGCATGCAGGGCCACTGCTCAACCCTTGTCTGCATCCGCTGCTGCACTGGCGGATCTAGCACTGAGATGTGTAGATGTGTGACATAGCTCACCTTCCATTGCATTCTTTGCACTTGCCATGCTGCCATGGTTGCTGCGACTGCAGAAGGCAGGAACAGCAGAGAGGCCTTGGCAGCACTCATGCTGGCTGGATGTCCTTGGGGCTCAGCCCTTAAAAAATGCAGATGAGTGTTATCACAGCACCAACAATACAGTTTTTAGTTATGTCACGGTTCACCAACGTGTGGCTTGGCGCATATGCGATCCCAGAACAGCTTCAGCGATGCGTTCCCGAGCGTTCTTGAATGGATAGGTTATTCAAAGGCGATTCAGTGACTTACATCGCACATAGTGCATGTCCTCAACAAGCTCAACAATCAAGCATGACACTTATTACAAGGTAGTGACAAGTGAACGGGTCGTCCATCTGTACTTCACCATGAGCAGTACCAGCTGGACCCTGGTTCCCAGGAATTCAGCGTGCTTTGCAATCAGGTCATCACGGATTTTGCTCAAGTGAAGAAATATGCTGGCATTTGGCTGCCCAAGCCCTCGTGTTGTCAAAGTTTGAGCAGGCCGAGGCAGATGCTGCAGCGACTCCAACCATTCAGTGCTTAGCACTTGCATTGGCCAAGACTGATTGTAAACTGTGAGACGGCCAGCAATAGCACTTTGCAGCAAACAGGCACGCTGTTTCATTAACCGCCCAGCCACAAACTTGCACTACCAATGCCACGGCTTTCAGACTACCTGCAGCGGGAGGCAGCAGCAGCAGCAGCAGCACCTGCAGGTGCAAGGGAGCCATCACAACAGCGACAACCGCCACATGCAACAGAGGCAGCTACACCTGTGAGCACACCATCAGAAGCTGCTGTGGCAGCTGAGCTTGCGCGGCTGCAGAGGCAGCATGCCCACAGGTAAGCTCCTCCTGCCTATTTTGTTGTGGCGCAGCAGCAAGCACTCACAGCAGCAGTGGCTCCAAACACTGCCAGCCCAACAACAGGCTAGCCTGCCAAGTCACCTGGTTACCCAGCTACTGTGAAACTGCCTTGCTGTTGCTTTGGTTATGCTTGCTCCCTGGTAGGCAGGGCGCTGCTGTGTGGTGCTTGCAACAGCCAGCCAGCTGACCCTGCCAAGCTGTCACTGCTGTTGCTGCATGGTGCTGCCACTGCCAGGCTGCATGAGCACGGCCCCAGGCTGTACCGCCACCCTGGTGGCCAGCTGCTGCCCCACCCGCCAGCACCAGAGCCGCTGACTGTGGTGAGAGCTGCAGCACGCGACATTGATGCAAGGATACATCATTTGATTGTACCTAAGGTTGCACCTGCCAGCTGAGCAACGCCAGCAGGCTTTGTCAAGTCAGCAGAGGACCTCGTGCATGTAGCGATTGCTGCTGCAGCTACAACTGCGGCTAATGAGTCAGTGGATGGCCTGAGCACATGCTGCCACAGCAACTGCAGTGATCACAAGTCCGGCTGCCATCTTGCCTTGCCTGGTGCTGCTGTCAGGCCAACCGGGAGAAGTGGTCGGGCTTGGTGCGGTACTGCAGGCAGCAGCCAGGAGTCGACCAGCAGCTGGAGCGCACAGGTAGGTAAGCACACGATGCAGTGACATAGTGCGACAGGCAGCGCTGCAGCTGCATTCCGTGAGCCTCTCAGTGCACTCCAATGCTCTACATGCATGTACACATGTGCCAAGCTGTGGCCACCACAAGCATGGACTGTGCCATATGTGTGCTTGCATGGTTGTGTACATGCTGACCAGCAGGTGCAAGAGCCTGCTCAATTTCTCAGGCAGCAATGTCACCCGCATGCCATGGTGTGTGGCATGTGTGCAGGAGTCTCTGCGCGCTACAACATCAACACCTCCTTTGAGCAGCACACGGCTGCCATGGCAGCAGCAGGTGAGGGGCCTTTGCTCGCCTCACTTCAGCAGCTGCTACTTCAACAAAGCCCTGCACGCCTGTCATCTGCGCAATTGCACGCCTGCAAGTAGCTGCAGCCCTGCACTTGTGTATCGAAGCAATATTCTGCTGTGTCGCATATGCTGTGCAGGCCTGACACCAGAGGTGGACGCTGCAGGGTGAGGGGTGGCCTGGTACCTGGGCTGTCAAATGTCGCTGCATTGTTGACCACTGAAGAAAAAGTATTTTGTGACATCAAGGTGCCGTGACAGTACTCGTGCATACTATACGATCGTCCTGCATGCGGCAAAAAGGGCGCTCCACTGTGTTGCTGCTGTGTCAGCAGCAGGGCGCCAGGACTTCGGCCGTATGCAGCTTGGTTATAACGCGGCAGGTGCTCAAACTCAAACGATGCACGCATATGCTCACCTGCGCAGTAATTGTATTCTGCGCCTGCAAGAGCATCCTTGTAGCACAATCTGACCATCTTTTCCGGGAAACGTGGCACCTGCATTGGTGCATTGTGCTGGCACTGCAGGCACCGCCCAGGGCTGCAGCCAGGGCTGCAGGACCCCCTGGCTGGCAGCAGCCACCCCCTGGCTGCACCTGAGTGGCGGCAGCTGACACGCGCAGGTGAGCAACCAAAGTCATAGCAAGCTGGCATGCCGGTGATGGCGGTAACAGGCAAGGTGGTTGCTGCAGCGCCCGCATTAGAGCTGCTACTAGCAGCTAGTAGCTGTGCCGACGCCACATGTGACACAAGTGAGGGTTTCCTGCGGCCGCTGTGGACCCGAAGTTGGTGTGACATCCAACAGCTCAACGGTTTGAGTGCTGACATTCCAGACCTGCCTTATCACTGCTGTCTGCTGCAGTGCTGGAGAGGGCGGTGCAGCTGCACGGCGTAGAGACGATCGAGAAGAACACCTGGCAGGACCTGTGGCAGGCTGTGGGTGCCGCTGGAATACGGTGAAGAGGAAGAAGAGGAAGAAGAGGAAGAAGAAGAAGAAGACGAAGAAGAAGAAGACAGTGAAAGAAGACAGTGACCAAAGCCCTAGGAGTGAGGCCAGAAGCTGTCACACTGGTTACACTGTGGCTGTGGTTTGGGCACAGGCGGACTTCGTACATGTGTATGGGAGGCGACAGCAATTGTAAGGTGGTCGCAAAAGAAAGAAACATTGAACAAACAGTATTCGCGCTAAGTGAAAGTACTGGGGTTGAGATCCAGGATGACCTGCGCCAAACTCTTCTCAGGAGCCAACCAGGCCCTGTGCTATGCTAAGCACCGACCGGCCTATCCGACAGAGCTGTACTCAAACATCTTAGACTTTTCTGGAGGTGCAAGGTCACTGGCGGTTGACATAGCATGCGGCAGTGGACAGGCTACGACAGCTCTCGCAGGTTGGCAAATGGCTAGCATTTGCAGAACAACTTGTAGCTGTCTTTCGGTTCTGTTTCAGCTGCGAGCAAGAAGCGTCAAAACAGAAACAAGGTTTCGAAGCTAGCGGGTTACGAGAGAGGGGCGCTGCTGATGACAGCACTGCTGCTGCTGCTGCTGCTGCTGCTGCTCCAGACACGTTGCTGCTGCTGCTGCTGCTGCTGCTGCTGCTGCTGCTGCTGCTGCTGCTGCTGCTGATACTGCTACTGCTACTGCTGCTGCGACTCACTTTGCAGCACTCCGTTGCACCTGCAGAACTGTATGATAAGGTCATCGGCCAGGATGGAAGCCAGGAGCAGCTGCAGCATGCCAAGCAGATGCCCAACATAGAGTACCAGCAAGGAGACGCACATGAGACCGGCCTTCCAGACCAATGCGCAGATCTTGTCACGGTGGCACAAGCACTGCACTGGTGAGCCCCTGGAGCTTCCGTCATGTGGGCTATCTGCTGTTCACGGGGAAGAGAAGCATGCACACAATGTGTGCAAATCATGCCTGCACCTCTTCTGGGCAGCTCCTGCAAGCGCTGCGCAAGGCATGCGTGTATCTTGTCAGTTGCCAACGCATGTCTCGCTCAACTCAACATGTGGTTCACAGGCGACACGGGTAGATGAGTCGTGTCCATGCCAGAGCACTGCTGCACTGCGCCGCGCCGTTACATGTGGCCCCACATGCCTGCAGCATCCGTCTAAACCATCTCTTTGACACGCACTTGCTCTTATGACACACGCACAGGTTCCAGCATGAGGAGTTTTACCAGGAGGTGCGGCGCATTCTAAAGCCAAGCGGCACCTTTGCAGCCTGGACCTACAGCCTGCCCATCCTCAACCACCGGCAGCACCCTGCGCAGGTGAGCACACACAGCCGAATGCTGTGTCTGCGACGGCAAATGCGCGTGAGTGCGGTTTCAATCATCGTTGGAGTGCTGCGTCCGTGATTCTTCGATGCCATTGTGGTGTGCAACAATATATGCTTGTGCCAAATGGCAGAGCTGGAGGCAGGAGAGTATCTCGCAAGCAACGTCCTGGAACAGTGCACACTGCTTGCCAACAGCGCACTGCTGCTGCACCTGCTGCTGCTGCTGCTGCCGCCAGGCGCTGCTGCTGCAGCTGTACCAGGGCGTGCTGGGGCCCTACTGGGCTGAGCGGCGGCGGCTGGTGGAGGCCGGGTACCGCGGCATAGAGCCGGGGCTGGAGCACTTTGGGCTGGCGGTGCGGCGCGAGCTGGAGACGCAGCAGGAGCAGAGCGTGGACGGCCTGGTGAGTGCTGCTGCGTGGCGGTAGGAGCGCGCTGTGGGCAAGCATATGCGCGATGTGCATTGAGCAGTGGGCGGTACGCAGAGCGTGGACGGCCTGGTGGGGCGCAAGCAGTTGAAGGTTTTAGCCTATACGCAGCGGTGTCGGTGTGATGGGGCAGTGGGCACTTGGGTGTGATTTTGCTCCTTTGAGAAGTGCTACCAACCTGACAGCAAGTTAGTTGATGTGAGCGAGGCAGGGGGCTAGCATGGACGTGAACCCAATGGTTGAGAGGGATGGCCCGTGTACGATGGCATCAAGGTTGGGCGGAGGTGCAAGGCAAAACTGCAGCGCATAGCGTCACTGAGTATGAGTGCTGCTGCAGTAGCTGACGGCCGTGTCTTGTCACTGTCGTCTGCCGTGATAGTGCGAACATTGCAGCCATGCCATGCTGCTGTAACCTTGCACTGCTTGTTGTCATGCCGCATGCAGCTGGGCTACCTGCAGAGCTGGTCTGCATATGAGACGTACAGGACGCAGCACCCTGAGCGGCTAGACCCACTGGTGGAGTTCAAGGAACAGCTGCTGGCTGTGCTTGGTGCAACGGTGAGCTGCCTGCTGCTGCTGAAAACAGAAGCACAAGCGCTTACTGCCGACAGCAGCACTGGCAGGGCAGACCACACGACGATGTGTCGCGGTGTTATGGCTGAAATGTGTGTCCTGCAAGGCGGCTGTGTTTGTATGCGTGATGCTTGTCCGCTACATGATGTTCACGCATGGCATTCCGCTGCGCCACTACTGCTGTGGCATGGCACAACTGGCTGCTGGGCATGTGTGTTTTGCTGGCTGCAGGACAGCAGCGAGGCCAAGCTGACAGTGATCACACCGCTGTCACTCATCATGGCAAAGGAGCCAGTGCCGCTCAGCAGCACAGATGGCTGAGGGCGCTGCTGCAGCAGCTGCAACACATGCTGATTCATCCTACTAGGATCCGAGTAGTACTCGGAGTGTGTGCGCCAAACCTGCGTCAAGGCTTACGTTTCAACCCGTACACCCCGCCATAGGTCGCCTGGATGACACCAGCCACGTGCTGCTGTCAGGCAACACACTGTGTAAACTATGTTGTGTTGATGTGTTGCGCAGCACTGTTCAGCAGGCACATGCCGTGCACCACACTCACCCAACCGGGCCCATGCATGCATGTGATCATCATGATCGGGACGCTGCCGCTGCGCATGATGGGAGGGCATGAGACCGGGCCCCAGCGCATGCGCAGCACGATGCTGCAGCTGACTGTCTATCCATGTCGAAGTGTTTTGTGATGCGTGTAACTCAGGGCGGCTGTCGTGCATGCACCAGTGTGGTCATGCACAGCATGGCATACGGCAGAGTTGCCAAAGTTTGGTGGTTGCTGTTGACACAGGATGTCCTTGTGTGGCCCTGATGTTGTGTCAACTTTACATTTGCTGTTGAGCTGCCGGCCAATTTGCAGGGAGGCGGTGTGTTTAGTCTTTTTTTGTGTTTAGTGTTTGAAGAGACCGGGTCATTATCAGAGTGCGCTGAAGCACTGCGCGAATGTGCATGATTTCCCAACGTCAGGTGTTGCATGGTGCGGCTGATGATGGACGACCGGGTGCTGGTTGCGAGTCGGCTTCAAAGACGCGCAGGGTTATTGCCGGTTGTATGCTGTGTTATTAATACCCAGGTACATGATGGCTGCTAGAACGTTCTGTGCACGGTTATAGCAGGTTGGTGATAGGACAAAGTATGCACCTGCCAGTGGAACAATTACACTCTGGCAACCAGCAACATGCAAGCGCAACGAGCCCGGGTGTACAGTGCAGCATGCACAACACTAAGCAACCATCGGCCGCCACCCAACCATACGCCAGAATTCCGCCCTCGACACGGCGCCTCTTAACACAGCGCCTATACAAGCGGCAACAACGGTGTGTCCAATGCAGTGGCACGTGATGCATGAGCGCCAAAACACACGGCACACATGAAAGCTCGTGCAATCTCAAATACGCAATATGTGAGCTCAGTTGAATCTACAGGAATGCACTGCATTATGGCATAGGCACTAAGCGGTACGGCACAGGCACCAAGCTGCGACCTACGGGCCATTACGGGGTTCTTGATGCTGAAGCTATCGCTGCCGCCACACACACAGCATTGCTTGCAGGTGCGCAGTTGTGCATTGACCACGCTGAAACTGCCTTTTCACACAAACTGACAACATGAGGATGAACATGGTTGACATGTGCGCTGCAGCCCACACACTGGTGCACAATGCACAGGGACCCAGGCTGTGGTATGCAGTGTGGGTGATACAGAGGCGCACCTGACACAGCATGTACGTTGCATGCATGGCAGCACACCACTCACATCTGAACAAACTGCTATCCTCAGCACTCGCTGCCGTGCACTGTACCCAGCCGCACATAGAGTGCTGCGCACGCATAAAGCAAGCGCCACTGCTGGAGGATAGCAATGCAGCAAGTGCGCCAAGAACAAGAAAGATGATCATTGACGGCTAGACCATGAAGCAGAACACCAGTAGAATATAAACACAATACAGAAAACAGATCAAGAGTCACACATCCACACTGCAATGTTATGCAAAACACTCAGTGCTCACATCCTTAGACAGGCTAGGCACAGCAGGAGCTTATCAGCAGCTCATCTGGCAAGCAGCAGCGTATCACAGCTGCGAGTACTCACTAGCGCCTGCTGACACTCACTCTTATCGGCATGAACCAGCCGACTCTGCTGCAGCAGTGCCAGATGCTGGCTGCTCCGAGTGGCCCAGCTCAGGCTGCTGGCGCCTTTTGAGCTGGGGGTGGGTTGCCTCCAGCAATGATGTTGTACACGCAAAACACTGCTAGTGCTGCTGACAGCGCCAGGAGGATGCCTGACGGCACTGGTGCGACGCTTGCCTGCACACGCTGCCACATCTGGTAAGCAATCCACCCAGAACTACCTGCAGCAAAGAAGGATCAGCAGGTGCAATGTATACCAGCTGTGTTGTACTAGTGCTTCTTCAACTATATACTTCATATTCTTTGAACAGCCAAAACTGATTCATCTGCTGCTGCGCTGAACAGCAGTGGAGCGTGTTTGCTGCCATAGAAAGCTGCATAAAGAACGGCACAAAATCTGCCAAACTGTGCTGCTATTACTGTAGTGCTACTGACTACTTACATCTGTGTCAAAGCAGCACTGGCAAAACACATCTCCTGCTATGCAAATGCTTTGTTCAACGACTGTCACCCTGGCAGTGGTTATTCTGTTTGGGTGGAAGAGGCTTGTTCCACTGCTGCTGTGCTCAAGCCCCCATGACTTGTAAAGGGTGAACTCCTGCCATGCTAACCCCCGATGTCAGTCCAGCAATGCTATCAACGCACCTGCACACACTAGTGTGTAGGGTGTTGAGCTGCTGCGTCCCTTCCACGCCTTGATGCTCAGCAGTGAGCACAGGGAGATCACCACGCCAGCGCCCACCAGCTGCAGCCCCACAGCTGGTGCTTTGAACACCAGTGCCAACATGCCACTCAGCAGTGCGATGCCGCCGTAAGGTATGGTCATGCAGAAGTCATGCAGCTTGGCGTGGCCAGCATGTGGGTCAGCCTACAGCAGACACACACGTCAGCCCCCATATATGCGATCAAGATGTCTATATCAGACTATTGAAGGAAGGTGCAGCACCTGTGCGCGCACACGCAGCGATCGCGAACGTTGTTGTGCTGGTCTGGTCACCAGAGGCCGGGGCACTACTGCTGGCCGGCGCACGGCGTGCCTGTTGGTATGACAGCAACTTTGAGCTGCTCCTGAACATAACAGAGCGGTCTTCATGACTGATCAATGCTCTGCTTGATGTGAACTTGCTTGCTGGTTGAAGGCAACGCAGGCAGTTGTTGGACAGAAGCGTCCTTAACCGCTGTGATGATGCTTTTGAAACTCTTCATGGGACATGCATGCATGCACGGCGGGCTGGCAGGCAAAGAATAACAGCAGTACTGTCACCCTGCAATGCAGCCAACTTCTCTTGTGCAACCGACGATCACTAACGACGTTCGCAACTAAACATGACCATTGACGATGCAAGCTCGCTTCCGCGGCTTTTGGCAACATCCAAGATCACCATGGGAGACTCGAACCAGCGCCAACTCTGGACGGGCAGCTGCAGCTACGTGCCCAGCGCGGCAGCCCCAGGTACCATGCCGACAAACTACCGCTTGTTCACGCTTGTAAGCACCGATTGTCCCGCCAGCAGTAGCATCATCAGCAGCAGCAAGAGCCAGCAGCACCAGCATCAGCACGAGCAGCGCCATCACCCCCCACAGCAGTCATCATGCCATTACACCTGCCAAGACTCAGCATCGCGCTGGGACTTTTCTTCCTGCTCAACTCGTCAGCATGGGGGCAGATGGGGCTGCTTGGGCGCCTACGGCCAATTGATCACAGCCAGCTACCAAGCCAAAGTGGCAGCACAGCACCATCCAATGATGGCCTGCCCACCTCGCAAAGCCGGTTGAGAATGACACCTCCCGCCTCCAACTCAGCTCTTGGGGAGCTTGCTGCAGCACAGCAACCATCGGGCATTGATCTGGCAACAACAGCAGCAGCCCCAGATTCTCCACTCCGGCAGGGCCTGCGTGACAGCAGCGTTTTCCAGGGCAACCCTGCAGGCTCTGCCCTGCCTGGCACAACCAACTCGCCAGTGCTGCGTGATGGTCCTGTTGGCGACTGTGCTGAGCCCAGCCGTGTCAATTTGGACCTAGGACTTGCAGAGAAGGCTGACATTGTGATCACTGGTAAGCAGCTAGATGCAGCTGCTGTGCCAGGTCACACTTGCTGCTGCAGCTGCTGTGCCAGGTCACACTTTGCTGCGCGCAGGAAGCTGCGGACATGGAGCACATCAATAGCCCATACTATACACAGCTGTTCATTGTCAGCTTGTCCTGCAAGTTCCAGGTGGCCACGGCATCTATGCCACAGCAGTTTCTAGCTGCGCTGCACAACCGCGATTACCACCCGCTGTTGGTATTCTACTGCTCCTCCACTTGCTCACCGGCTCTGCTGTGTGCCATCTAACGCAGGCATGGTTGTGTCGTCTGGGCCTGCAAGCATCATCTGCGCCCCATCAAACAGCACCCTGAAGCTGTTGGAGCGTGCAGGCAACCTGTCATCTGCGTCTTGGACTGGCCCCGACCTGTTGGTTGACTTCAAAGCATTTGACAGGCTTGCCAACAAGACGTCCAACAGCACATCCAACAGCACGGCAGGCAACACCACGCAGGTTCCAGCCAGTGCAGACACCGTTGTGCTTGTTGCTGTGCAGTGTGTGCACAAGGGTGCGCTCGCATGCAGGCGCAACCATGTAGATGCCAAGTCGGGCATCAGCCGCTGCGTGGTGGCAGTGAAGGTGCCACCACAACCCAAAGCCGACAACAAGACACTGGCACCTTGCGAGGTGACCAATGGCTTCAGGTGGGAATCTTGGTGTTGCTGGTCCTACTTCGAGTGAGTGCACGCACCCATGCAGGAACGTGGTGATAGCAAGGTACACGTGCTGGAGCATGCACTGATGCACTTGTTTGTCACGGTGCACGCATGTGCACATGTGCATGTACATGTACATGCAACACCCACATACATGTAGGATGTTGCTTGGATGACTGTGCATATGGCGTTCTTTGCCGCTTCAACACTCCTGGCCTCTCCTGCATGCACCAACATGTAGTGCTGTGGATCCCGAATGGCATTCACAACATCTGCAGCCTTGCTTTCTGTTCTTTGCCATGCCTGATGCAAGCACCAGCCACGCAGCGTGTCAGTTGATGCAGCTGTCATGTCCTGTGCATGGCACGCCCTGCAAGGCGACCATTGCTGCTTCAGTTGCACTGTCTTGCAGGCTTTCTCAAACTGCTGTCCCTCCCTGCAACCCTGCAGGTACATGATGCTGTTGTCCAGCAAGCCTACAGCTGGTTGTGATGGTGCCTACACCATTGCACACCCACGTATTGTTGACTCCGTGCGCCCGCACCTGGGCATGAGCACATGCCCTCCCTACCCACGCTGGCCCAGCCAGAGCACCAGCACAGATGGCGAGGGCTTGGCTGGACTGCTGTCCACCAAATGCCCAGGAGCAGCAAACCCAAAGCCTGCCAATTGCAGCGGTGCAGCAGATCCCTGCAATGCATTGCAGTGCCCTAAGGGAGCAGCCATCACATGGTGAGACCAGCATCATGGAATGATCGCATTTCATGGCCTAAACCACATGCTGAAGTACATTCAACTGCTTCCTGCAAGCAGCAGTCAGGACAGCCATGTGCATTTACATCACTGTGCTGTACAGGTGCATAAGCTGTTTCATGATAGCATTATGGTTTTTGCGACCGCTTTTTCAAAATCAGTGCCACCCAAGCGTGGCTTCCACGTGTTTCCTGCAAGCAGCAGTTGCCATGGTGCCATTGGCATCGCCAAGCTGTGCAGGTGCCTCGCCTACCTGAAATCACCAACCATTGTATTCACAAAAACTGATGTCAAAGCAATACATGTGCCGGGCTGAGCTGTCTCATATGCACAACCTCTGTATTGCATCCTGCAGTGTGCCAAAGGCGTGTGAGGGGCGCTACATGGCAGGTGGCACACTGGTGGGGGCAAACACTTGCTCCGCAATATTCATCTCCCAGGACACAGGGCTGCCCGTTGTTAGCTGCGATGTGACTTCGAACCAGTTGAATCGTCAGGCACGCCAGTCGCAGAAGAGGCTGGGCCTGGCAGCTGGCAAGACCAACGCGGAGGTGCGAGGCATCGACGAGAACGGCAATCCACGCCTGGTCAACCCCAACACGCTGTTTGCAAATTTTGGGCGCAGCGCTGGTAATGGGGCCAGCGCCCAAGCAGTGCAGGGTCCACGTGCTGGCAGCAGCAGCGGAAGCCCCCAGGCGGCGCAAGGGTTGGGTGCTGGAGTCGGTGATGGTAGCTTAGCTGGTGCAGAGGGTTCGGACTACAGCAGTGCCGCTGAGGGTGTGGCGGTCGATGGCAATGCAGGGAGCCCTTGAACCAAGCTTCATTTGGATCTAACTGGCGTTGCAGGCAGTGAATCTTCAGTGGCACGACTCAGCTGTGAGCACTGAATGCTGCGCATGCCGTAGCACATTCTGCGCTGTGGTGCTGCATAGATTCCAAACTTTGCGCGCAGGGTTTCGCTCCCCTTGGCAACAAAATAAATCTGCGCCAGCTCCACTGTCACAGTGGAGGCCTGAGTCAGGCCTGCCAGGATCCTGTGACAGGATCGTCCACGTACAGCGGCAGTGTTGACGAATGAAGCACTTGGTTATGCATGTTTCATTTTAAGCTGGATATGGGTTTTTTGTGAGCAACTGTCTGACACAATTATGTTCGCTTGCAAACTTGCAGCAGCGGGCGCAGCTACTGCTGCAACTTGCAGCTGAGCTGCAGACCTGCCAGGTCAGCCAGCTGGTTGGCCGTTATATGCGAGCTGTATCCGCCCATCTGTTGTGTGCAAAGAAATAAGCTTCAGTCAGACCCCGCAAAAATAGCGATCAATGCACGTATATGTCGTAACTCTGTTTCCTCGCCGCTTGAAACGTGAAGAGCGAACGGGGTTTGCAAAAACCCTAGTCGTTCAAACCATACCATGGCCCTGCGCCACAACTCGGTCAACAATCATATACACCTTGAATTGAGTGGTGTAGCATATTCAATAGCTGCTGACACACTTGTCACGTGCTCCGTTGCTGCAAGGTGGGAAGCAACCAGAGAGCATCGGCATTCGATGCTCACGACCCACAGAACGCTGGCGTCTGAGCTAGAGCCTTTTATTGCGTTTAGCTTCGTAGTACGCTGAATTCTGCTCCCTGTAGCACTCGCAGGGTTCGCTGTAGGCTACTGCTTCATCGCACCGACACACGCTTGCTTGCTGCACCTTTTGCGATTGCAGCAGTTGAATCCATTGCGGACATTTGGGTCCACGACGACATGCAGCAAAGTAGAGACCGAAGAGCCCAGCACCATCGGGTGCTTGCTCTTTGGTGCCTGATGTTGCTGGCCTTTGCAAGCAGTGTGAAGGCGCTGCCAGCAGCTCAGGTGAGCTTCGTGCATGCCGTTTTGCAGACGCAGTATAAGCCTGCGAATGAGCTGCTGTGCAGCCAACCTGGGCCAGGCTGATGGGACATCATCCTGGACAGCTTGCAGCGGCCTTGTGCATGCGTTTCATAAGCTCCTACGTTTAGATGCCTGTGGGCCCTGCCTGCAGGGTATCTTGGAGGATCACAACCCCATGTCCAGGCACCTGCTGAGCAGCAAAGCATCTGCACCTGTCAAGTCAAAGCCGGCTCAGGTGGCGACCTGGGCAGCTGCTCCATCCTGTGGCGCCATGCCAACTGCTGCCTCATCAATGCCTGACGCTGAGGGGCGACTGTGGGGTTGGAACCAAAACACTAAGAAGCCATGTGCTTGCAAGGACCCAAAGAACCACGTTCTCTTCTATGTTGACTATGCTCCAGGTGTGGTGGTTGTGGGAATGTATGTAAGCAGGAGATAGCTACTGTCGTTGCCGGCCACAGTTGGATATGCCACTGTCTTTCTCCGCAACATGTACAAATTGATGTAAATTTATCAATGTGGTATGCTTGTTATGTATATGTACTGCACACTTTCCTGCAGGCAGTTGGCTGCACACGCCTGCATGCAAATCCGCCCCCTTCCCTGAAGACAGTGTCGCTGACAGCCACTTCAGGGTCTGGGGTTGGGATGATGGACGTCTATGCGCGTTCAAGGATGACCAGCAGCAGCCTACCCCCATTAACAAGAAGAACAACCGATTGGCCTGGGCAGATGCACCTGCTTGCACACAAGAACCCAAACCCACGCTAGACAACGCAGTGCCTGACAGGATGGGGTGCCTTTGGGGCTGGCAGCTTGACAGGTGCAGTCCTGCGCATGCGCTGTCAGCAGCCAATGCAGCTGTGCTGAGTCAACTTCTTGAAACACTGCCTGTCTTATTTTCATATGTTTCATGCCAGCCATTGGTGGGACGTGCTGCTGCATGTGAGCTCACTAGCAGTACAGCTCGTGCGAGAATGTCACGTGCCTCTCCTGCAAGCCAAAAACACACTCTCATCAGGCTCCTGTTATGTCCTGCAGGAACTGCGCCTTCAAAGAGCAAAACACATCCGAACCCAAGTATATCCCAGGCTACAACGTCACGTGCACTGCTTCCTTGGTTGCCAGCAACATGTAAGTGGTGTGCTTGTATGTCCCCAGCCGCGCAGGATCGGTGAAAAGAAAACAGCCCCATCTCATATCTCACATGCAAGGTGCCAGGTACTGCAGCTGCTGATTGCAACGTTGGCCGGTGTACTGTATCGTTAGGTTTCCAACACTGCCTGGTTCGTTGATGACAACCTGCCATGCTGCACGCATTTTGATGCTTGCAGGACTGATTCTACTGCAGTGGACATCATTGGTGGAGATCCATCAGGTCCAGCTGGCAGCGCAGTGGGCAGTGCTGATGCTAAGGTAGGTAGTTGGAGCAGGGTGAAGGGTGAAGGGGGGGGGGGGGTGATGCGGTGAGGCCAGCTGAGTCATGACAGGTTGATCCAACGCTCAGCTCGTGCTTGCATCACATTGAGTGACACAGAGACTTGCTCTGCCTTTTGCATTGCTGCCAACTTTTGCACTGCAAAATTTCATGTCTGCAGGGTGATGACAGCTCAGATGTGGGCGCCTTCACTTCCATCGCTGTGGCGCACGTAAGTTGCAACGAAGTGCAACTTGACATAACCACAGGCTGTGTTCAACCTTGCACCGACTTAGTGGATATGCCACACGGATGTCAGCATGGCACAGCAGTTGCAGAGCACTTACATGCTATTTGTGTCTGCAAATGCAGAAAGCGATGCCACCATACTACACTCCAGAGGAAGTCAAAGCAAAGTTTGACACAAACGCCACCAACAAAGGCAGTTCTTCTGGCAAAGCTGGCGAGTTCACCTCCCAGGCAGTGGGCGACATGGACGTGGAAGCCACAACACTCCCAGACAACTGCAACGCGCCATTTTCAACAGGCAACTGCAAATCCAGTGGCCGCAGGTTGCTTGAAGTTCAGGTATGTGAAACTTCTGGCGCGCTCCACATCTGCAGCATCTAGTTGTTCACCTCCACTTCTATGAAGCTCATCATGACCTTTGCCCTTCTGCGCGTTCCTTCTACTAGGCGCCCAAGATCAAGGCTGTTCCTAAGGATTGCTACGATGGCGGTCTAGGAGGTTTGGTTGGACCTGGGCATTCATCGGTGAGGACACGATGTGGCGCACTCGTACTCAACACAGCTTGGTTTAACATCTTGGCACGGGAGACATGCACGCTGTTGTTGCTGTGGTTCTAGGTCTGATGGTCTTGCAACATCTTCCAAGATGTGCTGCTGTGCTTATCACTGCAGAAAGGCAACACACCCGATACAAGGCCGCCATGTCAGTCACAACAGATCACAACCGCCGAGAAGCACGCGGTGGTGCGAAAGGCAGTCCCACTCAGTTCCATTCCTGAGGTGTGTTTTGCTTTGAACTGATACGAAGCAGCCAGCCCACCATATGTATGCAATGTCATCACTATATTGTTCTACTGTTGCAGGCAACATATGATGCTGGAGTAGGAGGAATGACAATGCCACGCCCAATCGGCTTGGTGAGCCTGCTTCTTGAAGCAGCCACAAATTGCAGGTCGAGTGAAGGCAACGTAGCTGCTCATCTGCACGCGAGGCATGCATCATGCCTGGGTCGAACCTATACATACATGTGACAGCCATATGCACCTCCCAATGCAATGCGGCTGTGCCCACTGGCAACTCACAGCTGTGCAATATGGTGTGCACTGACAAGGAACCATCATCTTGCTGCTGCAGGCACGTGGCGCCATTAAGGTTTCATGGCTGGAGACACCAAGAAACGACTTCTTTGCTGCTGAACAGGCCACGGCACAGAACCGCCAGATCAGGCCACCAATGGTTGACAACGCTGTTACCGTTTCTGGCCTTCCCTCTGCCAGCGGCACGGTAAGTGCACAAAAATCAGCAACGTGTGAGATTGTCCTGCCATTACATGATCATCCGCTGAGGCCTGTACCTGCGATGCCACAACTGCTGCAGGTGGTGCCAGTGCAGACACGTCGGCTACTCGCTAGTGCAACTGCCATTGCAACATCAACAGGCGGTCAGTCCACTGCCGATGCAAGGTCCTCCGGCAGGGATGCTGTATATTCAGCTAGTGCCAACTCGGCTGGCAATGGCACTGCCTTGTCTATGGGCGTTGCAAACGGCACAGCTGTGGCAAACTCATCTGCCACTGCTACTGGTGAGCATGCATATATGCCATTCGGCCCAGGTCTGTCAGGCTGCTGGAGGAGGCATGCGTTGTCTCACCAAAAGCCCAGATGGTGTCACTTAGAGCAGGCAGCGCTACTGACACACCTGCTGAAACGGCGGCGGTGACTGCATTTAGCAGCTGGCACTTCATCTGCACAGCTATAGGCTGAGCCACACAGGCATGCCGTGCACGCTTCTGCGGTGCATGTCATGTGCTTTTGTACATTTCGCTCGCAGGCAACTCCACCGCAATGTCCATTGTACAGGCACAGCAGCGCAACTCTTCCCGCAAGTGCATTGTTTTTGGCACTTCTGTCAACAACATTACGGTGGTGGCAGGATGTGATGACCCTGCTCTGGCTCCAGATGGCAAGAATGCCAGCACACATGCCCACAACGGTCTGGCAGATTCTTGGGCTTCTGCCCCAGCGTGCTCTGCGTTGCCTACGAAGCAGTCGGCTGTGTCAGACACCATGAACCGCCTGTGGGGTTACGAGAAGAACAGCAGGTGCGTAATCCTGCTGAAAGGTCATTGTTACCTGCCAGCAGCAATTTTATTTCCACTGTGCTATTGCGCTATTATAGTCTGGCATAAAGTGCTGCATTTGCTTGTAGTAGTGCGTGATGCGTACATGATCTGAGCACTCGGCGGCATTTGGCAGCATTCAGCACCGCATGTGCTGTTCCTCACAGCTGCACTGCTGTACCATGCACTCACAAATTTCCAACATGACTGGCTGAAATCTGAATGCCGTGCAAGATGGTGATATGTTTGCAGCACTCACACTGCATTGTTTTTTCACTTGCTGCAGTTGCGCTTTCCGTGCTGTCAATGGCAGCCGCCTTACCTATGCCGGCTACAAGCCACTGGACTGGGAAACATCAACAGCATGTGATGTAAAGCCAAACGCAACCAACAGCATGGTCGATGTGGAAGGCAGGCTATGGGGTTGGATGGTAGGCAACAACTGTGCCTTCAAGGACGCATATGGCCTGCCTATTTACTACCCGGAGTACTTCAGTACCGCCCCTCGCACTGTCAAAGAGTCTGGCGACATGATTGGCCATCACATGCTGCCATTGGCAGCAAGCTTAGATGCGTTGCATACAGCGGTGAGCACATTTTGTTGGGCCATACTTAGGTGTGGTAGCACAGGATATATAGTAAATGCTTGTGCGAATATGTATGCCCTCTGTAGCAAAATGTCAACTTACCGCATATCTTGTGGTGCTCACCGCCTTGTTGTAGCACCGTCGTACACCAGCCAGGAAGCTTCTGGCTACAGCAACTGCCGTGGCAGTGTCAACTGGAGGCCAAGCAGTCTCGCAGTCTGTTGCCAACGGCAAGGACGCTACCAGTTCATCCCAAGCCACATCCTCTGGAAACAGTACTGCCCTGTCAATCGGCATTGCCAATGGCACGGCTACTGTAGCAAACTCCTCTGCTCATGCCACTGGTAAGCATGCCTGGACTTCGGTAAGGAGCAGGACCTGTCAAATGGTTGCTATATGACAACAAGAAGCTGGGCTCAACAGTCACATGTGAGACAGCGACTATGCTCTACGTGTGCTTTATTTTCAATCCACGTAACGTGATCACATCCTGCCTCACGGTCACAGCAAAGACAAGACAAAATTTTACTGTCTGGTGCTGCAGGTAACCAAACTGCAGTATCTGTCATCCAGGCACATCCACACAAGAACTCCACCAAGTGCACTGTTGCCGGCTTCGCTTTCAACAACGTGACAGTGCTGACTGGCTGTGATGAGCCGCCCCTTGTACCAGAAGGCTCTACCAATACCAGCGCACCTGTGTTGAATGGTCTGGCAGCTTCCTGGAAGTCTGCTCCTTCCTGCAGTGCATCCCCAACAAAGCAGACAGCTGTGGCAGACACCATGAATCGGCTGTGGGGCTTTGAGAAGAACGCCAGGTGACTGGCTGTGACATGCTGCAGTGCTGCACATGGCCCTGCACTGTTTGACAGCAACAGCATTCACCACCATTCCGCTGATCAGCGCATGTGCGTGGCACCATGGTAAGTTCACACAACGGGGTGCAACAAACATGTGGATGACAGTCACTAGCAAAGTTGTGTGCAGCGGTCTTGTTGCGCTCACCTGCAACCTTCTAACTTTGTCAATGCGCTCAGATGACACTGCCAAGCGCATCCTGTTGGTGTTCTTGATGCAGTTGCGCATTCCGTGCTCCCGATGGCAACAGCCTGTACTACACTGGCTACACGCCTCTGGATTGGGGAACAGCTGCAGCTTGTCTTCACCTGCCCAATGCCACCAACAGCATGTCGGATGCAGATGGAAGGTAGGAAGACATTCAGCAGACAGGCACCAACATTCTTTCAGGAATGATGTATGGGTTCAGGCACGTATTTCAAACACTACAGCTCACCTTACAGATACCATGCTTGCCAAGTGATGTGTCCGGCTGACAGTCGACTCATTGCGCCGCTGCTGTTGTGACTCAGGTTGTGGGGCTATGCCTCGGGCACAAACTGTGCGTTTGAAGACGCATATGGCCTGCCTGTTTACTACCCAGAGTACTTCAATACCCCTTCTCAGGTCGTAAAGGAGTCAGGCAGCAAGTCCAAACACTTGAGCCCCATCTTCCAGCCGTCTGCAGCAGGCAAAAGAAAGCCTGTTGGCTCCACTTTTGACATCGTGTTCAAGGCAGCGGTAAGCAAGTGTTGGCTTGTCCACCAACATCATTGTTATCCTGACTGCTGCACCTCTTTGCTTCGCTGGTGGCGTACGCGGTCACAAACCCAGTCACAAATGTGCTGCTGCTGTTTTCTGTGCGCTGCTGCATGCTGCCAGCAGGAGTTCAACACTCCTGCCACCAAGGAACAGTCCAACATAGAAGCGGGGAGGGCCATTCAAGTGCTGGACAAGCTCTGGCTGGATGAGAGTCTTGCAGCATAAGGGCACCTGCATGACACCAGCCATAAATGCACTTGTTCTAAATGTTTGGAATCATGTGCATTCGTGTTTTGTGCAGCCCGGCGATTGTGGTGCTTACGGACTGAGTCTGAAAGGCGTGGTGGGCTGTGACACACCCATACAGCATGAATAAAACATGGTTTATTGTGGTTTGCCCATGCAATGGTTTGCTTGACACCAATAAGCATTGTTGTGCTCGTGATAATGTGCAGTTCGGCATTTTATATTGAACACTACAAAAAATGACTCATCCCGGAGATGTTGCAGCAAAGCTGCTTGAACCTGAACAGTCATGGTGCCTTTGGATTTCTTCGGCTGCCTTGGGCCGTCTAGAACCTTGAGCTACTTGGGCTAGAACATGATGTGCAGGCATTGCTGCACCGTATGCGCGTTCTGCAGCTTGGTCGCCTGCTCCCTGTCTGCAGCATGTTCTTGAGCTGTCGTTGCGTATGCATACATATGTGGTGCTGGTCAAATGTGCATGAACGTACGTGTATCACCTGTAAGTTCAAGCCTATGCAGGTTTCTGGATTTCCAACGTTGCGTCAAAGGTGTCTACAATGATGCAACTGACACTTTGCGAGCGTCGAGGTGCACAGAGATAGGCAGTGGCTTTCAAACTGTGACAGATGACGCACACATGGCTTCACGATGGCTCTCACAAAGGGCTCCAAAATCCTTTATTGTGCTCGTTGAGTGCACAATGTGTTCACAAGCAAGAGCATCTGACACTGTTATCATTGACAGCAAGAACTTCACCAGGTAGTGCAGGTAACACGGAATTTATCATGCATATGTAGCATGCCTCTGCGGTTATCCACAGCATATTTGCTGTGCTTGTCACTGCTGTGGGATTTTAGACAGTTGCATGGCATGGTAGTTACGAATGCACTGATCGCTCGCCTATTTGACGGCATGCTGCTGCTTGAGCGCCAGTCAGCTACCAAAACAATTCGGCTCACGCTGCTGCGCCGCGACGCCAAGTTGCGCGGTTTGTAAGCCACACGCACATGAAATAATGTTCGCCGCTGCCACTCGAGGACAACGTTCAGTCCTAGTACTGCTGCTGTTTTGAACTGCAACCTCTCCAACGATGGGTGCGCTCACTCTGATAGTGGGAGCTGTTTCCCTAGTTCCAGCTACGCTTGCAGTGGTACTGAGGGCTAGAGTGCCCACTGTTGTCACGGGATGCTTGGCACACGCAGCAGCAGTAGGGTTAGCTGTAGCTGTGTCCAGCAGTGATAGCCTGTCCCCTTACACCACATGGCTGCTCCAGGTCAGTGAAACTACCTGCTTTGGCCTGGCACGGATGGGGTTGCTGGCTAGCGTACAGCGAGCGCTTGCTCTGTGCTGTTGCTAGTGCTTGCTGCTGCTGCTGCTGCTGGTGGTGCTGCTGCTGCTGCTGCTGCTGCTGGCGTCGCCGCGCCAGTGCCATATCAGACACTAATACAGCAACCACAAACACCAAGCTGCTAATCACTTGCTGCACTGCACCTGCACTGCACCTGCAGAAGCGAACGGATGGCCACATCAGCCTGGCATCCAAGCTCCTGTTCTGGCCCTACCATGCCAGTCTGCGTGGCAAGTTGTGGGTTCAGCGGCGCAAGAGCATGGAGCCGCTGTACGACCAGGTCACTGAGCAGCTGTGAGTGCTAAGCGGCTCGATCACAGCACAGCAGGTTTGGTGACACACAAGTAGAGCAATGGAGTTTGATGTGCATCAATGCAATCAATCTACAAGCAGCAGTCACACAGCTAGCAGTTGTGGCAACCACCTGGCAGTTTCTCT
This sequence comes from Tetradesmus obliquus, assembly GCA_030272155.1. NCBI lineage: Eukaryota > Viridiplantae > Chlorophyta > Chlorophyceae > Sphaeropleales > Scenedesmaceae > Tetradesmus > Tetradesmus obliquus. The sequence continues at coordinate 4,987,771 of CP126194.1, read as the reverse complement.
GGATCTACAACACAACACAACAGGCAGACCATGCTGTTATTTGTGAGCGCAAGCAGTTGAAGGTGTTGGTGCTGCAACGTGTGCTGCGGTAGGATAGCGACTGCTGAAGTGAATGCTACACTGCACCTGCAGGTACATTGGAGGCTGGCCAGAGCAGGCAACATGGCTGCCAGCAGGGCAGCCCTCTGTGCTGGACGTGACGTGTGAGCTGCCCCGCACCCACAACAACCACTACCTCAACCTGCCCTGCTGGGACACACAAGGTGAGTTCATGCAGACCTTGCGCGGTCAGGGGCCAACAGCTGTGCCAAGCGGCAACAGCACAACAGCACAGGCGGGAAGTTGTAGGCAGTTGTGCATCTGAACTGCAGCATGCTTGCAATGTTGTCTAGCACCTCAGTCGAAGCATAACCTGCCTTTGATGCTGGAACAACTGCCTCATTGTTGTGCCGTGGGCTTTGCCTGCACATCCGTGTTTGCTGCCTGCACATGCAGCCCCAAATGCAGCGCAAATCCAGCACGGCGTTGTGTGGACCATCCGTGAGCTCGGGGAGGGCAGGTCTTGCTACATCCACTGCGCACATGGGCATGGCAGGAGCGCAACAGTGCTGGCAGCAGTGCTGATGGCCACAGGAAAGGCCAAGACTGCAGAGGAGGCTGTGGCAGTCATGCGGTGAGCAGCACGCCTTGCGAGGGCTCTCCTGGTAACAGCCCCAGCAACAGCAGCAGCATGCTCCTGAGGTTTCTGGTCCAACGGCAACATTATGTGTTGTTTTGCGACACCTGCAAAGCAGCACACTGAACATCGCCTACAAATGGCACCCGCTGCAGAGATGAACACGTCCTCCACGAAAAGCACCACAGACCACAGCAAGGCAGCATCGGTGCATGTGGCTGCTGCACTGCCCTGTTGCCACTGCATTGGTGTGCTTGGGCTGATGGTTGACCGTAACCCCGCTGCTGTGCTGCCGCTGGTGCTTGCTTGTTGGTGCTGTAGGGCTGCCAGGCCGCGTGTGCGCCTCAACAAGCCACAGGCAGCAGCGCTCAGGTCATGGATCGCTGGCTACTACACGGGTGGCAGCAGCAGCGGCAAGTGCAGCAACGGCAGCACACAAGCTGAGGAGGCACAGGTGCTGCTGAGTGGCATCGATGGTGTGCACTCCTCAGGCACCCCCAAGAAGCGCAGCTCAGCAGTTTCACTGGGAGCAGGTGGGGAGGGCGCTGCATCATGAGCAGCTGGCACGAGGAGCCTGAGCTACTTGAACCATCTATGAACAATCCTCAGCTAAGCTGTGGTCTTGCAGGACAAGCATGTCAAGCACGTGGTGCTTGGTGGGGCTGCTGCAAGTGTCACTTGATCATTGCCTGTGACGGTGTGTACACCTTGCTACGCAGATTGGGTGTCCACTGCAAGGAAAGGGACAGATGGTGGCGCAAATCTCTTTGTTTGTCAGCAGTTATCAAGCAGCACAGCAAGCCCAGCTGCATGGTACTTGTGCTTCCTTTGTCAGCAAAAAAATGTGACTGACTGTTGGAATGCTGCAGTTGCATGCATAGGTTCACATTAGCATTTGTGACACGTTACACATCATGTGCAGTACTAGTGCTGTGAGTCACAGCTTGTGACAGCAAGCTTGTCCAGCTGTTGGGAAGAGGCGGGCGCCACACAGGATCAACGCTTGATGGTCAGACGTCCAGCAAGGTGTGTGTGCAGCACACGCATTTCCAGGCAGCGTATTCATGGACAATGTGTGACCCTTGTCACAATGGACAGCCCACTTGGAGCGCCGGGAGACCCAGGGCCGGGGGTCTTCTGGCCGAGCTTTGCTTGAAGGTGCGCAGCTTTGCTTTTTTCATGCTAGACTGTCCATCTTTACAACTGTTGTGCTTGTCGTCAGGCGGTGCTGACCTGGCAAGCAGGTATCACCTGCATGCAAGGTCAAAGTAGACGAACCCGCGGCTATTGTGTGCGTCCACTCTTGATGTAAAATTCATCGGTTCCTATGCAGCGGAGTTCACCAGCTTCGGGATGATGCCTGCTGTCTGATGGCGTGCTGGACAGGCTGCGGTTCAAAGATGCCAGCACAGCAGAGCAGGTTCGCTGGTTGGTCGAGATAAAGCTGCGTTGCAGACGCTTGGCAAGTTGAACGCTCAAGATCGTGAACAGCGAGTTTTAGCAGCTTTGAAAATGTAACAACCCTAGAACAGAAGTCTGACATGGAGCAACAGCAAGCGTTTATTTAAAGCCTGTACTCGTCATGGCTGTAGTACGTCTTACAGGTTGACTACGGTGCGAACAAACCTAGCTTCACAACGCCGAACACCAAGCAAACGTACTGCTAGCTGTGCAGCTGCTTGGCGAGCGACGTCACCAGGAGAGCGTTTGTGCCCGTCAACGCACGGTGGACGCTGATACGCTATTTATTTCTGTCTTAGCAATATTTATCAGCCAGCCAGCAGGTGAGCGACGTTAGGCCCCTGGGCCTGAAGCAAGTTGTTCCTGCAGGCTTGAACTCAGCATGCTCAGACCGTCGCCTGAATACGTACGCCCACAAGACAGCTGATTCCGCTGATAGTCACCATACCATACAGTAAAGGACCTTGGTCTCCACAAATGCTGTTAGGCTTGGTGGCCCAGCAGTTGATGAAGACAGTAACAGGCAGCCATGCTTGCAGCAACGCTGTTGACAGATGATATGCATCTGCATCCACGTGAAGGAAGATAAGTCACCCCCGCCCTGCTGTTGTTTCTGAACTGCAGGCTCTTCACCTTTCTCCGAGTGTCCTGCAAGCCTGCTTTGGCACCTACAAGTATTCACAGACGCTGCCAGCAGTCAAGGCACCATGGCAAGACCTCGGCACCAAGCCATCACCCTGCTACTACTATTTACGGCGACCGCATCCCTGCTGCCAACCCCTGGAAACGCGCGCACGCTACAGGGTAAGTATGCTGCTCAAGCCTCAGCAGAGGATCCATACTCTTGCAGGAACTTCAGCATCCAGCGCCTGCATGCTTGTGGTCAACATGACGTCAGGTTCTCTCCCGGCTGTTGGCTTGCAATACATAGCTGTATGCATGCAAGAAGCAGCATGTTGTTTGCAGGAAGCAGTTTCATGCTTGATGCAGCAGTGTGCTTGCAGGACACAGTAGTTGTCTGCAGGACACAGCTGTTGCTTGCAGGACATAACAATCTGCATGCAGGACAGCACAGTCTGCTCTCATAACGCAACAGCTTGCTTGCAGGATGCCACAGTTTGCCTGCAGGACACAGAAATGAGCAGCAAAAGCAGCGATAGTCAGACTCAAACTCATGATGCTGGCTGCCCTGTGGTTGTTGTGATGCAGGCACTTATACGCGAAGGCTGGCAGCCGATGCCAAGGCCGACTCATCATCCACAGGGGGCACTGCACTGTCTGTGTCAGACTCCCAGGGCAAGTCCGATGTGACCACCACCAGCACCGCCTCCAATGGCGGCACCGCTGTTGCCATCAAGTCTGCCAGCAATGATGCTTCACACCTGGTCAGCTCTGCGGCTGATGGCAACAGCAGCTTCACCTACAGCAGCAGCACGCCCCACTCCAAGGGCGACGCCTGGGACAGCGCCCCTGCTTGCAGGAACTCCAGCACTGCCACCTTTGACGCTAGCATGCGCCTGTGGGGCTGGGAGAACAACGCACCCTGCGCCTTCAAGGAGGAGAAGCCCGCCTCTGGCAGCAGCCCTGCTGGCACTTCTACTGGCAGCGATGATGCTTGGAACCGTGCCCCGCCCTGCAAGCAGGCAGACACCAGCGCCACCAAGGACAACAGCGGCCGCCTGTGGGGCTGGGAGAATGGCGCCTCCTGCGCTTTCAAGGCACCTGGCGACGGCGGCGATGCTGTGTGGGAGGTGTGTTGATGGCTGGATGCTTGTCTGGGATGTTCCCAATAACAAGCGTCATGGTGCCAACATGAAAGCTTGCAGGATTTCCAACCTTGAGTAACATCATGATGACATAATGTTTGCTGTTCTCTTGCCATCCACAGGCTGCTAATCCCTGCGCTGCGCTTGCAGCTGGTGACAACGTCAAGAGCACCGACAACCATGGCCGCAAGTGGGGCTGGGAGAACGGTGCTTCCTGTGCCTTCAAGGTGTGTGCTTACTGATTGTGTGTTTCAAGCTGGCACATCTGATGATGTGTTGTGCTGGGTCAACACTGAAATACGGGGTATGCAACCAGTGTTGGGTTGGCGCGGGGGACAAGTGCAGCAGCAAACGCTATTGTTGATTTTGGGGCAGAAGTTTGCAGAAACTCAGTTGAGGAAGGCTGTGCATCCACTTCAGTCTTCTGCTGTCAGCATGCACATTATCTGCCTTTGAGTTGCTGCTGCTCTGCCTTGCTGATTGTGCAGGGCACGTCATCACGCAAGATGCTCAGCATTGTGGACCAGCTCAACAGTCAGGCCATGCATGGTAAGCTGCCACTACCGGATCAGCCCGTAGCTTGCACTGTAGCTCTTTGGCACAGCACAGTGAGCTGCATGGTTGTGTCTGATGTATGTGTTTGCTCTCAATTGTGCTGGTCAGCCTGCCCATTGAAAAGCAAACACGGCAGCCATACTGTATGCCAGGGCTGTTGAATATAATATCATATGTAGTAGCTACAGCAGGGCTGTTGCCCTACATGGGTTTCAAAAGGTGCATTCCTCTCACTTTGGCCTGCAAGATAACCAGCTACACCAGCAGCTGGTGTTAATCAACGGCTGCTGTTACTGCTGCTGTATTGCATCCTGTATTGCATCCTTGCGTGCAGACACTCAACCACGGCAGTTGCTGGCTGATGCCAAGGCTGACGCCTCATCCACAGGAGGCACCGCATTGTCTGTGTCAGACTCCCAGGGCAAGTCCGATGTGACCACCACCAGCACCGCCTCCAATGGCGGCACCGCTGTTGCCATCAAGTCTGCCAGCAATGATGCTTCACACCTGGTCAGCTCTGCAGCTGATGACAACAGCAGCTTCACCTACAGCAGCAGCACGCCCCACTCCAAGGGCGACGCCTGGGACAGCGCCCCGCCCTGCAAGCAGGCAGACACCAGCGCCACCAAGGACAACAGCGGCCGCCTGTGGGGCTGGGAGAATGGTGCCTCCTGCGCGTTCAAGGCACCAGGCGATGGCGGCGATGCTGTGTGGGAGGTGGGTGCCTGCTGTGCTGTTGTTGTGATGCTTGTCTGCTTTAAACTCCGCTATATTTTAGCTACCACAGATGGAAAGCACCTGGCCGTCACTGCATACACAGCTTTTTGCATAGCACCGCTGATCTGTTACCCCTTTCACCTGCCGTTGCCTGGCTCTCTCGCAGGCTGCCAAGCCCTGCGCCGCACCTGCAACTGCTGACAACGTCAAGGGCACCGACAACCGTGGCCGCAAGTGGGGCTGGGAGAACAGTGCCTCCTGCGCCTTCAAGGTCCGTGTCACTGCAGCATTCATTGTTCCTGTTTACATCAGCCTGGGATGAGACATGCCATGTGCATGTTTAAGGCCCAGTGTCTCGCTTGGCTTGAACATTGCCAACACACACACTGTGTCTTGACACCCGAGTGTGGTGCTTGACTTGTGGTGCAGGTGCAAGATGAGGCTGGGTGTTCTGACTTTTCCATATACACCTGTCCTGCTGTGCGCAGGGTACAGCAGCACGCAAGATGCTCAGCAACACAGATGCTCTCAACACGCCGTCCGGGCAACTGCTGGTCACAGACCTGTCTGGTGGCAGCAACAATGCTGCTGACCTCCTTGCAGCTAATGCAGCTGTACCAGCTGAGGAGTATGCCGAAGATGGGCTGGCAGATAGCAGCACCACCAACACCCTACCCACAACAAATGCTCCTGCTGAAGACTATACTGTTGAGGAGGATCCTGCAAGTGACCCAGCCAGCAACAGCAACATCACTGGCCCAGAAGCATTGAACAGCGCAGCCAACGACGCCATCCCTGCAGCCAACAGTGCTGCATCCGACCTGGCTGCTCCGGCAGCTGACCCAGCAGACAACAGCAGCGCTGACGTCGTCCCGGCTGCACCAGCCAACACAACTGCCGCTGCAGATGTGCCTGCGCTTGATGAAGGATTTGATGTCGCACACACTACTACCCCAGACATCATTGTTGGCGGCGTCAAGGGTGCTACTAACTCTTTTGGCAAGCCCATCACCACAGAGGTCCTCAGTGCAGACAACGCCACAGTCACCCCTCCTGCAGATGCCATCAGTGCATCTCCCACCCCCGCTGCAGCAGTGGACATCACCACTGCTTCACCTGCACCTGCTGCATCACCTGAGCCAGCTGCAGCTTCCCCGTCACCCGCAGCTTCCCCGTCACCCGCAGCTGCACCTACCGCGTCATCTGCACCTACCTGGGAGACCGCCCCAGTGTGTGTTGGGCCGCCCACCAAGCAGACATCTGTCCAGGTGTGCTTTGGTGCAGAGATGGAGATAACGGTGCTCATGCGATGTTGTGCTCAGCACATGCATACTTGCACAGCAGATGTATGTGCAGATTCAATCAGTACCAGCCAATGCTGCATCTTGTACATTGTTGTTGACAAAACACCGTGGTGGTGCACACATCAAACTCACAGCACCTCTGCTTCTGCCGGCACCTGCCTCCCTTGCAGGACCTGAACGGCCGCCTGTGGTGGGTGGTGCCCTCAGGCTCAACCTGGTCCTCCTGCACATACCGTGCTGCTGATGGCACTGCTGTGTACTATGAGGGCTACCAGCAAGTATTGTTCGACTTCGCTCCTGCATGCCAGCACTTGGCCGACACCACCAATGCCATGGCTGACTCATCAGGCCGGCTGTGGGGCTGGGAGGCTGGCCAGGCAGGCGATGGCGCCAATTGCCGCTTCCTGAAGGCAGACGGCACGCCGGTGATGCAGGCTGAGGTGTTCATGGTTTAGCTTGGGATGTATGTAGCCACCCACATGACGTGTGATTGATCGTGCGTCACCTGCATCCTTTGCGCAGCTGCATTCTCAGCATTGGTCAAGAGCTGCTGTCCTGTTCACTGCTCGCTGCACAGTATCATTGATTTAGCTGTGTAGTCTGGGCTGGATCTCTACAGGATGCACAGAGTTCCATACATACATACTGAGGTGTTCATGCATTGCACACACACGAATATTCGCTTGTTGTAGCTTTTACAATCTGCTCACCTTTCTGCATCCCTTGTATGCCACTGCGAAGTGTGGCCTTACTGAATTTCTGCATGACTCTGCATGTGCATGAATGTCTTACATGATCTCCAGGTTTTGCTAGTGATCTTGGCATCGCGCAGGGCTGGATAGCCATACAGTCGCTTTTACAGATTTGCTCGATTGCAGACTGTGGGTGCATTCGTTTTCAACATGGTGTCATGCCCGAGCATGTGAAGTATGTAACCCCAATGTCACCTGAGAGAGTACACAGAACATGCTATGGCCGCTCCATGCCATTAGCGTTGTCTGCTAGGCCTGGCAGAGTGTTGTTGTTCCAAATGGCGGTGTGTGGTATGCATTGGCCTGTGGTTCTTGTGCTTGGTTTGAAGCTGCACTGTAACCTCTGGTGCCAGATCATCCTCCAAAGTGCTTGAGCACATAGCAAGGCCGTTGCCTCCTGTAACAGGCAAAGGGGGTTCGTTTCACATGCCTCTGCCAACGCATGAGTACTCAAATGTACACATGCCCAGTAGAGCTGTGCACGTGATGTCTGCTTGTGTTGTTTAGCAGCTGATGCGGCAAGCGCTGTGCTGTGCTGCATTGGCAACAACGTTGTACCCTGTACACAGCACAGCACCGCCGTCTATGGTGATGGGCTTGATTGGAACAGATGTGGTTATTGCAGGCGCCTCATCCTTGAGCATGGCACACCACTGGCCCCCGCTCCTGCACAAGCATACACAGCTACATGCTTACACAACCTGCATGCGTTAAACAGGGGGCTGCTGCGGCACACAGGGGGCCTCCTTGCCAGCAGCACAGCCACGCTAGCCTTAAGATGCTGCCACAAAGCTACCTGGCTGCTACTGGTTAATGAAGCGGCTGCACCCCGCCTGTCAGCCGCCGGACCTACATGCATTGAGCCCTGTGCTGTACGGGACTTAGCCAAAACATGGACATGCGTGTTTGAGGCGTTGGCTTGTGGCGTACAGTGCTTGAAACGCTAGTGTTCAGCTGACCGTGATACTACGTGGGGGCGATTGTGTTGTCGCGCGGGGGGGGGGGGGGGGTCCCTCACGCAAAAGACGTGGCGGGGGTCCTAGCGGGTGCCTGCGGGCTGTGGGAGCACAGGAGGCTGCAGGGAACACAACGGAACAGGGGGCAGAGCAGGCGGGGGAGCAAGGCGGCAGCGGACTGCACCAGAGCAGCTGCAGGCACTCGCGCTGGGCTAGCACTCGTGCCACGGACTGTGCCAATGCTGAGAGGGACCACGACACCCAAAGCAGTCTGGTAGAGCGAAGAGGCGCAGCAGTGGCTGACTGGACTGGCAAGGCAGGGGCCGTAACCGGACAGGCACTGGCAATGGACGGCAGTGGGCTGGTTGTGAGCGCAAGCTGTCTTATCCGAGTCCGCAGTTATGCTGTTAAGTAAGGCAATGACTATAGAGCAGCAAGCAGCAGGGAGTGCGGGCTTGTGCAGAGGGCTGACAGGACCGACGTACGTACGACACGCGTGTCAAGCAGTCGAGTGGGATCGCTGTTGCTTACGCTCAGGCTTCGCCTGGCTGGCAAACAAGGCACTTATGTGCAAAGAGACGCAGGCTTAGCAAAGCACTGCTGTAAGGGCGAAGTCAGTGGACTGGGAGAAACTGGTGAGATGGGATTACACCTGTGCTGGAAGCCAGGGCAGCAGTGGCTGTGGCTCAGCTGGATCACTTGTAGAACGAGACCACTCACGGTATGAACCTGTGTGGGCCTTCAACTAAACAGAGACCTAGCAAGGAGCACTCAGAACTCACGGATGTACACGGCATCAACGCCTGTGTGACACTGCTGGTGAGGAGTGCACGTACAGTGAGGGCACCTGGTGACACTAGCTGCAATGAAAAACTTGCAGTCCTATTTATACCCCTGACGGCATGCCGTCAGAACCCTCTCATTGGAGGTTGTAGGTGCTACAATCCTGGTCAGAACCACGCATTGTAGGTGGCACGACCTACTATGGGAGCAGATGGGACTGACCCAAACTTGTCACTTTGAACCAGGACCTCGCATCACTAGCGAGGCCCATAGCTGGCAGGACAAGCACCGAGTCATAAAACAAACTAAAATACTGAATCTGTATCCATTTAGCTACACACCGGCACTAGCTTTGCATGCTCTGGCCACGTCTGTGGGTAAACGATCAGCCGGGAATTCAGACAAGGCAAGGAGCAGCAAAGTACTAATAATTTCGATAAAGCCTTATTATCATCACAAATCCTGGGAACACCCAGCACCAAAGCGATTGTCTGGTGACGCCACAAGTCCGTAACCATGTACGGCAGGCACGAGGGCTCACCATTGCTATGCAGCACTGCTGGAGCTTATACATCACCGAGTATCGCAGGACAAAACTTAATGAATGCTTTAAGCTGTCGAGCTGTTTGCAGGGCAACAGCAAAACCAATCGACACTGCAGCAGCAGCACGAGTGACCAGGCAGCATGCCGAGGGCGCCAAAAGCATGCTCGGTCATGATAGCAAAGCATACCGTAGCATTCTATTTTGAAACATCATAAACAACCATCATGCTATTGTTTGGCTATTGCACAGCATGGGTCAGTATGTACAGCAGCCGTTGCCCAAAAGGCAGCGGGACACCAGTGCACGCAGCAAAGCAGCTGGGCACCTGGCAAGACAGAGGCACTTCTCGTAACAGCTGACACCCCATAAGGTGCAACATTGATGAACAATGATTTCGGTACCAGCATTGTAATGTTATATTTGTCAGGGCTCAATTGGTGATAACAGTTGGCACAGCATGACACCAATCCTGCCAAGGCTCGCAACACTGTTGTCGACATGCTGCAAGCACTGCAAGCTTGAGATCCTGTTTGCCGCAGCAGGTGCGCCTGCTGCGCGTGCTAGCATTGCGGCAACAGCGCACACATGCAACACCAGCAGCCTTGCATATAGCAGGTGGCAGCCAGCCTGCCAGCAGGTGCCAGCCAGCCAGCCTGCAGGAGCACCCGGACGCCTCACAATAGTCCACAAGAAGCTGCAATCCAAATCGCACAGCATGCGACAGCCTGGCTGTCAGGACGGCATGCAACAGCTGTTGCTGCAGCAGGGATTCTGTAAAGCTGCGCGTCAAGGCATGCACCTGCAGGTGTCAGCTGAGCCCTCCCTTTGATGCATGTGGTGTAAGCATGGCCATGACTGCGGCACAGACAGAGAGTGCCTTGCCGCTCCTTGCAGTGTGTATGTGTATGTGTGCCCTGCACCCTGGATTGCTTGCACACACCTGTTTGCGTGCATCGTGAACAGCTCATCTGTGACTGCGCATCCTGACCTGCAAGTGCCACGGCTAAGAATTGAATGCGCGGCATCAACGTTCAGCGGCCTGAAGTCATGCTGTGCAACCAAAGGGGTGCAGTGGCTTGCTTGCCAGAGCACACGTGAATGCTGCATGCCACGCACTGTCTTCACAGGAGGGAGGGCTGCTTTTGAGGTACCCCCCAAGAGTCGCAATAGGGCAGGCATAGCAGCAGCCTTGGAAGCATCGCTATATAGATACATCATGATCAGTTGCTGGATTACAGTGTAGTGAGCGTGTCCTGTTACCATTACAGGCAGTGCAGAATTGCACTTGCTAATGCTCTTCGTGCAGCAGCAGGATCGCAAACAAACAGGCTTGACCGTGAAACACCACTGTGGCAGGACCTGCAAGTGACCACCCTCAACTCATAATAATACCCTACATGTGAGCCCTGCAGTCGCTGCAAGATCACAGGGAGAAAACAGAAGAATGAGCACCCGTCACACCATTGTCACCATCAATACAGATCACCACAACATCCAGAGGTTGCAGACGTACACCACATCGATGAGTAGAGAGCTGGATCCAGCAGCTCTTTACTGATATATCTGCTGTGAAACCATGGTAACATTGCTCTGCAGATGCACACGATCAAATATTCATGCATCTCTATAACATAGAGCCATACTATAATGCTATACTATAGAGCTATGGTAGCTCAAGCTAAACACCCTACGTGCACATGCACATGCACAGATCTAGTGATGCATTGCAGCCATACTTGCCAGGACATGCAAGAGATGCAGATATGTGATCATAACCGGGGCTAAACATGCTTTTCTGTTGTCTACATGGTGTGTGGGCAGATCACAGAACTATGGCAGCGCTAGGGCCAGTACAGCGTACACAGCAGAATCAATGGTGCTGCGCACCTCGCACTGAACAGGACAGGGACCTAGAACAGGTACAGAGAATGCAGGGGATGGCACAAACACACTAGATCAGTCACTAACGTATGCATCAAGCCCATAACTTCTTCTCTCTTCCACCACGATTAGGCAAGGTACACCTCAGCTTTCATCACCGGGATGCCGTCTGCCTTAAGGAAGCGGCAGTTGACGCCCTCGCCTGCCTTCCAGCCCCACAGCCGGCCTGATGAGTCAGCCATGCTATTGACCATTGTGGGTGTAGCATCGCAGGAAGATGAGCCGTCATACTGCACCTGCTGGTAGCCCTCATAGTAGACGGGGCTGCCATCAGCGGCACGGTATGCGCAGGAGACCCAGCTCTGGCCGGACACCACCACCCACCACAGGCGGCCGTTCAGGTCCTGCAAGAAGGTGATGTGTGCAGAACAGGGACATGGGCAGTGCGTTAGTACATTTGTACATCTGTCAGCATCATAAGTGTTGGCATGCTCTTTGGGCAGGCCTGCCAATTTGCCTTACACTCATTGTTTCACAGCAATATCACCAGGCTGCTATGCAGCGCGTTTTGCCACAATGTCATAGGGACTGCTCTGTAGCACAAGCACTGTGTTTGCTGCAGCTCTGCAGATGAAGACAAGCACTGGGCCGGGCTATCTGTGAATCTCGTGTGCAGCAGGTCTGCCTGTCCTCTGTGTTTGGCTCAATGCATACCTGTACAGAGGTGCGCTTGGTTGGCGGGCCCACACAGACGGTTGCATTCTCCCACGAGTTGCCAAACAGCTCAGAAGCAGATGGCAGCGACGGGGAGGGTGAGGGGGATGCAACTGTGGCTGGCACGTTGGTGGCTGGCACGTTGGTGGCTGGCATGTTTGTTGCTGTGGCGTTGGTTGCTGATGCGTTGGTGACTGGTGCGTCCGTGGCTGGAGCATTGGTGGTGGGGGCTGTGGTGGCGGGCGTGTTGGCGGCTGTGGCGTTGGTGGCGGGCGCATTGGTGGTAGGTGTGTTGGTGGCGGACGCGTTAGTGGCTGGTGCATTGGTAGCAGGCACGTTGGTGGCAGGGGCGTTGGTGGCTGGCACGTTGGTGGCAGGTGCATTGGTGGCGGGCGCATTGGTGGTTGGCGTGTTGATGGTGACTGGTGCATTGGTAGCGGGCACGTTGTCAGCCGGCACGTTGTCAGTTGGCGCGTTGTCAGCGGATACGTTGTCAGCGGATACGTTGTCAGCGGATACGTTGTCAGCGGAGACGTTGTCAGCGGCCACGTTGTCAGCGGCCACGTTGTCGGCAGGCACGTTGTCGGCAGGCACGTTGTCGGCAGGCACGTTGTCGGCAGGCACGTTGTGGGCTCGGGCATTGGTTGCTGGCGTGTTGGTGGCTGGGGCACTGGCTGCCAGCACGTTGTTGGTTGACGCATTGGTGGCTGGCACGTTGATGGTTGATACGTTGGTGACAGGGACAATGGTTGGCACAATGGTGGCTGGCAGGCTGGTGGCTGGGACAGCAGGAGAAGCTGTGCTAGCTGCTGGTTGCTCAGGGACAACAGTGGTGGCGGTGTTGCTGATTGGTGCCGCTGCAATCACCAGCACATTTGGAATATCGGCACTAGCAGGAGTCAGCGCAGGAGCCGTGCTGTTGTCTGCTGCTGGCAGAGCCACAGTTGCGGCAATAGGCACCGTGTTGGGCGCAGAGCTTGCTGGGGTGGCCGCGTTGAGGGGAGCTGCTGTTGCCATGACATCAGAAGAGGTTGTGTTGTCCTGCAGGGGCACACCCTCCCCGCTGCAGTCGCCCTGCTGCTCGCTGCCAATGCTGTTCACAGCATTAAGATCGGCTGTGTTGACGCCCTCAACAGGGGTACTGTTGCTGGCGTTGAAGGATAGGTCGGCGCCAGAGGTGTTGGTGGCGTTGAGCTGTGTGGTGGTGACAGGAGCAGCAGGGGAAGCTTCCATGGCAGTGAGGAACAGGTCCACAATGCTGTTCAGGATGCTCGTGGCGGTGAGCTGCGCCGTGTTGCCAGCGGCGGTGCTGGCTGCATTGACGCCTGCAGCTGCACTAGGGGTGATGTTGGTGGCGTTGACGATGAGGCCAGCGATTGTGTTGAGCATGTCGGTGGCGTTGAGCTGGGTGGTGTTGACAGGGAGGGCGGTAGTTGCGTTGGCATCTGCGTTGGTGGTGCTGCTGGCGTTGAACAGCAGGCTAGCAATGCTGTTTAGGATGGTGGTGGCGTTGAGCTGTGTCGCATTGACAGGGGCAGTGGTGGTTGTGTTGGCGTCCGCAGCAGGGGTGATGCTGCTGGCATTGAAGAGGAGGCCGGCAATGGTGTGGAGGATGTCGGTGGCAGTTGGCTGCGTGCTTTTGACAGGGGCAGCTGTGGTGGTGTTGAGGCCTGTGGCGGCGCTGGGTGTGCTGGCAGTGGGCTTGGTGGCGGTGACAGCAGGTGCAGCCACAGGGGTGGTGGGCACACTGGCTGGGGTGGGTGGTGCAATGGTGCCTGACACACCGTTCTGCGCAAACTGGGACACTCCAAACGTCTGCTGAGGGAGAGGTGCCTTCAGGTCAGCGTCATGTGAGGAGTGATCCTGCTGCTGCTTCACAGCCCTCTCATCCCAGCACTTGGTCTTGGCAGAAGGTAGCTCAACACAGGTGAATGTGCCCACTTTGTGGACTGTGGCATCTTGCTTGAGGGAGCGGCCAGCTGCAGTGGTTGTGGTGACCTGTATGCACAAACGGAGGGCACCACATTATGCAGCCAGAGTTTAGCAGCCAGAGCATTGCAAAAGTAAAGGACGGCTGGTATTGTTATGGAGACCAAAGTTCAGCTGTCTCGCAGAACCCTGCAAGCAAGCCAGCATAACAGCAAAACAGCAAGGCAAAACACGTATCACAGACTGCTGGCTTTGCAATAACATGGCAGTCTGTAAGGTTTTTCTGCTAGCGGCTGAACATGCGATGTTCTGCTGCAGGTTGAAAAGCAGGGCCAGAGACTGAGGGCAATGAGAGTGTATTGCAGCGTTATCACCCACCGTGCCAGTCTTGTTGTCGTACACTCCCCAGGCATTTGCATGGACCTGCTGGCCATCCTTGTCTTTTGCCTGCAGTGGGTGGCAGCAGCAGGTAGATGCAGGTGATGTTGATGTCAGCTTGCACATGGGTCCGAGTGTGCCACACAATCTGATCAGCAAACACACAGTGCAACATGTGCGTGCACAAAGAACTGGCAGGCTGTCATACCTGAGCTTGGGTGTGGAGGAGGATGGTGCCATCGGCCAGCTTGTAAGCTCCTCCTTGAGCTTCAGCTGCTGCGTCGTTGGTGTTGTTGGAGGGCCTTGTGCCGGCGTTGTTCTCTGGGGCGCGCTTGCCCTCACCTTGTGTCTTGCTGCTGTCAGCAGACGCGGCCACCTCCTCACTCTTCACGTGTGTGTCCTTAGTGGGTGCAGGTGATGGAGAAGAAGCAGCAGAGGGCGAGCGAGAGGGGGAAGCAGAGGGAGCAGGGGAGGCCTCTTGGTCATCACTGGAGTCCCCACTGTTGCCCTGCTCCTGCTGGGGCTGCATGGACCAGCCCCAGTTGCTCTCGCTGGGTGAAAAGAAGCGCCCCCAGTTGCCGCCAAAGAAGCCGCCCCACAGCAGCTTGCGGGCGCCAGAGCTCTGCAAGGCAAGCAACACAGCCCAGTGCAGCGTCTATTGAGAATTCATTGTGAGTTTGACGTATAAGCCGATGCCCAACACCAAGCTTTATATGCTGGATGATGTGCTGCCATCACACTCACGGGGTTCCTTGGTACCCTCCTTTGCAGTCCAAATCATGCAGCAACCTTGCATGGCAGTACAAAGCTGGCACACATCTCCTGCAGGATTCTGCTGAACACAGCAAAAGACAACCAGTGATTCTAAAATTCTGCACACGCACCTTGAAGGCACAGGATGCACCGTTCTCCCAGCCCCACTTGCGGCCACGGTTGTCGGTATTCTTGACATTGTCGGCAGTTGCAGGGCCAGTGCAGGGCTTGGCAGCCTGAAAGGGAGCATCGCCAAGCAGCGACAAGAAGCACCGACAGATTAGCAGGGTGAATTGCTGGCCATGCCAGTGACTGACAGTACGTTTGCAGATGCGGTGGATTTCATGCTGCAGCAGAGCATGCAGCAACCAGGCAAGGCATCCGGCAGCCGGCCAAGCACTCACCTCCCACACAGCATCGCCGCCGTCGCCAGGTGCCTTGAAAGCGCAGGAGGCGCCATTCTCCCAGCCCCACAGGCGGCCGCTGTTGTCCTTGGTGGCGCTGGTGTCTGCCTGCTTGCAGGGCGGGGCACGGTTCCAAGCATCATCGCTGCCAGTAGAAGTGCCAGCAGGGCTGCTGCCAGAGGCGGGCTTCTCCTCCTTGAAGGCGCAGGGTGCGTTGTTCTCCCAGCCCCACAGGCGCATGCTGGCGTCAAAGGTGGCAGTGCTGGAGTTCCTGCAAGCAGGGGCGCTGTCCCAGACGTCGTCCTTGGAGTGGGGGGTGCTGCTGTTGTAGGTGAAGCTGCTGTTGCCATCAGCCGCAGAGCTGACCAGGTGTGAAGCATCATTGCTGGCAGACTTGACTGCAACAGCAGTGCCGCCATTGGAGGCGGTGCTGGTGGTGGTCACATCGGACGTGCCCTGGGAGTCTGACACAGACAGTGCAGTGCCCCCTGTGGATGAGGCGTCAGCCTTGGCGTCAGCCAGCCTTCGCATGTGGGTGCCTGCAGGATTGCAGGAACAGCAGCAACCGCCAGGGCTGTTGAATTGCTGTGATGATTATCACTCTGCAAGGTGTGGCTGGGTGACAGAAAGTACCACCTCTTCTCTGTGCTTCATGCAGCAGCTATCTGCTGCACTGCATGCCATGCTCCTGCAAGCACACAGCCGTCCTGGCTTCTGCATACTGTTCCTGCAAGCAGTTGTGTTGTGCCGGTGTCCAGAGTGTACTTAAAATGAACCAATCTGGCTTTCCTGCAGGATGACTGGAGTGTATCTCGTTTTAAACCAAGTCAGCAGCGTAGCTTCCTTGAATCCTGCAGGAGGCATACTCCCTGCTCTGTTCATGCTGGTCCTGCAAGCAAACACCGCCAGCACAACATCTGCATGCCGAGTCTGCTGAAACTTTAACTCACCATGCAGAGGCCTGGCGTTGACAGAGCCTGACAGCAGGCATGTCACAGCTGCTGACAGCAGCAGCAGGGTGGTGACCTGGCGCAAGCCGCGTGCCATGATGTTGGCAGGTCTGTGAGCAAGCCTGGGACTTGGAGGATGCAGTCCTGCAAAGCAGCAAGAGGGCAGCAAGGCTTATTCAGCACTTCTATCAGAATGAGACTGTGATATCGCAGGTCCTGCAAGCGTGTCCTTGTACTGCAAAGTGCTTGCAAGCATGCAACAGTTGCAGCTGGTTCCTGCTAGCAGCGCTGCTGTTGTTGTTGGTCCCTGGTGCAGCTGCAGACAAAACACTGGAAAGGCCCGCTTGCAGCTGCATGGTTGAAATCACGCCGGGTGGTTGCACGCGCAACTTTGCTGATCGGCGAGCTGCTTCTAAAGCTTCGGAGTTGTGTTCACATATGATAGCAGCATCGTCTGCAGAAGCCCCCTTGCTCACCTGTCGGAGTCGTTCAGGTATCGCACGACTATTCTTGTTGTTCGGCGTCTTGTTGATGACGTTTACAAGCTTGGTGGATGTCTCTCTGGCTCTGCGTCGTAGCAGGACCTCCAGGCTGTTTGGCGCGCTTCAAGGGTCTGGCGTACAATCTAAGTATGGCTGGCGAAGCAAAAGCTATAAGATGATCACGACTATGATGGATATTATGTCTGACAGCGGGCCTTCTATCGGCTGCCTGGTGGGCGATTGGCTTTGAATTGTGTTACGTGCGGTTTTGTCATCGGTTCGTCCGTCCTTGTTACCTTCGCAACAACAGGAGCCATTATGAACTCAATACAGATTATCACTTGAATACTCACATCTCATAGTCAGGAGTTCGTTGTCACAAGCCACTGCAGCTTGTCTGCCATGGCGACATTCAAATATCACACAGTGTACTGCTGCCGGCATTGACTGTCTTGGCAGCTGCAAAAGCACGTCATCACACCATGGGCAGGTGTCAACGAACCGGGAGCCTCGGTCTGAATCCAGCAGTTGCAAATGCTGCACCTGCTCAGCAGCCACAGCTGCTGATCAACATATGATGGCAGTGTGCACTTCCAAGTTCAGGTTGAACCCTTTAACCAAAGCAACTGATGCAGCCTGCCAGCTCAACGGTTTGTGCTACAAACCACCCGCATGTTGTCTGTTTAGCACAGCAGCTTCCATGCTAAATTCCAACGCCATGGTTTGACCTCACTCCTGCACGCCTCCACATCCTGGCATGTCCAGGCCTTCGGATGTTGGCCTGTACAATGGGTTCATGTTCTGGCCGCTGTCAGATGCCAAGCTCGCCGCTACCTCTGCCGATGCTGTGCGCTGAAGGGCAACCTTTGCCCCCTCCAAGGTTATGCCGGACAGCCGCGCTGCCACCACCTGTGGCTTGCGTGATGGAGGCAGCAGGCGCACGCTCATGCCATCGTGTGACACTTCTGGCGTGGCTGCTGACTGGATCACGCATGAGGTGCTGGCAGTTACGCCAGCATGGCTGCTACTGCTGCCATGCGCTGCACATGCACCACTGCCTGATCCAGGCAGTGCCTCACACGCTGCGCTGCTGCTTGCTGTGCTGCTGTTGGAGGCGCTGCCGGTGCCTTCACTGTCCATTGCGCACTGCTGTTCCAGCTGATGGGCCACTGCTGCAACCCTGCTTGCGCCAGGCATGCCCTTGAATTGTGCTGCCTTGCCATATGACAGGTGGATTATTTGCGGGCTACCTGGCGCAGCAGTGGGGTTGCTGCTGCTAGCCAGGTCCTCTGGTGTAGGCTGCACTTGTCCTGCAGGCCCGCCTTGTTGCTGCTGCGTTGTGAAGAAGGTGCCGACAGCGGTCCTAGCAAGGGGAGTGTTGTGTGGGGTTGAACCATGCACTGGTGCTGTCCTGCGGGTGCTGCTACTGTCTCCTGCAGGGCTGCTCGGTGTCTGTTTGAAAGTCTTCACAAGTTCTGCCACATGTACTTTCGAGTCTGGCTGGTAAGGCAGGTCCCCCGGCAGCTGCTGCTGTGTACCTGCACTGCTGCTGTTGCTGCTGCTGCCATTTGTCTGTGCCTGCAGCCTGCTGGTGACCTGGCTGATGAGCTGGGCCACATGTGACCTGCAACCTGGCTGGAAATCACCCGAGTCGGCCAGGACAGGCGTGTGCTGTGGCGTGCTTGGCTTGGCACTGCTGTTGTTGCCGGCTTGTTCGACGAACACGCCGGCCAGCTGTGCCACATGTTTGTGTGATGATGGCTGATATGGGGAATCCTGCAGCACAGGCGTCTGTGGCGCTGCTTTGTCCAGCGCCATGTCAGTGCTGCTATGCCGCATCAAGCTGCTGGCCAGCGCTGCTACATGGCTATGCGGTGTGGGCTGGTATGGGGAGTCTGGTAGCACAGGGGCACCACTGCTGGCCTGTTTGGGTTTGGTGGCAATAGGCTTCAGGCTGCGCAGCAGGCCGCTGTCCTGGCTGCCCTGAAGGGTTTTGCCAGAGGTTGCCATGCCGTACACCATTGCTGATGCTGTGCTGTGCCTATCCTTGGGTCCTGCGAACCATACACGCCACCAGCATTTGGGACGTGTCTCAGATGTTTCATGCAGCTGCTGCTGACATGCATATGCTGCTGGCATGGCGGCGCTGAAGGCCTGCAGCAGCTGCTGAAGACTCTGCTGGCTAGAGGGCCCTAGTAGGTGGGGTGAACCACGACTGTCATGCTCAGGCTGAGCTGCTGCAGCTTGTACACGTATCAGACAGTATTTTTGCATTGTTTCTTGATATTCACAGACTCTAGCAGCACTCTCACACACTATCTAGCCTCACCAGGCACTGGTGACTAGCAGCTGCTGCAATCCAGCACACCACAGAGTGTACGCGATACTTCGCTCGCGACGCCCTTTTATGCTGTTCTCTTGCCTCGAGATTTAAATAATAGATTCTGGTGCTTGCTGATTATGTTTCATTGTATGAGCGCGCACTTTCCCACGCGAAACTGTACGCCAAGCTAGCACGAAAGCACATGTCCAGCGGCCCTTCAGAAGTACCATACCGACTCTACAACTTTTGTACCGAGCAATGTCAGAGCACAAATGTGAACTGTTGAAACCTTGCAGCTGCGCCATGAACGTCACGTGGTCTCGTGATGACACGGGACAGCTGGCAGCTGCAGGTGAGCAGAACAGCATACGTCAGTACAAAGAGTTGCAGGCATAAAATGAATCGCAGAAATACGTCAGCCATACAAGCTGTACCCGTTACTAGAATAAGTGTAAGGCGGCCGTTTGAGCAAGAAGCTGCCTTCCGAGCATCACCACACAGGTACTCGGCACTGCGATGCTGGTGTAATCGCCAACTGTGCTTCCAAGCTGTTCCATCGGGGAACTAAAGATAGGATGGTCAACTGGTCAAGAGTGGGTGTGATAGCAGTCAAAGATGGTGTATCTGCGCCGATGCCCTGACACTGCATACTGGCACACCCCAGCAAACCAGATTGCCACTCACAGGATACACAAATACCATACTATAGTATGAGGCGTGACTCACACCATGCCAAGCTGCCCAGGACAAGGGTATCACATGAGAACATGCTCTTCTGCAATCATCATCATCCGCTCCTAAGTTTATGACAGGTGCCTGACTACTTGCTACTGAACCATACACGTGCAGTCGCATGCAAAGATGATGCCCTGCACAGCAGCAGCTACGGCCATTGCACAGCAGCTCAGGAGCAGCACAGCTCACTGAGGGCTCATGGCATGGCGCTCAAAGAGCACGCTGGCTGCCCTGCATGCTGCCAGCAATGAATGCCTGGTGACGCAAAAGATCACAGCCAACATCACCAAGCCACAAGGACATCCTCTGGTGTGGCATGCATTAGTGCAGGTGTTATGATGACATGACGACTCCAGGGTTGCAGCACATGGACGGCATGCACACAGTTGAAGCAGGGTACCTCGCTCACGCACGCCTCATTCAAGCAATCGCTGAGTTGTGGCACGGGCCAAGCTTTGCTGAGTTTTTGTCATAAATGTGAATGCAAGGTGTGAGGTGCTCTAGAGATTGCCGCCCACACAAGGTGCCCTGCCTAACCATACGTAACCAAGGCACTGCAGTGGCGCCCAACAGCCTCAGCTCTCACACACGCCAATGCACAGCAACTCCACTTATGTCAGGGCTAGTAAACAGCCACATCCAGTTTTGCCTGCAGAACTGGGACACCAGCAACACACCAGCCCCGCCTCATTAACATAAGGACGCTATGACACGCACATAAAACAAATCCTGGGAGGCAGCACCCCCTGCGGTGAGACCTACCCTCAAAACCCTTTTAGGCTGCTGAACCCTTTGCACTTTGAGGCCGCTGGACCCTTTGAAGAAGATAACCAGTAACCATACTGCACAATCAACTGCAACTGCCATCAGCAGGCTGCCGAGGCTTGCATGGTGTTGAGACCGCTGCCAATGATGTGTGCTCAACAACCATTCGTGTAAAACATAGCTTCCTGCAGCACAAAACAACAGCTGTCGCACCACCAGACGGTAGTGTTATGACGCTGCATGCCAAATGAACTATGACGCAACAACAGCGCACACCGACGCATGACCAGCAGCACCATCGAGCTGCATCATGGAGACAGCCATACACAAGCAGCACGCAGCAGCACAAGCTGCCGTCTGCTGCACTGCAAGTCCTGGCGTGGATGACATGAGAAAGGTGCAACCTACAATGCATACACATGCATGCATACCCGCCCGCCTCAACGCTGCAAGCACATCCCCAGACTGAAACCTCAAGATGGCATCCCTCACATGTTGTTGACAGTGCGTAACAGCCAGTGCATATGCCTCCGTCCCACACCTAGGCTACACAGAACAACACGTACCAGATACTACAGCATCAAGTCAACAGCAAACTGCAGTCAACCCTGCCCTCTCCTTTCATTAAATGTCTGCTGTATACAGCAACAGAGACCCTTGCACCCTCTCAAGCATGTTTGCAAGCAGTACCTGTGCTGCGGTGAGCAGCTGCGTGCACACACAACCCTCGCGTCATGTGCACATAGCACTGCAATACACGTCAGACGACAGAGCCGATGCATCTGGCAGTTGCAATGTGTCACAAATGCAGCATGCCGCTGCCTGGCGTGCGAAAGCACACAGCACAAGGCAAAGCCCTAGCATATACAGATACAGGCCAACCAAGAGCGTCACACCATCTAGCTTTTCTCTGCACTATACCTGCAAACACATTCACTGCACACACACCTCTGAGCTACTAGTGCTACCAACAACTGACGCACAGCAGGCAATGCAGAGCAAAGCTTCCTAATGTACGCAGGCCTGGCTGTTCCAACAGTGACACACATGCAGCACTTCAACACACAGCGCTTCTGGCACGGCAATACCAAACCGAGCACAGGATCAGCACGCACCTCACACCTGCAAGCCTGGTTTCTGCTGGCATATGCCCAGGCAGTGAGCCCTCCTGACAGTTCGGTTGCAGCCTGGCAGAGATAAAGGCATGTGCAAACAGATACATACAGCATGCACAGCCAAAAGCTCCTGCCCGCCAGCTGCCTAGCCAGCCAGCCAGCCAGCTAGCCAGCCAGTGAGCCAGCCAGTACTCGATGCTCCTCGCTGCTTCCGGACAAAAGGGAGTCAAATTCCTGCCGCCAGCCCGTCATGCACTTGTCAAGTCCCATTTTTCGCCCACGCAACAGGCCTTAGCCAGACCTTGACCCTACCAAAGCTACACCATAGCGCGCCAGCAGCCACATCACCCAGGAATCGCCGCTGCGAGTGCAACAAGCGCAGCTGCAGGCGTGCAGGCGTGCCAGAACCACAGTCTACCAGCCTCGTGCAAGCCAGCATCAGCGCTGCGCGGTGGGCTCGGCCAGCGCCGCCGCGCCGCTCACAGCGCCTCTGGCATCCCCTCATGCACTTGTACAGTCGCTGCTCAACCCACAATATGCCTCACCCTGCGCAATCCTACAAAAGCCACACCATAGCATGCAGCCAGCCGCCGCCGCACCCACGCATCACTGCTGTGGCGGCACACGCTGCTGCACCCTTGCAGACGCGCCGCCACAACATCAATACAACTCAACACCGCATGCACCATAGCAAGCAGACGCACGCGTGTGCATCAGCGCTGCGCAGCGGTGGGCTCGGAGGTGCGCCGCCGCGCCGCGCGCAGCGCCTCCATCATCTCCTCAAGCGCCTCCACCAGCTGCCGCCCAGTGGGCCGCTCCGCAGCAACCTGCTGCCAGCAGCGTTGCATCAGCGACCGCCAGCCGGGCGCAGGCTCTGCAGGGCACTCGGGCTCCTGCCAGTCTGGTGTGCCAGGCACAGGCAGGCTGAGGCCGCCTGGCGCTGAGAGCTGGTGCAGCAGCGCGTGCAGGTGCACGCCCTCAAAGGGCTCCTGCATGGTCCACAGCTGCCACATGCACACGCCAAAGCTCCAGATGTCCGCCTGTAGCAGCAGCAGCAGCGGCAGCGGCAGCAGCCGGCACAGGCGCGTCAGGTGCAGCAGTGCAGCAGGCCGCAAGAGCTGCCACAGGCTGGTCCTGTGCATGGCTTAGCCGACACACACAAAGGCGGCTATCACCACCGGGCATGGCAAGCTGCTCAATACACATAAAACCCTTTTCTCCCTAGGCATGGCGGTTGCGCAAGCAGGCGTAGGACTAAAAAGGGGGTAACCGCATACTCTGCTGACGTAGCATGCTCGCGGGCGGCTCACCTTCTCCGTGACGGTCTCTGGGTGCTTCACAATCTCGGGCGCGATCCAGGGCAGCGTGCCCCGCAGCGAGTTGATGCCCGACACAAACGTCTGCCGCCGCTGCTTGGTCACTGCAGAAGGGAAGGGCAGCAACATCCGGTGACCATGGGGAAAACCAGCAGGCATACAATGCATTGCAGCTGTGAAACACGGGTCCAAGCACAGTGGCGTCAACTCAAAGGGGGACGGAGCAGCTACAGCACGTATCAGGCAAGCAGGCGCATTGAGAGCTCCGCAGCCAGTGCACCTGTCATGCAAGCCACAGTCATTGGAAACCCACAGCCGTGTGCATGCTGCTGCTGACACTGCTGCTGCTGCTGCTGCTGGGGAGCCTGCCTGGGCATGTGGCAACTCACGTCCCATGTCTGCCAGCTTCACGCAGGGCACCTTGTCGCGCATGGTCACCAGCAGGTTGGCGCTCTTGAGGTCAAAGTGCACCAGACGCTTGCTGTGCAGGTAGTCCAGGCCCTGAGGGGCAGCGGCAGCGGTGGCAGACACTCAGCAGAGGGCCGAGCGTGAGCATGCTCGCCAGCAGCCAAACACGATAGGAACACAACTACTGTATTGACAGTAAAACCTGCAAGCTCCGCATACATACGAGTATAGCCGCTACTCTATGGCAACAAAGCGTCAAGTCTATGAGGGTTGACTGCACACCAGCCCTGCTGTGATGCTTTGTGTAAAACCTGCTGCAGCCGATCTGCGCTCACCCGTGCCGTGTCCAGCAGCAGCTTCGCGCGCGCCATGCTGCCACGCAGCCAGTCAGCCCTGCAGTTGATCGCATTGTGCAGCGAGCCCAGGCTCAGGAACTCTGTCACAATGGCTGGCGCGGGCGGGTGCCCCTGACTCAGCGCAGACGCCATCGCTGCACGGCAGCCTGAGAAGCTAACCGCTGCACTGCCAGCAGCACTCGGCGCAGACGACAGCCTGCTGGTGCCTGCTGCTGCTGCCAGCAGCTCGTCTGTCAGCTCATCTGCTGCTGCTGCCAGCTGCTCAGCGGTCGAGCCACCCTGCTGCTGCTGCTCCTGCTCCTGGTGCTGCTGCAGGCCAGCTGCCATGTCAGATGACGTGGTCCTGCTGCGGCTGCTGAGCAGCTGCCAGGGCGGCAGCACTACGCCAAACACACTGACAATGTTTGGGTGGTGCAGCGAGGCCAGCACTGCAGCTTCTTTCAGCAAGTCTGCGCAGGCGTCTGCACAAGGAGTGCCTGAGGAGTCATTTGAGATGAGGCTGGGTGAGAGGGATTTGACTGCCACCTCCACGCCATGCCAGCGGCACAGGTACACTTCGCCAAACGCGCCGCCACCCAGGTACCTAGAGGTAGAGGGAAAGGCACATGCGGCAGATAGGCAGGTGCAGGCAGGCTGGTGAGGCGCACAGCTCGCTGATGCAGGCGAGGGCTAGGCACCTGAGACATGCAGAGGTGATGGTCGCAACACAATTCCAAACGCCATCGTCAAGTCCAGAATCGCACCCACGGCACAAGTAGTACACATGCAGAGCACAAGTCGGGCCGAAACATTGTACGCAGGGTTTTTTCCGGTTGAGGTGTTTCGGGCTACGTCCTGTGCTCAGCATATGTACAGGTGATTCGTCGGGTGAACACTGAACACTTGCGTGCACCAGTATCCCCTGCGTATGCAGCGCAGGCTGTGCTGCTGGTGGTGCCCAGCTGCGCTCCTGGCATCTGCAGCGCATGCCGCCGCCCCTCAACCCACTGCCAGCTCTACACTCACGCTGCAGCACGCAGCACACATTTCACAACGCCTGCCCTGGGCCACGACACCATTTCAACTCGCCGAAACTACCCACCTGACAATGTTGAGATCAGCCGGCATGATGACCTCAACTCGCCCCTCCAGCTCATCCACCAGCGCCTTCAGCTGCTGTTGCTTCTGCCGCTGCAGCTCAACCATATGAGTGCCGCTGCTGCTGCCGCCGCCGCCCATGGTCCCACTGTGCGTGCTGCTCATGCTGCTGGTGCTGCTGCTGGCGGCTGCATGCGTGGTGCCGGCGCTGGTGCACTTGCTGGCATCACCAGCTGCTGCTGCGCTGAGTGCTGCTGCTTGCGGTGCTGTTGCCGATGGTGCTGCTGCTGTTGCTGCTGCGCTTGAGGTGGTTTCCATGCAGGACTGGAACTCGTCATCATCTGCCTGCAGCTGCTGTGGATCAGCATCCTCTGGCAGCAGCAGCACATCACGCACAACTGGCACTGCAACGCCGCTGCTGGTCCGTCTGGCATCCACAGCAGGGGCCGCTGCGGCATCGGCAGACTGCAGCTGCTGGCTGTAAAACGGCACCAGCGACACACCCTGCTGCTCTGGAACCGGCTTCTGCTGCTGCTGCTGCTGCTGCTGCTGCGTGAGCAAGCGTCCAACGCCACCTGGTGCTGGCTGCTCAGCTGCCTGCCCTGCGCAGCACATGCCCCTGCTGTGCGCTGACGCGACACTCAGCCCCGACATCTGAGCAGACATGTTGAACACGGGTGAGTCAGCAGCTGGCCCTGAGCCCTGCCCCTGTAAGCCCTCATGCTGCAGCCCACTGCTGCCGGCTGCCCTCAAGCCATGGCTGCAGCCTGGCAGCAGCAGCCTGCCGCTGCTGCTGTCGCTGCCGCCGCTGCCGCGGCCGCTGTCGCTGCTTGCGTACAAGCTGCTGCTCGCTGCCGCGCCAAACGGCCCGCTGGTTGCTGCACTGAAGCCACTCATGCTGCTGCTGCAACCGCGCATGCCATCTGTCATGCCGCTGCCTGCGCACTCCACATACAACTGCAACCTGAAGCCCTTGTGTGATGCTGCATAGTCATCTACTTCCTCCCACATTATCTCCACATCTTCTTCGCTCTCCAGGTCGACATATGTGGGGCCCGCTCCGGCAGCGCGGGGGCTGCTGGGCAGCGCATACTTGATCTTGCACTGCAGCACGCACAAGGGGCAAACGTGGTTGGAGTTGCAACATCAGCAGCCACAGCGGCAGGGCACTGTGCAGGCAGCAGAACCGCCAGGTGCGGCATGAGGGTTACAAGCGCATGCAGAGCATCCACATCTGCTGTCATGCCAGCAAAAGAGCCCCTCCATGTGCCAGAGTTGTACTGCCAAGCAGGTCACAGGGCATATGAAAGTGTACCAACATGCACGTTGTAACTAGGTTTATAAATGTGTGAAGCCGCGGTGGACATGCACATGCAGCTGCGGCAGCAGCACATGCTCACCTGCCCTGAAGCAAAGCTCAGCGTGTTGCCTGCCAGCTGCCCCTGCAGCTCAGCAATGCTGGCGTGCTTGGGCACGCCCACCAGCTTCTGTGCGCCACCCACATACGACCACATGCCATCGAGGCCGGTGTGCCTGAACGCGCCGCCATGCGCCACCAGAGCACGCACTCGCTCCTTGTTGGGCTGCATGCTGCTGCTTGCGCTGCCAGCGCTGACAGCTTCTATGCTAGGCAGTGGAGCAGAGGTGACGCGGGTGTCCTGCTCAGTGGCCTCAAGCGTGGCAGCAGACGCCGACACACTCTGGCGCAGGATTGAAGGGTTTGATGCCGTGTAGAACGAGCTGCTCTGCCAGCCGCGCTGCTGGTCCTGCTGCTGCTGTGGCACGTCCTGCCAATGCGGCACGTCCTGCTGCTGCGGCTGCTGGTCTCGCTGCTGCTGGTTATCCCTCGGCTGCTGCGGCACAAACTGCTGCTGCTGGTGCTCCTGCTCCTGCCGCTGGTGCTGCTCCCGCAGCTTGGCTCTCTGCCCCGCAGCGCCCATTGCTGCCTGCATGTGCAGGTTTGCACTTGCGCTGCGCGCGGCATGCCCCCGCTCCACGATATGCCGTTGCGGGTGGTGTGGAGGCGTGAATGTCCTGTGGTATGGTGCAGTCGGCGGCGCGCCGTAATGGAACGGTGACACAAGCTTGCTGCCTGAGCTGGAGCTGCGCTCCACTTCAAGCGGGCCAAAGTCGGCTTGCTGAGGCGTAGGAGGCGGCGGCGGCTGCTGCCACTGCAGCCTGCTGCCGTCCAGCTCAGCGCCGTGCTCCCCAGGCAGCTGCCCGAGGTCCTGCTGCTGCTGCTGGTGGTGGGCGCTGCTGCTGCTGCCGCTGCTGTTGCATGGGTGCTTGTAGCTGCTGAGCCTGCTGCTGAGGTTGCTCCAGAAGCCTGGGCTGCGGCTGCTGCTGCTGCTGCTGCTGCAGGCGTCGTGCGGCGGTGTGGCTGAGCGGCGCAAGCTGGCGCCAATTGCAGCAGGGTCATACGACTGGTGGCCCTGCTGCCTGCCGCTGCTAGCGCTGCGAGCGCCAAACCTTCCGAAGCCGTGGTTGTCAAACGAGCGCCGCCTGGAGTGGTGCGACTCTGTGGCAGGCGGCACAGGGTGCGGCATCAGGCTGCTGCTGCCAGCCGCCTGCAGCTGCAGCTGCTGCTGCCCTGCAGTATCCCCTGCAAGGGGCCCTAAGGCTGCATCAACAAGTTCGCTGGCGCGCTGCCTGCCCCTGCTGCTGGTGAGCCTGCTGACTGCTGCATCTGCAACGCCCCGCTGCGCACCAGGCTGGTTGCAGCTCAAGTACTCTGTGTAAATCACAGACTGGCGCCTGTTGCCCTTCCTGCCGCGCCCCCTGTGCCGCTGCTGGGGCGGCAGCATGGCCTGCTGCCCTGCTGCTGCAGGCGGGCCGTCGTAAGCGTTGCCCTGCTCCTGGTCTGCGATGTGGATGCTGCTGCGCCGCAGCACCGGCGGCCCTGCGCGCCACAAGTTTGCAGCTGCGCCGCACGGCGGTACTGGTGCGCAGCCACGGTGCTTCTGAGCGCGGCAGCCGGCTGATGTGGGTGCCGTGCTGCTGCTGTCGCTGCCGTTGCTGCCGTTGCTGCCGCCGGTTGCTGCTGCTGCTGCTGCTGCTGCCATCTGCACCTCCTGCATGTCGAGGCTGCGTGCTGAGCGCAGGCAAGGGAGCCAGAAGCCATGCCCCTGCGCAAGCACAGCGATGCAGGCGCAAGTGGGTCAATGTAAGGCAGCACATCATGCTGGTGCGACAGCCATCTATGCCTGCGCATATAACAGCAGTCTTCAGCCTCTGATAGCAGGCGGTACTGAACCATCTGTACCAACTGCGATGGACAAGTGTACACAGCAGTCGCAACAACATGACACGTTGTTGCGCGGCGGGAGCACAGCCCCACCTGAGCCACCTCGCGCAGTGTGGTGCATGTCTGGCTGAAGTCCACATCCACCTCGTGCATGGCCAGCTCCAGCACAGCTACCGGCTCACACTCGTTGCTGCTGCTGCTGCTGTCTCCCTCGCCCTCCTCATCATACACCCCCAGCAGCAGGTTGGAGTGGCTGCACACAGGAGCAGCAGACAGGAAAGCCGCAGGCACGTTGCTGTGTCAGCCGCAGTAAGCAATGAAGAGGAGGCTAGCATGGTTCTGGCAAATACCTTGCTGCTACCAAGTAGGCAACAACGCAGACAAAAGGGGCTGCTGCAGGTTTGCGTGACATCAGCAGAGCATCCGCTGCAATGCAGTATGGTGCAGCTGTTGTGAGCCACTCACATGCCGCAGCTCTGCGCCTCTGCTGTGCGGTCAAAGCCATTGCTGGGCTGGCTGCTTGCGTCCCTTGTCAGCCCAGCCTGCACGTTGGCAAATACCCTGCTGACTGCGCACTCAGCGTCTGCCCCATCACATGATGGGTGGTGCTTGGAGCTCTCTGCAGGGACATTTGAGTAATACAGAGGGTCAGCTTATAAGCAGCTGCAGTGCAGGCCTGAACAGCCAGTGCAAGGAAACACAAGAGGTACCAACAGATGCTACTGCCTGGTGCCGATGCTGCAGCTGCCGCGCATGCATGGCACTTACCATACTTGTAGCGTGCCAGCTGGTCAGATGAGCCCAGAATTGCAAACGGGGCCTCCTGCAGTGCAACAGAGAAGCCAGCAGTGTTGTCAGGTGTCCACTGCGCACCACATTCACACTTGTGTCAGGTCTGGCCACCTTGCAGTGCCTGAGCCTGAGCAGTGGCTCTGCGTGCTTGCACGCAGCTGCGTTGCAGGCTGCAGGCGCTAGCATCGCAAGGTGCTGGGGCATGTTTGTGCCTGAAGTAGGCATGGTGCAGAACGTGGCCACGAACACACTGTGCGTATGCGTGGTGAGGTGACCGCGGGGACCTCTGGAGCACAAGGTGCTGGTCAGACGCCTGCATGCCGTAATAGTTTGTAATAGTTTGTGTACTACGACGACGCTCACGTGTGTAGTGAGCACCCTCTGCCTGCCCTGCTCGCGAGGGACCCAACACTGGAGAAGAGCTCCGCGCTTTGTGCAGTCCGAGTGTCGAAGAGCAAACTGATACGAGGATTCGTTCACAAAGGCAGCAAGCCTCTGTATGATTTGCTGAGACTCCATCCTCGCTCAGCCTCAGCCATGCCTGTGAAAGTCTCGATCCATGAGTATTCTGCCGACAATGTCTCCGAGGCATCGGTTGTTGCAAGTGCCATGGTAGCACTTCGCCCCCACCCGCCCAAACTTGTGACACTGTTATCAGCTTGAAATGATGTTGAGCTGGGCGGGCTTATAACTGGCTCGATCTTATTCACGGATTTATACTATTTAGTCAGTAGTAACGCGCAGTTCTTGGCTGCCACAGCTGTTGACCGGAATCCCTCCAGTGCTCAACCGAAGCCGTGCATCAAATGGCTACAGACACTGCCGCAGCTGCATGTGATGTTGAGACATTCTCTGATGCCTTAGCAGATGCACAGCATGACGACTGCATGGCAGTGGTGGAGGCAGCAACGGCAGCACAGCAGTCCAAGGCTGGAGACAAGAAAGCCAAGCAGAAGACTCAAGTGCGTGCTAAGAGAAGTGCCAGGAGTGTGTAGAAAGCCAGACCGTGGACATTTATGGTGTTGCTGGGCGTTGGACGTACCGCAAGTCCTTATGGTCACTGTGTCAAGGCAACCACTTGGACTGCATGGGCTCCAACAGCACAGCATGCACTGGCGAGTCATGCTCTTCATGGGAACACTGCCAGGGGTCTGAAGCACTGAATAGCAATGAACAGAGCAATGGAATGATTCCAGATGTACTGCTTGCACCTGCATTGCGCCCAGACAAACTCATCTCCTGAGGAGACTCTCCTCCCGCAGCTGCTGCCAGTCCAGTAACCCTGCACACATTCCACCCCTGCCTCTGCCCGTTGCTTGACCCAAATCTACAGAAGCGCCTTGCAGCAGAGTTCACACAGGCCATGGCAGGCAGGATAGGGCAGCTGGAGAGTGACATGCAGCAGGGCAGCCCAGCGCAGAAGGACCTGGCCAAGCAGCGGCGCCTGCAGCTGCGGGAGGTGCTCAAGGCAGTGACTGACCTCAGCACCAGCAGCGAGGAGCGCTTGCGCTTCCTGCAGGCAAGCACCGCATTGAATTTGCAGCAGTACAGATGGGTGGTTTGCTGCTAGGCGCTGCGCGGGAGATACTGCACCACCAGCTGTGTTGCTCAGCAGTTGCACGCATCGTTCAGCAACAGGCAAAATCAGGCTGCGCAGGGCAAAGTCAACAAGGTGTTGCTGGCGATTGCTGCGAGGCAGTGTTGTGCATCTTTTGCTGGAGCTGACTGTCCCTGGGGCTTCCCTGTGTTTGCTGCCTGCAGGCCAAGTATGTGCAGGTGCTGCAGGACATGAACAAGCAGGACAAGGACATGCTGGCGCTGCAAGTGCGGCTGGATGAGGAGATCAGGAAGTCTGCAACAGGTAAGTGCGCTTGCAGGAGCCGGCCAGGAGCATGCGGTGCTACAGAAGCTGTGCGACAGCTCGTGAATGAATTGCGCAGCAGTGCTGGGCTTTGCTGCTGTACAAGCAGCATCTGCAGGCAGGAACAAAAGCAGCTGTTGCACTGTGTGGTTTGACATACCTCATAATGACTCCCAGCCTGGATCTCACGACCCTCATATCATTGTCGTCTACTACCCTCCATGTCAGCCCTAGCACCCGTGCAAACCAACATGATCCTGCAGCCAACACTGCTGACTGTGATGTCTGCTGGTGCGCTACTGCTGCTACTGCTGCGCAGGCCAGGCCAAGGCCGCGCAGGCGGAGCAGAAGGTGGACCACCTGCAGCGGCTGTGCCGTGCGCTGCAGGCTGAGAACAAGCTGCTGGAGGAGACCAGCAAGCGCAGCAGGGAGGACTTCCAGGTCACAGCAGACGTAAGGCACGCTGGCTGCCATTGTGTTGGTTGAAATTGCCAGCCAGCTACCAGTGGGGTCAAGGCAGCAGCAAGTTCAGAACTGCATGTTTTACCCGCACCCCTTACATGTGTGTACATGCATCTAGAATTTGAGTCAGGGTGCTGCACCGCTGATTATGGCGTGCTGTCTTTGATGTTTGTGTATTTCCTGCCGCTGCTGTGTCCTGCAGGAGATCCAGGCCAAGGTGGCTGCGCAGGGCGAGGAGAGCCGCAAGGTGCTGGAGCTGAATCTTGCGCTGGAGCGCGAGAACTCTGCGCTGCGCAGCCGCTCCGAGGAGCTGCGGTCGCTGCTGGAGGACAGCCACGGCAAGGTGGAGGCGCTGAGCGGGCTGCAGCGGCAGCAGCTGGAGGGGCTGCAGCAGAAGCTGCAGGAGCAGGTGACGCGCTGCAGGGCCGGGTGTGCGGCATGAGTCGTGCCCAATCACACCCAGCCATGTGTTGGTCATGCAGAATTAATAGGCATAAATGATGTGCCATGGGTGGTGGCAGCAGTGTGGGCAGCTCTGGTGGCTGTGTCGTGCTGGTGCGATGTCCGCGGGCGGCTGAAGCTGCATGGTTGCTGTCACTGTTGCTACATTCCTCACTCAGCTGTTTAGTAGCAGCATCAAGCATGATGGGATTGTATTGAACCCCAGTGCTCTGCCTCGCCATACAGCAAGGCTGCAGGACATTTGAACACATGGCATGCCAACGCTGTTGCCTGCAGGGCGAATGGGTGGCAAAGAGCCAGGAGCTGAACAAGCACATGGGCGTGCTGCTGGAGGAGAACAAGCTGCTGCAGGCCAAGGCAGATGCTGCTGAGCAGCAGGCGGCCAGCATGGAGCGGCTCAACCAGGTCTACAAGGAGACCATGGAGGCCTACACACAGAAGGCAGAGGCGAGGCTGTCGGCAGCATCAGGGCAGAAGAAGGTGCGGCCACACATCTGCATGGGTGCGATGTGCAGATGGTGTGCGGTGTTTGTGGTAATGCTTGTGCAGGACATCAGCTTGAGTGCATGTGGCAAGGCGACTCTGACAAGCTGACACATCAATTTTGCAGCAGGTGTTGGGGCTCCTGCAAATGTTGCTGTTTCCCGCACGAGCCTTCATGTTCGAATCAGCTAACCCACTGCCCTTGTCGCGCAACACACCTATGACCTTATGCACATCTCATGATTTGCATGGCTCTTTCTGCACTGCTTGCAGCTGATCGAGCAGCTGCAGAAGCAGCTGGACGAGTACCAGTCTGTGCTGCCCAAGCTGCTGGATGAGCGCAAGAAGACGCAGCAGGACGTGGCGGCGCTGCAGGGCAGGGTGAAGCAGCAGACGGAGGAGCTGCGGCGCAGCCAGCGCCAGAAGCAGCAGCTGGAGGAGCTGTGCAGAGCGCTGCGGGTGAGGCCGGCTACTAGCCTAGTAGGCTGTAGCATCTGCATGAGCTGCAAAGTGTGTACGTTATGGTAGCTGGCGCATGCCCATGAGTGATGTACATGCTGCGGAGAGGTTACATGTGACTTGTGTTCTGTTCCGCCTACAATCCGAAGCCTCCAGCACATGCCAACCAGCACTGACGCTGCGCACGCTTCACTGCTCTCGTTGCTCACGTTGGACATGTCTGCAGGCACGAAGCAGCGCCAGCGGCAGCACCGTATGCGAGGAAGCGGAAGACGCAGATGTGGTATGCGCAAGGGTGGTGAAGGCAGCGATTGCAGCAGTAGTTGCCCAGAACAGCAGCTGAGGCGTGGCGGTTGGCAGCAGTACGCTGTGTGTAGTGCCTGTTATAAGGCAACTGTCACTGCCTGTTCCTGTTGGTGCACGTACGTGACGCGTAGGCTGAAGGTGCAATAGTTGCAGGATGTAGGTATCCTATTCATTTTTGTGCTGTACTGTGCCGTGTTGACTCCATTCTGCTCTTTATGATTCGCTGTGCGTCTCGGACGCCTCGATCACTTTGTATTTTGGTGCACGCTTGTCTCAGTTTCATATCAATGCAATTGATGCAAATAGTGTCTTACGTGTAACAAACGAGATGCCTGGCACGCTTCCTGACCTGCGAAAGTTCCTGGACCAGCTGAAGCAGACAGAATTCAAGAAACCAATAGAGCCTGAACTCAAAGCAGAGAAGAAAGAGCGAGACCGCAAGATCAAGTAAAGATAATACGAGCAGCGCTGCCTTGGCAGCAGTAGTGAGCAGCAGCAGCAGCAGGCCTTCCCAGGGCAGTTCTGATGCCTTTGCAATGTGTGCAGAGAGGAGCAGGACCTTGCAGCTGGTGCAGTGCTAGAAACTACCACAGAAGCCGGCCAAGGCACACGGACACCGCAGGAGGGCGATCTGGTAGGGCAACCACTGCAACTACTTTGCACTCCAGCCCTGCTCCAGCAGTTGAACAGCAGTATTACCACGGCCTCCATCCGTATCTTAGTGCAAGTGACATGTGCTACTGTGCCACCTGCAGGTATATGTGCATTACAGTGTCAGCAGCGCAGAAGATGACCTGTTTTACAGCACCTGGGCTGACGAGGGCGGCAGTGGCCAGCCACTGGCCTTTGTGCTGTGCAAGGGCTGGCGGGCACCCAGGGCTTGGGAGCTCGCACTGCTAGGTGGGCGCTGCAAGCACTGACTGTTGTATGCAATTCAGCAGCTGCAGCACAGCTGCTGGGAGTGCTGTGGTGTGACGGTACCGCATTGCTACTACTGCACAAGCTGTAGTACTCGTTGAAGATGCACGGTGGTCACCTGCCAGCATGCGGTAGCAGCAAACGCAGAACATGCCATGCAAGAGTCACTGTTGGATGGCAGCAAGAGCCTTAACAGCGCAGCACATGCATGTCAGCACACTGCAACCTGACTGCATGGCCCTGCAGGCATGACACGTGGCATGCGCAAGCGGCTGAAAGTGCAGCCCAGCTATGGTTATCAACACCCGGAGTGCAAGATGGTGCCGCCTGCTGGCGTGCCAAGCGACAGCAGCGTGCTGCAGTTTGACCTGAAGCTGGTCAACTGGTACCCAAAGGATGAGGTGGGATGCGCACAAGCAGCACAGCAGCAGATGTACAGCAGGCATGCAAAGCTGGGTTCACCCCATCAGTCACACCAGCAGCAGTTACCATCTACTGTGTTGTGTGCAGTGCTTCAGCCAAGCATCAGCAGAGGCATGCGCAAGCGTAGGTCATGTGCCAGCTGGCAGCACAATGCCGGCATCAGCGTGTGCCGCACTGGCAGGCTGCCTCAGCTGTTGCGCTGTCTGCAGCGCAGGTGCGTGTGGCTGGCGAGGACAGCACCATGTTCAAGAGGGTGCTGCGAGAGAGTGACAAGTGGGAGGTGGCCAGGGCACCCAATGAGGTGAGGGCAGCAGCAGCAGCACTACAGCTATCATGCTGCATGTGCAAGCCACGGAACTGAATCCGCATTCGTATGCTATCTGCGCCACAGAACTGAATCAGTCATACGCAACTGGGACAACTTTTTGGTCCTGCTCTGCTAAGGTTGCACTGCTTATTGTCGTGTTGCTGGCGCTCAGGTTTCTTTCAGCTGTGAGGCGCGCACGCCTGCCTATGATGGCACCCAGTGCAGCGGTTTCAAGTTTTTCTCCATCAGCCCCGAGCAGCAGCTGACTGTGCAGCTGGGGCAGGCCCCCCTGCCTGCAGGACTGGAGGCAGCCATCAGCCAGATGTCGAAAGGCGAAAAGTCAGTTTTCATTATGCCGGCAGACCAGCTGGCGGCGCCGGCAGCAAGCAGCAGCACGCAGCAAGCAGGCCAAGGGCAGCAGAGCAGCAGCAGCCAGCAGCAGCAGGAGGCGCTGATACCTCGGCCGCCCGCCAAAGCAGTGCAGGTGGAGCTGAGTATACAGCTGCACGACTTGGTGCAGGTGAGCTGAAGATTCGACAGCAGCAGAGCTGGTCTGTCCTGCATGTCACTGCCTTGTAGGTTGCAGGTGTGGCAGCAGCACTGCACGGAAGTCTGCGTCCTCTTGCATGCCAGCCATGCAGCAGGCCAGATGGCAGATGCTACAGGCACCTTGTGCTGCAGAGCCTCAGGGTGCATGTGATGTAACACTGCTTCTTCTGCTCGTGCGTGACATGACTGGTGCGCATGTGGTGTAGCACTGCTGCTGTGACATTTCGGTTGCCGTCTCCTTTTGTAGGTGCGTGACATGACTGGTGACGGCTCTGTCACCAAGAAGCGGTTGCGGGAGGGCCATGGGGACTTCCCAGTGGACTGCCCCCTGCAGGATACCACAGTGCGGCTGCACTACCGTGTGCGCTCGCTGGCAGGAGGCAAGCCAGGCCCCTGGCTTTTTGACAGCTTGCAAGCACTCAACAGCAGCAGCCGCAGCAGTATTATTAGTCGTGCAGCTGACGCCGACTGGGGTGCTGAGGCGTCAGCAGCATGTGCTGCAGCTGCTGCGAGTGCTGCTGGTGGCGAAGGAGATGAAGATTGCAAAGATGGTGATGGCGGCGGCAGCAGCTGCACTGCTGGGGCAGCTGCCGGCACTGCTGCTGCTGCGGGATGTGTGGAGGCTGACACGGGTGCTGGGGAGCTGCCGGAGGGCCTGGAGATGTGTGTGAAGCTGATGGTGCCTGGGGAGGTGGCCAGTGCAAAGTGCCAGCCCAAGTATGCCTACCAGGTGAGACTGCCAGGCTGTGCGTTTACAAGTAATCATCTGTTGGGGCAAGCTTGGCTGGGGCTGGAGATGTGTGTGAAGCTGATGGTGCCTGGGGAGGTGGCCAGCGCAAAGTGCCAGCCAAAATACGCCTATCAGGTGAGACTGCCAGGCTGTGCAAGTTAAAGAGAGAGAATGTGTGGTGTTAACGCTGGCGATGTGTGCGAACCTGGTGGTGCCTGGGGAGGTGGCCAGCGCGAATCGTCAACCACAGTAATGCCTATGATGAGGTGTCCTTCAGAGTGCCAGCCCACATATGCCTATTAGATGAGGCCAGGCTGGTGTCATGCATACAGTTTGGGTGCTGTGTTAGGTTTGTGGTTGCTGCAGCAAGCATACTGTTCAGTTGTCAAATGCTGAGGTACTGGCATGTGTTGCGCTGGCAGCAGCGCAACTGCTCGAGGTCGCCTCACTGCACATGCATGTTACTCGTGACATTGCTTGCTCATGCTGTCTTCTCTGCCGCATGCGGCGTGCGCTGCGGCCACTTGCAGGGCCGGCACGATGCGCCGCCAGGGCTAGACGCCTCAGCGCCTGTTGAGTTCCAGGTGCTGCTGCTGGGCTTTGAGCGCGAGGGCTACTGGCAGAACCTGAGCTGGGGCCAGCGCTGGGCGCTTGCTGAGCGGCTCAAGGCGAAGGGCAACGCGCTGTTCAAGGAGAAAAAGTTTGCGTACGCCAGCAACAGGTGCGCAGATACAGGAAGAAATAAAGGCAGGGATGGAGTGCTTGCTGTATGTGAGAGCGGCTGCTGTTGTGGGCTTGATGGGTTGATTGACACGCGGGCATGTGCCCGGCACTCATGCCTAGGCCCGGCACTCATGCCGTGCGTGCACGTGTGCACCTGTGAACACACGGCATGTGCGTGCATGTGCGCACTGCTCGCTGTGGCACCCAACCTCCAAAAAGTTTCACCTGCACACCTGCGTGCTGCCAGGTACACGCACCTGCTGCGCCTGATCGAGTCCACGCGCGACTTTGAGGACCAGGTGCAGCTGGACACCGCTGACAACCTCAAAGCAAGCCTGCTAGCCAACCTGGCGCTTGCAGCCTTCCAGCAGGAGGAGTATGCGCGCAGCATCGAGTGGTGCGACAAGGCGCTGCACATGGACCCCGACAACGCAAAGGTGCGCAACTTTGCCAGTACGCGCGCCAGCGACGCTGCTGTTTGTTCCCTTGCTGCGCCTTGCCTTGCTCGCAAGATCTGCTGTGGGAGGTGGTGTTTTTTGCTTGCTGTGTGTTCAGGTGCCGTGAGATGTACTCCGGAGATGTGGCGTGTTTGTGTGGGCAGGAGCACCAGACTGCTTGTCAGTAGCCCAGCATAACAACAGCTACAACTACAACTCTCCAGAATTGTATGGGATTACAACTGTGCCTGCTGCTGGCTGTGTCGGCTGCTGCAGGTGCTGTTCCGCAAGGGCAAGGCGCTGTCCATGAAAGGCGACTACGAGGAGGCGCAGGAGCACCTGGCAGCAGCAGCGCAGCTGGACGCCAGCTTTGGCGCTGATGTGGAGGCGGCGCAGGCTGCCAACAGCCAGCGGGCCAAGGCGGCTGCGCAGAAACAGAAGCAGCAGTTCAAGAACTTCTTCAGCAAATCGTGAGGCAGCAGCGTGCTGCGCGAGGTGCTGGGAAGAGTTGCTGTTGTGTCAGTGGAGGGCTGAACAAGGGCTGCTCAGTCAGACAGCACAGCAGCCAAGGCTGTAGAGTGTGTCTGCACGGCAGCAGTTGTGACGAAACTGAGTTGTGACAGCGCTGAGTTCCACTCACCCACTTGTGACACAACTGAGTTGTGCATGATCACCTTCAATGTTGAGGTCAGTTTTCTGGCTTTGTATCTGTGATGTTGTTTGGCAAGCAGTTTTTTTTGGCAAGCAGTTACCACTGAGAGTCTCAGGCTGCAGAGCCAAAAACATCGCAATTCTTCTCGCAAGGTAGGATTTGCTGGTTTCAGCTACCACCTCCCTTGACAGCATTGTGGTGTTGACACCTTGCAACCAGATCATCTTGGTGATATGTTATCTGCATCGATGCACATAACAGCTGGCGCTGCAGGCCCCTGCGGCATGGCAACACTCTTTTTGGCAAAATGTGGTTTGGTAACACGTTGATGATGACTGTTGCACAACAGGTGGGTATCCCTCGGCCTCCGCTGGCTGCTTGTCACGCTCAGCGTCAGGCTGAGCAGTGAGGCTGTTGACAGGCTGACAGCACCATGAGGCTTTTGCAGTGCACTCCTCACCACCTGCGGCAGTACATACCGGTGGCTGCGCTTGGGTCGACTGGATACTCCTGCGTGCGCTGCACGGGCCCAGGCTTGTCAGGGCCCGGGCATAACATGGCCCTTTCACAGGGTGTCATGGTCATCTGCCTGCTATATGCAGTGGCGGCAGCAGCAGCAGCAGCAGCAGCAACAACAACAGCAACAGCAGTGACAGCAGCGGCGATGTTGTTTGTGGTGCATTATGTTTTGGTGTTGTGTTATCGTGGTATGCGTCTGTTCGGGGGGAGGGTGACGGGCAGGTTGGGCGTGTGGTGTGGCCTGCTCTGAGAGGAGCAAACACCGGAAAGTGGGGCGTTCGAAGGTACACGTTGCTGGGCGATGCTTTTTTCATGAATGTTTTGTGCACACATACACAGCCTACATGTTGTCGCAGCATCGGGTTTGGGAGGAAGGGTTTGGAGACTAGCAGTGTTGGTGAAAACCAACACTGAGTGGTTCTGTGCAGTTTTTTGGGTGTTACGTGGATTTTGCTGTCTGGTGTACCTGGCACACCTGTTGGTGTAGCAGGTACTACGTTTTTTGTAGTGCGTGAAAGAAATCCTGCAAGATGGTGCAGATACCAGGCGGCCCAGAGCAGCACAGGCTGCCCATACAATGTACGCGACATTTATTTCACACCTACACGTTACACCTGACATTTTGCATGTACTGACGCACTCATGAACTAGGAGTTACTGTTATATAATAAGGAACTAACACATGCCTATACTGTCAAGGGAAGAGTAGGTGCTCATACACCAAGGAGGTATCCTCAATGCATATAACACATCCCATACGATCACTCGCACGTGACGATGGGGAGCGCTGAGCGCCCGTCGTCTGATAAAGGACGACAAAATTTACAACATGCCATACATGGCCACTAGGACAGTCAACTTTGAATGACAGTAGTACGAAACGGTAAAGCAGGCATACACATTCCCCCATTACATGCAATTTACACTACTGCCACTCCTGCTTCTTGCGAGGAAAACATCATCTTCAATCTGAGCTACGGTGTCAACCAAGTGGCGTCACTGACAAGGTGTCACTACCCAGGCTACCAAGGACTACAAGAGGATGGAAGACTGTCAGTGCCGTTGCCCCCGAAGGGCATCGTGGCTCTTCGGGACGGCGCTGACCAGGTGTTGTTATGGTTGCAGGTAATACTAGACGACATAGGAGCAGAAGCAGGAGCTGCACATGCTAATCTGAGGTGCAGCAGCCACGGTGGCCTTTTGGGGGACCACTTCTTGCCATGTGAGTGCGCATTATGTTGCATGATGCTTATGCTTGTTATGAATGCAATTCGGCAACTTTCTTTATATGGTGCCACCACGGTGCCAGCCTGGCACCTGGCCGGTGCCACCGGTGCCAGTGGCACTGAG
Source organism: Tetradesmus obliquus (assembly GCA_030272155.1). Classification (NCBI taxonomy): domain Eukaryota; kingdom Viridiplantae; phylum Chlorophyta; class Chlorophyceae; order Sphaeropleales; family Scenedesmaceae; genus Tetradesmus; species Tetradesmus obliquus. Next base: position 4,947,993 of record CP126194.1, on the reverse strand, counting down.
GCCCGCTAAAGCTGCTGCATGACGCGCAAGGGAGCTTTGGCGAGTTGTATCTCGCGAATAGTGCATATTCCATTACTAAGCGCGTTCTGTGACGAGCAAAGCCACCATGGTGCACCTGGCACTCAGGCCTGTGCACTGCACGGCGCAATGCGCACCGTTGGTAGCACCAGCTGCAGTGCGCTGGGCACCATGCTGCCACCAGCTGGATGGTTGAACTCAACATGTGTAGGTCCTGTGCTGGCAACACAAGGCAGGATCGCCAGACGCATTGCAGAGCGCGCCAGCGCACCACAGAAGCACCTGAGGTGTGATTTGAGTGCTTGTTACATTGCGTTACATGTGCAGACATCCCAGCCCACAGGTTCTACAACGGCGAGCAAACTCCCGTCGTATTACCGCTTTCAATCACAACACCAAAGCAAGGTCAAGCTTTCAAGTGACTGCTGCTGACAGCCCACCACTTCAGCACCTCGGAGTTACATCAGCAGCTGCAGGTTGGAATTGCTGCTTCAACTTGAGTAAAGTTGAAGTGCGAAGGATAGATCGGCGAATGTTAGCAGCCAGCTGGGACAGGAACTCCAGTGGCCATAAGCTTTCAGAGCCTGAAAGCAGCATTATTGGTGAGTGGATACCAGAAAACAGTGTTTTGCAGCTTGCTGACCGGCAATGGTGTTGCTGCTAGAAACCACCAGTGAGTGTGGGTCTTGAGGGAGGGCTCTGGTGCTGAAGTCGCCATGGCCCCGACGCCCACCTCAGGCAGGATTATATGCTTCTGATCATACATTTTGCGGCCTTCGACTGAGCAGATCAGTGCCGAGGGTCAGCCACCACTCATGTGGCAACTCGTCGCTTGAGCATCAAGCTGCTTGTCAACTGGGTTCTCACACGACCTTTCGCCCGCACGGTTTACGTTCTGCTCGACTGCAGGCATGATGCAGTGAGCAGCCCCTGGCTGAGCAGCACCAGCCATGGGGCAGTCCACTCATAGGCCAGACAGCTTGAACGATCATCGTTGCTAGTTGCCAAGGCCACAGCGTCATGGCAGTCAAGAAGTCAAAGACGGGCAAGGGGAAGCCTGGCAAGGGCACTGGCAAGAAGCCCAGCCCGCCAGTGGTGCGTGCAGCGCTGGTCAGCACTGCGCGTGGTAGTATGCTTGGCTGACAGCCTGCCAGCCTGCAGCTGGCTGGGCCCTGTGGGCCAGCATTGCCCCTTGGAACAGCAGCAGTATGCACCTGGAGCGTGGGCAGCAGCTGTAGCAAGGCTATGGGCATGGCAGCTGGCGGATTCCTGCGAAACCCTTGTCACCCGCTATGGCACCAGACATGCAACACCACCCGTGCTGCGCGCTTATATGCTTTGAACAGCAGGAGTGCCCTGCCTACAGCAGCCAGCCTTACATAGTGCAGCAATGCATATCCATGCAGCTGCCGCTGGCTCCCCGACCCTGCATTGTACCGCTTGTACATCCTTCACACCTGTCCCTGCTGCTGTGTGGCTGTCCTGCAAGCAGAAGGAGGAGGCCAAGGATGCTGCTGTGCTACTCAACCCTGCGGAGCGCGTGGCAGCAGTGCGGCCCATGTGGGAGCAGCGGCCGCACAGCGAGCGCGTGGAGCTGCTGACAGTGGACCTGGACACGCTTAGGCAGCAGGCCAAGGCGCAGGCAGACAAGCAGCGGGCGACTGCAGGTGCGTGCATGCGTGCATTCTGCGGCGCGAGTGGGGCTGGTGGTAGCACAGCGGAGCAGATGCGGGGTTAGGCTGGGAGCAGCAGCTGTGTTAGCAAAAGCAGGTGCAGGAGCATAGCAGGATGGTGGTCAGGCATGTGGGAGCAGCAGCAGCAACTGCAGCAGCAGCAACCGCAACTGTGCAGGAGCTGCCAGCATTACACAGGGTATGAGGCCTGCATTTTGGTCAGCAGCGGCAGCAGTAACTGCGTCGAATTGCAACTGCAACGCGTCTGCCTGGTACGGGGCGGCGGGGGTGTCAGATACCCACAGCAGCGTTGTAGAGCTCAGAACTCCCTCTATATGCAGCCATCTCTGTGGGTAGGCAAGCTTGCCTGCATTGCTTGTCTGCACTGCCTGACGTTGCTGTGCTGCTCTGTGGCTGCGTATGCACACTCTGCTGCTGTGCTGCTGCTGCTGCAGCTGCGGAGGGTGGTGACCTGGCAGAGTATGCAGCGCTGGATGTGCCGCTGGAGGAGGTCCTGGCAGAGGGCCTGCGCCGCCTGAACAACCAGGACACCTGGAAGGTCTGGCAGTTTGATGGGCAGGAGTTTTACGACGCAGACGCCTTCCGCGCACATGTGACGCAGCACCACATCCGCCCCGAGCTGCTGCACCTGCTGCCAAAGGATGATCCAAAAGGCCTGGAGCGTCCCGCAGAGGCGGCGCTGCGCCAGCGCATGACTGATCTGCTGCAGCAGGTGCAGCTGAACAGCAGGCAGGCGCAGGAAGAGCAGCAGGGTGCCGGCGGCAACAGCGGCAGCGGCGGCGGCGGCAGCGGGCAGACCGGCAGGGGCCGACGTGCGCCTAAAAACAACCCGGAGCAGGCGAGCAGTTTGCTGCGTGATGCAAACGTGGAGATGATCAGCACGATGCTGGAGGCTCTGGAGAAGGAGCACGAGCACCTGTACCAGTCGCTGCTGCGGCCCATCACGTCGTTTGTGTGCGAGATGCTGCCAGTGAGTAGAGAGGGTGGTTTGGGGCAGCTGGGGTTGGGCCAGTGCTGCAGTGCAGCAGTGGGAGGCGTGACAGATAGAGGGGTTACATGGTGTGTTCATGCGGCATACGCCACCACATACACCTCAAATAGGAAGCTGCAAGCAGCCAGCAGTGCTGCAGCACAGCAGAGGGAGGCGTGGCGTGCCCAGCTGCAGCTGCAACAGACAGGAGTACGCAGCAACTGCACCTGGCGCGAATGGTGTTTGGGGCTGCTGCTGCAACAGCAATGCACAGAGGCTACAGTGGCTGTGTGTGGCCCGCAGCTGCGTTTGCTCCTGGCCTGCAGCAGTAACAGCATGTGTTCTACATGCAGGGCTTCCTGTACAAATGATCCAACTGCAGCTGACTTATATTCCTGCTGCCCCTGCAGGAGGACATGCGTGAGACCAGCCCTGCTGAGCTGCACTACGAGGACCTGGAGAAGCTGCCCCCTGATGACGTCACGCGTGTGGCGGAGTGGCTCACCGAGAAGGTGGACGCGCTCAGCAGCAGGCTCAAGGCGGAGCAGCGCGAGGACGAGGTGGGTGCAGTGGCAGCAGCAGCAGCAGCAGCAGCAGCAGCAGGACGTGTACAACCACAATGCGGGCATGCAGCGTTATGTAATGTGGTGGTGTCCATGTGGATGATGGGGCGTGGTGTCAGCAGCAGGCGGCATATGGCACATGCACGCGAACGGGAGCAGCAAGGAGAAAACGATAGCATCGCTTGCGGTCACCCGCAGGCAAGCAGGTTGACCAATGGCATGTGCGGCGGCAGTGTGTGGGTGGCTACCGTGCGCGTGGCGCGTGATACTTGCACTCTATAACTGGTGTGGCATATCTTCGTTCGTGCCGCAGGAGGAGGAGGAGGGCGACGCCATGGGTGACGTGGACCTGTTTGCGCTCACGCCCGATGCCTTGCACATCAGGGCCCGCATTTGAAAAACATCACAATGAACGTGCTAACTATCTTTATGTTGGTGTGGCATGTCAACGTGCCGCAGGAGGAGGAGGAGGGCGACGCCATGGGAGATGTTGACCTGTTTGCGCTCACGCCGGACGGCGCAGCGCTGACGGTGAACGGCAAGTGGCTGACGCACCTGGAGGAGCGGCTGCTGGGCGAGGACGGCCACCCGCGCAAGGCGCGCGGCGACGAGGACCCACACAGGTGCGGCGGCTGGTGGTGCGGCTGGCTGCTGAAAGCATTGTGTTCACGTGCCTGGAGGAGCGGCTGCTGGGGGAAGACTTAGGCATGTGTGCAAGGCGCGCGGGGACGAGGGCCCCCACAGGTGCGGCGTGCTGCTGCTGCTGGCTGCTTCAAGCATTGCGCGTGTATCTGCTTTGAGGAGCGGTCGCTGGGGGAAGGTTAGGCAAGGTTAGGCATGTGTGCAAGGCAGGCGCGCGGGGGCGAGGACCCCCACAGGTGTGGCTTTCCGCTGTCCTATAATGTAGGACAGGCATGCGTTGGGGAGGGGGGACATGAAGGTGGGGGGTGCTTTTGGAGCGGGCTGTTATGGTACGTTTGTCTGTGCTGTTGATGCAGTGTTGGCTGCGCATGAGTAACTCTGGCAGCATGCGCATGTGCCTCATGTTCTGCTCTCCCAGCTTCACATCATGTTTTGTGTGAACACACCTCACGCTTGCTGCCGCTGCACTTCTTGCTGCTACGTAGGATGGGCCTGGTGCTGGAGTGGGTGTTTGGCAGCATCGTGAGCACGGCTGAGAAGAGCAGGGACGGCGCCAAGCGCTGCCTGGGCTTGGTGCCGCCCACCACGCAGGCCGCCTACGACAACCTGCTGCGCTGCCTGGAGGACCAGGCGGCATGGGAGGGCCGTGCCAAGGAGGTGCGCTGTGTGGCATTGCTTGTGTTTGCTTGACGGTTGCGTTGCTTTGTGCTGCTGTGCATCTGACAGTTGGTTTATTGGGCTGAGAGAGGCTTGCTTCGGGTGGCCTTACTGCTGGGCTGTGCTCGCCACGCTGCGGCTGTGTCGTTGCGCGCGGGGCTTGACTGGCGCGGCTGCTGGCGAAGTTTGGCGCACTGTGCATGGCTGGGGTTGCATGCATTGAGAGCTGCGCGAGGTGTGCAACGCTGCTTGCACATTTCCGCGGCGGCCATGGGTGCCACTTGACTGGTGCAGCAACGGTTTCGTCACTGTTTTCAACCACTGCACATCTTGTCGCTGCCTCTCATCTCTGCCGCTGCACCCCGCAGGCCAAGGAACTCATGCATTCCACGCTCACTGCACCTTGCCATCTTATCGTTGTATCATGTTGTTGTTGCTGCATCCACTGCAGGCTAAGGACCTCATGAACGCCATGCTCACCAGCCGCAAGGAGGCCGACCAGCTGGCCAAGCAGCACGGCATTCGCCAGCAGCCGCCGGCAGGCGCAGCAGCAGCAGCAGCTGGCGACAGCGAGGCCGGTGGTGCTGGTGCTGCCGAGGAGGGCTCTGGGGTCATCCCTGACAGTGTGATCATGAAGATGCTGGCCCGGGAGGCGCTGCTGACGGTGAGGAGAGGGCATATTAGGGCTCCGGACACTCCAGCTAGAAATGGCGCTAAGAGTTTAAAGTGCTAAGAATCGTTGCTATCAGTGTATTGGTGTGCTGGTGTTGCTGCAGAAGCTGTGCAGCTCATTCTACTTTGACTGATGTAGGAGTAGTTGGGACTGCAGCTGTCGCCTGCGTTATGTTGAGAGGTGGATGCGCGCGCAGAGCCTGCAGGAGGCTGCTGGTGCTGCGCAAAGTGGCGGCTGCGCTGCTGTTGGCGGCATCATCAAGCTGTCTTTACAGGACCACCTTACATCTTGCTTTCTTTTCCAGACTGCGCTACGCTGGCTCACCTGCTTACTCACCAGCCGGTTGTCCCTGCCGCCTGCTGCTGTGCTGTGCTGCAGTCTGCCAAGCTGTACGCGCTGAGCTTTGACCACCAGATGGCGCAGAAGAGCCTGGCCAGCGTGAAGCTGCAGATACGACACGTGAGTGCGCCGCCTGCAGCAGCAGCAGCAACAGCAGCAGCGGCGGCTGTGGCAGCAGCAGCTGAGTGCGGTGCCTACAGCAACAGCAGCAGCGGCAGCGGCAGCAGCAGTGGTGTGTACTGTTTCAGTGCTGGCCTGCACAGCAGCTTTGACTGAACATATTCTGATGGCATGCTGTTGTGCTACCAAGTGTATCCCAGAGCTCCATCGCATGCTACCACTGGCTACTAGCTACTCGCGTCTTGCCGCCCACTTACACTTGTATCCTCGGTTATTTTTGCATCTCCTGCCACTCTGTTGTACGCATCACTTACTTGCAGGGCGAGCCTGAGCTGGAGCGCCTGAAGCGTGAGCTGGAGGAGCTCAAGCATGCACCCCGCGGCCTGGAAGGCACCTTCCGCAGCGCTGCCGAGATGGAGCGCCACCGCCACCAGCTGGCAGATGCTGCCATTGAGGAGCAGCTGGAGGTGCAGACGGCCTTCAGGGAGCAGGGCGCCAAGCTGCAGAGCCTGTACGACAAGAAGCAGCGCACTGAGTTTGAAATCGCCAAGCGGTAAGTGAGCGCTGGGCTGTGTTGTGGTGGAAGCCCGGGTGGAATGCTGTTGGGCTGAAACCATAGGAAACTGCGCGTCGGTGCCTTCTACTCGAGGCATGCTTGCACCATGCCCTTGTCTCCGTATCCACCACAAGTCCTCCTAAAAAGCAAAAACAAACATTCGAGCCTCTCACCTCCCTGCTGTGCTCCCTGCTGCTGCAGTGACACCGAGATCAAGCAGCTCAACGGCTGGAAGGCCACCGTGGAGAACCTCAGCGAGCGCTTCGACGACCTGGCCAAGCAGCAGCAGCTGCTGCTCGACATCGAGGCCGGCCAGGCCGCACTCGCCGGCAGCAGCACCAGCAGCAGGCTGGCAGCCGCCGGCGCGACGCCGCAGGGCCCGGCCGCGGAGGCGGCGGCTGCGGCGGCTGATGCGGCGGCTGCGGCCATTGCGGCTGAGGAGGGGACTGCTGGGCCGCTGGCGGCTGGCAGTGTGGTGCCGCGCAGCTCTGTGCTGACGCCGCAGCACCACGTGCAGCTGAACAAGCTCAGGTGGGTGATCAGGCTGTGTTAGGTGTTTGCAATGTTACCGTGCTGTGCAAGCACCACGGTGCACGCCACCTCTAGTTGCAAAACATCTGAACCTGGAGTCACAATCATGTGCATGGCCTTGCCTTGCCGCAGGCAGCACTCCCACAAGCACATGCGCAAGCAGCCACCGCCACCTCTTGACTGCACTTGAGTCGACTGTCGTGTGCATGCCACACTGCATCCCGCAGGCAGCACTTCCACAAGGATGTGCGCAAGCAGCTGTACAGCGACGTGGACGACCGCGCCTTTTTCGACCGCATCAAGACAGCACTCAAAGCCATCGAGGGCCGCCTGGAGGAGGGCCGTGTGGCGCTGCAGCACCTGGAGTTGATGCTGACCAACGTGGCATGCGATGACCCGGGAGCAGCCATCGGCAGTCAGCTGGTGCTGCCGCTGCTGCAGGTGGGTGTGCTGGCATTGCTCAGTTTAGCGTGTGTTGGTTGCTGTGTTTTTACGCCGTCCCTGTGCGCTGCTACTGTTCCGTGTGAATTGATTAATTGGTCATGTGCAGGATCCCCAACACCAGCACACGCATCACAATATGTGCCCCTTTCTCTTGCATGCTGACTGACAGCCGCACCGCTCTGCCGCGTCTGCTTGTGCGCCTTGTTTTCGTTTGCAAACACTGCAGGAGCGGCTGGATGCTGCCGCGCTGGCGTTCAAGGCTGAGCGCGCCAAGATGGCCGAGGAGGAGATCATCGCCATGGAGGTGAGCGCCGTGCAGTCTTATAACATGATTGTAACATCATGATTGTAACATCATCCTTGTAGATAGTGGGTGTGAATGACCTCAGGCCTTTCCAGCGGAGATGGCTGTTACTTAGCCATGGAGGTGGGCCCGACACATACTGTGCTGTGTTATGTTTCTAAACTGTATTTGCACAAATCATTGCGGTAACCTGAGGCCCTTCCAGCTTAGATGACTGTTACGTTCCAGTGGATGGGGGTTGAGGGGTAGGGGTAGTTGGGTCCCGCGCAGTGCGCGCGCACGCGCGTGGACCTGTGTGCGTGGGTGTGCATGTGTGTGCCTGTATGCGTGCTGGGTCTTTTGTGCGTGCCTGTGTGCGTGCCTGTGTGCGTGCCTGTGTGCGTGCGCGTGAGCGTGTGTGGGGCTTGGTGATGACATGTTCCTCATCCACTGAGGGGACTTTGCTCAAGTACCCCCTGCGTGATTGATACCCAAGGAATAAATTCACACCATCTTTCGGGGCTGAGAGCCGCCACACGCGAGGATGCTGGTTGTTTGTTTGTGTGCTGTGTTGCGGATTGGGCATGCACGCGCTTTCAGGAGCCACTTACTGATGATGTGTATCTGTTACGTGACGATGCATCACAACCTGGTGGTGGGCTGAAGGCGCACATAATTCTGCGACTAGCTTGTCATTTGTTGACTCACACCTGCTGCTGCTGCTGCTGTACCGTTTCATCTCCTTGTACTTCCCCCCAACAGGCTGCCGCCGCAGAGGCCAAGGCTGCAGAGGAGTTGCGCCGCAAGCAGGCGCTGCTCAAGAAGAAGGGCCGCACCAAGTCGGACAAGGAGCGCGCGGCAGCGGGCAAGGCAGCACAAGAAGCCGCAGAGGTGGAGCGGCGGCAGCGTGAGGCTGCTGCACGGGCGCTGGCTGAGGAGGAGGAGCGCAAGCGGCGGCAGGAGGCACTCATTGTGCTGCGGCAGCAGGTGCGGTGATGTGGCGTGCTGATGATGGTGATGTTAACAGTAACGGGTCGGAGGGCAGTGCTGTGTGCCTTGCGGGAGCAGGCGTTCACAGCGTAGCCCCTGTGTGTGTGTGCTGTTGATTGGCGGCGCGCCACTTAGACTTGAGGGCTTGTGTTGGGTGTCTGATGTGATAGCTTGATCAGCTGTGCCTTCATCAGGCCAGTGCTGTTGTGCCATGAAGGTCAGTGTGCTTTGTGTATTATTTTTTGTTATGTTGCGTGCCCCTGCAGGAGGAGGAGCTCATGGCGCAGCGCCGGCAGCAGCTCATGGCTGAGGACGGCTACTGGGCGCAGCGCATGGCGGAGGAGCAGCAGCGCGCAGCACTGGCCATGGCCATCGGCGCAGTGGGCACTGACGCACTCGCAGCAGCCGGCAGCAGCGGCGACAGCAGCAGCAGCAGCGCGGCCGGCGACGCGGAGCCATCTGCAGCCAGCAGCGAGGACGGCGAGGCAGCTGCTGCTGCTGCGGCGGCGGCTGCTGCAGGCAGTGCTGCTGCTGCTGTGGATGAGGAGGGTTTCATTGTGATGGCGAGCAAGCGGGAGAAGCAGCGGCGCGGCAGCAGCAGCGCAAGCCGCGAGCGTGATGGCGGCGCCAAGGGCCGCACTGCTGCTGCTGCTGCTGCTGCTGCTGGCAACGGCAGGGCGGCGGCTGCAGCTGATCACCCTGCTGCTGCTGCCGGCTCCAGGCGTGGTGGTGCAGCTGCTGACAGGGATAGGGAAAGAGATAGGGAGCACCGCCACGCACATGCACACGCGCACACGAATGGCCAAGCGTCAGCTGCTGAGCAGAGCAGCAGCAGCAGCAGCAGCAGAGGCCCTAGGGGTGGCAGTGTGACTGGCCCTGGAGGCAGGCATGCAGCTGGATACGGCGGCAGCAGCAGCAGCAGGGAGGGCAGGGAGGGCTATAGGGAGCGCAGGGGAAGCCCTGCTGAAGGCCCTATCAGGCAGCAGCAGCAGCAGCCGGGTGATGAGTCAACAGCAGCAGCAGCACCTGGCAGAGGCCAGCATCCAGCTCATTATGAGAGGAGTGCAGCAGCTAGCGGCGCAGCGCAGCAGCAGCAGTGGGCCCGTGCGCATGCCGAGTTTGCTGCTGCTGCCAGCAAGGCGGTGCGCGGCAGGGCTGATGCAGCACCTGCAGTGGCTGACCAGGCTGCAGCTGCAGCGGCGTGCCAGCCTGCTCCTGTGCCCGCTGCTGCTGCTGCAGCAAGGCCACCTGCAGCACAGCAGCAGCAGCAGCTGCCTGCGGCTAGCCAGGTGCCACCAAGTACCCCTGCCCCAGCGCCAGCTCCCACAGCAGTAGCAGCAGCACCTGCAACTCCTGCGCAGTCTGTGAGCAGCGCGCCGCAGCTGAGCACCCCAGCGGCAGTCCCGCCTGCTGCTCCACGCGCAGCAGCAGCAGCAGCAGCAGCAACTCCTTCACCAGTGGAGGCGCCTGTCACGCCTGCCCCTGTGGTGCCTGCCACAACCACACAAGTGCCAACCACTGTTGTGGTAGTGCGGGGCACCGCTGTGGCTGCTGCTGAGCCGCCACCTAGTGTGGCCAGCATTACGTTTGGCTCCCTAGAGGATGCCTTAGATGAGCTGGAGGCTGGCAGCAGCAGCAACGAGGATGCAGCAGCAGCAGCAGCAGCTGGCCAGCAGCCGCATGCACCCCAGCAACAGCAGCAGCAGCAGCAGCTTGCACAGCCGCCACATGCAGCGGGGGTGCCGCCCGGCGCACACCTGCCACAGCAGCAGCAGCAGCAGCAGCTGCCGATGCCGCCGCCTGCAGCAGCAGCAGCAGCGCCTGCAGGCATGCTGGGTGCTGGCCTGCCTCACCATGCGATGCCAGGTCAGCACCCCCACCCCGCCCACCCCCACCACCCTGCACTGGGCCCGCCACACATGCGGCCACCACATGCGGTGGGCCCACCCCACATGCACCCAGCCCACCCAGGTGGTGTGCTGGGTGGTGGGCCGCAGATCATGGCAGCAGCAGTGCCGGCTATGATGATGGCTGCTGCCAGGGGCCATGCAGCAGCAGGGCCAATGGGTATGATGGGCCCTATGGGTATGATGCCGCCGCCAGCAGCGATGGCAGCAGCACACGCAGCAGCGGCGGCAGCAGCGGCGGCATCTGGCCAGCAGCAGCAGCAGCAGCACGGTAAGGGCCCGGGGGCTGGCGGTGTCCCGCCAGGTCACGCTGCAGCAGCAGCAGCTGGGCAGTCGCCGCATGGTGCGGCAGCAGCACCAGCAGCAGCAGCAGCAATGGCGGGCCACCTGCGTGGGCCGCTGCCAGTGCATGGCATGCCGCCGCCACCAGGAGCAGCAGCAGCAGCAGGCATGCCACATGGTGCTGCTGCTGCTGCTGCTGCTGCTGCTGCAGGTCCTGGTGGCTACTATGCACGGCCGCCAGGTCATCACGCAGGTGGCATGCCACAGCAGCAGCAGCACCAGCACCAGCCAGCAGCAGCTGGCAGTGCTGGCGCTGCACCAAGGGACAGGGACATGCGGCAGCCAGGCATGCACCACCAGCAGCAGCAGCAGATGCCACCGCAGCAGCAACAGCAGATGCACCAGCAGCAACAGCAGCAGCAGCAGCAGCAGCAGGAGGGCCCAGCGCCTGCAAGGCAGCCACTGCCACAGCAGCAGCAGCAGCAGCAAGGCAGGCCGGGCATGCCTGGCAGCGTCCCGCAGCACATGCAGCACCCTCAGCAGCAGCAGCAACAGCAAGGGCCTGGCCCAGCAGCAGCAGCAGCCGGCGGGGCACCACCACCTCCTGGTGCAGCAGCAGCAGCAGCAGGCCCGCACGCAGTTGGTCCTGGCGGTATGCGCAGTGGCCCTCCTGGCGCTGCTGGTGCTCCCCACCCTTACATGGCTCCTGCAGGTGCATATGGGCCCCCTGCAAGTGGCCCCTACGCACCAGCAGCAGCGATGGTACCCCCAGCAGCAGCAGCAGCGATGGCTGCAGCACCAGGCATGCCAGGGCCCCCTCATGCCCACCCCCACATGGCTGTAGCACCACACGGGCCCCCTCAGGGGCCATACTTTGTGTACCCACCTGGCGCTGTACCGCCTGGCCACATGATGGCAGCAGCAGGTGTACCGCAGCAGTACATGCAGCTGGTGGGTCCAAATGGCATGCCACTGCCAGCGCAGCACATGCCGCCAGCAGGCATGCACCACATGCCAGCAGCTGGTGTGCCTGGCGCAGCATCAGCAGCAGCAGCAGGGGCGCCAGCCGTTGGTGTGCCAGTGGCGGCTGGAGCAGCACCAATGCAGGTGCCAGCAGCAGCAGCGGGGCCTGGCCCTGCCGGTCCTGCTGCTGCTGGATATGCAGCACAGCCTGCTGCTGCACCAGCAAGTGCAGGGCGGCCGGGCAGCTCACCACGCAGCGTGCAGCAGCAGCAGCAGGGCCAGCCGCCGCCGCCTCCTAAGGCAGATGGCGGTGCTGGTGGTTCAGGCAGTGGCAGTAGCTTAGGCAGTAAGCTTGGCAAGTCTCTGCTGAGGCCAGGGGCTCGGCCTTTTGTGCCATCTTCCTTCAAGCCCACACAGCAGCAGCAGCCCAAGGCTCAGCAGGAGACACAGCAGCAGCGGCAGCAGCAGCAGCAGCAGCAGCAGCAGCAGCAGCAGCCAAACAACTGCAGGCAGCAGCAGCTGACGCAGCAGCAGCAGCAGCAGCAGCAGCAGCAGCAGCCACACCAGCAGCGACACCAGCAGCAGCCTCAGCAGCCTCAGCAGCAGCAACATCAGATGAGCCCACAACAACAGATGGGCCAGCAGCAGCAACAACAGATGGGCACACAGCAGCAGATGGGCCAGCAACAGCAGCAGCAGCAGGTGGGCCCGCAGCAACAGATGGGTCAGCAGCAGCCACAGCAGCAGGGTGGCCCACAGCAACAGATGGGCCCCCAGCCTCAGCCTCAGCAGCAGCAGCCAGCGCAGACGCTGCAGCAGCAGCAGTACCAGCAGCAGTTAGCATACATCCAGTACCAGCAGCAGCAACAGCACTACATGCAGCAGGTGTATGCAGCTCAGCGGCAGCAGCAGCAGCAACAGCAGCAGCAGCAGCAGCAACAGCAACAGCCGCAGCCGCAGCCAGGTGTATCAGGCGGCTACAAGCAGCAGCAGCAGCAGCAGCAGCAGCTGCAGGGTGCAGGTACCATGCATAGTGGCATGCACCCACAGGCAGGCAGGCAGCAGCAGCAGCAGCACATGCCTGGTGCAGGCTTGAATGGCAGCCCAGGCGCATACAACAACAATAGGGGTAGGTTCAACGATAGGTTTGGCGACAAGGATAGCTACAGAGACAGGAGGGCGGGGCCTTACCAGCAGCAGGCGCAGCAGCAGCAGGCAGGCCCGATGCACCAGCAGCAGCAGCAGCAGCAGCAGATGTATAGGGGTGGCTCAGGCGAGATGCATAGGGGCGGCTCAGGCGAGATGAACAACAATGCTGCGGCAGCAGCAGCAGCAGCCCATCAGCGTGCTGCAGCAGCACAGCCCCCTCAGCAGCAGCACCAGCAGGCGCAGGTGCAGGCACAACAAGCGCTGGCAGCAAGCAAAGCTGCAACAGGGACTGTAGCACCAGCAGCACAGGCAGCAGCAGCGCCAGCAGCAGCAGCAGCAGCAGCAGCAGCTAGTGTGCCGCAGCAGTCAGCAATGGCGGCGGCTGCAGATGCTGCCCAGGCCGCAGCTCCTGCAGCACAGGTGGCACCAGTGGCACAGGCAGTGCAGGGAAACGGCCAGCCTGAGCAGCAGCAACAGCAGCAGCAGATGCCTGCTGCTGTGGCTGCTCAGGCGGCACCTGCATCACTAGCATCAGAACCAGCACCAGCAGCAGCACCAGGCAGTGCAGAGCAGGCTGCTGCAGCTGGGCCAGCGGCAGCAGCAGCAGCAGCAGAAACGAGCAGCAGCGTGAGTAGTATTGCTGAGCAGCAAGGCGCTGCTCACAGCAGCGAATCCAAGGAGATCAGGCTGCAGCCAGTGGCCGCAGTTGCAGCTGCAGCTGCAGCAGCAAACCCCACTAGCGAAGAATCAGTAGCAACCAGTAGTGACAGCACAGCTCCGCAGCAGCAGCAGGAGCAGCTGCCGCAAGCAGATGCCTCAGCTGCAGCCAGCAAGCTGGCCAGCAGAGCCAAGGGCAAGCAGCAGCAGTCGGGCAGCAGCAGCCGCTCCTGGTCTGCAGTTGCTGCCAAGCCTGACGGTGGTATGATCGCAGGCGCACCTGCCGATGCAGACGCCTGGCCCTCAGCTTCCGCACCAACACCAGCAGCAGCAGCAGCAGCAGTAGTAGCTGGCAGCTCGCCACCCAAGTGGGGTCCGGCAGGGTCCAGCAGTAAGCCTGGCAGCTTGGGTTCAGGGGCTTCAGGTTTAGGGTCAGGTTTAGGGTCTGGCCCTGGCAGTGGGGTTCAGCCACCTCAGCCTCAGGGCTCTTGGAAGTCTGGCGCTGACAGCTTGAAGCACAAGCTGGCTCGGGATGGCAGCAGCACACAGCAGCAGCAGCAGCAGCAGCAGGGGAGTGCTGCTGCTGCTGCTGCTGCTGCTGCTGGAGGTGGTGGTGCAGGAGGATCCTGGCCTGCACTAGGTGGGCTAGGGCAGGGCAGTGCAGCTGGCTCGGTTTCAAGTGCTGCTGGTAGTGCTGCAGGTGATGAGCCTGCAGAGGCAGCAGCCGGCGCCTCGCCGCGCGCTGCAGCAGCAGCTGCTGCGGGCAGCTGGGCTAGGCCGCCAGCTACCAGCGGCAGCAGCGGCGGCGGCTCAGCAGCAGCAGCAGCAGCGCCAAGTGTGCCAGCTGGATCGGCCGGCATGGCTCGCAACAGCAGCTCCGGCAGTCTGAAAGGGCAGGAGGCAGCAGCTGCAGGCGGCCGCATGCAGCAGCAGCAGCTGGTGCGGGCGGGCAAGCACGGCAGCGCGCGGGCTGGATATGGCGGCAACAGCGGGACTAGGCTGGAAGGCATGCCCAGCAAGATCACCATCACGGAGCAGGCCATTCTGTTTGAGGTAAGTGCGCGGCGGCTGCTGCAGTGAGCAATTTGCGGCGTTGCACAGCAAGTTTGTGCGCGTTGATGTGCTGGAGTGTTGTAAGGCAGCTGGATGTGTGTCCGGTACTCGCGTCAGCTACGCATGCATCCCATCTTTCAAAACGCTGCTGCTGCTGCATGATACTATACACTGCGTAACTGTTGCAACAAGCATCACCATTGCCGTGTATGCTGTTGTTTACGCCGCCAGGGCCCCCGCGAGGTGTGGCTGGGTGCGCGCGAGGTGTGCTCATCACCGCTGCTATTGTGCTCACTGCTGCGTGCGCTGCTTCTTGCTGCCCACTGCCTCTGCTGCAGGGCCCGCACGAGGTGTGGCTGGGGGCGCGCCGCCTGGTGCGCGGCCTGCGCAATGAGGGCGGCTCCTACAACTGCTTCCTCAACGTCATCATCCAGGCACTCTGGCACATCGCCAGCTTCAGGGCCCGCCTGCTGGCGCTGCCGCCGGCAGCAGCAGCAGCAGCAGCGCCGGCGGCTGCAAATGGCCCTAGTGCAGCCAGCAAGGGCCTGCAGCTTGTGACTGCTGCAGACTGCCAGGTGCTGCAGGCGCTGCGGGATGTGTTCCAGCAGCTGGCTAACTCGCCAGGCCTGCCTGCAGAGCAGCAGCAGCAGCAGCAGCCCAGCAGCAGCAGCAGCCAGTACCTGGTGTCACCGCAGGCGCTGCGGCAGGCTCTGTCAGGGCTGAGTGAGCTTGGGGCAGCCGCGATCAGCATCGAGCACGGTGAAATGCACGACGCCAGCGAAGTGCTGAATGAGATGTTCACTGCGATGCACCGCGTTGAGGCTGGCAGGGCAACCGGCATTGCAGACGACCCCCACCTGCCGACTAAAGTCAAAGTGCGTCCAGAGCTGTTTGCGGCACGCAAGGCACCAGGGGCTCCTGCAGCCGCACAGCAGCAGCAGCAGGCGCCCAGCCAGCAGCAGCAGCAGCAGCAGCCGGTGACGCTGGCACACATCCTGTCGATGCAGAACGGTGTGAGCAGCAACGGGCCAGCAGTTAATGGCGGTCCCAAGGCGGCTAGCGCTGCTGCTGCTGCTGCTGGCAGCAGTATCTTGCAGAAGCAGCCGCTGAGCATGGTGCATCGGCTGTTTGGCTTAGATGTAGTGCAGGCTGACGCTGCAGCGGCAGCAGCAGCAGCAGCAGCGAAGCAGAAGAAGGCAGGCAGCGGCGCTGCTGCTACTGCCGCTGCTGCTGCTGGTGGTGGTGCTAAGGACGCTGGCAGCAGCCAGGGGCTGGTTGAGGCGATGCAGTTCATGAAGTTCTGCCACCTCATGCCTGCACAGGTGAGCGGGGAACAGGGTCCAGCCAACCAATTTACCCTGCTGTGCATGGCATACTCACAGCATGAACGCAACACAAGACAGCAGGCATTGATGTATGCACATGCCAGTTACGAAGAGGGTATGTGCTTGTGGGTTGACGTAAGCGTCAGCACCTGCTAGCTGCCTGTGCGTGTTAGATTGCTGTCAGTGAGCGGCTCTCGTGGTCAAATCAATCAGCAGATCATTGACTTCTGCATGCTGCCTTGGTGCCTGCTGCTGCAATGTATCATCCCGTCTGCTGCAGGCACTGCGCGCTGCCTTTGACCGCAACTTTGACAGCAGCTTCGAGCAGGTGCTGCAGGAGGCAGAGGCAGCAGACCACAGCAGCAGCAGCAGCAGCAGCGCCAAGGGTGGCAGCGGCAGCTGGGGCAGCGTGACGCATGGCAAGGGCGGCAGTGGCAGCGTGGCGGCGGCTGGCGGGGCCAGCGGCACCGTCACTGCGCTGCTGCGGCGGCCTGCAGTGTTCACGCTGGGTATGGTGTGGGAGTCGCCCAAGGTGCGCCTGCGGCCGCGCTGCTGCTACAGTGTTGTGTATTGAACCTGTGATTACGTCCAGTTATGAGTAGTGTATGCTGCTGCTGGGTGGTTGTGGACGGTAGAAGGCAACCACGTGTCTAGCTCAGCAAGTTGTATGTAACGCTGGTGGAGACGTTCCTCACACGCATGTGTTGACTGTCATGTTGCCGCTACTGCTGCTGCAGGCGCCGCTGGACAGCATCCGGGGCGCGGTGCAGTCGCTGGGCCCAGTGCTGGAGCTGAGCCGCGCGTTCGGCGGGCTGCCTGCGGGCGCACCTTACCAGCTGCGGTGAGCGGGATAGCAGGGAATTGGGTGAAGTGGGGGACATTTACCAGCTGGACAAAGTTCGGGGGGCGGCACGGCCAGCGTGCAGCAGCATTTGCGGTGCAGTTGGCGTTTGTCCTTTGGGGCTGCTACTTGAATCTGCTTGTGCTGCTGCCAGCAGCAGTAATGCGTTGTCCCCAGCGTCACGAACGCCTTGCCCCTTGCCTGACGCCCTTTTTTACCGCTTCCCTCCCTGGCCGTTGTTCTTCCTCGCCTTGCCGCGCTAAGCAGCTCTGTCATCTGTTACTTTGGGCACCACTACCAGGCCTTTGTGCTGAGCGAGGAGCTGGGCGCGTGGCTGCTGTTTGACGACCATGTCATACAGACGGTGGGCGACTGGCAGCAGGTGCAGGCAGCCATGGTGGCCAACCGGCTGCAGCCCTCGCTGCTGTTCTATGAGGCAGCAGATGCATGAGGCAGCAGCAGCAGCGGTGGCGGCTGCGGCGGCAGTGGCAGGTTGACATGTATATGTCCTGCAGGTGCACGGCATACGATTGGTGATGAGCTATAGGAATGTGCGGCAGAGTGGCAGCTACGTCAGCAGTGTGGATGTGTGTGTGTGTGTGTGTTTTGGTTGGCTTTGGAGCGAATCAGTTGCATTGGTTCAGGCGGCGTTGGTTTGGGCTGGCCGCTGTGTATGCAGGCATTGTGGCGGTAACAGCGCGCCGAGTTGGCATGCTTGCATGCTTGCTCAGGCTTCAGGTCGTAGGTGCTTTTCTGTGCACTGTGTGCAGTGTCCATGCTTTGCCTGCTCAGGGCTTGTGATCTGTTGTAGCTGCAGCATTGAAGCTCTGCAGCAATGCAATGGGGTACGGTTGGCGCCAAACTCCTTATGTTTTCAAAAGAATCAATCGCTGTTGGCGGCGAGCAGCGGCAGCGAGAGTATGGTGCTGTCAGCAACAGCAGTATCCAGCCTGCTCAGGAGCTGATGACATTGCACAGCAGGCGGTGCATGTGCTGTTTCTGTGCAGTGTGTCCTGTACATGTGCAGCTGTTGTGCGGTGGAGGGTCAAAAACGGTATGCAGCGGTTTGCTGTGGAGCGTGAAATCAAGAACAGCAGTGCGGATGCGGTGCGCTTGCGCTGTGCACTGTATAGCTACATGCACAGCTATGACACGGCGGCGAAGCACGGTGCTGTGCACGTTTGCTGCAGAGCACAGCAAAACGCCGTTGTGTGTGGTTTTCAGTCATCATATTCGGGCATGTGCAGCCAAGCAGTGCAGGAGGGTGGCAGCCAGCAGCTGCTGCAGGCAGTCAGCTGTTGGCTGTTTGATTGTTGGGACAGCACCATTGCCAACAGCCAAATCGCTGAGGGGTTGTCGCGTGAGTTGTTGCTAGGCAGGAGTGGCAGCGTTTCGTATGAAAGTGGCGCGATGTGATGGGCTTCGCGCTTGGTTGCAAGCGAGGCAGTGCGCTTCAGGCTGGCTATTGCAGGGCAGCCGCCATCGTGGTGCTGCCTCGGCACAGATGGACGATTGACCCAGAACGTTTGTGGTGGACAAGTGGCAGGCTCGGTGGAAGCGCCCAGCATTCTGGGGCACCGCTGCTGCTGCACTGGTCATGCTGGAGAGACGATTGCTTCTGCAGTGTGTTGGTGGGTAACTTGGTGAAACGTCTTCTCTTTATGCAGCAATGTTTGCCGGGTGCATCCCTGCTAAAATTTGTCTAGTTGGCGACGGAACTACTGCATTAGCTGTCATGGCATGAACACTGGCGCGTGCACCTGAACATTGCGCTCACAGTCAAGCAGTCAAACGTGCTGCCGAATGCAGTCACTGTGCTGCCAACCGTTGGTGTGACACATGCCACTTAGGGATGGCATGTACCGTTTGCTTTCTGCCTGTCCACCAGGGCAGGAACGTGCTGTACTAGCCATTCGCCGTGCCAGGTACAGTGCCCAACGCCTCACCGCTGATGCTGCTGCACCTGAAATGCACCCAGCAGCCTGCACGTCAACAACTAGCTGCAACATCTCCTTGCAGGCGCTATCAAATAACACTACAACAGCATTTGGCAACTGTGTTGTTGCCTTGCTGAGCGCAATTGGCACAACAGTGAGATGGGGTTTACTACACTTGCTGCTGCCCAACCGCCTGTCATCGTTCAACTAGATGGCTTGTGCGAAAGCGCAGTGTTCCATTGTCTGATCGGCCGCATGATGCTCTAAGGAAGTTATTATCAAGTAATTGAAAGCGTTTAGGTTCAGATCCACCGTTGCCCTGCAGAAGTGCACCGTGTCCTGGCACTACAGTAGAATACAATGCAGCATCAAGGCTGCAAGTGGCTAAAATGGATCACATTTATAGTGCTTTTATCACTAGCATCAGCCGGCCGAAGAGTAGTAGCAGCAGCAGGAGACAGCAGACAGCTCTTGGACCATCGGACACACGTATACAAGAAGGGGGAGGTCGTGCAGATGTTTGCCAATCATGTTGGGCCGTATCACAACCCTAGGTAAGCCTTAGGCAAGCTTTCATGCTGCCATCACTCCGCAGCTGTCCCAGCTGACGGTTGCTGCTGCTGGTTGGCTGCAACCACTGCAGCGAAACATACCAGTACTACACACTGCCCTTCTGCCAGCCCAAAGGCGGCAAGCAGTACATCACGGAAGACTTGGGGGAGGTGCTGGAGGGCGACAGGCTGGTGACAACGCCGTTTGAAATCAAGTTCCTGCAAGACATGGAGCACCAGCAGCTGTGCAACAAGACGCTAGACTCCAAGGACCTGGACATGCTCCGGACAGCTGTCGCACGAGACTTTTACTTCCAGGTAGGAGTTGTGCATTGCACTGGCAGCAATTCAATAGTCAAAGCAGACAACAACACGCTCATGTTGAGCTGCAGCAAGCACAGTGCACCCAGCAGGTCAAGCTGCGCATGGCAGGCTCACATGCTGCACCGCAGCCATGCAGCAATGAACATACCTGCACCCTTGCATCACAGCTGCTCACGGCATCCTTGACACACAAGCAATGAGTGCTGCATGACAGCGCTGACAAACAAGCATTGTTTGCTGCTGGACTCCGCCTCTGCCTGTGCCATGGCCCGCAGATGTTCTTTGATGACGACCTGCCGGTGTGGGGCTTTGTGGGCAAGACTGAGCGCAACAAGCAGCAGCAGGCCGCAGGCGCAGCAAAGCAGCAGCAGCAGCAGAGCGACCTGCGCTTCTTCCTGTTCACGCACTTCCACTTTGACATTGCCTACAACGGTGATAACGTCATTGAGGTCAATGTCAGCACAGCAGCATCAGACCCGCAGAAGACGCGCGACATAACAACAGCGTCCAGCCTGGCCGTTGAGTTCTCGTACAGCGTGAAGTGGAAGCCAACGGAGGTGGAGCTTGATGACAGGATGGACCGCTACTCGCGCATCTCCTTCCTACCACAGCACCTCGAGGTGAGCAGGGTTTAAAAGGGCCTAGGTTTTAGGTTTAGGTTTGAGAAGGGTTCAAGATGCACATGGGGCTTGAGGTTTGGTGCCAGGGGTTGCAGTGGCATGGGCCAGCACCTGCCAGCTGCAGCTGCTCTCAGTGGCGTGGAATCCACTGGCAGCTGGCACTGTTGCTAATGACGTGGCTGGATGGGGAATGACAGCTGTGCAAGACGGCCGAGAGGCTCGTCGGCTGGCAACGCATGCACAGACAGCAAGCCGGCAGGTGTAGCGCGTGTTCGGCAGCAGCGGTGCCGGGGTTGCCCAGCAGGTGCTTTACAGCTCCACATGCCTTGTTATGGCCAGCATGCCTTGTGTTGGCAGTACAGTAGCAAACTGCCTTTCTGACTGCCCACTGCCCTCCCTCGCCCTGCTGCTGCTGCTGCTGCTAATGCTGCTGCCTGTGCGCAGATCCACTGGTTCAGCATCATCAACAGCTGCGTCACGGTGCTGCTGCTGACCGGCTTCCTGACCACCATCCTGCTGCGCGTGCTCAAAAACGACTTCATGAAGTACAGCGCGGGCAGGGATGATGAGGCAGGGGAGCCGGAGGATGAGACAGGCTGGAAGTACCTGCACGGCGACGTGTTCAGGTATGTACATGTCTTTGTGTGCTCGGGACAAATGTGTATACTAATAGTACTAGGTCAAGGGGGCGCGGCAGCACAGTAGCGAGCTGGAGGGTGTGCATGCCCTGTTGCTGCGGTAGGTTTGGTGTGCGTCAGCGTATGGCGCGGATGTTGACGTTGAGTACACCAAGAGTATAAGCAGCTGATGCTTGCAAGTAGCTTGGCACAGCATGAAGCACAGCGGCATCATATAGAACACCAAGCTGGCTGCGTTGGGCACCATGCAGCACTGTCGCCTAGCTTGTTGCAATCCCCGGACTGTGCTGGGTGCTGTCCTATTAAACACTATCCTATTGTAACATCCTATTTAGTTAAACATTGAATCCGAGGTGCTTCATGTGTACCGCCTGCCTGCCTGCCCCTGCAGGTTCCCCCAAAACATCAACCTGTTTGCCGCCATGATCGGCGCGGGCACGCAGATATTTGTGGTGGTGCTGTGTGTGTTCCTGCTGTCCCTGGTGGGCACATTCTACCCCTACAACAGGGGCGCCATGCTGTCGGCGTGCGTGGTGCTGTACGCGCTGACTGCAGGCATCTCAGGTGCGTTCCGGGCTGCATTGCATCATGATTGGGTGCGCAACCGGTGCTGGCTCTATATATGCACAGGGCAAGTCGGGGAGCGGGGGGTGCGTGGTGCTGTACGCGCCCATCGCAGGCACCTCAGGTGAGGCGGCGTTGATGGATTGCAGCTGGCGCGGGCGGCTGGTTGTTCGCATACACAGGGTTGTTCGTGCTGGCACACACAGGGTGCGTGTTCCAAACCATTGCAGAGGCAGCTGCACGCGCAGGATCTGCATTCAGCAGCTGGTGCTTGCTCAGCACTACACCACACCAACCACAAGCATGCGATGCATGTCTGCTGCTTCCTGCCTCGCAGGCTACGTGTCTGGCGTGTGGTACAAGATGATGGGCGGGCGGCAGTGGGTGTCCAACGTGCTGCTGGTCTCCGTGCTGTTCTGCGGGCCGCTGCTGTGTGTGTTCAGCGTGCTCAACACCATTGCCTGGGTGCAGGGCAGCACGCAGGCGCTGCCGTTCGGCACGATCTGCATCATTATCGTCATCTGGGCGTTAGTGACATTCCCGCTGACCGTGCTGGGCGGCATTGCGGGCAAGAACAGCAAGGACGAATTCAGCGCACCCTGCAGGTGCGCCAGGCTGCTGAGCCGCATTTTAAGTTTGATGCATTGAAGCAACGCTTGTTGTTGTCGGCAGCTTCCTGTACTGCGTACTGCTTGCCTTGTTGTTGGTGCCCTGTGCGTCTCCCGAATGCTTGCATGCAAGGACGAGTTCAGCGCGCCCTGCAGGTGGGGACGGCCCGCATCTCTGCGGACGCTCTGTAAATTTGCTGCATCAACAGCAATGCTTACTGCCGGCGTTTTGCCGTGTTGTTCTCCCGTGTGTCTCACTATTGCTGGCAAGCGCGTGTTACGCGACTCGCCCGGCGTTTGCCGACCCCTGGTATAACGCACAAGTGCATGCAGCATTCGTGCCTGGAGTGCCCACCTGGCCGCTGTCTACCTTCCTTTCTTTGCTGTGACGTTACACGTCGTCATTTACTCTGCGCCACTCAACGCGCCGCCCCGCAGGACCACCAAGTTTCCGCGCGAGGTGCCGCCGCTGCCGTGGTACCGCGCTGCACCAGCACAGATGGCAATGGCCGGCTTCCTGCCCTTCTCTGCCATCTACATCGAGCTGTACTACATCTTTGCCAGCATCTGGGGCCACAAGCTGTACACCATCTACAGCATCCTGTTCATCGTGTTCATCATCCTGGTCATCGTGACAGCCTTCATCACTGTGGCGCTCACATACTTCCAGGTGAGAGGGCCGGGACATAGATTGGGGCTGGGACGGTGGGCGGGCCGGGACACAACTTGAGGCTGGGACACAGGCTGGGGCTGGGACATAGGCTGGGGCTGGGACATAGGCTGGGGCTGGGACACAGGCTGGGACGCAGACTGCATGGCTTCCTGTGCTGTTTGCATTTACTGGCAGCGCGCATGCTCACAAGGTACAGCAGCGTCGTGACTGCCTGTTCACTATCGCAGCGAGATGTACCGCAATCTCGCCCGCTTGTATGCTTCCCAAAGGCAACCTCGTTGTTAAGGTCATCACACGCACACACACTGACACTGTGCAACGCGCCCACCTGCCTGCCGCCTGCGGCTGCCCCTGCCCGCCCTGCAGCTTGCTGTGGAGGACCACCGCTGGTGGTGGCGCAGCTGCCTGTGTGGTGGCGCCACTGCCTTTTTCATCCTGGGCTACTGCCTCTTCTACTATCACTACAGGTGCGTGCGGGTCCAGGCTGGGGCTAGGTTGTAGAGTGTTAGCGGGTGCTGCCTGCTGCGCTGGTGTGCTACTGAGATCAGCGGCAGCAGCAGTATACCTAGCTGCCCGTCAGGTGGCTGGCATGTAGCCCATGTCGCCCATGCAAGTTGTGTTGATGCATGCGCAGCAAGCGTTTTACAATCATCCTTTCATCTTTTGAGCCCTTGCTGAGCTGCTGGTGACTCTGCGGCTGCCGCTGCCGCTCCTCTTTTGTTGGTTGCCGCCACGCTGCCGCCAACACCCCCAGGAGCGAGATGCACGGGCTGATGCAGACGGCCTTCTTCTTCGGCTACAACGCAATCGGCTGCTACGCCTTCTTCCTCATGCTGGGCAGCATAGGCTGGCGCGCCAGCCTGCTGTTTGTGCGCAGCATCTACAAGGCCATCAAGTGCGAGTGAGCGGCAGCTGCAGGCCGACTTGTGCGAGTGAGCAGCAGGTGCAAGCCGGTTTGTGTGAGTGAGCAGCAGCTGCAAGCCACCCAGTGCAAGTGAGGTGATAAGCCATCAGTGCAGAAGAGGCCGTCATGATGATTGCCAGTCTGCGCGCCGCCGCATTGTTCTGGATTATAAAACGCATGGGGGCAGCTGCGTTGAAGCTGTCCAGCTGCGGGTAAGACAGTGGCCATTACAGTGGGCGGCAGAAACAGAGTGCCGTCATATGCGGCAGGCTTATCTGGGAGGGTGGCACTGGTGGGGCGGAGCAACAGCAGTTGTAGCGGCAAGTGTGACGGCTGCAGCTGCGCTGCTGCCTGCAGACGCAGCTCAGTTCATACATACGTGCAGTGTGGTGTCTTTTCACATACAGTGTTGTCGCATAGGTTGCTTGCTTGCATGCCTGCAGTCTGCTTGTGCTTTGGAATTTTTGCATATTGTGGAAGGCCGGGCGGCTCCGAGCATATCTTGCACAGACCTCTGACAGAATGATGCATCATCCCCCTAGCTTACATGCCGCAGTCACACTTGCCTGCAAGGTGTGAATTTGCTATTGAGGCACTGCTGGCAGCGTACGCCATGTTCTGTGATGCCGCCTGCTGGGTGCTGCCTCCGACAAAAGGCAGTACTTGCACAGCTACCGCAGCCGCTGTGCTCACGGCAAGCATGCATACTATGCGTAGTACTTGTGCTGCCAGCTCAGTTTGCTACCGCAAGTGGGCTGCTGATGCAGCCCCCAGCAGTATGCATGGCCATGGCTCAGTGGCGCCATGTGTGCAAGTGCCTTGTTTGCCAACAAGTGCTGCTGATGCGCTCGCGGCGAGTTGCCGGCTGATATCAGCTGATCAATCAGCTGCTTTTCTCCAGTTTGCTTTTATCCAGTTGTAACGATGCAAAGTTGCACAGTCTATGCATGTGGCAGAGCTCCGGCAGCTATCAACTGGTTGTATCATACAACACATGATGTGAACAGCGTGTCTGCTCAGCTGCAAACACAGCTTAAATTTTCTGCGGACCATGTCATGCATATAAAGAAAGTTGCCGAATTGCATTCATTACAAGCATAAGCATCATGCAACATAATGCGCACTCACATGGCAAGAAGTGGTCCCCCGAAAGGCCACCATGGCTGCTGAACCTCAGATTAGCATGTGCAGCTCCTGCTTCTGCTCCTATGTCGTCTAGTATTACCTGCATCTCGACACAGCGTCAGAGCCAACTTCAGCCCTGCTTACGTGTTGTAAAATGAATCTCTCCTTTACAGACGTCCGCCGGTACAGGCTATACGACGATGCTGGTTACTTAGGTATGTGTGAGTGCCACTCAGTGCAGAGGTTACAGCAGAGCGCAACAGCTGCTGGATCAGGCTGCAATTTGCCACCAACAGACGCACCGCTGCACACCCAGCACCTGCCTAGTACCTTTCATGACGTCGTGGGAGTCGTTGGCATAGCCGCCAGCACCGCACCGCAACCCCTGCCTCCCCCACCTTGTTTGATCGCACACCACCCCTGGCTGCTGCTGTCCATTCAAGCCACACGACGCAGGTAAAGCCGCAGTTCGACCTCCTCACGCTGCCAACCAAGCCAAATCATTAACCCCACCGCACGTCAACTACGCAGCGCTCAACAGAGCGCGTTGGGGAGGTGCACATCACGTGATGCCCAGCAACACCATCAATCAAGCTATACGAACTGCGCATGAACTTGACCCAAACCCCAAAGCCGCCGCTCAGCGCCCGAAGGAGAAGAAGGTGCGCATGTGGATGCCGCTCTTGCTGCCGTACACTGCCAGGATGCGCATGGCCGTGAACGCCGCCAGCAGCACCAGCACCAGGCTGGCCACGCCGCGCACGGTGGTGCTGCGGATGCGCGGCACCACGTAGGTGAGGCTGGCCAGCGTGGTGGAGAAGAACAGGTAGCTGCTGCCCATCACAAAGCCCTCAGCGCCCAGCTGACCGCTGCGGCCCTGCACACGGGCAGGAACAGACACGCAGGCATGAGGGGTGAGGTTGGGAAGGTTGCTTGTGCATATGCAGCGCATAACAAAGCCCTCCGCGCACAGCTGCCCGCTGCGGCCGTGGGGCGGCACGGCCAGATGCTGCTGCTGCCCAACCATCAGCTCAGCGCCTCACCTCCATCCACCAGACCAGCTTGCCGTTCTGCCCTCTGCTGCTGCCGCTGCTGCTGCTGCTGCTGCACAGGCAAAAATTCTCACATCCACCCACCAGACCAGCTTGCCATTGGCCCCTATAGCAATTGGCGACGCCCCTGCTACTGCTACTGCTGCTGCTGCTGCTCAACCCTCAGCCCACCGCCTCACCTCCATCCACCAGACCAGCTTGCCGTTCTGCCCCCTGCTGCTGCTGCTGCTGCGCAGGCAGAAACACTCGCATCCCCCCACCAGACCAGCTTGCCATTGGCCCCTGTAGTAGATGGCGACGCCCCTGCTACTGCTGCTGCTGCTGCGGCTGCTCAACTCTCAGCCCGGTGCCTCACCTCCCTCCACCAGACTAGCTTGCCGTTCTTCCCCCTATAGTAGATGGGGATGCCGCTGCTGCTGCTGCTGCTGCGGCTGCTCAACTCTCAGCCCGCTGCCTTACCTCCATCCACCAAACCAGCTTGCCGTTCTGCCCCCTGTAGTAGATGGGGATTCCTCGGATGATGTTGTACATGCCGCCGCTGGTGGCAAACCAATACACAGCCAGGGCACCCAGCGCCCACAGCGCGGTGACCTTCACAATGGGCGAGTTGTACAGCAGCCATGCCGCATAGCCGCCTGCAGCAGCACAAAGGCATGACACACATACAGGGCTTGCTTGCGCCCTTTCTTGTACATTAGAACTGCATGCCAGCGAGTGTGCGTTGCAGATGCGCAGGGGGCCGGCGACACGTGAGAAAGCAACCAGACACACGCCTTCCATATCTCCTGTTGTGTTGTTGCTACGCCGTATGCAAAAGCCTCAGCCGCCTCACCCACGACGATGAAGGCCAGCAGCGCTAGCGGGAACAGCGGGTGCTTCAGCACGGTGGGCCGATCCACCTCGCCGCCCGCCAGGCCCGTGTTGCCGGTGGTGCAGCGCAGCAGCTCCTCCGCGGGCCAGGGGTAGGCCTTGATGCTGGGGCCGCACTGCGGCAGCAGCGGCAGCAGTAGTGGCAGCAATGGTCAAGCGCAGCACATGATGATGGTATGCCGCGCCTACGCAGCAGCACCCATTGTGAAGGTGGCAGCTGTTGGGGTGCCACAACGCAAGTCGTCATACGTAGCAACAATGATAAATAGCACTGACGAAACATTACAGAGCCGCTCACTTTGCTGCTCCTTGGGAGCTTGATGCTGCGCCGCGCTGCTTCCACTCCAACAACAAAACACCTGCTTACATGTTGTGAAATGCAAACTCACCCTTTAAAACATGTGCTGCACCATATTGCACCTGGCTGCTGGTGAGTGAAGCCGCCTAACCTCCCTGCTCGCGGGGATCTTGATGCCGCGCCGCGCTGCTTCCACTGCAACAGCCTAAGATGTGCCACACTGTATGCACCCGGCTGGCACAACATGTGCTGACATGCATCTGCAAATATACAAAACCGCCGCTCACCTCGCTGCTCTTGGGGATCTTGATGCTGCGCTGCGCTGCTTCCACTCCAACAACAAAACATGTGCCGCACCATATTGCACCAGGTCAGCCCCATATCGCCCCTCACCTCGCTGCTCTTGGGGATCTTGATGCTGCGCTGCGCTGCTTCCACTCCAACACCAAAACATGTGCCGCACCATATTGCACCAGGTCAGCACCATATCGCCCCTCACCTCGCTGCTCTTGGGGATCTTGATGCTGCAGCCAAACACGAGTTGCGCTGTATGCCTGTCAGCTAGGTAGGTGCATACAACGCAGCCACAGGTTCCTGACCACTCACCTCGCTGCTCTTGGGGATCTTGATGCTGCGGCCAAACACGAGTTGCGCTGTATGCCTGTCAGCTAGGTAGGTGCATACAACGCAGCAACAGGTTCCTGATCACTTACCTCGCTGCTCTTGGGGATCTTGATGCTGCGGCCCTCGCGCACGACTGCATCCGGGCCCCAGTGGAACACAAAGGGCAGCTGCTGCACGCCCAGGCGCTGGAACACATCCTTGCTGCCCTCGTACACCAGCTCTGCAAAAAACACCTCACGAGGGTGCGGGCCGCGCTTGAAGGCCTGCGGGAGCAAGGGAGAAAAATAAGGTAAGGAGCAAAGGAGTAAGGGGCGGGTAGGTGAGGGTGGGTGACCCAGAGTGCGTGTGACGCAGAGGGTGGCAGGAGTAACGTGTGCGCAAAGCAATGCGGTGAGTAGGGGGTATGACAGAGACATGGGCCAGGGAGTGCTAGGGTTGCAAGGGTCACATAGGTTGCAGTGCTGCTGTTGAGTGTAGCAAGGATACCCAGTGAAACTTGGGACGTGCACAATGTGGCAGCCACGCCAAAAACTCATCGCAGCTTCCCCCTGCTTCGCCAATCACTGGACAGCAAGTGCCGCTGCTAACACTCCCATACTGCGCTTGCTGAGCTGCTGTCATGTGCCGTACGGCGCCAGTTCGCAATGTCGCCAGCTGATCCGATCAGAAACTTTCTCACGGTGAGTCAATGGTGGTTGCTGTCAGCGGTTGCAGCTGCTGCACACCGCTGTACTGACAGCCTGGCTGACTCAGTGACTCGCCGTGTGCTGTGTAGCTGTCATTTGAAATTCCAGCAGTCGCACCTGTGCTGCCAGTGCATACTCCTGCCGCAGCTTGGGCAGGTTCATGTCCACATTCTTGGCCATGTAGTGAGCGTTCAAGAAGAACATGAGATGGTAGTCCCTGCCCTTTGTCGCAGCAAACTCCTCAAAGTCGCTGTTTGAGAACGCGATGATGCCATCCTTGGTTGCTGCCTGGCGCGCTACGAGCTTTGTGACCTGCAGGTTGAGGAGAGGGACAGTTCAGGTGGATGCTGTTGCTGTCAACCCACTGTCCACTTGCCCACGGTGCAAAGGTCACGCACTCGCTCTGACGCCGCTGCACAGCTTCCAAGCAGCACTAAAAGGCTGATAAGCGATAGCACCCGCATGCTGATCACCACTTCTTCGCTCTTGCTCTCTGAACAGTACTTGCAGTAGAGGCAACAGCACCAGATCGGTGTAATCAATGCATATGACAGATTTAAATGTTATAAAAGCAGAAGATCAGCGCTTAAAGGCTCAGAAGCGAAGCTGGACAGGAAGCGAGTGTGTCGTTGAAGTCGGGTAAGACCACCAAGCTGCGCTGCCAGCTGTGAAAACAATGCTATTAGACAACGACGTCTTGCATTATACCGTGCTTTCACACTGGTGTTAGCCACTCAAGGTTTCAATGCGTGTGGTGGCTGCTCCAAACTTTCATCAAGGTTTTCCTGCCTTTGCATAATGTTCAAGAAGTCTAGCTACGCGTGAGATGTGTTGTTGTTGCTGTTGTCTTGATCGCTGTCGTCAGGCCCGCCAAACACAGTTTGTTTTGCAAAGCACACTTGCCCGAACGCAGCAGCAAGCAAGATGACCACCGTAGCAGATCTTCTCAAGCGGCCGGATGTTAAGGAAACAGTGCTGAAGACAGTGCAGCTAGATGGCCAGGTGGTGCTCAAAATCATGCAGCACTGCGATGGAGCACAGCCTTCAATCGTCACAGGGCAGCTGCTGGGTCTGGACGTGGGCCAGACAATGGAGGTTACAGACTGCTTTCCTTTCCCTGTGAGTGGCAGCATGCAGGCAGTGCCTAGCCGTCATCAGCTCACTTGCAGCAAGTCAGCATGGCGGCAGTAGCAGCATGCAGCATGTGTCCATCAAGATGTGGCGTTGCAGCAGTGTTGTGCGTTCCTGTGTGCTCTGATGTATTAACAGCAGTGCGCAGCGGCAAACAAGAGCAAGGGGACCAGGTTAAGCAACAGCCAAACTTCCGCCGTTGCAAGTGCACCTTGCCTTGCACGCCGCACGTCACGTCAACGCAAGCACACTGAGGTTGCGTGCGTGCGAACTCCTGTCTTTCAGCTGGCGGATTGGCTTCTAACGTTAACACCGTGCCAGGCCACTTGTGGTTGCTCAACCCCTCGGATCATTGCTGTTGCCGCTATGCCATGCACCCAGAGCCCCGAGGATGATGGCGACAGCTCCACCAACTACCAGCTGGATATGATGCGCTGCCTGCGCGAGGTCAACGTGGACAATAACACAGTCGGCTGGTACCAGAGCAGCGTGCTGGGACAGTACCAGGTGCGGCCGGCAGCAGCAGCAGCAGCAGCAGCAGCACTGGGCCTTCGGTTGCAAATCTGAACTGACAACGCAGCTGCATATCGCTGGCGCAGCAGTCGGCTGGATACCGAGCAGTGCAGCGGGCAAGTGGGTGTAGCAGCAGCAGCAGAACCTGTGCTACTTCTCCCGACAGCAGCAGGCGCACGCTGGCTGCCGCATGCAGCATGTGCAGCAGCGCAGCCGCCACCAGACACTCGCTGCTGCAGCATCCGTCCGTCGCTGCCGCGGCATTTTCCCTGGTGCACAGCAGCCTCCACCGGGCACCCTGCACAGGCGGATCCTGCTGCTGCCATCAGCAGGGGCCTTCTCCTGGGACCGGACAGTCACACAGCAGCAGCAGCTGCCGCTGCAGCAATGCATAGCATTTCTGCAGCCATTGGTGGCCCACAGTACGTGCCAGCGGTTCCAGGCATCAACCAAACAGGGCAATTACCAACACAGAAGCAGCAGTGGCATGCTTGGCGTCAATGCGTATGTGCACTTGGCATCACGTAGCAGGGCACTTTGCCACCATCGTATATCTTGCACATTGCACATCCTCTTCAGCTGTAATCGATGGCTCCCGCGCACATTGTTCTGCAACATTTTCTACAACACTTGCTCGCCAAGTGCTGCATAGACCCAGGAGTCGATCAGCAGTTTGCTGCACAGCTCCCCTCAGGCCAGTCCCTCCGCCTGCTGTCCTGAAAAGCTTGCCACTGACACAGCCGCGCCTGCTCTGCCTGCCCTGCTGCTGCCATACACGCATACGTGCAGACGCAGGAGATGATTGAGACCTTCATCAGCTACCACGACAGCATCAAGAAGTGCGTGTGCATCGTGTACGACCCGCAGCGCCAGCAGCGCGGCCAGCTGGGCCTGCGCGCAATCCGGCTCAAGGACAGCTTCATCGAGCTCTTCAAGGAGCAGAAGCTCACAGGTGAGGTTGGTTCCGCATAGCATTCTACAGATGATTTGACTGCTCTGGTTTGATGCGGTTTAAGACCCAATTCTGTTCAAGACCCACAACAGCATGCACACACTGCCACAAGCTTACACTCCCTCACACATGCGCCTGCACCTGCGTGCTGGCCACACGTCTTTATCTACACAGGCAAGGACCTGCGCGAGGCTGGCGTGGGCTGGCGCGATGTATTCGTAGAAGTGCCCATCAAGATCCACAACAGCAGCCTGGCGCAGGCGCTGATCGCAGACTTGAACCCCGCGCCCGGGGCCACAGCAGGAGACCTGGAGCGGCTGAGCCTGGCCAATGCTGGCTACCTGAGCAAGACCATGGCCAACCTGATTGAGTGCATGGATGACATGCTGGCAGAGCAGGGCAAGGTGCGTGGTTGTGATGTACATATAGTGTGCTGGCTGCATGTGCTCTGTTTGCTGCATATGGCAGTGCACAGGGTTTAATGTGCTTGTTGCTACCAATGCGGGCTGCCTCAGCAAGACCATGGCCAACCTGATTGAGTGCATGGACGACATGCTGGCAGAGCAGGGCAAGGTGCGGCGCTGTTGATATGTGTGTTCACTGGATGTGGGTGTGCACATTTGCTTCAAAGTATTTGGTGGAAGTGGGACACAACATATCCCTGAGTGCATGGATGACGTGCTGGCAGAGCAGGGCAAGGTGCAACGCAGCTGCGTGGGGTTGTGCTGCAGGGAAAGTTGCATTGTTGTGAGCATGTGTGCCATGTGTCAGTAGTATTCGCTTGTGGTGACACTGTTGCTGTGTGGCATTGGGGGTGGGGATGCACCAGCAGTCTCCTGCAGCACACATCATGAGTGCCAAATGGATGACAAAAGCTTGTGACGGTGTCCATGCCTCGTTGCCCTGTCATTTGATCGAGTGCATGGACGGCATCCCGGCAGAGCAGGGCAAGGTGTGGCGCTGATGTGAATGCACACTGAGTTTGATGTGCATTGGGTTGGTTGTTCACGACATGTGCACTGCGCTGCATATACACTTGGTTGGATGTGCATCAGATGTGCACTGGGTTGGTTGTGCACAAGATGTGCAACTGGGTTGGATGTGGCCACCAGGTGCTTGGATGTTTGGTTTTCTTGCTGTTTGCCGTGCCTCGCAGCTGCTCAATGATGCTCAGCAAACGTCGCTATACTGAGCCACCCATGAGGATAACTCACACTGTTTTTGCAACATGAGGGCAGTCTGCTGCGTGGTATGAAGTGTCTGGTAATCAGGATGCAGTGAACCCACATTTGTGCGTGCCAAATCTGCAACCCTTGTGTCAGCGTGCCGCTGTGTGCGCCTATATGTTGCAGTTTCTGCACCCTGCCTGCATCCAGCTTGGCTTCTGCCTTCACTTGCAACCCAACAGGTACTTGCACCAGTTGACTGCAGAAGTGGCATGCATCAGTTTGTTGAGTGCGTGACTGGCATATGGTCATGGAGTAGCGCAAGGCGTGGCGTGCGTGCTGTGGTGTGCTGGCTGCATGGGCCTGCTTGCTGCGTATGGCAGAGCAAGCGGTGCTTCGACGCAATCCTCGTGTGTATGGTTGCCGCCCCGTCACGCGCCTGCTGACACCTCGCCCCCTCACTCGCCTCAGCCCACCGCCGTGCTTGCGCCTGTGTCTGCAAGCCTAACCGCTAACCCTTCCCGCTTCCCGTCCACTGTGCTCCGCAGGTGTCCATGTACCACCGCAACGTGGCGCGCCAGCAGCAGCAGATGGCCGCCTGGCTGCAGAAGCGCAACCAGGAGAACATCGCGCGCCGCGCAGCAGGCGAGGAGCCTCTGCCTGAGGAGGACCCCGTGCTGTTCAAGCCGATTCCGGAGCCAAGTGCGCTGGATCAGTACCTGGTCACCAGCCAGATCGCGGGCTACTGCGACATGCTGGGTGCTGCGGCGGAGAAGGGCATGGCCAAGATGTACCTGGTGCAGGCGGCGCAGAAGGCTGCGCAGCACTGAAGCAGAGGCACTGTGTGGAGCTTGTAGATTTACAGCAGCAGCTGTGTTGCTCAATGCCGCTGCGGCGCATTGCTCAGTGCCAGTGCGGCGCAGCAGACGTGCAATGGGCCCATGCAGCTGCATGGCGCACCTACCGCGCATGCGCCTTGCGCTGGGTGCTGCGAGCGCGGCGATGTTCTGAGCTGCGCTGTGCAGTGCTGCAGGACACAGCAAGTTTGTTGAGTGTGTGCGCTCGGAGATGTGCTGGTGCAATGCAGCACATTGGTGGCTTCAGCCAGAACTGGCGGTGCTGCTCTCAGGCGGGCGTTCTGTGTTGAAAGCGCCAAAAGTTTAGGATGCAAGCAGCAGCGGCAGCAGCGGGGCTGCTGCAGAGTGCAGTGCTAGCGGAGTGCTAAACAGGCACTGAGCGGGGTTGGGGTTTGTTGACGGGGTGCATGAGGTGTAGTGGGTGGCTGGGGGTGCTGATCTTGTTTATAAACAGCCCTTGTTTAAGGTCAAGTCAGACAGTTATTACCAGCCTTCACAGGCTGACACAGCCTGCTGTAAAGCAGTCGACGGTTATGACGCTGGGCTATGCCATGCTGCGCATGTGTCCTGTACTCACCGGCAGTGGCATGCACGCTAAGGTGATTGCCCACTCGTATGCTGCAGCTGTTGTTGACAGTTGATGGGTAGCACATCATGTGACATGGCTGGCAAGCATGCAATCGGCAACTTTCTTTACATGGCAAGGGCAGCACCCTCACATCCGTTACAACCTGTGCTCAGCGCGCTTGGCATCAAACGGCAACACATGACCGTGATGCAGCTGCCGTGCAGCAGCAAAACATCATCAACAGCTCGCAGCAGCCTCCTCATCAGATCACATCCCCATGGCAGAACCCGGTAGCAAGGATGCCTGCAGGCGCCACACAACCTTACACAGCAGCCCTTGCTCAACAACGGCTAGACACAGGCCGGCTGCATCAAGCAGACATGGCGGCAGGCACGATGCATAGCAGCGGCACAGCACAGCTCGAGCTCCCGCACACACACGGCATTGACGAGTGCCAGTCCACCAGCTGGACTTCACCAACTGTCACGCACCCACATCACGCAAGGTACTCAACGCAGGAGGCATCGTTTCGACGCTAGATGGCAGCTGCGGCTTCAGCCCACTGCACATGTAAGTAAACTCTCCATTAACATCACCTACGATGGCATTCCCCATGTCATCACGTGCACACGCGCATGTCGCTCTACAGCAGCACGCCCCCACGCCATCACACGTACAGGAGCAAGCCTCACATCACCACATGTACAGCAGCATGGCGTTGATGCTATGGCTTGATGGGTAACATGATGATGATAATGCTGTACAGCAGCATGCCTCACACCACCTTGAGCCCCACGCGCTTCATGTGCCGCATGCTGAAGTACATCAGTGCCGCTGCCACCAGCCCACCCCCAGCCAAGTACCGAATGCCCTCGGCCTGCGCCAGCAGCAGCGACAGCACGCACAGCGGCCCCAGCGCCACCAGCAGCACCGCAGGCTGCGGCTTCTGGTCCCACAGGTACTTGCAGAACAGGCCGTGCAGCGGCAGCGCCAGCGCCAGCAGCGCCAGGTTGAGCGCACAGGAAGCCCAGTCGCTGTACTCGCGGCCCCAGCTGACCACCTGCACATACACAACAGACAAAAGCATAAGGAAGCAGGAATGCGGTGAGGTCAGCCGTGAGTGTTGCAACGAACGCATTCGGAGTTGGCAGCTGCGCATGCTGGGAAAAAGACCATGTTTTGTTTGGCAGCAGCTGGCACGTGACATGCCCACGTGCGGGCTGCTGGCAAACTCTCTCGGAGCATCATGAGCCTTTGTAGCAGCAGCTCCATGCTGCTGTGGATTCTGCTGCAAGCTCAGCATGGGCACAACCCATCCAGCCGTGCATCTCCGTGCCGCTGCTGCTGCTGCTGCTGCCGGCGCACCTGTATGGCCGAGCTGATGGTCAGGTAGCAGCTGAAGGCCAGCACTGGCGGCAGGTAGCGCTGGCGCTCGCCCAGCTGCCGCAGCAGCAGCGGGTCCTGGCTTAGCATCAGCAGCAGCGGCGCCAGCATCAGCATGGCCTCAGGGGCACCGCCTGCACAGCAGCAGCAGCAGCAGCAGCACCAACACCACCAGCAGCAGCACATTGATGAGCTCCAAGTACTGTGGCAAGGGGCAGCACGAGACATCCTTTCAGAGCACCAGGCAGTCGCTGCCATGACAAAGCTGCGTCGCTAGCACAACTGCTGTTGTGTACAACATCCCCCTCGCACATGCGGACGCCCTCTGCACGCTACACACCACTAGGCGCAGCATGCCTCGCCTCACACCACCAGGGGCACCCGCCCCTTCTCACCTGTCATGTATCTGTTCAAATACACACAGATACCAAAAGCCAGCAGCGTGCACACGTTGCCCGCAGTTGGCACCCAGCCCAAGCCTTCCCGGCTCAGCCGCCGCAGCGCCAGCCCAGCAGCGCCCTCCAGCTGCATGGCACGGCCCACGCTGCTCAACATTGCGCCAGGCACCACGCCGCAGAAGAAGTCCGAGTTGGAGTTGGAGGCACCGCTGTAGGCACGGTAGGGGTCGCTGGCAGCACCGGCAGCACCGGCAGCACCTGCGGCGAAGCAAGAGATAGTCGTGCAAGGGCAGCGAGGTCGAGTCAGGGAGAAGAAGTAAGGTTGGAGTAGGCATCGGGCGGCACACACTGCTCAGCACCGCGCCAGGCACCACGCAGCAGAAGAAGTGCGAGTTGGAGTTGGAGGCGCCGCTGTAGGCGCAGTAGAAGTCGCTGGCACCAGCAGTGCCGGCACCTGCGGCGAAGCAAGAGATAGTTGTACAAGGGCAGCGAGGTCGAGTCAGGGAGAAGAAGTAAGGTTGGAGCAGGCATCAGGGGGCCCACGCTGCTCAGCAACGCGCCAGGCACCAAGCCGCAGAAGAAGTCCGAGTTTGAGGCGCTGCTGTAAGCACGGCAGGGTCGCTTGCAGCAGCAGCGCCAGCACCTGCAGTGAAGCAAGAGGGGCCGTGCAAAGGGCAGCAAGAGCTGCAGTCAGAGAGAAGTTTTGTTGGAGGAGGCACCGCTGTAGGCACGGTAGGGGTCGCTGGCAGTACCGGCAGCGCCTGCTGCAAGGTTGATACAAGGGGAAGAGCAGTGATGGCAGTGTCAGGTCGATGGCGCCGCATACGTGCCACTGTTACTGCGCCATGTTGTCATGCATAAGCATCACACGTCGCAACAAAGTAAGCTTCTGCCCGTCTGATTACACGACCAGGGAAAACTGCTGTGTTTTTCACACAACAGGCAACTCAGCACGCCAGCAGCAGCACTAATGCTACCTGCTGGCTGCTGCGCTGCCCGCCGGGCGCTGCTGCCGCCACATGCCGCACCTGGCTGCCGCGCGAGCTTGTCCGGTTGGTGCAGCGCTGCGCTCATTTTGAGCTTGAGGCTGAAGGCCAGCAGCAGCGCGTGCGCGGCAAACACGCCAAACAGCGCCGCCTGGTTGGCCTCAAGGCGCTCGCAATCGATGGCTAGCGCAGAGTCGGGATAGAGCCGCCTGAACCTGCACGGCAGAATAACAGAAGCTTGATAACATATAACACAGATGCGCAGGATTGAGATTGCACGGAGAGTACAGCCGAGCTGAACCCAGAGCAGTGAAGCGAGTGCAATGCCATCAATAACTAGCAACAGCAGTCGTCTTCAGCAGGCAGATCACCGGTGGCCAATACACAGTGCAAACGCTGCCGCTGGTCGCTGTTGCACACAGCTCGCCGGCTCACTTCTGGATATTTGGCAGCGGCAGCGTTGACTGCAGCACCATGGTCACAATGAACGCGCAGGCCCAGCCGCCCGCCAGCAGCGGCAGCCAGCTGGGGCTGCCCAGCAGCGGGTTTTGCAGCAGCGTAATGAAGGCCACCACCAGCATGGAGGTGCCGATCACCAGCGACTGCAGAAAACAGGCATGAAGGAATGCAGAGGCAGCAGTCAGCAGGCCAGTCGTGGTTAGGCAGCACATGTTGAAAGTCAGGGAGGTGCCGATCACCAGCAATTGCAGGCAAGGCAAGACAAGGCGGCATGCAAGGCAAAGCGGCGAGCACAGGCAGCGATGATGTGGTAAGCGCAGGCAGAAGGAAAGGGGATGCTGAAGCGCTGCGCATCTCACGACGGCTGCCCAGGAATACACAGCAACACTGCCACAAGCACCAGCTTCAGATCAGCAAATGAATACAATATGCGCAGCTGCTCGGCTAGAATCACAAGCACTGTGCAACTCTTGAAGGAGACCAACTCCTGAATACTATTGAGCACAGCCAAATCTTCAAAAAAGCAGACATCCAGCCTCACCTGCAGAATGAACTGCCCCGGCACAACCTCCAGCGCCAAGTACTCGCCCACCAGCCAGCCCACCGCAGCAGCCACCAGCAGCCGCACCAGCGCCGACCTACTGCCAGGCACAGCCCCAGACATCCCGAGCAGCCCCACCCCAGCAGCCAGCACCAGCAGCCAGCGCGGCCAGTGCTCACGCCGGCCTAAGCCGCTACCCCAAATAGCCACATCATCTGCGTCGTGCATTGGCACGTGGCGCTCGTCCCAGAGGCGCGGGCAGAGTGCGAAAGGCAGCTGGGGGCAGGCGGCGCCGCCCATGCGTGGTAGGGGCGGCTGCAGCATGGCGAGCAGCAGGCCGCTGACACCAACCAGAATGACGAGGCGCAGCGCAGCCTACGCGGAAGTTGGAAGGGGATGGGGTAGGGTTTGCAGGCAGATGTGTGCGAGGCACACACATACAGGGCAGGGTAGACAGGTGCATCTTGGATGAGCAGGTATATGGTGGAGGATTTGCTGGTGACAGGCAACTGATGGTGAGGCAGAGGCACAGTCAATCGCAGACAGTCAATGGCACCGTCAACCATACGGCCACATAGTTGCCAGCACATGGACATACACGCTGCCCCTCTTGAATCCAAGCTCACGTCTGTCAAATGGTATATTAACCACTGCAAGCATACCTAGCACTGCTGGCTGACTGTTTTTCGGCTACAGTATATAGACCACCCACCTGGTTGTGAGCGTAGCATGTCATCACCAGCGGCATCAGTGCTGCTGCTGCCACCATGAGCAGCACCCCGAGCAGCACGCCCTCATGCGGCCGGCCAAGCACCGCCCATTGCACTACATCAAACACTGCAAAGCGCGCCAGCGCAACCGCCGCCAGCGTCAGCACCACGTGCAGCAACCCCTGCCAGGCTTTGATTCGCACGCGCCGCTTGCCATGCTCTGCTTCGTAAAGGTACACCGGCGCACCCGCTGCCAGCAGCAGCAGCGCAGTCGGCATCACCAGATAGGCTTCAGGGAGCACCAGCATTGACAGCTTTGCGATATACAGCGTGCTGACAACCCACGCTGCCCAACGCGGCAGGCACCACACATTGTGCAGCGCCTGGCACGCTGCCACGCCTGCCACACTCGTCGTAATCACAAGCCATGCCGGGTACATCACATCTGAACCCGGCTCCTCGTGATGGTGTGCACCAAACATCTGCTCCTCGAGCACGCACAGCAACTCAGCTTGTGCCAGCATCAGCACACCAACAACTTGCCGGCCTGTCTGAGCCAGAACAAGGCCGGGCACAATCAGCGCAGGCAGAAGTGCGGCCAGTGCAAGCTTGCAGATCGTATGCAGGTGCACAAAGCCCACCCGCAGGTCCAGGAACCAAAAGTGGTGGTGCACCAGCCAGCCAGCCGTCAAGAAAGCGCCCAGCACAAAGATACTATACTCCTGCAAGCTACGGGAGTCATAATACAGCGCCAGGCCGCATGCAGCAACCATCGGCGCAGGCAGCCAGTGGAACGGCACGCCGATCGCCAAGCTGCCGGCAGTCGTGCACAGCAGCAGGCAGCTGCCAGCCACTGTTGCGTCCATGGAAGTGCCCAGTGCTCCTGTGGCATGGGCCAGGCCTAGCAGCACGAGGCCCAGCAGTGTGCCGCTGACTGCCACATAGTTCCAGGGCGCTGGCAGCTTGATGTATGGCATGAAGGCGTGGAAGATCACGCGGCCCTCAATGCCTGGCGGCAGCAGCAGCAGCAGCAGCAGCAGCGGCGGCAGCGGCAAGCTTGATGTATGGCATGAAGGCATGGAAGAACACGCGGCCCTCGATGCCTGGCAGCAGCAGCAGCAGCGGCAGCAGCAGCAGCGACAAGCTTGATGTATGGCATGAACGCGTGGAAGATCACGCGGCCCTCGATGCCTGGCAGCAGCAGCAGCAGCAGCAGCAGCAGTGGCAGCAGCAGCGGCAACAAAGCTTGATGTAGGGCATGAAGGCATGGAAGATCGCGCGGCACTCGCGGCCTGGCAGCAGCAGCAGCAGCAGCAGCAGCAGCAGCAGCAGCAGCAGCAGCAGCAGCGGCAGCAGCAGCAGCAAGCATGAGGCATGATGTATGGCATGAGGCATGGAAGATCACGCGGCCCTCAATGTCTGGCAGCAGCAGCAGCGGCAGCAGCAGCAGCGGCAGCAGCAGCAGCGGCAGCAGCAGCAGCGGCAGCAGCAGCGACAAGCTTGATGTAGGGCATTAAAGGCATGAGATGTTACACGGCCGTAGATGCATGCGCGCAAAGCAGCAAGGAGTGAGGCGCGGGCCGACAGCACCCAATGGAGATTGTGATGCACAGATGATGAATCGAGCTTGCACAAGCCTAATCAACAAAAATACAGGAGAACGCAGTGCGTATGACAGCATTACACGATCAACACCTCCGCAAGCTGCCATTGCCGTGCCACTGTCATAGGCATCCAAGCGCAGCACCGCACCTGCCAGCAAGCCCAGAGAGGTCAGCACCAGCAGCAGCCGTGACAGCCCTTTGATGAACCGGGGGCTCATGGGTAGCCACCACAGCCCGTCCGGCACAGCAGACAGGTAGGCCAGCGGTGCACAGCCCAGGATGAGAAGGCTCCAGAAGTGCAGCATCTGGCCGAGTACTGCTGCGTGGATGGCGAAGTATGAGGCGGCTGGCAGCACCATGACTGCCAATGCCAGCCACAGCGCATCCACCTTGCTCTGTTGTTTGTTGGTTGGTTGGGGTGCAGAGTGTTGTGAGGGAGCAGCAGCAGCGTCAGACAGCAGGCAGCAGGCGAGAGCAGGTTGGGTCAGTACAAAAGCTGCAGGAGAGGCAACACAGGTTGCAGGCGAGGGGCGCTTGTGACAGCATGAGAACAGGCACAGGGACGAGAGAGAGCTGCAAACTGCTGCCAGCCCCACAGGATGTGACCTGCACCCGGTGTCATACAGCTGGCAAGCTCACAGAGGGCTCAAAACGCATGTGAAACAATGCACATCAGCAGGCAGCTGTTGTTGGTCTAGTGCAGGAGCTCCACTGCCCACCTGTATAGTAGCGTCTGCAGATGCCGCTGCTGCACCCCCAATTGCGCGTCCTGCTTTTGACTGGTGAAAAGAAGACTCCAGCGGCCGTGCCAGCATGTGATACAGCAGGCACAGCACTGCTGCCAGATAGTACGGAACATCCCCAAGCTCCGCAACTGCTGCTATGCCTATCGCCTGCATTGCCGCTGCAATCGGCAGCGACGCTGTTAGCACCTGCCGCTCAAACGCGAGCACAACTGCTGGGTACTGCATCTGTACAAAGCGGAACTGCACTGTGAGCCACATGCCAGTGACCATCAGCAGCGCTCCGCACGCAAAGATGAGTAGAATTGACAGTAGCGGCGGCCGGTTGGCAAAGGTGAAGAGGATGTTGAGGGTAATACCTCCCTGTGCGAGTGCGACTGTGCCCCAGCCCTGCAACAGCAACAGCAGCACAACAAACAAGCAGAAGATGTTGATGGCGGTCAGCTTTGACGGTTGCTGCTTGGCTGTTGTGGCGGTAGCAAACAGTTTCAGCTCACAACACATTAGCGCCATGCATGCTGCTGCTGCACGTCCTGATGAAAAGCAGTGTGAAATGCAACGACGCACTTTCTTACTAAGACAGCTGAAGGATCATTGCTTGAGCAGCTCAGCTGCTCCTGTGTGTCACTGCTCAGCTGCAGCTGCTATCATGCCACGGCTGCAGCGCACAATTCTGTTGCTGCTGCCTGCTGCTGCGACTATCGCTGCTGCTGCTCTGTGTTGAGCATGTACATATGCACTCAAAGGTACAACATCCAAGCTCCAGCCACACACCACTGAGAAGGCCCCCTCCCTGTACTGCATGGCATCCATGATGTACCACAGCATGGTGCCAATAGTGAAGATGCCCATCACGGCCCTGCCCCCCAGGCCTGCTGCCACTAGCAGGGCTGGCACCAGCGCCAGTGCCACTCTGCCATTGTACTTGAAGGGCCCAGGGGCAAAGCGCACCCCTGAGCCGCTGCTGGAAGACATTGCTGCTGCTGCTGCAGTCAATCACAGCGACTGGCAGTTCCTGCAAGGCGGCAGTTGCAGGGTGAAGGCTCCAGCTGCCGCAGCCTGCCTGGCAGGCCGCCATTGCTTGCAAGTTCAATGTGCTGGCTGCAGCACATCAGGATGAACGAGTGCAACATGCAAGCAGATGTACACAGTAAGCTTGCCAGGGAGGTCTGCTGTCACACTGGGCACTGCTGCTGCTGCTGCAACTGCTGCATGTGCTGCTTCTCAATGCAGGTGGGAGCACACCTGCGATACCAGAAGCCCTTGAACTCTTGCTGCTTCATGTTTCCAGCAGTGATCGGCCTACAGCTTCTACAGCAGGTGCTGCCTCAAACTGCTGTCTGTTGTGTACTTGCTGCGGCAGTTGTAGCAACAAGAGCCTCGCAGGCCTGCGGACGAGAAGCGATGTGTTCAGGGCAAATGAACAAATAATGACGGAAGTTTCTTTCAAAGTTCTGCGATGCTGGTGGTTTGGATCATGAACACCGATCTCTCTAGCGTGCACTATGACAGCGCCTTTCAGCGGAAACAGCTAACAGCAACGCAATGTATGCACGCCCTGCGGCTGCAGGGGAGTGCAAGACAGCGTTCACTGAACAGGGTGTACTGACAGGGTGTACTGAACACCATCGGCCTGATGTCACCACGGCTTGCAACACTGATTCGGACAATTACACACGGCTGTCTAATGTATACTTCAACACTTTGTAACAGGCTTTGTTGTGGTGGGGTTGTCAACAGCTCACAGTCAAGTAGCTTACTGTGGTCAAGCACAGCAGCAGAGCTGTTGCCTGTTCACCAACCCTGTCTTCTGGTTGACAAGCTCGTTTAATTACACAGATACCACTACAGAAGCAACCTCATTCATTTAGACTCGGTTATACTGGACAATTCATGCTGCGGTTGCAACCAGAATGACTGCAGGAGCCTTCCAAGATGAGATGCAGCAGGTCAGCAGTGCGGCTTGCTAAATTCAAGCACAACTGCAGACTGATGCAATCTTAAGCCGTTTTTTGAAACCGTATTGTGTGGCTTCAGGCTCTTGATGCGGCGCTGCATCTCCTGGCAGATGTAGAGGCACAAATACGATCAGCACTGGGACTGGATGCCAGTTCATCCATCTATGATGCAAATCCTGAGCAGTTGCAGAGTCTGCCACCGGCTGTGCTGGAAACACTGGAGGTGAGCAGGCGCCTTGTTTTGCAGATGGGTTGGTTTGCTGACGCTGCAAGGAGGTGCCATGATTGCATGCCCGTATGGCTGGTCACCAAGACACCCCTGTCTCCTGCGCCTGTGTATGTTTGTCTTTGCAGTCAACCCTGCAGGTGGTGCAAGAATTGCGTCGGCAGCAGCAACAGCAGCATCATGGCGCACCAGACACCCAGTTGTTTGAAGCGCATGAAGCAGCTCAAACCCTGGACTGTGTGACGACACCCGCAGCTGGCGGTGTGCAGGGTGGCCCGGCTGCCTTTAGCAGCAACAGCGCTCATGCATGCCTGCTGAGCAGCGACGCAGCAGCAGCAGCAGCTGCTGCTGCAGGACAGCACAGCAGGGTCAGTAGACCCCCAAGCCGCAGCCAAAAGTCTCCTGCAAGCGGCACACGACCCCACTCCAGCCCGCAGCAGCGTCGTACTGCCAAGCCCTGTGCTGACAAAGGCAGCGCGAACAAGGAGGCAAGCACAGGCAGCTCTGCTGCGAGCGCAATGGTACCAACTACAGCAGCAGCAGCAGCAGCAGCAGCACCCAGCTCATTATTCACGCCAGATGCCAGCGGGCAGGCCAGGGCAGACTGGCTGGCTGGGAAGCTGCAGCAGCAGCATGAAGCAGCAGCAGCACTCGAGCGTGACTTGCACAAGGAGCACCTGTTCTTGCAGAAGCTGTCTGACAAGAAGCTGGCTGCGGAGGCAGCACATGCACAGGTGGGTGGGGGTTGGTGTGCCATGCGTTCTTGCTGATGAAGAGACCAGGGAGGCAACCACTCTCTGCATCGTGGAAGCTGCAGCAGCAGCATGAAGCAGCAGCAGCGCTTGAGCGTGACTTGCAAAAGGAGCACCTGTTCTTGCAGAAGCTGTCTGACAAGAAGCTGGCTGCGGAGGCAGCACATGCACAGGTGGGTGGGGGTTGGTGTGCCATGCGTTCTTGCTGATGAAGAGACCAGGGAGGCAACCACTCTCTGCATCGGTCCTGAGCACTGCGGCACAACATCAGCTTTGACAAGTTCATCAGCTGTACAGGGTATGGCTCGGCCGGATGTTGCCTAATTATGATGCTGCGTGGCAACTGGCCAGTGCGCTTTGACATGTGCAGCCTGGCTGCTTCCTGTTGTCACCTGCGCCGCGCACATGCAGGCCATGCGGGATGTGTGGCAACTGACTGGAGCACTTCAGGTCCTGGCCACTGCTGATGAACAGTGCGCAGACTACCTGGCAGCAGTGAAGCAGAGCTTGCAACATGGTGGCACGTGAACCCCTGGTGCTGCAGTCCAGCTGGACCCCAATCACCTGTGTCATAACACGGCCCACAAGGTAGGCCTCTTATAGCACACCATGCTGGAGCCACGTGCATAACGGTTCGCTAGCTTTTGTGGATGTTCAGACCAGTTCAGCTACTGTGCCAGGGCCTCAGGCAATCAGCACCTGCTGCCAGCACAGCACTTGATAATTTGGCCTGAGCAGCTGTATTTGAAGCCAAAGCAAGCCAATTGCGTCCATTGGGTGACCAAAAGATGCAGTTGTCTACGCTGCAGCGTTCAGAAAGCTGCTGTAGTCGTAGGAGAGCGGTGTCGCATCGGGCTCGGCTACAGGTAGGGTCTCGGCACGTTGTGTCTGAGCAACACGACTCCGTGCATGTTTGCTCTGTTTTATTGTTATCACTACGTGAACTGTCATGTACTCTTGGAGGCATAGGGTAGCGGCGGAGCAGCAGCAGCAGCAGTGACAGCAGCAGCAGAAGCAGAAGCACAGCCGTACACCATCTATTCAACACACCTCTCTTTGCGACTTGTAGGTCTGCAAGGTCTTCTGGAGCCGTCAGCCTGACGATTGGGATGCTCAATGGGAGGTTGAGGAGCAGGCACGCAGGATGCAAAGCCAGCAGGTGAGCAGGTTGGCATGCATATGCTTTTCACAGCCACGTGCAACCTGGGTGCATGCAAGATACATTTAGGCTGGGCATTTGTTCGCATGCCCATGCTCACATGTGGTCAACGCTGTGCATATTGAGTGGGCTGCCGGGGGCGGTACTACATAGCAGTACGGCAGCAAGCTTTTCCTGGCTGCATGTGTACATCCACTGTTGCGTTGTGCAGTGTTTGCAATGTTGTGCTTGCGCCGATCCCTTGCAGGCTGGCGTGCAGCGCGCGGCTGCCGAGGAGGCGGCCTGGCAGCAGCAGGTGGAGGACGCACACCAGCAGCTGCTCAACCAGCAGAAGCAGCGCGCCGCGCTGCGCAGCCGCATTGAGCAGGACGCGCGGCGTGCCAAGGCGGAGCAGCTGCGCCGCATCGAGCCTGTTGCAAAGGCCAGAGCACGTGCTCAGGGCTTAGCCAGCCTGGGGCTTGATCCTGAGATCATGTCACTGAGTGAGAAGTTTGGGAAGCTGTCAGGGCTGGTTGACGAGGTGCAGCGCAGCATGGAGGAGCAGTACGGGCTGCAGGATGGCGCGCTGTCAGCTGCGCCTGGCAGGGCGTGGCAGCAGCAGCTGCCGCCTGAGCAGCAACGGCAGCGGCAGCAGCAG
Source organism: Tetradesmus obliquus (assembly GCA_030272155.1). NCBI lineage: Eukaryota > Viridiplantae > Chlorophyta > Chlorophyceae > Sphaeropleales > Scenedesmaceae > Tetradesmus > Tetradesmus obliquus. The sequence continues at coordinate 4,903,119 of CP126194.1, read as the reverse complement.
CGGCTGCAGCAGCTGCTGCAGGAGCCGTGGCAGGCTGGTGCAGCAGATGCTGCAGCAAGGCTTCCACCAGGTGTGGCCGGGGGTGCTGTTCAGCAGCTCCCAGCAGCGGGGCAAGTTGGTGCTGCAGCAGGCGCTGCAGGAGCAGCAGCAGCAGCAGCAGGGGCGGGTGGAGGCTGTGTGCAGCTTCGGCTGCCCGCAGCTAGGCAGGCTGCCTGGCAGGCTGGCTCAGTGGGCACACCATCTGCACCACCGTCAGCCTGGCAGCCGCAGCAGCAGCAGCCCCAGTATGTGCAGCAGCCTCCTTTCAACACCCAGCCACTTCAAGGCCAAGTGCCTCGGCAGCCGTGGCAGCATCCACAGCAGCAGCCACAGCCGCTTCAGCCGCAGCAGCAGCAGCAACCTGCCGCACCTGCAGTGGGCCAGCGCCCATCAGTACAGCCTGCACAGCAGTATCAGCAAATGCAACAGCGCCTTCCAAGCCGACCTTGGGAGCAGCAGCAACAGCAGCAGCAGCCACAACAGCTGCCACAGCAGCAGCCACAACAGCAGCCACAGCAGCAGCAGCAGCAGCAGCAGCAGCAGCAGCAGCCGCAGCGCCTTGGAGCACAGCAACACGTCAACAGGGATCTGGCACAACAGGCGCGCGTGTTCGCAGCAGCAGCCAGCCCAGCCTGGCTGGCAGGCTCAGCAACCTGGCAGCTTTTGAACTTGTGATCGCTGCAGCTCATGGTATCTGCTGCGCCCAATCACGTTCAAGTGTAGAGATTAGGGCGCTTGTGTTTTAGCAGCATCACGCGTGCAGCGTGTTGCGCATGCTGAGGGACTGTCCTGCCGATGCACAGTCCACTGCTGTCAAACATGCGTGTTGCTCTTGCCGTATGTGTTGCTTGGAGTGTGCTTCAGCTTGTGGCATGCAGCAGCACCGCAACCCAGCAAAGCAGCAAGCATCTGAAGCAGGTAGAGTCTTGGACACTTGCAGTGGCAGCTCTTACTCCCCTGACGTGTTTCCCAGTTGGCTTTGGAGGATTGACGCTGTCTGTAACATTTGGTACAGCAGTGATTGCCACCATTGAGGCTGTATTGAGCATTCCAGCATCGTTTGAGGTGTTGAAGGCATAGTGATTGTGCAGGCAGAGGTTGTGGCTCCTTTGACAACTGCAGCTGCCTCCAGTCACGGCTCTTTTTTTCTAAAGGCTCGCCCTTTTGGCATGCAGTTCATGATACAATCGGAAGCTGTGATGCAGGACAATGTAGAAAGGAATTTGAGCGGAAAACACATTGAAAACATGCAGCAGCCTGCAGGGCAGATGGTGTCATGCAGGACTCACCATGATGCGGGCGTGGAGGGCACAGCTCACGACCGTTGACGCACGGCATACGCCACCAGCGAATCAGAGTGGTTCATCAGCATAACGTTGAACCTTGGGTTTCACCGAGCACTTTTGACCCCATTGCTAGCCTGATCCGTGCCGCTTGGCGCTGTGAGCACCGGACTAATCCTCACCCGTCCAGTCACTCACATTATATACCCAACCGTTTGTCAATGATTAACACTCGCGTCCGCGATACTCGTTGTCGAAACATTACTTTTAATGATTTCCAAGTGCCGGTACGCCGAATTTTTAACATACGGGATTCCGAGATCATTGTGCTGCATGGTCGTAACCATGAGGGCTGCGTTGCTCGCATTGGTAGCAGCTGTGCTGCTTTCAGGTGTGACTCCATGCGGTTTCATCAACCACGTTCAGATCACAAGGCCGACCAGGGTGTGTGTGCCAGCTTTTCAAGTGGGACTCTTTGCTGCTGCAACGTCTGGTGCTGTCCTGCTGCAGGCGCTGCCGATGCCTGCACAGAGATCATTTACAAAGACAAATGCTCCAACAACGCAGTCATCAGTGGCAGGACCCTGTCCTTCCCTGTGTCGCTCACACCAGGTGCGCCTGCAGGCACCGGCTCTGAGCCCAACAGCTGGCCTGCAGCAGCAGGCTGCTTTCAGTTCAAGGGTTGAGGCAGACACAGTTGATGATAATTCAGCATGGAGGCGTGTGCAGCTTGAACCCGTGTAAACCATTTGCAAGTATCCAGCGGTCCTGCAAGCGCGCTGCGCTACCAGGTCACGGTAGCGTACTGCCTGGGTAGCGCCCACAGCTGGTTGGCTCGGCTGGCAGGTTTGCGTGTGCAAATCCTTACCTGAACCCTGCCTTGCAAATAACAATCACCACCGCCGCCGCGCTGTGTTCCTGCAGTCATGTCCTGGGTGCCAAAGGACGCACCCCTCACAATGCTCAACATCGCGCCAAACAGTCCCTCCACTTTTGGCAGAACCATCAAGGCTGGCATACCATTTGTCTGCACCACGCATGCACGTGCTGAGTTGGCTCTGCTGTTAAGGACAAATCAGATCCCACCCATGCCAAGGATTTCCTGTGGTGTGTGGATGGCATGAACCAGGCAGGCCTGTCTGCGGCTGTTCTGTACTAATCAGAGACAAAGGGTGAGTGGCTTGTTTTCATTGCAACTTCGCCACCGTCAGCTGCAGCGCTGCCTTTGAAAGCAGAACACATGCGTTTTCTGGCATGCAGCTACTCACTGCTTGCATTACAGCTGCAGTGTGTGAGAAGCACTGTGAACCAGCCTGCCACAGCTAAGCCATGTTCAAAGACACATCTGTTCACTGTAGTTTCTTTGTATCTGTATGCTGGCAGGTATCATGACACCACAGACAGCATGCTGGGCACAGTCAGGCTATATAGTATAAATGCAGGGCACATGGACGAGCAGCAGACTGCAACAAGTCAGCAACGTGTTGGTATTGTGATGTTCTGAAGTACTGCTGCGTCATGTTGCTGCCTTGCCCTGCAGCCATTAACGGCTACAGCAAGGATTCCAGCAAAATAGATGCCATCAACTTCATGAATCTGGGCGGCTGGGCGCTGGCTTGGTACAGCACAGTGGAGCAGCTCAAGGAAGCACTCGCTAACACACAGGTGAGGAATGGCCAGAACAGCCACCTTGACAGTGGCAGCTTGGGCTGAGGCATCCAGAGCAGTTGCCAGGTGATCACTGCACTCTACATGAACATGTTATCTGACCCATACAGTGGGGGCTTGTGGACTGCATGTAAGGCGGCGACAGGTGGTGACTGCAAGTTTGTCACTTGTGGCTCATTAGCAGGGCTCTTGAGAGCAAACTGCTTGTCTCACAACAATGCTGGCAGTTCACTACAGCAGCTTCTTTCATGCACCTTTACCCTACCTTCTCCTCCTGTCGGATCCACACAATGCAGGTGGTTTGGGATCCTGAGTACGATGCTTTTGGCAAGGCCATCAGCAACGGCCTAGCCAAGGTGCCCACGCTGCACCTGGTGTTCCATGACAGCAGCGGGGCCTCCCTGGTGGTGCAGTGGAGGAATGGCAAGATGGAAGTGCTTGACAACCCGCTGGGAGTGTTTGCAAACGATCCACTGCTGCAGGATAACTACAAGGTGCGTTGGCTGCATTGCCAATGGACGCAAGTTGTGCTGGGTTTCATGCATGTATCACGCCAACTCTTCTGCCAGCAAGCAGATTGGAAATCGCAGCAATAGCAGAGGCAGCCACCCTCATGTACTTAGAAGCAGTCGAGGATGTCCTTGCCCTCATGTGCAGCACACATGCAAGAGCTGCTTGTGCCTTCCAGGGTCGTCATCCACTTGAGAATATTGCGAGCACAGGGGCTGCTAGCTGTAACATCCAACAGGATGGAGGCATGCAGCAGTTAGTGTGCAGTTTCAACTCACAGCAGCACAAGGCGCAAGTTCTGATTGTGCAGCTTGCTTAATGGCCTGGCACCTGCTGCTGCGGCGGCTGCTGCTGCTGCTGCTGCTTGCCTAACGGCCTGGCACCTGCTGCTGCGGCGGCTGCTGCTGCTGCTGCTCTCTGCAGCACTTTGAGGGGTATCGCAAGGATATGTTCAGCAACCCGGCGGGCGTCCATCCCTCGGTCAAGCAGGCAGCCAGCCATGGCGACTCTAAAGGGCTCCTGGGAGCCAGCAAGGGCCCAAAGCCATACTTCTGGTCCGTCCCAGGTGGGACACATTTCTGTATGTGGATAACTTGTATCATAATAGCAATGGAGGGGTCACATGCAACTGCGTTCACTGCCACAGCAGTCGGACATTCACTACAAGTGGCTAGGAGTGCCGCTGTGTTGCACTTTGCTGTGGCAACAGCTGGATTCTGTGATGCTGCTTGGAGCCCTGGATCATACAATCAGCAATCAGCCAGAAAAAAGCGGCAGCAGCTGGGACTGATGAGGTGTCCCACTACTGCTACCGTCCCAGGTGCTAGCATTATCTGATAAGCGCTGCTCTGCAGGGGTTGGATCAACTTCAACTGGCTGGACTGGTGATGTGTTTCAGCCGTAACTTTCGCTTGTTCGGTGTGCAGGGGGCTACTCTGGCCCCTCCCGCTTCACTAGGCTGGCTCGCATGAAGGGGGCAGCAGACAGCGAGTGCTGGAGCGCAAAGAGGTAGGCTGTGCCATCACATAACATCAAACACCTGCACAGCACAGGTAGAGGGTGTGGAGCGCAGGGGCGCCGCCGCTGGCCACAAACACCCTCTTAGCTTTTACCTAGCCAGGAGCTGCAGAGCTGCCTGGGTAGCCAACAATTGCTCACTCACTTGCTCATCAGCAGCCCGAATGAACAGACTGCCAACGTCTTGAAGTGAGGTTGCGATATGCAATTATTCCGTCTTCCATGCGCCCCGCAACAGCCCTGCTCTGCATGGCATAACGTCGCATTCCCGTTGACCACAACTCGCATGCCAGTGCGGCACACGCATGCGTCCCCTGCGCTTGAATGCAGCTGTGGCGAGTGAGCTCAATAAGACACACTCTTTGTGATGTGCCGTTGCAGCTTGTTGTTCCCTCAGCTGTTTGAGACCCTGAGCCCCGCCTACGTCTTCAAGGGCGCCCCTGCAGCCAACCAGGCCATGCTGGCAGTGATGGGCATCCTCAACACAGTGTACCTTCCGAGGGGTAAGCAGCTTGTAAACCTCTTGCACACACCTTGCAAACACTTTAAACAGCGCTTATGGAATTAGGCGTGTTGACGGCACCTGGCATGCCTGGTGGTGTGCACGTATGTCTTGCGCTGAATTGTGGCCGGCATCAACAGAATCTGTTGTGGCTGGTTGATGTCACAGAGGGGAGATGAATCCCCAATCATGCTTTTCAAAGGCAGAGTTCACACCAGACAATTTCATCCATAACCTGTGTTCTTCTACTGCTGCCGCTGCTGCTGCTGCTGCTGCTGCTGCTGCTGCTGCTGCTGCTGCTGCTGCTGTGCAGGTGTGAGTGACACAGGCACTCGTGGCCCGTCTGGCATGCCTGAATTCACACTGTACACCACAATCAGGGACCACGACAACAAGGTGTTCTATTACAGGTGGGCTGGCTTGCTGACCTCACAGGCCCAGCTAGCACGCTGCCATTGCAGGTGTTGAATCCATGCGCAGGGGCCCCACCACGGTGCAATGGCGGCTGTTGTTGACAGTGCGATTGCAGTTTGCATGCAAGCATTCATCATCATTATATCATATCCGCCGTCAAGCAAAATGGTCGGTGACTTATGTACTCGACTAAGATGACTGTTGTGGCATCTAGTCCAGGCAGCTGAGCTTTCATCACCTCAGAGAGGAAGAAGGGACAGGAAAACAAGCAGAGGCTGCAGTGCACACCAGACTGCATTGACCGAGCGCTGTGTGGCTGCTGCTTGCCCTGCAGGACTGCCAACAACCCTGTCTACAAGGCAATCGACTTCAACAAGATTGACTGGGCTGGCATGAAGGGGGCGGTGCAGCACTCGTACATGGTGTTCGCTGAAGACCCATGGTTCAGGGATTACAGGTGTGCATCTGTCACAGCTTACCCGAGACTTTCTGTTTGTGAACCTGCTGTATGCTGTAGTTGACCAACTGACTGGGCACACCTGTCTGCATCAAGTACTGTATGCTCCTCACAGCAAACCCATGTCACACCTTCTAGACTAGCAGCAGCCTTGGTGCACCCATGGGTGGCCAGCTGGCCAGCAGCATGTCCTGGCTCACAAAGTGACTTGGCTTGTTTTCAAGCACAATGTATCGGCAATGCTAGTGCTGGTGCTGGTGCTTCCACCACGTTGCTGCTGCTGTTGACATCTGCTGCTACTGCCGCTGCTGCGTCACCCTGCCGCTGCCTGTCTGTCTGCAGCAACGAGTTCAAGCAAGGCATCTGGGGTACTGGCAGCAAGGAGCTGGTCACAAAGGGCGGAGCATAAGCTTATGCTGCATAGGCTGATGAAAGCACATGGCCTCGTGGCCTTTTGTTTATGGATAACATGATGGAATGTGCGGAATTTATGCATCATGCACATTCCTGCGCTCAACGTACACAGGTTTTGGACCGCACAGGTTTGCTGACAGGTGTTAGCAAAGACGAGGCTGTGCCATCTACACTGTTGCTTTTGTGTTGAACATTGTTGTGTGGTGGTGCTGCTTGCATTACTGTTGAGGTGCGACTTGCATGAGTTGAGACAGACGCACTCGCTAGCCCACTGCAGGCCAATTGCATTGCATGCGCCTGCAGTCAAAGCGCTGCACAATGCATCCCACTGGACCGTGTACGCATGCACATATGATGTTGAGGGGTGTGACCTGAAACGAAATGGATGAGTGCACCCCGCCGGTGTCTGTGTCAATGACCAAGCTATCTTCTGCTGAAGGTGAAACCATCACGTGGTTGCCCAATGAGCCTGTGATGGGCGCGGCAATGGGCTGTTGATGCAACGGCAATGCCCTGGTGGTGCCTTGGTGGCTATGTAAACGAACCCTGATATAGAGCGTTACAAACCATACAAGACAATTGCAATTTTCAAGCCCAGGACCTTGGCGAGCCGAGGGGGATGAAGTCAGCGCATGGTGTTTTACAGGCACCTTGGTAAACCGCCTGGTGACAAGGGTGTAGCACAAAGGGTGAGCACGTGGGTAGGAAGGTGTGGTGCGTGCCGCACACACGCGAAGCGTTCAGTAAGTTGAACAGCTGCTAAACACTGCAATTAGTTTTCTGCAGTTATCTGAGCGGAAGTGATCGTAGAACAGAACAGAGGCGCGAGAACTCCGAAACGCAACTGCCAGACTGCAGTGGCGACCAACGACACCCAAGCCAGCCTGTGACAAACACAACAGCGGTCTTAAAGACACAACGTATCTTGGCTGTGCCTTACAAGCTGCTGGTCACACAGCTGCTGACCAACAGCAGCAGCAGCAGCAGCAGGCCTGGCAGCAGCAGCTGCTGCTGGGTTGGCTTCCACTTACTAGCAGGCAGGGCGCGCACTGACAATAACAATGGTGGAACGTGATACTCAACCTGCTGAAACAACTCCCATCACGGGTAAGGTGATCCAGATCTCCTGACAGCAAGTGACACACCCATTCAGAGATGCGGGTGTACACACGCACATGTGGCACGTGTGCACGCTCACATTGCCTGTCTCTCTACATGTACGCCAGTTACATCAACCTGTAACTCTGCTCACTCTTCACACCTGCACGTAGCAAACATAATTGTTGCAAGGTACCCGCCGGCGCCACCAGCCAGCACCATTGCAGAGATGCTGAATGCCAGGCTGCCGCCAGGAGTGACGCTGCTGGGATGTGGCCAGAGCCCTGCTGAGTTGCAGCACCTCACACAGCAGCAGTGGGCCTCAGCAGATGTGCTGATTGTGTGGGGTGCCAGAAACCCAAATGCCAAGGTGTGTACCGGGCACAGCTGCCACACAAGTTGCACCGCAAGCTCTGTGCCACAAGTGCAGCATGATTTCCCTCCTGAGGCATCAAGCAAAACTGTGTCACCTCCTTACATTTGACCAATTTCTTGGCTGGGCAGTGAGCGCGTGCCAACAACCTGATAATACAACACGCCATTGACTTGCGCAGCAAGCAAGATGAGACCTTTGAGGCGGCGGCGGATCACAGGAGCATCACCAGCGCTGAAGTTTGTTCTTTGTTGCTGTTGGCCGTGCCATCCTTGCAGGAGTTCTATGCAAAGCTCACTAGCCTCAAGTGGCTGCACTCAGTGGCTACTGGGCTGGAGCTGTGGCTGACGCCAGAGGTGCTCAGCAGTAGCGTCACCATCACCAATGCGAAAGGCGTCACCGCAAACTCGATGGCAGAGTGAGCTGCAAGTGCTGCAAGTGCTGCAAGTGCAGCTGCCTTGCTCATGCACACCAACGCCAGTCAGCCAGCCAGCAAGCCAGCAAGCAGTTGAGCTCAACTGGCGGAGTCAGCCTTGCCTAGTATGCAAACAAGCCACTGGTGTTCATTGCTGTCGCGGGGATCCCAGCAACACTGCAGCTGCAGGGCAAATTTAAGTCGGTCGTGATGCTGCTGTTGCTGCTGCCGCATGCACCGCAGGTTTGCAATGATGTGCTGCCACTACTTCTCCAGGCAGCTGCCGCGCCTGTTGGAGGCCCAGGCAGCACACAGGTGAGCGTGAACAGGGACTGGCTGCTCAACCTGGTGTGGCTGTTGTTAGGTGTTGGTGTGCGTGTGGCTAGCAGGTGCAAGCACGTTCACGCGTTGTGTTGTGGTGCTTGCGTCCAGTGGCCACATGGGGTTGACTTTGGTTTCCACTACAAACACAGCAGAACTGACACCTGCTTTGTGAAGCAGTATGCCTGCCTACATTTGACTGAACAACAATGGCATGGTGCAGGCTGAATCCTCACATTGGCAAAGTCTGCAAATGCCGCTGCACGGTGGGTAGTGTCTACGATGGAGGGGCTGCATGCCAGATCCACACCAGATCCTTGGTCCTGACGAGCTGAGGCAGCATTGATGAATAAAGCGCTAGAGATACAGCAGGCTGGAGCTGCTGTGCGAAACATCGTGTCTGCCCACATGTGGCTGTGAAAACCGCGTGTTGCGCCAAAATGCTGCAGATGTGTTTGAGGTAGAGGAGCTGCGGGACAGCACCTCGGGCCTGGTGGGCTGCGGGCACACCAATCGACTATGAAAACAGCAAGCTGCAGCTGCTGTGTGTGATGTGACGCAGTGTGTGTCCCCACATCGCATTGCTGCAGGTGGGATGTGTTTGAAGTTGAGGAGCTGCGTGGGGCCACCTTGGGCCTCGTTGGCTGCGGGCACATTGGGCGGCGCGTGGCGCAGCTGGGCGGCGCATACGGCATGCGGGTGGTGGCGCTGCGCAGCAACCCCACGCTGTCGCAGCCGGACGTGGATAGCGGCCTGCTGGTGAGCTGTTCTAAATTGGTCTATGGATGCATGAAGCACGCTACAATCTTGCTGCATGGCGACAGTGACCTGCTGGTGAGGTCTGACCTGTTTTGCGGTTGGTCTGGATGCATGACTTGCGGTGCTGTCTATGCTGTCGTGCTGCGTCACCAGTGTGGTAGAAGCTGCTCCGGCGCTGCTGCAGCTTCCGCAATGTCAATCAACAAGTGCCAGGCAGCCAGTCCAGCTGCTGATTGGCGAGCATGGTATGTTCACGTGACCTCTGCTGCTGACGTTGCAGGATCGAGTGTATAGCCCTGAGCATTTGCATGAGGTGATGGCGTGCAGCGACTATGTGGTGGTCAGGTGAGCGCGGCACGCAGGCAACAGCAGGCGGTTTGTCTGGCCGCAACAACGCAGCCATGATTACACTTGTGGCACTGAAATCCTTGCAGAGCATGCCCTTGCTGCAATGACGCCAATTCGGTGCTTGCGCTTTCGGAAACTAGGCATGAGATGGACGCCTCACCCTGTGTTGTTTACCTCTGCGCCTGCCCTGCTGCAGCACCCCGTACACGCCAGACACGCACGAGCTGATCAGTGCAGCAGCCATCGCAGCCATGAAGCCCACGGCAGTGCTCATCAACGTGGGCAGGGGCAGGTGCATCGACGAGGCAGCGCTCATTGAAGGTGGGGGTCATTGCATAGATGCAGCACCACCGTGGCCGAGCCAGCGACTGGCTGGTTGTTGCAGTAGTATAAGTGTGTTATCTTTGCAGTGTGCTTGTTGTGGGTTAAAATAGACAGCATGCCAACAACCATGCAGCATGCTGCACAAAAGCATGTCAATATCGTTGCTGCATGCATACCCTAATAGCGTTGGTTAAGCACAACGGCAGCGGCTCATGCAGTCCCAATCATTTGCATGCCCTCGTCTTTCACATCACCACGCAACTCATGTCTGCCAGCAACTGCCTCGTCTGACAGTCAAGTACTTACTGTCTGCTACTTGACGCCTCGCAGCGCTGCAGGCCGGCCGCATCAGGGGCGCGGGCCTGGACGTGTATCAAGTTGAGCCGCTGCCACCCTCCAGCCCACTATGGGGTTTGCCAAATGTGCTGCTGTCGCCGCACCGAGCCGCCTTCCACAGCAACTTCTTGCGCGACAGCGTGGACCTGTTTGCACGAAGTTTGCAGCGGCACCTGGCTGGGCAGCCGCTGCTGAATGTGCTGGACAAGCAGTCGCAGTACTAGCGTGTTTGGCGGTGCATCTGGCAACTCCTGGACATTTGCAGGGTTGTGCATCGCATGGCATGTGGCGTGTATTTTTGAAGCGCTGTGGCCGGTTAATGTTCAACAAGTTTAAAGCCGGCAGTTGTGCTCTGCACACAACGCCTTGGGGGAGTAGCTCCAGGTTTGACTTTGCACACTTTGCGCAGCAGTGCTGCTAGCAGGTTGCTGATCAGCTGCATGAGCCGCTGGCGCTTAAGTCATTGCTGAATGAGGCTGGCACGTGATCCTTCCAGTCCTTTACGTGATTCCTCTGTACAAAAGATGTCTGACACCTTGCTTTGCACCCACCAGGGTGTTGCTGCTCCAGCAACTGTGCATATGGGTTTACCCTCAACATGTGTTGCGTGTGCGCCAAATGTAAAGCGCTCTTTTCAGGCGGGGCGTAGTGGAGCAGTGTGCATCTGTTGCTCCTGGCATGGCTGGCTCTGCAGCAATGGTTTGTTGATTATGTAAGCGGGAGGAGATGATGATGGCAAGTAACGTGGCCAGACCATGCTGATTGACTTAACACCGAATACCCTGAACTTCATCCCAGTCTATGCCTCAAACTAATCGAACAGCAATGTCATCACAAGCTATCACATTGATAGCCGGTCAACGCGTCACAGGTGCCCGCCCAGCTGTGCCACTGCCATGTCAGCATCAGCCGCAGCCCTCAGCACGCCCAGCCAGCAGCCAGCCAGCTCAGGCCCCAGCTGCCGCCCACCAGCCAGCACAGCAACATCACTGCCGCCAGCAGCTGTACCTGCTGCGGCGAGATCTGCTGCAACCTGCTGCTGCTGCTCTCCAGCTGCAAGTGCGGCAGCAGCATCTGCTGCAGCAGCCTCAGTCATATGCGGCCTCTTCACACCACCAGCAGCAGCACCCACAGCACCTTGACCAGCTGGTGGCTTGTTCTCCTGGCCGCAGTGATCCGGCTGCTGCAGGCCCCTCATTGCTGCTGCTGCTGCTGCTGCTGCTGCTGCTGCTGCTGCTGCATTGTCAGTTGCAGCTGTCTGGGCAGTGTGGCTGCTGCTGCTGCTGCTGTGCAGCTCCTGCAGTGTTGCTTCCAGCACCTGGCACTGCAGACCCACCGCCTGGGTGAGTGCGTCAGTGGCAGCCAGGCAGGCTGCTGCTGCTGCAGCAGACACGGGGCTGACTTGACAGGTCACACTGCGACCACCCTGCGCATGACACAGCACCAGCAGTGTAAAAGCAACACAGCAGCAGACAGGTTCAGTGAGCCAAGAGCCAGGCAGTGCCAAAACACGACAACCCTTACAAGACAAAGCTACGTGATAGGAGGAGGCCCCTGCGTGCGTTTGACGCGTACGAAAATGTGCAGCAGCACACATCAGCAATGAGGTGTCCTCTTGTTATTGAACGCTGCATGCAGTGTGCCTGCCTTGTCGTGTACAACATGTTGCCGCACTCACCCCTGGCAGGTGCTGTACAGCTGTCAGCAGCAGCTGCTGCAGCACATCCACCACCTCGCTGCTGCTGCCAGCCAGCTCCACATGCACAGCCTTGCTGCTGAACCACACCAACCGCATGCTGCAGCCACTGCTGCTGCTGCTGCTGCTGCTGCTGCTGCCATGCAGCATGCCTTGCGTGCTTCTTAGCTGCAGCAGCATATGCACTGGTTGCTGCTGCTGCTGTGGCTGTTGGTCAAGCTGCTGCACCGCATCTGCCAGGGCAGAAGTACTGACACCTGTCACTGCAGTGAAGCCCATCTGCTGCTGCAGCACAGACGGCAGCAGCAGCAGCTGGCTACCGCTGCCACCTCCAAAGCCTGCTGAGTCACATTGCAGCAGCAGCTGCCTCGTGTGCTTGGGTGTGAGCATCCCGGCTGGCTGCTGCTGCTGCTGCTGCAAGCTGTGGTGGCCACCCTGCGCCTCAATTGCAGCTGCAGGTGCTGCTGCAGTTGCTGCTGCATCATGCATGACAGAGTCAGGTGCATCACCCTCGCTCTCTTGGGAGTCTTTGATCACAACGTCCTCATGCTGCTGTGCCCCATGCTCTTGCATTGCACTGTAGGGTGTTGGAGGCACCACATCAGCCCCCGCGTAGCTGCTAAGAGGCCCTGTTGCTGCTGCTGCTGCTGCTGCTGCTGCTGCAGCTGGATGTCGGCAAGAAGCACCCGCTGTCAATGCACCTGGCAGCTGGTGGTTGTGTGTGGTTCCTAATCTTCTGTTGGGTGTGTGCATGCCATCTGAGTTTGGTGCGGCGAGCCCAGCTATGCCTGTCCATGCTGCTGCTGCTGCTGCTGCTGCTGTTGCTTGGATGTTGTCACTGCCAAAGTGCTGCAGGACCGCAGGCTGTGCCAGCTGTGCGCCTGTCAAGTGCTGCAGCAGCAGCTGCTCTGCAGGCACTCGCAGGGGTGGCAAGTGCAGCAGCGCTGTAGCAGGCGCAAGCAGCTCAGCGCAGTCCAGATCATGCCCTGCAGTCCCAGCAGCTGCTGCGGCGGTGGCTGCACCACTGGCTAGCTGCTTGCACTTGACTTGGGCTGCTGCCTGCTGGCTGCAGCAGGCAGCAACCACCACAGCAGCTTGCAGCAGCACAGCAGGGCCAGCAGCGCTAGCCTCACATACACTGCTGTTGCTGCCTGCAGCAGCAGCAGCTGCAGCAGCCATCGCAGAGGCAGCTGACACATATGGATCACTGCTGCTGCGCCCTGCTGTTACCACAGGCTGCTGCCAGCTGCTATTTAGCCCACCAACCTCACTCATGCTGCTGTTGCTGCTGCTGCTGCCGCTTTGAGCCGCTAGTGCCAGCTGCACCAGTGAGCTCAGTGGCAGCAGCGCCTGCACAGTCAGCAGCCCAGCCACAGCATCCCACTGCCAGCTGGACTGAGAAGTAACAGGTGACACGTCAGCATGCCACAGCACACACTCTGCATGGCATGGCTGCAGCAGCGGGCCCCACCAGCTGCTGCTGCTGCTGAAGCCATCCACAGCCTTCTCCTTGATACCTGGCTGCTGTTGGTCGAGCCGCTGCTGCTGCTGCTGCTGCTGCTGCAGGTGCTTGTGCTGTGGTGCTGAGTGTTGCAGCTGCAGGCGGGGCTTTAGCCGCGCAACAAGCTGCAGCTGGTTCCCTGCTAGTTGCGTGCTGCTGCTGACCAGCTCCAGCAGCAGCCGCATTCCTTGCTGCTGCTGCTGCTGCTCTTGTGCCTCCTGCAGCTGCTGTGCTATCCGCTTGCCCACCTGGTATGCTGCTACTGCTGCTGCTGGGTTGCTCACCCGTGTCAGCGGCAGGCAGTACTGCCGTGCGCTGCTGCCCTGCAACCTGTCAGCTGCCAGCTGGCACAGCTGCCTGTGTGCTGCTGCTGCCACGCGCTGCCCATGCGACAGGCGGGCCTGCAGGGCAGACAGGTCGCTGCTTTCTGCGCAGGCAGCAAGAAGATACAGCAAGCAGCCACCGCATGAAGGCCTAGGCGACGGCCGGGTTACGTTCAGGTTCCCAGTAAAAAGCGACAGAGGCAAGGAACCTCACTGCATATGAAGGCTTGCCAACAGGTCAAGATCTGAATCCCTCACACAGTGGCGCGCCACAAGACATGAGTATGGCGGTGCCGCAATGTGCATTTGGGAATGTTAGTTGGTCATATGGTGATGTGGCGGGCCTGGCTGACGCAAACAATTGTAGCCAAATTTTGGCCCAGGTCTCAGGCTCACCTTGCTGCCAGCGCGCCTCGAGTGCCGCCATCATTGCCTGCAGACCCCTCAGCTCGTTCAAGCTGCTGCTCGTGGCTGCTAGCGGCTCCTTGCTAGACCCTGCTGCTGCTGCTGCTGCTGCCTCCTGATGGCTTGGTGGAGGGCTCTGCAGCAGCCCTACAATAGCGCCTGGCAGCTGGCAGTTTGCTGTGCCAGGTGGCAGCCATGCATAGCTGTCTAAGCCTGAGCTGAGGAAAGCCTGCTGGCCATGCTGCTTGCCTACTGCTGCTGCTGCTGCTGCTGCCGTTTCATGCTGATGGTCTAGGATCACTAGTGCTGCCAGCTGCAGCGAGTTGCTGTTCAGTAATGATGTTCCTGCTTCTAGGCTGCTGCGGAGTTGCTGGTGCTCGTGCTGCTGCTGCTGCTGCTGCTGCCAGGGGCATCTCAGCCCCATGGGCAGGATGGGAGCCAGCAGCGCTGCTGCACCTTGCACTGTAGCAACTACCTGCAACTGCCGTGCCTGCTGTACCAGCAGCGACACGCTGCTGCTGCTGCTGCTGCTGCTGCCTGGCTCTCCAGCGCGATGCAGCACGGCTAGCACATTGTGCTGCACTGCACCAGCTACATACACTTGAGCCAGCTGAGCAATGCTGGCCACAGGCCCTGGAAGCTTGCCTTGAGCTTGCAGCACACAACAGCAGCTACTACTGCTGCTGCCGCTGCTGCTTTGGTGCTGCTGCTGTGCTGCCAGCCGCCTGCTGCTGAGCTGGAGTAGCTGCACATTGCCGCTGCTGCTGCCGATCGCAACGCTCTGCTGCCGTGCTGCAGCGTCTGAAGCAGTGTGTGCACAAGCACTGCTGATGGGTGCTGCTTGCACAGCAGCGCAGGTGGGCGTGTCTTGCCAGCCTGATGCGTAGCAGCACAAGATGCGCAGCCCCGGCAAAGGCACATCTGCTGCGTTATTACCATCTTCCGTGCCTGCAGCAACTCCTGCTGCTGCTGCTGCTGCTGCTGCTGCTGCGGGTGTTGTGGAGGAATCTTCGCTGTTGCCAAGTTGCACCTCTAGCCACAGCAGCACAGCTTGCTGCTGTGTACGATCGGCGCTGCCTCTTTGGGTTCGCCCTGCCACAGCTACGCTGACAAGCAGCTGTGCACTGCTGCTGCCTGGCGTGGCTTGGCCAAAGTACAGCACATGCACAAACCCTGCTGCCGCACTGAGCAGCCCCTCGCTGCTGTTGCGGTGTGCGTGCTGCCGCCAGCTGCTGGTGTGATCAGCCTGCAGCAACACCTCCCCTGCTGCTGCAGCGGCAATCATGCTGGCCAGCTGCTCCTGGTGCAGACATGCCAGCAGCTGCTCAGCTGGCAAGTCAAGCTCCAGCAGCTGCCACTCATCAACACAAACAGAACCGCTCTTTTTGCTGGCGCCAGATGCTGCTGCTGCTGCTGCTGCAATCAGCAGGAGCATTTGCGGCCCCGGCTGCAGCAGCAGCAGCGGCCCAGGGGCCAGCCAGCAGAGGTGCTGCTCAAGTTGCTGGAAGCAGTCATGGTCAAACTCAGCCAGAAGGCACATTGCTGGCTGCTGCTGCTGCTGCTGGCTGTCATCAACAGCTAGCAGCTGCAAGGTGCTGCTTTCTTCTTTGTACAGCAGCAGCCAGCATGGCTGGCAGTGGGATAGCATTTGCGGGCGGGGCAGGCTGGCACCCAGACCATCGCAGCTAGCGCCGGGCTGTTGACAGGTGTGCAGCAGCCGGCTGTGGCCGCTGACCTGCTCCCATCCGCTGATTGGGGTCGTCTCTGCTGCCAGAGTGATGCAGCCTTGCAGGTGCTGGTGCTGCTGCTCTGTGCTGACTGTGAGCGCAAGCAGTGCTGGCAAGTTCCCACCATCGTGCAGTAACACATCATCAAAGCCACAGGAGGCTGTAAATGACGGCTCACTGACACCTGCAGTAGCGGCAGACAAGTAATTGTTACGATCAATTTCAAAAACACTGCCTGGCAGCACACCCACACACTGAGCACTCACCTGCTAAAGGGTGGTCTTGAGGTTCGGTGTCGTCCAGCAGACCGTCATCAAGGCCCTCAAACAGCATAAAAGCCATAGGGGCCTGAAAGCATTCAGATCATGGGACGCAGCTGAGGTGTGACACAGCTGCTACTGTACTGCTTGATACCATATCTTCACCAGCAGTTTTTGAGCAGTTATTCTTCTATCGGAGTACTAATTCATGTTTAACAAAGTGATTCACTTGCAGGAAGTGAGACTGGCTGCAGAAATCACTCTGGGTTCTGGCAGAACACAGCAGGAAGCGGGTTCTGCACAGCTGTAGCAACAATTTAAAGACTGACAATGTGGTTGGTCTGCTTTACGTTTTGGCTTAGTTTTGTCTGCAAGCTTTGGTGAATTGTGGCCACTCACCGCAACGACAGTTGCTTCTGCTACGATCAACTGCTTTCTGTTTTCGTGACCAGCCTTCCTGCGAATGCAGACTGTTTACCTACGTTTTCGAATCCGTGTTTGTAGCCAGCTGGCGGGGAGAAAGTCGCTAGCAAGCTGGACAGCAGCAGCAGCAGCGCCATGCTGCCCAGCCATACACACAGACTTGGGCGGGGTGGTAAGCTAGCCCAGTTCAGGCCGCAGTTGATAGTGCTGTCATTGTTTGTTGTGGCATTGTTTGTCTTGTGGCCAAGTGTCCCCAAGTATCCCAGCCAACCTGCAGCAGCAAAGCCACAGGCAGAAGGCAGCAAACAGCAAGCACCAGCAG
Organism: Tetradesmus obliquus; assembly: GCA_030272155.1. Taxonomy (NCBI): domain Eukaryota; kingdom Viridiplantae; phylum Chlorophyta; class Chlorophyceae; order Sphaeropleales; family Scenedesmaceae; genus Tetradesmus; species Tetradesmus obliquus. The sequence continues at coordinate 4,886,184 of CP126194.1, read as the reverse complement.
CAGCCAAGGTGGCAGTGGAGCTGTTTGTTATGTCAATGTGCCCTGGTGAGAATCAATCCCGCAGTATCTGCGAGATTAACACAGCTGGCAACTCAACATCCATCAGTGCGGCGCTGTGCACTGGTTTCTGACCTACTTGGCAACGTGCACAGTGTGCCAGCAACTGCATGCGCATGCCTGCAGATGCTCATGAGCACATGATACTATGCGGGCTGTTTCCCTATTTATGCAGCTGATGGTGATTGTGTTGAAACAGCCGTGTTCAATCCCTGACTTGCTTGCACATGCGCATGTGCTTCAGCACGATTCGTGACTCTGCCTGCTGTATGTGTGCATGCAGACGCCCGCTTCTGCGAGTCCCATTTCAACTCCTTCATCAAGCAGCTGCCGTCAGTGGCCTCCGTACGCACGGAATACATTGCCAGGCTTGAGGACAACGACACAAAGGTCGCATGCATGCATGGGCGGCGCGAGTGCGTAGGCAACAAGCTGCAGATGTGCCTGCAAGCACACCTGCCGGCAGACAAGAATATCGCCTGGTACCTGGATATCCTGAAGTGCCAGTCACAGGGTGATGTGACCAGAATCGAAGAGCTCAAAACCTGCATGACTGCCAGCGGCGTGGCAGCAGATGTGCAGGACAGGGTGGCTGCGTGTGCAGCTGGGGAGCTAGGGGATCAGCTGCTGCTGCAGTCGGCAAAGGTGGTCAAGGAGCGGGACGTGCATAAGAGCTGCACAGTGTACATTGCTGGCAAGCGGCGCTGCATCCGTGATGGCGGCATCTGGTACAAGTGCCCAGAAGGCAACTCAGCAGGCGCATTCATCAAGCAGATATGTGATGCACACAAGGAGAGCTCAGGCAGCGTGTCACCCGAGTGCAAGGCAGCGACAGCCGCGAATCCGTACGTGCCAGAGTCACCAAAGGCGGATGCTGGGCGCTTGCTACAAGGCAGCGTATGAGACGGGGCTGGGTGTGTGCTAAGTAGGTGCTAGTGCAGACAGGACTGGCTTTTCTGGCAAGTAGTACAGTGGATGTCTTCGTGCTAGGCGCAAGTCACGGAGCAGCATATTGTGTGATTCGCAGCATCCTGGATTCAAGTCTGATCAAGGCTCTGCATGCTCGGTACACGTTCCTTACACAGCAACTGTTGTCATCCAGGCGGCCAGATAGTACTACTATTAGTAAGCCAAGTCCCTCACACAGTTGTGGGTCAAGGCTAACTGCATCGTGTCAGCACAAGACATGGCTATCACCCCATCACGTGTCGAACAGCACTGCTTGCATGAGTGGCACCACTTTCAGCTGGCTCAAGTCCTCCAGCACTTCAAGTAGCTCATCGCTTGAGTGCACCGCCAGCACCAGGTCACGCCTGCAGCACAGTGTACAAGGGCAGCACACAAGCAGCCGTCAGCGGCGTACGCATGTTGTGGGTAATCGCTGTTTGTCTGCTGTGCAGCGTGCTTCGTAATCAATTATGCACTGATCAAGCAGATGGTCTCCTTTTTCTGGCAGGACGTTGCATCACGCTCCTGGCTTGGTCAGGTTGGCTGCCAGTGGGTGCTGTCAGCATGTATGCAGTATGTACTGCACGTGTTGATCAGGGGACACTTGCTGTGCTTGCAATGCTTCAAGCGCTGTTGATCATTATGGGTACTGTGCTGCTTATGTTGTAACGCATAACAATACTTCTATGCTTGAGTTTGTATGCGAACGATGAGCATTTGGTGGCTTGTTTAAACGCACCGTCAATGCCGCAGCATGCAGCACGGCAGGCTGGCCAGAAACCGGCCATCAAAACAGGTGTCAGCAACTGCATACTATGTAGTACATATGTGCAGGTGAAGCTGATTAGTTGATAAGCATTTGAACCTGTGTGACGCCGGCCTGAGCCACACACGCAAACCCTCCTGAGAGCTAGCGCACCTGAACGTCATCACTGCTGCTGCCAGCACAGGCAGCGGCAGCAGCGAGTCGAAGCCGATGATCCTGTCCCACAGCAGCAGCGTCTCTGCGGGGCTGAGGTGGCCCACAAAGGCGGCCATGATCCAGGGGAAGGCCAGGTCCAGCGCAGAGGGGCCCAGGCGGCACAGGTGGCGGTACACCTCAGCGTCAACATCCTGCAAGCCATTAAACAGAACAAGAGTGACATGAACAGATGCTGATGATCGCACGCTGCTCAACAATTATTTGAGCAGACCGCACAAGCGCTGACTGCAGCTGGTGTCCTGCACGATTGCCAAGCATCTTCCAAGGATGCGCAGTCGGCACCACCAGCTGTGTAGCAGTTAAGAGCAAGCTGTGCCTTTGTTCCAAAAGCGCGCCTACGCATGTGCTCATGGCCCCACACCTGCAGCAGCTCCAGGAAGGTGCGGCACAGCACAGGCAGCCCTGCTGATGGTGCCGGCTGCACATTCAGCGTGTGCAGGCGGCACCAGTAGCGCCCATACATCGCAGCAAACACGCGGTACGCTGCTGCCGGCTGTTCGTACAGGTAGCACAGAGGGGCCAGGTAAGAGGCCATGCCTTGGAATGGCAATATGCCACTAGGGGGGTACGGCCGCAGCTGCTTGCCACCGGCTGCCTCTGCTGCCAAGCGCGGCGCTGCTGGCACTGCTGCGCTGGTGCTGGCAGAGGCATCTCTGCTGAAAGCCAGCAGCATTGCCCTGCAACAGGAACCAGCGGGAAAGTCAGGCTTAGCACAGGCAGACCAGTTGTTCAAATGTGGCCGGCAGGCAGCACTCAGCAGCAGGCTGCTGCTAACGTGCAGGTGGCACTAGGTCTAGTTGCAAGCAGCTGGCTGCTTCAGCCGGCTCACCTCATGGCCTCCTCAAACACGAAGTAGTGCTCGCTGTCAGCTATGCGCTGCACATCAGCGCACACCAGCAAGTCGGTGAGGAGCACCTGCAGGCAGGCATAACAACCAGCAGATATGGTTGGCGACTTCTGTGAGCTGCAGCTTCTCAGCAGTAAGCTTGCAGTAAAGAGCATTCGTACCACACAACAAGTGTTACACAGAAGCCTTCAGGCAGGGGGGCTTCTGGTCCAGCATGGCTTGAAGGTGCGCAGTGGTGCATTTACCGTGCCTAAAACTGTCATATCACAGCAAAACGCCTTTGATTATGTTAGATGCCAGCCCACCTGCTGCTCCACGCTCTCACACAGCAGCTGCAGCACCTGTCTGTCCCGCTCGCTGGGTAAGCGCCACCAGTCACTGTGCATGTCAGCAGCAGCTGCAGCAGCTGCTGCCAGTGCAGCCGCATCAGTCGGCGGCTGCGCCTGGCTGCTGCTGCTGCCATCGCCGCATGCTGCCTTAGCGCTTGATGCTGCTGCTGCTGCTGCTGTCGCTGCTGGTGGGGATGCATGTAGGCCTAGCGCTGCCGCCCACACCCATGGCCTTTCGCTTGCAGGCAGGCCTGTACGTGCTGCTGCCCTGCAGGCAGCGGCTGAGCAGGTGCCAGCTGCCCTGTACGCCTGCTGCACCTGCTGCTCCCTGAACCATGTGTGCAGCACATCATCAACACCAACCTGCAGCCAGCAGCAGACATGCTCCGTGTGTCGCATAGGTTTTTGTAGCTGTGGGTAGATACTGCCTCACTAACAAGGTGGCGTTTCTGTACCCCAGGTGTGCTCGCCAGCGTAACCAGACAGGCATGCTATTGTCCTGCAAGCAATGGTTTGGGTTTTGGGTGCCGTGCTCACCTGCCGCTTTTCAGGTTTCAAGTCCGCGAAGAATGATTGCAGCCACGCGCGCGAAGGTGCCCTAACAGCTTGCAACAGGCTCGTGCGCACAGGCTGCTGTGCCGTGCCATTGCTGCTGTCAGTGCCACTGCTTGGCCTTGCTCCTGCTTCCTGCAGCCACGGCAGCGAACAGTTGCAGCAGTTGCAGACTGTGCGCCACTCAACGGCTGCATCAGAGCATGCAAAGTCATGGTGTTGGCGCGCTTGCTGGTGAGCTTGCCCTAACATATTCCAGTTTTACAGCATAATGATTGCTGCTGCTGCTGCTGTCTAGGCAGCAAGCAGAACACACTGCATCACAGCCCACACTTACAGACTGAGCTGCTGCACCATTTGATGACGGAGTAGGAACCTGCACCTCTGCGGTGAGTGCCTGCAGTACATCTTCTGCATCATACAGCAGCTTGCCAACAGATGGGGCGTTGAAGGGTGCAGTGAAGGGCGACCTGCTGCCCCCTATACGCTCCCAGGACTCTGCCAGGTCAGCGACTGCACAAGCATCAACAACAACGCGGCAGGAGCTTGTTCACTACGCGCTGCTTGCCACGTCTAGCTGCTTGCACAGAGGTTCCTATCAAACGTTGGTTTTCAGAGCAAAATTTAGTATACAGCATGGTGTGGGTAGGGACAGGTTGTGTGACAAAATGATGCGGTGGAGGCAAATTCGAAGCACACTGAGAGCCACACTGCTTTGTCCTGCGGGCCATAACCCAAGGAACATGTATAGCAACAAAGGCTTGACATACAGCACATGCTGCTGCCCTCACCTTGGCGTCTTAGATTATCAAGCTCCTGCGCTGTCCTTGGCACTGATGCAAGCGGCACATCAGGCAGAAACATCTGTGCCGCATGCAGCCGCTCCAGAACAAGCGTCTGCCAGCGCTGCTGGACAGCATTCAGCACTGCAGCTGCTGCTGAACCATCCACCTGCTTTGCTGACCATGCTGCTGGGCAGCTGCTGCCATGCTGGTGCGCCCCTGGCAGCTGCTGCTGTACGCTGAATGCTGTGCTGCGCACAACTGATGCGATCAGAGGCGAATCGGGCACATGCGTTGCTGCATGAGTAAGCTGGCCCTTGCTGCTCACGATGTCATCCTGCAGTGCAAGTGAAAGAAAATCTGCTGTATGCTTTGCAAGGATTGAGCATCAACAGCAGGCATGGTGTTGGGCATTGCAGGTGTACAGATGCTGCAGCAACAGGGCACAAGCGCACCTGGGCTTGCAGAAACAGTTGCAGGAGCCTTTCATCGGCCAGCAGTGCTTCTTGCACCTCGCTCAGCGAGGGTTGGGCCATGACAGCACGCCGATGCTGCTTGCTGCTTAGTGGCGCGCACACCCTGACGAGTATTACAAATCAGGCGTGTGATTGACGAATTTTAATAAACATCCGAAGCAAAAACGACAAACGAAAGTGGCACTACCGGCTTCAAATCACAGGTCAATGCTAAAAACCATTAGTTGTGGCGATCTGTACGACCGCCGCTCTTTGGGACAGTGTGCCAACACAAAATGGTTTAAACCAAGGCCATGTGCCCCGAACCGTGCATCACGTTGAAGCCTGCACTTATCTCGCCTTCTCGTGGGTGGGTTGGATCAGCCACGCCAGAGCACTCACAGTCAAGCTGAGCCTTCAACTAGCAGCCCACATCAATCAGCCAATGAGCAGTGATGCTCTGATAATCTTGTTCTTATTTCCCTAAAGCACAAGCAGTGCGGCATACTGATTGTAAAACCTTGCTAGCACCCACAGAACAGCTCCCAAAGACACTGTTGCTCAGTGCCACTGATGTGCACGCTACTGCTTCTGCTTGAACCCCTCGAGAACTGCACCAAGCTGTAGTGATGGAGTCTCCATCCATCATGAAGAACTGCGCACATTCCTACAACGTGTCAGGCTGCCTGTCATAACTTATGACAGAGAAGTTTAAGCTATCTATAAATAGGGCAGCAATTTTCGTGTTTCTCGTTTCTCATTGATGTGCGATGCTGAGGGACTTCTTGATCATCCTCCTGCTGAAACTTTTCGCGCCGAAATTTTTGTTCTCTTCCCTTGCGACGTCACAGAAAGTAGCTTTGATGAACATGAGCTGCATAACGTTTGTAACTTGCAGACGTTTGATGGCGCTGTGGTTGTTGACGCTGGCGTGTGTTAGCCTAACCACCGTACCCGCGTCGGGCAGGACGCTCAACGCATGGGACGCCTGGCCTACGGCTGCAAGGTGCCCAGGTGCGCTGAGTACACGTGTATCTAGAGGATAGGCCGGCCTTCTGCATTGTGTTGGTCGTTCACAGGCCGTTGTTACGAAAGCAACTGTGTCCTGCGCTCCTCCTGCAGCAGTACCTATCCCCTCATGAGGATGAGGTGATCACTTGCCCTGCCTGAATACGCTGCACCTGCACAGGTCTGCCCACAACAAGCAGTGCTAAGGATGGTTCAGGAAGGCTATGGGGCTTTGCCAACGGTGGAAGTTGCGCTTTCAAGGACGAGCAGCAGCAGGTAAGTGGGCAATCACACAGCAACACGGCCCAGGGGCCGGTCCAGTCATCAGGTCACTGCAGCATAGTGTATCTGTGACTTATTGCCAATACATATGAACAGAGCCTGCTCGCACCTGTAACATCCTAGCTTCATGCTGAATCTTCTCATTTGCAGGCACTTTACCCCAACATCGCCACACCAAAGCAAGAATGGAGTACCGCACCTGTGTGCGGCGAGGCCCCTTCAGCATTCAACTCTGCGCCGGACTCCCTGAACCGCCTGTGGGGTGTCTGGTGGTCAAAGTAAGTGGACAGCCATCTGCCCCTTGCTACACAAACGCAGCAGATGCTGCATGTTCACTTCTGCGCATAATTCCAGGACAGCAAGCAGGCTCCTGCAAGCAGTAAAATGGGGTTGTCAACTGTACAAGCCGCTCTGCTCTATGACTACTGTTTGCAGGACGCTCCTGCAAGTGACCAACGGCCTGTAACCCACTTATCTGTGCCACCTGCCACACTTTTGCTGCCTCAACAGGTCATGCGCCTTCAGGACTGCCTCTGGCGAGCCGATCTACTACACAGGTTATGCAGGGCCCAAATACTCACCTCCCAAGCCCTCTCCTTCCCCAAGCCCTTCACCTTCGCCAAAACCCGTACCCCGTCCTGCAAGCCCCAGCCCTATTCCTACTGCGCAGCCGACTGTGCCGGCCCCTGCGCCAACTCCTTCACCAGCACCTGCTACTGCAGGAGGCACTGCATGCACAAGCCAACCTGCCACCATCACGTTGAACAGCTCCGCTGTTGCTGATGCTGTGGTGGCAAAGCTGTGGGAGAAGTTCTCATACGGCACCAAGTAAGTGGCGCAAACGCGTATCTTTTGCAGAAAAGGCCTTGCGTCGTTGCTTGCAGGATTCTTGCAAATGTCTTGGATCTCCAGCACCCTGCCTGGTGTGACCTGAGTAAAGGCTGCACTGGTGTTACCGCTCAGCAGTGTGAAGGTGCACACAGCCTACGTGCAATATGCTGTCAATCACAACGTGCTGAAGCTTGATATCTGACCTGTGACTGCAGTGGGTATGAGATCAGCGGCCTCAAGGCTTCTGAGGCACCTGCTACAAAAGGCAGTAAGATGGCAGACGCCGTCGACCCTTTTGCCAAGCTGGCGACTGTTATGGCTATCAACCTGCAGCAGAAAACTGCAGACACTGTCTCTGCAGCAACTGTGCAGGATGTGCCAGCTAAACAAATGCTGGACAGCAGCGATGCAACCAACACTGCTAGCATGACTGCAGCTGAGAGTACCAATACAACCGACAGCCTGCTTCCTGTCCGGCCAGATGGCCCAAATCGCACAGATGATAATAACGCAACGGTGAGAGGAACGTCACTGACATGAGAAATGGAGCGGTGCATGATCATTGTGTGTTGTCAGCCACCCCGAATCTGTTGCATTAGCTGTGCCCGCAGGCCTAGTTGCACAGGAGATTTTACACATCAATCCATACTTTCCAATGGCAGGCTGTCAGGGCATGCATGTGGCATGGCAATCCATGCCTCACATACAAACTTGGCCATGTTTCTATGTTGGTGCTGCCCCTGCCTTTTTAACTATGTGCAGCAAACTCGCCGGCACATGCTGGCATCATTAACAAAGCAGGCGGGCGTGGCTGAGCTCAGACACCCAATGCAGCCCCAGGTGAGCTGCAGCTGCTAGCAGCACAAGATGTGCGGTGGTGGGCGGAGTCATGTACTGCAGCTGTTGCCATGCAACATGATTGCAGTGATTCAGCGGTGCGTGCTTTGGCTCTCAACCAGCCATGCATATGGACCAGGGTCGTGTCTTCAGTGCAACGCAACCGCCGGGCAAAATGTGTTGTGATTTTGCCTTAAACGCACACGCTGCAGGGACCAAACATGCCGAAGACAAACAGCAGGCACGTCCTGCAGGAGTCCACGCCAGACAACTCAACTCAGCTGGCGGGACACGCTGCAGTGCCAGAGGCCGCACCCGTCTCACCGTCGCTGCCTGAAGGTGAGACGGCCGCCTGTTCTAGAGCGCTGTACCCATGGCAGCAACCGGCACAGGCACAGCACAGCTTTCATTGACATCTAGGCTTCTTGGTCTGCAGCGCAGCATGCAGTTTCCTGTTGAGGCTCGCCTCAATAACATATGGATGATCGCTGGCTTGCGCTGAAAGTGGAATCCAACACACACAGTCCCTACTGAGGGCTACACATGACTGGTGTGCGGTGCTTACTCCCTGGCATGTTGCTGCAGATTCCAACATCACCATCCTGGTGCCCATCCAGCCCCCACCCGGGCCAAGGAGCGCGACAACCAACAATGCTGCGAGCAGCTCTGACAAGCCTGCAGCAACTTGGGAGGCTGCACCTGCATGCTCAGAAGCCCCAAGTGCCAACAATACGAGCAAGGATGACATGGGCCGCCTTTGAGGCTGGGAGTCGGATGCATCGTGTGCTTTCAAGGATGCAGCAGGCGTGCCTGTATTCACGTTTGAGCTCGCGCCTGTGTGCAAGACAGTGGCCGCGACCACGAGAGACGAGCAGGGGCGTCTGTGGGGATGGGAGGATGGCATGTCCTGCAAGCTGCTGCACAGTGTCAGCCCTTGAGGACATGAACTGGCAATTAAGTCTGCTTGCAATTGTGCTCTCTTTGGTATGAGATGTTCGGGCATGTAGCCAGCGCGCTGCATGTACTGTTGACGCCTGCTGCTGTTATCTGTGGTCAAGTCACTGTATGTATTTACACGGCTGCTGTCATTTATCTCTTGTACTGCGACTGGTATGCATGTGGTACTGCGCACATAGTCGAAGATATTGGTGGCATTTCTGGTGCATCCGCATGGGACATTTTCTCCACGGTGTTTGAATGCCTGTCAGCTCTGGTATGGTCCTCTGTTTTCTATATGCCTGCCTGAACCTTGATTTTGTCAGGTGCGATACTGCATACATTTGATGCCATCCTTGCTAGGGCTATGGCATGTTGGATAGTCTGCTCATGCGTAGGAGCTTCATACTATTGAATGCATATGCATACACAAATGCAGCACACCTACTGCTGTCATATGCTACCTGGGCGCCATACTGGTATCAATCAAGCAAACCAAACACAGCTTGGACCAGCGACCTTTGAGTGTGTGTCCTTTGATTCGCACACGTACTCTGCCCATGCCTTACGGCAAAGCAGCACACTTTGCATCACCTGGTGGTTTGTGGCGGTCTTGACCTCGTGCCTTGCCAAGCCAGCTGTTGGCAGCTGGATCACTGTGTTTCATGTGGTAGTACTGCACAGCTGCTGTTTCTGACAGGCTGCAGCTATGATTCTTTGTGCATGTAAGTTCTTTGGAGATACCAAGCACTTGCTGTGTAGTTTTACCATGCTCACTGCTTTTCAATTGCAGGGTAAGCTTGCAACCAGTGGCATACAGAACGTTCCTGGTGGCACGTGCTGCTGGCTTAGCATTCAATGCTGACCATGATGATAACCGCTCAGCTGATGTAAGCTTATAGTCAAGTTCAGAGGTAATTGTTTACCGCGACGCAAGTTACATTTGTCCACAGTGCCCAACTAAAGAAGCCGGCCACAATCAGCAGCCGCTGCGGCCGCCGCATCATCGTCATGGCATGACAGCAAACCTGCGTGGGCAGCCCGCACATTAGATATACCAACCGCTTGGGGGAGCAAAAACAACTCGCACATGTTGCGCAGCTTGCAGCTTTTAGGGAGCAGCATGCGAGAAGCTTGTTTGATAGTGCCTTGTAATGCACCCAAAACAGCATGTCTGAAGCGCACGCCGGCTTCCTTGTGGGCTATGCCGATGCATAATTGCCGCAAAGCTTTGATGACTCAACCACTGCTGCAGCGCTCGCACCTGTATAAGAGGACTGTACACACCATGCTTGCCAACTACAATGGTGAAGACCGCAGCACCATGCATGCGCAATGCAGCCAGAAGCATTTACAGCATGCACGGGGTATCCTCTGTTGGCGAAGGCACAACCTGCCAGCCTGGCAAGCGCACCGTGCAGACAATTTCCCACGGCTGCCAATGGCAGCATTTGTTGGCAGGCACACGCCTGCACAACCAGATGCTGCAAAAAATGCCACAGGGCATGCTGCACATTGAAACATGCGTGCTGATGAGCAGCAAATCACATATGACTTGTTCCCAGGCTGCCTCTCATGGGTTGCTATTGCTGCGGCAGCAGCCTGCGACCCGGCTCATGCAACAACAGCTTGCCAGGCAATCTAGCAAACATCTACGGGCAGCAGGCGCTGCAGGCAACACCAATGGGCTACACATGCCCAGAGGCACGCAAAACCATCTACTGGCCTGCCCATTCCTCATGTTTGCAGGAGAAACAATACACAACCCCGGCACTCCGCCACACCCGCTAGCTGCCACAGCAGTAATGCAAAGCTGCACTGGGGCGCCACCTAGCACTGCATCTGCTGCAAACCTCAAACCCTAACACACTGCTACACGCTGGCGCCCAGGATCATCTCCTGGCTGCTCATGAGCTCGCTGTAGTGGCTGTGGTTGGCCAGCAGCTCATTATGCGTGCCCTTCTCCGCAATGCGCCCCGCCTTCATCACCACGATCTGATCAGCAGACTGCACCGTGCTCAGCCTGTGTGCAATGACCAGCACGGTGCGGCCCTGCACTAGCCGCTGGATCGCACCCTGCACGAGCTTTTCGCTGACTGCGTCTAGTGCGCTGGTGGCCTCATCTAGGATGATGATGGGGGAGTCCTTGAGCAGAGCGCGCGCAATGGCTATGCGCTGCCGCTGTCCGCCTGCATTTGCGGAGCAGGGAAATGGGGGATGCAATGAGTAGTTGGTCAGGATACAACTAGCGCATGGATTGTAACTCAGATTCATGCTGCTGCTGCTCACATGCAATGGTGCCTGCCATATTTGAGCCCACAAACTATCTGCTCATGTCAACATTACTGCTGTGCTCATCGTCTTATTCAGGCAGCTGCAACGCTGCTTGCTGCAGTGCTGCCCACCTGACAGCAACCCTCTGCAAGCGCTACATTTGCTGACTGTCCTGTCTCTGTCATAGCTGCGAGGCTTTCTGTCGTGCTCACCTGATAGCAGTGTGCCTCACCTGATAGCAGTGTGCCTCACCTGATAGCAGTGTGCCTCACCTGATAGCAGTGTGCCTCACCTGATAGCAGTGTGCCTCACCTGATAGCAGTGTGCCTCACCTGATAGCAGTGTGCCTCACCTGATAGCAGTGTGCCTCACCTGATAGCAGTGTGCCTCACCTGATAGCAGTGTGCCTCACCTGATAGCAGTGTGCCTCACCTGATAGCAGTGTGCCTCACCTGATAGCAGTGTGCCTCTGTCCCCGACCAGCGTGTTGTAGCCCTCCGGCAACTCAGTGATGAACTCGTGCGCATTCGCAGCCTCCGCAGCGGCCTGGATCTCCTCTGCGCTGCAGCGCCCAAACTTGCCGTACGCAATGTTATCTGCGATGCTGCCGCTGAAGAGCACAGGCTCCTGGCTGACCATGGCCACTGCGCGGGCCCACTCGCCTCGCGAGAAGTCCGAAGTGGGGCGGCCAGCCAGCCGGATGTTGCCCACCTGCAGGAGACACAAAAAACGCAGTGCGGCAGTGCAACACAGTGATGCTGATATGCAGAGCTTGTGTACACACCCAGGTGTACGGGCGTATTGGCAGCAGGTGCAGCATGGCAGCTGCTTCAGCAAACAGGCCTGGCATCGCAGGCAAAAGTTGTAAGCAGGAGCGCAGGCAGCGGCTGCTGTTACAGCTGCCACTCGGCCTGCCATGCAGTGGCTCCCCAACACAACACGGCTAGCACTCTGCCTTTGCAGCTGCACCTAGCACCAGCACATGCACCGCCTGCTGACAACCCTAACACTTTTCAACACAACACTGCTAGCACTCTGCCTATGCAGCTGCCCCCAGCTTCAGCCCATGTACTGCAGCCCCCACCTGCGGCTCGTAGAATCGTGACAGCAGCGCTGCCACTGTGGACTTGCCCGCCCCGCTGCGCCCCACCAGCGCAGTCACTGTGCCGTGCTTCAGCTGCAGGTTGATGTCCCGCAGCACTGCACACACAACACGGCAGCAGCAGCAGCAGCAACTATTCAATCTTCAACAATCTGCATCAGGGACACTGACGAGCAGTGCATATGTCCTGCAGGTCAACCAGACAGGTCATGCACGCCCTTCCCTGCGCTGCATCACTGCCGCAATACAGCCAACGCCTGTCCCACCAGCCAACAAGCAAGCCCCTCTCTCCCACAAGCCCGCCGCAAGCCCCCTGCAACCTGCCCCACCAGCAAACAAACTATCCTATATTCCCACCAAAAAGCCTCCAAGTACCGCACCTGCCATCTCCTTGCGCACTGGGTAGGAGAAGCTCACGTTCACCAGCTCCAGGTCACCCTGCCTTGCCGCTGCCACAGCTGCCTCGCCAGCCTTGTCAGCATATGGCTCAAACACGGGCTCAGCACCGTTGGCCACCTCCCACCAGGCCCCGGGAGGCAGCGCGCCGTACATTGACGGGTCCGGGTCTGACGCCTGGATCATGCGCCGCACCTGCAGGGGTCAAGGTAGGATGAGGTAGGGGGTGGGGTGGGGTGGGGGAAGGGTAAGTGCAAAGCAGCAGGTATAGGAAAACAAAGAACGTGATGGACTACAGAAAAATAGATGGCAGGCAGGAGCTGGGCACAAACGCGCATAAAAGCGCACAAAAGACGACGGTGAATGGGAGGCAGCAGTGCATCATTGTCACACGCAGAATCTCATGCACCGCTGCTATATTGTCACATACGTTAGCCACATCACAAAGTCACAGCATGCAATCGTCTCCACCCCGCCCAGTACTTGAAACAGGTCGCACTGCCTCCTGACAACTGTCAGTCTCACCCGGTCAAACGCGCCGGAGGCCCGCCGTAGCTCCGACAGCGTGTTGACCGCCCCTTGCGTGGCGTACATGAGGCTGAACGTAAACCCTATACCGCTGACCAGCACGCCAATCGGCATCATGCCGTGGCTGACAAGGTAGCCTCCCCATGCATACAGCATGAGCAGGCTGAGGTGGATGGCCATGCGATTGGTGGCCTCAAAGGTGGCCTTGGCAGCGCCAAACTGGCGGCCCGCGGCGAAGCTGGCGACCACTTCGGACTGGAATCGCTCCCGCTCCAGCGCCTCGCCTACGAGAGGAGAATGTTGACAGCAAAGCAAGGGACAAGGCACAGATGGACACATGTCAGGCAGGAGAGCAAGTGATGAGGCGGATCCATCGAACCCCTGTCCCAGGCTGGAAGCGCTCCCGCTCCAGCGCCTCGTCTGGTGGTAGTAGCAACAGAGAAGGCACAACGCACAAGAGTGCAAGAAGTCACAAGTTATGAAGCGAATCAACGAAGGAGGCACGGAACACACGGAGAACAATACTGCCAGCAGGTTGGCAATTTGCGATGTAATCTGGTGCGCGATGAGTGTTGGACAGCACGAGTCACAGGTCATGCAAGTCCATAGAAGCTGGCTGCTTCGCTGCTGTCGGACAACCTGCTGCTGTATGTAAAACTGCCACTGCCCAGCAGTCCAACTAGCGCCCCTGACACACTGGCTGCACTTGACTTCTAGCGTAGCACCAGTCAGAAACACGGTACCATGCCAGCTGTTCACCAGTAGTGGCTGCCTTGCTGCCTTGCACGCATTTGACCCCCATGCAGCTCAGCTGCATCAACAACACCTGCTGATGCAGTGCCGCACCACCCACCTGCAAAGCTGCGCACGGTGCGCATGTTTTGGAAGGCCTGATACGCCACGCCCGCCATGCGCTGCAGCGCTGCTGACTGTGCTGCCTCCACAGGCCGTGTGCTGCGGCGGTACAGTGCTGCTGCTACTGCCGTGACCACAATGACGATGGACACTGCTGGCGCTAGCCGCCACGACAGGCAGAACAGTACGACCACTGCGCCCGCTGCTTCTAAGAAAGCTCTCAGGCCGCGGTCCCGGGAGCAGTTGCTGCAACAGGCAGGGCAGCAAGGGAAGTGAACAACAAATGCAGCAGAAGCATGGCGCAGAGAAAAGGCAGCAGGAGGCAATCAGACAAGCAAGGTGTCAGCAGCATCAAAAAGCGTAGGTACAGCATGGCGATGAGGTGCGGGCCATAACGCGACAACCAACTACGCTACATTTCCTTACTGCTGGCACTGCAACCTGTCTACTACCCCTGCCATGTCAACTACGACAGCGCTGTTGCACTGGCGATCTGCAATGATCTACATGCAGCATTGACAGCAAGCTCAACGCCTGCATCTGCTGCTGTTCTTTGACACCCTACTGCCGGCACCGCTCACTTGAAGATGAAGGTGCGGATAGTGTCCAGCTCTGTGCTAATCAGGCTCTGCAGCGCAGTGGCGCTGTGCCTGTCATAGAACTCGATCTTCTGCATCAGCAGCGTGCGGAACAGCTCCATGCGCAGCGTGGCCAGCACCTTCTCGCCTGCTGCGATGATGTTCACCATGTACACACGCGTGAGCAGCGGCTCCAGCAGGTAGCCCACCAGCAGCACGCCAAACACCTGGCAGCAGCAGCAGCAGCAGTGCGTGGTCACACAAAGTACTGGGAAGTGCTGAGGGTTCTGATGACTGCGGCTCCAGCAGGTAGCCCACCAGCAGCACGCCAAACATCTGTGTTCCAGCAATGTCCCAGAATATACAACAACAACAGCAGACTATGTTGGCAGGGGAGTGAGCACCTAAGAGAGGGCAGGTGTGTGTGATGACCATCTGTGATGTGAGGCATAGCCTCAGAGCTGTCCTGTATGCTTGCGCGTGCGTCCAGCTGCTGTGCTATTTGCCATGGCAGACTTTATACACTGCTGTACCCTTGACACGGCCCGGTCGCAGCTGTCCTACCCAGGAGCTTCTGCCACTTCCCTTTGGCCAAGGGACATGTACCTGCTGCCCCTGCTGCTGCTGCTGCTGATGCTTGCTGATGTACCCTTGCTTGTCTGCACTAACAACTGCCAACTGCCCACCTTGGCATATCTCTCCATGGGGTGCTGCTGCACCAGGTGCTCGAACAGCATGCCTGACAGCACCGGCGCTGCCAGGTTGCTGACTGTGCACAGCACCACAGTGACTGCTGCCACCAGCAAGTGCTGCTTGTGCTGCAGCGCTATGCCAAGGATGTACTCATTGTCAAGCGGCGCACGCTTTGGGCGCGTGTACACCCTGCAGAGCAGTTGCGTTCGCAGCAGTGATGAGAGCAGCAAGCCAGAGCTTGAGGCATGTACAATGAAGTGTGCTGCGCCTTCATAGGAAGAACTGCAGATGCTGATGTGTCTTGGCAGCAGCATCAGCAGCAGTACAAGCTCTGTTCAAAGCAGTGCGCCCCATGCACACCAGCAGCTCAAGAGAGAACAGCATGGAGGCCAAGCATCTACACTCACCACTCATCCTTGCTGGCCTTTGCTCCTAGGCTGACTGCATTAGCGAGCTTGTCTAGGGAGTTGGAGCTGGAGTGCACCCCAGCCTGTGCCTCAGATCTGATTCGGAGAAGCACGCGTGTTGCGCAGCCCGGTTTGACACATAACGACTGCCTAGATTGCCTCTGCCCGGTGCAGCTCCCCCGAGGGAGCCTGCACTGCAGCATCGGCACCCGCACCCCGGTGCTGTTGGCTACTACGCAGGATATTTGCGCGCGTGTATGGCAGCTCTGAGTAGATGAAGTCCGTTACAGACAGAAGCGGAGGTATTTAAAAGTTCTAGGACTGTTTTGCAGCGAACACCAACAGCAACAGAAGACGATCTATGCGCAGATGAACTGCCACATCGCCACTGTCACTGTGCCAAGTATGAATGAAACCACTGGGGTCAAAAGTATACAAGTGTACAAAAGCGATGTAAGGACAGCTGCTGCATCACGTGGCTCAAATCACACAATGTACATGGCAGTTACAAATCACTCAAGTAGATCACGCGTAACACTGTAGTAACAGATGCACCTGCACCTGCACCATGTCCCCAGCTCATGCACATGCAACCACCCTCATGTTATCACGCCTAGCCCAGCGCAGCCAGCAAGTTGGCGAGGTTTGCCTGCACCTGCGCTGCATGCGCACGCGCCTGGTTGGCTGCGGCAGTTTTCTGGTCGAGGTCTGCTCTAGCTCTCTCAAGCTCCTCCCTCAGCTTGCCAAGCTCCCCTTCCAGCCGCAGCTTCTCAGCTGCCACGCCCTGTAAACAAATCACACGCAACGTACACAGCAACAGCGCAGCAGCGTGAAGGTTTATACATGCGGTCGAGCATTCGAAAAGTCAGCGCAGCAACAGCTGGCATGTGTGCTGCTGCGGCGGAAGGATTGAAGTTCAACCAATTTGTCCACTGTGCGCCACTGTCAGCACCATGCACCACCCCTCCTAGCACACAATCCCTCCTGGCAACACAAAGTTAGCCGCACTACCCACCGTGTGCGTGTGCCGCAGCGTCTCCAGCTGCTGCGCCGACGTCTGCTGCAGCTGCTGGAAGCTCTCCGCCTTGCGCTGCTGCTCAGAGAGTGCTGCGCCCGCTGCCTCCATCTGCTGCGCCAGCTCAGTAGCCTGCCTGCTGCGCTCCTGCAGGGCTGCCTCTCGTGCTGCTGCTTCGGCCCTCAGCTGGCTGGTGGCGGCGTCATGCTTGCGCTGCTCGTCAGCAGCAGCGTCGTTCAACCTAGAAGCAGCAGCAGCAGGTGCGATTTGGAGATGCACGGGTGGCGCAAGCAAGGATAGCGCTGGTTAGGGGGTTTGTTCCCTGCAGCGTGCACGACAACTGGCGCAGTGTGAGCGCATGCGTACGAGTGCACGGCACTAGAGTACGCACATTGCCGTTGGAGCTTGGCAGTCATGTGCAGTGAGCTGCAAGCTATGACATTAGCGCAGCGCAGCGCAGCAACAGCACCTGCAGTTTCTTCGAGTGTCCAGCCACACACCCTGCTGAACTCACCGCCGCAGCTCGTTCTTGGTGGCCTCCAGGCTGGCACTCATCTCCAGCAGCGCCTGCTGCTGCTGCTGCCGCTGCTGCAGCGCTGCCTCCTCGGCCCGCCGCTGCTTCTCCTGCTGCGCCGACAGCGCCTCTTGTACAGCGTGCCGCTCCCGCTGCGCATCCTGCAGCTGGGTTTGCAGCCGCTGGGCCTCTTTGTAGCAGCTCTGCTTGTCTGAGAGGATGCTGTCGCGCTCGTGCTCGAGCTTGCTGCGCTGCTGCCGGCCAGACTCGAGCTGCTGCTGCAGATGCACCAGCTCCTCCTGCAATGCACATGTCACACAAATTTGTTCAAACAGACATGTTGTGAGGTGTGAGGCAGTAGCCTGCTACAGCAACTAATCAGGCAGTGCGTCTCACACTGCTGATGGGCCCCAAGCAGATGGGTAGCATGTGTGAATCCCCCAATCCCTAAACCCTCCCAAACCCTAACCCCTCCCCAAAGCATCACACTTCGCAGCACATGCACGCAGGCAACCCACCTCGTATAGCTCTTATTCATATCCTTGCGCATCCCTGTTTCCAACACACTGCAAGCCCGCCAACTACCCTTCAAAAAGAACCAAACCGCCTATTACAACCCACCCACCTGCAGCCTCAGCTTCTCGCTGACTGCCGCCTCCTTGACACCCGGGAAGGCAAGCAACGTCACAAATATTTCGCCGTACAGCGCACACCTCATCACACATGCACTGCAATCTGATTTTGCTGTCTTTGCAGTATACTGCATGCCAAACCTAAAGTAAAGCTCATCCTGAACCGTGAACAGCAGCCCTCTTTACCCACCTGCGCCACCTTCTTTGCAACACACAGCATGGCAGGCGCCGCCAGCCATTATAACAAGCGGACCGAACCTCCTGTAAACCTTTCCCACCCACCTGCAGCCTCAGCTTCTCGCTGACTGCCGCCTCCTTGGCCACCCTCAGGCCTGCCGCCTCGCCGCGCTGCGCCTGCAGCGCCGCCTCAGCCGCCTGCCGCTCCTCGCGCAGCTGGCCCAGCTGCAGCGCCAGCTGCCGCGCCTCGCCCTCCAGGCGGCTGCTGCGGGCCAGCTGCTGCTGCAGCTGCTCACGCAGCGAGTCCAGCTCGTGCAGGTACTGCAGGGTTGAAGATGCGAGCAAGGGTAAGCAAGGTCGAGAAGGGAAGCATCGCAGCAGTCACAGCGCAGGCAAGACGTTGTGGGTGTCAGGCAAGACACAAGGGTCAGGAAAACTTGACGTGTGACACGTCTGCAGCTCAAGCGAAACCAGCCGGATAGGTAAGACACAGGCTAGCGAGCCGGCTGTCAGAAGACTCACAAAACGGCAGGCAGGCAAAGGTCGTCTAGCTGCAGGCAGGTGTGGAGGCAGGCGGCCCTTCTCACCTCTCCTGCATAGGTTGGCGAGGCGGGGCGGCGCAGCTCATAGGCCCCTCCAGCAGCTGCTGCTGCTGCCGCAGCTGCGGCAGCGTATGCTGCTGCCATCCCTGGCGACTGCGCACATGGCTGCTGCTGCTGCTGCTGCTGACCAGGCTGCTGCACCTCGCAGAACGGCTGCTGAGGTATGCGCTGCTGTTGCTGCACTTGCCGCCGCGGCGAATGCTGCTGCTGCTGCTGCACCTGCTGGGCTCCACCAGAGCCTGCTCGGCTCGGCCCTGCTGCTGCTGCTGCTGCTGCTGCCCCTCCAGAACGCTGCCGTTTAGCAACCCGCCACCCACTCGCCTCCTCACATTCAGGGCCAGTAGCTGCAGCAGTGGCAGCATTGCTGCTGCGCCCGAGCGGCGACTTGCTGCGGCTGCGGTTGCCAGCTGGCCGCTTGCTGGCCTTACCACTTGCTGCTGCTGCTGCTGCTGCTGGCTGGGCGCCTGTGGCCTGCAGCACTGCGGATGGGCTGAGCTGCTTGCCTCTTGCCTTATTCATCATGCGCTGGTAGGCGTCAGGGACGAGAGGAAGCGCCCAGCAGTCTTGCACGTATGTTGTCTGCTTGCCTGAGCCAGCATAGCCTAGCATGAGATACAGCACATCACCCACCAAGTGCATGGTGTGCGCGGAGCGGCCTGCATGCACAGCGAGAGAAAGGCACAAGGCGCACAAGAAGCAGCATGCATTGAGGATATAAACCGGCAAGGAGCAAGGGCAAAGGCCAGGGGCAAATAAGCAGCTGGGAGTAGCAGCCTGCAGAAATCCGTGCAGGTACCAACTGTCAACAGCTTCAGTACCCGCACACCCAGTCGATATGTTCGTTGTGATGGAGCAACGTGCATGCTTCATCACCATCCAGAGCAACCCACAGTACTGCGCATGCTGACCCCCTGCATCAGGCAAGCAGTTCAGCCAGCTGAGATGCTGCCCCTTGACTCTACAAAACAAAACAACTTACTCCGCGGCATGTCCTCACAGGGTGCTGGGCTGTCGCACTGGCTCCAGCACAACGCAGCGCCAGCCACCACCAGGCTGTACACGTCACCCAGCCGCTCCTTGGCCCCTGCATTGTCCTGCACTGCCCCGCCATACACGATGATGCGGCCGTGGTACGTGACAGCCCTGCAATGGGGCACGCCAGAGGAGCACAGGTGAGGCTGAGTTGCGCAGGGGCGTGAATGTGTGCGGCTAACATGCTGGAAAGCAGAGAAGCACTTCGGCACGCTGAGATAGATGCCATGCACGCTGAGATAGATGCCATGAAGTAAAGTGCCCATAGGTACTTGTCGCACACAGATACCTAGAGCGCAGCTGCTGTGCCCATGCATAGAGTCTGCTGGGAGAGACCTCACCGCGTGCACCAAGCAGTTGTGCTGTAGTTGCAGCTCGCCTGCAGGCTCCCCCTCACCTGTGGCTGCTGCGCGTCAGCGGCGCTGTGCCGCTCACATTGTCGGGCTTGTACCACGCGTTGTCCAGCACATCATAGATGAACAGCGCTGCATCGTTTGGCACAATGCCGTGGATGTGGCGCCCTCCGTAGATGAAGGCGCGGTCACCAACCTGTGTGCAGAGTGATTGCAAAGCTTAGCGTCAGCAGCGCAATGTACTGCATCAGCACGGGTGCTGCTGATTGAAGCAAAGTACGCCAGCAGCATGCAGGATCCACACCAGTCTGCGGGGTGATGCACTACAAGGGTGACTGTGTTGTGCTCAGGTTGTTGTGCATGAAGCATGGCCGCGCTGCGCGCTGTCGCTCACCATGCTCATGCTGTGGTAGCCGCGGCGTGACGGCGGCTGGCCTTTGAAAGACTGCACGTGCTCAACAACACCCCTGCAGCAGTAGGGGCCACACAGCACAAGCACCAGCACATCAGTGCCCCACCCTCTCTGCCAAATCATTTCCATGATGAGTAGGCATTGCTTCCAAAGACAGCTACAAACAACACTTGCACCAGGGCAACCCCAACAATCAAGCACGGCTGAACCAGACATGCTGCAGCTCCTGTTGCTGGTGATTGCAGCAGCTCTTGCGCCACTCGCCTGTCTGTGTGCAGCAGCAGCAGCTCGTCAGTCATGTTCAGCTCCCGGTCCTCCTCTGGGTCTGTATTGCGGCTGTAGCCGCCAAACACAATGATGGTGGCGGGCCTGCGCGGGTGCACCTCCGCTGCATGCGCGCAGCGCATGAGCAGCTGCTGAGGGTCCCTTTTGGCCAGCAGCAGCAGCAGCAGCAGCAGCAGCAGCAGCAGCAGCAGCAGCAGCACGCAGGACACAAGACAGCAGGCATGTGCGGCATGAGCAGTGCTGCGTATCGCGTGGCTGCAGTGCAACAGGGTGACACGCAGCTAGGGCTGCAAGTTTCTTTGCTTGACACCAACTGTAACAAGCATTCTTATGCTTACACCCTCAGCTAGGGCATGACCAAGTGCATGGGTCTCTGTCTTCGCTGAGACTCCAGGAGACTGCAGCACATCAACTCGCAGGCAAGTTGAGAGAAGAAGCACTCCATTCCATGCCAGCTAGCCAGCAGCCCTGCCTGCCACTCACTCCACATGCGCCTGCTTCCAGCTGCTGCTGACCAGGTCCAAGTAGAACACGTCACTGTACACGTCATTGTCATTCATGCCACCTGAAAGAGCGGCACAGCAGGCAAGCAAATGGCAGCTGTTGTAGCGTTAGCTGACCACGTGCACCTGGGGGTGCTGGGGGTGCTGCTTGCCAGGCTGCAGCAGCCTCCTGTGCAACTGGTAATCATGTCACACGCCTGCCACTGCCAACCCGCACAGCTGTGCAGCAGGAGAACTCTTTTGCTGCCCCAAAGTTGCAGCTGGCCATCAGCAGCAGCTGCTTCTATGAAGCAGTGTGTGCAGGGCAGAGCAAGCAGCTGGGAACAGCACCTATGATCCAGATTTTGGAGCCAATGAGTGTGGCAGTATGGTTGGCGCGTGGCTTGCAGGGGCACCGCGGGCCCAGCGACCACTGGCTCGTAGCGGTGTCAAACACCAGCAGGTCATTGTAGAACTTTGACCCCTTGCGGCCCCTGCAAGCGCACGCGGAGCAGTTGATAGTGTCGACAGCAGGGCTGCGCTGCTGCAAGTGGTGGTAAGCGCAAGTAGAGACTACCTGTTCTGTGTGTGCATCAGATGAGTAGTGCGGGCTTGATCAGCGGCTAGCACTAGTAAGTGCACACTGAATTTGTACTGATGCACAGCTGCTGGCTGTGGAGAGCTGTGTTGGCGGCCAGAACTCAGCAATTATGCACCTCAGTCGCTGAGAGTGCGTGACACTGCCGTTTTACTCACCCAAAGACATAGACCTTGCTGCCAACAACAGTTGCAGAGTGTCCAGCCCTCTCCAGCAGCAGCCCATCTGTCTCGCAGCCAAACTGCACAAGCTGCCACCTCCGAGCAGTGCTGCTGTTTGTCATATATCAGTAGCAGCTCGAGCAGTTGGTGGTTTTGAAGGCATGGCTCAGGTGAGCAGGGACAATGCAGCAGTAGGGCTCTTCATGAGTGTATAGAGCAGTTCAGCGTCCTGCCGCTCAATAACTGGACATAAACCAGTAACGAACACATGAAAGCTTTGCCGATCGGGATAAAGCTCCTACGGGATAGTAGTTCAAACAGTCAAGAACAGTCGACAGCTGTTGCTGGCATTGGCCGTGTCATTTGACATGTGAAAATGATACTTATCATAAGACTTCAGCAGATACGGTGCGTTGCAGCCGTGCTGAGCACTGCGCAACAGTGCTGTTCGGATGTTACGTGCCGTGCTGCGCTGCTGTGGAAGCTGAGCGGTCATTTGTTATGCCAGCGGCTGCATGGTCCCTGCGTGCATTATGGTGTCACGGTCACCTTTCAGCTCACGTGCTTCTGCAACTGCAGACCCACAGGTAACGGTGTTCATACACCTGTGGTTTGGCCAGCAACAGCCACGGCACGTGGCCTGGATCTGATGTGAAACAGCACAGCATGTATAAGAACGAATTTACAGCATGTGGCAAGCATAAGGTGGCTCATGCTGTTGCTGTAGATGTGTTGCTCACAAACCTGCGAAAGTCCTTCGAACTCACCAGAAGTTCCAGACCTAGCCAGCGCCAAGCATCTGCCTGAACACTACGGCCGCTGGTGGACCATGAAACATCACGATAGTATAAAATTGGTACAACGATAGCTTCGTCAAATTACAGTGCGCACTGATGCCCTGCATTGTGGGCTCACCTCCCAGCCAATGCTATGCCAACACCAACTCCACGCACAAATACAATATACATGCATGAGCCATGCGCCCAGTGTCAGTCACAACCACCAGATGGTGCTACGTGCAGCGGGGTATGCAGACCACAGTTGAACAGCGAGCAGCTGCTGCAAATCTGCTTACAACCAGCTGGCAGCTGTTTGGCAAACAATGCAGCCTTGAACAGGCATGCTACTGGGTACATAACATACGGACACGTGCCATCACTGAGCAGGGATGCAGGGACAAGCAGAGCCGATGACGCAGCAAACCGCTGGCTGATGACAGCACAGCTCTGCAAGTTGCTGGCGCAGCACAGCGCTTGCGATGCTGCTGCAGTGCTGCAGCCCCTTCTGTTTGTCTGTGCTGCGCCGTGCCCCTAGCAGGGGCTAGTTTTCAAGCCGGCATGCGCTGCTGCACACGCACGCCCAGGTGCAACAGGCTCCCCCACTATCTGTTCTACGAAAACACATTCAGACCTGAGGAACGCACGCCGCTGGCCGCACCATGTGCAGCTGCCGTGCGGGCAGACTGCGAATCAAGCTGTGCTGCTGGCGCTGCAGGCGTCCCTGCCACTGCTGCTGCTGCTGTTGCTGCTGCTGCTGCATTTACTTGGCCATGGGGTGGCTGGCGATGTAGTTGATGGCGTCCTCAACCGAAAAGATCTTGTCTGCATCTGCATCTGGGATCTCCACTGCAAACTCCTCCTCAAAGGCCATGACCAGCTCCACAACATCCAAGCTGTCCAGACCCAAGTCCTTCTCAAAGTGAGCAGCTGGGTTCACCTGCATGCACACAACGCAGCAGCATTATATGAGCAGCAGTTCAACGGAAATGCCTGGCCATGCAGGTGCGGCTGCACACAGTCTGCAAGGAAGGGGATGTGACTGGGATGCGATCTCAGGTGCTGCTGCTGCTGCTGGTGCTACTGCTGTTGGTGCTAGTGCTGCTGCTGCTGCTGAACATGTGGGCGTGGTGCCCCACCTTTGCCGGATCGATCTTCTCAAAGTGCTTTGTGACATCGATGACCCTGCTAGTGACCTCGTCCTTATCCAGGTGCTGGCCACCAGCAAATGCCCTTGTGAGGGAGAGGCCAAGCCCTGCCAGGCCCTGGCTCGCTGTGCTGCTGTACACTGCCTGCTGCACTGGCATGCGCAGGTGGCGCAGAATACCCTGTCCCAGCTGGTTGAGTGCCATTGCTCTACTACAGACGAAGGCACGCAAGTAGCTAGAGGTGTGGCAGCAGCAGGTGGCAGCGCAGGGGGAGCTCTATAAAGGCCTGATCACGACAGGATAGTGATGTGGCATGTGATCAACAGCCCACGTACAGCCAAACGTCCTGGCTGGGTTTTGGTGGGGCTGTCACTTTTGCCGTGGATGCCGTTCAAGGCACCATAAGAGTTGCAATGCCAGCACCATACCTCTACATAGTGTTGAAGAGGGGCAGCTCTTCGTGTCATCCCAGCAAAACTGTACTGCACTCAGCAAACTTCGTGTTCTTCTTGCTCTGATCGTGATCATGCGTTTGGCCGTGGCTTGAATGTTATTAGCGTAGTGTTTAACCATCAGGCACAGCGTGATTACCCCTGGTCAGTGGCCTGCTGTGGCACCCAGCAGCTCAAGTCCAACCAACTGCCTTGCTGTTGCACACAGCTGGGACACTGCTACAGCAACACAAGCACTGATGCAGCAGACCACGCACTCACACGCTGAACCAGGGCAGCTCACGTACCACGTGTCTGGCCAGTAAGCCTGCAGCGGGTAGCAGGGACGCTGCCTGCTGCTCAAGCATCAGGCAAGCAGCAGTTGGCAGCAGCGCACCGTCCCTGCAGCAAGCCTCAACAACATGAGCGCTGGTCAGAAGCAGTCAGTCAGCGCTGCTGCTGAGGCGCTGTTTGAGACCAAGAATGTGGCTGAGATTCGAAAGGTTGGTCAAGTTTCCTGTATGGCGCAGAAGCTGCAGCGTGTCAACTGCCTGTCAGCACACTGCTGTCGCCACTGGCAGGCTTGCACAAAAGAAGTCCGCCATCAATCGCGCGCACTACAGATAGTAGACAGTCGTGAAGTCTGGACACCAGAGTCGGCCTGCATCACACTGTTGCCTTCCTTGTGCTGCTGTTG
Source organism: Tetradesmus obliquus (assembly GCA_030272155.1). Classification (NCBI taxonomy): domain Eukaryota; kingdom Viridiplantae; phylum Chlorophyta; class Chlorophyceae; order Sphaeropleales; family Scenedesmaceae; genus Tetradesmus; species Tetradesmus obliquus. Next base: position 4,861,190 of record CP126194.1, on the reverse strand, counting down.
TTGCTGCAGATTGAGGCGCAGACCCGCAGGGAGATTGATGACAAAAACCAGCAGCTGCGGCAGCTTGTGGGCGACTCATACAGGTGACTAGGAACAGGCAGTGGCGTGCCAGTAGTGGTGCCAGTGGCTAGCACAACTGCGCAACCGCGCTAACAAAGAGCAGACCCCAACCAGCGTTGTTGTAATGGCTGGCGTCTTTGCAGCAGTAATGGCGCGTGCCATGCCACCTGCTCATGCACTCCTGCAAGCTCACCTGTTGCGCTTGCTGATGCTGCTGTGCATGGGGTGTGTTGCTGTTGGGCTTGCGCTGCAGGGACTTGATTGAGGGCACCGACAAGATCATAGACATATCAACAAAGTGCCACGGCATCCTCAGCAACATCCTGACCATACAGGTAAGCGCAGCAGCAGCAGCACGACGCAACTCTCTGCCTAATTTGCAGCAGAATATGCCACAGCAGTAGACGCCTGCATCTGCAGAGTCGAGCAATTGACAGGTATGTGTGCAGCACATCCTTGCAAGCACAGCAGCCACCTGGTCAACCAGGTTTGGCGTGAACAAAGTATGTAAATCTGGCACAACTGGTGGGCGCTCTTGTGCTCTCTTCTTATAATATACCGCTTGCTGTTGCTGCTGCAATCCGCTCCTGCAGGAGGGCTTTGGCAGCCTTGCTGTGAGCGTGACCGGGGCTGGCGGCGCACAGGACGGCAAGGACTTTGTGCGCAAGCACCAGGAGCTGCACGGTGAGCTGGCAGCAGCAGCCACTGGACATCACACCGCGCCTCGGCATGTACGGTTCCGTAGCGAAGCGAGGCTGCACGCTGTTAACTTGCAGGAAACTCCTGCAGCAGCTGCCGATTGGAACGCTCCATTTTCTTGACATACCAGTGTCAGTGCAGGGCTGTTGCTGCAACCGACCACATCAACTGGCTACACCCTTGTCGCAGCAGCTGAGCCTGCCACCCGCGCACTGAACAGCCCACTTACAGTCTATGTTGTTCTCTCCCTATTTCTGCTGTTGTTTCCAGCTGTCGGTGCGCGTGTCAAGTTCATCCTTGATACGCCCGAGGTGCTGTGGGGCTGCCTGGATGGCCAGCAGCACCTGGAGGCAGCAAGGCGGCTGCTGCGCGTGCACGAGGTGCATGCGCACCTTCAAGGCACATGCGCTGCCGACATTGCAGCCAAGTTCCCTCTGATCAGCCACCAGTGGCCAGTGGTGCTCAAATTCAGGTGCGGCGGCTGGCCTAAAATTCACTTCAATGAATGCCATACTTCACTGCTGCTTGTTATCGTAGCCCAGAACAGTGTGCAGCTGCATGTCCCTGTTGACAGGTTTGAAGCCCAGCGGCCAGCCTGATGTACAGCAGTAGCTGCTTGATGTTGCAGCCCATAACAGTGTGCAGCCGAGCCGCAACATGCAGCACCTGTGCCATCTGGTTGGGTGCAGTCGGGTTGCAACTCAATTGCGCTACATCCCCATCTGCAGCAGCTGTGTCGTGTTGTGCGGCACTGCAACCGCGCTAGTGTTATACTGCTCAACATTTGAACATTTGAATATGGTGAATCTACATTCATTGACTTCGGCTGTGCAGGGAGCAGATTCTGGACGTGTCTACATCCACGCTCAGCAGCAAGCCCTCACTGAGCAGCCAGGAAGCAGCAGATGCAGTGGCAGCACTGGCCCTGCTGCAGGGCCTCAGCAGCGCAGCAGCACTGCAGCAGCTGCTGGGCTGCCGCAAGCAGTGGGTGCAGCAGCGCCTGCAGCAGGCGCTGTCTGCTGCTGCTGCTGCTGCTCAGCAGGAGCCTGGGGCTGTGCTGGCTGAGCTGGCTCAGCAGGTGCAGTCCTGCATTGCACAGGTGCGGGCCGAGGGTTGAACTGTTAGGCTGGTGATTTGCTGTAGCTCAGCTTTACTCCCCTGTTGGTTTCACAGCACCGCACATTGGCGGGCTGTTTATGGCATGCAGAACTGGGCAACCCCTGCGCAACACTCACTGCATGACTTGCATGACGCTGTGCCGTTGACCTGACGGCTGCGGGTCAAACCATGTTGCCGCCATGTGTATCATCATACTGCACACAGGTCGGTGAGCTCTTCACAGCCAGTGCGCCAGCCAAGCCAGGCAGCAGCAGCAGCAGCCTGCTGCAGCAGGTGCTGCAGGAGGACGAGGCAGATGCCAGTGAGCTCTACTTTGGCAGCATGGACACAGCGGGCGAGGGCAGTAACAGCCCTGAGGCTGTGGCGTGGCGCCAGAAGAGCAGCGCTGCCTGCCAGCAGCTGACGCCGCTGCAGCGCAGCCAGGTGGGTGTGATGTGACTGCTGGCAGCTGCCCTGGCTGTGCGCTGCCGGTCCTGTTGAGAAGTAGCCAACATTGGCCTGCTTATCCGCATGTTACTGGTTGGCATGAACTGTAACAACTTGTTTGGTGCCTTGTAGAGTCAAATCTCCAGAAGGACGAACATCAGAACATCATCATGTAGTGCAAGCTATGTTGAGTTGCAACATTACAAGGCGATGAGCATTCTTGCATTTGCACCTGCAGGTGGAGCAGGCGTGCTCTGCTTGGCTGGCTGATGTTGCTGCTGCATGCAGCGAGCACGGCCTGCAGCTGCTGCAGTGCTGCGCCAGCGCCAACAGCCTGCTGGATGCTGAGCAGTCTGTGCAGCTGGCCATTGCAGAGTGGAGCCCAGCGCAATCCGCAGATGCAGCAGCAGCAGCTGGCGACGCTGCTGCGCTAGATGTACAGGCCACCAGCGATCAGGTTGCGACAGCAGCAGTTTCTGCAGGAAATGGCAGCGCCAGCAGGCTAGGCAGGGCTGGGTCGAGTGCAGTAGGGCTGATGGCGTCATTTGGCAAGGGCAGCGACGCTGCTGGCAGCCCCCGGGCATTGGGAGGCCGTGTGTTGAGCGAGTGGGATGTCACTTGTGAACGTGTGCTGGGGCAGAAGCTTGACTTATGGCAGGTGAGCTGTGCTGCTGCTTGTTGTTGACTGGGTTGCATGAGCGCGGGGTTGGGCGTTGGTTGCAGTGCTCTTCTGTTGCAACCCTCTGTGACGCCTTCGCCCCACAGCAGCATGGCAGTTGGCAGTTTGCAGGACATAGCTTGTTGTTAGGCTGCATGTATTGTGTGGTTGCAGGTGTGCCCTTTGCAGCTTACCAGCCAGTCACTGCTATGTAGCTTTACCCAACTGTGGGTTTCCTGCAAGCGTTCTGTTACACCCGGCAGCATCACCCTCCGTTTCCCCTGCCACTACTTTTCCTTCTCCTACAGGTGCTGTTCCATGCTGCCTTCCTAGAGCGAGCCAAGGCCATCATTGCAGACTGCTTGCAGGATGCAGCTGGGTCCATCCACGAGCCGCTGCGTGCAGCCCTCAAGCAAGCAGCAGCACACCCCCCAGAGCCCGCAGGGCAGCTGCAGCCAGGCAACTGGCCGTCAGCAGTGCAGCTGCAGGGCGCTGGGCAGCTAGACAGGACCTACACAGCGCTTGGCGGCCGCAGCAGCAGCATGGCGTGGGCCGGCGGGGCGCAGGGTGGTTTGGGGTACAGCAGGTCAGGGCAGCTGCTGCTGGGGTCGCTGTCTGGGATGGTTGCAGGAGAAGCGGAGCCTGCAGGTGAGCGTGTCTGTGAGGGCGCTGCTGTTGTGCTGTGCTGTGTTGCAGGACTACCTCCTGTCATGCTGTGCATCGCACTGTGCTTTTGCTGTCGCATGTCGCCGTGTGCCCTTTAGATATATCCTCGACATAAAGCTCACCCGCTGTGAAGATGGCTGGCTTGCTGACAACGTTCCATGCTTTGATGCTGCTGCTGCTGCGCCTGCGCCTGCAGCCTTCCGCAGCGAAGTCAGCAGCATCAAGCAGCTGTTTGATGCGCGCCTGCACGCAGCCCTGCAGGCAGTGCTGCTGCTGACAGGCTCACCAATAGATGAGCAGGATGCAGCAGCAGCAGGTGGCATCTCCCGCAGTACTACAGCCACTGCCACTAGCTTGACAGCAGCAGCAGCAGCTGGGACCGGCAGCCTGCCCACTGGCATGGCTAGAGCCGGCAGCATTGCGCCTGCAGCAACAGCAGCAACAGCGTTCAGCAACAGCGGCAGCAACCTTGCAGGGGGAGCTGCAGCTGCTGCAGCAGGCGCCTGTGCAGCCGCGGGCAAGGCCAGGTCAGTGGAGCTGCAGCAGTATGCGCAGCAGCAGTGCGTGGAGCTTCTGCAGAAGCTTGCAGGGCAGCTGCAGCAGCAGCTGCAGCAGCTGCCAGCAGCAGCACAGGGAGCAGCAGGTGCTCCAGTGGTGGAGCAGGTGCTGCTGCTTGCAAGGCTCTGCCATGCATTGGCTACCGGCAGCACAATGCTGCCTGCACTGCTGGGACCACCAGAGGCCTGGCCTGCTGCTGCTAAGGCAGGGCCAAACGCAGCAGCAGCCGGCAGCGGCAGCAGCAGCAATGCACTGCCGGCGTCCATTGCGCAAGGCATGAGTGCGCTAGGCCCTGCTGCTGCTGCGCTGCTGCGTATGCACCACCCTAGCCTGATGGGCCAGCAGGGCGGCAGCACTGCTGCTGTGGCAGCTGCTGCTAGCCAGCTTGCAGCGGTGCAACAGCAGCTGCACGGCATCGCCTGCAGCGGCTACAGCACCTGGGCTGCCTGGGTGGCTAGCAGCTTGTCTGCTGCGCTGCTGGCAGCACTGAAAGCCGATGAGCTTCTGCACAGCAGCACTGCGCCGCTGAATTGGATCGAGACGTGTGTGACGGCAGATGGCAGCAGCAGTGCTGCTGCTTCGCTGCTGGATCCGCTGGAGGGAGATGGCGGTGCTGCTGGGGGTGGCGACATGCGCTTTTCGCTGCCTGGCTGCCCTTCATCGGCGCTGCTGCAGATGCTCAGCCTGGCTTGCTCGGTGAGTGAGCTGGTTTTCAGTTGAAGTTCCACTTGCTGCGAATTGCGAAGCAGGGATACAGATTGCGTGGAGTTATGGTCTGTCCAGCGAGGCTGCATGCATTGACGAGCTACTGTTGGCAAAAGGCAAAGACCACAGTGATGCGTGTGCTTGCCGTTCCCGCTACATCCTGCCAACAAATGCTGTGCCATGGTGTGCTGCACCCTATGGCCACATGCCAAGTACTGCACTCTATGCGAGCATCGTCAAGGCTGATCTGCTGCTGCCGCCGCTGCTGCTGCCGCCGCTGCTGCTGCCGCTGCTGCTGCTGCTGCTGCTGCTGCAGGAGACGCGGCGCGCAGGCGAGCACCTCATCAGCGCAGACGCGCTGCAGCTGCTGCAGTGGGAGCTGCACGGAGCGGCACTAGCAGCACTGCAGCAGCTGGGCAGCAGCAGCAGCAGCAATGGCAGCCAGCCGGGCGCAGCAGCTGCAGACGGCAGCAACAGCACAACAGTCAGCGAGAAGGGTGTGCTGCAGCTGCTGTTTGATCAACGGCTGCTGAGGGATGTGCTTGGAGGCAGTAAGCCGCCAGCAGCTGATGCAGCTGCTGCTGCTGCTGGAGCAGGAGCGGCAGCTTCAACGAATGGCACAGCCGGTGCTGCTGGTGCAGCTGCGCGCAAGAGGCTTGTTCAGGACGTGGAGCAGCAGCTGCAGGTGGGTTGCAAATCGGATGGCTGCGTTAGCAGCTTGGTTTCATGGCTGTGCCAGCTAGTCATCGCACACGCCTGCTGTGATGAGAGTGAGTGCATGCGCACAAAGCTGGCAGCTGATGCAGTATGTAGACCGGCAGCTGACCTTGTGTTGTTGCTGCGCTGCATGCCTGCAGGACCAGCTGGACCCCATCGACTGGGCCACCTACGAGCCGTACCTGTGGGCCAACGTGCAGCGCTACCATGGCCGCACCGCAGTGCTGCTGGGCATGCTGGGGCAGCTGCATAAGCCCTACGCAGACAATCCCCGGCCAGCTGGCGGTGCAGCATCCTCAGAGCTCAATGCGCTCAATGTGCTGCCAGTGGCGGCGCGGTTCCACTACCTGCCGATCAGCACGCCTACGGCAATGCATGCCGGCGCTGCTGCAGCGAAGCAGCGGGCACTCAGCATGGGCCCTGGCGGGGCAGGGCTGCCTGGGTTTGCTGGCGAGGCAGCAGCTGCTGGCGCTGTGCTGGCAGCAGCAGCAGCAGCAGCAGCAGCAGGTGATGGCGGCAGCAGCAGAAGTCAGGCCAGTGACCTGGCAGCGCAGTATGTGCTGTCGGAGCTTGGCAGTGGCAGCAGCGGCATGGCCAGGGCCTCTCCAGGGCTTGCTGTTGATGGTGCAGCAGCAGCTGCTGCTGGTGGTGCGCAGGCTGTTTCGCAGCTGCACCTGTCAGCGGATGCGGCAGCAGCAGCTGGTGCCAGTGCACTGAGTGCGCTGCAGGCGCGGCTGCAAGGCAGCGGCTTTGGTGCGTTTGGGTCCCTGCTGGGTGACAGGGCAGCTGGTGCTGCAGCTGAGGTCAGTGCCATGGCGCAGAACTTTGGGGACCTGCTGCCGTCTGCAGGCCTAGGTGGCGGGATACTGTCGTCGTTTTCCCGGAGGGACGGGACGGCTGGCAGCGGCAGCGGCCAGGCAGCAGTGCCGGGCAGCAGGAAGTGATCTGTGTGTGCTTGCCAGCTGGCATCAGGTTGGTGGTCTGCTTTTGTTGCAATGTTGGCAGCATGTTGGCTGTTGCGCACTGCTTGTTGTGTTGGCAGATGCTTGCAGGCACCTGGAGCGCCAGGGCAGAAGTGTAACAACAGCATGTATAAGAACGAATTTACACATCTGCTGAGTCCTCACGGACTGCATTGGATGCGAATCATGCATTTTTTACACACGTCCCCTGGTTTCAGCCTGGCCCGGCAATTGATTCGCAGTTTCTGAAAACTCATCGGCAGCTGCCTGCTTTGAGCAGATGAGGCCCCAGGTCACAAAACCACCACCACAGCGTTGTTGCTACAGCTGGGTGATAAAACGACAGTATATGCCACAACAGCATGCATCATCACGGGCATAGACCTGCCACCTAACAGAGATACTGTCCACCCAGTTGGTATTAAGTCTGAAGTTCCTCAGGAGGTGTCCGGGAGAAACACCAACAGTGGTCACTGTCAATGCTGGTGAATTAGGCAGTCCTGCTGCAGCTGCGTCGTTGCGGCTCTGCATAAAACTGTCAGTGGGCTGCCGGTGGGCGGAAGCCACAGACGGATGATGCCAATAACGTGACAGCCCACCTGCAAACCCTTTTGAACTAGTGACTATCAGCAGACGCCCAGGCTAGCCTACATCACCAAAGGATTACTCGTTACCTTAAGAGCGAACATAAGAGCTTGCCTCAACAGTTGGAGATTCCTTGCCCCACTTGAGAATTCGTTGCTCTGCCATTCTCGCCACCTGTGTAACGCTTGCACAGCAGTGCAATGGCTGCGAGTTGACTTCAATTAAGTAGATTGTAGGTGTTGCGTATCGATCCGCCCGGGCGCGCCCACGATGGGCTTCTACAAGACATTGCGCCGGGCACTCACCAACACAGGCTTCTTCGATCAGGCTAAGAAGTATGACGAAGATACTGAGCTGATGCTGGTAAGAGCAAGTCGTATCCTCCCAAGAAGCGCAACAGCAGCAGGCCCAAAAGGCACCTGCCCATGTGGGCAGGTGCAGGCACTGGTCGCTGTTCAATGTTTAATCCACACCGTTGAGCAGCTCAGACAGCAACTGTTTCGATGCCGAATCAGCATGTATCCATGCCGTACGCCTCTGGCTGCAAATGCACCTGTCCAGGCAACCAGAGACATCACTTCAAGGTAGCAGTGCTCAAGCTGACGCTGTTTTGTTGCTGCTGCACAGGCGCAGCTGCACCCTGATGCACATGAAGAGGGAGGGCTGGCATGCAATGACAAGCAGCTGCTGATAGAGATGCGCGAGTGAGTCACTCCTGCTTGCCTCGCATGCACACGCTGCGGCAGCAGCGAGCTGAGGCAGGAGAGCGTCATCAGCAGCGCTTGCAGACAGCAGCTGTGGCCAGGAATGCTGGAGCAGCTCGCTTGCTTTGACTTTGTGGTTGCTGGGCTGCAAATAGACGGCGAAATCCAATAGGCTGCTTGCAGCGCGTGTAAAGGCCTGTCGGAATCTGAAACCCCAATGCTGTGCAGGGGTATGCTCCGCTGGATGCTCCCAAAGTGGCAGAGCTCTCAGTGCTGCGGTTGCCAGCGTTCCAGCAGCATCAGCACGGTGTGTACCGCAGATGAAGCTGCAACACATGCCTCAGCATTCATAGTATCATGCGCTGACTGGACTCGCTGCTGTCACCACTGCTGCTGCTGCTGCTGCTGCTGCTGCCGCATCTTGTCAGGTGCATCATGGTGTGGATCAAGTCCATGGGGCGGCAGATCCTGCAGGGCAACCTCAACCTGGTCAACACCAGCTTCCCCGTGCTCATGTTCGAGCCGCGCAGCTACCTGCAGGTGCGGCGTGCAGCACAGCACAGCACAGCACAGCACAGCACGAGGCACTGCAGCGCTGCCTAGCACACTGCAGCACAGTATAACACCGCAGCAGTGCTCATGTTCGAGCCGCGCAGCTACCCGCAGGTGCGGCGTGCGGCACAGCATATCACCGCAGCAGTGCTCATGTTTGAGCCGCACAGCTACCCGCAGGTGCGGCGTGCAGCACAGCATGACACCGCAGCAGTGCTCGTGTTTCAGCCGCGCAGCTACCCGCAGGTGCGGCGTGCAGCACAGCACAGCGCAGCACAGCACAGTGCAGCACAGCAACAGCCCGCACAGCATCCGCTGTGCATGCTGACACGGCACAGTACAGGGCAGCCAGCACAGCGCAGCTGGCAGCTGCCGGGACAACCTATGGCAGTGGCTGCAATAAATAGAAGGTGCAAGCAGCAGCAGCCGTGTAGGTGGCGTTCAACGGCAGCGGCACAAGTCTCATATCGTAGTTGTGTATCCGCATGCACATGGCCGCAGCAGTTGACCTACTTGGGGCAGTGCTCCGCCCTCACTTAGCTAGCAACTGCACAAGTAACTGCTGCTGCTGCTGCCTGGGTTGCTGTTGCTGCTGCAGAAGCTGGCTGACATCTGGGCCTACCCCGACTACATCAACGCAGCAGCAGCGGCGCAGGACCCCCTGGAGCGCATGAAGCTGCTGGTGACCTGGATGGTGGCAGGTGCGGGGTGCTGCTGCACGCTGCTGTCAGATGTATGCATACTTCGTGCATCTGCTGCTTGAATCAGAGTTCAGCTCTCAGCTGCAGCTCAAATCCATGCACTGGATGCATCTCAGGGTTGACGCCGAGAACCGCGCGTTGTGCTGGGCCGTCAGCTGTCATCGATCTGTTCCCATTTTGTGTCTGCGCCCTGCTGCTGCTGCTGCTGCTGCTGCCGCCAGGGCTGCACCACAGCGTGGAGAACTGGAAGAAGCCCTTCAACCCCATCCTGGGCGAGACCTGGCAGGCAACCATGCCCGGGGGGCTGCAGCTGTTCATGGAGCAGGTGCGATGCGCTGCTGCTGCTGCTGCTGCTGGCAGCGCAGCGCGAAGCTTGCCGCAGCAGGCGCACAACATGCAGTTGATGATGCAGCAGAGTGCGGCGCGACGGAACTTGTGTAGCGCCCTGAGCGCGTGGCCATGCCTATGTCCAGCGCCGCAACCATCACGCGCTTGGTTTGCAACCCCCGCCCTGCCGCAGGTCAGCCACCACCCTCCCGTGTCCGCCTACCTGCTGCGCAACCACATGTCTGCGCACTAATCTCTGTATGTTCTGCAACTTGTCTTTTGAATGTGACTGTCTCCTGGCTTGCCGCAGGTCAGCCACCACCCTCCCGTGTCAGCCTACCAGCTGCGCAACCACATCACTGCGCACTAGCCTTCTGTGTTGTCTGCAACTTGTCTTTCAAATGTGACTGTCTCCTGCTGCAGGTCAGTCACCACCCTCCTGTGTCAGCCTACCAGCTGCAGGGCCCCGGCTGGGCGCTGTCGGGCTGGAGCCAGCCTGCTGTGGTGCCTGTGGTCAAGTTCTACGGCATCAAGACAGTGGCCAAGGGCGCGCGCAGCATCAGCTTTGCTGACGGCAGCAGCGTGGAGATGACCATGCCGCACTTTGCGATTAAAGGTGCGGCGGGTGCACGTTGAGAGTGCGTTGAGAGTGCGTCGAGAGTGCGCGGCTGCAGGCAGGGGTCTGTTCTAACTAGTTGGTGGGCGTGCAGCGGGAGTGAGGAGGTCAGTGGGTTCTGCTTGCTTTGTTGGCTTTGGTCCTGCTAGCGGTCTTGTAGTGTGTAGTTGTGCTGGGAGGCCCTCACCTGCCTGCCTGCTCACCACTGACCTGCCTGCTTGCTACTTGCCTGCTTGCACAGATGTGGTGTACGCCGCCGAGCCGCATGCAGAGGTCTGGCCACTCACCTGCCTGCTCACCACTCATCTGTTACTGCTTCTACAGGTGTGGTATATGCCGCCAAGCCGCATGCAGAGGTCTGGCCACTCACCTGCCTGCTCACCACTCACCTGCCTGCTCACCACTTGCCTGCTGTCCTGCAGGTGTGGTGTATGCCGCCAAGCTGCATGCAGAGGTCTGGCCACTCACCCGCCTGCTCACCACTCACCCTGCCTGCTTTCTACTCACCTGCTTCTACAGGTGTGGTGTACGCCGCCGAGCCGCATGCAGAGGTCTGGCAACTCACCGGCCTGCTCACCACTTCTCTGCTTGCTGCTGCACAGGCGTGGTGTATGCCGCCAAGCCGCATGCAGAGGTGGTGGCCACTCACCTGCCTGCTCACCACTCACCTGCCTGCTCACCACTCATTCGCCTGCTCACCACTTGCCTGCTGTCCTGCAGGTGTGGTGTATGCCGCCAAGCCGCATGCAGAGGTGCTGGGCGTTGCGCGGCTGCTGGACGAGCAGCACAGGCTGGAGGCAGTGGTCAGCTTCGGGCCGGTGGCAGGCACGCGGCAGCGCATGCTGGCGCGCGCTGACGCAGTGTGCGGCGAGATCTACCAGCTGCCGCGCGCAGCACACCTGCAGGTGCGTGCCGCAGGGGTTTTAGGCTGGGTAGGGTCGAGGGTTTTGAAACAAACCATTGAAACCGTGTCGGATGCAGTGTGCGGCGAGATCTACCAGCTGCCGCGTGCAGCACGCCTGCAGGTGCGTTGCACAGTGTGGGGCGTGTGGAGCAGCTGATTGGCAGCGCGCGCGTGTGTGCTTGACACCGTATCGCAAGGCATCTATATAACAGCATGGGTGTCCACCGTATGGCAGCATAGAAGCAATGGCTGTTCCGGGCTGCGGGCTGAACCGCCTTCACATGCCACAGTGTACCGCCAAATGAGGTGCTGTGTATTGACCTGTGTGCGTGTGTGCAAGGTGTGTGTCGTGTGTCTCCTGGGAACTGTTTTGCATGCACCTCCTGCAACGTGTGTGCCATGCGTCCCCTGCAAGCTTTGTCATGCACTTCCTGCAACGTGTGTGCCATGCGTCCCCTGCAAACTGTGCGTCATGCACCTCCTGCAACGTGTGTGCCATGCGTCCCCTGCAAACTGTGCGTCATGCACCTCCTGCAACGTGTGTGCCATGCGTCCCCTGCAAACTGTGCGTCATGCACCTCCTGCAACGTGTGTGCCATGCATTCCGTGCAAGCTGTGCCTCATGCACCTCCTGCAACGTGTGTGTCACCTGCAGGAGAACTGCGCGCTGAGCGGCGGCGCGCTGCAGCGCAGCAGCACGGCAGTCACAGCGCTGGACGACATGAACAGCGATGCTGAGCAGCTAGCAGCTCTCAGTCTGGACCGCAGCTGCAGCTCCAGTGAAACCTACCACTCGGACACGAATGGGCCGGCAGCAGCAGCAGCAGCAGCGGATGATGACGTTGCATTTGATCCCGATGATGAAGCCATCTTTAACGATTTTGAGGCGACACACCTCAGCGGCAACGGCGCAGCAGCAGCTGCGCCTGCAGCCAGCAAACAGGCCGAGCAGCAGCAGCAGCAGCAGCAGCCGGAGCACGCGGCAAACGGCAGCAGCAGCCGGCACGGCTACCATCGGAGCAAGAGCAGCATGTTTGATGGCAGCAGCAGCGTACCGCCAGTCAGCAGCAGCAGCAGCGGCCGCAAGGGAGCTGGGGGCCCCACTGTGCCTGGCGTTGCTGTGGCACGGATAGAAGGCTGCTGGCTGTCACACCTCAACGTAGATAACAAGCGGTGAGTGCTGCAGTGGGGTGCAAATCATCCCTATAAAAAGCGGTTGTCGCAAAAGTGTGTCGTCACTTGTAGCACAGCAGCTGCTGTCGTGCAGTAGCAATGAGTAGTTGTGCTACCTGCAGCACACGGTAGCTGCTGCTGAGGAGCGTGCTGTTGCAGAGACTGCAGCATCGGAGAGCAGGCTGCAGCCAGGTGTGCATGCTGGCTGCTTCTCTTCAGGGCACTGTTGAAAACAGCGAAAAAAATTGGGTGCAGGGCAGGGCAGAACATCTAGAGGGCTGCTGACAGCGTAGAAAGAGGTTGACGGAGAGGGTGAGGGGGAGTTGAGAGAAACTTGCAGAAGAGAGTTTGGCCGGCGGGGTGAGAGAGAATTGGCCGCGAGAGAGGTCTGTTACAGGGATGGGCCGCAGAGAGAGAGAGAGGCCGGGCCAGGGATGGGTCGCGAGAGAGGTCTGTTACAGGGGTGGGCGGCCGAAGTGTGTGGAATTGTCGCGTCTGGTCTGGCCAAGATGGCAGCGTGTGCTGTTGCCACCAAGATCCCTGTCAGCCGCCTTAGCTCAGTTCGTTAGAGCGCCTCTTTAGTAAGGAGCAGGTCATTGGTTTGACTCCCATAGGTGGCAGGTACTGGGCAACACGCAGCCCTGCAGCCTCCTTGATTTCAGCTGCATCTTGGTTTTGCACAGGGCACCTCTCAACCCTTCTTCAACTCTGTCTCTTGGTCAATCTGCTGCCGCTGCTGTCAGGTACTGGACGCTTGCCGAGGCCACCCCGCAGCACTTTGCACCAGCTGCGCGGCCGCTGCCTTCTGACCTCAGCCTGCGGCCTGACCTCAAGGCAGTGGCAGCAGGCGACATGGATGCAGCGCAGCGCCACAAGGAGGCAGGGGAGCACCAGCAGCGCTCAGACCGGCGGCTGCGAGAGGCGGCGGGAGTGTTTGAGCACTGAAAATGATAAGTAGTTTGAGACAGTAAAGGGCTTAGCGAGCAGCTGCCAGCTGGCTTGTCAGAAGACTGGTGAACTCTCTATACCTGTTGGAGTGGTGTTATCTTGCTCTCTGCAAGGACCAAAAATGTGTTGCAGAATTGCAGTTGTAGTCATGGTGGGGGAAAGGATTTGGCGCATGGTGGTTTGAGTCCGATGTTTGCTGTGTGTGCATGTGCATGGGCGGTGAGCAGCATTTACTGGCCCAGTGGTGCGCTGCAATTCTCCCGAGGCTGCGGCAGTGTGCTACAAAGGGGTTGCAGCAGCTGCCAGAACAGCACAGCACATATTGCTGGGCTATTGGAGGAGTTGGCTTCACGTGCATTCATTCTGCTTTGCATGCCCACCCACATCGATTTGGGTGACGCCGTGAACAATCAGGATGAATTGGTGCCAGGGGGAAGCACGGACGCATGTGGTCTCAATGGTTGCGGATGTTTCATACAGTGGCGGAGAGGGCACCGTGTCCTCTGTGACTTAGCTTTCTGCTGGGAGTGGGCGACTCCAGTCAGCGAGCACTTTTAGACAATTGTGCAGGCGGCGCGTGCCGGGTATGTCAGTGCAGGTGTCAGCACATGCGCATAAGCTGCACTCACAAGCATGTGTACAATTGGCTTTTTGCGGCGAGTCAACCACGGCTGGTCATGATGGCGCCGATGCTGTTCTGCTGCATCACTGCAAAGCTGCAAGCTGCAATGAGTATGCATTCAACTGCAAGTTGCTACCAGTTAAGAGTCGTCTTTCTCCGGTGCTCCTCAGATGCGCATACGCTGCAGCTTATGGCAGCCGTGTCATTTGTTGACGTCAGTTTGTTACATCGGCTGACGGGGACACCCAGGCTCCACCGCCTGAAGGTGGTGCAGCAGAAGTGTCTTTTTGTTTGACTCGACTGCTCAAAGGTAACACGTGGCCACGTACCAGTGCCAGAAAGGAAGCTCTTGGACCACGGCCGGCGCACAGCACTGACCATCAGCAACGCTGCCAGCTGTCGCCAAAAATAGTGCTGCTGCTGTTGCGCGGCACAGCATCCTCGCTCTCAGCAGCACCACATTCAAGCAAGCTGTGTGCTGTTGCATCAGGAGCCAGTCGTTGCCAGGCACAAGACCATGACCAGCCAAACGCTGTCATGGATGAAGCAACCTGCAACATATGTTAAACAACTCGTCAATCTCTGCAATCCACTGCGTGGCAGCGCTATTCCGCAAGCGTAGGCTCAGCCACAAGCAGCACACAAGCAGCACCTGAAAAGGCTACCGGATACTCCACAGCAGTACACTGCTCGCTGTTGTGCTTGTTGAAGAAGCCAAGGCCCATCGCAGGCACCCAGACCTCCAGCACCACTCCATTCAACATACCCGCAAAGCGATGCCAGCGGCTGCAAGGGCTGAACTTAGCTTTGCAGGTGCACTGCACACGCGCAGCATCTGTTGTCCAGCACACGTAGAGGCAAAGTGCATGGCGCCAGAACAGTGATGGAACCTCAGCAGTAGTGCTGCATCCACGAGCGACCTGTGTCAGCAGTCACTGCACTGAGTGCATGCATTGCTTCAAGCCATACCTCAACCAACACATATCAGAGGTGATACATCAGCATCTGACAAGTTGGGCTGTGTGTCCATGCCCCAGGGGGGCACGACAAGCAGCCATACCTCAACCAACACATATCAGAGGTGACATATCAGAGTCTGACAGCAAAGTTCACACAGCAACGGCCTGAAGGATCCAGAACTGAACAGTAGGATCATACTGTACGTCTACCAACAATGCCATGCTTCGGAACCGACACAACATGTGAAGCCGCCTGCCTGTCGCGGCGTGCTCCAACGCAAAATCAAACATCTGTGATGCGCCCGCCAAGAATATCATGCGTTTGTAGGTTGGGTGTCCAGCACCAAAGCTATACGCCGCCAACAGCTCGTGCAACATTATGTCACACAGCGACTTGCCAGCAGCTGGCCTGGGCATGCAGTGGTGTGAAGTTATGAAGCCCATGCAACTTCCTGCCATGATTCAAAATGAAGCTCAAGTTCGGATACTTGAAGCCAACATACCTGGATGCGGTTGAAAGATCCATGCTGGATGTGTCAACGGCATGCAGGCATTATGTAGACTTCAAGTACCCAAACAATAGATTCACTGTGGTACACGGACAAAGCTTGCAGCGCTCGACCGTCAAATACCATGCAGTCCACGCCAGCACGCTTACAACACCATGCGAGGGACACATGCAGACGCACACGCAGGCAGACGCAGCCACCAGAACCACAACCACAACGAAGCCACCAGAACCACGATAAAAGAATGCAGTACGCAACCAACCGAACCACACAAGCGTGCCTCCTTGCCAGGTCAGACAAAATAACACACCTGACACAGCCCTTGTCAGCTCGCCCCCAATGGGCCTGCCTGCAACCTTTGGGCACAACACCCCAGAATAGAGCTGCCTGAAGCAGCCAGCCAAACACGCAGCAACCAAGAATGTGAAGCAGAACTTGTAACCAGGGGTCAAATGCTATCACTTACTGTCCAGGGTACCACGTAAACCTGAAAGGCAGACACCCAAAGTCGACACACAAACTCCTTGATTATTGCAGCACGTCCGCCCTGCCATAGCTGCTTGCAAGCCAGCTACAGGCGCACCAGCAGCAGTAGCCGCAGCCAAAGCAGTACACAAATCAACACGAATGGGGTGCAGAGACCCTCCTGGCCATGCAGGATTGGCCATGGCTCATCACGCACTGAACAGCAACTGCGGGTAAACAAGCGACAAGCCAAGAATAGAAACAGCACAAGCCAGCTCGACAAGCAACAATGCACTGCCAGGCCTGCCAGGCCCTGGGGATCACAAGCATGACGAAGCTGCTGACTCGTGCACAAGGTGCATTGATGGGCCAGTTCCAGCGCACCTATGGTATTTGCTGCCGCATGACATGCTGCAGCAGCTGCCAAACAACACACAGACCATGCTGCAGCTCTGGCAGCTCAAACAGAAAGGCAAACAAGACAGCAGGTGAAGCCTTACGCCAGGGGAGGCGTGCCTCTTGCTAGCTGGGCAGCAAACAGTACGCAAACCAGACATGACACACCCTTCACAGCAAGCGATCCCAGAGCAATCCATCAGCACAACAGTAGCTCAGCATGCCACCATGGCGCCACACAATCAAGCTGTTGTCTGTTGCCTGCGCAGCAGCATTGCACTGCTGTAGAGCAACACAAACTGGAAAGCAGGCTGCAGCCCAGG
Source organism: Tetradesmus obliquus (assembly GCA_030272155.1). Lineage (NCBI taxonomy): Eukaryota > Viridiplantae > Chlorophyta > Chlorophyceae > Sphaeropleales > Scenedesmaceae > Tetradesmus > Tetradesmus obliquus. The sequence continues at coordinate 4,844,836 of CP126194.1, read as the reverse complement.
TGGCTATACAGCCCTTCTACAAATAGCGCAGTTGAAGCAACGCTACCGCCTACAGAAGCAACAGGAGCTGGCGGTTGGTGTTTTATGCAAGACACCATGCGCAGCAGCCCCATTGACAGCAAGCGCAGTCCCAAGGCAATGACCAAACAGTTTTGCAGGATTACGTGTCTGTGCGTCTGCCAAGAAGCTCAACTCAACGCGCCTCAGGAACAAACAGTCAACGTGCCCAGCAATCATCGCATGTGTGAAGTGCAGTGTAAACCTTTGCAGGCGCCTTGTAACGCCGCAATGCAACTTCCTGCACGCAGCAAGCGCAGTCAAGCCGTAACCAACAACTGCCTAATCGAAAAGCAGCGAAACAGGCTTCCTTAAACTCAGCAGCCGGAACCTGCAGCCAAACCGTGCAGCCGCAATCAAGAACACAACAAAAAGCTCGATGCCTGCAAGGCATTGCTGTCATCCTTAGCAGAAGAGGTTCATCAACCTTTAGTGGACAACAATCCAGATTAGGCGAGTCAAGCCGTCACGTACACGATGCACCAACAGCATTGCCATTCTGCAGAACCCGTGCGACAGACTAGGCTCACACCATGTGTGCAGATACCAGACGCTGCAACTGGCCTGCGCAATGACTATCAGGAAATGTCTGATGCACCAACAAACATGCGGTCGTTGCAGCCATCGCGCACTACAACATACTGCATGTTAGTGTCAACCCGTTTTGCCAGAGCAGTTCATAGGTGACTATGCAACCTCAGCAGACCCACCAGTGCTAAGCAAGCAGCACTGCGGCTGTTGGTCATCACGCGCCGCACAGCAGCGCGCATGCTCATCCATTGCAGGCGCAGTGAAGCAGCACAATCTGCAGCCTTATCACAAAAACTGGCAAGTAGCGCCCCCAACCATCCAGGGGCAGCAGCAGCAGCAGGAAGGGCAGGGCGCAGCCCCGTAGCTTCTTCCAAACCCTGCGAATGCTGGTTCATGCCAAGGCTGACCACTGACTCAAAATTTGGTGACAAAGAGCTCAATGCTTCTAATCAAGGGCAAACGACGCAATGATCTAGCAACCTGGTGAATGAAGGTGTGTGCGCGCGCTCAGTCGCAGGTGAACAGTTGAACAGGTTTGAATGTTTATGTCTCTAATCATCATAAAGCACAAAGGCATCCATCTCAGCATGCAAAAGCAGCTCTTTCACCCAGCATGCATCTCAACATGATGCAATTCAGCGCAACACCAAGGAGCAGTTTGCAGCTCAGTAACCACACCATCAATGCCATCAAGGAGACCTTGGCCAATCGCATACCCATGCTAACTAACGGCCACCCTGTGAACTGAGTGCAACTTCTGACGCACATCAACCCCACGTGTTTTGTGTGTTTATGCAAACACCCATATGATGTGCAGTAACCACGCCTGAGAGGATAACACAAAAGGCACCCATGCAAGCACAGGCAGTGCTGTCGTTCGCTTGCCTGTGTTGCTGGCTGCACCATGCCACCCGCACTCCCACAGGCGCAAGGTACGATGCCTCAAGAAGAACCTCACCGAGCATTATGCAAAGCTCAGATGCCCACATGCGCCCAGCCAATTCGTCCACCGCCCACACACCCACCCGCCCACAGCAGATCGCGCAAGAGGCTGGGACCTTGCAACATTCTGAAATGCAAAGAGCGCTGCTCTCAATCCACCAGAGTTAGCCACATGGCAGATGCACACACCGAATGTGCATCAGCTGCTGCGACACTTTCACCACCACCACCACCACCACCACCATGCATCTTGCAGTTTGGGTACCAAGGTTGATGCTGAGAGGACTACTGAATCTGTATGATGGGACCAGGTAGGTCCCTGCAACCTAAAGCAAGCACACAATGTTCAACCACACGCAGATAACCAAACACGCCACGCATCATAACCGTATCGCAGAACATGCCAACATGCAACTAGAATAACCAGGCATAACCAAGCAAAGCAACCTCAAAAGTATCACAGCCACAGTCGATGCATCGCAAAAGGCCAGATCACTCATCTAGCTCAGCCGCCGCTAAACCTGTTGTGCAGGGGCACTAAGCACACCTAAACCTCGATTTTAAAAGCGCATGCGCGGAGCAACAGCCACATGGAAAGCCCACCAGAGCCCCAGCACATCCCCAGCCAGAGACACATTCAGCTTCAGCTGCGTCAGCGGCACCTCAACAGCAGCACGCGCGCGCGCCATCACACCTCCATCTGCTGCTGCAGCCGCATTCTCAATACAATACAACAATACAATACACTTTCGGGACTGAACCCGCCCCCAGGCACTAGCCCAGCGAGCCGCTAATCCGCTCATGGGGGGTAGTAGTAATTGTACCCAGTCTTTCCTTCGTTGTTTGGGCGATCGAAACCACCCGTGCAAGTCCGTCAATTCCAGTTGCTTTTTATCCCCAGCCACGGGCCATAGTCGCAAGGTTTTTTAGGCCCAGCCACGGGCGGTTGGACCAGGATTCGAACCTGGGTCTCCAGCATACCATGCCGGTGTTCTACCACTAAACTACCAAACCATTCTCAGCAGCAGCACCACCCTGGCTCTGTTTGAGCAGCTGTGCCTGCAGGGCTGTTGCCTTAGAAGCCTCCTGCACAGTCATCAGCGCCAGCACTGTATCCACTGCATGCAGCAGCTGCTGCCTGCTGCCTGGAGCAGCAGCTAGATCAGCCGCAGCACCAGCAGCAGCATCGAGCAGGCCCTGAGGCGCTGCCTTCAGCAGGGCCAGCACCTGCCTTGGCCTGCTGCTGCTACTTGCAGTAGTACTGCCCTTTGCCTTTGCAGGGACAGCAGCATCGCCTGCAGCTGCCACATCACAAGTGGGCCCTGCAGGCACCTCATGCTCCCCGATCTTCAGTGCGCTGTCTAGCACTGCGAGTGCAACTGCCAGGCGCTGAGGGGCTAGCAGCTCAGGCAGCACAGCCAGCAGCTGTGGCAGCCTCTCAGGGTGCAGCACAGCACGCGCAGCAGCCACTAGGCCCTTGAGTGCTTCAGGCTCGGCCAGCCAGCTTGCAGGAGCTGAGGCTGGCTTGTTGTTATTCCTCATTGCTGACTCATAATCATCTGTGTGTGCTGCTGCTGACTCAGCCTCATGGTGGCTGCTGCTGTAGCTGCAGCTGCAGCTGCTGGAGGCGGCCGCTGCTACAGCCACCGCCGCAGCAGCGTCGGCCGCTGCTGCTGCAGCATCTGTGGCTGTCTCATCGATGCCGTACATGGATGCTGTCACTGGCAGGTGGTTCAGCTCCCACAAGTGGCTAGACAGGGAGGAAAGGGAGGACAGCGAGGACAGTGAGGCGCTATCTGCGCTGCTGCTGCTGCTGCCCATGCTGTCGAGGCCAGTGCTGCCTGGAGCTGCAGCTGCAGCTGTGGCCAGCACCTGAGCAGCCTGGTGTGCCACGTGGCGCTGCTGCTCACGCGTGGCCTGCCTGCAGATGGCCAGGTTGTGCTGGATCAGGGTTTGCAGGCGGGCATCACTCAGCGTTGCGCCAGCAGCAAACATGCGGCTAGCAGGGCAGACGTAGCTGCCGCTGCTGTCCTGGCTGCCGTCCATTGGGGCGGATGCGGCTGCCGCTGCTGCAGCGGCATCTGCTGCAGCTGTTGCCGCTGCAATGGCCAGCTCCGAGACAGAGCGGTTTGCAGCAGCGCTGCCATCTGGCAGGCTTGTGCCGAGCACGCTGCTGCTGCTCCAGTCCCAGCTGGTGCTGTCATCTTTCATGCTGGCAGCAAGCCCGCCAGCAAAGCTCATGTTATCATCTGCGCTGTCATTTGAGCTGGTTGGAGCCGCACTAAAGCTGGACCCGCTGCTGCTGCTACTGCAGCTGGATCTGCAGGTTGCGGCGCGCGCCTCTTCATCTGTTACTAACAGCATCTCGAGCATCGGCTGCGGCTGGCCCAGCAGTGCCCAGATGCGCCCTCCATCCAGCAAGCTCTCTGTCAGGTGCAGCAGCGACACCACCACAGCTGGGGTCAACGCCCGGTCAAACGTTGACCACCAGCCGCGGGCCTCGGTCAAAGTGACGCTGCTGGCAGCAGCGCTGATGAGGCCAGCCAGCTGCTGCAGCCGGCCGGAGGCGAGGGCGCTGCGCGCTGCGGATGCTGCAGCGCTGATGTTGGCGGGGCTGGCGGCTGGGCTGAGCTGCGTCAGCACCTTGTGCATCTTCAGGATGCGGTCCAGGGTCATCACCTGCAGCAGCAGCAGCAGCAGCAGCAGCAGCAGCAGCAGCAGCAGCAGCAGCAGAGGTGTTGGCGGCATGCAGGATGCTGGTGCATTGAGGCCAATAGTAGCTGCTGGTGTAGCACGGCTGCAGCTATACAACATGCATGCCCATACTCGTCTTGATAGCGGAGCTGGAGCAAGTCAATCATAGACAGCAGGAGCAGCAGCAGCAGCAGCAGCGGCGGCGCCACGCACCTCATCATTCCTCGCCACGGCCCTCTGCAGCCGCTCCATATCCGCCACATCATCAATCACCTCCCCCAGGGCCCGCCCCATGGCCTCAGGCTGCTCCAGCAGCCAGCCCAGCAGCTGCCTGCCTGTGCTGAGCAGCAGCTCCAGATCAGCCTCTGCGTCCAAGGTTGCGATCAGGCGCAGGATCGCGTCGTCCGTCACTGCATTGCTCAGCTGCTCGAGCGCCACATCGGCGTGCTTGAGGCGCTGCCTGTCGGAGAGCACAAACTCTGCCGCATCCATGATCCTGCGAGGCAAGGAGGAGCAGAAGCAGAGGATGGCAGCAGGAGTTAGCAGGATGAAGCAGAAATGAGGTTGCATGATAAAGCGCAGAGCAGACGTTGGCAGCGCAGGCTGAAAGGCATACTGTAGCAAACAGCAGCAGCCAGGGGTCAGTGCAGTGCAAAAAGGTGGAAGAGGCTTCAAGCCCTTTATTGAGACACGCAGCACAGGGCAAGCGCCTAGTCAGTGCGCTTGAGGCGCTGCCTGTCGGAGAGCACAAACTCTGCCGCGTCCATGAGCCTGCGAGGCAAAAAGGCGAGGCAAGAAGGCACAAGGCAGCGTGCGGCAGCAGGGATCGCAAGAGTAACAAGGACACGGGTTGCACAACAGACGCATGCATACCAGGCTAGGCAACGCGGGCAGCGATCAATGGACACTGCAGTGCAGGAGGAGGTTAGGGAGGTCCCGAGCACGGTACAGAAACGCGCAGCACAAGCAAGCGCACGGCAGGCGCAAGCAGGTGCGTGACTGCAGCCGCCACAGGAGCAGAGGCTTGTTGTTGATGCTGACAGGCCATGGCTTACCAGGACTAATCAATGCAAATCCGAATCAAGATCATCACTGTTTATCATTTGTTTTACTGTATCAGCCTCGGGCCGCACCTGTTGATGCGCTCGTCAGTGAAGCAGGCCTGCAGCAGCGCCATGAGGCCGTGGATGGCCTCGGGGGTCAGCAGCGACGCCAGCACAGCCACCACCTTCACTGCACGGGGCCTGTCGAGCAGCAGCAGCAGCAGCAGCAGCAAGGTTTGGCACGCAGATCCCCATGAGCGCCAGCACATGCAGCTGGCAAGCAGCACTGCCCTACAAACCAAAAGCTGGTTCACTTTGTCTGCAATTCAAGACGGATCAAAGACGATGACATCTGGTGCGTGATTGCCGCATCCTCGCCGTATCAACGCACCTTGTGAGTGCTGCTGTGGTCAGTGCCTCCAGGCGTGCCGCGTGGTGGGGGCCCAGCATAGCCTCCACCGCCTCTGCAGTGATGTACACCCCGGGGTGCCCCGCCACCTGCTGCACAGCATGCAGCAGCCACGGCACGTGCCCGCCCTGCAAGAGCAGCATGGCAGTGCAACACAGAGCAGGCATGCTGGGTAACGTTGTGAGTATAGCGGCAAGGCGGTATGGTCAGGTGGCAGGGGCGCAGCGTGCCTCGCCCACAGCAGAGTGGTGTAGTCGGCCAGCGAATAAGCAAGCAAGGCAGCATGCACACATAGACGGACAGCTGTCTGTGCAACCACGCCTGCGCTAAAGGCCCTCCTGACCTCCTGTATCCTGCATGCACATGCAGGAAGATCAACACAGCTGTTCACCAGTGCCTGAACAGCAGCATTGCTCTCACCTCAGCAAGCACACAAACAAGCTCACAAACACACGGCCGTATGCATAATTATGTCTGCGCAGTAAGAGCCCTGCTCACCTCCTGCAGCGCCTTATCCCCTGCCAGGATGAAGCCGTCAACAGCAGCCATGCAGGGGTGACAATCACACCCAGCAACCAAGCAAGCAGCTCCATGCAAAGTGCATCATGCCTACCTGCACTGAAAAGGCTGCCAGATCAAACCCCAACAACCAACAACGCCTGAACAGGCAAGCCCGTGTTCCTGCAGCCTCACCTCCTGCAGCGCCTTGTCCCCTGCCATGATGAAGCTGTCGACAGCAGCCTCCAGCAGCGGATTGGCTGCCGTGACAGCCGCCAGGTGGCTGTTGGCGAAGAAGGTGTCGATGGGGCCCTGCACCCAGGGCCGGCTGGTGAACTCCAGCCAGTCATCACGCAGCATGGGCTGCAGCAGCAGCAGCAGGGGTGCGGCAGAAGTGTGGCAGGCTGAGTCAGCAGGCGTTGGCTGGTGCAGGTGAGGCTGGTGTTGATCAGCATGGGGTGATACTGCAGAGTGTTTTGGTTAGAAGGGCCAAGCACAGCAGCTGAAGGTAGACGATGAAAGTGAGCAAGCATGGCTTGGCGATGGAATAATTGTTCATTGTATCTGCGAGGGCAGCTGGCTGCGTCTGTGCATATCCTGGACAGTGCAAATCACGATTCTGGCAGACCCTGTCGTCACAGGGTTGGGCGGTGTTTAGTAAACATTGCGTGTTCTAAACCATTGATTGCGTCAGCAACGACAAGGATCAAGCCACAGTGGGTTTCTTGCTAGGTATTTGGCTGTCTGCAGCCATTGCGCGCTGCATGCGTGGCTCACCTTGGCATACACGGCAGCCTGGAACTGCTCAAAGCTGGCTGTGCCCATCATCTTCTCCTTCATTGTTGGCACGTTCACTCGCAGGCGCTTCTGCACCTCGGTCTCTTGGCTTGTGGTGATGAAGCCAACAATGGGACCGGTGCTGCAAGTGGGCCGCAGCCTTGGCAGTGACATCGGGCCCCTGTTGCTCCGGCTGGTGGTCACGTCACCTCTGTTGACCTGCCCGCCCAAGCGTGCGCTCGGGCGCCATGGTGCCTTACATATGTAGGAAGTCATCCGTGCAGGCGCTGCGTGCCTACGGAACTTGCTTCGGCCGCTTGCTGTGCAAACGAACCCCGATGGTGCTCCGAGACGATAGTCACGGCTGGACAGCCAGGCACAGCGTCAATGCAACTAAACTATGAGCAAAACGTTCACGTAGTGGATCCGCCGTAAAGATGGAACAATACCCTATATTATACGAAACGCGAGGCGTTGAAGGTTGCTAACACGGTCGAACCGTCTATAATTTGGAAGCTGGTTGCACGGAAAAGGGATTTGCTACGTATGCTCTGTCAAGGCACCAGAGCGCCAGGGATACTTGTAGATACATGCGCCTAGATACAGCGACATGACACTGTCACAGTGTGACAGCTCTTTCGACGACCGAGTTTATCGAAACGTTTTGAAAACAGAATACATTGCAAGATTGCTCAGTTCGCAGTGTGATGGACGGAATATTGCTGAAGATCGTGCCGCGAGAAGCCTCGATTAGGGCTGTTTTACTGGCAAGCGTTGATCAATGCATGGGCAAAAGCAAGCGCTCATTTTGGTAGGCGTCTGGGCAGCTACGGTAACGCAAAGCAGCTGTACAGTGAGCGATCAGCGAAGATTGCTGCCCGCTATGCACGTGTGCATTTGAAAATCTCGCGACAAATCAGGGTGGGTCGGCTAGCAGTGTACGGCTGCCAGAACAGCTGTATAAGCTTATAAGCTACCATACAAAAATTAGCAAAATAATCACTCCACCAGGCACCTCCCTGGTGTGGAGGCTACTACAGCATGATCTGTCTGACAGCTCGTGACATCATTCACGATGTTTGCTATTGATCTCTCTCCAGTTGATTCACCAGCTTTCATCAATGCGTCAAGGTGGTAGGCCGTAATCATCATAGCTTGCGAATGATAGCATTGCTTTCATTGGACTAGGCCGACCCGTACTAGAGGCAGCCCCGCTCGGGCTGGGGCTGAAGCAAGCAGATGCAAGTTGCAATAGAGCAAAAAATGGGTGCTTCATCGCCTGCCATGATCGGCGGTGGATCCCAGCTAGAGCCGCAAAATGCAGCATCAACAGCGACGAGGAAGGACAAGCGTGCACACAAGGGCAGGCGGCAGATGGGTGAGCGATTGCGACGATAGCAGCACCAGCGTCAGCAGAACGTTCAGCCGCGTGACGCCTGGCGCCTGCATGCACTGCCGAAGCCTGCTGCAGGCACACTTCGGTCCGGAGTCCTGCATGCTGTTACCAAGGTATTTGTCTAACCACTGCTGCTGTACATCAACATGTTTGTCGTGTGCAGAGGACTCCTTCATGATCCACTTGTGAGTTTCTTCTACCTTGGCAGCAGAGCTAGGCCTGTACAGCTTGCACTGAATGTTTTACACCGATGCAACAAGGCGCTGGCAGCACCAGAGCACAATGCGTCGACAATTGGCAGTGCTAGCCTGCGGCAGTTGGGCTTGCAGCTGCATTTCCAGCCTTGGTGTCATGCACCACAGCTGCTTATGCTGTGCGCATGCCAGTGCTGCTCACTTACCAGCTGCCTGGCTGCAACTGTATTGCAGGTACAAGGTGTGCGCACGGGCGGCTGTCCAGTTGATTGCTGCAGGAGTGCAATGCACCAGCGCTGCTGCAATTGGAGTAGCTGGTGCAGTGCACCGTGGATGCAGCGACTGCCTCTCCATGCATCGAAGTGCAAACAGCCTGGCCATACTTTGCAGCATTTCAGCTTCCAGCAGCTGCAGCAGCTGCAGCAGAATCCACGTCATGCCATGTAGGCATTGCGCCTGCATACAGCAGCAGCACGCTCTGCGCTGTGCACATCTGGCTGCACAACTCAACCTGCAGAACATCAAGCTGCTGCTGCTGCTGCTGCTGCTGTGCTGCAGGTGAAGATGTGCACGCGCTCCACGCCGCACAACTGGAAGCTGTGCCCCTGGGCGCACCCTGGGGAGGCAGCGGCGCGACGCCACCCCAGCTGCCACCAGGCAGAGCTGTGCCACGCCATGGGCCCGGTGAGAAGGGCTGGTGGGCCTTGCAGGAAACCAATGTGCAGCAGCAGTGGCGGCTGCTTGCAGGACAGCTGCTGCGAGGCAGTTTGTGGGCTGCAGGCTTGATGCGCAGCTTGCATAGCAGCAGTGCAGAGCGCAGCATGTGGGGACATTGCAGTTGTGGCCTGGCTGTGATGCTGTGGAGGTGGAGGCTGCGCTATCGCACGCCTGAGCATCACGTTGATGCGCGCCTGCGTGTTACACCTGCAGGACCGCGAGTGCCCTCATGGCGAGACCTGCGCCTGGGCCAGGAACATCTTTGAGGCGCACCTGCACCCAGACAGGTGGGCACTATGCCCATACACCGCATCAGTACAGCAGTGGCAATATTTGGTCGATTCCACCCTCCCCTCGACAGCATTGTTGCTTCTAGCAGCACAGCAGCTGTTGCAGTGGGCATGCTGCTGCCTGCGTCGTGCTGTTGGAGTAGGTTGGCTGTACAGCGTGCTGCAACTGTCACGATTGTCATAAACTTGTGTAACTGATGCCGCTGGCTGTCGCGCTCTGTGTGTTGCAGGTACAGGACTGTCATGTGTGCCATGGGGGAGGGCTGTGGGCGCAACATCTGCTTCTTTGCGCACAATGAACAGGTGGGCACAGCGCAGGCACCTGCAGCTGTGCACTGGCTAATGCAATACATTACAATACACTTTCGGGACCGAACCCGACCCCTCAGGCACTAGCCCAGCAAGCCGCTACTCCGCTCTTGGGGGATAGTAGTAATTGTACCCAGTCTTTCCTTCGTTGTTTGGGCGATCGAAACCATCCGCGCAATGCAATGTGCAAGGCGCCTACTGTATTGTTTTGCACTATCAACTGCATGCGTGCCAAAATCAATCTGCAGCAACTTCAAATGCATCAATCAATAACTGATCCCACTCACTGCGCCTCTGCTGTACACATCCTGCTGCGCCCACCACATTTGTGCAGGAGCTGCGCACACCGCCAAGTAAGGCCTGCCCAGGCAGCCAGCCGCCGGGCCGCCCACCACTGGCAGCTGCTGACTCAGCACCCGAAGCCCACCAGCAGCAGCAGCTGAGCAGTGCTGCCCACCCAGGGCCAGCCAGCAGCAGTGCTGCCAGCAGCAGCAGCCGCAGCAGCAGCCGCCGCAGCAGCGCTACCATAGCCCCCAGCCCAGGGGGTAGGTTTGGTGCGGCGGCGCTGCAGCCAAACTCGCCTCGCAGCGCTAGCAATGTGAGCGGCAGCGCGGGCTGTGCTGCCTCTCCAGCAGCAGCAAGCACCGCAGCCATGGCCCATGCATCAGCAACAGCTGGTATACCTGGACAGCACTCAACTGGCAGCAGCAGCAGCGTGAGCTTAGCTGCGCCAGCGCTAGCAAGTTTCACCACCAGAAGCAGCAACACGATGCAGGCGCAGCAGCGCATTGACTGCGCTGCACCAACAGAGCCACTGATGGACCTCCTGTCGCTGAGTCAGCAGATGGCTGGCAGGGCGGCAGCTGCTGCAGGCAGCCCGCCTGCTGCATACTCACCGCTTGCAGCAGCTGGCAGTTACAGCGGCCCTTTCATGACAGCTGGGCTCACCAGCCCTGCCTCAGCAGCGGCAGCAGCAGCAGCAGCGGCAGCAGCAGGGTTTGGCAGCCCTGGTGCAGCCCTGACTGCTGTGGCACGCAGCCCTGACACTGCCTACTCTCCTCTCGCAGCAGGTGATGGTGGTCCTTTCATGGCGACTCCTCCCCGCAACATGCAGCACCTGATGCAGCTGCCTGCAGGAGAGCTGCTGGCATCTCCGCTCAGCGGGCCTGCTGCTGCAAGCGCCCAGAACCTGTTCGCCATACAGCAGGGTGCTGCTGCTGCAAGTCCGCAAAGCCACCTGTTTGCTATGCAGCAGCAGCAGCAGCAGGCTGCAGCGCAGCAGCTGTACACCAGCCAGCTGTTTGCAGCAAGCACTTCAGCAGGGCCAACAGCAATGAACTTTGGCGCTAGCAGCCTGACAGCAGACCTGCTGCAGCTGAGGCAGTTCGAGACAAGTAATGCGCTACTGTCTGAGCAGCTGCTGGCTGCAAAGGCAGCCTCTGCTGTGCAGGCTGCAGTGCAGAAGCAGCAGCAGCAACAGCAGCTGTTCAACAGCATGCTGCTGCAGGATCAAGATGAGGCTGAAGCAGCCAGCCCTGTGCTGCAAGGGCATGTTGCAGCGTGGCAGTTTGAGCCAGCTCCTGTTGCTGGGCTGCAGGGATACTAGGCGCTGCATAACATTGCTGCGCTGCTTGATGTGCTGCATGCTGTGCTGCTTACTGTGCTGCTTGCAGCAAATGCAGCAAGCGGGGCCTGTAGGGCTGGACTTCCTTTGGCACCTTTGGTTGAGCAGGATTTTTGTGCCTGGCGTATGAGCTATGGAAGGCTGGGTTTCTGAGGGTGCACGAGGGCATCAAATGCTTGTATAGGGTGGTCGGATTGGTGCATTGATGCTAGCTGCGTGTATACTGCGTGTCGGTGTGAGCGATGTTTGTCACATTTTGATAGTATTATTGTGGCGATACGGGCCTGTGCCATGTTTGAAGTCTCTTAACGTGTGCTGTGGATGCTGATCACAAAGAGCTGCTGGATGGCTTCAGCCAGCTTGTGCTGGTGTGTGCTTGTATGGCAGGCTGACCTGCTCCGCAAAGTGTAGGTTCAGTCATGCTTGTTGGGGTTGTTGATGTTCAACTGGTTTTGTTGGTCGAGTGGCCTCACTGCAGCAGCAGCAGCAGCAGCAGCAGTGCAGGTCTGCTCAGGCCTGTTATGAGGCAATACTGTGCCTGGTGCATGCAGTGTGGTGGAAGCATGCATGTGCAGTAGAAGCCTACTTAATGGCACCGCAGGAGCATGCTGGCCTGCATTCTGCTGGGCACATGGTGCGGCTTGCGCAGACTGCTGCATATGAAGATGTGAGCAACACATACAGTGTGTGCACATGTTGACATAGCTCAGTCGTGCTTGTTTGTGTGCACAAAGAGGCAGTTTGCGGCCACCGTACTCCTGCGGGCCATCATGCAGGTATCTGTTCAAATCCCGCTTCAAATGGTATTGTCTCTCCGTGTGTTTCTTGCAGAGGGCGCCGCTCTGGCTGTCGTGCAGCTTCTGCAAACGCAGGTCTGTCGATAGTCAATTGCGTTTTATCGTGTTTCAGGGCAATGCCCCTGTTGTATCGTGCAGTCAGTACAGTGCTCTCGCACACCATTCTCTCCTATGGCAGCTGTATGTGCGCATCTGCAGGCTCTTGCTGACACCCTTCCTTGGGGATTGCCGCATACCACTTGCTGTGCGTTAGCGCGGCATGCTACTACATAGGCATGCACGTCAGACAGACAGCATGTTGAACAGCATGCATGTTTGGCTGATGTGGGTCGGTAAAATGGAACATAGCCAGCTCACCTCGTTTTCAGGGGCTGTGAGTGCAGCAACGATCCTTGATGCAACCACAACTTGGGGATGCTAGCAGGCATGCTGCTTCTGGCATTGCCTGCTGCACCAGGCTTGTTGGCGATTGGAGCTGTTGACGACAGTTGATGATGAGCTGTCTAGTAGGGCACCTGGCCCTGCTACAATATCTCCTGTTGGGTTGGAGGTGTTGTTTGGTTACTCGTTTGGTTGGTTGGTTTGGTGCACCGTGTTCATTGTGCCATGCTTGGTGTGTTGTGGCTGGCTTGGAGTGCTGCATTGTTTGGCATGCATTGTAGTACATGTGTGTGTGCTGCAGATGCATGCTTTTTCGCCAGCGCTTGCAGCAGTTTGTGCTGCTTTGTGGGAGCACATGGCTGCTGCCTTGCTGATTGAGGATGCTGAGCATGCAACCTCCCTAGCTGCTGTGCCTTGTGTTGCTGCATTTGACTGAGCTGCTTGACGTTAGTTGCAGCTGTTGTGTTGCATCTAGCTCTAGTGGTGTGTTGCATTAATGATGAGTTGTCGCATTGCTTTCATGACGGCCTGCTTTTCTTGTTCTGCCTTCTTTGTTCTGCTCCAAAGACCTTTGATAAATCGAGTGTCATGCATGCTTTGCTGAACTTGTGGGGTGAGAATCGCTGGCTATTCAAGCCAGGCAAAGCAATCAGCTATCAGCGCCGAGGTGACAGCTCAAGTGCATATGATCTGCTGCGTTGTTACGCTGAATAAAGCATTTGCCTGCATGCAAACCTGCAGCCAGCTTGTAGCGTGCCAGCACATGTGTTTGAGGAAGGTGGAGCTTGTCTTTGACAAAGCCGCTGCTGCCACGTTGCGTCATTCTGCTACTTTGGTAGCTTGCATTTGGAGTTTGGTACTGGCTGCCATTGCTTCGCAGCCAACCGCAGCCCTGCTTCATGCGCTTGTATGATTTGCAATGCTTCGGAGGTGTTTATCTTGTCCAATTGCGTTACAGTCTCGTTTTGAGGGGTCAGCGCATTCGCATACATGTGTGGGAAACTCTTTACTTTTTGCTTGAGGGAATCACCGGCTGGCAACCGTCTGCTGCAGAGCAGCGGTGCCTGTGTATTATGTGGTTTGGCACTTGTGGCAGCGGCGTCCAATTTGCTGGAAGCAGCATCCATCCTGCTGAATGGCACAGCAGATTCTGTGCTGCAGCGTGTCAAAGAGACATGTGATAAGTCACGTGCTGGCTCATCTAATGCTGTGGTATCTGGCACCGCAGGCGGTTTCAGGCTGCCTTTCCCTTTTTCGCCTCCATTCAGGCTCTTGCACTCTTTTGGTTTGCGCACGCCTACGAGCTTCAGTGTATGGCTGACATGAGAGTCGCCCTTGAGATCGGGTCAGGGCAATCTTTGGGTGCCATGCTACCCATGCAGATGAGTTTGGCAGCAACTTCTGTGCCAAGTGGCATATCCCATGCGTCACACCCACGCGTCATGATGAAAATCTGGCCCCAATGCACCATGAGAAGGTGCGGCATGAATGGACATCAGCTTGGGGGTTCATTGCAATGCAAAGAGCGTCGTGAGTGCCTTTTACCGTGCTGTGCGTTTCAAGCGTGAGTTTGTTGAAGAGCTGCATTACATGTTGGCTTGCTGGCTGTTTGAAAGCCTTTGTGAGTTTGCGTGTCAGGATTGCCAGGTCAGATCACAACCCCGCGTGCCAGTGGCACGGGTTGGCTGTTGCACACAATGCAGGCTTTGCCACCTGTGGGCCCACGGTGTGCAGAAGGCATGCACATGCGCTGCAGCCGTTTATGCATCAAGGCCGCGGCAAGCACAGCAGTGTGTGCTTGTGATGGGGTGTTGCTGCTAACAGAGTGGAAGGGACACGTGTTGTGCCGCTAATGCGCACTCACAGTCCCACCTGCCAGCCAGTGCAGGTTTGAGTGGCGTTGTGAGCACACACGTTGCTGCAGCGGCAGCTTTTGAGTTTTGTTATTGAGGTCGAGGGGTCTACAATTGTTTGGTTGTGAAATGCAGCTGCAGCCCCATGGCCCCAGCTGGGACATGTGTGTCCCCGCTGCTGGCTGTCAGGATGCGAGCTGGCAGGAGGAGGCTGCTGAGTTGCAGTCCGCTACCACGCTCTGAAAAGCATGCTCTAGGCTGCGCCAGACGTGTGCCAAAATGTGGTGACACACTTGAGTTGAAAGTTGAGTTGTTTGTACAGGTCGTGATTGATGCCTTCCCCAAGCGTTTGCATCCTTGTGGCATACTGTGCCGAACGTAGTTGCTGCTGCAGCTCAGCAGTACTATGAGTTGCAGCAGCCTTGCCTCATGCGTCGCCGCCCAGATTGCGCAGCAATCTTGTACAGTGTATATTGGGGTAAAGCGGCAGTGATGTAACATCATGAGAAGAAACATATGCTTGATCAACTGCATCGGCTGCTCGGTTGCATAGAACTTCTATTGAGGTTGAACCTCACACATCTTGTATAGACCCACCAGCGGCATGAAGCTATGCAGCCACATCAGCAGCAGCAGCAGCGTCGCTGAGGATGCGCTCTGCCGCTAGCCTGCCCCCCATCATCACCAGCGGCACGCCATTGCCGGGCCTGCTGCTAGCTCCTACAAAATACAACCCCTGCAGCTGCGGCTCCTTGAGCGGCGGCCTCAGTATCGCCAGCTGATCCAGCCCATGTGAAAGCCCAAAAGCTGCTCCATGCTCCAGTGCATACAAATCCCGCCACTCAGCCGGCTGCCGCACTTCTTCATGTACAATGTCGTCCGACTGTAGCCCCACCCCCGCATCTTGCAGCGTCTGCAGCACCAGCCGCCGCCCGGCTGTTACTAACCCGTCATAACTGTCATCGCCGCCGCGCTGCTGTATGTTGGCGACTGGCAGCAGCACCATGATGCTGTCGCAGCCGGGTGGCGCGGCTGATGGGTCTGTGCGTGCTGGCGCGTGCAGGTAGAAGTTGGGGTGGGACACGAAGCTTTCTGGGGTGGTTGCTCGCTGCCAGGAGGCTTTGTACTGGTCTGCAGCAGCAAACACGCAGCATGAGACAGCACAGCACAACACGGCAATGACGGCCGGGCTCGTGAGATGGAACAGCAGGCAGAGGTGACATCTACCCCTGGTCCTCGACAGAGCAGCATTGTTGAGGGCGAAATTGCGCCAAGTCACAAGTACTGACTGCTGCACAACCAATTTGCTGCAGGCCATCAGCAAATCTAATTACCCTGCCCTGCGTGCCGCAACAGCACCGGCACAGCTGCAGTGATGGTGCACCTGCTGCAAAGTACGCACAGACAACAGCTCTCATGCAGGCCATCAAAACAGCGTGCTGGTGCTGTGGCTGCAAGGCTGCAAGCGTGCCTTGCATTTCTTACACAAGCCACAAACAGCCATGCCCCACCTGACAGGAACACGTTGTGGTGGCAGAGCATGTCGAGGCGCTTGCTGACACACCAGTAGAAAGCGATCACGCCAGCGCTGTACTCCTTGGATGCCAGCTGCCGCTGCTTGTGCCGCACCCCGGACGCCTCATCACACAGCCCGTACGACATGCTCACATCCCTGCAGCAGTCACGGCAGCAAACACAACACGTAAAGTAACTTCGCAGCTAACTTGGTGCAAAAAATGGTCAGTCTGGCGCAGCAATTTGAATGGGCAAGATAGCATTCATGTTTGTACAGTTTAAAGCCCACAACAAAATGGTGGGCTTTGGGAACAGCGACAGCGTAGCCTCGCTGCTGCTGCTGCTGCTGCTGCTGGGGTGGTAGCTGTTTTGCCCTCACCTGTTTGTCACCACCAGGGGTGCCTGGATCCACTCGCCGCCAGCCAGCTGCACACCCGTCACGGCGCCGTTGGCTGTCGTTATCTGTTCCACGCATGCAGACGTGCGCACCTCCACGCCGTGCTGCTGCAGCACTGCCAGCAGGCCGTCACACACCTGCGCTGGCACAACATACGCATGCACAACGCTTGCATACACCCCGGAGTTGCAAAACAGTCAGCAGAAAGTATCTGCTTTCTTACATCAGGCTGTGGCGCACACGCCAAGCTTGTAGTGCGCCACATACACTACTGCGGTGCTTGGTGCTGCAGATTGCGCGCAAGAAAGGCTTAACTTGGCCTCCGGTAGGTGAGATAAGACGTGATGTTGATGATGATTTACGCCTGATGCAATCACCCAAGCCAGCGCTGGTTGCTGCAGCAACCCACCTTGCAGAAACCTCCAACAGGGTACCTGCACAGGCCCACACAACGGTCATGGCTGTTAGCATCCTCTCTGCACACTCCTTGCAGCTGCACTGCATCCCTTCAGTCCACTTCCACAAGCGCCGCAGGTTGCAGCAGCTGCAATCGGTGGTTTGTACTGGTTGTTGTAATGCAAGTGACTTCACTATCCTGTGTCACTGAAGCTTCACTCGTTGCTCTACAACTCTTGCTGCTGCTGCACAGCTTGCCGCTCACCATACGCCGTCTGTGAGCTCTGTTGCCGCCAGCAGGCTGAACACACCAGGCGCTGCATAGGGGCTGAGCCCCACATACAGATCCTGGAAGGACAGCAGCGCGGCAATGCGCTCATTGCCTGCAAACCTGCGCATGAGCCTGCACAAGTGCAGAGCGGGCCAGAGGGATTAGGTACAGATGCCAAGTGGGTCCTGGGCAAACGGATCTAGCAGGCAGCAATGCACATATGCGTCTTGCACAAAGTGGACAGCACAAGGGCAGGTAAATATGAACCAGCACCATCCTCTGCCTGCAACATCAGCAGTGCTGCCAGCAGGTAAACTTTAACACCAAGCGCACTCCATTCGTACGCCTGTTGCTGCCCTCACAGCGCATGGTGGTTGCCCAGGCCCAGCAGCGGCAGCAGCACTCCCAGCACCTCAACCAACACCAAGCACTACCAGTTGTACCGCTGCTGCTGCTGCTGCCCTCACCGGCTGTGGTGGTTGCCCAGCAGCTCAGCCACGTCAGCCTGCCCCAGCAGCGGTAGCAACCGCATTTTCAGCCAGCATCAACCACTACAAGTTGTACTGCTGCTGCTGCTGCTATTGCTGCTGCTGCTGCTGCTGCCCTCACCGGCCGTGGTGGTTGCCCAGCAGCTCAGCCACGTCCACCTGCCCCAGCAGCGGCAGCAGCCGCCGAAGGTCCAGGAACTCACCGATGCTGTCGGCATCCCTCGCGATGAAGTTCTCAGTGCCCACCACCAGTGCCTTGCGTGCCTCAGCCAGCCAGCAGAGGTACGCGGTGCCTGCAGCGGCAGCATATCACTGCATATATGGGGTGTCCAGGGCGGGTCAGCTAATGCAGTTCTCAGTGCCCACCACTAGTGCCGTGAGCGCCTCAGCCAGCCAGCACAGGTATGCGGTGCCTGCAGTGGCAGCACAGCCAGGGCAGGTGGGTTAGATGAGTGCTCAGTGCCCACAGCTACCAGTGGCGCACTAGTAGTGCCTTGGGCGCCTCAGCCAGCCAGCACAGGTACGCGGTGCCTGCAGCGGTGATGTTAGCACACAGCCAGAGCAGATTAGCCAGAAAGTGATCAAGCCATCAGGCATTACAAGGAGGGCATGTGCAAAGCATAGTGCAGCTTGCACTACGTGCGCTCAATGATCAGCGTTGCCAGCTGATTACGTGAAAGCCAGATCTCATCAAAGTTGCTGCCAACAGCCAATGCTAGTGCGCTACTAGGGCTGGTCCAACAGTGAACACCCTGCAAGGCTGCAGATGCGTGCGTCATCATCATGTTACCCATCAAGCCATAGCATCAACTGCAGATGCGTGCGTGTGCCACAAACAACAAGGCGCAACAACTTGGGGGCAAGCAGGTCTGCTGCAGCAACGTTGAGGCTGCAGCTCCTCAGCATCTGTGTGTGATGCACCGTGCCCACCTGCTCCCTGCTGCACCCGCTCCAGCTGCTGCACCATTGCATTCACATCATACAGCAGGTCCAGGTAACTGCCGCTGCTGCTGTCACCACCGTGACTGCTACCGCTGCTGCTGCTGCTGCTGCTGCTGCTGCCGCTGCTACTGCTACTACTGCTGCTGCTGCTGTACCCGTCTGCAAAAAACACCCTATACGCTGCCGGCTCTATCTTGTGCAGCTGCACATGCTGCTCCAGGCTGCTGCCCAGCCACTCAAACGTCTTGCGGTACTCGTCAGGAAACAGCAGCAGGCTGGGGCCAGTGTCAAACCGGTAGCCGTCTTGCCACACCGACTGGCAGCGGCCGCCGACCTGAAAGAAGGGGAGATGAAGAGGCAGCGTGTGTGGCATGTGAGTTTGTTATGTAGCAAGCGGGGTGTGGTCGTGGTGTGCTTTTTATGGTGTGGGGTCAATTAGGCTGCTGCACTGGGAGGTGCATGCAGGACTCCGAACGTCATGAAGCCAGGTGCAGCACACCTGCCACAAAAGCATTTAATGGAGACATGTTGATGTTGTATTAAATGATTGGTCTGTGTCGTTTAAGTGACGCTGCAGGCTGCAAATTATGCCTGCATGCCTGCCAGTGAAGGGCATCATGCCATGGTAGTAGGTGGTCACTGTGTGAATCCAAGCTGCTGGCAGCTGCTGGCTGGCTCTGCTTAGAAAATAGCACAGCAGCAGCAGCACTACCACACCTCCGCGTTCTTCTCCAGCACAGTGACGCTGTAGCCATGCTGAGCCAGCTTGCCAGCAGTGACCAGGCCCCCTATGCCGCCACCTGCACAGCACCAAGACCAAGCACAAGCGACATGCTATCAGTACCGCCGAACTGCACAGCTGCTGACTGCTAGCATGTGCTGCTCTTAGTAAAAGCAGTTAAGCTGGCAAGTCGCGCCGTACCTATCACAACACACTTCTTGCTGTTTGCCGGCCCACTTGAGGGTTGTGGTGGTGCTGCTGGTGACGCGGCCTTTGCTGCTGAGCATGCATAAGCCCTAGCCCTCCCTTTGCTGGGCTGTCTCCAGGGGCATGTTCTAGGCGTATGCAGCATGTTTGACAGTGCCTAATGTGCTAACGATTGCTAACGAAAAGGAGCCCTTTCACATCATTGTCAGCACCTGCCCCTGCCAGCCTGCTGCCTGCTGACACAGCTTTCAAATTTGAAGTCCGCAGCCATCACTGAGTGAAGGCAGCTGTCGCATTGGCCACACATGCTAATATGGCTGTCTTGCACAAGCAAAGTGGTGCCTGAAAGGGCATAACCACGTCACAATGTTACGCTGTGTCTGCTGAGCAGTGCTGTTCATGCGATGCCGTTGATTCTCAGCGTGTCTACACCTGCCACATGTTTTGAGGTGCAACCTATTGAAATATGATGCTGTGATCAAGCGCTAAATGGCACCATCTGGAGCAAGTGTGCCAGGCTGGAGCGGAGTGGGACGTGTACAAAGCCTTAGAAGCCTGCACAAACTATTATATGTGTACCTGTTCTTCTTTCTTCTGCATAGAGGTGAGGATCGTCCGTGCGAAACTGCATGCAACTGTCGAGTTTGTCGAGCCCGCGCAGCAATTCCATCAGCATAGCATGCATCTGATCCAGCACGTCATGAATCCTAATTCTTTAAAAAAATTCCTAGAATTGTTACATGGCCTTGCTGCTGACCGCTGTTTACTCAACAACTGGAGCCGTGGTGCTGTCTCTTGACAAGCTGAGCAAGGCTCTTGATATGCCAGAGCTAGAATGACAGACGCAAGTATCGACTTTGTAGTCATTGTGCTGCGGTGTGGATACTTGCACCACTTGCTGCTGCTCTATTGCTGCTGTCACATGCACACCCAGCAGTGTCTGTTAGCACCCCTCCCCCACCCTGCCTACCTCGCCTCAAACCCTCTTGTAGAGTGTCTTCTCAGTCTCACTCATCAAGCGTGCTTCTGTGCCTTATGCCGCACGTTGCTGTGCTTTCCTGCATGCCTGAGGGTGTCTTAACAGCCTTACTCATCTAGCATGTGTGTGTCCCCTGCGCCGCACGCTGCTCTACTTACCTGCAGGGTCTGCTGTCATTCAGTGCACCGTGGAGTCAGCAACTGTCCCGCAGAACATTGAGGGCGATGTGCTGGTGCTGGCAGCAGGCACTTTGGCCTACACAGGGCCCCACCCTAGCAGCCCCACACTAACATCAGCAGCAGAGTGCGCCAACGCGTGCGGCCTGCTGCCAGGCTGCAATGCATGGACCTTTTGCCGCAGGCAGTCTGGCTGCGGCAGCGGATGCAGCAGCTGGGTCGCAAAACACCCCAAAAGTGAGTGTATTGGTTGACATGCAGCTGCTATGGCGCGTGCCACCAGCATGCTCGAGCTTGTATATGCTGGACCGCAGCGCGCATGCGAGAGCCGCCAGGATGATGCAGCAAGCGCAGGGCATGCAAGCGCTAGTCTGTTACGGCATCATCACATATCCAGCAGCAGCAGTAGCAGCAGCAGTAGCAGCCAGCGCCTGGTTCATGAGGTAGCTGCTCATGTTCAGCTTCTGACGTTCCCCTGCTGCAACAGCACCTGTACCTACCGCATTAGTTCATGCTGCAACAAAAAGCAGCGCCTGCTCACTGTCTGGCACACAACTCGCATCCACCTGTCCTGCAGTGCCAGCTGGCGGCCCAGCCAACAGGGACCCTGTGGAGGCTGACCTGCCCATACTCGGCTTCGGGCCATGGACCTACCCCCAGACACAAAACGGCTGCCAGTACAGCTTCAACACAGACAGCACCAGCGACGCATGGCCGTATGGCCTGTGCACGCTGAAGCGTGTGCCTGACACGAAGAAGCTCAAGTATGTGCCACCCAGCAAGGCAGCACCTCAGCGCACAACAGGTGAGGCGCAGCATAAGTATGTGGGCCGCTGCAGCAGCTGTCATGATGCTGCAGTTGCCAGCAGTGGGAGCAGCGGCATGTTTTGACTGCATGCATTGAGTGTGTAGTATACTACAGCAGCAGGACACCAGTTGCAAGCAAGCAGCCGCAGAAGCAGACTTCACAGCACTCCTCACCTCGCTCTCCGCTGCTGCTGCTGCTGCTGCTGCTGCTGCTGCCTTTTGCTGCTTGCAGGCGTCGTCACCGAGTCTGCAGCAGCAGCAGCCTCAGCAGATGGCTGGATTTCTGGCACGCTCTCAGTCTCAGAGGATTGCCAGGGATTGCCGCCAAATGTTTGCAGGCTATGCGGCAGCTCAAAACACCCTGACAGCTGCCTCAAGTGTGCCAAAGATGCTCGGGGCCAGTTCAGCAGCAAGCCTGTGAACTACCTGATCAGTAAAGGCAGCAAGGCGCAGAATGCGTGCGCGGTGTGTGCTGGCCTGGCGGACGCAAAGCAGAAGGAGAGGTGAGTGCGGCAGTTGATGCGCGACAGCCGATACGTGGCAGCCAGTAGGTGTGGTGATGAGCAGCAGCTGATAGGCGGCGAGTGGTGCTTGGGTTTGACAGTACATGGCGCGCTCAGGTTTGCAGAATTCAGCAGCCAGTATCGCTGCTGGCATGCACCTGCTGACCTGCAGTTCTCTTGTGATCAGCATGCATGTGCGCAGCTGCTTAGCTGTGCATCACACGGTTAGCTCCATTCCTGCACCGCCCTGCTGTTCGCCTGCGTTTGCCGCCTGCTTGCAGCTGCTTTGATTGCATTTTGGACAACAAGCGCTGCTCTACCTGCGTGTACGGCGCCCGCATGTGGGGATACGGCAAGCCAGATATCAGCGCATGCCTGTCTTGCGCCGCGAAGAAAGGCAACAGGTATGTGGGCGCCTGCAACGCCTGCGCGCAGAGCTCGTCTCCTGGCCGCTGCTTTGCGTGCCTCGACACACAGCCCCTGAAGATCTGCAACACCACGCAGCAGGCCGGCAGCGACGGCTGCAACATTGGACCGAATGATCAGACGCCGTGCGACCTCTGCAGCAATGCAGCGCAGAGTGACGATGTCTTCAAGCAGTGCCTGGCGTGCCACACAAACCCGAACGTGCAGCAGGAGTGCCTGGACTGTGGCAACATCCCCACCACTGCAGCCACTCAAGCTCGCTGCTATGCATGCGTCAAGGCAGCAAGGTTCCCCTCGTATAAATCCACAGGCTGCGCTGCATGCTTCAGCTCTTGGCTTATACCTGGCAAGTCGCAGTCCTGCTTGCAGTGCGTGGAGGCGAGCACTACGCCATTTGCTGCGAAAGCATCCTGCAGCAGCTGCGTTGATGGCAGCGTGAAGCGCAGCCAGGCGCTGCAGGACAAGTGCTTTGGATGCCTGAAAAAGACGCAGATTGCCGACTACGCAGCCACATGCATTGACCAAAGTATGAGGCGGTAGTAGCTGCATGATTGTGCTGTAGCTAGCAGCATGCTGGTTGCTGTCGCTGATGGTGTTGGCG
Organism: Tetradesmus obliquus; assembly: GCA_030272155.1. Taxonomy (NCBI): domain Eukaryota; kingdom Viridiplantae; phylum Chlorophyta; class Chlorophyceae; order Sphaeropleales; family Scenedesmaceae; genus Tetradesmus; species Tetradesmus obliquus. The sequence continues at coordinate 4,821,895 of CP126194.1, read as the reverse complement.
CATAGAAGAGGCTCGGCTGTGCCTCTCCTTGTACGTGTATATGTTTATGTATCCTGTTTATGTGTCGGCGCACCAAGTTGTGCTGCGAGTTTGCCTTGGTGCCTAGCTAGGGAGCTGTGAAGTAGGCCGGATGCCTGGCGTGTGGGTGTGGCTGCTGCGCGCTGTGCACCGTGCTGCACGCAGCTTGCTGCACGCTGACGTGGCAGTGGTGCAGTCATGGGGGCGCACAGCGCATAACGTTCATTCCTGCTTCATGGAAGCTGCTAGATGCAGGCAGCTGCCACTCTGTAGGGTGTTTGCAGGCATCGCACACCACACCATGGCTGCACACCCCAGAGGTGTACTGTGAAGATATACACGCCCTGGGGTCAACTCATGCTGTTTTGTGTATTATGATAGGCAAAAGAATGACAGCTTGTAGTCGCACCAGGAGGCGGTGCCTGGCATTTCATTTCAGGTGTGCGTGTGTGCTTTCTGCAATGCAACCCACGCACCGTACGTCGCGTGCAGTATACACCTGTGTGTATTCAGTCCACGTTAGACAGTCAGTGTACATGGCCGAGTGCGATGGGTTGGCTTAGCAATAGCCCTGACCGCCTTTCCTGGTTACCTATGCCTGGCACAAGCATTGTGCCTGTTGCAGGGCGTCAAGTTCCTGCTGACATTCAAAAGGTGTAGTTGATTAGCAGCTAGCTGCAGCAGTTTTGCTTAGTACGGCAGTGGCTGCACAAGCCACCTGGTAGCCTAGCCTAAGCTGAATACTGCCGGGCAGTGCACTGTTGTGCATATGCACCTCGCGTTGCTGTTGTTGGGCGTCAGCATGTTGTTGCAACATCAATGAGCCAAATGCGCTTATATGTCTGCATCGGCGTGGCGCAGCCACCCTTAGCAGATGAGTGCTGGATATATTGCTGTGCAGCAACAGCAGCAGCAGCTGCTGCGCAGAGCGCAATACACTCTGCTTAGCCTTTGCATGCGCCACATGTGTGTCCACAGCATACGGCTCGACTTGTTTTGCAGCCATTGTGCTTGTGCTGCTGATTCTGAATGTATTAATTGTATTGCAGACGCGGCGGTGTGCACCTGCTTAGCCCTTTGTGTGCATGCAGCTGCGCATACGGTTTATTGCAAGCGGGGTTGAAGGCATCATTTGCTGGGTATGCACATATGTGTGCAGTATATACTGCATATATGCACCTGGGTGAACACAGCAGTACAGTACTGCACCGCATGTGCCAGATATGTGCACTATGTGCTGACTCGCATGCGTCTGTGCTGCTGCATCACAGCAGGTCTTGGCTACATGCCCATGCAGTTTTGCTGTAGGCAGCTGCTGTATTGCCTGGCAGGACCGTCCAGTGAGATTGCCTCATGATGTTACACCGCTGTGCAGCCACAGACTTGTCTGTTCGCTGCTGTCTTTGTTTATTGCGGTGCAGCAGCAGGCGGCAGGCAACTACAGGCAGCACCATGCACGCTTGCATCACCCATGATTGTCATATCATGAACTGCGGCCATGTTGCTGCTGTTGTAGGAGCAGCTACAGCAGGGACATGCAAGCCGGATCAACACAAAGACCTTGGCATGGTGCTCACTCTGTCCTCAGGACAGGGCCTGCAAGACACCACTGCATGCCTGTGTGCCTTCTTGTAACAACTACAATCCTGATTGTGTGATAAAGAGGGAGTCCATGAGGGAGCCAGTTATGTTAGCAACATTAACGCGCAGCTCCCAAGCTGTTGCTGCATGTGCCTGTGCTAGCGCACCAATCACAGCCTGATCAGGCTGTCATGACTTGCAACACGGCCACACACTGTGTATGGCATACCCCATCTAAATCAAAGCAGTGCCGCGGCCGCTTGCATGCAGCCTCCGTAGCCCATCGCTACAATGCACCGCATGTACCACATGACTCAGTGATGTTGCTGGTGAACCACAAAGCCATGTTGGCTGAGGCCCGATCCTCCTGACATTATCACTGGAACCACGACAGCCTGTGCCATGAAAAGGCCGCTGACATGGCACACGCCACGCCAGCTGGCAAGTGCCTCAGCCACGCGTTTGCTCCATTCTCCTGCCATGGTGCACAGCCGTGACACCTGATGTCACCCACACTGCCAATGTTGACCGCATCTGCGCTTACATGGCACACGCCACCCCAGCTGGCGAGTGCTCCGCCACGCGACTGCTCCGTTCTCCTGCTGGAGGCGGCTGCCATTACGCACAGCCTTGACACGGCCACCCTGATGAGACCCACACTGTCGACATGGGTGCCATGGCATCAGCATCCTTTGGGCCGCCTTGACATATGCATTGCAGCTCGTGTGCGACAAACCGCACTATGCAGGATACCACGAGATACCGGACAATGCACAACGTGCTGTGCAGCTCGTGCCCACAGCACACACACGCTACCTGGCCAAACCCTGCCACAGCCTCAGCGCAAAACCTCACCCACAAGCAGCCAGTACTCAAGGCCTGCTAAAGCAATGCTCCCCTGGTACAAGCCAACCGCCTTTCCTGATGGTGTTTGAAGAAATCAACGTAATGGCCCATACTCATTAGGCTGCCGAAGTGCTGTCTGACACAATGCGGGCAACACATGCCCCACGCTCCGTTCTTTATTGCCCAGTGCAACACTGAGTTGTATTTGCCCACAGCACGTGCTATCGGCCTTCAGAGGATTGCGCTGTCTCATCCTGGCATGCCAATCTTGCAGCTGCATGCGCCACTGCAAACTGATGAACGGCAGCTCTGACGACTGTGGCGCTCATTCTTGGGAAGCCGCTGCCACACATTGTGTAACTGACAACTGATGAGAACAGCAAGCAATCACATGCCTCCAACAAACGTACCAGTTGTGTTTACTAGAATGGCCAAAGCACACAGCGTGCCGTGAACAGCTGCTGGATACACCAAGGGCACTATCAGGTGCCTGCAGGTGACATCTGCAGGCTGCTGAGAGCAGGACTAGTGAGCAGTTGCTCTTCACACGCTGGACAATCTTCATGCACAGTGTACCGCACGTGCACAACCACAAAGGAATGAGGCAGCAGCTCACAAATGCTACGCTGTTGGTTTCGACCGCCACAAACAACAAAGCGCTATGCTGCAGTACACTGCACTGCCGCAACCCATGCAAGGAATGCAATCAGCAAGGGCATGCAGGCAGCACACCCAGTCTGACGGATCATTGTTCAGCTGCAGAAGCATGCGCAGCAACCGCAACCACAACCTCAGCTACCCTCTGATAAGCCACCCTGAAACTCCATACATTGACCAGCAATCCAACAGCAAACGCCTGCACAATGTCGACACCATCGACTACTATCATTGTTCACCATTTAGCTGGGCCCCAGTCAAGCAGCACCAGACTTCCAGCAGCGGCTTCCAATACGTTTGCTTCAGATGGCACTGCCATAGCAGCAGCAACAGCAGCAGGCATGCTGTCCATTTGTTGCAGCACAAGTGGGCCCCAGGCACCTCCAAACTCGCTCGGCTTGGTGCTGCTGCTGCCAAACTGCATGCTGCTGCTGCTGCTCCTGTGGCTGGCTGCCCTTTCTTTGAGCTCCAAGCTCAGCAGCAGCGACCGCAGCTCCTCGTTCGACAGCGCTTCAATGGATGACGGGCATGCTTGACGGCCGGCGCCATCTTGCTGCTGCTGCTGCTGCTGCTGCTTGTTGCTGACGAGCCAGGTGTCCGATACAATCACAGAAGCATCAGCGGCATGCTCTGGTGAGCCAAGTGCCAAGTCATCACACGCCAGCTGCGAGCAGCGCTTCAAGCTGCACTGCACATTGCTTGCAGCTGCGGTGCCTGGCTGCTTGACTGTCTGAGAGCAGCAGCTGCTGCTGCTGCTGCTGCTGGTGCAGTGGTTATGCTGCGTGCCCTGGCAGGGCAGCTGTGCTTGGCTGCAGCTGTTGGTGTACAGAGGCACGTACGTGACCTGAAGCATCTTCAAGCTGCAATGGCTGCTGCTTGTGTGGTGTTTGTCTGGCAGCTGTTGTTCAGCGCTGCTAGCAGGGACCCCAGGCTGTGCAGTACCGCATGTGGGGAACTGCAGCACATCCAACATATTCCTGCAGGGCACCACTGAGCAGGTCACCAAACAGCGTGGTACTGCATTAATGTTCTGTATGTTGACTCCACGTGTTTGCAGCGTTGCAAGGGGTTTTCAGGCGCTTCAGTGCGACGTGGGCAACAGCATGGAGTGGTGTTAGCTGCTAGGCTCGATGATATATCTAGCAAGCAGCATCAACTCACCCGCTGTTGAATATAACCAAAATGTTGATCAGGTGAGTGCGCTACGGCAGCTCATACAGCTATCGCAACGCACGAGCACACCGGTGCCTTCCAAGGCGCTGCTGCACCAGATGCCTGTTGACGTGTTCACAGCTACGTGCAAGCTGAGGATATGGTTGATCTACGTTCATTACAAGGTCTGAGCGGCTGCTCATCGAACACGATCCTTGTTGCAGTTTGTAGCACAGACGCAGGACAGGAAGACGTGTAGTAGTACTTCACAGGGACCGCCATGTCACATTACAAAAAGGCTCCAGCATCATATATACATTTGATCAACGTTATCTGCTGTAAACAGAGAGTCCTGGACGGCCTGGCGAGTGGTTTCATGCTATGCTGCGCATGCCATCTTGTGCACGATGCTTCGTTCATGATCCGAGTTCAGCGCTTCCATCAAGCATATTTATACCATATTAGATACGTTCCTTGGATTCAGTACGTTGTGGTGGAGCATTCCACGATCTGGCCCAACAGTATTGGGAGTCATTAACCTGATCAACTCCTTCTGTCAGACACCCTTGGAAGCACTGTTCGTGCATCGCAAAAATATAAACACATAGGTATGTCATCAAACAAGTTGTTTGTTCAAGGATAATTACGCTTTCTGCAAAATGCAAAGCTGGCGGGCTTTCACTTGAAGGATCACGGGGGGCTAATAGTTGCCACATCGCACCTGTTGACATCCATACAATGTTACTCGATGTCAAGGTTGAGTCAGTACGTTGGGATCGTGCCCTTGGCTGAATCTGTATGTTCGTAGCGCACATGGCTGGCCTTTTGGCGATGCGATCTTTTCCAGACGCTGCGCCGGATAGCATGTTGCGTTCTTTTGATAACGTTTGTGATGGAGTCTCAAGCAAATCACAGCGGAGCCAACTTGTATACTGCAGCACCTAATGTGGAGCGCTCTTGTCCAAACAAGGTTCAGGACAACTCCAACAAGCGATTGATACACTTATTCTAGTAGTCTCATATGTTGGTCAAGCAACCACATTAAGGATATGGGAACTCTGGGCGTCAATGTCGCCCCCACTCGCACTACACCCGTTCCGGCCAGTCAATTGTCGATCGCGCACCTAGCAAATCTCCCGCCATCTTGTTGTCACGAGCATCATACGTCGGACTAAAGCGTGTCGACATACCGGGTGGCCAGCAGCAGACCATTAGACCATTAGACCCACTGCTCCCACACCAACATCCAGCAGCAAAGCTCCTGTGGAGTGACAGCTGGCCATGTGCACTCCGCTCTTATCGTTAAACGCAAAGTATCCTACAAGTAGAGCAGGCACAGGTACGTCCAGGTCTCTGTGCCAGGGGCAGGGTGTTGTGTTTGATTGTGTCGAGCCATACTGTGACTCACCAACCCAGCAGGCTGCAGCAGCATTGTTGCAGCTGTCAGCACCATTCGGCATTTGATGAACGACCCCCATAAGGTTGATATTAACATCATATTGAATAAGCATGGTTCTGCAGGAAGAGCTGGCATTGCTAGGCCCCTGCCCGTGCATGTTTCCCTGTTCCAGGTTGCTGTGTGAAATCCAAGACAGGCCACGCCAACTGTCACCATTCATCGCTGTGTTGCTCACAGTACAGCAACCACGTGCCTACATAATAATTGATGTTGCACTTTGTTGCTTGCCGGCAAAACCTCAGGATCATCCTTGCCAGGCGGCTGTGCACTGCCACGCGAGGTCAATCCAGGATGCAGCAGTAGCAGCAGCAGCAGCGGCGGCGGCAGCATGCAGCACCCAGATCCACCTAATGCACCAGTTACAAGCCACAACAAAGCTTGCAGCGAGCAGCTGTCTGCCCAACAACAGCTGCCAGGTGACAGCTGGCCTGAAGGCCGCACTGCAGCAGCTGGAAGGAGGAGCCTTGACGCGTGTTTGGAGGCAGCTGCTGCATCAGCTGGCAGTTGCAAGCCTGTGGACAATGCTGAAAGTGCCTGCATGCCTCTAAAGATGCACATGCGCCGCCACAGCTGTGAAGCGCTGCACCTGGCAAGTACAGACGATAAGACATACAGTGAGCAGCTGCCACGCTGCCAAGGCATGAGTTGCAGCAGCAGCCCTAAGGCTGCCTGCCTGTGCTGCGATGCGGCGTGCCAGTCCAACCTATGCGACGGCAGCAGCAGGAGTAGCAGCAGCAGCAACAGCAGCAGCAGTCAGGCAGCTTGTGATGCTGCAGCAGCTGCTATCAGCAGCTTTGCTGGGTTTGCCAGCCGGATGTCCAGCGGCGTGGAAGAAGAGGACTGCCTGACAGCCAGCGGTTGGCTGGAAGCCACTGCACAGGCGCAATGCGCTGCAGCTGTGCACGGCACGGCACCTCGTGCTCATGCCTGTGAAGTGCGCAGCTTCAGCAGCAACAGCAGCAGCAGCAGCAGCAGCAGCGCTGCTGGCAAGCATCCAGCACCTGCAGCAGCAGCAGGGTGGCAGGCTGCTGCCAAAGAGGCGAACTGCCCTCTGGCGCATTGCAGCAGTAGCAGCAGCAGCAGCAGCGGCTACAGCGGCGCACAGGCTAGAAGGCAGGCAGCTGTTTCTGCCCATGCTGCAAAGCAGCAGCATCACATGCATCATGTGCAGGGCCCAGCTGCTGGCAGTGGCCTCGACATAAGTGAAGCCAGCTACACTGCAGCGCAGCTGCCAGAGGGAAGTCATGCGCCGGCCACCGGACACGTAACCATTGCCACACCTGCACAGCAGCAGCAGCAGCAGCAGCACCTGCTGCAGCACAGCTGGGGTCAGCCCGCGGGCGCAGGCAGTGATCATGCAGCAGCCGCGCAACATGCACCTAGGCTTGGCAGCCCTGGCGGCAGCAGCAGCAGCAGCAGGAGGGGCAGCAGCAGCGCATTGTGTGAGCTGATGCTGCTGCAGGCCATTGATGGAGAGCTGAGGCAGCAGCTGCAGGTGGTATTGAGAGAACAGGCGGTGAGGGCTGCGCTGGCCTTGTTATGAAGCCCGCAGCATTGCTGTAACCTGTGACCTGCTAAGGCTATGTGTTCCTACGCATCAGCTCCACAGCTGTCCACTAGTGTGCATCATCAACACTCATGAACTATGATGAACATTCGTCACAACAGCCCATGCTCGTCGACGGCGTACAATGTGAGCGGCCATTTCTGCATTTCATGCATGATGTTGATGCTGCAGCCACCGCTGCTTGCAGCTGCATCAGCAGTCACGCTTATGTGAGCCATATTCTTTGAACACTCCTGTGACATTAGTAATGTCTGCTGCCAAACCCATTATCTCTGTGGCCTGCTGCTGCATTGCACACAGGCCCACACACACCTAGCAATGGCTCATCATGCTCGGAGCAGGAGCTCGCCAAACATGCAGCGTGCTGCCAGCCCTGCTGGCTATGCGGCAAACCCCAGTCCCCAGCAAGTCTCCCCGCCCCGCTGGCCAGCACCAGTATCGCCACATTCCAGAGCTCCTACTAGCAGTACGCAGCTTGCAGGCACGTTGCAGCAGTTGCAGATCCCAATCCCAGCAGCAGCGCGCGGCAGAACTCTGCAGGAGTACCTGCAGCAGCACCAGCAGCTGCAGCGGGGCCACCAGCTCTGCATGCATTGCGCGGCAGCCAGGCGCGTAGCACGCGGCGGGGCGCTGGATGCAGCGACTCAGGGGAAGCTGGCGGAGCTGCTGGCTGTGCAGCAGCTGCAGATGAGGCTGCAGGGGGAGCTGCTGCAGGAGCTTGCACAGTGAAGGCGAGGTGTATTATCGCATGTGAAGGCGAGGCGTGTGCGGGTGTGTGAAGGCGAGGCGTGTGCGCGCATGGGAAGGCAAGGCGTGTTAGAGCATACGGAAGGCGAGGCGTGTGCGAGCATGGAAAGGCAAGGCGTGTGCGCGTACGTGAAGGCAAGGCGTGTGCGCGCATATGAAGAGCAAGGCGTGTGCAAACGTATAAAGGCAAATTGTGTGTGCATGCATGTGAGCGCATGTGGTGGAGCATCAGCTGTGCTGCATCGTGCTGCTGCCTGCCCTGCACAGACAGCATGTGGGTTGATGGCTGGGGAATGTTGGTGATGCGCACAAGTTTGTACGTCTATCGGCCAGGATTCAGGACCGGCACTGGATGTGTCAAATGAGTCGCTGCAGGTGAATTTCACATGTGTGGTGGGAGGGGCATGCCGGGGTGCACTGGTCCCAGGTCACTATGGGACTTGATATGCCTGTCAACGGACAACAACTCACTCAACATTGTGGGGTGGGCAGCAAGGAACGAAATGATTCTTAAGCGCTGTGAACTGGTCTGTTCCTGGCCACACACGCTATTTTAGCCTTAACCTACCCAGGAGCTGCAGAGCTGCCTGGGTAGTCACCCACTTACTTACTGAACTGGTCATGTTGGGTTGCATGATCTGGTTGTATCGTGCGTAGATGCTGACCAGCCGTGCACTCTGCGGGTGGTGTTGGGGGCCACACTGAACAGAGCCAACCTCTGGGTGATTGCTAATGCCGCGCCGGAAACGGCGCTGATGCAACTCCTGCGTCACGTTGTGCAGATGAGCAGTTGCTTTTGATTTCAGTGACTGAGGTGCGGGGATAAACCTAGCATCTTGTTGTGTCTCTGGCGGTATGTTGCCTAAGTGGTCACCTTTTTCAACATAACAGGACGCCACCGGCACGTTTTTTGTTGGAGGGGGAGGGAGGGAATCTGCACTTTGTAGTTGCAGCAGCAGGTGCATGGGTAGCTGAGCTGCATGACTTTGCTGCTGTGACTGTGCAAAAGATGGCAAGGAACAGCCGACACTTGGCTACTGCGTTGATGATGACCCGTGATCTGGTGGCGCTGGCTACTGTTGGTGTATGTCAATTGTATGTCAATTTTGCAAAGGCATTTCTGTTTGCTGCCACCTCATCCTCTGCGCCAACATACTGTTGTTGACAGAGAGGTTGCATTTTGCATGTTGTGGCTGTCAAACCACGTTGAATCATGTCAGCACGCCGTGTCTTCATTCAGCCTGCGTGCGCTGCCTGGGTGCGCCCACATGCATGTGCTGCCGCGAGCAGCCATGCAGGGATACGGCTGAAGTCTGATGGCAGCTGTATGGGCGCTGAACAAACTGACCTCATGGTTAAATGAGCTTTGCATGTGGCTTGTTTCCTTTGCAATGTGCAGAGTGACAGTTTCCTGCTACCACTGCTGTCCCTGCTAGCAGAGAGCAGTGACCTCTGCGGTTTTGCAACATGCTGTAGGTGTCCTGGCTTGAGGTCGGCACTCGCCGTTTGATACTGTTACGTATGATGTATACATGCATGTGCTACTCTGCATGTCACTCAAGCCGCCGAGGCTGCCCAAGCGCCCACTTTCATGGCCGTTACTAACAACGTTAGTAACGTTGGTAATGTTGTCGCTGGGCTAGTGCACATGACTCTGTTGATCTTCACGCGGCAATGTCTGGTTCAGGCACAGGCCATATGTACATTAGGCATCAGTAATTCAGCAGCTGGCTAGCCAATCTGCATGGTATGAGTTGCTGGGCCTGCAGGTATGAGTGTCCAGGGATGGTCAAATATGCCATCTTGCAGTGCCTCAAGCGTCATCAAATGAGGCGTGCGGCACTGCAGAGCCGAAGTAAACGTTTGGTCATGGTGCTCAGCTGAATAGCTGTGAGCCTATCCTGTATGATACAGCGTATCGCTGTTGTTGTTGCCAACACTCCATGGTGTGGCAGACTGCGGTGTCTTTTACAGTCACTGCCGTGTGTCAGGATGATGGTGGAGTCAACGGGTGGAGTATATACACTACACCTGTCGTATTGAGCACTGCGTAGTGCTGTGCGAGCAAAGGCATGCTTGCTTGCTGCACATAAGTATTGCGCTGCTGGCTCTGTTGCACAGCCAGCGTCTGATGTCAGCTGGCTGCGTTCTTTTGCTGGTGGTTACCGGCGGCCCTTTCTGGCTTGGCTAGCGCAGCACGCATGGCGGCAGTGTGTGCCTAGGCCTCAGGTGCACTGTCACACCTGAGTGTGGTCAGGATACTTGCATGCTTACATGCCATATGCAAACTCTCTGTCAACAGCTGGCCATTTCGGTTGAGCTTCCAGCCAGAGGTGGCATGCAGCACATGAGGTCAGGCCCACGGGTGCCAAATCTGTGCACCTTCAAACTGTTTCAAGTTGCTGCAGTCTGGTATTCAGTGGCAGGCCCTACTCCCTCAGCCCTTGGACAATCTCGTCCAGGTGACTGAGAGCAGGCACCATACTATATATGCATCTGAGGCGCTCGCCCCTCAACATACATCAGCTGTTGGGTTTCACACCCAGTTTGAATGTCTGTTCTCTTTCAGCTAGCGAGCACAAGGCAACTTCCCTTAAAGCCACCCGTTCTTTGTGTAGGTGACAAGAGGCTGCATGAGCTGCTGCCTGGCATCAGCTGCTGGCTTGAAGTCAGGTACCTGGCCAGGTGCACTTTTGAGCAAAATGTTTGCGTTGTGGCATCATGTAGAAGATTGCACGTGCGTGTGTGACTGCAACCGCAGCAACAAACTGATTTTCCAGCACTGCTGACAACGATGCACGCTGCCCCAGCATGCTGCTGCGCCGTTTGTGGGATCCGGATCCGCGCAAGGCCTGGCTTGCCTCGGTGCACAGGTGCATTCAAAAAATGCTTGGTGTCTGAAACCTGAGCATTTGTCTTGTATCTTGTTACCAGGGGGATGAAATCTTACTGGCTCACCATACACAACTCTAACAGGAACTTGATTGCCAGAGGCCTACTGCACTGCCGCCACCGTGGCACCGTGGCACTGGTGCACCAGCAAGACATGCCACATACAGTGGTTGCCCAATGAGCCTGTTTTTTTAAGGGGGTTATTCAGAGACGGAAAATAAAAAATAAAGTGCGGCGGTTGACATGTTTCCCAGCATGTGTTGCTCAAGCAGACCGCACCAATATTTTTTATAATAAATGCTGGATGCAATAAAGCAAAGTTGTGTGTTGGCCTTCTTGGAGGCCAAACTGCCCCCCCCGCCCCCCCACCCCACCGACCCACCCCACCCCAACCACCACCCCACCGCTGCTGCTGCTGCTGCTGCTGCTGCTGCTGCTGCTGCTGCTGCTGCAAGGCCGTGATCCATTTCTGTACAGTTGAATCGCAGCTGCATTTACGTGTTACTCACCCTGCGAACGCAATCTGGTGCGACCTGCGTTTGCTCAGACATTCCATGTGCTTTCACGGTTCCGGCTGTATGGCACAGTTCATCGCGCACAGCAGACCGTGGTTATTGCAACACGCCGTGCATAAGCAAAGCAACGTGTGTATGCGTATCAATATGTACTCCTGCTGCAGCTAAGGCTTCATAGGAGCCAACGCCTCACATCGACGGGTCGAACGACTCACATCACATCGACGGGTCGAAAGCGTCACAGGGGGGTGTTGCTTAACAAATGAGCAACAGCAGCGGCGTTTACAAGAATATAAACGTTTCAAACTGTGCGCAGGAGCGTAAGGAGGGCATGCTGTGCGGCAGTGGGGCCGCGTAAATTTACGCGCGGAGAGGTGCAGCCTGGATAGATCGAGATGCCGTCGAAGTAGCTGGGACCGTCAGCCTTATTGCATTGTATATCAGTGGCACAGAGCTGCAGCTTGATGCATGGCAGGTTCTGCCTAGCAGCTTGCTGTGCTGCTGATCTGCACAACAGCAGCACGCCTGTCACAGTGTGCTCTGAGCTGTTTGTGCCACAGTAGGTGACTGGAGGTTGCATGGGTACTGGTATTCTGCTGGACATACGTGGTAGTGGCCCAGCGGTTACGCACAGGGCGGTACCTCGCTTTGGTCTACAATGCCCACTTTTGACCCTTACTGTTGGTCGGCCCAGAGGCCAGCACGCCACAAACTCTGAGCTGCGAGGAACCCATCCAACGTGCAAACGAACTTGCAGCTTATGACGTCTGCTGCTTATGACACTGATGTTGTGATACTACGTGAATGCGTTTGCGGCACAATGCCACACAGCTGCCGCCGCAGGAATTTTCTTTTTCGTCTCAGCCGTCGTGCTTATTGGCTCGAATTTGGGCGGCGTTCCGTTCGTGTAACACACAAGTCGTGAGCATCTGTCCTTACAATGAGGCACCTGCCACTTGCAGGCTGCCAGAGCCATGCACCCACCGAAAGTACAGCACACCGGCAGCGTAACCTTGAATGGCGCCATTGCGACGGATCAGTGACCTGCTGATGTGTTGCAACGTGCACAAACTCGGCTACCTCGTGCGACCACAAGGCATGCATTGCCGCAGCAAGCAGGCAACACACTGCTAGAAAGCAGCACAAATCTGCATTCCAATATGTGTCTGTCTGATCAAATCACGCCAGCTGCACCAGCCGCCTACCAAAGCCAGCAGCCCAGGCACCTCTCTAGAACAGCATGCTGCTGCTGCTGCTGCTGCTGCTGCTGCTGCTGCTGAGAGCACAACACGGACTACATATGCCAGTAATGTACACAGCCCAAGTTCGCCGTACTTAGTGCATGCGCGACGCACGCTGTACCGTGCGGCAAATGCATCTTGATTGCAGCACCAGCAATGCTAGCTCCAAAAACTCATTCATCCAGCGCTCACAACACAGTCACAGAGAGTAGTACAGCAGCATCACTCTGTCCCCAGACGCTTGCTGCCCTGCAGCCGCACTGCGGCCCTGCCCAGCACCTGCTGCTGCTGCTGCTGCTGCTGGCGGCTGCTCTTGTGCCGCACCGCCGCCTGCCGCACCGCTGCCACCAACTCCAGCTGCACAATGCGGCGCCCAAACCGCGTCATGCAGCTGCTGCACCGTCATCCCTGCATCCTCTACTTCTTTCCCAGCACAAGTCAGCTGCAGCAGCGGCCGCACAGAGTCCGCCTTCTTTCCTGCAAGCCGGTCTGTCAGCCATGACCTCATCGCACCAACAGTAAGTGATCCAGGGGCCCGTATGTAGGGCTTAGGCAGCGCAGGCAGCGCCTCTGCTGCTGTTGCCTGGCTGCTGCCTGCTGCAGGCGGCAGCGGAAACAGTGCCAGCTCCACTAGCTGCTCGCCGCCTGCGGCTGCTGCTGCTGCACCTGCTGCGGTGCCTGCAGCTCGGCTGGCCCCTGCAGCAACCAGCAATGAAGCACGTCAAACAGCATGCCACTCAAACAGCGCGTGCTGCATCGCACAGTAGATTGGTGCAGCAGAAGCACTCTTGCAATCAATCGGATAGATCCATCCACACCTCGCCTGCTGCGCATCCAGTGCTGCACAATGCGCAGCACAACGATGCACAGCACCCCTGCCGCACAGCCGCACGCACCTGCGCCGCTGCCCTGCTGGCCAGGCACGGGCCTGAAGCTGCCGGGCCGCCCCGGGCGCTTGTTGATGTTGACCTTGGCCTGGCGCGTGGCCTCCTCACGCTCGAGGCGCCTGGCTTCCAGCGCAGCATCCAGCAGCGGGCGCGGAAACACCTGCGTGCAGCAGCAGGAAGGGATAGCAGCAGAAGATGGTTGCGCCAGGAGGAGATAACAGCAGCACCAGGGCTACAAACAGAGAGAGCACACGACAAACGAGCTGCAGGTACCCTGCAAGCAGCGGCTAACGTAGGACGCCGTCTGCCACAAATCTCATACCACAACTCGATGTGCTGCAACGCTCCTGCTCTTTGCAGAGATTTAGCTGTACCTCTGATGAGGCAGGCATGCGCGTTGCTTTGCGGTGGCTTTCGTCCTGCCGCTGCAGCTGCCATTCCCACCTTGCGCACGAGGCTGTCCAGAGTGAAGTCGTACTTGAGCTTGTTGTGCTCGTAGGGGTTGGGGCCCAGCAGCAGGTTGCACACGGGGCAGAAGTTGGCCCGGCCGCCAATGGTGATGCACTTATCCACGCAGTCATAGCAGACTGCAGCATGCAAGCGTGTGTGTGCAGCAGCGCATGCAAGCGCGCAGCAGCAGTGGGCAGAGCAGCCAGGCAGTTTGCATTATGAATGTGAAGTCTAGAGCTGTGGATGCAGGGGGTGCAGGTGCTGCAGGGTGTTGCGCCAGCATGGCATGCGGCGGCTGGGATGGGCGCTGTCAGACCTGTGATGACGCCCTGGACATGCAGCAGGAAATCTCTCTGAGCGCTGCTGCTACTGCTTTGCATGGCTGCACACTGCTGCCGCTGCTGCTGCTGCTGCTGCTGCTGCTGCTCACATGAGTGGCTGCACTCTGCTGCGAGCTGTTACTGCTCACGAAAGTGGCTGCTCTCTGCTGCTGCTGCTGCTCACATGAGCGGCTGCTCTCTGTGCTGCTGGGCCTGCTGCTCACGAAAGTGGCTGCACTCTGCCGCTGCCGCTGCTGCTCACATGAGTGGCTGCACTCTGCTGCTGCTGCTCACCAAAGTGGCTGCTCTCTGCTGCTGCTGCTGCTGCTGCTCACATGAGTGGCTGCACTCTGCTGCCGTGATGGGCTCCTTCAGCAAGTCCCCGCACAGCCTGCACTGCAGCGCCTCCAGCAGCGGTGGCGCGGGCCGCCACTCCGCATGCTCCTCGTCACGCGACGGCTTGGGCTGCAGCAGCGACAAGCAAGCGCAGCAGTAGCTCGGCAACAGGCGTGCCTCTATGCGAATATGGTGATACGCGGCACACGCTAGCTGACAGTTGTTGAGCCAAGCGCTGGCAGCTTGAGAAGGCAGATGTAGCTCCATGGTGCGGCGCTGACACTGCGTGCATAGAGCGCAGCGTCACGGCAACAAACCGCCACGCATGTGCATCGGCGTGCTGCACACGCACGCAGCAGCAGCGGCTTGACCCAGGCTGTGGACCTGCTCCATGCAGCATCACAGCACCACAAAATGCACACACACGCAGCTGCTTCCACCACCCATGCACGCATCAGCAGCAGCTTGACCCGCGCTATGCGCTCTAAACAGCATCACAGCACCACACCATGCACACACACGCAGCTGCTCCTACCTGCGGCAGCCACCACTGCTGGCCATGGCTGCGGTCAGACTCTTCACTCATGCAGCTGGCGCTGGGCGTGGCTGGCCCACTGCCAGGTGGCCTGCTGCCCCTGCCTTGCAGCAGATGCGCTGCTGCAGCTAAGCCACCCTGCTGCTGCTGCTGCTGGTCGTCGCTGGCATGGCGGTGATGGTGGTGGCCGGGTTCCTGCTCATGCTGAGGCTCCATGTCAGCAGCACAGGCTGAACAGCCCTCTGCGCAGCGATGTGCTGCGGCTGTACTGCAAACCTTGTGCGGCCGTCGCCACAACTGCTGCTGCTGCTGATGATGATGACGGTGATCAGAGATGATGCTACTGCTAAGGTCTGGCCTAGGAGCCCCGGTGCTTCTCAGTAGCAATGGTGGCGCTGCTGGGGGTGCACGCCTGTGGTTTGGCAGGAGCAGCTTGCAGGAGCTGGTAGCCGCTGCCAAGTGCTGAGCTACCCACCAAGACTAGCGTTGGCTGCTTCCTGCAGAGTAGTCAGCCAAGCAAAGCACACAGCTGCCTGTGACACACATTCTAAACACAAGCATGACTGTGGATGGTGTAGTTGAGACGGATTTGAACAACACCAGTAAGTGCTGAATGTAGCACAGCAGCAAGTCAAGACAACTACAGTCGACATGCTGCATGCATGTTCCTGCAAGCATTGGTATCCTGCTCTGCATGTTCCAGACGCTGTTAGCACACATGACACCATACCAGGGTTCAGGAGTGAGGATTGAGGGCCTGTGGTGTGTTCCTGAGAACCACCTGCCGTTGGCAGTGCACCTGCAGCTGTTGCGCTGCTGCCGCCGACTGCCGCCGACTGCCGCCTCAGGATTGGAGATTTGCAGGACCCCTCTGTGCCTGAATCACCTGATTAATCAGTGTTGTTTAAGGAGGTGAGTACACTTTAATGTAACTCAAGGCTAAGAACAGCACGCAGGATAGACTCGGGCACACATGCTTCAGCAGTGCTAGCTGGAGCAACAATGGGTCAACTCAGCTGAAGGGGGAAGGCACCAGATTCTACGGACGCATAATATGCTTGTAACATTTGTGAGCATGCCTGTAGCATGTAAAAGACTGTCTGGGATCGAAGTGCATTCCTTCTCAGGTCTTGGGGCTCAGGAGTGCAACCAACCTGTGACATCCTTTGGGTAGGGATTACTTGTAACTGCCACAGTGACTTCGGATAGGAGGCCCTCGAAACAGCCCCACCCCCTGGGGCATTGGCAAAAGGGCTTTCGCCCAAAAGTGCCCCAGGCCCCCCCCCCCCCCCCTCCGAGGCCCCGTTTTCCAATGAAAAACGGCCCTCAAAGGCTCCAAACCGCCCACAGCCTCTCCTGCGGGGGACCTGGATAGGGGGGGGGGGGCCAGGGGCCTTCTTCGCAACAGGCTGGCCCCCCCCCTGCTATCCGAAGTCACTGTGACAGTTACAAGTAATCTCTACCCTTTGACACAAGCACACCTGTGTGCAGGCAACTCAAGGACTTCGCAAGTTTGCTGTTGACTACGTCTTTCGGACCATTAGTGTTGTCACCTCTGTCCACGCGTGCCTCGAGCAGCTCCAGGGATTCAGCAGTTTGCTTCAATCGCCTGCACCGATCTGTCTTGACCTTGTCACAACGAACGCTTATTAATACGAGCAGAAAATCTCACAGCCGCAGAAGGAGTCAGTGAGTCCAGCGCAGCAGCACGGGAGCTGCAACAGTAAAAGCAGGACAAAGCAGCGACAAGAGGCAGCTATGGGGGATTATGCTACAAACCTCCTGAAAAAGCAGCTGAGAGGTATGCACCCGCCATGCATGCACCCTATGAAACTTCCGGCGCGGGCTTTGAAGTTTCATCTGTCTCTGCACTGCAGAGCTTACCAAGAACCCTGTAGACGGCTTTTCTGCCGGCTTGGTCGATGACTCAAACATTTTTGAGTGGCAGTTAACCGTCATCGGCCCACCAGACACGCTGTAGTAAGTGTGCCATGAGGTTGCAGCAGCAGGCTGGCTGGTTTGGCAACACTGGCAGCAGTCGTGCCTGGTGTCATCCCACAGTCGGATACTGCCCATCAGTGCATGTGCAGGACCATGTGGGATGTTGTTAAATCCTTGTGTGCTCTTTCTTGCAGTGAGGGCGGCTTCTTCAACGCACGGCTGTCATTCCCCAAGGACTACCCCAACCAGCCACCCACATGCCGCTTCACGTCAGAAATGTGGCACCCAAATGGTGTGCAGACACTTGATTGTTGAAACAGTCACGCTTGCAGCACTTCGCATGCAGAGGCGAGCAGCAGGCCCGGCTGCCCGGCTGCATTAGTCATGCGCAGCACAAGCACAGCGGCACACCATGCTCACAAGCATGTGCATGCATCCACAGCTGCATCAATCTCTGCTCGCAGTTCTTCCATCGTTGACAGCAGCGGTTGTAATTTGGACGACAAATGCTCCTGCAGCGCCTACTCAGTTTCTGTGTGCATGCAACCATGCACCAGCCGAGCTCTTATCGCAGCCGTACGCACCTGACATGCTACCCTTGTTTTCTGCGGCACACCTGCTACTGCAGTGTACGCAGATGGCAGGGTGTGCATCTCCATCCTGCACAACCCTGGTGATGACCCCAACGGCTACGAGACTGCAGCAGAGCGCTGGTCGCCCGTGCAGTCGGTGAGCATCGGCTTGGGTTGTGTGCCTTGGTGCGCAGTCAATTCGGCGGCTGTGATGTGAAGCATTCCTGCGGGTTTTGGCTATCTTGTGACCAACATGGTGGTGATAACCCAGCGATGATGGCTGTAGGGTTTTGAGTTGTCAGGCCTGCGTCAGGCCTGCGTTATAGCACAAGCAAGCAACTTCAACTTGCGCTACCTGCTGCTGCTGCTACCGTAACCTTCACAGGTGGAGTCTATCGTCATCTCCATCATCGCCATGCTGTCATCGCCCAACGATGAGAGCCCGGCCAACGTGGACGCGGCAAAGCAGTGGCGCGAGGTGCGGCTGAGTTGGCGCATGCAGTCGAGCATGCAACATTGAAGACATCATGGCAAGGGGCTGGTCGCCATTGCTGTCGATGCTATCGTTGGGCGGGGCAGGACAAGCAGAGCGCCTTTGTTAGGACATGTATCGCCACTTTGTGTCTGTGCAAGTTGGTCAATGTTGTGATGCAGCCCGTGTTTGTGTGCACCTGCAACATGCGGAAGGTCCCATACTGTTTGAGCGCGCATGCCTGACAATCTGTGTGCTGCATTGCCGGCCTGTGCTGCGTGCTTGCAGGACCGTGACGGCTTCAAGAAGCGGGTGAGTGTCAGCAGACTGCCGCACTACAGCACATGCTAGGCTCATGGGCAGGCAGGCAGCGCAGAAAGTCGCGAGTTTTGGCCCTGAGGACCTTGGACATACGCTCAAAGTGCACAATTTGCGTACACAGCTCCTGTTATGGCTAGCGTGATTGTCAGCTGCCGGCGAGCCTGCATCGGCTGAGCGGTCCAACCTGCAAGATGCAGCTTCATTGCAAGTCGTGAACGCAATGTGTTGATGCTTCTGCTGTTACATTGCTGCCGTGCTTTCCGCCTGCAGGTGGCGAGGTGTGTGCGCAAGTCGCAAGAAAACTTTGAGTAGCTGCCCTTGCACGCAGCCGGCTGTGGCTGCAGCGGCAGTTGCAGTTAGCGCACAGCAACGGCAAGGCCAAGCAGGCGATGCACACCAGGCACACCAGCGCTGCCTGTGCATGTGCAGCTCACAGGGTACGCTTGGCTGTGGTTGCTTGTCAGGCCTGCATGGTGCGCGCTGGTTCTTAGGGGCAGGGGGCAGGTGTAGCACAACGTGCTTGCACAGCTATGGTGGGACGTGGTTGGGTAGCGCAGTGAGTCTGAGCATGTGGTAGGGGTGGTGGGTGTTGCGGATCAGAGGGTTCGCGGGAGCATGCGTATGTGGCAGCAGCATTGTGTGGCTGGTCCTTGACTGAGTTGGCCATGCATGTGTGCGCTCGGCAGGGGGTTGACGTGGTGGTGCATGGGCGGTCTTGCTGTGAGTGCGTTTTTGGTGAATGCATTGGCACAACGTGACATTCATGACACACGGAAGCAGCGTGTTGGTGGATTGTCAGCGCTGTCAGCACGGCTAAAGCAACGCTGTATGTGCGAGAAGCCAAGGCGTTGCTGGGACACTTTTCGGTTAGGGTTGTGGGAGGTAGATGCTTGCGTGCAATCAAGACACGTTTTGCCATGTTTGTTCATGTTGATTGGTCTTCAGCATGTGCGTCCTCGTGGTAGGACACCAGGAGCTTGTTGCCCTTTCATGGGGCCGGTCGAGTTGTAACTCTTTATTCCGCGCAATGGCGAGGTTGCATGACATGCAAAACACATTTGCTAACATCTGTCACCATTGCTAGCCCACTGGTGGAGCACTCATTACTTGACAAGCCTTGAAGGGCCCGGGTTGGTTTCCACAACGCGATGACATGGTCGTCCACAAGCGACAGGACAACCGCCACACAAAAGCAGGGGAAATCATTCGTATTGAAAAGCTTCTGCACCAGCTACGCCAGCACACCAGCTATAGCCTTCAGCAGGGTCCGTTTGCCTCGCCGCACAGGTGTGAACTTCTACAGCGCAGGACTACGAACATGTAAACCCAATGCTCTCTGAACGCCAAGCACCAAGATATGTTTTGGATGTAATTTGAATTCATGTTGGGATGCCACAATGGAATAGGTAGGAGCAGCGCAGCTAACAAGTGCATTGGCATCAGAGTGACGCTCAAAGAAACTTATTGTTAACAGTCCAAAAATGTATGACTGGAATATATAAAAAGCTGCCGGAAGCACCACTGGCCATTTCGTGCAGTTTGGCGCATGGTGATACCCGGAAGCACCTGGAAAGCGCCGTGGCATGGCAAGAAGCCTTAACCAGGTTTTCTCATCATACTAACATGTTCAACAGCTAGAGGTGCACAAACAACATAGGTAAGCTCCGTGCTTGCCTTATCGACAGGATGGCTAGTCCGCCCCGACCATGGCTGTCGCAGGAGTTCCAGAAATTGATGATGTAAACCAAAATCATAGCCTTTAAGGACCAAGTTTTAGTGCATCCTCGTCTAAAACTATGCATAATGTTGCAACTGTCACTATAGACGAGAGAAGACCCTACCTCAACAGGAGCACATCTCTCGCGATCGAGGCTTGTACCTCACTTTAATTAAGTCTAGTTTAGATTAATGCTCGAAATTCAGCTCCGGAAAGGTTGTGTAACCCTCTGTACATAATTGTCAGCAGCTGGAGATTGTCCAGCAGCAGCTATGACAGTAGATTTCACGGAAAATATGCCAGCAGATGTCGCTACTAGTCACCAGCAGCCTGTGCTAGTCCAGGAATTCGCAAGCAAAACAGCCATCGCCAGATCCCCGGTGCTGAGGCTGCGCGGACTTCCGTTTCTTGCAACCACGTTGGATGTCAAAGAATTCTTCTCTGGCTTTGACCTCAGCGATGTCTACATTTGCCGGCGAAACGGTGGGTGTTTCAGCTTGATCGTCTGGCTTGGCCTCAGCCTCGCTACACGACAAGAACACAAAGATTCGTTACTCTATGTCGAGTGGGCTTGCCAAGGACTGGGCAGCGTGGCATGTGCCGGGCATAGTAGCAGGCAGCTCCCCTCCCGGTCCCTCCTGCCGCGCCTCACCATCAACTTCAACCCCCGCCCGGTGTTGCATCCAGGCTGCTGCTGCCAGCAGCACAAGAGCAGCAGCTTCGGCCGGTGAAGAGCTGTTTATGCAGTGCCGGGAGGCTGCGTGCTGCTGAGCAATGTCTCTTGCGAGGCCCAGTACTGACCACCTTGCTCCCTTCCTGCTTGCAGGACGCTCCACAGGCGAGGCCTATGTGGTGCTTCACACACCAGAGGCTGCTCAGGACGCGCTGCTGCAGCTCAACAAGAAGTACATGGCCAACAGATACATCGAGTGAGCAGCCGCACGCAAGGCGGTACAGGCACAGTGACTCACAGTGACTCACCACACAGCAGCACATGAGTCACCGCCTGCAGCAGCGCACGCCGCACGCCACAGCGCACGCCGCATCATGCTCACAAGCCTGCACACTCAGCAGCAGTCACACCGCTCCAACCCGTTGATGTGAGCCGCAGCTTGCCTGGTGTTTGAAACCTCTCTCTGATAGCCTGCTGGCTGACCACACTGTTGCTGCTGCTGCTGCTGCTGCTGCAGGCTGTTTGAGGCAGCCGAGGCTGACCTGGCGGCTGTGAAGAAAGTCCTGGAAGACTCGCGGCTGCAGGGCTTTGTGGTGCGGCTGCGCGGCCTGCCCTACAGCGCCAGCCACGCTGACATCACACTGTTCCTGGAGGGAGTGGCGCTGGCAGAGGTGGACGACGCCATCGTCATGGCAGTCTCGGTGCGTTATATTTGTGTTATTTCTGCGTCATTCTGCTGATTGCTCGCGATTTCACGGGTCGCGCAGCGCTCCGGAGCAAGGGGGCAACCGGCATCGACTGTGCCAAGGTTGCGGTTCACACTGCAAGTTGCAGGCGCCTCGCTTGAATCGTTCTGCATTGGCTTGATCCATCGTCAAAACCATTGCACAACCAGCTGCTGCGCCCCGACACTCACAGACCTCGCACAACACTTGCCATGCACAGGCAGTTGTATTTGTAGTTGTAAGCACCCATGTGACACCATGACTCGTCTCACTCTGTTGATGTGCTCTCCAGGTGGACGGCCGGCCGACTGGCGAGGCCTATGTGGAGCTTGGAGACGAGCAGGCACTCTCGCTGGCCATGACGCGGCACAAGGAGCTCATGGGCAACCGCTACATTGAGGTGTTCAACAGCAGCAAGGTGGACAAGCTCATGGCGCTGCAGCAGGCGCGCTTCCACCTGGGCGGCCAGCCGCGCAGCAGGTGCGGGTGTGTGACAGCAGCGGCACTGGCGCGCGGTTGCTGATGCTTTTGGCTGCGCTTACCGCTGGCCTGAACACGTGGAGGCTGAGCACGCACAGAGCAGGCCGTGCAGCAGCAGGAACAGCAGCAGGTCACGGTTGCTGTTGCTGGGCACTTCTGCTGCTGGCGGCCCGGCTGCCCTTCTTACAGAGCAGCTGCCACCACCCTGTGCATCACCCCGGTAGCTGCTTTGCAGGAGCCTATCACTACTGACCAAAGTACGCCACAGCAGCTCATGTGTGCTGCTGCTCCTGCTGCTGCATGCAGGTGGATGCCACGAGGCCCAGGCGGCATTATGGGGCCCAAGGGCTTCCAGCAGCAGATGATGGTCATGCCTGGTTCCTCCAGCAGTTACACCTCCGGCATGCCAGATCAGCTGGCAGACGCCCTCAGCGCAACACACCTCTCTGTCTCGCCGCCGCACGGCGGTATGGGCGCAGCCTGCATGCTGAGCTACCCTGCTGCCTCGGCGGCCTCCGTCTCACCCCCAAACAGCGCGGCAGCAGCAGCGATCGCCGCCGGGCAGCGCTTCCTGGCATCGCCCGCAGCCAGCGCTGCCAGCAGCGCGGAGTTCAGGATGCAGCAGCAGGTGGTGGCGGTGCCGGCAGACATGGGGCAGATGCCGGGGTATTGCGGGGCGAGGTCTGCGGCGATGGCAGCAGCGCCGTACCAGATGGCTCCAAGCCCTATGATGGTCAGCCCTGACGGCCAGACCATGTACTACATGCCACCACCGCAGGTAGGCTGAAGTTCACGAGCAGGGCTGGCTGCCTGGTGTATGGTGTATGGTGTGTACCCTCCTGCATAGGGCCTGTCGCAGTGCTGGCGCGCCCTCTTGCTGCACAAGCAAGCCCTGTTGGCTGTGCCAGCACAGCATGAGATGGGCCGCCGCGGCAGAAGCTGCTAGTGCATTGAGCTGGTTCCATGCGGCTTGCATTGAGGCAGCTTGGCTGATACATAACTTATGCTGCTGGGGGCTCAGCCGGCAAACAGGCACACACCATGCTGTGTGTCAAGCGTGTAAGCATAGGATTGCTTGTTACATCAGGCGTGAAGCAAAGCGTGTAAGCATAACAATGCGTGTGGTGTGCTGCTGCGCAGGGCATGTGGCCGGGCCAGCCACGCGGGATGCCTGCCATGCCTGCAAGCGCCGCACTGGTAGATGCGTCTGCCGCCATGGCTGGCGCAATGCGGCCTATGATGATGCCGGCTGACGCAGTGCCTCAATACATGCAGCCAGGTGAGGGCCTGCGCCTGCAGATCCAGGCGAACATGGTGTGGATGCAAGCTATGCTACAGTAGAACTGCAGGGAAGACAATACATTCTGCAATAGCTCATGCTACAGCCTCGCCAACGCTGCTGCCACCGCAGAGGCTGCTGCTGGCAGACAGCCGGCCCTGCTGCCGCCTGGCCAGCAGCTCTCGGTGCTGCTGCCACCTGCCACTCTGCCAAGCAGTCCTATGTGCATGTACCCTGCACTTGTTTGCGTGGGCCCGGCTTCTGGGCCAGCTTGCTAGCTGAAAAGCTTAAATCATCT
The DNA here is from genome assembly GCA_030272155.1 of Tetradesmus obliquus. Classification (NCBI taxonomy): domain Eukaryota; kingdom Viridiplantae; phylum Chlorophyta; class Chlorophyceae; order Sphaeropleales; family Scenedesmaceae; genus Tetradesmus; species Tetradesmus obliquus. Next base: position 4,798,214 of record CP126194.1, on the reverse strand, counting down.
AAGCCATCCTGGTGTGTGCCGTCTGCTTGACGCTTGCTGCCGCTGCCTGTGTTGCCGCGCTGCCTGCAGGCATTGCTCCCATGATGGTGCCTGCACCCGGCATGCAGCAGTATGCAGCGCCGCCATACCACCAGTGGGCGCAGGGCCCCGGTGCGGCAATGCGGGTGATGCCTGGCTGCAGCGCTAATGCTGGATATGTGTATAGCCAGCCAGGCCAATGATCGCCGGTTGAGCAAAGGGCACTGCAGCACTCAATTCTTGCTGGTCTGAGATCACTGGCACATGTGCGCTGCAGCGCAGAACTGAGCATGCGAACCACGGCTTGTATTCTTTTTGGTTGTTGCTGGCATGCGTGCATGCGTTGGTCAAAGTTGCGTTATCTGTTACATGTTCAAGCACTTGCGTGGGGTTGAATAGGTTGACTAGGTTGCGATGGATCGATCGGCTGTCCGGGCAAGGTTTGCATTGCTGCCTCAACACAAAGTAGATGTGCTTGTGTGCCATTGCGGACCCTGTTTGTACTGTTGTTGTTCACGGTGTTTCTATTGCCGTCGGCATGGCTCAAATCTTCTCAGGCAGCCTGCAGGTCCAGCCCTCTGTGCTGGTGCGCCTGGGTGCTGCACTGCGCTGTCACTGCATTCTTTATTGGTGCATCTGCGCTGCAGCAGTTGCGCCAGTTCGAACAACTGGTTTCAGGCATTGTTTAGCAGCACTTTTCAGCGGGATGAGGGGAGGTTCTGGGGGAGGTTGTCACGGATTGAACGTGATACAGGGTGGTGGAGGTGGGACGTGGGAGGGGGAGAGGCTGCACCTCCAGCTCCTTCTATGCCAGGCATGCATTAGGTGCAGTTCATTGGGCCGGGGGTCTTTTCAAACGCGGTGCTTTCAGGGGTGTGGTGGCGAGGCCAGCTTTCCAAAAAAAGTGCATCCACACAGCATGGGGAGGGCATAAGGGCCCAGCAATGATGCATGCCATGCTGTGCTTTGGTAGTCTGTGTCAAACAGTCTGCATGGCTAGCAACTGCACGCTAGAAAACGGTCTGCACGGCTAGCAACTGCCGGAGGCAAAGCACAGTGTGCATTGGCATGTATCCAAGGGCTGTACATGCGCACCGTGTCGCGCACAGCCAACCTTGCGGGCCCAGGTGGTTTGCCAGCGCTGTTGAGACAGGAGTTTGGGGGTTGACGGGCTGTTATGTTCTTTGTTCTTGTGGCAAGCGGCTGGCAGGCCTGCACCTGGGCTCTGAGTGCAATGGAAAGTTGCCTGTGCCGGCTGCTGCTACTGTGTGTGTGTGTGTGATGGCACACGTTTGTCGAAGCCTCCTCATCTCCGGGTGCTGCTGGTGCCTACAGAACGCACAGGCAGCAGCAGGCGATCAAGCGCTGTGCGATGTGCGCTTCATCCTGCTGTCATGCTCAATGCACCGCGTTTGGGGTTTGGGGTTTCCAGGGATGCTCTGGCAAGGTGCCGTGGCGATGCCAGCAGCGGGAATGGCTGGCAAGGGTGCAAGGGAGGCTGTGCGGCAGTTGTGGCTCTGTTGGTTGGGCAAGGGAAACACAGCTAGTGCTTTGCAACACAGTAGCTGGATCTGGCGACTGGGCTCATTGGGTGTGTGCATTTACACCTTACAATCCTGCCAGGGCTGGGGTAGGGATGGTGCAGGCGTGGGTGTGGGTGTGAGTGCAGCTGCATGTTCGGCCATCAGCGGCACGTGTATGCCGTGCGTTGTGGCATGGATGCATGGGCGGGACTTGCCTCAGCGCAGCTCCTGTGCAAGCGAGGCAAATGCACAATAAGCGCCCGCAGTGCCGTTCCGGCACAGCACAGGCAGGAGGCAGCTGCGTGCTTCGGCGCGATGCGGCCTTCGCGTTTCCGAGGCGGCTGGTAGTTGTGGATTGAGTGAGCCCAGCATGCTGATCTGACTCCTTCCAGGGGTTTGCTGTTTCCTCAGCAGGCCCCAATTGGTGGAGGTGGCAGAGCATGTGCGCGTCACCCACTGCATGTGCATGCTAAGTGGCCAGGCTACAGCAAGCTCCAGCTGCTTGCTGTGAGCTGTGTCGAATGCTTCTGGTGCTGATGAGCCACAAACAGGTTGCACAGGAGCTAGTCTGGCACCTTGCGGGTCAGCCCACACACAGCATCTCGAGCAGCGTGTGAAGTGCTGGCATGTGCTTTGTGCTCTCTGTGGTGTAGCTCGGAGACACTCGCTGCGCCTGACACCAGCAGTGGCACAGTTGCATCGCTGCAGCAGCATGCCACCACCATGCTCGGTGCTTGCCAGTCGCATCATGGATCCTGTCGGGAAGCGGGCGGCGCTGCACCACTGCTGAGTTCCACTCGGTTTGTCCAACCATCGCATGATGTGATGAGGGTGCAGAGGGCCTGGCTGTGTATGCTGCTTGCCAGGCTTTGTCTACATACACGTGTCAGGCATACACATATTGTGCGGCTGCTTGGTGTGTGGATTTGGTGCAAAAGTGTGACCGCACCATGCTCAGGCGCTGGCACCTGGCGGCAACTGCGCAACATCAGAGTATCTTTTGATATATATGACATATATGTCTTGAGGCACATGGGTGGCATGATTGTTTGCCCTTACATGGCTCTGTCTGGCAGCAACTGTAGGCATGCAGTCGTGGCAGTAGCAGCGCCCGGTGAGGAGTGGCAGGGCTGTAGGGCACGAGGGTTGAGTTGATTGTGATGATAGATTTTTGCTCCAGCAGCAGCTGGAGCATGCACTGTGTCCTTGCTTGTTGAGCTTCTGACTGCTGCCCAACAACACTGCTGTTGGGTAGTGTTTGCGCGACTTGAGAACTTCTTTTCGTAAGAGTGCAGCTGCTGAATTGCTGCTGTTGGCGTATGACAGGAGCTGCCCGCTGATTGCGCTATGCTGTGCATGCTTGCAGCAGCGGCACAGCCACCGGGCAAGGCAATGTGTTTCGCCATTGGCGATCTCACTGGCTCCAACACTGCCATTGTCACTGTGTGCAGTGTGGCGGAGATGCAGCGTGCTGCACCCCCGGCCGCGTGGTGGCGGTTGGCAATTGACACCTGCTGCTGCTGAGCGCCTGCATGAATGCAGTTGACGGCAACGTGTTACGCATGTTATTTGGAGTTGAGGTCTGGCGCATGTAGTCCATCTGAGGTGGCTTGTCAGTGCTGCGTAGTACTAGTATTGACGTTTGCAGGCATTGCCTGTAGTCTCTACATTCTTCACTATGGTCTCCCCCTGTCACTGTCAGCAACAGGTACAAGTAGTAATCTACGTACGTCAATCAGTGGAGGTTTTTGAAAGCACTGTGTGCACCGGCATTCGGATCTTGCCAGGTGCAATGAGTGCGTTGTGCATTGTGCTGAATTAAAGCTGCTCTGCAGCCGGGACGAGCCTGCCTCTGTTTGCTGGCTGTTGTGCTGGCTGTCGTGCTGGCACCACCTGCCGATGTGTGCTTGTTTGATCACAGACTGTCGTCATAGCTTGCACCTGGCCTGCGTTTTGCTAGCAGAACAGATCTGTGGGCACTGACACATACACCGTATCAAACTATGTTATGCCAAGCAGCAATGCTGTTACTCCGCCTGAAGGAAGGGGCCTCGGTATCTTGAGCTTGTTGTAGCCGCCCTGTGATTCGTGTGCCAGTACTTGACCCGAGGTATCAGATCAGATCGACGCTTTCAGCAGCGGAGTGTTTCCACCCAGTACTGTTTCGCCAACTGCACTGCGGATTGGTCCTGCCCGGTGCCGAGTGCCACTGTAGTAGTGGTATTGCAGGCATACAACATTGTAGTAGTACATGTTTGGTGTGTTGCTGTCTGGCTGATTGCACAACAACCTTGCTGGTTGTGGTCTTGTCCTGCCATGTCGTCACCTGGTGTTTACGGCATGCGCCATGCATTGCATGCTGTGCTGATCTTGCGCCCTGCCGTGCCACCACTTTGTGTGTGTTTGTGTGCTATTCTAGTATCTCTGCGTGTGCGCCTGCATTCATGTATTGTGGCAAAACTGTACGACCGTGCGTAGCGCAATGCTGCGCACAGCACGACATTCATTTTTCACCTAGCTGCCTTCCATGCGTATGCCAAGCATGCAGCATGTGGCTGTATGTTGCTGGGCACTGCAAGTGCAAGTGGCTGCACTGAATGCCGAAACCGGGACTGTTGTGGTGTGTGGCAGCAACTTTACCGCCAGAGAGTATGACAGGAACTTGTGTGTCATTCTTTCTGGTACACTTGTTGGTACACTGGTTGCAGATGCAACCCTGCTTTTGGAGCAGGTGGCATTGCCACGGCAGATGGCACAGCACCGCAATTGCCAGCCTGGCTTGTGGCAGCTGGCTGCTGGCAGCTGGCTGGCAAAGGCCTGGAGGCTTGCTTGCTTGTCTTGCAGTGCAACACACAGGCATGAAGCCTGTGCTGTTCGACCTATCTCTCCAGAATCTGTCCAGCCTGTAGGCGTTGACGTGATGTGTCACATCAACAGCCGGGCTCCAGCTGTGTGTTGGCACCGTTGCGTGATACAAAATGTTGATGCTCAGCGTGTGTTGTGTGCTGCATGCGAGGCAATACAATCAATCATGGCATGCTGTGAGGCCTCAAGGCCAACGCAGCAATGATGCTCGGCTGCAGCAGCTGCATGCATGGCACAGCCACCCCGCACACTGCACTGGCAGCTGGCCTACACAGCTGCCAACTGACAGAGTGCAAGTTGCAGCTTGCCAATTGCCCTACCAAAGCCTGAGCTTGGCTCTGCATAAGCAAGCAGCCAGGCGGCAGCACTACTGCGTGCACGGCTCAGCCGAGCAGTGTCCTGGCAAGGCTGTTGGGTGTGCTGCATCAGGTGCCCTGCATGGTGGTCAGCAGCACCAGGCCCGCTGCGCGTGTGCAAGGTACAGCACTGTATCACTACTGGTACCGTTGTATTAGTGACGTTGTGCTGAGTAACGTTGTGCTAGTACCATCGCGAGTATTGTGTGTGTTGTGCTTGTTCAGGTGCTAATAATGCGGCTGATGCTCGAGAGGCACGTGCACGCAGCACAGCAATGTCTATTCAGGCGCTGCAGGGCTGTGCGCGGCTTGTGTGATGTGCACCGGAACTGGCTGCATGAAGCCTTGAGTCTGGGGCTGATCAATCATTGGATGCAGTTGCCATGCAGATTGCAATGCAGTCGCCACTTGGCCCGGCCATGGGCCATGCCATGTGGCCACAGTGTTATCTTTGGGCACCGCCCCTCCTATGGCTCAGCATGCGCCGGTTGTGGGTTGTGACAGCACTGGTGGCGGCACTGTGTAATGTAACAGTTAACTGCTCGCCTCAAGATGACCACGCCACGCAGTAATGACATAGGTAGCTGCCGCACATCTATCGTTTTTACCACCCACCCTAGGCCTGTGTACTTGCCACCTATTTACACCTATTTACTTAGCCGCTGCTCTAGAGCAGTAAGATCCTGCAGGCTGTTCACCCTGTCGCGCCACTGCCGAATTCCGTCATTTGCGGCAGGATTCACCACCCTGATGTCTCAACGTTCGCGGATTTACATCGCACACCGGCCTGCTTCAAAATCTAATGTAAACCCCTCTGTCAACATGCACCACCAGCTGAACTTGAGGCACCCTCATCATCGTCTTCACTTGCCCGCCACAAACAGCCGCCGCGTGCGGCCGCTCTGCCTGCCGGCCTCAATCACTGTGCGCCGCTGCCCCCACACATCCAGCCCTATCAATGCTGCAGGCCCAGTGAATGGGGTGCGGCCATCTCCCAGCAGCTGGCTGAACACCGGGAGGTCCCCTACTGCTGCCATCACGGGAGCCCATGGCTTGAAGCCACGCGGGGGAGGCTCAAAAGACAGCTGGCCAGTGCGGGGGTCTTTCAGTGGGTTGCCTGCTCAGCAGAAGGCAGTGCAGACAGCAGCACGTATGCAGTGAGGGGCTGACAGGGATGTAACCAGCTACAGCTGACGCGGCCTTGCAACACAAGCCGCAGCCAGGCCCCAATGTCCAGACAACCGAGCTGCAAACGATCAACGCAAGCAACAGTTCAGGAGCCTCTGTGCAGCGGAGTTGTGCGCGCCAATGCTGTTGACAGCCGCTGCAAGCAACCAGGCATCAAACTTGCAAGCAACAACTCGCACCTGCAAAGGAGAAGCTAACGCTGGTGGTGGGGTAGGGCACTGGCCGCCCATCCACGCCCAGGCTCAAAATATCGAGCCCCTTCTTTCCCCTCAAGTTGCCAGCTGCATCTGTCAGCCCCAGCAGCCGTGCGGCAGCCCAGTTGACTGCAGAGAAGGATGCGCCGCAATCGACAATGCCCACGCAGGGCTGCGGGGAGGCGGCATCTCCGCTAGTGATGCGGATGCCTAGTACACCTGCGCATGTGTTGCCACACAAAAAGCCAGGCCAGCGGCACAGCAAGCAGATGGTTATCGGAGATTCAAAGGTGATTGGGTGTGGCAATGGATGCATACCAATGTGCAGTGTATGCATACAAGAGCGGAGATGAGCTGCAACAGCTGAGAGCGTGCTCACCGCACTGCAGGGGCAGCTGCCCGATGTGAGCCTGGCATGTAACAAGACACAACGTGCAGCAGCAGCATGTAACAGCTGCAGGCCTCACTTCATCTTGCATACAAGCTCAAGCACCATCACCGCTGCACGCCCCTGCTGCTTTGCAACATAACAAATGCCAATGTCAACAGCCCACCGTCTGCTCTGCAGGTGCCGCGCCACCACACACCCGTCTCATTCAGCGCTGCTGCAGGCACCCACAGGGTTAGACCCAACGGCAGCATATAGCTGTCTGCAGCTGCCGCGCCGCCACTCACCCGTCTCATTCAGCACTGCTGCAGGCACCTCCACCAGCCCCTGCCGCTCAGCCAGCGCCCCCACGGCCCCAGGCTGCCACAGCCGCACCCTGCTCCTGTCAAAGTCCAGGTCTGTGTCAAAAAGCTGCAGCACTTCCATGCCTAGCATGCCCTCCACAGGGTCATGCTCAGGGTCTAGGTGTGCCTGGGGGAAGTCCAGTACGACTGCATTCATGGGAGGGAGTGGCAGCTCTGCTGCTGAGCCGCGCAGGCCTGGGAAGTCGCCACAGCAGAGGCTGGCTCCTTTCAGCTGCACCTGCGTGTTAAAAATAATGCAGGCAGATGCACTATATTCATGATATTATATCATAAATTGATATTATACTTATTGCAGGCAGAAGCAGTGTAACGAATGAGGGAGTGGCAGCTCTGCTGCTGAGCCGCGCAGGCCCGGGAAGTCGCCACAGCAGAGGCTGGCTCCTTTCTGCTGCACCTGCCTGAGGAGTGAGTGAGTGAGTGACTACCCAGGCAGCTCTGCAGCTCCTGGGTAAGTTAAGGTAGAGAGGGTGTGTGTGTCCAGTGGCGGCGCCCCTGGGCTCCACACCCTCTACCTGTCCTGCCTGAGGAAAGTCAAGAGAGGGCAGTTGCATTTAGGTGCTGGCACCATGTTAAACAGTGTGCGACGCACGGCATGAGCCCCAAAGCATGAGCCACAACATGATGCAGCTGCAGCACAACACCGCAAGGAGGAAAACAGCAACACGAGGACGGCTCACAAGGTCTGCTGCAGCTGAGGCGCTGCCAGCTGCCAGCCCACAGGCAAGCGAGCAACACACCACCTGCACGTCACGCCTGTTGCCCTGCAGCAAGCCTCACCTGCTCCGCATTGCTGCTGACATGAATACCAACACCACCACGTATCACTGCTGGCTGCCTTAACCAGCCGAGCCGCCGCAGCAGCAACATTCTGCACATCCACAACATTCACCTGTCATCAACAGTACTAACAGCTAAATTTTCGCGTGAAGAATCATTGAAACAGAGAGTGACGCCTCACCAGGTCTCCTGCAGCCGAAGAGCCGCCCGCTGCCAGCCCAGCCACCTTGCCCTTGCTGCCGCGAATGCCCAGGTGCTGCCGCAGCTCCGGCGTGATAAGCTCCGCAGTGAGGCCGCTGTCAAGCATGAAGTCATATGGTCCATCACCTGGCATGATTGGCAGAGTTCAAACATATGCTGGAGAGGGTGTTACAAAGGGTGTTGCAGTCGCTGAGTTGTTTGGTACCTGGTGGTACAGCCAGCTGGAACAGCCTGGGCAGCTGGCAGCTGCATGTTGGCTGTTGCTTCAAGCTGGGCCAATAGCAACAGCTCAACATCAGAACCTTGGGCAGTAACAAGGTGCTCGTCTAGTCTGCATCTGCCACTGTGCTGCGACAGAAAAGCAAGCACATTCCGACATGTGAACTGTCCCATCCTGTTCAAGACCGCACACTCACCGTTGATCTTCAACTGCACCAAGACATAGTCCCTCCCCACACCACCTCTTGGCAGTTTAATTCTAGCAGCACCAGCAGCAGCAGTAGCAACAGTAGGCAGCATATGCACTGTTGTTCCCGCGGGCAGCAGGATGAAGTCGCTGTCTGCAGCTGCCAGCCCTTGCTAACAGCATCGTGTCTTATACTGCCTAAGTTGACGTGTTTGAAATAGATTGTTCATACGTGAACAAATTGTTGGCGCTGATCAAGGTTTCTACTGTGTTTTGTGTGTTCCATCCTGCAGGAACATGCTGGTGCTGGCCTAAAGTGCAAGGATACTAAGTTGGCCTGCTGCTGCGTGCCGGTCACATCACAGTTGCGGAGCCAAAAACTAATCACGTTGTTTTGAAGTTCGGCACACGGTGCATCGATGCTCACCTGCGCATAGGAACATCAGCAAGGGGCACCACCCCTGCAGGTGCTACTGTGCCTGTCCCAGCCTTTGCGGGAGACCGAGCTCCTGTCAACGCCACTACAGAGGGTATTGACAATATTGCTGCTCTTCTTGACAGTTGCAGCCGCGTGGTGGTGCTGCTATCGCTAAGCTGGGCCCGGCACTGCAAAGAACGACACTGCATGGTGTGTGCGTGTTCGGTTGACTTCTGATGGATTTATTTTACTCATGGCTGTTGAGATCCATTGTTGAGTGCCTTCCGTGTATGTGCCAAAGGGGCAGTGATGACCCGATTCGTTGGTACTACACAGGCTGAGTCATCTCTGGACCCCATTCTGTCTGGTTCAGCAGTTACCGCGCACACGCACAGCTGCGCCTGGAACCTGCAGCCGAACAAGCTGAACACCGTAACAAACCTCTCCCACGCAGCTGCATGTGCATCTGGTGCAATACACCAAGAGCCTTGGACTCCAAGTATCTGTGACAGATACTGTCATACAGATCATCTGTACTGCCCGCACCAAAACTCTCAACAGTGCCACAGTGCAGAGGCTTGCAGGTGTTTCCAGCTGTGCAGCTGACCTGCTGCAATGCTGCTGCGTGGCAGCTGAGACTCTCCAGCACTGGGGCAGACGCCTAGCCTGGTCGATGATGCAGTGCTGCAGTGCGGCTGCAGTGGCACTGCTGGCAGCATGTGAGCCTGACATGTAAAATGAACGTTGTAGGCATGGTGAGTGCACAACCGGTTGTGGTTAACCGTTCACCTGCAAGCAATGCTGGTCCAGAAGACCCCCTGCCCGAAGGCTCCTGTGTGGTGGTAAACAAATACCCGAGGGGCCTAGGGCCTAGGCTCTTGCCCACATGGCACGCTGATGATGCTCCAAGCTGCCACCACCAAAAAACACATGCAACAAACCCTACAGAAAAGCCATCCATCTGCTGCTAACAGGCATGCAAACTGCAAAGCTGATGCTTGGCAATCCCCCTTGGTGACTCAACAAAGCCAACTGCAGTGCTAGCTTCGGTAAGGTTTGTCATCTGGTTGGGTTGCAATCTGCGCCAACACTTGCACAGCCATCTTTGCCTGCCAAGGGGCGGCAACACACCCTCACTTCATTGACACTCAAAGTGGCGCATGTGGAATGGGTGTGCTGATTTGCCAGGAACACACGTGTGCTGCCACTTAGATGCGGGTGAGCGCAAGCATGGAATTGCAACTGCTGGTTGACCCGGCGACTTATTCTAATGATGCATGTTGCATTGTACTATGCAGCATTTGGGTGCACCAGTGACTAGGCACATTGCATGCACAGCAGCCGCACACACAGTTCCCACATCATGTGATTAACCATACAGCACTGTATGCAACTGCATCCCTCACACATGACAGCGTTGCACTAGACACCCATGCACAGTACCATCTCATCAGCCCTTGTCCAGACACGGAAATCCAGCACTCCTGCAACACTGCTGTAACACTACTGTAACACTGCGTTCATGCATAAGTGCCAACACTGCTAAAGACACACCAGCATCTACCAGCAGCGTCCTCACACCCCAGCCAACCGTTCCCAGACCCTGACAGCAAGCAATGACCAAGTGAATGATGCCAAAAGCTCACGCCACAATGGCAGTACCTCCTGACAAGTCGCAGTGTCGTGGTATTAACAACCCGCTGCACACTGTGCTGCTAGTACTCCTCTGCCAGGACCACAATCCAGTCCCCCGCAGTAAACACAATACTGTCAGCTGCATCCAGCCCAAGATACACTGATGCAGCAGCAGACGCAAGGCTAGATGCACCACCAAGCTGCGCACCCACCTCACCACTGCTGCTGCTGCTGCTGCTGAGGTCGCTGTTGTCTGTGTCGAGGTAGCCCAGGGCCGTCTGCCCTGTCAGCCTCGCCAGCTCAGCAACCTCTGCAAAGCTGATCGGCACACCTGCAGCAGCCACAGCAGCACGCTTCATTGATGTTGTAGAAAAACGAATTGTTGATGGTGTATTGGGCAAAGCAAACCACCAGCGTCTGGCATGACACAGTCCAACAGAAGCAGACTTCGCAGCTGTGGGCTGTGTGCTGCTGTGAGTTGCTGCTGCTCCCCCAGGGGTATGTTGGAGCTGGCGGGGCAGCACATCACAGCTGTCTTCACAAGCAAAGCAAACCACCAGCCTCAGGCATCACACATTCCAACTATAGCAGCATATACAGCTGTAGCCTGTGTGTTCTGTGAGTTGTTACAACATATTGATGGCAGCCAAAACCAGAAGATGCCAACATCCGCTTGCGCTCACCCAGGGGTATGTTGAAGCTGGCGGGGCTGCGCATCATAACTGTCTTCACAAGCAAAGCACATCACCAGCCTCAGGCATGACACGATCCAACAAAAGCAGAGTATGCAGATGCAAGTTGCTGCTGTGAGTTGCTGTTGCTCACTGCCACCTTCGTATGTCATTGGTGTGTTGAACACAACCTCAGGTGGAGCTGTGGCCTCTTGGTTTGTAATTGCTGCTGCTCACCCAGGGGTATGTTGAAGCTGGCGGGGCTGCGCAGGTACAGCTCATGGCCCTCATGGCTGAACAGCAGCTCAGCGATGATGCCGCTGTAGGCGGGCTCGGCAACAACCTGAGCGAAGATAGCAGCAGCAGCAGCAGCAGCAGCAGCAGCAGCAGGTGCAGCAGGAGCAGGAGCAGCAGGAGCAGCAGACGTTATCAAGTACAAGCTCGCCATGGACTGGCCCCTTGCGGCAAGCCTACGATGTGTGCGGCTGCTGGCAATGCAGGTGATGTGTAAGCATACAGCGTGCAAGCTTGGTTCTCAAGCTGGCACCAGGACCTAGCTCACAGGCGCACTGCAGTGCCAATTTTGCGGCAGCTTCACCATTGCGCCCATCGCACCGGTCGGTTGGCACAGGCACAGAGCAGCAGCACATGCATCTCGACCACGTGTTGAAGATCAGGCGCATACCTGGCAAGAGCCCAGTAGGTGACCCTACCTGAGCCAGGACTGCACTTGTGACGTCCCTGAACACCAAAAACTCCGGCTTCACCACTGCCGCACTGCCGGCACTGCCTGCATCACCACTGCCAGCGCTGCTGCTGCTGCTGCTGTTGTTGACACGACTCCCTTTGCTGAACCAGCCACGCACAGATGCAGCGGCAGCACCAGTAGCAGCACCAGGTGCAGCAGGCCTAGCTCCACTAGCCATGCGCTGGGAAAGGTTCTGCAGGTACTTTAGCGCTATGCTGCTGCTGCCATGCTCCCTGATGGGTGCCACAATGTGCGGCGCTGCTGGCAGCTGGCTGTCCAGCACTGCATCCTGCACCTGCAAGCAGAAAGCGCAGACATGACATGTGCATAGGCAGCCGCATTCGAGTGGAGTTTGTTGCACGCAAAGCAACAGCAGCAGCAGCAGCAGCGCTGAACTGTTTGCTAGGCAGAGCCAGGCAGCCCTCACCTGCAGCAGTGCCGCCAGCACCCGCGCGTCTGCCTCACTGTCACTGAGCTCAGCCTGCGAGCTGCCAGCGCCAGCTGCTACTGCCGCTGCTGCTGCTGCTGGCGCTGGCGCTACTGCACAAGTGCCGAGCACGACAGAGCCAGCGCCCTGCAGCCCGGCAGCCAGCAGCGCCTGCATTGCAGCACCGCAGCAACGCGGCGGCAAGCAGCAGCCAGCAGCACAAGCGCCAACAGGCTAGCATAACGAGTGTTACTTTGTGCGGCACCAGCCCCGCTTGAGCTGCTGGAAGCTCATGCGATTGTTGGCATATCAGAAAGGGAGCATGCAGTGCAGATGCTGGTGCGGCGGCACTATGCCTGGTGCCACCACAAACTTCAAGAACGCAGCAGTATCACAACAAACCGCATAAACACATCCGCAAGATACACTCCAACACATTGTGTCAACAATTCATAATCACCTCTTTGCTCATGGGGTAAGGGTGTGTCACCCACTTGAAGCTGCAGCTGCTACTGCTGCACTGCAGCTTGCCTAGTGCAGCAGGCTGCAGCTGCTGGCTGACGAATGTGACGGTTGAGCCGTGCGGCATGAACTCTGCCAGTCTTCTCACAAGCTCTGGCACATCACGCTCCGGCCAGCCAGCTACAATGATGCTGCGCAGCTGCAGCATGTGCCAGCAAAAGAGAGAGATGACGGACAGTAGAATAGGGTGGGTGATGAGAAAGCAAGCATGTGTTTCATTGTTGCATGCTGTATGCTGCTTGACAGCAGCTTGGAACACAACCGGACGGCTGTGGCAGTCAGCAGCAACCATCACTTGTGTGCAATGATGGACTAGACCCACACTGAGCCGTGAAGCAAGTGCCAGACAAGTGAGGAATGTGCACTTGATGCCCGGTCAACACTACATGCAGTGCGGATGCAGAGATATTATTCACTTTGTCTCATAGTGCCACTGCTGCACACCTTGGCTTTGTAAGAGGTGCCCGACCTCAAACGCTGCGCTGCAGCTTCAGCAGCAGCTGCAAACACGCCCTCAGCTGCTGTGCTGTGCGTGGCAGGCCCTGCACAAGCAGTTGGCAATAATAGAAGCAGCAGCAGCAGCAGCAAAGCGCAGCACCAGTTTCTGGGCGACTGCACAACGCCCTTCACGCGAGAAATATGAAGTAATCACGGCAAGCTTTACTGGGTGGACCTGACGCACATGCCTACGCAACACACACTGCGGAACAGCGCGCGCAATGCTGAACAACAGCAGCAGCAGCCGCCAAATACATCACACTAGCAACAGCAGCAGCAGCAGCAGCAGCAGCAGCAGCAGCAGCAGCAACAGCAGTGTTGCTCACCCCTCCTGGTGAGCTGCACCAGCCTGCTGCCGGGCCCTGGCACTGCCCCCTCCTGCGGGTTGAGGGCCAGGCTGCCCTCACTATCAATGAAGCCACACACCACGCCTTGCTGGAACAGCCTGCGGCAGCCATGACATGCAGCAGCAGCAGCAGCAGCAGCAGCAGCAGCAGCAGCAACGGCTGTTGATGCATCCATGCTCTATATGGAGCCCTGTTGCCGTAGCAGCTCTACGCTTCCAAGCAACAGCGCCTTGCTAGCCTGGCTAGGTTCTGCTCAAGCTGGTGGGCGCAGCTGCCAGCAGTGCCAGGGACTGCAACCCAAGGGCTGCAAGCACTTCAACACAACTCACAAACACCACAATCTGGCAGCACTAGGAGCAGTAGCACCACATCAGCTGGCCCCGATGAGCGCACCCACACCTGCGCAGCTCCCTGTACGTCATCTGCTGCAGCTGCTGCGGCAGCGGCACGGTGCAGAAGTGGCTGCTGCCTGCATCAGGTGCGATGATGTCCTGCCAGCAGCTCAGCACGCCTGCAAGGGCGCAGCAGCAGCAGCAGCAGCAGCAGCAGCTAAGCCACCGCCATGCAAGAGCCAGCATTCACACCCAAGCTACATTCAGAGCACGATTCCCAAGGTGCTGCTCACGTCAAACTGCCATGCACTGAACACTTCACAGCAGCATTACAATGCAACAGTTCCGCATGCTGTCATGCGCAGGCCAGGCGCGGAGCTTGATCGTCGCTCAGTTGGCTGCGCTGCCGTCTGCGCCACGATGCGGTTGCCCACCACAGGAGGCGCGACACCGGTGCAAAGTCGCAACCCCTTAACACCCAAGCTGAATGCTGAGCATGATCCCAGAAGTGAGCTGTGGCGATGTCAAAGCAGCTCACCCGGCTGTGCTGCCGTCTGCGCCACAATGCGGTTGACCAGCGCATCATCAGGCATCTGCAACACCTCCAGCTGCAGCTGCCGTGAAGCACCTGCTGCTGCTGCTGGTGGTGCTGCTGCTGGTGCTGTTGTTGTTGCTAGTCCATCAGCAGGGGACTGCTGTGCCAGCAAGGACTGCAGCACATTGCCACCTGCCGGCACAGACTCTGGCCAGGCAGCAGTGACAGCAGGTGCGGCAGCGTTGCATGTTTGTCATTGTGGCAACAGAGCTCGAGAAGAAGAACAAGCCAGCCGGCCGGCTGTCGCCTGCTGCGAGCCACATGCATTCGGCAGACATGCGCAGCATGCGCAGCATCATAATCAGCACAATACCCTGACAAACTACGGCAAAGTTGTCATGTTTGTATAAGCGCATGCACCTAAAGGTTGTGCTATTTATGGTCTGCAGACGTGCACTTCAAGCGCAGACAATTCAGCAGCACAGTGTGGTTGCTGCCCAAGGTTCTGGCCACACAGCACTACACCAGCTGACGAACGGCTGCGCAGCTGCAGCAGCCCCTCACTTGGCATCTGCACAATTACGCGCTGCTGCTGCGAGTGCTTTGCGCCACTGCTGCTGCTGCTGCCGCTGCCGGCCACGCTGCTGCCGGCTGGTTTGAGTGTGCTGAGGCTCATTGCTGCTGCTGCCTTGAGTGCCTCTGGGCTGCCTGCACCATCGGGGTGCAGCAGGATGACAACGGAGGCATCAGCCGCAGACACCTGCAGCAGCAGCAGCAGCAGCAGCAGCAACAGCAGCATTTGGGCGAAGTAGAAGTATGTGGACCATGCAGCAGTCATGTACGCATGCTGCACCCAGCCCCGCGGTCACTGTGCATCTATAGCTTGCATTGTTAGCAGCTGGATCGTTGCCTGCACAACTTCTGATCAGTTTCTCACGGCACAGCCACGTTACCAAGCATGCACACAAGCGTGCTGACTTACTTTCCGCAGGTGTGAGGGCTTGAAAGGGCTCCCTTCTCTTGTGTGCACATTTAGCCTCAGGCCCCGCTCCCTGCAGGCAACAGCAAACAACCGCGACACATTGATTTGTGGACAGCAGCCAGCAATCGTGATGGCGCACAGCAAAGGCGCAAGCTCTTCTCTGCAGTTTGCCGAGCTTTGTGTGTGACATTCCATGTAGGCGCACGGCTGTGCCGAATCCATAATGATGCTGGCACGGCACCAGCCTTCACACCTCACTCACCTCACTGCCTCCTGCACTGCCGCATCCATAACTGCCTTGTCAGTATCAGCCAGCACCACCACAGTAGGGCCACGAGCCCACAGGCTGCCTGCTGCTCCACCGCCTGCTGCTGCTGCTGCTGCTGCTGCGGGTGCGGTAGAGATGGCTGTGGCAATGTTGCGCAGCAGCGCTGGGCTGTTCTTGTTCCTGCAAGCAGAACAGCAAATCGTTCACAAAGCAGATGCAGCAACTGGACAGCATGGTGGCAGCAAGTTGTAGCGGACAACATCTGCTTGCATGCCATTGCGATAGTATAATATAGTACAAACCGACAGTATCTTTCAGCTGACAACTGGAGGTGTGCTGATGGGTGATTCCAGGCTGACAACTGCTGCACATACTGCTGTTACATGCTGTTATTTTTGGATGCCTCTGCAGCTGTGCCGCCGTCTCACCAGTTGAGCAGCAGCACATGGTCTTTGCAGTACAGGGGGTTGCGCCCCATGCGCGCATCGTCTGCTCTCCGCTGCACCTCGTCATTCACAACACCTGCAGCCAGCACAACAGACACTCACATGGGGACGTGCTGCAGTGCAGTAACATCTGCATTCTGTCTTTTTGCCTTTTTTTCAAGCACTGTGCCAGCAGCAAGGCGGCTGCTCATTGCACACAGCCATGGCTGTTGTTTAAATCTAGGAGAAAGGCAGTGAGACGAAGTTACATGTGGGTCCTGGCACCAAATTGATTGACCAAAATTGCCCACAGTTTGTGTCCCATAACTGCTGCAGGTATGAGCCACAACAGGGTGAACACTTTAACAGTTGTGCTCACCCAGCAGCAGTGCCAGTGTGAAGAAGCCGAGCACAAACACTGCATTGGTGACCAGGTAGCTGGCCACATTGGGCTCCTTGCCAGTCTCAATGCGGTACAGCAGGCAGTACATCTGCAGCACAACAGCAGCATGCAGCACACATTGGTATAATGTCAACTTTGCTGGCTGTCCTTCAGCAGATTGTCTTGGCCGGGCTCTGCAGCACCCCTGTCACTTGATGCTGCAAGTGCCACTCAGTGCACACAGCCTGCTGCCGAGGCCATGGCGGTATTGTGATCCAACGCCCCACATGTGCGTTAGCAGGCAGCTGTTCACAAGCACGTTGTGTGCTTCAAGCACTAAGGACGAGCCCCAAGGCAATCATCGTGCAGGGTGAACTCTATCAGAAATGCAGGCACAGCTGCTTGCTGTATCACCTTGTACAGCGCTGTGCTGAGTGATGCTCCTGACGCCAGCCTGTACAGCAGGCCCGACAGCAGGATGACTGCAGCCACAGCAGCACAGCAGCACAGCACAAATGTGAGTTTGCAATAAGGCAGTTCACAAACGACAAGTGCACCTCATAACGCATGTGATCCACAGACAGACAGGGTGCCTGCTGCTGCATGAAGCTCGCTCAAAGCTGTAGCAGCTGACTGCAGTTCTGGCACAAGTTGGGACAATGCTAGCGCTGTGTTTGACGGCCCGACGTCCACGCCATGGCTCGTCATGCATTGCTGCATGCAAGCGTGTCAGCTGCTCGCTGCTTTGTAGCAGCACAGTTCCAGCACTGCGCAGCGCTGCAGCCTCCTTTTGCACGTCTGCAGTCTGCAAGCGCACCTGGCAGCAGTGCTGCTGACAGGGCCAGCAGCTTTACTGCCACGTGCTCATCACTGGACTGCTGCAGCACGCCCGTCAGCCTGCAGCAGCAGCACCAAACGTCATCAGCCCAACACTGGCAGATGCAGATGGTGTAGACAGGGATGGCTGGAACCTGGCAGTTGTGCTGGCACCACATACTGCATGCCGTCCTGGTGACTGGTACACCATGCAGCTGGGTTGGTGCTGCTGCTGCTGTGTGTGCAGCTGTTTCAGCTGGTCAGGTACAAAGCCAAGCAGCAGAACTGGTGGTTGGATCCACCACACTTATGCCGACAATTTGGTCAGCGTCGCTTGCCAGTGATCCCTGCAGTTGCTGATGGTGTGTGGTGTGGGCTGCTGCTGACAAATTCATGCTCACCACAGCACCGCCCTGTGGTACACATCCTGCAAGTGCTCATACCAGCTGCTGTCCTCATCCAGCTCAGCATGCCTGCTCTGAAGCTGAGCTGCTTTGCCGTGCTGGTGCTGGCCAACAACAGCAGCACCGCCGTGATGCTGCTGCTGGTGCTGGTGCTGGTGCTGGTACTGCTGTGCTGCAGCAGTGTGCTGCTGCCCTCTGTCTGCTGAGCTGCTGCCAGCTGCAAGGCCTGATGCTGCTGCAGCTGCTGCTACTGCAGATGCAGCAAAGCCTGCCCATGACCATGATGACCCTATTCTGCTGCTGCTGCTGCTGCTGCTGCTGCTGCTGCTTCTTGAGGTTGAGTCATGCAGCGTGCGCACAAGTGAATGCACCTGAGGCAGGCCCAAGCGTGGCTGAGCAGCGTCAGCAGAAGCGCTGCTGTTCAAAGTCAACCTAGATCGTTGCGGGGACAGTGTGCTGCCCAGGGGGCCTAAAATTCTTGCACAACTCGCTGCTTGCACGTGCAGTGGATTGGCACAGCAGAGCCGTGTCACTGCTACGATCATGGCATCCAGCGACCACGAAACACATGAAGCCTATCAGTTGTTACGTTGAAAATTCGAGAATGGGAAGCATGTCACCGCGCTCCATACACGCAGGAGTGACTGTAGTAGTGAACTCGCGCTCCTGGCCTTGTTTGCTGTGTGACGGGGCTGACAACCCTGATTCCTCCCTGTTTAACTGCAGTATCAAACGATGACAGCTGAGTTCGTTTGGCTGCAAATGTCAGGGCGTGTCAGTGACTTTGGCCGTACCGGCCTGGCTGTAGCAGCAGCTGCAGCAGCATGCGTTCCCGCCCAAACAGCCACAGCTTTCACCGGCTTGCCCGCTGGCAGGGCTGCCAGTGTATGCATGTATCAGCATAAAAATTCTCCCCCATTTTTGCCGCCCAACTCCGCCTCATCATTGTTCCCACCGGCGGCATAGAAGAAGTATTGACCCAAGCAGGAGCCCAGCCAATCATCAGATCACAGTAGTAGTGCAGTAAGCATGATACTCACATTTTGGAATTTACAAGAGTAACCTCGCCCGTTGGGGAGCCGATGACAGGCTCATTGGGCAGAGAAAACTCATGTACCTCTCTGACAGTCCAGGCGTCCTTGTTACATAGCAGTGTAACATCTCTGGCACCGTACCAAAGTGGGTGACCCACACGGAGCGCCCACAAACCGCATAGCAGCCAGCCCTCTGTGCCTGATACAACAACGACAACATCAGCGCGCTTTCTGAACATATCACAACTCACTGACAGTATAGTGGCAGCGTTGCGTGCGGCACACCCATGGCCTGTTGTAATGGTACGGTTAAGTTTATGTGACCAAACACCTGCACCAAAATCTCAACCACGGGCATACTTATGCCGAGCAGCAGCTGCGTTACTGTACGTTCCCAAAGTGCCCTCCCACACAACGTACTTGGAAAACACCACCCAACATATACACTTGCACCCGAGCGGCAGTGCGGCACAGCAGCAGCAGCAGCAGCAGCAGTAGCACAAGCTGCAATGCGCGAGTCACTGCATATCCATCTAATGCTTATGCATGCACCCAGCCAAAATGCGCCATGTCCATGCATGCTCGCAGCACATGTCTGCCTGTACGTGATCAAAAATGCATCCCAAAGCTGCCGCATCGGCTGCTGTACCTTAGTAGCAGTGGCACACGATGCCGCCACACATTGGCCCTGCCAGGATGGCTGCGTCTGCGGTCCCAGCAGTATACGCGCCGCCGCCGGCCGCACCAGCTGCTGTTGCGCGCTAGCAGTGGTACACGATGACGCCTGCACTCCTGTCCAGCTCGAAGCCGCTGCTGCTGAAGAGGTCGCTGCTGTAGAAGCCGCTGGTGTCGCTGATGTTCACCTCGCGAGCCTTGTCCTCCAGGCACCTGGCAGCAGCAGCAGCAGCAGCAGCGACAGTTCAATACGGCTTCAGCAGCAGAAGGTATGGATGCAGGCTGCAGGCAAGGCATCAGCAGGGAGTGCAGCTGAGCAGAGGAGGAGCTGGCACAGCTGGCGGCGCGTGTGAGGAGTGCGCGTGTCAACTTAAGCGCTGGATGGCGTGCTTGCCGTGCTGCCGTGCACCGACACAAGCAACCTACTGGCACATGCATCAAACCGTCGGACAGTTGGTGCCAGGAACCCGCCCACCCACCTGCAGGGCACCGTGATGCCGTCCTCCATCACACCCAGCATGCTATGCCAAAAAAAAGTCAACAACCACAAGACAAACGCTGGGTAGCCTGCCACCCCACACTCCAAACCCGCCCACGCACCTGCAGGGCACGGCGATGTCGTCCTCCATCACGCCCAGCAGCCGCATGTTGTTGCGCTCCTCGCGCACCAGCTCGCGCAGCAGGTGCAGCAGCAGCGCGTGGAAGTCGGCCCCCGTCACGATGAACTGGCGCAGCTGGCGCTGCAGCTCGCGCTGCTGGCTGTACTTCTGCGGGAGGCAAGAAGGGAGTGAAGGCAGCAGAAGGGAGGGTTCAAGAGAACAGGCAGCAGCGGCAGCAGCAGCTAGTGTGAGGGGCCGGGAAAGCTCAGCAGGAGGGGGAAGAAGTGGGGAGCTGTGCACATGTCAGGGTTGTGCAGAATATGCTAGCGAGAAGAAAGTGGGTGCACAGTGCTAATGCTGTGCAAGCACGAGCCCAGCCAGCAAAAAAAGTCAACATCCACCTGTGTGCTGATGAAACACTCCACCATCACCAAGTCGACGCCAAAATGGAGGGCAAACAAGGGCTACTACTTATCAATCAAGCAAGAACAGCAGCACGCACCTGCGTGCTGATGAAGGACTCCACCATCACGCGGATGGCCACGTTCACGTCCTCCTGCGTGACCCTGTCCCTCAGGTGCAGCCGCGCGTGCGCCTCGCTCATGCGGATCATGCTCTCCAGGTGGCGCACAGCAATCGGCAGCCCTCCGCTGCGGTACGACTCCTTGCGCAGACGCGCGTAGACCTGCTGCAGGCTGCCAAACTCGCTCTGCACATATGTTTGTGGAGGTGGCGGCGGTTGGGGAGGGGGCAAGTGTGGAGATGGGTGCAGCAGGGGCAGCCGCGGGTGAGCGGGTGCAGCGCCAGGGACAGCCAAAAGAGCAGATCTGGCGCTGAATGGAGCACACCAGTTGCCTACATCACAGTGCACAGACAGCATGCAGAGCAACATGCATTTGCTGCAGCGAAGCTGCCCCCTTCCTGCCACCCGCAGCTCCTTGCTCCCACCTGGCTCATGGTAGGCCTGTACTGCTGCTTCGCGTACGCGATGTACTTGCGCAGCATATCCTGCGGGATGGTGCCGTCCGGCAACTGCTGCTGCTGCTGCTGGCTGGCGTCCTGCTGCTGCTCCTCCTCGGCTGCCTCTGGGTGGCTGCGGGAGTGGCTTCCCACCACAAACTCAGCCAGGCGCTGATCCTGCACCGGGTCCACAATGTCGCGCACCACACACAGCACGTCAAACCTGCAAGGGACATGACAACAGCAGGCAAGGGCAGCAAGCGATGGTAAGAGGGCTGGCCATGAAGCGGCGGACGGGCTGTGTTGCTGTGGATGCAAAGCCATGGCCACAGCAGCAGCACACATTCTAAGCAGGACAGGGTATGGAGCCAGCAGAGTGGGCCGGCACATGTAACCTTGGCCCTGTACAAAGTATAACAACCAAGCATACACCCCGAGCTGAGCTGAGGCGTGCACAGCCGATGACAGTCCCACCACCCTGCAGCACTGCAGGTGCCCTCAGCCACAGGTGCTTCACAACCGCCAGCGAGCAGCTCGCAGCACCCTCTTACCCAACCAAGACAGCCGCGCCCATGCAGCACAGCAAAAGCATCATCATCATCATGATGCGCGCCCTCTCACCTCGACAGGATGGGGTCCGAGAGGTTGATGTTCTCCGCAAAAGTCCTGCTGGGGTCGTATCTTCCCTCCAGCGGGTTGGCAGCAGCAATCACGCTGCAGCGCGCCTGCAGCTGCGTCACGATGCCCGCCTTACTGATCGAGATGGACTGCTGCTCCATGGCCTCGTGGATAGACACGCGGTCCTGGTCATTCATCTTGTCAAACTCGTCGATCAGGCACACTCCCTTGTCTGCCAGCACCAGCGCACCACCCTCCAGCGTCCACTCCTTGGTCACTGGGTCCTTGTGCACGCCGGCAGTCAGACCGACAGCAGACGCGCCCTTGCCTGCGTGCCGAGTTGTAAAACAAAACAGAAGGATAGAAGCGGGGCACAGACGCGTCAGCAGGGTAGCGGACCGCTGTCAGCAGTGCTGTGTGTCTTTGTCAGGCCAGGCGGCAGCAGGTGCAGTTCAAAGCACGCCAGGTGCTGACAGCAGGCGTCCGGTGCCCCTTGCAGCTCAGTGCGGTGTCGGGCAGCGCGCGCAGCACTGCAAACAACAACGTGCTTCTAAACGCCTTGCATGTGTGGTGTACATTCTCCGCTTAACAAACCTTTGCAGTGCCGCGCAGGGCACACAGCACCGCCAGCACACCCTGAAACGTGCCGCGAAACCCTACCCTCTCGCACCTGTGGTGTACACGGCGCGCGTGGCGGTCTTCTCCACATACTTCAAAAACTGGCTCTTGGCCGTGCCCGGGTCCCCCAGCAGCAGCACGTTGATGTCGCCGCGCAGCCGGTGGCTGTCGGTGGGCTGCTTCTCCACGCCGCCGAATAGGGCCAGCGCCAGCGCCAGCTTGATGTTCTCGTGGCCGTAGATGCTGGGCGCGATGCTGCGCATGACGCGGCTGCCTGCAGGCGGGGCGGTTTGGTGATGGTGACAAGGAGCAGCAGTGCAGAGGCAGCAGCGGAGTGTGAGTGCCGGGCCAATCATAGCTGGGCGCGATGCTGCGCACGACAGTTGCAGACATGGAGCAACGTTATGAGCGGCGGCGTGAGCAGGGGAGTGGAAGGTGTGTTGCTGGGGAGCCAGCGGCACATCGTCTGCTAGGTGCTGGCGGCACATTTCACCAAACATCCTCAAGCATCGGCACGCTGTGAGCATGCAGCAGCAGCAGCACTGCGCCACTCACTGATGGCGGGGTCGTTGGCCAGCTTCAGGATCTCCTGCCTGTCCTCGTCCGTGAGCCCTCCCGCGCTCCAGCCGTCCGTGGCCTTTGCCACGTAGTTGGCCTCGATGTGCGTGGAGAAGACCGGGAAGCCGTGGCGCGCGTTGAGGTGGCTGTCGTAGCCGGAGCAGTAGATGCCTGCGGCAGCAGCAGCAGCAGCGGCAGGATGTTGGTTACTCGAAGAAGGTGATTGAATGTGAAGATCTTGCAGTGCAGCAGCAGCGCTGCAGCAGTTCAAGCAGTGCCACACCACCCTTCCAACGCTATTTCAAGCTCCCGCAGCTTGCATGCTGCGCACATCGACACTAGCAGCAGGCAACACAAATCTCCACATAAACTCGCTCACAAAGATTCACTCACAGCCTTACCTGTGACCTCAATCTCCTCTCCTGGCCGTGCGCAGTCAATGAGGTCAGCCAGCAGGATGACCTCCTTGTGGCGCGGCAGCCGCCCCGCGGGCACGCTGCCTGGCGTCTCCTGCAGCGTGAGCTTCTGGTAGTTGGTGTACACCGTCTCGCTGGCGTTGACCTGCGGCAGCAGAAGCAAGAACATTTGACATTTAAGATTGTTTCTATGCAGACAGCGTGAGCGTCTGGTGGTCGGTGTATACCGTCTCGCTGGCGTTGAACTGCAGGTTTGACCATCATGCGCGGGGCAGAGATCGCAGCACACAGAAGGACAGCATGCAGTTGGCGGCCAAGAAGGATGAAGAAAGGAGACACACGCTGTCTTGCCCACTCTGCTGATGATCACCAGCAGCAGGCAGCAAGCGATTGAGCCAGGCATTTCACAGGCGACCAATCCCCAGTCAGCGCCCCTTGCCAGGCTGCCACAGCTACCCTCAGCTGCCGCAGCCCTGCCGCACACAATACCACCACACCACCTCTGCTTCAGCACGCAAACACAAATCATAGTAGTAATTCAACAGCCCACTCACATTGAAGGGCCCCTTGGCCTGGCAGGCCACACACATCTTGGGCTTGATCGACTCCGTGTCCTCGCCCTGCGCCACAAAGGGGCCCATCACGGCGCCGCAGCGCCCGCAGTCCCAGCGCACCACCGACAGCTGAGGGAACACGCCGCTGCGGCGCGTGACCACGCCGCGCACCTTGATCAGGTTGCCCAGGTGCCACGTCCTGCACGGAGAAGCACAGCACAGCAGGGCAGCAGGGGTGTTCAAGGCGTTGCCTGTGCCAGCATGTGTGTGTGTGCACCTTGATCGGGTTGCCCAGGTGCCACGTCCTGCACGAGAGGAGATAGAAGCAGCAAAGCAGCAGGCAGGTGGGCGGATGCGAGTGGTGCCAGCGCACTTGAGGGAGAGAGTGGTCCGCTGAGAGTAACAGCTGCGTCGACAACCGGGGCCAGGACTACTGGTGCTGCTGTAAAGGAGAAAGACCATACAGCTTATTTAACTGCTCACTTGGCTGCACGCCACTGCCATTGCACCAGCTGCCCTCCTTACACACATACCGCTGCTGCGCCACCCTAGCCCGCTGGCTAATCACGCACCTCAGGTCCCTGATGGAGTCGTCCACGGGCAGCCCAGTCACGCGCACGTGCACGCTGCTGTGGATGGACGCAAACTGCGGGTAGCTGGCCAGCACCTGCTCCGCAGCAGCCTGGTCAAACAGCCGCAGCACCTTGCGCGGCGCGTCCGCGCAGGCTGCTGCCACGGGGCGCATTGCCTCCATGGTGTGCATGTGGCGCCAGTCCACCTCCAGGCTCTGCTTGTTAGCTGTTGGATGTTTTGATTTCGGTGGATGGCAGCAGCGGCAGCCGCAGCAGCAGCAGCAGCAGCAGCAGGAGGTGGGTGAGCAGACGAGGTCACGAACCAGCCAAAGCAGCATGCTGCAAGTTGTCGGCAGTGCAGTACAAGCGTGACGCTGCATGTGGCAGGCGTGCACAACCTGGTCCTTCTGCTGCTACTGCTGCCGCAGCAACATCAAGCTCAAAGCACATCACGAAATCCTGCCCACCCGGCTAGCACCATATTCCTGCCCTGCTGCTGCTGCATCCTAAACACATCCAGCACCACGTTCTGCATCACACGCAGCAGGTGTGCAGAGCCGGGGCTGCTGCTGCTGCAACTGCTATCAGCACGCCATCTTCAATATCTAACGGTTATTTCAATATGTTATATCTATCTGTTACACCACCGCCACGCCGCTCACCCAGCACCATGTTCTCCATGGCGCGCATGTACAGCCGCTCGCCGTGCTCGTCCGCAAAGGTGCGCAGGAAGCGGCGGAAGCAGCGCCGCACCTCGCGCGCCACGGGCTCGTTGTCCAGCCACTCGCCCACCTTGCCCTTCTGGTTCTCAAGGTCTAGTGCAGGGTGCATGCCCTGCGCGGCAGGTCAATGGATATGGCACATTGACACATTATTGAAGCAGGGTGAGTTGCAGACGCTATTTGTGTTTAGTTCTGGTTCTCCAGGTCCAGCGCCGCGTGCATGCCCTGCGGGACTCAAGCGCAGGATCACAGATTCGAGGAGATGCTGCTGGCCTGACATAACAGTGGGCTGAGGGCCGCTGCGCTGCTCGATAGCGCATGGTGGTGTATGTGAGCTTGTCGCAGTGTGGAAGCTACCTCTGCTGGTGCTACTGCTGCCTTGTATCTGGTCGCCGCCGCCGAGCTGTGCAAGGAGAGGCAGCTGCTGTGAGACCCTGTTGGTGCATGACAGCACACAAACGTGGTGTTTTGGAAGTGCCAGATCAGCGCCAGCTGCGCTGCGCTGCTCACCTCTGTTGCCTCATCATCCTCATCCATGGTGGACTCCTCAGCCATGCGGCGGCGGCGCGCAGCAGCAAAGTCATCATCAATGCCTGCAGACAGGCAGCCAGGCAGCCGGCGCACAGGTGTATGAACCATACATGATTCATATGGAAGGGCAGATGAGCTCTGCAGCAAATCTGTTTAGCAGGGCAACAGGGGGTCGGGGTGTGCAGCAGCGCAATCTCTGCAGCTGCTGCTGCAACTGGCGACAGCGCCCATGCAGACAATATGACACACCATATGCCCAGTGTCCATGCCATCTGCAATGTCACTGCTGTCTGCAAGGCCACAATTCACCACACACACACAGGAACCATACACTAAGCTGTTACAGACTGTTGCAAAGGCCGCCTGCGCACCTTCCAGCGCGCCGGGCATGCGCTTGCGCCCCCTCCTGCCCCCTGCAGCATCCCGCGCCTCCAGCTCCTCCTCGGCCATGCGTGCTGCCGCCAGCGCATCTTCGTAGCCGCCCTCAGTCACGTCGTTGTCCAAGCCTGCTGACTCGTAGCTGTCCAGGCCGCTCTTGGCCTGGTAGTCACTGTGGACAGGAAAGGAAGCAGTACAGAAAGCATGGTTTAACAAATTGTTGGTGAACAGGGCAACTGGTGTGCCTCGGCCTTGCTGAGCAGGCCTGCTGACTCGTAGCTATCTGAGCCGCTCTTGGCCTGGTAGCTGCTGCGAACAGGGAAACAAGCAGGAAAGACAGCAGTACACGAGACAAGGTTTCAACACAGTGTTGGAGAAGACAGCATCACGGGTGCAGTGACTTGGATGTCCTGGGCTGCTGACTCAAACGGTGTCCGGGCCGCCCTGGGCGCAACAGTCACTGCATGAATAGCAGGGGTGCACACCACAGTAGGAGAGACACAGCAGGAAACACGGCCGGACATACATGGTCAGGTTTGCAAGCGTTGCACATCCCTGGTGTGTCCAGCTGTGGCAGTGCGAGTGAGCGTTGCTACCAATGAAGCAGGGACACCCGCTTCTTAACTGTGCTGTTAGCCCTCTGCCAGAAACACTTGTTGCATGGCGGCATGTGCGAAGTTTGCTGTGCACAGCGCTGTCACAGCGATGCCGCAGCTGCTTGTAAGCACACAGAGGCTGCGCTCTGTGGTGCCCTCATGTCTGTAGTTTTGTCACCCCTGCATCAGCTGCAGCCCCTTTGCTGCACCCGCTTGCTGCTACATTGCTGCTGCTGCTGCTGCTGCTGCACGCACCGCATGAAGTTGTCGCCAAACAGCTCCTCGCCCTCCTCCTCATCCTCCTGCGCTGTTACGCCCTCCTCGCTGAGCCCATCCTGGCTGCCAGCGTATGCGTTGTGCTCAGGGTTGTCATCAGGCACGGGCTCGAAATCATCGAGGCCGGGGCCTCCGATCTCCTCCTCTTCAAAACCCCTGCCCTGGCTGCCATCCTGGAATGCCTGGAGGAGCAGCAGCAGTAGCAGCAGTGTCACATGCTATGTAGGCACCGCCCAGCCGGCTGATCTATGCGTGAGATATCAACTTTGAGGATGAAGAGCATATTGATGCCGTGCAATGCTATTCTGAGGCTGCATAATCAGTGCACGCCTAGCACAGAGTTGCAGCACAAAGTGAGCGCCTTTGCCAAAGCATACCATGCTTGCTTAGACGCCCGCGCTCGTTTGTTTTATCAGGTGGTAGTGAAATACTCTGAGCGTTTCCCTGGGCACGAGCAAGGCACAAC
Source organism: Tetradesmus obliquus (assembly GCA_030272155.1). Taxonomy (NCBI): domain Eukaryota; kingdom Viridiplantae; phylum Chlorophyta; class Chlorophyceae; order Sphaeropleales; family Scenedesmaceae; genus Tetradesmus; species Tetradesmus obliquus. The sequence continues at coordinate 4,770,950 of CP126194.1, read as the reverse complement.
AGCCTGATACAATGTAGATGAGTTACAAACTCCTAGAACGATTACCCAGGCACATACAAAACCTTTAGAAGCAGTGAATGCCTACTGACCAAGCAGACCGGGTCAGCGATTGCTGTGCTGCCCAGCGAACTGGGGTTGGCGCCATGTTACACGGATTCGAATTCGAAGAACCCTCGCTTCTTCGGCAGCCAGTCTATGACACCCAAACAGCCACAATAGTTGTGCTTATATTTCTATGTAAACATTTTGTTTGTGTGCGACTGCGATCACGCCCATCATTGGGATGGCCTCTCGGCAGCAAAAGAGGTGGTAGAGAGCACTGAGGTTGGGCCATTCCCATCTGCTTCTAACCTCTCTGCGATCACGCCCATCATTGGGATGGCCTCTCGGCAGCAAAAGAGGTGGTAGAGAGCACTGAGGTTGGGGCATTCCCATCTGCTTCTAACCTCTCGGCCTCGTGTTTCGCTTCATAGTTGTGCCTGGAAGATGTATGGTTTACCCTGCAAAGTGCTCATGGTATGTACGCCATGCACTCCAGCTTGGCATGCTGCTGTCCCAGCAGTGTCTTGCCACAATCAATGTCCAGCTGGCCTGACTGGACCTTGGCCGGAGAGCTAGTGAGCTGTTGCCAGAGCAGAAGCTGTGCAACTTACTACAAAGCAAGCAGCCTGTTGGAGAACAAAGGTGAGCCGGCTGCCACAGGTTGAACCAAAGTATGGAACCATGATGGCACCAACTGTGCGACAGCACACTGCTCCTGGAGCAGCGGAATTGATGCTGCAGCTCTACAGATTTGTTTGTGACTATACCGCCATCAAACTGAGCTGATGATGTGGCCACCTTCGACAGTGAGCAGTTCGCTGGTAGCGGCTGCAGCTGCCAGCTGCAGTGCAGCTGTTGCTGGGGTCAACTCAACGCCGTTAACAAGTTGTTGCATGCTGCCGGCTGGACTCTGCTGCAAGTCAGATGCGCCTGGTGCTCTTGTACTGTTGATCCAGCTGTGTTGAATGAAAGAGCGACACATGCCGAGTGTGTGACAGTGCCATGTGTGGTCGCGCCAATGCAACACACATACCTCTTGTTGCGAATCAGCAAGTCCCCCAGCCACTCCACGAGCGTGCTCTGGGCCAAGCGCTTGCACTGTAGCAGCTACTAGTGCAGTACATGCCGCCAGTGCTTGTATACTTGCAGCCTTACCACAGCTGCGATGCTTCGTACAAACAGTCTGCGTTGCACATGCCAACCCAGTGGCCACGTGCCACACATGTCGTGCGTTAATCAGACACAATGCGCGCTTCACAAACGCCCTGAACAGTGAGCATCAACAACAAAGGTGCTGCACACCTGCTCAGGGGGCCATGCATACATTAGCAACTAGCAGCAGGCGTAGCCGTTACAGGACTGCACAACCAGCTGAACCTATAGGGTTACTGGCGTGGCCTGCCACGTGTGCACGATCAATGTGCAGGGCGATTGATACTGCGGCCTCGAAATGCTCCATTTTTTGCTCCATAGCCAAGCCAGTTGCTGCGTGGTGCGCGCACAAGCATGCAGAGGCATACCACGATCATGCACAGCAATATCACTGAGTGGCACTTACTACAGGATCATTTCCACGTGAAGCATTAAGCCTGCATGCTACGACATGGACGAAGAGGGAGCAGGTGCAGGCTGGTCAGCTTGACTTTGAAAAAGCACAACATTATTGTTGCTACACACGCCGGTCAGAGGTCCAACGGTGGTGCTAGACGCCTGCGGCAGCGCTAAGCAGCAGCGATGATAGTAGCTACACAATCACATGTGTGCACAAAATCAACCAGCATAAGCCCGGTCCCACACCAGTGCAGATCAACAACACATAGGACTGTGAGCAGGAGAGGGAGTGCCGGGCGCTCCCTATGTTGCTCTGTGTCGCACACGCGTATGCAACCAGTGCTGCCCACATGTCTCCCCTCCACCCTGATACTGCATTACAGACCATAAGCAGTAGCAGCAGAGCTTGGCACCACTTGCACACTGCCTGGCTCGTGCAGGCACAAACGGAGCAGGCCTGGTCACGCAGATGTTGCAGCGCATGACGGCTGCTGCCTGGATGTGCACTGTAAGCTGGGAGCTACAGTTTAGGGCCCCCGCAAATCTCACGAGACACAACTTGACAGAGCGGATCACCTACAATACTATGATCATGATACTCAAAACCCTGTGGCACTGAGGCAAGCATGACCTTTTTACAGACATCTGCCTTGAGCTGTCAAGGGCTCACACCACAGTATGTTGCCCAGGTCAGTACAGCAATGCCACTCCAAGTGTTGGGAATTAAAGTATGTGCAGCCCCGGTCACAGTCCAAGCTGCGAGAGCATGCATGCAAGAGCTCATTTAAGCGGCGGACCCTTGCACACATAGTATTGCAGAAGCACAGCAGCCGTATCTTTGCTTTATTCAGGTGGCCAAGACCCAATGCAATTGTGACACTGCGCCCCCGCTGCACAACTGCACTCAGCAACTGCTGTGCTCAATGCACAGTTGAGGTGCTAGGGATGGCTAAAGCAATCATGCTGTTCTGAGCTGCCCATCCCTTGCGTACCTAAATCTACGTTCGGCTCGTGCAGATATATGCACGCCATGCCAGCAGCAGCCCCCCAAATACCCAGAACTGCCTGCATTTTGTTTGCATGTGCGCTGATACCAACTGCTGCTGATGTTCTGCGCTGCTTGATGAAAAGCAGGGGCAGCAGAGATCCAGAAAGCAAAGCCTGTCACCTGACTCATCACCCTTGCGACAAAGAGCACTCACAGTGCCCTGTGGCCCACTACAGCACAGGTCTGCAATGAACCAAAACAACGAAATCACTGTTTCCTGCCTTACCGATCATACTGCCCTACGGATCATGCAAATGATGCTGCATGTGCATGTGGCCAAGTTCATGCCAAGGAGTCTCAGCGCGCAGGTCATTGCTCGTTGCTACTGCACTTGTGACTGAGATGAAATGTAATTGCTGTTGTTGGTGTGGCTCCAGCTGCTGTGACACTGTGGGAAAGCTTGCACCAGCAGGCTGCGCACCCAGCATCACAGAGCTCTTGTTTTGCCATAAATCCAGTGGATGCTTGTCCCCGTGTGTGTTCATCTAGATGAAGGCCTTGTCGGCAAGCTACTGCTGATGAGCAGCATCTATCATCTGGTAACCAGGCACCTGGCACAGTGCTTGGCCCACCTGCTGCCAGAAATAATCACCCTTGTTCTGGGGCCATCCGTGGCAGCATTGCTGCTGTCCACGCCTTGTTAGGTGTGCCTTGGCCGCTTGCCTGGTGCCGGCTGCTGCTGCTGCAGCTGCTGCTGGTCTGCTGCCAGCTCGCCACTGCCTGCGGCAAGTGGAGCTGCAATGCCTGATCCACCTCCAGCTGGCGCTGGCGTAACAGCTGCTGCTGCTGCAGCTGCTGCAGCTGCTGCGGCTGCTGTGACTGCCTGTTGCTCCTTGTGCAGATGTGCTGTGCCGCTGCTGCTGCTGCTGCCAGCCATGTGGTTGCCCAGATGCTGAACAGGGTGCAGATCCAAGTCTCCAACAAATGGTAGCGCCTGGCTCATGGCTGCTATTGGTACTGCTGCTGCTGCTGCTGCTGCTGCTGCTGACTGGTGTCCTGCATGAAGGGGCCAGCCTGCCTGCTGGTGGTGCTGTCCTCTCAGGGGACCAGCAGCACGTTGCTGCAGGTTTACTTCACTGGCAGGTGGCACCAGCTGCTGCAAGCGTACGTCTGCATGCTGAGGTATGCTGAGCAGGTCGTTGACTGCCAGCTGCAGGCCAGAAGCCACTATCTGCTGCACCGTTTTGGGACCATCCGAGTCAGTGCTGCTGATGGCGCTCATTTGCACGCCGCCAGCTTGTAAAGACGATTGTACTACTGTAGAAACAACTTGAATCAGCTGCGTTTGCTACGGCAGCGGCATTTGCCGTTGCTGTCGGTGTCGATTAAATGACAAATCAGCAGACGCTGCAGTCAGGCAGCGCGCATATAATAAAATGGGCCAAGACGTACGCGACAATGCGTGCAATGTACATCCGGTGCTTTGAGCCAGCCAGCACGTGCTTGGCGCGAAAGTGGGCGGGCGGTACAAACATTTGTACCGGCCAGTTTTGATCCCGCACCCTGAATACTTGCAGCATGCTCAGACACACATATTAAAGTTTTGATCCCTCAAAATGCGCTGGATACCCAGATACGCAGGCACGCTGTGCAGCCCAGTGTAGGTGGGGGGCTGATGCTTAAGCATCCAAGCTTGGACGATCTTGAACACAACACACCTTGACAGTAGCTTAAACAGCACCATAAAGCAGCATTCATGGGATACCAGCAGTGACGCTTGTGCACACCCAAACTTCAACCAATCATGACATGCCATCACAGCGACCTGCAAGTGCACTGATTGCACAGTCACATAGTCACCACCAACACCTGGATCGTTTGCCCTGCTGTGACCTCCTCTCCCTTCACTCCGAAATGGGGACAGTCACCAGCATGCTGCATGCTGGGCCAACTGCAAGGACTGCTGTCACAGTGCACTTGACACGGAGGACTGCGCTGGTGACTCCTGTCCGATAGTCGCGCTGACCGAAACCGCTGCATTCTTGAGTGTCTGCTGCTGCGTAGTTGATGAAGGCGTTGTGAGCACCAGCCTCCCCAGGTCCAGTGCTGGCCCATAGTATGCCATTACAGGCCATCATGCCTGTAGTACCCGCAGCTAAGTCACATGGTAACGGCTTCCCACAGGTGGTAGGGTACCATACCTACTGTTGGTAGAGTATTATACCAAACTTTGGTACGGCAGCCAAGCACTCGCACTCGTGCCTTTCAACGTTAAATATCAAACATTCAGGTTGGGTATCCTCTTCTAAGCCGCAGGCAGCGTCATGGCTGGGTCACCACAGCACCGTCCCAGCAGTGCAGGCACTGCCCAGCACTGCCCCCATTCAGTGCTAGCTGTGCTCGTTGGAGTGACAGGTGGTGGATATATATTGACATAGACATTTCTTGAAGGTTACATTGCAATCCATCCATCCACACTGCGGGCTGCTGCGGGGCATTACCTGGCAAGCAGTGTTAGTTACATGATACCAATTTGAACGCCCGTTGGGGATGATGCCGCTCAGCAAACCATTCACAGGATTCACAGGCCTTTCATACTGCACACTTTGTATTATCCACCGCCGGCTCTAAGCTGCGTCAACCTACAGCACGACCGTGAACGTTTAGTGGCGATGCAGACTTCGCGCTTGCTGCTATGATGATCTTGACTCTTTGAAGCTGTTAAGCCCTTTTATCATGAACTTCATCTCTCGGACCGAACAGCTGCGCCGCTACGCAGCTGAGAATCAGAAACAGACTAGGAAAAGGCTAGTTCAGCCTGTGCCACCTGATTCCTTTAGTAGAACAAAGCCCAGGCGGCACAGGCAGGACAGTGACACTCTGGATGTGGACCTGGAAGAGCTGCTTGGGGTGGAGGTGCTGGGCGATGGCGGCAGTGAGCAGTGCCAGCGTGTGCAGCAGCTCAACCGCAGCTGGCAGGATCGCAGGCCTGCCAACATCAGCAGCCTGCAGCAGTATGAGGCATACCAGGAGGTTGATGAGCAGCTGAAACAGCTGATGAGCAGCATGCAGCTGATGGAGGGTCGGATTGCAACAGCGCTGCAGCGTCACTGGTGCTGCAGTGTGCTGTCTGCTGACGCCTGCATCACAGTTGGCAGCAGCAGATCTGTAGCCTACCATGCTCTCGGCACAAGCTTCTGGATGGCAGTGCCGACTGTGGCATGTCGGGGTTGTGATGCCACGTGGGCTGACGTGGGAGGTCTGCCCTGCACATATTGGTTGCTGGGGGAACACCCCAGTGTCGCCCACGCACTGGTTTGACAAGCAGCTTTTGACTCTGTACAGGGAGCTGCTCCTTGGGGCTGGCCTCAGCATGCACGCCTATGCTGACGCCAGCAATGCTGCCTGCGCAGTGATCAATGCTGCTGCAGCAGCTGCTGTCTCAGCAGCGCAGCCAGCTGGTCAGGACCCGGTGCCATCCATCACCGCAAAGTAAGTACCCAACAGGCTGAAGACATCGGCATGCACTGCCATGCTGAGGAGCTGACAAACATGCTGCCTGTCATCTGCAGGGACCTGCAGTGGGCATGGGTTGAGTACAGCCGTGCGACTGAGTACAAACACGACCCGCATGCGCTGGTGCGAGCAGAGCTTGCTGGCCTGGGCCCTGCAGCGCTGTGCCCAGCATGCGCTGGCACGCCAGGCCCTGCAGGTAACAAGCAGCCACTGCCAGCAGCAGCTGACACTCTCTTATGTTGCGCAAGCAATAACCCTTGTTTGCTCTGAATTGCTAAGGACGCTTCTTCGTGCCTCTGCAGATGCTGTCTGGCTGCAGACACGCTGGTACCTGGTCACTCAGCCGCGCACCTGTTTGCAGCCGGTGAGCGGTACTGCAATGGTTCACATGCCAGCAACATGTCCATTGAGATGTTGTAATCATTTTGCAGTACGTGCCACCATGCTGTTGCTGCAGCACAGTTTGCAAAGTTGCAGGTGTGTGTTGCACAGCTTCAGCGCATGAGTTGTCTGCTATGTTGCATCCCTACAGGTACCGCAGCTGCTGCAGCGGCTGTCTGCGGGCTGAGTGCGCAAACAGTTCTGGCGGCGGGGCTGCTTCCAGGTGAGCTGGTCATCAGAAACTGCATGCAGCAGCTGAGTCCAATGGTGTCACTTGTTCTATGCTTGCTGAGCCAATCACGTGTGCAGCAGCCTGCAGCACAAAACTGCTGCAGCAACACACTCCAACCCCATTGTCCTGCTCTGCCATCTGATTTGCATGCTGCCATCAGCTCCTGCTGACGAGTTCATTCCTCTATGGAGTCCAGGCGAGCGCCCCATCCTGACCGCTGCGGCCTTCGACGCTGTGGTGAAGCTCAACCACTACACGTCAGCAGGCAGGAGTGGCGGTTACAGCGGCACGGCACCTGTTTTGGGCCGCTTCCTTGATGAGGCGCACAGGCAGTTGTGGCTGATGAAGGAGTCTGGTGAGCTGTCAGCAACGCAGCGCCAGCGTGCTGAGCGCGACGAAGATGACATCAGCATTGAGCTGGGCGGGGAGTGCCACCCGCGCCTGCTCTGCGCCAGGGAGTCCTCGCTGTTCAGCGGCATCAGCGACGTGTGTGGCCTGGCTGGCGGCGTGTGCAGCCACGGGCAGCCACTGCTTGGGATGTTTATGGCCATGCCGGCGCCTGAGCGCTTTGTGTACTATGACTTAGCGCTGCAGATGCTGCTGCTGGACGCGCGCGTGGACGTCATGTACCTGGACACAGGCTGCAGCTACTCCCGCCACCGGCTGCTGCACCTGTCTGAAAAAGATGCGCCGCGCCACATTCGCCTGCCATGGTGGCATACCAGGGGGCATGGCGCGCGCTGCTGCCTGCGCTACTCCGGCCTGTACCTGCCTGGTGAGGTGCTACAAGCGCTGGCTCTGCATGCATACACGCGCATGCGGGTGCATCTGCACAGCTGTTCATGTTGCAGCTGCGCGCTCGATGCCTGGCATGTGGCGCCCAATGATGGTGACTGCCGGCTGCATCTGTGCATCTGGTTGCTGTAGTCGTGCTCTGTACAATACACACTTGTTTCACCTGTTTGCTGTGTTGCAACGTTGCCTGCACCATTGCCCTTTGGCGCTGCTGTAGGTGCATGCCGCCGTGTTGGCGAGATGTGCGAGCAGCTGTGGGCGCAGCTCAAGCCCCTTGCATCGGTCACCAGGTATACGGCCATGCCAAACTACCTGGACTGCATCGACGACGCCCTCGGCTTCGTGGCATCATCGCGCATGGCAGGGTTTGTGCCCTTCATGGTGCAGCAGCACAAGAGCAACCTGCGCAAGCTTGGTGAGCAGCATGCTGCTCCTCGCGCTTTGCGTGAACAGCGACATGTGAACATCGGCATGCGACATGTGAAATGTGGGTCCTGCCCACAGTGTATGAACTGGTGGTTATTACATAGCAGCGCACTTGCGTGTCTTCCTTGCTTGCCTTTTGCCGTCTTGTGCTTCGTGAGCTCATCATGATGCAAACTGCTTGATGTTGCTGTCTGTAGAGGAGTGCCGCAACCACTACAAGGACCTTGTGAAGTTGGCGCGCAAGCAGGGCTTCACTGAGCTGCAGCTCATGCACGCAGCGGTGGATGCCTGCAGCTGCAGCAGCACACCAGCAGCACCTGCAGCGCTGGACGATGACGCTGCGCGCCTTAAGCTGCTGGTGAGTACCCAATACCCAGTTGTTGCCTCTTCATGTTTGCCGTGCATGGTTGCCTGCTCATTGCATGCTGCTGCTCAGGGGCTGCCGCCACCTGCCAGCCTTCATGCATGTAGCGCTCTGTCTTGTATGTCGGCCTGCTGTGTGCAGTCGGCAGGTTCTCATCTGTCTCATCTGCGTGACATCATGTCGCTTGCTCAACATGCGCAGGTGGACTACGTGCGCGATGAGAAGCAGCTCAGAGCGCTGCAGCACCTGCACAGCAACGCCACTGCTTTCTCAGTGGCCCTGCCAGGTAGCGAGGGCCGCACGCTGCATGCACGTGGCCGAGATACAACACGCCAGCAGAAGCTGCAGCAGAAGCTGGGTGCCCTGATGACCAAGCTGAACATCACAGAGCCACTGGACCGCAGCAGCGATGAGTACAGGGCAGGCTTAGCTGCTCTGAGGGATGAGCAGCTGCAGAGCTTGCAGGCGGAGATAGAGAAGCTTGTGTCTGCTCTCTCTGTTCTGACGTACGCGAGGCAGCAGCAGGGGGCAGCAAGCAGCATCACCCGCTCGCAGAAGAAGCAGGCGCAAAGCACGCGCAAGCGTGTGCGGCAGCTAGTGGGCGTGATGCACAGCTGGCAGACGGAGGACGCGCCCAGCAGCAGCGCAGTCGAGCAGCTTCCGGCAGCTTGGACAGAAGCAGAGGTAACCAAGCTGTTCAAAGGCGAGTACCCATGGCGGTGCGGGTCTGGTGGCAGCGGCGCTGCTGTTGCAGCGATGCTGGCCGAGCGCTTCAGGGACGCGTGTGCAGAGGTGAGCCGACAGAGTAGCATGAGAATAGTAGTTTGCAGCAAGGGCAGCGTCTTGCTATAGCTCATGCTGCCTTGTGCTTTGTTGCTGGGAAACAGTACTGGGTGCTAGTGCATTGTGTGCCTTGCTACAAGCATTGCAACGCTGCGTGTGGTGCCTTCATGCTGATAAGCATGATCTGAGATGAGCACAGCGATCTCACATGGAGTTGTGCATGGTGCAGGAGGCAAGAACAATTGAGGAGCTGGTGATGCAGCGCTTCGAGCGGGAGCGCACCAAGCAGTACTTCCTGCACGTGAGCCGTGTGTGCATGGAGGCCAGCCAGGCGCAGCAGCAGGCAGCAGAGGAGCTGCAGGCTAGTGTGGCGGGGAGTGTGGCGCAGGATAGGCCGCCTGGCTGTACTGCAGCAGTGAAAGACGGCCTGCAGCAGAGTGCCGTGCATGGAGCTCTTGCTGTGTTGCTGCGCCGCAACGCAGAAAAGCACCAGCTGTGGCACGAACAGGCCACCGAGTGCTTTGCGTGGTTGACTTGATGGTCACCGTCAAACGCGGCGCAAAGTTGTGCTGGCGCGTGCGTGCCGTGTATTGATATTGTTGACAATGTGTCGAAGGCAGCCCCATCTGTGCTTGTTTTTATATGGTGCTACAGCAACTGCTGAGTATTCCGCATTGTGCTGCCCCATGTGCCAAGGCGATGGCACCAACTGCTGTACCATCATGGTGTCAAACTGTGTGCTTTGCTGTGTGCTAAGCTTTGCTTGTGTCTGTTGGGGCCATGAGGGATTCATTGTGCTGTTGGCGTTTCTGCACATCGCACAAGTTGTGCGGATACTGCAGCCATTGTTGAGGGCACCAGATCTCGGCATATCTAGCGCATGCGTGCAGCTCACTGTGAGCTGGCAGCTGATTCGCCACTTGCTTGCAAGTTGTTTGGCTGATGAATATGCCATGACGTGCACACGTAAAACTTGTTCTGTGTAAACCTAAACAATCAAGGAGCCTATCAGCAATGCACTACATGTACAATGCACCAGAGTAGAACCTTGCCATGCTTCATCACACACTGCGCAACTAGACCAAATACATACAATGACACATGCAGCCAGTGATTCATTCGGCAGCGGAAAGGGCGTGTGCACAGCGGACAGGCAGACAGTCGTCTGCGCACTTGCAGCATACACAGAGCCACGGGTTTGGAGATAGCGGTGGGCGCGGCTGTTACCGGGTTGTCGCGGCTACTGCATCAACCTTGGACTGGGGTGCTGCAATGAGAGAAGATAGTTACATGTGGGTCTGGGCACCATCTTAGATGGTATTAGATGGTATGAGCCACAACAGGTTGAACACAAGGTCAGAGACCAGAAAAGGAGAGTGAGCACAGTAGAATGCAATGGCCACACTGCTGAGTAAAACTCATAGTTATGCGCGCATCTGCTGCTTGGCACAACAGCTGATGATATCATGGTGACGTTGCTGCCAGCAGAAGTTCTGCTGCCTGTTGTGAAGATACTGCTGTAGCCACTGCAGCACCGCATTGCATCTATTAGCCGCTGCTGCATGTGCCTGCAGGTAAGTTGAAGCGACAGTGCAGGAATGCCGCACATTGCTGATTGAAACTGCGCAACTCTTGCAGGATGCGCTGCAGCCACAGCAGAACAACCGTCCTTATTGCAATCGCTGTTGAAACTCGATTGCACATCGCATACGCTCTGTCCCAGACGATGCTTTCCATCCTTCAAGTAATGCTAGTCCCTGCAGTGCAGCAGTCGCCATGCCCAGCCGCTGCAGCGCGTGCCATGCGCTGGTAAGTGTGTGCACCATGCAGCTTGAAGTGTTGCTGTGGATGTGCCAGGTGACAATGCTGCTGGGATGAGCTGCGCAGCATGATACCCAGTGCAACGCAAGAATGCATCAAGCATTGTCAACGATCCAGTGCGTGGACAGTTTCTACTGACACAATTTACGACTCTTCATTGGATGACTGCTGCATTCTGGAAGTACCGCACCGACTTGATGCTTGCAGGGGAGCAATCATGTTGCATACCTACCAGCTAGCTGCAGAAAACCAGCAGACAGGATGCCATTTGGCAGCAGGTGTATTGATGTGTACAGCTGTTGACAGTGGCAGCAAAGATACAGTGCTGCGGTTCCAAACTGCGCGATCTGTTGGGTCCAGTCATGTATCTCTCTGGCTGCGTACCGCGGCAACCAACAAGTCACATCAGGGCGGGCTGGGCGAGATGTGTCACATCATCTTGAGAATTGCTGGCGAAACATGAGGTGGCAGGCAACACCTGCTTTCTGGCGCTTACACAAGCGTTGCAGGCACATGTTCAACAAGAAACTATCCACATTTGCTTTGCGTGAGTGAGTATGCAGGCGTAAGGGTCAAGGGTCCGCTGCCTACATTCTTACCAGAACTCGATGTGGCTGCAAGTGCTGCCTGCCTGGCTGCATGCCCGATGCACTGCATGATCATCATCCTCAGATTGCCATTTGTTCAGTGTTACACGGCGTCAACAGTGCTGAGCACCACGTTGTGGCTGTTGTGCACATGGTGCAAGCTGCCACAATTGCACGCCATGGCAGGGCTAGGCCTGATCATGCGTGCACTGCTGGTTTTGTGTGCCATTAACTCTGCTGCAAATCAACCAAACCCGTCATCAATGATCTGCTTGTAAACCCCACGGCCTGCACCCAAACATATGCATAGCGCCAATAGTTGCAGTCGCACACACCCTGAAACAATAACTACCGCCAAAGCAAGAGCCAAAGCCGCGCTTCTGCAGACTGACACCACCCTAGTGCTGAGCTTGACCACGCTGTGTGACCTACAGCCACCACAAACGCAGCATGAGCTGCTATTGCCGGCGCATAAAGCTACTCGAGTGTAACATGTTAAATGACGTCACCAACAACCGGTGCACCACACTCATGTGCACTTCCAGACATGCAAACCAGGCCAAAGCACTCGTACCACCAACATCACAGCGCTACATTCCACCGCACAGGCAGGACAGCTGTGAAGGCCAGACTCTAGCAAGCTGGGAATTTGGTTGCGTTCACAGCGCTGCGCGCCTTTGCCAAAGCTGCCTCCACACGAGCATGCGGCTTCGTGAAAGCCGCTGTCAGCTTTGCAGCATACGCAACATCCTCCTCAACAGCGTCAACGCTGTCCGCGCCTGCCGCCAAGCGCGCCTCTACACCCGCGAGCTCTGCCACCAGGCCTTTGACGTCAATGCCCTGCAATCCACATCCAGTGACTTTCAGGAATGGTGTTGTGGCGGCATGCGGGCACTATATGGACTATGGTGACAATCATGGACTACGACTTCTACTGCTTGCATGCAAGCACTAGCATGACTTCATACCAAAGGCCGGCTCGACGGCACTCACCAGGGCACCTGTCTTCAGCTTCTGCACCATGTTGTGCTGCGCGTTCGAGGCAGGAGCTGGGACATCAGCTGGCAGTGCAGCACGCTGCGCAGCTGCAACTGCCCTGGCGTCGTCTGCTGCTGCTGTCGGTTCCTGGCTGTTGCCGAGCACTGCTTGTGTTGCGCTGGCGACACCAGCAGCCGCTTTGCGCGGCAAGCGCTGCCGTTGCACAGCTGCTTCACCGACCGATTCCTGCTCCTGTTGCTGCTGCTGCTGCTGCTGCTGCCGTTGCTGCTGCCGCTGCTTGGTAGGGGCGCGCCGCTGCTGGCCCGCTTCTGCCTCCCTGTGTGTTGTTGCTGCTGGGGCTGTTGCTGATGGTTTTGCGTAGCGCCGTTCCTCAGCAGCAGCCGTGGTTGCAGCATCGTTGCCGTAGGCGCCCTGGCTACGTACCTCGGCACATACCTCTACCTGCCGCTGCTGCTGCTGCTGCTGCTGCTGTTGTTGCCGACCCTGCGGCTGCTGTGGGCCCCCTTGCTGCTGCTGCTGCTGCTGCTGTTGCTGCTGCTGCTGCTGTTGCCGCCCCTGCAGCTGCTGTGGGCCCCCTTGCTGCTGCTGCTGCTCCTTGCCGAGTAAGCAAGCGGCATACCAACAGACAGCAAGTTATGCAGAAGAGCGACAACACAGGATACGTCAAGTCAGTCATGCCAAACAATCTACAGGGGTGGCGTTGCTGGCATTTCCAACGCACAGCACCGCACTCAAGCGGCCGCAGCTGAGTTGAGGCAGGACACAACATGCGCCATGCAGACACAATGCCAACCTGATAGCACACCACATGCACCACCTTACGTTCTCCACATATACAGTGGAGCCTTCCACTTACCTTGCAGCGCCTATGGTGGGCTTGCAACAGCTGTTGAGCAGCGTCACACCACGAACGCTCCTTCGTCTTGCGTTGCAGCGGCCAGCCCGTTGCCATGCGCAGCGCGCTCTTCAGGTCCACATGATCCAAGGTCCCTGCAGCTTCAGCAGCTGGCGGCAGTGCAGTAGCAGTGGCAGCAATAGTGAGTGTTAAAAATAATCGTTTGACTAATCAAGCAAAGAAGCGTCATGACGAGGTCATGCTGCTGCATTTGACACCTGCACCAGTGCATGCGTTGATGAGTGTGACCATGTTGCAATGTGTGAACCGCGGGGAGTGATGCCACAGCTGAGCATCAAAGTCTCATGTGCGTTATCAGCCTTGACCACTGATCTGCCCCGCCAAGCCCAACCACCGCATCTCCGTCACACATCATCCAAGTTCCCGAAACCATCTGTGACTACTTACCTGTGTAAGCCAAAGCAGCAGCGTTGCAGATGTGAAACACAGTGCAAGCGGAGCTGGGCTGAACAGCCTGCGCTTCAAGTCTACCCTCCAAAAGCGCTTTCAGTACACATGGTAAGGCTGTTGCCTCACGCCTCGCTCGCTCCTGTTCAGTTGCTGCTGCTGCTGCTGCCGCTGCTGCTGGTGCTGCTTCCCCGGCAGCTGCTGCACAAGAAGGTGCAGCAGCACTGACACCTAGTGCATCAGCATGCCCTGCAGCCTGAGACGCTTGCGCCTGGCGCCATGCATCTGTGCGGTGCAGCCGCTTGAGTTTGCTGCGTGCCGCCCAGTCATCAGCTGCAGCAGCGTCATCAGCGGCATCAGCTGCAGCAGCGGCAGCAGCTGCGCGTGTTGCACCACCTGCATTGGCTACACGCCGACGCTGGCGCTCTGGCTCTCCATACACACCTGCCTCTGCAGCTGCACGATGCTGCTTGCTGCCGCTGCCATGCTCGCGGCTCCTGCTGCGCCTGCTGCCCCTGCCGCTACCACGCTCGCGGCTCCTGCTGCGCCTGCTGCCCCTGCCGCTACCACGCTTGCGGCTTCTGCTGCGCTTGCTGCCCCTGCCGCTGCTACGCTCGCGGCTTCTGCTGCGCTTGCTGCCGCCCCTGCCGCTGCTACGCTCGCGGCTCCTGTTGCGCTTGCTGCCCCTGCCAGTGCCACGCTCGTGGCTCCTGCTGCGCCTGCTGCCCCTGCGCTGCGCTGCACCAGCAGACCCTGCCTCCTCCTCTGATGCTGTCTCAGTGTCACTCCATTCCTCACTGCACTCCTCTTTATTCACCTTCTTTTTGGAGGGTTATTCCACCTTGTAGAGCTGTTGCTGGCTGTACTGTCGTTGCTGCTGTTGTGCTATGCCCTGCGTGCCGCCACCGGGGGCGGCACCTGCAGCACAAGCACACGGCAGGGCAGGCAGCAAGTCACATGCAATGTGCGCATAAGCTGTAGCCGCTTGCTACACGCCTGTGGCATGTACACCGCAAGATGACAATATGTTGAGTGCGGCCTCAGTTTGACATAGCGGAGGCAAAAACTACAAGCCCTCACCCCCGCACTGGCAGCTGCTAGATATCACCAAGCCTTCAGCCGGATCACCTCACCTGCCCCTAATTTGCGCAGCAGTGCTTGCACCTGCTTCTCGGCCCACCCAAGGCTGCCGGTTGGGTGACGCAGCAGCACCTCCAAGATGGCGCTCAGCTGCTCTCGCGTCAAGCCTTGAGTGAACGTGCGCAGACTAGCACTGTTGTGGTAGGGGAGGAGCACTAGCAGGATGATGTCGCCCTTGTCCAACAGCTGTACAGCATACTTCTGCACAGCTTCCAGCAGGCGCGCTCGGATCTGGCTTGGTTGACCTCTCTGGCGGCTTTGGCAGTGGCATTGGCCGTATCCTGCTGCTGCTGCAGCTGCTGCCCCTGTAGCTGCTGCTGCAGCTCCCGCAGCTGCAGCAGTTGCTGCAGCACTGTCTCCAGGCCATCTAGTACCTCCTCTTCCTCTTTCTCAGACTCATGTGTCTGGTTCTGATGCTCTTGGCCACACTGCCGAGAGCTGGGCATCTGCCGCTGCAGCTTCAGCAGCTGCTGCTGCATCTGCCGCTGCAGCTTCAGAAGCTGCTGCGGCAGCCCAAGCGCATCATGTTCTGCCTGTTTTCCGTCTTCAGCTGCCTGTGTCGTGTTCTGATGCTGTCGCCCACGCTGTTGTGAGCTGCGCTGCTTCTTCCTCTGCTGCCCCTGCCCCTGCTGCTGCTCGGCGATCGCTTCGGCAGCCCGCTTGTTCAGCTTGCCCAGTGGCTGCACATGAACACGTTTGAACCTAAGGTTACTTGATCTGTAAGCAGAGTGACGGCAGCCGTGCTGACGAGAATTGGGCGCGTATTACCTTGTTGGTTGTTGTCTGGTCGTCTGAGCTGACGCTACCAGCTGCCGTACTCGTCGAACTCATTGACGTGATGGTTTCTACAGGATCTATGGCCTTCTTCGTGGCAGCTATGACTGCATGCGTTGATCCATCATCGGGGAGCAGAAACAACTGTTCGGTAAAAGCAAGAGTACAGGTCGACCCATGCCAGGGAATTAGTGAATCTCCTTCTGATTACAACATCGAACGGGTTTGGTAGGCACCGAACATACTCAGCAGTGCTGCTGGGGGAGGAGGTGTCACCGCAGGGTCTAGTGAGACACCATCAAGAACACACAACGGTTGTTACTATGATTTGAGATAATGTTTACAGTTGCATATTCCAGATGCTCCAGATGATCACCAGACATGTGACAGCCGGCCACAAGCTTGTAGCAGCAGGCCTGCCTGGGCCTGCACCCAATGCTGCGTTGACAGTCACCATGCCAGCCATGACGCAATGGCCGTGCATGTGGAGCTGTTGCGATGTTGACGGACTCTGAAGGTAGTTATAAATGATTTTGATCATTCAAAAGTTGTTTCTTCTGCATTTCTTGCATTCAGAGCCAATGGACAGCAAGTGGAAGCGGACCCACTAGCCAGCAGTTTGTATTCCTCAGCTCAGCTGGCTCTGCGCAATGCAGATGTTGCTAATATAATGCTCTGTGCATTATACTAACAACCAGCACGACCCTGACGGCCGTACCAAAGTTTGGTATAATACTCTACCAACAGTAGGTATGGTACCCTACCACCTGTGGGAAGCCGTTACCATGTGACTTAGCTGATGGTAGTACCAGCTAAGTCACATGGTAACGGCTTCCCACAGGTGGTAGGGTACCATACCTACTGGTCCACCTGTGGGAAGCCGTTACCATGGTAGTTGTGTCAGTCAGTTGTTTGGGGTTCTGGCAGTTGCAACCACTTTCGAACAGCCCGGTCGAAACTTTTACACTCTGGTTGTTCCCTATGCACGGCTGATGTTAACTGTCTTGCTTGCCCAAACCAGCCACCACCCCGCTAGTGCTGTTGTTTCTTGCCGGTGCCCAGCCCGAACACAGATCAAGCAGCGGCATGTATGTCGAGGACTTCAATACTTTTTACCAGCAAGCACAAGAATTGGTCGCACAGCAGCCGCTGCGCACTAGATACGTGATCAAGTACAAACATAAGGAGGGCAAGCTAGTGCTGAAGGTCACAGACGATGTTGTGGTGAGCCTGCAATGCTGCATATGCGATGTAATTACGATACATGTCAATCAATGGTGCTGACGGAGGCCGGACACAACGCACTAGCATCACAACAGCAGCAAGCAACTGCAGCAGCGGCAGCGCGTTGCTGATCAGCCTTTTGCTGCCCTGCAGTGCCTCAAGTACAAGACAGACCAACAAATAGATGTAAAGAAGATGGAGAAGCTGAACAGCTTGTTCTTTGTGCTGATGGCGCGTGGAGAGCACCCAACAGGTGTGGATTGCTGCGGCAGCACACCAGCTGTGTTGGCAGCAGCAGTTGAGACGAGGCTTGCTTGCTTGTCAACAACACCTCCGCAAAGCAGTGATTGTTGCAATACAAGAATCTTGACTGACGCAATGCTGCCCTTATGTATGAATAACACCTGGTTCTACAGTAACTCACTGCAACCCACTGCACGTGGCAGCTCAGCTGCATAACAAGAGCATTAGCTCCTGCTGTATCCAATGCCATGGTACCTGTTGTCCCTGCACAGCATGCACAAATATGACCGACCTGCTGCTTGCTGTCGTCTGCTCACCTAACAATGTCCATGCCTGCAACCACCTGCTGCCTTTGCTGCTTCACCTGCTGCCAGATGAGGAGCTCATGGCTACAGCAGAGCAGCTAGGCAGCCAGTCAGTAGCAGCGGCAGCACCCAGCAAAGGCCGCGGGGGCGGTGGCGGTGGTGGTGGTGGCAGCGGCAAGAACAGGCGGAAGGGATGAAGCCGCCAAAGCAGCAGCAGCAGCAGCAGCAGCAACAGCAGAGGTTGGCCCCAGCTCTTGGGGCAGGGGCGGGCTTTGTTTACACACCAGCTGACTTGCAGCCAAGGTCTGAATCTGTGTGTGCTTGAGCTGCCAGCCAACAGCAGCCGATTGTTGCCTTTGCTAGCAGGAGCACAGCTAGCGTGCTGCCGCTTTATAGCAGCATGCAGCTTAGTGTCCAGCAATGGTATGTGAAGAGGGACGGTGCCTGTACGTGCGCCTTAAGCAACTGACTCGGCATGCGGTTGCATTCCACATGTCAGTGGTTGGTGTGCAGTCGTTAAATCCCAGTGGTTCCACGCTGATGGCACTGGGGCCTGGTCACGATTGCTGTGCCAGCCCTGCACAGCATGACTGCAGCAACAGGCAGTGTTGATGGATTGCTTGACACAAGTGATGTGCAGCGCCAGAAGCAGCATCATGACTCCGTCATGCTGCATGACATCTTGCAGTCATGCACTGCTATTGTTGTCAGTTATGGGCTGCTGTCCGCAGGGCGTGCTGGCACCATCCTTGCATCTTGGGCGTAAGGGGTTTGCTGTGATGTGCTTCCTTTGCGTCCTGCTATTACATGTATCTGCTACAGCATGCAAGTGACCAAGAGGCCGTACTATGCTTGGCAAACAGCACAGGTGGCAAGTCTGTTTGCTGGGCATATTATGTGTGGGCCACAGTCATATGCATTTGTGTAACATAACACTGATTATACTTCCCGCCATGTTTTGCACTGGCGCTAGCAATGCTGCAAAGTAACATCAATTCAAGGGAAATCCACTAGCAACCCGGTTTCTGGGCCAGTCATGCTGGCTCAATCTACAAGGCTGTGCTATGACTTGGTGGTGAATGCCTTGGATTCACTCCACACAAAGGAGCCATCATCATATGTAGCCTTCACGCAGAACACATACTCTGCAGCTGGCTTCAAGCCCGTGACTGTGTGGCTCAAACCCTTGCCCTGAAACACTTCCCGCGCAACACCTGAACAGCAGCACAAGCACACCATGAGCGGCTAATCAGCTCAAGTACTGGGCGGCTTCTAGCACTTTGTACGTCAGCCCGCAGACATGACATCGAGCACCTGCTACTCCAGTCACTACAGGAGCACGGTGCTGCCAACGCAGGATCATTCACAGGAATGCCGCTTGCAAGCGGGCTCACAGCTGTGTACCTCCATCAGTTGAGCACTCGCTGTTCAGCAGCTGCAGCACTGTGCCGAACGCAACTGTACGCTCATGTTATCGCATACATGCCACTGCAGCTGCACCGCCTGCGCAGCTCGCGCCGCGCCCCCCACCTGTGCTGGTTGCCACCATGAGCTTGTAGCCTGTGATGCGCTCGCTGTTCTTGCTGGGCGGCCGCCAGCTGACCTCCAGGCTGCTGCTGGTGGCAGCTGCGTCACTCAGCAGCTCCAGCACGTTCACCTGCAGCACGTCACAACAGCAGGCACAGCAGCACGTATGGAGCAGCAGGCACAGCAGGCAAGAAACACACAGGATCCAGCTGTGCATGCAACGGTCTGGCACAAATCTCCTCGTTTGTGTAGCATAAATTGCCTGTCATGCCACAGCGGCCACTATGGCTAGCTGTGCATTCAGCTGCCGCCCTGTGGCTCGCCACTGCTAACACCCACCCTGTCGCCCTGGCACAACCATGCTTAGACTCCACCCCTGAGGGCCGCACTGTCTCGCACCTGCTCCTTGTCGCGGCGCTTGGCTGTCTTCATGCGCTCGATGTCCTCGGGCAGCGTCAGCTCCATCACCATCAGCTCCTCCAGCTGCTCGTGCAGGTTGGGCCGCAGCGTGAACAGCCGGCTGCCGTGCATCACACTGTTCACAGACATCTGCGTGTTCAAGGGCCGCCGGCACGTGCATGTAAGCAGCAGCAGCAGCAGCAGCAGCAGCCGCAGCAGCCGCAGCAGCAGCACATGCAGCAGCGTGCAGGTGAGCATGCATGTGCGGGTCAGACATACAGATGCCAGCAGACATGATGTGCATGTGAGCCGGTGTGGACAGCAGCTTGGGCAGATGCCCTGGCACACATCCCTAGCCGGCCCCTGTCCGTGCACCGGGCAACAGCCACCGCCACAGCTGCATACTATGCTATGCATATGACATAATGCCACCCCAGCCACCCACCTGCTTCAGCCACACAAGGTTGTTGCCCCAAGCCCCGTCATCCAGCTGCTCCCAGGCCGGCCCCGTGTACATATCCAGCACATACGTATCCGTCAGCCGCTTGCCAACCATCCCGCCGGCAGCGCCCGCCGCATCCCCACCAGGCGCCGCCAAGCTGCCGGCGCCAGCAGCAGCAGCAGCAGGCGCCTCGCTGCAGCCGCCGGTGATGAACAGGTACTTGCCCAGCACTGCTGCCACGTGCTGCTCCCGCGGCTCTGGCGCCGGCCCGCTGGGGGTGATCTGGCTCCACATCAGCCGCTCCACTTCCAGATAACAACAGTCATTTAACAGCCTGCGGCCGTCATGCCCGCCCACCAGGTACAGCCGCCGGCCATCCTCCATGGCACACAGCGAGGCACCTGCAAGATGTGCACGGTATAGGCAGGCAGCAGGTGGTCCATGCAACAGCTGGCACAGCCACCAGCAGCACAGGCACCACCCAGTTGCCGCACTATATAGGCTGTGAATTATACAGGCGGGGGGAACTGTCGCTGTGCATTGAACACATAGGTGTGCACATGTGTAAAATACAACAATCTGGACGGTTGCTGCCGCTCAGCTGCTGCGGGCCTCATGCTTAGTGTTGTGCGCACCTTTGCGTGCTGATGGCGCCAGGCCGTAGCATGTGCAGTGGCTCCACGTCATACTGTCAAGGTCCAGCGCCCACAGGTCATTCAACAGGTGCCCATCAATGGTCATGCCTCCAAAAATGTACACCTGCACGACGGCAACGTCACACGCCATGTTTCAGCAATGACACATTTATGCTAAGCCGGCACACGGTTGCTGACCCAATGGCAATTCAAGTAACTGCGTAGCTTCCGTTGAAATGAAACATGGCGGGTGCGTGTCACCACAACTTGGCATACTGTGTAGAGTTAGCACGCGCTAGCTGCGTGTTATGACAGTGCAGCTGAAGGAAAGCCTTTATGCTTTTGACGCAACTGCACCGTGGCCATACCTTGTCCCTGAGGGCTGCTGCTGCATGTGACAGCCGTGGCGGTGGTTGGTTGAGCCCGTTTGCAGTGATGCTGCTCCAGCGCATCGTGTCTGTTGACAGCACTGTGGCTGCTGCCGAAGCATCCTCACCAGTGCTGCCACCGAACACCTGCAGCAGCACGCAGCCCAACTTACGGCCGTGCTGTGGCAGAGCAAACACTCTCCAGGTTCGACACAAGGCCAGGGCATCTGATCCTGCTTGTCTGCTGCTGCCATTGGCAGGCCAGGCTGCACGGTGTGGGCAAGATACATGCAGCGCAAACTCATGACAGAGATATACAAGTCATCTTCCCCATTGTGCCCTGTAGAAACACTACTCAACACATACTGCTGGCAGCTTCTCTCTGCGTACCATGAGCTTGTTGCGCCCTGTGACAGTTGCCGTGTGTGCCAGCAAGCCCATGGGGTGCACTGCAGTCTCGGGCTGCTCCCACCTGACCATGAACCCAAGGCACCACAGCACACACACTAAGTAGCCGAGGCAGTTGGAGATGCAGCACGACGTGACAGCAGCTGCCCACAGCTTTGCTTACTGCTGCAGGCACAAATATGCAGCACTAAGCTGACAGTAGCTGCTTCACACTGCATGTACACATTGCAGCCAGTTTGAGAGAGCCGCAGGCAACTGCTTGGAGATTTGACAACTCCTGTTGCGAGCAGCTGAGGTATGCTACTCACTGCAGAGTGTCCAGGCTGAGCACAGCCGTCTCCCTGGCTACTGACTCATGGGTCCTGCTCTGCCCGCCATGCAGCACCAGCTGCTTGCCACCTGGCCAAAGTGACAGTGACAGCAGCAATGCAGTGCAGCTCCTCACACCTTGGCCGGATTTGCTCAGCACTACCACTCAGTTGAGGCTCCCTGCTACAATGCAAATGTTGACATGGGTGTTTTGCGGCTGCTAATGCCTGTCGAGTCCTAGCAAGCTTTGAGTACCAGCAAGCTGCTGCAACATTGTTGCAGGCTGCTTCTGGCACTGTTAGCGCTGCAGCCCAACACATACATGCCTACCAGCCCTACCTGCTGTTGCGGACAGCACATTGTACTCCCTGTCATGCGGCACGCTGCCCTTCAGCTTCACGTGCGTGGTCTGCACCAGCCACACCTCGCCAAACAGCACTCGCAGCTGCGTGGTGGCCTGGCAGCGCAGGCTCAGCTCCTCTATCTGAGACCTGCGGCAACATGATTGAACGCGCGCAGCAGCGGCAGCAGCAGCAGCCCGTTGCTGAACCTGTTGCACATCATGGTGACAACAGTTGCGACTGCATGCTGCAGCATGCATGGTGCTGTCAGCGCCCAGCAGCTGGCTGCGCGCTGCTTGCCTCGCATGCTTTCAGCCTTGTCAGCTATTGTGGCACAATTGCTGCACTATGCCGGCGATGCGGGATTGCTTGCTGTCCTGTTGCATGGCCTACACACCTGGCCTTCTCTAGTGCAGCATCCTTGGAGTCTATCTGTGCCTTTGACACCTTGATCTCAGCACCACACTGCTCAATGAGGTCGTGCTGCAACAGTGGCAGCACACAACAACACAAAGATGTAACAAGGGACAGTAGACAAGGGCGAAGCAGGCAATGGCAGCATGCCAGCAAGTGCTGCCAGCTGAACATACTTATGGAGTCAACAGCTGCCGCCGTCTGTTGCATGCAGCGCAAAACCTTTGACAGCCAGACATCCTTCCTGCACTGCTCATCTGCTGGTTGCTGGCTCTGTTGTCGCTTTTGCCTTTTGCAACTGTTGCAATGCTGCTGCTGCTGCTCATCTGCTCACCTGCTTCTTCACTGTGTCTTCCAGACGTTCCTTGTCTGACACCATTGATGCAGCATCCTCCAGCCGCTCTGCCTGGCTGGCATTGACCTCTTTGAGCTTTGCTATCTCTTCTGTTTTCTGTGCGATCTCTGCTTGCAGCTTGTCCAGCTGCTGCTGCAGTGTGCCAGCCCTTGCATCTGCTGCCTTGATCTGCTCTTCTCGGTGCTGCAGGATGTCAACCTTGCAGGACCAGGAACGACAGCAGCCAAGTGGGTCTAAGTAAATGAAGCTGGCAAGCTGCCTTAGTACAAACAATCACAAGCCATTGGCATGCCACAGCCAGTGGCAAGCACATCAATCTGCAGGAGCACTTGCTGCGTTATAAAAATCTTGAAAGGAGCATACCTACACTGCTGCTCCAACCTCAATACCATCCTCAGTGTGTGAAGCACCACCAACCCCACATTCTCAAACTACTCACATAGTCCTGGGTTGCGTTTGTTATGCGCGCTTTGTAGTTGTCAATCTCTTGCAGCAATCTGTCGTTTTCTGCCTTGCACTGCCTGAGCTTGTCTACAAGGATTGCGTGTCCTAACTCCAAGTCCTGTTTTGCTCCCTGCAATGCTGCAAGCTCTGCTTGAACCTTGTCCCTGCGGTGGGAACAGTTTGGCAAAACGGATTTGCTGGCAGTTGACTAGGCATGGAACATCAAAATAATGGCACGGCCAGATACCACATCAGCGCAGATGGTGAGGGATGATGCCCTGCATGCAGGCTGACGTAAGCCCTGCTGCTATGTCTGTGTTATTCTGCATGATGGCTGCACGCCATGTAGGTTGTGTACTGCTGTCACGCCCATGCTGGTTGCACAGCACTTACTCTGGCTCCTCCTTCTTCTCATCTTTCTTGTCCTTCTTGGGAGGCATCGTATCGCTGGATTACAAGCCTATTTTCACACAGCTTATGCTGTAAGCACAACATTAGTGCTATTCTCGACCAGAAGACCCGCATCACGGAGAGCCATGGTGTTTGACGTTGGAGGCGAACACTGACAGTGCGAAAGGGGAGCACGTGCACGACTTTTAATTGCGCTTCAACTAAGCTTCAAGCCGATTGCTGTGCTTGTAGGTAAGCTGGCTGTTTCCGTGTCCTGTTTGCCTGAAAACCCTAAAGAAGTTTATAACAGAGCTGGCAATAGTGAACCAATGCAGTGTGAGCTGGCAGGCCATGAAAAGCAGCGGCGAGCCAGTGCATGTCTATCCCATTGAGGACATCAGTCATACTCACCTTCGCCTGCGGCTGCCACTGTGGTGCTGGCCACTGCTTGCTGGCAGCGTTTGCAATTCCGGCGGCACTGGCAAGTTCAGGAGCATCACATCACGTGTTGTGACGATTGTTCAGCTAATGGCATGCTGAAAAGTGCTTGAAAGTAGTATGGATGTGAATGCAGTTGCGCTGCGTAACCAACAAGCTCCGCAGCACTCATGATGAGTGTAATGTATTCTCATACTTCAGGCTGTCACAGCGTGGCCTGGCTGCATGCATGTGCAGCTATCCTGGACAAATCCACGAAATTACAGATCATAATCAACTGTCACGCGCAATGTACGAGAACTGTTGTGAAAATGGCAGCAATACAGGGCACCAAGCCGGCATGGTCCACCCCATCTGCAGACACTGTTTGCTGGGTACAACTGGGGCAGCTGGGCAGCTGGGCAGCAGTGCATCATCTGCAACTGCCGTTCCATGTGAGAGGCACGCTTGTTTGGCTTACCAGCAACAAACTGAACCCGGATTACTGTAGTCATGCCTGTCTGCACGCATGAATAGCAGTTGTCACTGACAAGCCGGTCAAGATCGTCCAGCTTTTTGTGTGTTCCTCAGCTGACCAGGCAATACATTGGCATCGTTAAGCTTACTAAAGTAGTTGCAACTCGCTTCAAGCACCAGTTCGTCCACAAAGTTCCTGCATTTCGGGAATCTTGCCGCACACGCACGATCACCATGGCTGCGATGACTTTCAGCACTAGCGTTAGGTGCTTCAACAGCACAACCAGGCCCAGCAGAGCAGCAGCCAGGCCGCAGCGGGTGCTGCCGGCAGTGCAGAGGGTGCCAGGCACCCGCGACGTGCGTGCAGCTTTCTTCAACTTCAGCAAGCTGAGGACAGACTCATCAGATGCTGGTATTTATGGCAGCCAGGGCCGCAACGACTTCACAACAGACGATGTGGAGCACTACTTCAACTACATGGGCATGCTAGCAGTAGAGGGCACATATGACAGGATGGAGCAGATGCTGTCCTCAGGTGCGCTGCTGCTGCTCAGCAGGCACACACGCAGCACTCTCACCTGCAATCTAAACAGCATACTCAGCATGATTTAGAGGACATTTGCCCTGGTACACAGCTGCGATTGTACAGCAGAGTCACTAGCGGCAATCAGCACCAGCAATGGTTGCAACTCTGCAGAACTGCGGACGTGCCTATCACAGGCCGTGCCCATGCTAACACCTCCATTCCACAGACCGCATCAGCATCACATGCACGTGTCACATGCACATGCCACATGCACATGCAACTGCCCCCACTCTGCCGTGCTGCTGCTGCCGCTGCTGCTGAAATATATATAGGCCTGGACCCCGTCGACGTGCTGCTGCTGATGGCCGCCAGTGAAAACGACCTGCCCAAGATCGAGGAGCTGCTGGCGGCTGGCGCTGACGTCAGCGTGACAGACAGCGAAAACAGGACGCCGCTGGAGCTAGCCACCAAGGAGGAGGCGCTGGCGGCACTGCGTGCAGCCAAGAAGTGATGCGGGCACTGCACTAGCTGATTGCAACTGGCTAGTAGTAGTATGGTGGCTCCACACCTGGCAAGCCCTCCCGCAGCAGTGCACCTGAGGTGTGGCCGGCTGCGCTGGGCTTGTTGCTGGCACAGCTGTGTTTGCAGCAGCTGCTGCAGCAGCACATGCTACATGAAGCAGTGGGTGGTGCACGTGCCTTGGACAGCAGCGGCATCTCTTGCTATGGTGGTCGTAAGGAAGCAGGCAGCGTTGCTGCGCTTGCAGCAGCGAGCACAGAGCAACTTTGAACCTAGCGTGATGCTTTGTTTTTTATGTAATTAATTGTTGCAGCACAGTGTGACTGCTACCAGGCAGGCATGCTGTGTACACAGTGCGCAGACAAGTACTGCTACCAATTGACCAGCTTTGTGCACCGGGCTGGCTGCTGCCAGGTGCTCTGCGAGAAGTTTGTGCAGCAGCAGGGTTAACTTACGCTGTTGGCCGCGTCTCAGCCGCATCATATGGCTAGCTGCTGCTGTTTGTGCATGCTCTGTCTGACTGGAGCTGTGTCTTTATTGCAACATGGCAGGCAAGTCATTGAAAGTGCTGGCCGCACGAGTGCAATCAGTAGCCACACACTGATAAACGTTTTCTTGTCATTTGCGCATGATTTCCTGCTTGGTTACATGCGTTTGTGGTCAATGTCAGGCCTGGTGGCATTTGATGCCAGCACTGTCAACATGCCCATGCAGTTGGTCCAAATTCTTCAACAGCGCTGTTGCATGTGGACGTGCCGCTGCCTGCATCCTTTGTTGCATGTTGATTGAGTGTCAGATACTGCACCGTTTGCGTGTCAAGTTACTTTCTGCAACCTGGTCCGGGGGATTGCCTGGCTTACTGCTGCACGGCTGTTAAGACGGCAACAACATACTCTCCATAAACTTGATGTATCAACTGCAACGACTTGTTGTTCAGGCAGAATAGTGCTGTCAAGAAGTGCTGCACCTAGGTCAACCTAGGCCTGCAGGTGGCAGCTGATAGCAAGACAGCAAACCAGACAGGACAAGGAAGAGAAAATGGTTACATTTCACAGCTCTACTTTGATGCAAGTCCTCCACCAAGCAAGACCGATAGGCCTGCCATAATTGACAAGCCCAGCTGCAATACCCCAGAGCTGCGGCCATCGTTCATTTGATGGGAACCAGACACAAAGCGCTGTGCAAAAACACATACAAAGCCCAGCAATGCACCAAAATGCCCAGTAGCAGCAACAGCAGCTGTGGCATACACTGCTGCCCTCGAGGGCAGCTCACCGCTGCTGCTGCTGCTGCTGCTGCTGCTGCCGGCTAGACTTCGAACCCCCAAATGCTTTCAACACAGGACGCATACAGCAGACGGCCGGTACCAGTGATGTACACATTCATTGCGTGACCAGCCCACCTTTGTGTGTGCAGTCTGACTTGGTCAGACGTAACAAAGCAGCCGGGCCGTACACGGAATGAGATCCAAAACTGCGCCACTGGCGCATACAGTAGCATGCAGAGCTCGTCGAGCCGTCCAGCGAATGCAGCACCAGTAAAGCCGACAAGCCTGCTGACCCACCCTTTGCCCTGTCAGTTGTGTCTCGCAGTCACGTCTGAGCACATAACCGTGCATCCAACACAAAATGCTGTGTGGTTGAGAACAGTATGTGCTGTGGTCTGCCGCAGCGTCCCAGCTGCGGCAGAGTAATGCTTTGGCCCATGTCCCCTGTCATATACAGTGGGTGAACAGCTGTACCCGATTGGCCTGGCCATTCAAGTTGGTGCACAGCGCCAGGCCTGCCATCTCCCACTGTATGATGCTCACTGCCTCTCAGCCTCCGTCAGACAGCGCTGACAGCGCGACAAAAAGGAAAAAGAACAGCCTGCTGCTTGCCTGCCGCACCGCGCCGCCGCTGCTGCTGCGCCAGACATGTGCAACCTGACTAGTACCGGATGCATCAAGCCAGCCTGCTACGCAATGCAAGCAAGCCGCCGCTAAACGCGCTGCGAGGGAGAGAGCGGGGTGCGTGCAATGCACGCGCACCCGAAAACCAATGCCAACCGATGCCAGTCAATCAATCAAACAGGCAGCAGCTGCGAGCCGGGGCTGCGCAGCTGGCGCTGCCTGCCATGCATGCGACACTCAAACTCCTTTGTTTGTTGAGAGAGGGCCTCACAAAAGGCTTGTGTACACCTTCAGCTGCACGTCAACACGCTGGGCTTTGCCAGCCTATCACTGCTGCTGCCCCCGACCCCCTCTTTACATCTGCCTAGTGCGGCTGCCCTTGGGCCCATGCGATGCTTGCTTGCTCCCTCCCCGCTGGTGCCTGCAACCCCGCCCGGGCCACCTAGCCATCCACACACCCATGAAATGCTGGCACGGCTCTTCAAGCACCGCTAATACGACCAATCAGCCACCCTACTTCTCCTGTCATACCCACCCATGTGCCCTTGCACAACGCAAGCTCAGCACACACACAACACACACAAAAAGGTGCAAGGGCGGACGCTGCAGCACATCAACAGCAGAACCCGGTGCAGCGCATGCGTACCAACAATCACATCAACAGTAGTAGGCAGTACTGACAGGCAAGGCCCTGAGCAGGGGATGCGCTGCAACCGCACCATCACAAAGCAGAAAGGGATATCCACAAGCACAGAGAAACACCAAAGACTCACATCGCGGGGTCAATTGCGGATTGCGGAAGCAGGCGCACAAGAAACCTAGGACCTGAGAATCATACACAGCAGCCAGCCAGCTGACCACCTGCTAGCCCAGCTATGCACGACGCATTTGAGTCGCGTGCCTGTAGTGCCAGCTAAAACCAGAGGGTTCTGATGTAGCTGGCTCACCACCCTGATATGGTGCTGAGCAACACACATGCTGCTGCACACACCCTGGCAAGTAGGGTGCAGCTCTCACACCCATGGCTGTGCTGAGAGAGTTAGCTGCGCTGAAGTACTCCTACAACACCAACACTGCGCCGCGGACAGGGCAACCGCTGCAGCAGCCAGAAGCAGTTCCGCATGCATACATGGACCATGGCGATGTGCGGAGAGCAAGTGCAGGGTGACCGCTGACATCAAAGCATCTGTTGGGGAAACATGCACGTTCTGCAGTGAGTGCCCAAACCCCCACTAGCAATCACCCATCACTTTCCGAAGCGCGTGCGGAACAACGGCAAAACAGCACAGCAACGAGGAGCAGGCACCTACTGCTGCTGCCTCTGTGCCCTGCCTCACAAAAACACCCCCCACCTCCCGCCCCTACCACCTCCACCCCCAGATGCCCCTGGCCGGTTGACACTCCCTAGGTCAGCTTTCTGCTGTGTGCGTGCTTGCGACGCCTCACAGCAAACTCTCAGCTGACCGCCAAGACCCCGTAGTGGGGGCCCATGCGCTTTGGTACACACGTACAACTCACCACTCTTGTACACGCCCCAAGGGAAGCAGTGCCGTTTGACGCAACAAAGACGCGGCGTCACAGCCGCAACACGTCGCAACAAGCACAGCTAGTACAAACACACACACACACAACAGGCGCAATACCGATGCGGTGTGCACACACACACACACACACAGTCACACATGCAAGACAGACTGTCGTCCACAATGATGCCAAGCAAGGAAAAGTGGGGCTTGCCGGCTGCCCAACACCTCCACCCGCCGCCACCGCTACACGCACAATGCGACACCAGCACAAGCAAGCGCTCAAACTGCAGACACAGCACTGAAGGCTGCCGACATGCCCAACATGCAGTTGCCTGAACTCCTACTGAGCATACACCACCGGTCGTTATCGACACACGATGCCTGCAGACACCCTGCAGCTCGGACCTGCCCACCCAAATCCCAGTTGTGCCCACCCCTTCGGTTGCTCTCTCTGCCCCGCATGCACACCATCCAACGCCTCCCAACAGCATGCATGCCTGCAAACCCAGCACACAAGGTGTCGGCAGCAACAATGTTGCTCTTTCTTCTCCTCATGAACCAATGCCCCCCACACATACATACGAAGAGAACCTCAATATCATGCTGACCGAAACACAACGCACATGCACACACAGCATGTGCCAAATATCTTGACACCTGCTCTGAAACCAACGCCATTCGCCACCACGTGCAACCTAGCAGCAGCATGCAGTGCCACGCACAGCAGCCACTGCAACTGCTGCACAACGCTGATTCCTGCCGCAAAAGCACCAACGTGATGCGCTAACATGCGGAAATAGATACAAACACGATGCAACTATCCGCCCTGCCAGCCACACTGTGTAACAGCAGTGCAGTAGAGCAATCCACAGCACCCGCTGCTCAGCCGCTCTCATGCAGCAGCAGCAGCGCATCAGCCATCTCTGCAAGCTCATCATCCACATCCATAGGCGGTGAGCCACTCTCATCATCCTCCATGCCGCCCCCACCGCCCACACCATGCTCGTGCTCGCCATCCTGCAGCAGCATATCTGTCTCCTCGCTGGCCTCCCGCCTGCCGCCGTAACGCGTCGTCATGTTGAGGGTGCGGCCGCTGGGCGCGCTGCTGCCAGCCACGCAAAACTGCATGCCGCCATAGCTGCCATAATGCTGGTGTGCTGCCACGCTGCTGAAAGCAGGGCTCGTGCCATACAGCGGGCTCGCGTAGCCGCCGTTGTGGGCGCCGTTGCCCACGCTGCCTGCATGCCCCGCTGCAATGTCCCTGCTGCCGTACGCCGCCAGGTCATCCTCTCCTGCATAGTGGCTTGCAGGAAAGTTGGTCACCGCCTTGTCGCCGCGGATCTCCAGCGCTGCCTTGTCGTAAGCCCGCGCTGCCTCCTCTGCTGTATCAAACGTGCCCAGCCACAGCCTGCTGCCGCACCGGGGGTCCCGGATCTCAGCCGCAAACTTGCCCCACGGCCGCTGCCGCACGCCGCGGTACTTCACGGCGCCGTTCTTCGCGCCGTGCGCGCCCGGCACTGCGCCAGGCCCCAGCTTCAGCCTGTCGCTGAGGGAGGAGGCTCCGTGGCTGCTGCTGAGCTTGCTGCGCCGCATGCTGCTAGACTTGGTGGCGCTGGGGCTGCTGCCCAGCAGGTGGCTGCCTGCAGGGCTTCCTGCAAGCATCATTGCGTGCGCTGCAGGGCCTGGCCAGGAGCCTGTCTGCAGGCTGCCGCACAGACTGTCACCTGGGGAGGTGCCGAGGCTGGCCAGGCTGCGCTGGTGCTGGCCCGAAGGGGGCATCGCCATGCCCGTCACTGCCGAGTGGCTGCTGGCAGCGCCGTGCTGCTCATGCTGATGCTGCTGGTAGTGCGCGGCGCTGCCTGGGTGCTGCGGCGGCATGGCTGCAGCAGCTGCCTCTGCAGGGTCCTGCTTCATGTCCTCCGGCTCGTGCAGGCCTGCTGCTGCAGCTGGCTGCTGCTGCTGTTGCCGCTCAGCTGTCACAACCGCAGGCAGCTGCTCCTGCAGGCAGTCGGCGCCTGCTGGCGCTGCCGCTGCAAGCGCCTGGCGCGCTGCAACTGCCACAGGGTGCTCCGGGGAGACTGCAGACGAAGGTCCTGCAGGGCTGGCGCTGCCTGTAGACGCGCCTGCTGCTCCGCCTGTTACAGTGACTGGCGACTCTGGCGTAGCTCTGGGGCTGGCAGCGCTGCTGGCAGCTGCTGCAGGCTGCTGTGGCTGCTTCTGGTCTACAACAGCTGCCTGTCCTGCATGGGATGCAGCGATGTGGGGCACTTGCGCCATCACCTGCCCGGCTGGCATTGCTGCTGCAGGGTAGCCGACTGGCACGCCGGTTGCCATGCCGTTGGGGCCTACGCCTGCTGGCATGAGGCCTGCAGCTGACATGAAGCTTAGCTGAGGAGCTGAGGATGACAGATAGCTAGCCTGCTGTGCGCCAGTGAGGTGGGGCAGCATGGGGATGGACAGGCCTGCAGATGAGGTGCCGCAGCAGCAGGTAGCCAGGCGATAGCAGTAGCAGCAGGGCGACAGTGAGCTGTGTGCTAGGGCGGCGGTTCGCAGCGCTAATACTTTGCATCGTGACAATTGAGCATCTAGGAGACAAACCTAAGTGCAGTGTGAGTCCCGCAGAGCAGCAAGACCACCATTGTTCTCACTCAACCTGTTGTTTGACCAGCTGCTGCTGTGTGCACACACGCCTGTTGTATGTGCATGCTTACCTGGGTAGCCAATCAAAGTCTGTCCGTTGATGCAGAAAGCAGCCGGCACTTGCGTCAGAGCATAGATTGTCTTGCCGCCAGAGAGATCCAGCTTCAGAGGTTCTGACATGCCTGGGAATGACGTCTGCTGTGAGTGAGCTGTCTCTACGCCTGCACTCGTAACCTGCGGCAGCGCGAAGCAAACTCGACATAAGCCATTATAACTATCACAACACGTGGCGAGCGCACGCCAACTGGCGGGCCCTGGTCGTGCGCTCATTCCTCAAGCAGTGCCCCCTGCCGGCAATGCCAAACGCCTAGAAGCCACCAGATCAAGCAGATATAGCTCTCCAACTTTTACACCGCAGCGAGGACTGCCTACAGCGCTCCGCGCCAGCCAAATGTTCATCTGCTCTTGAAGCCTGGTGTGAGTGGGTCTGGTCCCCCCACGCTGCCCGGCTGCGACTGCTCGCCACCCAGACGCACAAAACACCTTATTGCAAAAGACTTGGGCTGCCAGTGCGCTCCTTGGAGGGCGCTGTGCTATGTGTTGTGCTGACATAGGCTCCCCAAAAGCGAACGCGCCAAAGCCGACTGCGCACCTGTTAGAGGTCAAGAGTAGAGCAGGCTAAGTGCTGAGCATCGAGGATGGAGCTGCTAGATACGGCTAGCGAAGTCTGCTGAGCTTGCTGCGTAGGAACGTGAAGTGATCAACGTCACTGAAATTACTTGAACGACATTTAGGGTAGCTAAAGTTGAACAATTGGCGAGGGCTCTGCAGTGAACAGTCACGCGATCCTGCTTGTTGTGGTTCAGCGAGGCGAGGGGAAGCCAGGTGTCACTGCATTGCTTGCTTTGTATGTCTGATATTAAATGATTCAAGTTTACACTGTAATTCAAGTCAGGGCTCTACTAGTTACCAATTTCAAACATGCAGATTCTTGTGTGTGCAACTGCCTGCTGCTTCGCGGGTTCCGGAGAACATTCACTGTTCCCTGCGCTGCGCTTTTTATTCTGAAAGGATGCCTCAAGTTTTCAGCGACCAGTCAGGCGCAGATCTTGATGGTGTGGGGTAGGACTCACAGCCTGAGATATACCTCTCAGAGGAGCAGAGTCTGCTCTGGGCCTGACCTTCTCTGAAGGTGCAGTCCCATCATCATATGCCCGGCCTGTCTTGGATTATACAATTTCTCTTCCCAAGGCGTCAGATAGTTCTCCAGAAATTCTCCTGAACCCAAGGGTGTGCACCTTTCAGTGACTGAAACACCTGTACCTGCAGTAGTGATGGGAGACCTTAAGGTGCTGTTTTGCACCTTTCTGAAACGGCCGACACTTGCAGGTAGATCGTGTCGTCCGGTGCTCCTGCAAGCGCACGCGAGCTCCATGGACGAGGGCACAACAAAGACCAGGGTTGTCATTCAGGGTCCACGAAACACCCCAAAGTTCAAGTTTGTGTTTGTGATGTGCAAGCACGCTGCATTTACTGTGGCTGTAGGCTGACAAATAAAGTCTGGCATTGCTCAAGTCGTAGCCATTGCTGTGGCGCTCCCACACTGGACCCGACCTTGCTGCTGTTGAAAGTTGTCGACAATAACCCTTCTTTGACACGGGAGGTTGCGTCAAGCAACGGAAAGTCCCACATGGAGGACGTGAACAAAGAAATGGGGCATAGAAGAAGGATTATGGGCATGTAAGACGCTGCGGTGAGTTTCACACGACGAAATGGACCCAAGCTGATCTTGAGCGCCTTCCACATGCTTGCTGCAGCTACACAAAGACCAGAAAGGATTTTGACAGCAAGGAGGACTATGACATGTACCTGGAGGAGGTGGAGGACATCAGTGAGTGCACACAGCAGCGTGTGTCGCTTCTGTACTGCTGCATGGCTGCCTGCAGCATGTCACCCACTACATTGGCCTGCCGTGCTTGCAGTTTACAAGCTGACTTCAAACATAGACGTGGCAGATGTGGAGCAGCAGGTGGAGGACTACACCCGGCAAGAGGTGCGCCATCATCTGTCTGCATGAACGGCATCTGGCTGTGATGCAGGCCAGCCTGGTTCCAGCTGTTCGTTTCAGCAACAGCTGCTGCTGCCATCCCGTGCTCAGCAAGTGGCACGATGTAATGACTTTCCCGCAGCTGAAACTGCTGCGTCGCGCACGCTCCAGCATCCGCAGCTTGCGCTGCAGCACCCGCCACTCCAACAGCAGGACTGGGGCCGTTCCTTTACTGCTCCAATCACTTGCAGCTACTGCTGGCTGTCGGATCACCCAGATTCACTCAAGGCAGTTCATAATTTCTGTCTTGATGGCTGCAGGCTGCTTTGGCCGGGGTGACTGCTGGCCCAGTAGACGGACCTCCTGCATATGTGTGAGTAACTGACAGCCCGCACGTGTCAACAGCAGGCATGGCCGGATGGGTCTGCAGGCATTTGCATGCAGCGCTGTTGCCGCACAAGTTTCCAGTATTTATCGCAGCATGGGCTGCTCTCACTGGGCAGTCGGGCTTGGACTGATCTGCTGAGCTGTGTTGAGTAACAGCTGTGCCAACGTGGTCAACCTCAGTCATGCCAGCCGTCGGCCTAAGTCGACTTGTGTGCATACAAGGACGAACCAGCTTGGTATATGCACTGCTGCGCACCTGCAAGCAAAATGTGTGTACTGAACCTGTGCGCCTGCTGGAGCTGTCCTGCAAGCTGTGCCGGCCAGCCATGCCACATGAAGCCAGTTGTTGGGGGCCTACTGTCACGTGTGCTGTGTTGCAGGCCTCAGGCAGTGGCTGCCCAGGTGCTGCAGCCAGCACCGCTGCAGCCGGTGCAGCAGGACGCAGAAGGGCGGCTGCTGGCTCTGCAGCCGGGTGCAGCCATGGACAGGCAGAAGTGGCAACTCATGGCAACAGCCAGTGGCTGGACTCAAGGTGGGAATCCGTCGGTGCTGCTGCGGGTGTGAAGCTTCTGGCATGGCTCCCTAGGTCTTGGTCACACTCTTCGTCTCTCAGTATCTGTCTGCCAGCTGCTCCCTGTCCTGCTGTCTGCTGCTTTGTCTGGCTGGAAGCCTGCAGGCTTTCCTTGCCTTGCTGTGCTGCCTGGCTGCTTACAATGCATGCGCGTTGCGGCCTGCGCCTGCTGCCTGTTCCTGCAGAGCTGGCCACCGAGAGGATGCTGCACGACGCCTTCACTACCATCTTCGTGTTCTGAGGCACACCTCAGGCCAGCACACTGTGGCCTGGCACCAGCCCTGTGCAGCCGCAAACTATCTGCGGCTGCTGTGCCGCCCTCACCTCCCAATTTGAGGCACACCCCAGGCCCTCATCCTCCTGCAAGCAAAACCCTTGCAAGCAATCAAATGTGTGGCGCATGCTGCCGCCCCTCGCGCATGCCTGCAGCAGCAACTGCAGCAGCAGCAGTTGAACGTTGACCAAACGGCTTGCAGGTGCAGCACCCTAAGTTGCATGCGCTCGCTCCTGTCGCGATGGGCACTCTGCAGTGCAGAGTGCTGTGCAGCCTGTGTGACAGTGGCTGCGCATTACGGGAGTGCATCCAAGGCCTGCATGCGCGCACAGTGTACTCAGAGTCTGGCAGTGCAGCACTGCTCAGCATTTGACGGGCTGAGTGAGTAGATCAGCCAGAACAGCACAGAATTCATGGCCTGCTTGAGGTGCTGCACACGAGCATGCTGGTGTGATTGAAGCACTGCTAGCTGCCAGGCTTTGCAGGATCATGCACCAGGCCATTATACAAGCATGTTGTGCTGCTGGAGTAGCATCCTCATGCCAAGAGCTCTAGCAGCGACTAGACACAGGGCTGAGTTGTCAATGCCAGATGTCCTGCTGCTACAGAGGTGGCTGGGCAGCTGTAGCGCCGCCATGGAGGCTGCAGCGCTGCTTGGAAGAGCGATTTGAATGTTGGTTGGCCCGCAGTTAAGATGCACGCATTTACATCCGTTGTAGCCTCACCATGGTGGCCAAGCTTGTACAATTCATCACGTCATGCAGCAGTGCACGGTGTGCACTCGGCCAATGGTTTGTGGTCACCACGCATCAGCATGCTGCATATGCATGGCTGTGGCAGCCTCACATCTCTGATGCACGTTGCATGACAGGCATGTGCCACCTGTTTCACTGCAATCCATCTGAATACTGCACATGTCTTCTTCTCCACACGTGTGGAGGTGCACCATCAATGGGTTGGTATGCAAGCTTGTCACCCGACCACTTTGTGGTTGTTATATGCCAGCAGCCATGGTGGCGAGGGGGCCTACCTTCTAGATGTGAGTACGCATTATGTTGCATTGATGCTGTCGCGATCTGCAATGTCTTTCCTGCAACTCATAATATTGTTGCCCCATCACGCCCAGCAGCCCAACAGTTGTACCCCTGGCATGTGACTTTGTGATGGAGCGCCATCTTCGTTACTGATGGAATGGTGATCCGTTGTCGTGTTCCGAGCTTCTTTGAGCTAGCTTGTGTCTGACATGCAGCCAACTGCTCTCAATCGGAAGATCCTCTTCTCCTTTGTTGCATTGCTAGCCTGCCAGTTGCAGTCTGAATCAATTGCCGCGGCAATTGACTGGTAAGGTTGCAAAGCATGAACCCAGCCGCTGCAGCCTGCCTGTCTCGCAATACAAGGGACTCATAGAACAGCCTGTTCTACGGTAGTCAAGGGTATGAACGGTAGTGACTGTTACAGATTAGTGCTTCACTGATGGTGATTGGCTCCACAATCGCATTGCAACCTTCGAGACTGAAGTGTGCAGTGTCCCACAAGCACGCACGTAATTTTTCCAAAAGCAGGCTGCGCACTTGGTTATGGCATGTGCCTGCAGCATAGCATCAACCCATCCACCAACATCAGCTGCATCCCTGCACACGTATGCAGGGTCTGCACTGCTGTGTGGTCAAAACAAGCACTAGCGCAACACCAGCACGGTGCACGCAACAACAAGGTGTCAGCTCAGTCGGTGCTGCAAATGCCCATAGAGCAAGTGCAGGAACCACGTCATCCTAAATCTCAGGCTTATTGCAGCCTGCTGGGAATCAATTCCTGGTGGAAAGAAACATCAATGAAAGAGGCATGCTCTCAAGGCAAGAAAGCAATTAGAACCACATGAAAGAAAAGCACAGGCACCCCGCATGCTGCAGGTGAATACAAAGCTGCTGCAACAAACTAACAAAGCCAGCTGATGCTGCAATGCACAGGGCTTTGCAGCCAGCCGGCGTATGTTCTTCAGGTTTAGTGTGATATTCATGGCAACTGCGCACACCAGCCACAAGATGCCTAGCCCCTAAGTACATACAGGGCCATTACAGCTGCTGGTAGCTCTGGCTATCAGCAAGCAAGATAGGTTTGGCTCAAATGCTAACAAAAAAAGTGCCTAGAGGTCTGCTAGCTGTGCATGTGTGGCGTTTCAGCCACGCAGCAAAGTAGTGCTGAACACAGCAGCAGCAGCAGCAGCAGCAACAGCAGCTGCTTACCAAGTTGCCACAGCTGCAGCAGCGGCGCTGCCGGGCTGGGCAATGGGGCTGTTGAAGAAAGAGCGGCCACCCAGCCAGCTCTCACCACCACGCAGCGCAAAGCCGCTGCCCTTAACATAGATGAAGCCCCAGCAGGCCGCATCAGCAGAGCAGGCGTCCTTGCAGGTTGCTGCATCGCTGCACTTGGCGGTGTTGAACTCGATGGAGTTCCTGCCAGCCTCAACCTTGGTGGGGTCTGGGGATGTGCCCAGCTCGCCAGCAGCAGCAGCAGCCTTGTGTGCCTCAATGTCGCAAATGGCATAGATGCCGGAGGCCATGGTCTTGGCCTTGACATCCTTGGAGGCAGCGGCGATCTCGCTGGGTGGCAGCTTGTAGTACATGCGGGCACTGCTGTCAGCAGCTGTGTCGGAGCCGAGAGGCGCCAGGCGGGCGTGCCTGCAGGTGATGCCGCTGTCGCTCTTCTCGATCTCAGCAATGCAGCACTGGTCCGCAGGGCAGGCCTCCACGCAGGTCTTCACGGCAGCGTTGTCGTTGGCGGCGCTGCTGACGCTGACGTTCACGGTGAACATGTTGTCAGGCAGGCCGAAGCGGTCGCCAACAGGCTTGGGCAGCTGGGCACGCAGGGGCACGCATGACTCTGGGCCCGTGAGGCCAGTCCTGAAGGTGATGCCGCTGGATGTGTAGCCATCACCCACAAAGTCATTGAAGGTGGTCTGGAGGCAGGTGTTGCAGGACTCGCTGCTGCCCTGGTTGTAGCTGCCGTAGGCGCAAGCTGTGCAGGCGGCTCCAGCCTGGGACTTGCCGTAGCCGGCAGCGCACACTGCAGTGAGCAGAAAAGGAGGAGGCAGAGCAGGCAGAGCAGGTGGATGTCAGCAGCAGAACAGTGAAGCCGCAGCATAGTTTGCCTTGCATGCTACAACACAGCTACAGCACCGTGGCCAGTATATGATACATGCAGCTCTGCAAAATGATGCTATCACAAGACAGCAGCCAACCCAGGCAGTGTGCAGTGCAACTCACCAGTGCAGCTGGTGCTTCCTGGTGCAGTGGTGCTGCCGTGGTTGGGGCACGCCTGGCACGTGTTGCTGGTGGCCAAAGTGTCATTGTTGGTGTAGAAGCCAATGGGGCACTCTTTGGCGGGTGTGTTGGGGTTGGTGGGGTCGGTGGGGCTCCAGGGGTTGGTGTCGTTGCCATTGTAGACACCGCTGCCGGGCGCCACAATGCAGTCCTCAATGGCATCCTGGAAGGTGCCGTTGCCTGGAACATACAGAGTGGTGCGGCCCGCGGGGCACTGCTCGCAGGGGGCCATGGAGTCCTTGGCAGCCCAGAAGCCGTCAGGGCACTGGTTGGCACCCTCAGAGGTATAGCCGAAGCCTCCTGGGTTGAGGCAGGCGGTGAAGTTGGTGGAGGCTGCAAGGGAGTACAGGTTCTTGGTGCAGGCCTTGCAGGGGGCGTTGATCAGGCCGTAGGTGGTGTTGGCCACACCGTAGGTGTTGGCGGGGCAGGGCTTGATGGCCTTGAACTTGGTGAAGTCGGATGGGTCGAAGGTGATGCCCCAGCCGGCCTTTATGTAGCAGCTGGCAGATGAGGCGGGGGCCTTGGCATCGGCAGCAACGCCGGGCATCTCATCAGCGTCCATGGGTGTGCTCATGATGCCAGCACCGCACGGGATGCACTTGTCAGTGCCATCACTGGTGGACAGCACCTCCTTGTAAGACTTCCAGCCAGGCCTGTAGTAGCCGTCAACCTCGGAGTTGGCAGGGGTGGTGGGGCACTGCTCAAGCACACCACCAGTGGCAGTGTCCTTGGCAAAGTAGCCGGGTGGCACCACGCAGTCATCAACAGTGGTGGAGCCGTTCTTCAGGGTGGTGGCTTGGTAGGGGCAGCGCACGCAGGCAAAGCCGGCAGTGCCGTCAGCGTAGAAGCCGACTGGGCAGAACTCGGTTGCGGGTGGGTTGAAGTCCTCGGCGGTGGTGTTCACAGGCAGGCCGTTGACAGAGGTGGCATTGTCGGCGCCAGTTACCTGGTAACCGGGCAGCAGCACTGCAAGCAGGGGAAAGCAAAAAAAAAACAGGCAGCAACAACACAGGCAGAGGCATCAGCAAACTGCATGAGGATTTGGCAGGCAGTGGCCAGTCGTGCACAGAAGCAGCAAGCGGTGGCATGTTTGCAGCAATGCAGGAAAAGCAGCTTGCGACAGCAAGCAGGTACACCGCATGCTGCCAGCTGCAGCAGGGCAGCAAAGCACTGGGGTAAGCCCTCACCGTTGCACAGGCTCTTGCGTGGGGTGCCAATGTTCTGTGTGGTCCAGCCCTCAGGGCAGGACAGGCAGGCAATGGAGGTCTTGTTGTCGGTGCGCACATACTCCTCGCGATACAGGCCCTTGGGGCAGTCACGGACCACGTTGAGCTCCCAGAACTTGCCGGGGGGCACCTGGCACACAGCCAGCTTGTCGTCACGGGTGCCGGTGTAGTTGAGAGGTGCAGCCAGGCCAGACTGGCAGGGCAGGCAGGACCGCAGGCAGTTGAAGGCGGGTGCGTAGGTGGAGCCTGTGCACTCCTGGGCAGCAGTGCCAGCAGTGGCGGGCAGTACATAGCCGGCCTGGGCAACTGCAGAGGAAAAGAGACAGCGGGGGCAGACAACATATCAGCAGGCATACCAAAGGGTGTACATGGTGATTGCTGTGCATTGCACACACGTAACCACAACGAGCAGCAGCAAGGCTGTTTGTACTTGCTGGCACCGAGCAGCATCAGCTGCTGCTGCTGCTGCAGCAGCATGAGGCCAAACACCACGCAGTGCACTTGCAATACTGCAGCTGCAGGGCTGTTAGTAGCGGACTGCTGCTGGTGTTGTTACTCACTGCAGTCGGCACGCCTGGTGCTCCTCTGGGACTTGGTGGTCAGGCCAGTGCTGTTGTTGACGTTGCAGGACATTGGGATGCCGCCGATGTTGTCGTCCGGGGTCCTTGCCTTGGGGTCACCGCCTGGGCAGAAGCTGCCGGTAGTGCAAGGCACGCAGGTCTTGGGGGTGGCGCTGTTGTTCTGGAAGGTGCCGGGTGGGCAGACTGCAGGACAGCAGCAGCAGCAGGGATGGTCAATACAAGGCAGCAAGGTTGAATTAGGCTGGTGTGCTGGGTGCTGCAGGCAGCTAAACATGAGGAAAACCGAAGTTATGCAACAGCATTTGACAAAACAACGCAACAGCAGCGCCTGCACTTACCGCACTGCACGACGGACTTGCCATCACTGCCCTTCACTGGAACATAGCCCGTGCGGCAACGCAGGCAGACGTAGGTCTCAACAGAGTTCATGATGCGGGTGGTGCAACGCCTGGCTGTGCAGGCCGGGATCTGTGCAGGGCAGCTGACGCCGGACTGCAGCAGCATGCGGCCATTGCGGCCTGCAGGGGCAGCTGCAAAGGTGCTGCTGGCAGCAAGTGCTACCAGCACAGCAGCCAGCACGTGGCGAGCTGCAACCATTCGATGTGTAAAGAGACTGAGAAAGCAAGGTTTGACTGAAGGTAAATGCTGTGTTTCGTAAAAAGCAGCAGCGTAAACAGCGTTGTGCAGGCCACTCTGCGACTACAGGTGTAAGTTCGAAATGCAGAGCAAACGCTGTTAACTGATGCTGACTTGCCTACCCAAAACATGCTCTTATATAGGCCTTGAAGCCCATGGGTGAGGTCGGAGCGGGCCCGGTGGCGGGCTCTCCGATAAAGCACAAGGCACGCCTTATGCCGGAGAAGGCGGACCAGGGCGACCTCATGCCAACACCTTGCAAACGCCTGCATCATACCTGAAGAAGCTTAGTAAATATATGTTGTAAATATGTCTGATGGGGTGGGCACATGTTGGCTTCCGCCGCTCACGTCGTAGACGGGCAGCATCACTGCACAATCACTCCCAGTGCGCGTCAGCAGAAAGACGGACCCCCATTTCCGACGGTATTCAGCTGGTGATTGGCGTAACAGAAAATCTGCGAAGTATAATAAGCCACATCGTTGCGATGTAGGGCCTTTCTGCTTGATATAGCACAACGTCATCCGTGGGTCGCACAGGCAGCCCAAACTGGTCAGGGTGAAGCCTCAGCGATGGAAAAGCAACCCGAGTTCGCTTCGTTCAAAATGAACAGACCGCATGACATCTCAACGCCATTAAGAGCTGCTCAGCTCCTCCCGTCATCTGCCCAAAGTTGCTACAGCAGCTAATCAGCCAGATCTGCCATCCAACGTGATGCACCATGTCGCAGACATATCAGCAGTCAGTCCCAGCAAAAAGAGACCTCAGACTGCTGCTGCCGCTGCGGTGGCGGCAACGGCAGCTGCTGCTGCTGCACGCAACCACGTCATAGACAGCACGCTGGCAGCGACAGCCCAAACACGCATGCTGCTGTGCACATGCAATGCTGTTCTTCTTCAATACCCGTGGGCGAGCATCATGGTGACTACCGATGACTCGCTGCCGAGGGCCTAGGCACTGTCCCTACAAACACCACGATCCATCACTGCATGGAGTTGAAGCACTCCCCGGCAAGGCTCGCCACACTCTGCTTTCGTAGAACACCAAATCCAAGCGGTCCCATTATCCCCTGTTGTACATGCACAGCATCAGCAGCGCATGCCGCTGCCACACGCACAAGTGCCTGCTGCGGCAATGCCGTGTGTAGCGTGCCAGCACTCCCCACCAGGACGGCTGGCGATGCACCAATGGTCAATGCTGTGCAGCAATGAGCTGCAGACCCTCAGTACAGACTGGCCATCAAGCCTCATGCAGCTGCATGCAACATGCAGCAGCGGTGCCGTCATAAGCAGCGGGAGAACAGCATGCGCCGCAGCCCCTGAACCCATCCACAGCATGCTAACGTGCAGCCACACAAACAGCACAGCCAACAGAAACCACACAATGAACAGGCAGCAGGCCTCCGCAAGCCAGCAGCTGAACAGCAGCTGCAGATGATTCAGCAAACCTGCTGCCATGTAAACCACAACTACGCCTCCTATGCAGCAACCGCACCTGAAGCACTGTGCTACTGCTCACCAAAGCTGCAAGCGGCCACTCATGTCCTGCTGCTCGTGAGGCGGGAGCGGCGGCATTGCTGCTGCTACTGCGACAGCTCCGGCAGCAGCTTTTCTGCTGTGAGCTGTGGCGGCTGGCGCTGCTCCTCCAGGTAGCCCACCGCTGCTGAGCGCACATTGATCAAGATGAATGTGGCGGCTGTATGCACAAAGGCAGGGAGGCAGGGGACAGGCAGGCGGCCACACAGGCAGGTAAGCAGGCAGGTGAGCCGGCAGGTACAAGACATGAAGCAGGAGCAGGAGCGGGCAAAGATGCAACTAGCTAACAGCCTGCACAGATCCAGCAGCTCTGCATTTGCAATGTTTTCTGCAGCAGCACGCGGCCGCAGCACCTGCAAGAAGGGCACTCCCCCTGGCACATGCACACCACTTGAGGGACTTGGCCACAATGTAACAGACCGCATTGGAAAGCCACACTGCATCCAATAACATGACAGTCAGAAGAGAGCTACTCCAGGCACAGCCTTTGCCGCACGCCACGCCACTTCAGACAACACCACGCCACCCACCTATGATGCGCGTCATCCTAGGCAGCAGCCCCCTCCAGAAGTTGAGCACGCCTCCTTCCTTGTAGATGGTGGCTGCTGTTGAGGTCCAGGTGAGGTACTCCGGCTTGGTGTACATGGCTGCCTGCATGCGCGTCTTGATCGTGTCAAAGGGATGCGACGCCGATGCCGCAAACACGCCCCCGACGACACCAGCAATGGCCATGGCAGACGCTGGGGAGTCCTGCAGTGGTTTAAGAAGAGGCATCGGATGCCGCAGGAAAGGCAGTGTGTGTGAGGCAACCCCACTCAAGCAGTCCTGATAGAGGAGTAGGAAAGGCAGTAAGTGCGGAACAATCACAAACAGACAGTGCAGTCGTGCTACCTGCCGTACATGTGTGGCACCAGCACTGCTGTTGAGAGGTGTCCTGGCCTGTGCAGGCACGACTGCTGCAGGTGTCGGCTGGCGCTACTGCAACCTGCCATGTAATTGAACACTTCCAGCATGCAGCTACAAGAAGCTGCTCTGCTGAAACCACTGGCGAAATTGAAACAGAGAGTGACCAGGCTGCGCTGCAGCTACCCACCTTGAACTGCTGCGTGTCTTTGAGCTTGTCGAACAGTATGGGGCACAGGCCTAGGTAACCAGCTGCATATAGCGTCTCTCGGCCAATGCAGGGGCCCTACAACAGCACGGCAGCACAGTCAGCAATCACCACAAGACTGTCAGCTAAGGGCTGACATCAGCGCTGTGTTCGTGGGCTGCGCTATTGCTGTGGGCTGCCGGCTGTTTTGCATACACAAGCACAACAGGCTCGTCACTAGCCAGGCACCCATAGATGCAGATCGGGTCCATTATGTCTTGCAAGCTGGTAGCAACCGTGCAAGCAATTGTGCTGCTGCCTCAGGACAGTGCCGCTGCTGCTGCTGCCCCTGCTGCTATTCCAAGAAGCAGCCTTGTACCAGGTGCTGCACCCACTGCACAAGGGAGGGCAAGCTGCTCAGCTGCAGGCTGTCGCGTGCTGTTTTTGCAGCTGCCTGCTGCTCACCACGCCCCTGTAGGCCGAGATGGCAGAGTATGTTGCTGCAAAGTGCTTCACCTCCTGCAGCAGTGGCGTGCACTTTTTCTGCAGCAGCCAAGGGCAGCAGCCAAGGCAAGAAAAAAAACAGCAGCGGTGAGGCGTAGCATGTGCGTGCATCGGAGGGGCCCATTGCAGACAAGCACCACCAGAAACATGGAATATAGATTGTGTCAGC
The DNA here is from genome assembly GCA_030272155.1 of Tetradesmus obliquus. Lineage (NCBI taxonomy): Eukaryota > Viridiplantae > Chlorophyta > Chlorophyceae > Sphaeropleales > Scenedesmaceae > Tetradesmus > Tetradesmus obliquus. The sequence goes on along the minus strand of CP126194.1, from coordinate 4,727,108 downwards.
AGCAGGAGCTGCGCCAGCCATACCACTGCGCTGCTGGCTGCTGGTTGTCGTGCTGCAATGTCTAAAGCTCGATGGTACTGCTGCTGCCACTGCATGTGATGTCATGACCCACGTGCAGCTGCTGGTGGTGCCTGCGCTGGCATCATGAAATTGCCAGCTGCGCATTGACCAGCAACCTAGGCTAGTTGGCCAACTGACAAGAGTGCAGACCGTCTTAAGAGACATGAAAAACACAGCAGCAACAGCTTTAGGCCATTGCTTACATGTATGTAAACTCTCTGTCAACAGCAGCTGCAGCATGTTACAGAATGCCTGTTGCATGCTCAGGATGCTGGTGCTTCTTGCACACTGTTTGTCTCCTGCCAGTGAGCTGCTGACTTGTTTAATACAACTTGTACACGATCAGCTGCAGTTTTTGCTGAACCTGCTGCCTCACCTGCTGCTGGATGATGATGAGCTCTGTGGGTGATGCCACCAGTGCTGACACTGCTCCTGCAACTGCGGCGCAGCCGAAGCGGTCTACTGACGACAGTGGCTGGCCGCCCCGCTGCTGCAAGAGTGCCCGCTCCATGATGCGATTAGTGCCAAACTGGCTAGCTGTGATGGGTGCTATGCTGCCGCAGTTGATCTGCAGAGCAGTGCGCATGGAAACTTCAGGGACACTTGCAGAAATGCTTGCACAAAGGTTGGCATGCAATGCGAGGTGCTGCTTTGCAACCAAAGTGGAGGTTGCAGCAGTTGTCCCTCAGGCGTGTTAATCACGTAGTAATGCAATAGATGCTAGTGTGAAACTGAGACACGCAAGCTGCTCTGCAAATCTTGGCTGCATGCCTTGCAGCAGATGGATGAGCACTGCTACCCCCAGCAGGGTGCCACAAAACGCAGTCCAGCATACATTTGGAGCCAACTACATGTGTGCGTTACTCTGTAGAGTGTGCTGGATTGCCACACACAACCCTGATCTGCATAGCGTGTGACAGCAGTGTGTTTGTAAGCTGCCCTGCTCACCAGCAGGCCTCTGTACATCTGAATGGGCGTGGTGGGAAGGGGTCGGCCTTCCTGCAAGGCATTCTTGAATGCCACCATCGGCTGCATCAAGCACACCTCCATTACACCGCCAACGGCACCGATGAGCGTATGCTCCAAAGGAGTCACACGGGAGGGCTGCTTGTTGGCGCTCATCCTTATTGCTTGCTACTGCTGCTGCTGCTGAGCTGGCACACGCCAGCAGCTGACGCTGCAGCCACGAAGCTCCTAACGAAAACTGCTATGAAGTTACAGCAATAACTTTCCGCCAACGAGGAAGCTGAGCTCTGCAGTGCCAGGCACACACGCAACAGAGAGGTCAAGGCCGTTGTTTCAGTTGAAGAGCAAAAAAGGCACAGAAGTTCCAGAAAGGTCTCTGAACCTTTTTTAGCGCGATCGCCGGGCCTGTTGAAGAGCAGAGAACGTCATAAGCCGCCAAGAACCCAGCAACATTCTTGATCAGAGGTCAACATAATTTGACAGTGGCTATTACAACTTATTTTGCAAGGTTGTCCAGCTGACACATTCGCACACTCACACACGCGGACGTTCCTGAACGTGCTGTAAAACACTCAACGTAGGAACTCACCCGGCAGTGAGCTATGCTGACCAGCAGATTCAAGTCACGTGCATCCGGTTTTCTCGCATCACCAGCTTCACAATGTGACATAAGCAGGCTGCGATGCAGCATCCGCGCTAGCAGCAGTGCAGCAGGCAGTGCAGCAAACAGTGCACCAGGCAGTGCGCAATCTCAGGGCAGCAGAAATGCCAAACCAGTAAGCTCAAGTAGCACAGCTTTGTCTATCGTCCCCTGGGCAATCAGCAACGGGATTCAGGTGAGAAGCAGCTCACTTCAAACACACGGTCACTGCCATACCAACATCCATTACTGGTGCCCAGCACAGGCCACAGTGCCTGCTGAACACTATCTTGATATCAGATGAGCAATAACCTCTCAGGTCTTGGACTTTGCTTGACGACTCTGCTTGGTCCTTGTAAGCGATCGCTGTGACCACCCGCTTTGACCCTGTGCTTGCCCTGCATGGGCGCTGCATCTCCCTGTGCGCGCAGTTTGCAAAGATTAAGCCAGCAGTATTCGGCTCCACCCAGGAGCGAGGCGTAGTGGCAACATTCGACATCGGCAGAAACGAGTGTATCTGCAGCGTGCCAGCCAAGGCTGCGCTGCGCACCTACCCAGGCTGCAGCCCTGCGCTGGGAGTTGCTGCGGACATGTGGCAGCAGCTGCCGTGGTATGCTCAGGTACACTGCTGGCAAATGACCAAATGGTTTGTAAGGCAACCGCATATTGTGCTGCTAGAGTGGCGTGCAGCTCAAGGGAGTCTGTGTGTGTGTGTGTGGGGGGGGGGGGTCACTTGTGCTGTCACACAAGCCAGGTGCTGTTTGTGGCCGCAGCTAATGGCAGCATGCTTGTCGGCTGTGCGCCCTGACCAGCTGCATTGGACTTCCAAACACAGCATGCATGAATGGCAAAGCATCAGTCTACTCTCCCAGCTCTGAGCTTGCAGCCGTGCACTGCTGCTGCTGCTGCTGCTGCTGCTGCTGCTGCTGCTGCCGCAGCTGGCCCTGGTGCTGCTCTCAGAGCTGCAGCAGGGCAAGTCATCAAAGTTTGCAGATTACTCGGCGCTGCTGCCAGAGCAGGTGGATGTGCCTGCACTGTGGAGCGAGGAGGAGCTGCAGCAGCTGCGCTGCCCCTACTTCATAGAGCAGGTGGGGGGCAGTGCATTTTTTAAAGGCCTTAGGCAGTACGGCAGCCACAAGTACTTGGCAGTACATACTTTGAACAGAGGTTTGCGATGCCGGTGGACGCTGTGCTAGGCAGTAGCAGGCAACGACGTGTGCTGGTGCACGCAACTCACTCAGGTGTGCTGCTGTAGCAGTCGTTTTGACGCCTGTAAATGCTCGAGGCCTACCTGTGAGTGCAAACCGACATGAGCAGTTGTGAGACATGACAGGGCAAGCGACTCATAATCATGGCGCATCAATAGCATATAATGCTTTGCTTCTGTGCTGCTGCTGCATCACTGCTGCTACTTGCAGGTGCAGCAGCAGCGACAACAGTGGGCAGGCTTGGCTCAGCAGCTGCAGCCGGCGCTGTCAGCAGCGCGCATCACACAGCAGCAGCTGCTGTGGGCGCTGAGCGTCGCGCGCAGCCGAGCGTTTGCGGCGCCATATGCCGCTGCACCGCTGTCTCTTGCACCCAAGGCTTTGGCAGCAGCACAAGTTGTGGCGGCAGCAGCGTGGCTGGCAGCAGGGCCAGCTGCTGCTGCTGGTGTGGAGTTGCTGGGGGTAGCAGCTGCTGCTGGCGCGTGGTTCACGCTGCAGCAGCAGCTGCAGTCGCAGCAGCAGCAGCATGCGATCTGTCCGCTGCTGGACTTTTTCAATCATGATGGGCGGGAGCAGGTGCGCGGCAAGCTGTCTGCAGTTGCTGCACTCGACTGTGCTGGTATTGCATTTGCTCAGTTGCGTCAAGCATGTTGCTGTCCAGTGCATAGCTTCATTGCGTATTTGTAATACTGCTTTGTAATCCTTCGACGACACATTGCATAAAACTGCAGTGCCAAGGGATGCAATGCTGCACTCACACCTAGCTACTGACGCGCTCCTGCTGCTGCTGCTGCTGCTGCTGCTGCTGCTGCTCGCTGGCGGGTGTGCTGCAGAGTGAGTGTGAGTTGGATGTGTGGTCGAACGCCTTCAGAGTGGTGTCCACCCAGCAGTGGCGCCAAGGACAACAGGTGTTCATCAGGTGAAACATAGCTGGTGGCTGTCAGGCAGCAATGGCCCCCGCCCCTGGCAGCCATGCATGATGTTGTGGTGCAACGTGTTGACAAGCTGTGTTTGTACATTTGCTTATACCACTGCGCAAGTAGCTGCTCTGGATGTACCTGGTGGCAAGCAGTCTAAGCAGGTTGCAAACATTTTGCAGTCATCTGGGGCACACTGAAAGATGCGCAGCGGCTTCATGTGTAGCGGCAAACAGTGCGTAGCGGCAAACAGTGCTGAGGCAGCTTCCCTGGCTGCTACTAATGCTGACGCACTGCTGCTGCTGCTGCTGCTGGGTGTGTCAAACAGCTACGGCCAGAGCAGCTCTGATGTGCTGCTGCAGCTGTATGGCTTTGTTGAGCAGGGCAATGTGCATGAGAGGTGCGTGTGGCAGATGGCCGGCCAGCTCACCAGCTCAACAACAATGATTATTCAAGGGCAGAAGCAGAAGCATGGTGCTGCAGCAGCCTTTTGATCGTGCTGTCTGCCTGTGCATACATGCTGTGACGGCAGTTCTTGGATGTGTTGCAGCGATGATGAGCAAATGCTTCAAGCAAGTTGCAGTGCCTGATGATTTGCGTGGCTGCATGCAAGCTTGCACCTTCGATGCAACTCCTGCAGCATGTGTGCTGGCATCACACACGGCATGTGTTTGGTGCGCCAGCCCGCTGACATGTGCTGCAATCTGCCTGCAGGTACCTAGTGCGCAGCCTGCCGGATGTCCTGGCATCTGCTGCTGCTGCTGCTAACTCTGTTGAACTAGCGGAGGTGAGCGCAGTGCAGTGGCAGGGGTTAACATTCTGCACCACCAGCTGAAGCACATCAGTGGTGCTGCTGAATGAGGCATGTTGGCACAGCACAGCGCAAGAGCTGCTAGCTGCAGCCTGTCCTGTTGCTGGCACAGCACAGCACAGCACAGCACGTGCACTTCAGGCATGGACTGCTAGATGGCGACATCAGCAGCGGTGGTATGGCACAGCTGGGTTCTGTGTCATCCGTGGTCGAGGTTGAATGCTGAGGTACTTAGCTGGCAAGTAATCTGCCACAACAGGCGTGCTGAATTCTGTCAGATGTCATACATGAGGTTGTTGGTACTACTTTGCTGGCTCACAACCTTGTTGATAGTGCCATTCAGTGCATGACAATGTATTTGCGGAACTTCCTATGAATGTTACATGCTGCCACCGCTGCTGCTGCTGCTGCTGCTGCTGCAGGTTGCCTTTACCCGGCAGGGCATCCCAGCAGCAGCAGCTGCTGCCCTTGAGCGGGCCTGCAGACAGCAGCAGCCATCTGCCAGCTCCACCTTTGAAGGCATCACACCGTTTGCAGCCCTCAGCAGTGCAGCAAGGTCTGCCTGTGCAGAAGCTGTACGGCTAGAGCTGCAGCTGCTGGGTGCAGACCAGCAGACACTTGCGCATGATCAGTCAGTGCTGCAGGCTGTGCAGCAGCTGCCTGCAAAGCAGCAGGAGCTGAAAGCAGGGCAGGCTCGGCTGCAGGAGAGGCAGGCAGAGCTGCAGCAGCTGCAGGAGCAGCTTGAGCAGTGGCAGCAGCAGCAGCAGCAGCAGCAGCAGCAGCAGCAGCAGCAGCAGGAAGAGGCTGAAGCTGGTGCTGCTGAAGGCTCAGAAGATGGCGGGGGCAGACATGCAGCAGAGGGAGAGGAGCAGCAGGCTGCATGGATAGAGGTAGTAGCTGCTGCTGCAGCGGAAGTAGAGAGCATGCAGCAGCAGGTGGCAGCACTGCAGCAGCAGGTGGCGGACTGGCAGCAGCTGCTGGCTGGCCAGAAGCTGCTGGCTGTGCAGTTTCGGCTGGAGAAGCAGCAGCTGCTGGAGGGGCTTCTGGCACAGCTGGGCTAAGGCAGCCTGCCTGCAGTGCAGCTGATATCAGGCCTGGTAATAACAAATGTCAGTTCGTGCAACCCTGACCTAGGCGTGCCCGCCTGCTATTATGAGCCTGATTCCTGCACAGGGCATGCCAGGGTTGAGTCACAGCGGCATGCAATTGAGTTGCTCATGTGATGCAGCCTTATAAAGCACCTGTGCCTGGAGATCAACATCGTACTGGCACAGCATTGTGCATGCTGCCGGCTTTGCTAGTGTGATAGGGCTGACCCGGTGGCTCAGCATGTGTATTGCAGCGCCTTGTGCCTTGCTCAGCAGTGCTGTATCATATCATCACCGTTGAGGAGCTGCTTACGCTAGGGAAAATGCCTGAAATATATCGTAGACTGGAACACACGGGCAGGTGATAGTTACACAGGTGCATGCAGGCAACTGCGGACTTCCAGCTGCCACTGTTTCACAACACCCGCAAAGCGCAGGGCCTTGTAAACAGCAGACGGCCACAAAGGACATGCTCAGCTGTGAATCTCAAACACACTCACAGCTTGATAGCTGGGCGTGCTGCAGCTGCCTCGGCGCCCAGGCCGCCGGCAGCCCAGCCTGCATGGCAGCACACCCAGCAACATAGAGAGACACGGGAACACCAGCACTGAGTGCCTCAGACACCACAGGCTGGCGCCACAATCATAGTTGATAGCTGGGTGCGTGCTGCAGCTGCCCTGCCACCCTAACCTGCATGGCAGCACACCCAGCAACATAGAGAGACACGGGAACACCAGCACTGAGTGCCACAGACACCACAGGCTGGTGCCATAATCATAGCTGATAGCTGGGTGCGTGCTGCAGCTGCCCTGGCACGTAACCTGCATGGCAGCACACCCAGCAACATAAAGCGACACGGGAACACCAGCACTGAGTGCCTCAGACACCACAGGCTGGCGCCATATTAATAGCTGATAGCTGGGTGCGTGCTGCAGCTGCCCTGGCACCCCAACCTGCATGGCACCCCAACCTGCATGGCAGCACACCCAGCAACATAGAGAAGCACGGGAACACCAGCACTGAGTGCCTCAGACACCACAGGCTGGTGCCGCCCAACTCCTTGATACGTGCCGAGACGTATGCACAGTGTGACGTAAATGCACCACGCAACAGCCTGACACAGCCAGGCTTGTGGCTGCAATAGTGGCTGCAACACAAGGCAGCAGACCAGCTGCCTGTGCAATCTTGGGAGCCATGCGGCTACCCTTCGTGGAGGCGGCGCAAGGGCATCCACTGATGATGCTGGGCCCAGCCAACATCTCCAAACACGCATGCAGGCAGCCGTCGCCGCCATATCATGCAGGTAACGCAGCCATTCAAATCTCAAAATCACATCACAGCAAATGAATGTGATTAGAATGCTTACATGCAACACGCAAACTCTCTGTCAACAGCCGTATCACAGAAAATACACAGCCACACGCAGTCACCCCAGCGCACCGCACGTCCTGCAACATGCATTACAGGAGCTAGCACGCTAGCACGTGAGTTGCCTGGCTGGGCCCATAATGCGTGGCGCTGCAACAGGCATGCATTACCGCACCATCAGACACCACTGCATGGACATTACATGGCGCTTGCAGACACGCAGAGAAAGCTTGCACCGGTGCAACCGGTGCAGAAGGGTTGTCCAGCTGCTTGACAGGCGTGTGACAACAACATGCATGGGCTGGATTGAGGCTGGAGGCCCGTGCCCCCATGCTATCCACCCAGCAGATCAGCAACAAGGCAAGCACCGAGATGCGGCAGGCGCAACACTGAGCACACCTGAGGATACTTCCATGCTTTCATGCTACATGCAAACTGTGAACACCACATATGAGCCTCCACTATGCAGTGTGGGTCGTGGCACATGCGCGATTGGATCCCAGAAACTCATCCAAAAGGACATGACAGGCTCCTGGCAACGCACAGAGGGATGCCACAATCCATCATCTACACAGCATCCACACAGCGTCCACACAGCAAAAAGTGGCATAGCCATGGCCCATGCCACAACTCCAAGGCAAGCAGCACAGATGTAGCAGACAAGGTACGAAGCACAGATGTAACAGACACCTGCCGGCAGCCACACACACCACTACGCCCCAAGCTCGATGCACACACCACACAAGCAGCCACACCACTACAAGCCGCAGCGGACCCTACACACCTCAAGCGAGGCAAGTGCCTCACAACAAACGGCTGCCCTGGCAGAAGCCCACCAGCTGGTACTGCTCGCCTGCTGCTTTCGAGGTGCTGTCCTGCAAGCGATTATCCAAACACCCTGGTGGTGTTGATGCTGCCCTGCAAGCAGCTCGCCTGCTGCACTCGAGGTGCAACATGCAGCAGCCGTAGTGAGCGGGGGCCTAAACAGCAGCATACAACGAGGTGTAACAGCAGCGGGATATGCACACTGCACAGCAGGCGGCACGCAGCAAGGACCCAAAGCACATGGCCTGCAGCAAAAAGGCAACTCTGAAAAGCACACCCACAGCACCCGCACCAACCCATACGCGCGCAGGAAGCTGTGTATGTTGCATATGTGCAATCATACGACACGGATGCATGATGTGAGGATCCTGCTACAAGTCGCACACACACAGCCGCCTCACGCACCCAGGCCAGCGGCCGCCGAGGCCGCCGACCAATCCAACAACCCAATGCCTTTAAATGCCTTTGAATGCCGGGCATCCAACCAGGTCAGTCTGATACGCATATTGCAGATTCTATGCAGCCGCCACGATCAAGGCCAAGAAACCTCGACCTTCCAGTGCGCACTTAATGACCCCCCCCCCCATCTGCCATCCCCCTTGCCCTAAAACAGGTGCGTGACAGCACCCACCCCCACATATGGTTGACAGTAACCCGGCTTTCCAACAGCTTTGCAAACATAGCAGCATCGCAGGTGACTCTGTGCAGATGCAGAAGGCAGGGTTCAGCACTGCCACCATGGTGCTGGATCACACCCGTGCTGTGCGTTCACCCTGCACTTAAAACAAACAGATTGCGGTGTTGTGGTGCAGTGAGGGGAACGCAAGCCGCCCTGCATGCACGCCCGCAGCATGCTGCTGGTGCATACATTTGTAGCGCGCATAGGCAGTCACTGACGCACATACAAATATAGCACCCACACAACACCCTCCCAAAAGCCAAAGCAGACTGCAAGGAAAGCATGCGCCACCCCCAGAAAAGAGGGCGGCAGTGCATCACACCCTGCCTGCATATGTGCATGCAGCTGATCACTCTGCTATGCCGCATCCGAGCACAGCGGCATTAGCGAATGCAGACTGCCACCAGAAGCTGATCTCGGACGCCCAACACAGCCCTGCAGCTCGTCCAGTTCAGCGCACCTTGCTTGTGAGGTAACACATCATGACGACAGTAATCCTCAACAGCAATTTTCCCAACTGAACCCTGGCATCGATGCAATCGATGCAATTTCATCAACAGTGTCCACATCGAACCACTGCATGCATATGGTTGTGGCGATGTGTGCGCGGCACGCAGCAGCTGCAAACCTGCACAGCAGCGTCGCAGCTGCTGATCGTGCACAGCACACACAAGCGCTTTCTGGCTCTTTGCACATCACCGCAACAGATGCATATCAGCAGTTCAGTAACGAAGTGCAGGTACAGCTCCATGCACCAAGTGGCACAAGATGGTCTGCTAGCAAGCAGCAGCAGCAGCAGCAGCAGCAGCATATGAAAAGCATAATCGACACAGTGCACCTGGCTGCAACAAGCATGCTCGGCACAAGCAAACCCACAGATGGGGTTGTGTGGTGACACAACAGCTGCCTAATCACAGAGGACAACACAAGCACCACCGCACAGATTGCACATAGTGCCTGGCAGCAGCCCAGCACCACACTGCTGCCAACATGCGACCGATACCACTAGGCGACGACCACAGCTAGCAGCGGCCCGCCCGTGGCACAGCAATGCAACAGTGTTGTGCGCCGTGCGTTTCAGCAAGGCACGTGGGCGTGCTGCTACTGTTTGCATGCAGCTTTTTCACGCGACACAGAATGTACCCACAGCAAGGCTGTGCTGATTTTCCCACGCAGCTGACATAGGCTCGACCATGGGTGCATGCGTTGCATGGCAGCGGCTGCTGCCACAGCATGTTGAGCTGTCCACATGCCGTCCTCACATGCTGTGCTCACATGAGCCAAGCTGTTGCTGGCGCCCACTGTGTACATGGCCAGGTGTGAGCAGCACCGCAGTAATCGCATGCGATCAGGCACCCGCCACAACATGTGCCCTGGTACGGACCCCCACTGTCGAGTGAATGTGAGGCAAGGCATTGACAAGAAAGCAGAGCACAGTAGCAACACGCCGAGCCGCATGTGCCCTCATATGTGACAACACGTGCGGCCTAGCCAAAGCACCCAACAGCTGCACGCCACAAACTGAGTCGTTGCGCACAGGCAACCGGCCGCAGCGCTGTGTGTGGGGCGCACAGCTTCCAAAACAGATACTCGACAAGAGAGGTTTCATCAGGTTGACCTCTATGCACCGCCAAAAGTTGGCGACGCGTCACATGAGAGCTTCCAGGCTCTTCATACATGGCCAAGTCCACACGTTAAAATATGCAGCATAGCATGTAGCCCTCCTTGAACAGCACCTGCACAAGGCCTTGCTGCATGCATCCACAGCAGATGGTGAGCAGCGCTGTGCAATTTCAGCGCGCAATATCACACAACATTGCAGCACTGGCTCGACACAATGCCAGGCATGGCGGGTTTTCACAGCATGCTGCCACAAGGCTGCTTGGGCCAACAGCACCAGCTTCAAACTCATGTTGACATGCTTTGTCTCCATGTGCTTCAACACTCCTTAGCACAGGTTCCTACCAATGCTACACAAATATCATCAGCTAGACACCCATTTCACAGCACTTCAGATTGCACCATCAACATGCCCCGCCCTTCCCTGCAACAGTCCCATTCTCCATCTCACACTAGCCTGTATCATACATGTGAGAAACTTCTACGCACTTCGCTGACATCTCTCCAGGCACTTTGCAGGCTCTTCAAGAGCACTTTGCATGCAGCACTTTGCGCAGCATCATCATCGAGTGCCACAGCTGCATGGACTGGTCGCGGGCCACACACACGGGTCTGCATCGACAACCGTCAGCTGGCAGCACCATGCCTAGAGCACCAGCCAGGTTTGCTAGCTCTCTGCCAAGCCACCGCTGATCCAGCAGCCAAGAGCCACCACCAAAAAAGTGAATAACCAATGCAAGTTGTTCTAGTAGCTTCGAGCGTCTGCAGGGACGCAGGCCCTCAAGGAAGAACACGTCACAAAAAGGGTATAACCGCTGCGTGTTTGGTCTAGTGTTGCTGGCCTGCGTGCCTAGGCACACCTATGCAGGCTTGCAACGATCCCAATTAGCACTAGTGCAGACCTCTGACAATGAATAACCTGCCCTTGCCGACACCAGCTGCTGCATGACCACCTCACCAGTGCCCTGTTGGTGGCATTTGGTAGTGAGGCACGTCAGCAGCAACTGTAGCAGGCGGGGCTGCGTAACCGCCTGCGCCCTCAACGCCAGCCAGGTGCGAGTGTGGCGAGGCTGGCACGTGCAAGGTTCTGCCAGCGGCGGCTTGAGAGGGCAGCACAAACTGCACAGGCGCCCCTGCCCTGTTGCTCAGCCCTGCTGCAGCTGCGCCGGGGTTGCCTGGCTGTGCATACACAAACATCTGCTGCTGCTGCTGCTGCTGCATATGCATCAGCTGCGCTGGTGTAGGCTGCTGCACCTGCATGCCTCCTGCAGCCATCATGTGGCCGCTGGCTGTCATGGAGGCCAGAGGCAGCGCGTAGTACGGCACGTCGCCCGCAGATGCAACGGGCTGCCCGATCGGCTCCGCCCAAGCCTGGCCAGCAGCCATCATGCCTTGCATTGGCTGCTGCTGCAGCAGCACCATGCCCCCTGGGTTGCTGGCGCCAGCACTAGCATCCATGCCCGGCCACATGACCAGCTGCTGCTGCTGCTGCTGCTGCCCCATTTCATCAACAGGATGGTGCTGCTCATATGGCACCGGATGCTGGTGGTGATGCCGGTGCGCGTGCTGCTGATGCTGCTGCAGCATCAGCTGCCTCACAGCCGCCGGCGCGTACTGCTGCTGCCCCATCATCACCAGGCGTGGGGGCTGCGGCACAACGCCTGCTGCTGCTTGCGGCTGGAATGCAAGCTGCTGCATGCCTGGTGTGGCTGCAGGCGACAGGCCCGCGGGCAGCTGCTGCTGATGCTCCTCTGGAGCAACCGCCACAGGCAGCAGCACCTCCTGCTGGCCGCCAGGCGTCACCACCTGCACAGCTTGCATCTGCTGCTGCACGCCAGCCAGGCTCCCGCCGCTGCTGCTGCCAGCTCCAATGCCATGGTGGTAGCCCAGCATCGCGCCGCCTGCTGCCGCCGCGGGCGCAGCAGCAGGCATGTACAGCAGCTGCTGGCCAGCTGCTGCGCTGCTGCCGGCTGCACCTGGGTGGGCGAGGCTGAGCTGCTGCAGCGCGTCTGCAGCCAGGTCAGCGCCCAGCGGCAGCGCCTCGCCAGCAAACAGGCTGCCTGGCGGGCGGGTGGTTGGCGTGCGCAGCTCCTGCAAGGCAGTTGGCAAGAAGCAGGCGGCGCAGCGAGGCGTGGTTGACAGCAGCACGTGCAGCGCAAGAAGACAGCACGCAGCTGGGGCAAGGCACTTGGCAACAAGCAGGGGAGCGCAAGCAGGTGGCAACAAGCAGGTGCAGAGTGGCAGGTGCAGAGGCACGCCTGTGCACCACGCAGGTGCCTCGCTGCTTGCAGGAGAGCTGTTTCAAGATGCAAACAACACCATGCAAGCACAGCCACTTTTCTTCAAGCCGCTTCCTGCTCAACTAAGCGCTGGGCTGCTGCTTTCAGCAGAGCAGCAGGCTGCTGCTGGCAATGCAGACGCTGGGTGTTTACCTGCTGGTTGTGCGCAAAGAAGCAGATGTTGCGGTTGCAGGCTTCGCCGTGGCCGCACAGTATCGTCCGATACCTGGCAGTGCAGCACAGGCAGCCAGGAGTCAGCTACAGCGTCCACTGAAGTTGCTCAAACACAAGCCCAAGCTCAATGTGTGCGTGCACAGCGCTACCAGCAAGTGCACATCTCCGCTGTCATGCAGCCACTCTGGAGGAACAGTGCGGCAGACAGCACCAGGCGCAGTAAGCATGGCAGTAGCTCACTTGTCCGGGTGCAGCCAATACTCCAAGGCATTGCGCGCCAGCATGCAACTCTCGCCGTGAGAGCACTCCTTGCGCTGCATGCAGCAACAAGAAGCGACAAGGCACCACACGGCACCGATCAGCGACAGAACGAGAGCAGCAGTACCACACATTCGGAATAACACAGCTACATGTTTACATTTAGTGTATGCTGCCGTACACGTGGGGAAAGGCGGATGGTTGTCCGGCTCTGGGGAACAACTGCGACAGTAAGGCATGCAGCTGCATCTTGGGCAGGAACTGCATACACAGCACACCGGCCGCCCGCCCCAAGCCAGCCCTGTGATGTGCATGCAGCCGCCGCTTCATGACTCACAGTTTTGCCAAAGTCGCACATGACGGCCTGATAGGCATGTGGCGGCCGCCGCTTGCCTGCCTCGCCTGCGGTGTTGCAGCGAATACGAAAGATTAAAGAAGCATGCGCAGGCACAGCATGACTCAACACTGCAGTACGATGCAGTCAATTTGCACCGCTCGTGCCAGTGATGCTCATGAACCAATTTTGGTGTATGATCGTAAGAAGACAACAGACGACTGTGCAAGCTTGCCGGGCAAATGCCCTGCACCAACCACGCACAGTGCAGACGTGCGTCGAACTGCGGCTCCTGCATGTCGCCACTGCCGCTCAATCCCGCAAAGCGCATGCAAACGTGACTGCTGCAGAGTGCAGTGGCCTACAGCCAAAGCCAATGTCGAAGCCGCTGCTCACCTGGGTGGGCATACGGGCAGAGCCTCCAATTGTGTGGATCTGCAGCGCAAGCAATGCAGACAGCGAAAGCAACCTTGGCACCATGTTTCGTGACAGCTGCATGTGGTTGGCGAAAATGCCGCTGCTGTGACAGCGACATAGGTGCTCAGCTGCAAGGGAGCTGCGGAATCTTGCTATGCTGCCTGCAGCGCATGCAGCTGCTCTATGCAACAAAGCGCTTTACCATGTACAACTGCTCATTCAATAGGCTGCAGCTACTTGTAGCCTAGATTGTCAACAGGTGCAACACCCCACCCTGCCGGCAAATATGCGTCACCTGCTGACCAGTGTATCTCCGACTGTGCTTCTCACCTTGCCGCTTGCACAGCCTGATCTTGTATGTGAACATCATGAACCGGTCCGACATGCAGCGGCGCCTCTGCTCAGGCAGAGGCTTCTTGCCAGCTTGCTGGCCCTGCTGTTGCTGCTGCTGCTGCTGCTGGTCCGGCTGCAGGCCATGCTGTGGATACTGAGCTGGCTGAAGGTCATCCTGCAAGCTGCCTAGCTGTGGATGCGGCTGCTGCTGCTGCTGCCGTTGCTGCTGCAGCGGCTGCTGTTGTTGCTGCTGTTGTTGCTGCTGCTGCTGCAGCTGTTCAGCAGCTGTCACCTGCGTTGGGCATGTTCACGGGGATTCAGCATCCAGCTAGAGGGCTGGAGCAACAGCCAACAAGCAATGCACAAAGCAGACTGCACAAGCATGCCGGGCGCAGCAGAACAGCACCATGCTGTACCAACTGGGCCTTGTTGCCTGTGAGCTAACAGCTCAGTAACTCATGCTATATAATTCTTCCCGATGCTCTTGCACCGGAGCACAGAGCTGGTTGAAACAGGCCTGCCTCTGCTGGTGGTGCTGCTGATGCCAGCTCAGGGGCCCGTGCCAACGACACGCCTGACTGGATTGACCGCACGCCTAAGCATCAATCGACAGCTGAGATTGCAGCTGACCTCTGACGATGAAGCGGTGATCTCCTGCGCGTCCATGAAAGAGTTGGAGACCTGCTGTCCAGCAGCCCTCGGCGCTGAAGTAGCGGCAGCTCTCAGTCGGCGTGGTTTCTATGTATCCCTGAAGCTTACAGTGCTCCATAAAAACAATTTCTTAGGGCAGGGCTGTATGCAGACTACAGCGGTACTTTTTTTTAATTAAACTGCTCATCTCTCTGATCATCATTCGCCTCAGTTTTTTAGTACTTGAAGTGCGGTATTGCGTTGATGCCTGCACAAGTAAGCAAGTACCGCGCAAGTCGATGGGAAGGGTTTCTTTAGGTTCAGCGGTCAGGTTTGTTCTGCTGACGCCTGTCTAAGGCTGTGGTGCATATTTAATACGCTGCTTAATCAGATAGTTACACATGCATGGGCAAGCAGTGACATATATGGGTGCATGCACAGGAACGCGGCGTGACCCCAAGGTTCCCTCTAGACTTGACGTCAAACTTCCTTTCGTCACTCCTGCGAATGCGACAGTGCACGACCGCTAGGTGGCTTGAGGCGCGCTCCGCCTGGCCGTCTGCAAGCGCAACCACTCGAACGTTCCGGGCCCTGAGGGCGGCACGAAGAGGCACACTGCATTCACTGATCACAGATTACCATACTAGTACGCAACCAGAAGTGCCAAGACTCCCAATCGTTATATCACTTAATTTGGCTTTGATATGGCAAGTATGATATTACGTGGCAGCGTGCGGATCAGCGCCACTGCTGTGCCCGGGGTGTTCCCCACATTCTGTACACCGTGTATACTGGCAATGAGGATGCGGCAGAGGCGTAGCCCTGTCTTACATGCCCACACTCTGTTACACAGACTTTGTGTAACAACAGCAGACCACAAAAGCGAATGAACGGCATTGTTGGTTGAGGCACCCCTGTCAACCTGCGCTACAGCTGAGTACAGGCCCCTACTAGGGGCAATCCTGAGTCATGACGATCCTGAGTCATGACGATCCTGAGTCAGGATTGTCGTAAAACGACGTTACACAACACAGGCCGTCGGCAGCCACTGGCATTGCCAGGACCACCTCCATCAACACTTGAAGTGGGGTGAACACCTTTCCTTGAGCGCCGTGCTTCCGAGGCAGAGTCTTTGAGCTAGTTGTCGGACTGTACAGGACACCAGCAATCAGAGCAACGCATTGTCACAAGTTGCCATGCACGTGCGTCAGGCATCCGCCCTGAATCCTGTGGTCCTGATGTCATCGTTGTTCTTGGCGTCAGCGTAGAATGCGGCAACTGCAGGCACGGCTGCAACAGAGTTGCGGAAGTCCTTCAGCACTGGGTAGTCATTCAGCACATCCTTGGGGATGCCTGCAGGATGCACCATGGCGGCAGCAGCAGCAGCAGCAGCTATTAGAGCTCACAAGCAAAAGCAATGTGTGTTGGCTGACGTGCTTGATGCCGGCAACGCACACATCAAACCAGTGCCTGTATCATACATGATGTACTGTGGCCCTGCTGCAGCCTGTGGTCCTGGCAGGCATACACAACTCCGTTGCAGCGTAGCGATGGAGCAGGAAATGCTGCGTGGCTGTTCGCATACTTCCCTAGCTGCGCAGCTCAAGCAGCGGCATACATGCAGTGCTCAATCCCCTTACGCCGCAGTATCTGCTGTGACAGCCACCTACCGTCCAGCCAGCCGCTCTTGAGCGTTGACAGGTTGCAGAACACCGCCAGGTCACCATGGCTCAGCTCATCGCCTGTCAGGAACTTGCCGGCACGGCCCTCCTGCAAGCAGCCATCACACAACTCATTCAAAGCTCAAGTTGGCAAGCAAGGCTTCAATCGAATCGTGCCGTACACCTTTGTTTGCCACTACCCTCGTCGGATGCATCATTCGCGGGCCACCTCGCTGGAACGCGCACATGCAAAATGCAACGCATGTGTCAGCAGCCACTTCAGCTCTTAACATGGAGTTTTCAGAGTTTTTTACTGTGGCCCCACACCCCTGCTGGTGGCTGTCGACGCTGCACACGCCTGCAATCAGGCGCTGCTCGTCATGCACCAATGCAGGTACTGCTGTACAAGCCTTGTACTGAGTGCGCGTGTGATGCAGGTCGTGCGCGTGCTGAGTCAGTGCACCAACCATCATCTGCCGTCATTGGCCAGGTTCGGCCGCGCGCAGGACAGGCAGGCGGCTTCTTGCACATGCACATGCACATACGCCCATTGCGTGCACTATCAAGGCAAGCTCCTCACCGCACAGTACACGGGCCATCCCTCTCAACATGCTTATCATTTACTGTGTACAAACAACATGATCCTTACTAAGTAGTAGTACCAGCTGTGCTGCCGCGCACTCACGATCACTTTGCTGAGCAGCTTCAGCTTGTCTGCCAGCGCCCCCGCCAGCAGCTCCTGGCGCGCCTTCACCTTCTCCTCGGGGTCCTTGATCTTGAAGCTGGGGTACAGCGTCTGCAGCAGCACGGCGGCAGCCACACAACAACACCATCTGCAACAGGTCCAGTCTAGAGGCAGTGGATAGGAGAGCGCACGCAACACACCACCAGCTCTACCAACCAAGATGCAGGTTCAAGAGTATCAGCAGGCCGCAGCGCAGCATCTGTCCCGGAAAACCAGCTGTGGCTGCAGCTACACCTGGAGCACACACGCGCTGCCACTCAGCATCTCAGCTTCTCTGATATGCAGGTGTGTCCTGATGCCGGAGTACTGCGGCTGCCTGCGCTGCTGCTGCCGCCCGCCTCACCTGCCACACATCCTCGCAGAAGAAGTACGCCTGGTCAGCCTGCGCTGCCTTCCAGGGGTCAGCCGGCAGCAGCCCGGCACGCTGCGCGAGGTAGCGGTCTGCACACAGCAGCAGCAGCAGCAGCAGCAGCAGCAGCAGCAGCAGCAGCAAGCATGCAGGCATCAAGCAGTCGCCAGCAGCACCTATACTCCGCGCCGCAACGCTCCCCAGGGGCATATTTCAAGCCAGCTGCTGCGACACCTGCATTTTAATGCATGTGATGCCAACCATAGGTGGCTGCTGCAACGCTCTGCCGCTCTGCTGCAGGCTCAGCTGGCAGTTCACAACTCAATCATTTCTCGACCTTTGCTTGTCACTACCCAAGTCGTCGCATACATCATTGGCACACCAATCTGCTCAAACGCTTACATGCAAAGTGCAACCTTTCTGTCAGCGCTTCGCAACTGCGTATGCTCAGCAGCTTACATGCAAGCTTAACTACTGTGTCAACAACTGCCTCCTCACGCACCGATGGCTGCGCTCTGTGCCAGGTACTTCCCGTCCACCTCCAGCACTGGCAGCTGGCCAAATGGTGCCCAGCCCTCCTGCTTCAGCTTCTGCCACTCCTCAAAGTCCACGCGCTTGTCCTGCAAGCACCACGCGCGGCGTGCCATGCAGGTTTTTGCATTGGCCCTTCAGCCACTGCAGAGACTAGGCGCGGCTGCCAGAGAGGCACATATGCATGAACTGACTGCACCACTGGTATGGAACATCTACAGTGCTTGATTTCAGCGGCAGATGAGCAGGTGCTGAGCATCTGCACGCGCTGATCACTGCCGCACTCTTGGCATTGTTTGATGTGTGTTGGTTGGATGTTGGGCAATGCCAGAGCTTGCGGATTAGCCAAGCAGGGCCTGCTGTGTGCTGCCGCTGCCGCTGCTGCAGCTGGCGTCCAAGGCTGTTGCTGATCTGCAGTCTGCAACCCACCTCATGCTCGATCTTGCCAATTGCTGCTGTCAGGCGAGCCACCTCAGCACGGCCTGCACAGTATGCATCAAGCAAGAGGCAAGGCATTGTTGGAGCTGTTGCTGTTCAATGAGCGCTTTGTGCAAGGGGCCCACCATCTGATGTCCCACAGCAAGCAGCAGAGCATGGAGCAGCGCCAGTGAGCCAGGTAAGACTGCGTGATGCTCAGCAGCCGCGTCAAGCGCGTTGCATTAGTACCACAACACATCCGTGTGAGCTGCGGAGGTGTTGCAGCAGGGGTGCATGCAGAGTGTGCTGCACTACAGGAGTGATCTGCTGCAGGAGTGATCTGCTGCTGTCAACCGCCTACTCGATCCACCGCCTCTGTAAGAACAAAGCAAACTTGAGACATCATTCAACACGTCTGCGCTCACCAGGAATGCCGAAATAGATGATCTTCACCATGTTGAAAGCTCAGCTGATGGTGGACTGGTGCGTACGGATTGTACAGCCGTGAACGCACGAATGCAACAATTACCAAATTGAGATGTTCACCGAATCTGCTGTTGGACCGAAGGGATGGTCGAATGGTTGTCTTATGCCGTGGTCATGCCGCGAACAGCTAGAAGTTACGAAAGAATCTAAGAACTAGAAGCTGGAGCGTCCAGCAGCTTGAAAGCCATTTGAATGTCAATTAAAGATCGTTTTATATGTTTTTAAGTTTTGATGGAAGCCTGCAGCAGAGATGGGCAGCTGCTTTTGATGCCAACCACCACACTGTGTCTGTGTGCTTGCAGCATCATGGTCTACGTCGTGCCCTGACCAAAGCAGGAACACCTGCCTGTAGGTAGTCAGACGTATACATAGGAACGGTGGTTATACATAGGAGAAAGAGCAGGCCGCCAGTGCCTGGTGCCAGGGCTTCAAGCAGTGCTGTGCCCCCAGTCAGTCCTAGCCCACTGCCAGTGGGTGGCCTGCCAGCAGCGTCAACTTGATGCTGACGGAGCCCTGCCAGGACTGTGTTTCAAGGTCTGCCAATTGCCGATTTCGTATAGACCAGTGCTGTTTTCATTACATGACGTCACCACCAGAGGGGTGGCCCGTCACAACAGGGGGTGGGGAGGCAACCCAGTTGCACCGGGTGCACAGCCACACCTGCTACGAGAAAAGCACATATGTGGCTGGGAGTGCTAGTTCCCCATGCCGCACCGAATGACACAACTCTCCCTTTACAACTTTGACCTCGACACAACAGCATTGCGCATCACAGTCTGCAAACTCCATGTTACCAGTGCCAGGTTGCCGGCGCAAGCACCGTTGCGAGCGGCTGACGACACTCGCTCGCATACTGGCATTCTTGCTCATGCGCACATAGTAGGAAGTGCAGCTGCTGCAACACAACCCCGCCCTTTTGCTGAAACAGAAACAACACACACATGGCCGCGCCTATCCAACGTGCTGACTGCAGAGCTCCTGCTCAGATCAGTAGCCGCCATACCCGCCGTAGCCCTGCTGCTCATACGGGCCGGCTGGCGGGTGTGGCGGCACGCATGGGTAGCCGTACGCTGCTGGCGGCGGCGGCCTGTAGCCTGGCGGCCCGCCGTACGGCATGTGGGGCGGCGCAGCACCATATGGCGGCGGCGGCGCGTAGCCAGCACCTGCAGTGCAGGCACGATGAGCAACAGACTGTTAAAAGAGGGTTTACACAAGTTACATACAAGCAAGCAGTGGGCTGAAGCTGCAGCTGCATGCGTCATGCAGTGGCGTGCGAGTAATGAAAGAATAGTAAGGCCCCAGGCAGGGTGTCACTTGTCTCCCTGGAGCGCACACAGCCGCAGCAGCAACCCAAAATCACACAAGCAGCACTGTCGATCTGCCGCTCTGCCCCGCCAGACTGCCGCCACAACAAGCACTCCCTCAACCCTGCCGCTGCCACTGCTGAAGCAGCGCACACACACTCACCATAAGGAGGCGGCGGCGGCCCACCATAGCGAGGCGGCGGCGGTGGCGGCGGCGGCGAGCGGTGCATGTGCGGCGGCGGCGGCGGGCCGCCGAAGCGGCGCGGGCCTCCACCCATGCGCGCTGCCAGTGCGGGGTGCGGCCCGCCTGGCCGCTCTAGCGCGGGGTGCTTGCGCAGGTGCCGGCCCAGCAGCTGCACCGCCTTCATCACCTGGCGAGGAAATGTGCAGGCGAACGGCAGGGTGAATAACAGGCGCATCAGAGGGTAAGCCGCACCAGTCTCACCAGGGTGCTGCTGCGGCAGAATCCTTGTGCTGCAGCTGCCACCCGCAGCTGCATTGTGGCATGATATGTGGTACGCTGGGAAGGCCCCAAGCAGCCGGCCTGAGCATTGAAACAGTCAGCGCCAGGCATGCAAGTCTACCCAGCTCGACTGCACACATCTGCCAGCTGCTGCACTGCCACAAGCATGCAACCCACCTGCACAGGCCCGCCAGCAATCTGTGTCACCCTATCGCCATCCAGCGCACAGAAGGGGCTATCCTCAGGCAGCAGCACCTTCACATACGCGCCGCCAGAGCCCTCCTTTACTGCCCGCAGCCCAGCAGCACCAGCAGTCAGCAGGCTGGTGGCCTGGCTCGGGCTCACCAGCACACGTGCAACATGCTGCACATGGCGCTCGCGCGGGCTGACACCTGCTGCTGATGCTGCCCGTGGGCTGGGGCTGGGAGCGCTAGGCGTGGGGCTCGGCGCTGCTGCTGCTACTGCTGCTGCTGCTGGCGGCTGCTGCGAGGTGGGCTGTGCGTCACCCGGTGCTGGCTCCTGCACTGCTGGCTCAGGCGCTGCAGCGGGGTCCTCCGGCACTGCTACTGCTAGCTGACCTGCTGCTGCTGGCTGCTCTGCTGGTGCTGGCTGCTCTGCTGGTGTCGGCTCCGCTGCTGCTGCTGGCTGCTCTGCTGCTGCTGGCTCCTCTGCTGCTGCTGGCTCCTCTTGTGCTGCTGGTGCTGGCTCCTCTGCTACTGCTGGGTGCGCTTCTGCTGCTGCTGCTGCCGTTGGGTCTGCAGCAGCTGCGTCGCCTGCAGCATCAGCTGCTGGCTGCTCCACAGGCTCCGCATTAGCAGCAGCTTCCTGTTCTGCTGGCGCATCGTTCTGCTGCTGCTGCTGCTGCCCATCTGCTGCTGCCGCTGCACCACCCTCGGCTGAAGGCGGTTGTGCAGCCTCAGCTGCTCCAGCATCTGCCTCAGAGGGCTGCTGCTGCTGTTGCTGCTGCTGCTGCTGCTGCTGCTGCTGCTGCTGCTGCGCCAGTCCGTCTAGCAGCGCCGCTGCTGTGGGCTCCAGGTCCAGAATCAGCCGCCGCTGAACAGCAATCAGCGCCTTCTCTGCTGGGCTCAGCTGCTGCGAAGGGTCCTCTGGCGCTGACACAACCAGCACACGCTCGTCGCAGCCTGGCACAGCGTTCATGCCCTGCACACGCGCGCCGCTGCTGGCTTCAATCTCTTTCACAATGCAGCCAGCCTTGCCGATGATGTTGGGCATTGCACGCTGGTGCACCAGCAGCCTGAACACGACATCTCCCAGGCGCCTGCCGCGCATGCTTGGCGATGCTGGCCTGACCTTGCTTGCCTGCTTGCTGGGGGAGACAGCCGCGCTGCTGCTGAGCTTGCTGGGTGACGTACTGCTGCCTGGCGCTGCTGCGTCTGCTGCAGCTGAGCCATCCTGCGCTGCTGAGGCCTGCCCGTCCTGCTGCTGTGCCTCAGGGTTATCCACAACTGCCTCTGCATCAGCTGCCTCGCCTTCTGTGCGTTGCTTCTTGGCAGCTGGTGCATCCTCATGTTCGCCCTCTGCAGCAGCAGCTGCCGCAGGCGCCTCATGGTCCGCTGCCCGCTTGGCACCGACGACAGCGCTGTCGTCTGAGTTACTTTGCTCTGCAAGCGAGCCCAGGCCGTTGGCGGCAGGCTGTTCTGCGTCCGCAGAGTTTGCGTCTGCTGCCGGCTGCACTGCGTCACCCATTGATACATCCGCTGCCACTACAGACGCATCCTCATTACTAGCCATGGCTAACCGATAAACACAAACGTAAGCGACTTCACAGGTGGCTTTGCAATCCCAGTTACGCAGGCAGGCAGGGCTGTTCACTAGATGGCGACCAGATCCCTGCTTTCACATACTCTGGCTAAATTATTTGCTGCAGCGAGGACGATGTGGCTCGTCATGACAGAATAACGAGCTGTCAGCATTTGTGGTGTAAGGTTAGGGTTTGCACAGGCCATGTGGTGTGGGAAAAGCGTTTTTAGCCCTCGTGCACCGCTGAACACTTGAAAGTGAAAGTTCTTGGGGTCCTAGCAACGGCGCACGGCTGGCACATTGGCAGGGGCGGCAAGGTACTGTTGTACAGGCAGATCATCTGCCATACCTGAAAGTAGCTTGAAAAGTGGATGACCTGGCTACAAGTCAGCCACTGCGCTTGATCTTATTTAAACACGCTCTGCCAGCAAGCGGCCATGATGCCATGCCCAGCAAAGCAATCTGCAGCACGGCGAGTGGCGCATCACAGGCACTACGCGCCACATGCTGCTGCGCCATGGAAGAATGTGCTCAACAGCAGCAGGTGTAGATCTGCAGCCAGTGGCCCTCCTGCACAGCTCATGCCAGCAGGCATACGGCGATTGGCGCCCAACAGTGACATGGACGCCACAGAGCAGGCAGTGAGGGCCCTGGGCGAGGTACGACAGCCTGGCAGTGCAGCGGCAGCGGCAGCAGCAGCAGCGTGCACATCGGCTCATGCACACATTACTTTGGGCTCTTATTGAGGTTTTTCTGCCCTCAAGCAATGCAGCTGCCTGCAGCTAACAGATCAGGGGTCACCCATAGCTGCTCATGGCTGAAGCAGCACGCACCAAGTGAACACAACATCAGCCTAGTCTGTTGTTGTGCTGCCGCAGATCAGTGCAGGTGTTTGCAGCCTGCTGTTGCACAGTTTGCAGGTCCTGTTGGTCTGCTGGTGATGCAGTGCCTGTTGGTCTTCTTCTGCAGAACATGCATAACTATGATCACATATTCAACTGCACGCAGGCATTTGTCATGAACAGCCTCCACAGGGTGCTGCAGACTCGGCTCGGCAAGGAACAAAACGTGTTTGCTGGTGAGCGCTGCGCCGGCAGCACTTTGCAGCAGTTGGTGCAAGCTTCAGCACATGCTGGAAGAGCTGCCCATCGCTGCAAGATCACTAGTCACAAACAAGCCGCGCGTTGCGAGAATGTAGCAACAGGAATGCACAACCCCTCCACAGCGGCGTCAGTCTGATCGGGTCAGCCAGCAACGCAGAGCACAGCGCATAGCATAGTCGATGATTTCCACGCACATTTCGATCGAATGTGCTCAGGATGTCTACGTGCTTACATGCCATATGCAAACTCTCTGTGAATAGCACACACACAACGCTGCTCAGCGCAGTGTGCGCCTCAACAGCGCTGTATGCAGCCATAACAGAGCTGAGGCGCTTGGCGACCACCCGTCCCTGCGCGGGTGCTGCTGCTGTCTGTCTTCGCACTTGACTCCACCAACGGCAGCTGATGACCAGGACTGCTGCTGCTGCTGCTGCTGCTGCTGCTGTTGCTGCAGGCTTGAGTCGCATGATGTTGGACAGCTTTGAGGATCAGCCCGTGCTGCTGGTGACGGAGTGCGGCAGCGGCGCCGCAGTGCTGCTGCGCAGCTGCCAGTTTGCGTCGCTTGCGGCAGATGTGCGGGCCACGCCCACTCCATTTAGCCTCACTCCAGGCAGCCTGCAGATGCTGACAGCCATCCCTCAGGACAGCCTGCCCACAATGATGCAGCGGGTGCAGCAGGCATATGAGGCAGGGCTCTCGGCAGTGCAGCAGCCCAGCAGCAGCAGCAGCAGCAGCGGCAGCAGCAGCAGCAGCGCAGGGCATGCTGGGGAGTATCTGCAGGTGGCGATTATTGGGGTGACGCCTGCAGCGCAAGGGCGGGGCCTGGGCCTGTCACTGCTGCAGGCTGCTGTGGCGGCTGCGCAGCAGGACGGGCTCCCTCTGGCTGCGCAGGCTGCAGGGGAGGGCGTGGCAGACTTTTTCGCCAAGGCGGGCATGCAGCAAGTCGGCCGGCACGGGCTGCATCCCGTGATGCGCTGGGCTCGGTGAATGTGACCAGCCCAGTGATGTGTTGACGCCAAGTTGCATTGTGGGGCTCGAACATTGGCTGAGCTCCAGGAGCAGTGCCTCAAACATTTGGAGATGCCTCTGCACACGGCGTACACTGTACTGTGAGTATTTTACTGCAGTTGCGTGGTGTGCGTCGACCCTGTAATCATGCACTGTGTTACGCATGTGTGTTGCGACTCGTCGGGCGTGCCGCCTTGTTGCGGGTTGGGGCGAAGGTCAGGAGCACTGACTCCTCAGTGAAGTGGTGTCGCAATAGTGAGCTGTACACCTCACACACTGCGACATGATGTGTACCAGTGTCCATGCGCATGCACCTGAATGCTGCCATGTTTTTTGGTTGCAACTCTGCAATGCCCGGCAGAGGCCCTGGCAGGCAGAGTGCTCCCGCTCCCATCAAAGGTGGCCGTGCGCGACACTCTTATGTAAAGGAGCAAGCGACAGTCACCTTGCTTCACATACAGCATTAAATTACCAAACTGGCAAGGCTATGTAGCCACAACAAGTGTTGGCAGCAGCTTGCACCAACCATGGCAGCAAAGTGCCTCCAAGCCAGTGGGTTTGTTGGAGCTGTGTTGATTTGCTGCCACGGCATGCTTATCGCTCTTTCCACGGTGCATAGACAGCTCTGTTGGCGTGCAAGCAGCTGATTGTCTACGCCTCACTTGTTGCAACATGATCTTCACTGAAATCCACCACACGATGACTGCTTCAGGAAGGCCAGTAAGCTAGCAGCGCGGTCACGATGCAACACAGTTGTGAAGATACTTCGTTTAGCAAAATCATGGCGACGCAGGTCTCACTTGAGGTCAGCCAGGGCTTGCGGCGATGCTGTGCTACCGCCCGAGTGACATACTCTGAGCCAATTAGCGGATACTAGGCAGCAGCAAACTACGTTTTGCGGCGGATTGAGGCTAGATGAATTGACACGGAATGAATTTTTAGCGGCGACGTGCAAACCAACTTGCCACAAGTAGTGTTCTTGCTGATTGACACACGTCTGAACCGTGTAGTGCGTTTTGATATTCTAAAGGTTATTGTTTTCGAGCCGGCATCTCTGCTCTGGTACACATGGGGCAGCCTGGAGTGTCGTAGGCACCTGTGGGAGGACGTTTGACTCGTTGGCAAGCGGCATGACGTGCAGCGAGGGCCTAAACAGTTCTGAGCTAGATCTCTCTGAGCTAGATCTCGCTGTGGAAGACGCCGTGGGGGCCTGCCTTGAAGCGTCGTGTGGAGAGGTGGGAAGTTGTGAATCACACAATTTTGTTGATTTCCCCAAACAGATGCAGCCACGTCGGCTGAAAACTGTATATGGCACATAAGTCTTACATGTGGTTTGCCAAGCTCAGCAGAAGACGCTGTATGCCATCTCTGGCCCCTTCCCGCCACCTCAAGTGACACCTGCTGTAAAGCAGTGTTACCAGCAGATCACAGCACCACTAACTTTTTCTTTTCGTGGTTATTTTTGAAGCTGCTGCGGTGTGCCATCCGCTTGGCCGATGAAGCCAACCTGACCGGCCCTCACAGGAACACTGTGCTACGTCGTTGTATGCTGTCTTGCAGGATGCCAAGTCGGTGTTCTTTGCACGCTGCCCTCCACTGATAACTTTGGAGGAGCTGCAGTCGCTGTTCGAGTCTTATGGGACGGTCACCAGCCTCAACCTGTTCAAGCGTTGGGCAACTGCTAGACCAGCAAAGACAAGCCACCCATTGGCGCATGCTTGCAGTAGGACATATGGTGTGATTGCAGTAAGATTGCTGGATGTTACGTGCAGCGCCGATGATACTATGTAAGACTGCTGCTAGCACCCGCACTGAAGCTGTCAGGCTGCACATGTGCTGCACAGCGCACCACAGGCTGGTACACCTAACGGCAGCGCAGCCCTACACTTCACTGCATTGCGCTGCGCCTCCTTTCTCTCAACCTAACAGCAGCGCGCCTGTTGGTCAGCACCACGCAGCAAGCACCCCGAAGCGTCTGACCGCTCTGTCACGACATGCAGCTGCTGCTCTGCCGGCTGTCCTTGCAGGCTGCGGTGTTGTGACGTTCTCGCGCCACGAGTCTGCTGCTGCTGCGCTGGCAGCCCTGCATGGCAAGCACATGTGGCCAGACAGTGAGGCCCCTATGGTCATTGAGTGGCTGGACCCTTGCAGGCTGGCTGCAACACAGCAGCGCAACGGCGCAGCAGGTACGTCCGGGAGCCGCTTGCAGCGACTACCGTCCCTTGACGGACAGCTTGTTCAAACAGTGCCAGTCGCAGCAGCAGCAGCAGCAGATGCACCCCATGTGCTGTCACTCAATAGGGACGCAGACAGCACAGCACGCACACTCACACTCACACGGTTCTGTGTCTGCCCACAGACAGCTGGCCACTCACCTGCCACCTCCTGCCCTATGCTTTGTCCTGCAGGCACGCACACCAAGCGCCCCAACCTCAGGCACGCCAAGAGACAGGTCGACTGCAAGAGCGACACTTCAAGCCCCAAGGACAACACAGGCACCGCAAACAAGCTGGATGCGGGCAAGCCTGCAGCTGCTGCCAACCACCGTGGCAGCAGCAGCAGCAGCAGGCCGGCTGCCCATAATTCGAAGGAGCCTTGGGCTGACGTGTACGATGCAGCAGTGCAGACGCTGCATGCCCGGCCCTGTGTGGCTACGCAGCTGCAGCTGGTGCCCCTGACAGCTGCAGGCCAGGTGGGCTGCCACAAGCTTTACTGCTCTCATGCACAGCAGGTCACGTGCCGCAGCTGTTGTATGTATGCCATGTCACCTGTCGCAGCTGTTGATCCGCCAAGCTCGTCGCCGAGGCCGATCTGACTTTGCAGGCCCAAATGCTGTATCAATCTTCACAGAGTGTTTGCAAGGCTTCCTGTTAAACCTGCATGCGGTGCTGCATTCTGCCGCCTGCAACTGCATCAGACCTCACGATGAATTGACAACATTGCACTGCTGCGCGGGGTGTGCTTCCCTGTCTGCAGGTGATCAGCCCCAGCGCCACCTGCAGCAGCGGCAGCGGCAGCGGCAGCAGCTACCTGCCACGACAACAGGCAGCAGTGGCTTCCACCGCTATGGTCTCCATCTGTTTCAGGCTCATTGCCGTTTCCTGAAGTGTGCACTGCGTCACCTGCAGTTGCAGCTGCATCCAACATGCAGTGGCTCGCTGCTCTGGCGCAAGGAGCAAGGAGCGGCAGCACAGCTGCACCAGCAGCCAGCTGGGGCGTGCACAGCAGCATCAGCAACAACAGCAGCAGCAGCAGCAATTGGAGGAGTCTGCACGCCAGCAGCAGCTGGAGCATGGGCAGCAGCAGCTTTAGCGGCAGCAGCAGCCACCCAACAAGCCTCATGAGCTGCTCATGCAGCAGCCACTGCACAGCAAATGGCGTCGACGCAGCAGCAGCAGCAGCAGCTGCCAGCCCTTTTGGCGCTGCATGTGGCAGCAGGAGTGTGAACTTACCGCCTGTTGGCGCCGATCTGCTGCTGCGCCAGCCTGCAGCTGCTGTTGCAGCCAGCGCTGCATTGAGCCAGGGCTCAGATGCTGCCAATATGGCTGCCAGCTTCAACCCCCAGCTGGAGGTCTCCTACCTCAATCTGGTGCGAGACTCCCTGCAGCAGCAGCAGCAGCAGCAGCAGACAATGCAGCAGCAGGCATGGCTTGACGGCCCTTCTCTGGTCGCTGCAGCTGCTGCTAGCGGCAGCACCGCTGGTGCTGCAAGCAGCTGCAGCAATGCAATGCGGCTACTGGATGTCATCCCTTCCGCTGACTGGATGCTGCTCCAGCAGCAGCACGACCAGCACCCGCATCGGGCGGCGGCAGCAGCAGTGGACCCTACCGTCACTGCTGCACTGTCCGCTGCCATTGCTGCAGCAGCGGCACGCACGCCAGCTCTGCCAGACGGCCGGCTGACGTTTCCTGCAGGCCACATGCACCTGCAGCAGCCGCTGCAGGCTGCACCAGAGTACATTCCTGTGATGGCCCCACCCCGGGCAATAAGCAGCTTCCAGGCCCAAGCGCAGCATGCTGCTGCTGCTCAGGCAGCAGCAGCACAGGCAGCAGCAGCAGCAGCAGCACGTGTTGCAGCAGCTGGGAGCAGGGCTGTTGAGGTGCTCCTGGAGCTGCAGCCAGCAGCATTCGCGCTGGCGGCTGGCAGCTTTGATGCTGTTGAGAGGCTGTCGGGTGCTGCTCTGCGCATTGTAGATCGCGGGCCGCTGCCGCTGGGGCTGTGTATTGCTGGCAGGCAGGAGCAGGTTGAGGTTGCGCGTGAGCTGGTTGCATCATTGACGCGCTGCTGATCTGGGCAACAGAGCGAGGGTAGTCACATGTGAGTCCTGGCACCATCAATGGCCCCCTCACTTAACAGCTTACATGGCATGGGATGTGCACATGCCTGTAAGTGTAGCTGAGTTTGGACACTTGTTGTGGGTGGCGGTTGGTGGGCGATCGCGGGTTTTTTTTGCGTGACGGTTGGTGGGCGATTGGTTTTTTTTGCATGACAATAGGTGGGCGATTGCGGTTTTTCTTCGGGGGTGCTTGCTGAGTATGCAGTGTGCCTGACTGTGCGTTTGCGACAGCGGTGCGCCGCCTGCTGTAGCGCGTCTAACAGACGTCTGCGATCGTGGGAGAGGTGGGGTCGGGTGAGGGGCGCTGAAGCGCGGGTATCAGTCGCCTGGCCATATAGCCTCAACCTGTATAACCTCAACCTGAAAGCTATATGTATAACACCCGTGGCTTTGAGGCAGTGTTTGGGGGGTTGGCGGGTAGGTCAAGCTGTGATCTGTCCGGCCGAGTTGATCTGAAGGGAGGATTGCAGCCATATGCTGGCAGCTAAGCAGCAGTGTGGCAGGGTGAGAAGCGCCGAGTGTCTGCCATTGTTGCACAACTAGGTGACTGTGGTGCCTCTTGCATGTGCAGCGCTGCTGTTCACAGCCAACAGTCAGATGTGTATCTGTGGTGTGGGAAAGCAGCTCGTGCTGTTTAGTGCCGTGTGTTGCACTGCAATGGCATTGCGCGCGTTTTGTAGGGTGACAGACAGAGGCGAATCCCGTAGTGCAATGTGCGGAAACGGCGGCTGTTGCTACGAGTGTTGCGACAGGAGTGTCAGGTGTGTTGTGCAGGCGCGCTCTTACGCCTGCGTGGCTTCCTGCATATGCAATGCTGCAAGCTCCTATGGTGGTTTGCCGCATGCCAGGCACTGTGAGCCGGCTTTTCCCCCAACCTTTTTTCACCAACACCAACCAAAGCATGCACTGTTTTTCAGTACACGCACAAATCCCCACAAACATTCACAGCATGTCAGCTCTCTTGCAGCCTGGCTTTTGTTTGGTGCTGCCGGCATAGCCTGGCCAGATTTACCAGCATGCTGCTGCGTGCTTAAACCTTTTCAGCGACAGCCTCACCTATACACTGCCACTGAATGTGAATTCAACAGTTGCGGCATGTGTACCCTTCCGCCAGCTGCTTGCAGGACATTGCATGCTGCAAGGGTGGGGCGCCTTTTGTAGAGCAAGACTCCAGTAGTAGGATTGGCCATGTTTGTGTGGAGTGTGGCGACGCTGTTTTGGTTAATCGGGTTGGCACAGCTGCACATACGTCGCTTGCATGGCCTGAAACAGCACAGCACCGCCATGCCGGCAACTGTCCTGCCAAACAGCATGTGCTGGTATATGCATGGGCCGGTTGACTAACAGCGTCCAGCACGTGTGCAGGTGATGTTACTTTGCAGGCTGCTTTTGCCTCTTGCCAGCTGTGGGATGCGGTAGCCGCTGTATGCTGGTCTCATGAAGATTTGGGTTGTAGCAGGGCTGGTTTGTTGCTGCGCGGCAGGAGGATAGGGTGCGAAGTGTCTGCATGCACGCTGCATTGCGGCCTGTTTGACTTCGGCACTGAAGATTTGGGTTGTAGCAGCTCCTCCACACTGGTTCTGCTGCGCTTTGTTGAGCAGGCGCAATGTGCAGCATGACAGCACAGGAGGTGCTGGTGTTTGCGGTGCTGTGCGGGGCTGCTCTAGCCTGCGTGCTGCTGCTGCTGCTGCTGCTGCGTCCTGGGCGCCAGCAGCCCCACAACAAGGCAAGCTGAACAGCCGGAAAACCAGCAGCAGGCTCCGCAGTCAACAAGCCACGAGGAATGCGGCTTGTTTGCTTGTTGGTTTTGTGTTACGCAGATGTTACACGTGTCCAGGTGCAGGGTGTAGTTCCAACAGGTGCAGTTGGTTGTGTAGTGTTGGTGTGTGCTCCCGTTGATTGTTGCGAGTGTTTGAATGCCATGAGTAGCTCATCGCATACCGCATGAAATCGGTCGGGACTTTTCAATGTTGCTGCTTGGCAGTGGGTGTTAGCATGCTGCTCTCAACAGCGGGTCACTTGGACTGCAACACGTGTCTCTCTGAATGTACTTGCGCTTGCTGTGACGTGTTGAAAGCGAAGCCTGGTGTCTACGCTTGTGATGCACGAAACAGGAAGTGCATGTCATTGTCCATTTTCTGCTGCTGCCGTCGCGGCCAGGCACGAATGCACACGATTGCCTGCACAGAGGTGCAGGGGTTGGTTGAGGGCGGCGTGCAGCCTACGCCGCCGGAACACATATTCAACCACTACAGCCGTGTCGCCCTCGTTACGTGTTGTGTTTTGATGTCCCAAGGTTGTTTGAAAGCTGTGTTATTCCCAGATCAATGCCGTATGCCGTTGTTGCATTGCTGAATGTTCAACAGCACAGTGCTGTGCTAGCTAGCCAGACACACTGAGTCCACCCGCCTGTGGCTGCTTGTGCTGCTGCCAGGCTTCAGGCGCAGGTCCAACACATGTGCCACATTGATGTATGTGTGGGGGGCTTTCGTCTGCCTCTGGGTGCACTTTGTTTACCGAGCACTGTGCACATTCGGATCCTTTTAGTGTGCACGGCTGTGCGGTTGACAGCCTGGCGCACCTCTCAGCATTGAGAGATAGGCAGAATTTGGGCATGCGTGTAAGCTGTCTTCTGCCATCTGCCGAGAACATTCATCTGGGGTGCTGTCTTCAGCACAGGCACAACTATCCACGTGCATGCAGCGCTGATGCAGCACCTTGAGGTCGACTGGCACACTGTCTCTTGGTGTGTGCATTGCCGCAGCTGTTCGTGTCTCGCGTCGTATCACCTTTGGAACAACCGTGAATGAAGTTTTTGTGTCGCGTGCATAGGATTACATGGTGCCTGCAAGGTTATGTCAGCGCGCGCTGAAAAAACCACTGCTATCAATGAGCATGCCTGGCACTACTGCTACTTTACTTGTGCGTATGCTACCAAACCAGTTGTGAGTGTGTGCAGGTGCGGCCGGTTTGCTGGCTAGCTGTCTGGTTGACCGAAAGAGCAATGCTGCACGTGGGATCAGTTGACGGATCTCAACGTGTCAGTAGTGCCCTGCAGCATCAGCCTGTTTGCAGAGGTACATGTACACCCGGTTACTTCAATCAGGCACGTATGTCTGTTGACTTTCCGGGATGGAATGAATGGACGTGACAGCCGCCACTTGTCGCTTTTGTTGAGGTGCTCCGCCTGGTGCTCAAACCGCCTGAGGGATGTGCTGTGAGCAGCTTTTTTGTTGGCCCCTTGGCTGGGCCTCTTTCTGGGAAACAGCCGGCGTTGGATACACGGTGCGTGGCATGGCATGTGACGCATTGTGGCATAGCATGTGACGCATTATTGCATAGCATGTGACACAGTGTGGCATAGCATGTGACACAGTGTGGCATGGCATGTGACACATTGTGGCATAGCATGTGACGCATTTTGGCATAGCATGTGACACAGTGTGGCATGGCATGTGACACATTGTGGCATAGCATGTGACACAGTGTGGCATGGCATGTGACACATTGTGGCATAGCATGTGACACATTGAGCGCGTGCAGCCCTTGCGCTTGTTGCCCTCCCAGCAGAGCATTATGCAGGCAGGCAAGAGCCTGCCCTATAGTGCATCTTGAGAATGTGCGGCTGCTTCGTTACGTGTATTTGCACACTTCAGGGCCGGCACAGTTCTTGGGGGCCTCCCCATTGCATTGCAATGCAATGCATTGCAGCGGCAGCCACTACGTGCTGACAGCACCGCTGCCCGGGATGCAGCCTTGCATCCCCAAAAGGTGTCAACTTATTGCTCGCATGTCTGGCTATGACATGCCACACAGCCTGCTGCTTAAGCTGCGTGCTGGATGCAGCTGGAATGCATGAGGTGACGCAGCTCGCTGCTTTGGACAAGATCTCTGCTTGTGTGCTCGCAGTGCGGCACACTTTCGCGACCTCGCTGTTGTGTTTAGCTTCTGCTGTGCTCAAGAGCCTTTTGGGTGGCTTGTGAGCATGCTGCTGCCCATGTATTGAGCTCCCACTCTTATTTATACTGGCAGTGGCCGCAGCCGCAGCGATTGCTGGCTTGCATCATAAACAGGTCAGGGGTTGGTTGAGCTCTTCATTGTCCTTGGCAGCAGCACAAGATGATGAGTGTGCGTGTGCACCTGAGGTCGGATCTGTTGTGTCACCTGTGCTGCTTGATTGTAGGCAAGCTAGGGATCTGTCGGGGTTGTTGCTGTGGTGTTGAAGGCACTGTCAGCCACCATTGCTTGCACTGGTTGCCACTCGTCACAGGCGTGTTGCCGTCCTTTAAAAGGCCGTCAGCAGTGCCTTGTGTTTGATCGCCCGAGCACTAGCCAGGCTTTCTAGTACTAACTGCAGGGGTCTGTTTTGGCGTGTTGTGCTGCCACCTCTCTTGCTGCCGCTGTGCTGCTGTGTGATACCAGATTGCATGCACCGGCTTGTCTCGTGCCTGCCGCATTGCATTCACAGACACAGCCTCCGCTCGCAGCGCCACTTTGCATGAATGGGCGATTGCTGTCCTGTCAGCCTTGCCTGTTGTTGCTTGATCACAGGCCGCTTGTTGTTGGTTGGGCTTGATCCTCGTAATACTTGCACGCTTTTCTGATCTTTGTTGGGTGCTCTGGTGTCTTTTGCAGGCACATAGCCACAGTACAGTACAATAGGACTTTGTGTGTGTATGTGTGTGCAGTGCCACTGACAGTGTTGTTCAGAGCAGTGTTGCTGCTGCAGCACCTCTCGGTAGGGTTGATTGCTTGATTGTGTGAGGGGGGCCCGCTATATCGTTATTATATTGCGCCTTCCAAACGCGTGGTGCTAGCTGCCCATGTTGTTGACAGTGAGATTGCATACAGGTGCTGTATTGTGCTGAGCATGTCGTTAGTGCCTGCCCAAGTGCCTTCGTTTGGTCTCAGGTGTATTACCCAGTGATGCAGCTACTTTCCTGGGTTGCACTCAGCTGTGTGGGACATTCTGCAGTGCAGTTGATGATAGATGGCAGTCCAAGTAGAGTGTTCCAACAGCTATGAGGTTGAGTTTGTGTGATGGGTCTACTCGCCGTTTGTGTTTGTGTCCTCTCGGCTGTGTGTTGGTAGGATTTCGTGTTGACCGGCGCTGTGTACCGCGCCTCTGGACACCGTGCGTGTGTCTGATTTTGACTGCAGTTGCTGCACAATGGCCGAGCAAGCAGGGCAATAAATTGAGTGAGCTGCGGCCCTTCCCATCCCCTCGTGTGTGGCGCAGCCACCCTCACACACTGTTGCGGGTGCACACAGAAGTGTGACCAGAGCAGCTGTTGCCAGAGATGTGCGGCAGCTGCTGGGGCTGTTAAATGGTGAGCGGAGGGACGAGCTTCTTGCACTCCTTCAAGCTCAACAAGTTGCTTGCTTTACTGTGTGGCCCTGGCAGTTGGCTCCGGCCTCTGTCAGGAGAATCTGCGCCCTGCGTTTGTCCCTATCTCAGCACGGCACAGCTGCTGTGATTGGACTGCGGCAGGTGATGTTGCATGCTGAATGTGTGTGAAGATATCGGTCGTTCCTTGTCAGTGGTAATGTGCGGCATACTTGAGGCAGCTGCAGCTGGCTGCATTGTACCAGACTTGCTGTTGTCCACAGCCTTATGAGCTTGGCTGGGCTTTGCTGCTTTGTACGCATGCCACATGTCGCTTATGGTTTGGAAGGTGGCGGTGTTGGTGTTCGTTGGTTGAATACGGGAGCGGTGTCTGGCAAAGTAGCAGCGGTGCTGCCTTCTATCGCTGTGGCCTCAGCCGTATGTTCTGCTGAGCCTCCCGCACCTACTGTGCTTGCAGTGTCAGACGCTGCCACGCGCCGTTGCTCATGATTTATGGTACCTAGCTCCTGCGACGACTGTGTGTGCGATGATTGCAGTGCGTGCAGTGCAGCAGATGTAGTGCACAGCTGTCACGCTGTCGTGGTGAACTGCCGCCACGGCTGGCATGCTGTTGCCTGTCTGCTAGGATCCCAGGCTGTCCGCTTGCAGCTGACTACTGCTGCTGGAAATGAAAATCTGCTGGACACCATGCTGACTTGATTACGTTTCAACTGTCAGGAAGGGGCTGTGACGGCTGCTGAGTGTCGTGGGATGTGTCGCGTGTTGGTGCTTGCATTGCCGCACGCACATATCCTCACAGCTGCTTTGACTCTGGAGCACTGCACTGGCAGTGCTGAGCAGCGCTCAGCTCCTGGGTACCTGATGTGTACACAGGTGCTTGGTCCAATGTTTCTTTGTGGGTCACTGTAGGCCCTACAGTGTGTGTTCTGTGCCAGTTTCTGGGGGGTGGCAAGCCTTCACCTGGCAGCCTGCCACCGCACTTTGGTGGTCACACTGCACATCAGTCAGTGGGACGTCTGCGAGGTGCTGTTACAGCGCAGGCCTGCATGTGGTGTGCGCAGAGCTCCTTACTGAATCAGCGTGTGCTGCGTCCTGTGTCGTCTGCTGAGTCATGCTGCTCAAAGATCTGGCAGCGCCCTGCACTTTGCTGCAGTGGTAAATTGTTCTGCTTGATGTACGCATGCAGGTGCTACCATGCCTGATACGGCTGTTTGCTGTCCCTGCATGCCACTTGTACCAGTACTCGGAGTACGACAAATTGCTGAAGTACTGTGTTGCGCACCATGTATGGTCTCCGTGGTGTTGGTCAGCTCTCAGTGAAGGCGCTGCATCTGATGCAACATGCAGGCTGGGTTGGTGCAATTGGGTGGCATTGCTGCAATCGCAGCATCATCTTGAGCTGGCCGGCAAGCTTGCCTTAAGGTGAAGCGGGCTGACGTGCGGCCCTGGTTGTACAACACCCATGCGCTGCCTGCTGGCATAGGTGCGTCTGCAAAGTTTTCACGGCAGTCTGTTGCAGAGGGTCTGCAGTTCACCCTGCGAGTATCATGCTTGCATGGTGCCACCACTTGTAACACTGTGGTGTGTACCTGTAACACATGTGTGCCAAGTTTGTCCTCTTATCCACGTGCCGCGCAGTGTTGCTCAGGCGCGGCAGTGCTGTTGATGGTGATGGTCAGCTGGGCAGTACAGCCACAAGTGTGTGCACACACGTGGTGCGCCACATGGTGCCTGTGGTGGACCAAGCCATGCCTGGGCGTTTGCCGGCTGGCAGTTCTGTACCGTGAAGATAGACTGAAAAGGCTATTCAGCAGGGCGGACTGAGACCTCATCTCAGTATGCTGACAGGGCCCCCTGGCTGCCATATACAGCAGTGTCGAATAGATAGAGGGTTACACGGTGTGTTCATGCAGCATACGCCACCACAGACACCTGGTCAAACAATGGTAGGAAGCTGCAAGCAGCTCAGCAGGGTCTGATGCGCACACAACGCTACGCAATGCAACACAACCATTGTGACAAGGGCTGTCGCAAGCGACATCACGAGCCCAGCTGGGCCTGAAACCTTGAGGCCTTGCTGTCCTGCATCCACCCTGCTGTACATACAACTCTGCAGTACGCCACCCAGCAGCGTGGTGCATTGCATATAGCTGAGCGACACAGAGCTGACGCAGTACATCGCCCACTGTGCTTTGCTGCAAGGGTGGCAGCCACATGGTCATACATGTACATTCGCGTTGCAAGTAACACAATCCTGAAGGCTTGGTTGCTGTGCCGTTGCCACTTTTCTGTACAGTCAGAATAAAAGCACATCCTGCAGACCCATCAAATATCACAAACAACTGCCACCCTGCACCAGAACTTGCCACACGCCACATTGAGCCAATGCAGTCAGCCCAAAAGCACCACATTGCAGCAGTGCAACGCGATGCTCTGCCCCGTCAGAGTTTCATTACAACAGCAGCCACAACGCATAATATGCACCACAATCCCCTCACCCCCACCAGCAGAACACACGCTGCAGCTGCCTATACAGGCTTGCTGACCTGCCCGTTCAGCCCCGCAAGCTGCGACTCCAGCTGCTGTATCCGCTGCACCAGCTCCTGCTCCCGGCTGTGCGCCGCCGCCAGCACCGCCGCCGTCCCTGCTCCCTCCGCCCCATTCCCGTTCCCGTTCACACCGCTGCTCCCGCTCGCGCCCCCGCTTGCTGACCCACTGCTGCTGCTACTGGACGCCTCACGACGCCGCTTGTCTGCCAGCGCTGCATCCATCGCCTGCTGCAGGTCTGCAATGAGGTCTGCTGCATCCTCAATGCCCACGGAAATGCGCACCAGATCGTCCGGCAGCCCTCGCACTGCACGCACCTCTGCAGGGATGCTGGCATGGCTCATGAAGCAAGGCAGGCTGATGAGGCTGATCACGTTGCCAAAAGATACGGTCACCTTGTAGAGCTTTGTAAGCTCCACAATCATCTTGCTGGCCTCCAGGTCGCCTGTATGCACAAAAACAAGAATGGGAAAACAGCGGATGCAGATTGAATGCTGAGGCGTGAATTGATCCCATGCGCTGACCGAACGATAAGCTGCACATCTCAACGAGTTAGTGCAGCTACCCCCGGCTGATGCTCGGCTCAACAGCGAAGCAACTAGCAAGCAGTAGGAAAGCACAATCCAGCAGCCCACCCCGTGCGGCCTTCCGCTGCAAACTTGTTACCAAAACCTTGCGCTGCAGACACCCACCTGTCTCAAAGCTGATCATGGCGCCACCGCTGGTGGCCTGTGCTGCGTGCACGGCGGCGCCCGGGTGCTGCGGGCGGCCCGCATAGTTGAGCTTACGCACCAGCGAGTGACCCGCCAGGAACTCCGCAATCTTCTCCGCGTTGGCGATGCTGCGCTCCATGCGCAGCGACATCTGCAGCAGCAGCAGCAGCAGCAGCAGCAGAAAGGGAGTCAGTCGGCATGTCAGTCAGCATGTTGGCCAGCATGCTTGTAAGCACACCAGCAGGCGACACCACCTGCCGCTCTGCGGCAGTGCCTGACTTAACAGGCCAGTCAGACTGTTTTGGCCAGCCAAACCTTGTTTAAGAAATGAGCCTCATCACCAGCGACAACACACACAGCGTCACTGAAGCCCCACACACACGGCCCAGCCTCATCATACAGACAAAGACGCAGCGATCAGCGCTCACCACGCGCTCCCTCAAACACACGCAAGTCGCAAGCCAGGCCCATGCCCCACTTACCGTCTAGAGCCCAGGCAGCGCTAAGTGCCCAGCATCACACAACACACAACCACCCACACGCAACATGCAAGTAACGCCCGCCCTTCACAGCCTCACAGAACAGAAGAAGCACACACGCAACGCACAGCCTCACAGAACACACAACCACCCACACGCAAGCATCCACGCCCACCACCCACCCCTCACAGTCTCGTCGTCTTGAGCCCGCGCAGCGCCAGCCCACAGAACACACAGCCACCCACACGCAAGCAACCACGCCCATCACCCACCCCTCACAGCCTCACCGCCTTGAGCCCACGCAGAGCCAGCCCACAGAAGACACCACCACCCACACGCAAGCAGCCACGCCCACCCCACACCCCTCTCTGCCTCACCGTCTTGAGCCTGCGCAGCGCCAGCCAGCCGCATCACAGACACGAAGACGCAGCCACCAGCCCTCACCACGCGCTCCCTCACACACACAAGACGCAACCCAGGCCCATGCCCTACAGCCTCACCGTCTTGAGCCCGCGCAGCGCCAGCCAGCAGTCCATCGGCGCCAGCCCCGCGCCTTCCGCGTTCTGCAGGAAGTACAGCTTCTTCCCTAGCTCCGCATCCTTCACTGCCAGCAGGCCCAGCGTGGTGTCCCCGTGGCCGCCAACATACTTTGTGCCGGAGGTCATGCTGATGTCAGCACCCAGGTCCAGGGGCCGCTGGTAGAGCGGTGTGAGGAACGAGTTGTCCACGCACACCAGCGCGCCGGCGGCGTGTGCTGCCGCTGCTATGGCCTTAATGTCGCAGATCTGCGTGATTGGTGGGTTGATGCGGTTGGTTGGTTGCGAGGACGATAAGAAGCAGCGCAGCCGAAGATGAGTGAGGATCATGAGGTGATGGTGCTGCGGCATGCAGCTGCAAGCAGAGGGTGTGAAGCCCGCGTGTGATCTGTGCAGCGGTGGCGCCAGCTGTACTACATGTATTATCTAGTCCTACGTCCTATGCAGCAAGATGCAGGCTTCGCTGCCGGAAACAGGGCGCCAAGCACGGGACATGTTGAACACAGATTTGTTGGGCTGCTGAGGCAGCAGCAGCAGGCCCACCTGCATGCGTGGATTGGTTGGGGACTCCACCATCACCAGCTGCGTCTTGCCGGGGATGATGGCAGCCTTCACAGCACTGCAGCAGCAGCAGCAGCAGCAACAGGCACACAGTGCATTGTGAGTTCAGCAAAGTGATCTGGTCTCCAAGATCAAGGGCAACCCACTGCTGCCCGCCAGCCAGGTCAGCCTGCAGGCGCCACAACCATAATTCCAGCAACACTTGCAGCCCACTTGCACAATGTATGCTGCCTCGCTGGCGAGCTGCCCAAGCAGGCTGCCAGCTGGGCACGTGCAGCTTGCCGCACCATGGGCTCCGTGATCACGTGGCCCACCCTGCCACCGCTGCAACAACTTCTTGACTGACACTATCTTGATTGATTGGATTCACCGATCGCCGACCCCGTCGCTCGATGCTTACGTGCGCGCTTACATGCAAAATGCAATCTTTTTTTGCAAACAATGTTAGCCTAACAACTCACCTGATGTCTGTCATGTCCACGTTGCTCACGCTCACACCTCCTGCAGGCACCACGGACGCCAGCAGGCGGCTGGTGCCCCCATAAATGTCATCGCCAGCCACAATGTGGCCGCCAACAGACACCAGCTTGGTGACAACTGCCAGGGAGGCCATGCCAGAGGTGAAGGCCAGTGCCCGGCAGCCGCCCTCCAGCGCCGCCCACTGCAGCAGCAGCAGCAGCAGCAGCAGCAGAAGCAGAAGCAGCACGGCACATGCGTGAGACAGAGGTAGTCGTGCATTTGTGCTGGATGTGCCAGCAGGAGCATGCAAGGCATGGCTGAATATCATCACTGTAACAGGCTGCATCGAGAACTGATGCATTAAAGCCGATTTAGGCATAAGCCCGTGCCCACCTGCTCTTCGAGCATGGTGCGTGTGGGGTTGCCGCTGCGCGTGTAGTCAAACTGGCCACCCTCAGTCGCACTCGGCTGGCCAAAGGTAGCGGTCTGGTACAGCGGCGGCCCGCTTGCATCATACGGGTCTGTGACCGAGCTGGCTGCAGGGTGCAACAGCAGCGTCTCCAGCTTCATCTTGGAGGCGGGTGCGCCTGCTGCTGCTGCCTTGCCAGTGCTGCCTGCGTCTGCCTTGGAGGCCATGACCTGCAATGCAGCCATGCCGTGCAGGGGTGTGAGCATGATATGTGATGTCAAGCCAGATTAACATACAGTTTTGCTTATGAAGTGTTGGCTCAAGTGTAACATCTCACCACACAAACTCCAAGTCAAACCCACACATACCAAATGCAGATTTCCTCCACCACTGCTTGCATAGCTCACACATGCAGCCCACCTTGAGGTTGTGGTACAGGTTGGCCTCAATGGGCACCATGCCGCTGCTGGCGCGCTGCGCTGCCACCCTGTTGCCGCGCTCGCTGGGCAGCAGGATCTCGTCCACGCCAGGCAGCCGCTCCGCGCCCTTCACGCGGTCCAACACCACCTGCAGCAGCGCGTCACAAACTGACATGATAGTAACAAGCAGGGCAGCAGGATGACTTCCACGCCAGGCAGCCGCTCCGCGCCCTTCGCGCGGTCCAGCACCACCTGCAGCAGCGTGCCGCAGTGTAACATGTAAATAACAAGCAGGGCAGCAGGATCTCGTCCAGGCCAGGCAGCCGCCGCGCCCTTCACGCGGTCCAGCACCACCTGCAGCAGCGTGCCACAAAATAACATGTCAGTAACAAGCAGGGCAGCAGGATCTCAACCACGCCTTGCAGTTGCTCTGTGCCCTTCACGCGGTCCAGCACCACCTGCGGCACCGCACGCGAGAAGCAGGGGCGGTAGGCGCATGTTGGTGCCAGAAACATCAGGTCAACTGCCAGCAGCAACGGTAGCGGCCAGCAACGCTCACCCCGCCCGCTTTGAACCAACCACTCACCTGTGTCCATGCGCGGATGGTCTCCCATTGCCCAGCAGCTCCGGGTACACCAGCAGCA
This sequence comes from Tetradesmus obliquus, assembly GCA_030272155.1. NCBI lineage: Eukaryota > Viridiplantae > Chlorophyta > Chlorophyceae > Sphaeropleales > Scenedesmaceae > Tetradesmus > Tetradesmus obliquus. The sequence goes on along the minus strand of CP126194.1, from coordinate 4,686,226 downwards.
GCAGCAGCAGCAGCAGCAACCCTCACCCCGCCGCTGAACCAACTACCCACCTGTGTGCGTGCGCGGATGCTCTCCGCGTCGCCCAGCAGCTCCGGGTCAACTGCCAGCAGCAGGTTGCCCCAGTTGCGCTGCTCCAGCTTGTCGGCCACAGCAGCGCCCACCAGCGGGCCCGCCAGCAGCTCCACCATCAGCGCCAGGTTGCTGCCCTTGTGGCTCCTGCGGGAGCAGAACAACACAGGCGTCAGCGCAAGAATAAGGCTTCAGTTAATTGAAAGGTCACCAATAACCAGGGTAAGGCATGGCAGCAGCTCCATTATCAGCGCCAGGTTGCTGCCCTTGTGGCTGCTGTGGGAGCAGAGTAACACAGACGTCAGAGCAGAAATGAAGCTTCAGTGAATTGAAAGGTCGCCAGTAACCGGGGCAACGCATGGCAGCAGCTCCACCATCAGCGCCAGGTTGCTGCCCTTGTGGCTCCTGGCGCAGGTGAAAGAGGCGAGAAATCACATGGAGGACACAGCAGGGAAGGCGGCAGCCGCTGAAGAAGTAGACAACCAAAAGGGTCGCAAACCGATGCACAAGGGCAAGCCACGGCAGCTCCTGTTTTTTGTACGCTTGGGGGTTCCATTCACTCAAGTTGGCAGCCTAAACACAAACGCCCCGCCTGCCGCCTCACCGGTCAAACACGCGGATGGCCCCGCCCGACAGCACCTCGTTCGGGTCAGTGGTGGGCTGCCCCTGTGCATTCAGCGCCACGTCACCAGGGATGGGCCGGCCCGCAGTCTTGGCCTCCAGCAGGCCGAACCAGGCATATGCTGCAGTGGCCATGTCCATTACCACAGGGCCCTGCAAGCGTGGTGTGTGAGGCAGGCAGGCATCAGCTGCAGTGTGAGGCACTGAAAGTGAGGCGAGTTCTACACCTTCAGGTGGTAAGATGCATTCCCCCTGTAACCAGCCTCTCTGCGCGTGCGCAACTGCGATCCTCGGCATGTAGGCAGCACGTGACCATGGTAGCAGGTAGCAGGCAGACTCATAATGACAGACTGCGTTGACAGCTCCTGGTGTGCTGTGGTACAGCATGCCAGGGCCAGCGGCACAAGGTGAAATAAGGTGCTGCATGGGTATTGAGCCCTGCTGTTCTTGCAGGGCCGCTGCATGAAAAGGCAGCTCCTGCCCAGCCAGCAGCTTGAGCAGCCTGGCCAGGGAGTGTTGTCATCATCACAGCTGCCAAACTGTGTTCCGCAGCTGCTGCTGGGTTACACACACCGCTGCCAGCATGCTGGTGCTCTTGCGGCTGCCCGTGCTGCCCTCATGAGCTCCCATGCCACCGCTGCTGCTGCTGCTGCTGCATCTGACAGCGTACCTTCTCTGCTGGAATGCCGATAGCGATGGGGTTGGTGCCAAAGATGGCCTGCTTCGCTCCATGGGGTGCCACAAACTCGGGCGACTGCGCAAACACGATGCCAATCAGGCCCTGCTTCGCCACCTGCTCAGCATAGTAGCCCAGCGCTCCTGTTGATGTGCTGGTGTTGTTGGTGCCCACAATGCCAAAGCCTGCGGACTTGGCTTTCTCAACTGCCATGGTCATCGCGCGGTGCAGCACCAGCATGCCGGCCTGCGCGTTGCCGTTGAGCAGCGCGGAGAGCCGCGTCTCGCGCTCGACTGCTATGGGCGCTGCTGCAGCTGCGCGGTTCATGCCGCCGGTGGTGATCTTGATGATGCCCTGGTTGTTGCCGCGCAGCTGTGCGTACAGCAGGACCTGCAAGCAGAATAGTCACAGAACGGCATTAACTTTGGTTGGGATGGGCTGGGAGGGCGACTGCGGGGAGCACGAGGTCACAACGTGTGCCAATTGTCTGTGCTTGCAGTGACTCGGTGTCCGTTAAGAGCCGCTTGAGGGGTCACAGTAGCTCAAGAGACGCTTGAAGGGTCACAGTAGCTCAACGTGTGCCTATAGTCTGTGCTTGCCTGCAACAGCAACGCTGGCGTACCACGCAGTCTCATGGCTACCCAGCTGGCTTCTAGCTGCTACTCAGTTGTTTGCTCTATTGCTATCTGCTGATGCTAGTAGGAAACTACTTCCAGCTGGTCAGGCCCACATGCACTACCAGAATGAATCAGCTGAGCTCACATCAGACTGCTGAGCTCACGCCAATAGCCTACAGCACATGAATATCAGCTGACACTCATACTACTCTGCGTGTTTGTACTCAGCAGTCATGTACATGCAGAGCAAGCAATGCCTGCTGCACCTCTGCTGGAACTAGGGTTGTGGCTGCCTGCAGCAGGCTGCAGGGCAGCTGCAGCAGTACTCACATCCAGCAGCACTGCAGTCTCCTCAGTGCTGTAGCCCAGCGTGCTCAGAGACTTTGTGCACAGCTCCTTAAGCTCGTTGATGGGGATGTACACTGTGTTGCCCTCCGCTGCTGCTGCCGCTCCGCCAGATGCAGCTGCTACCACTGGTGAGGCCATGGGCTTTGTGTGCTGCTGCTGGTGGTGGAGCTGTGGCGTGCTTCTGGGCGCTGAAGGTGTGAATGTCTGCAGCCTGCTGCCAGCACGCCCCCAAGCTCGGGGCCCTGCTAATGCCTGCGGAACAGCTGTGCTACCACGCCTACTGCCCACCACAGCCTGCTGCAACGCACTGGATTTCTGCAGAGTATGCATTTTCTTTGTGTTTGTCGTGCCGGCAGCAGGCAGCACAAAGGAGAAGTTCCTGCTGGCTGCCGCAATCCACTTCAGCACACAAAGCAACGTTCCAATGCTACGTAAAAGGGGCCGTAGGACACACTGCAGTCAAATTCGACGTAACCATGTCATCGCAAAGCACTCGACTTCCGCGTCTGTCAAATGCGAATACGAGCACGACTGCGTTGGTTGCTTCATTAAGCTTGCTTTTTACAGTGTTTGGGGTTTGTTTGAACTCTGCTACTGCTATGCACAGCTCACCTAGGGGAGGGGGGCCAGTACTGTGTTGAAAACAGCCGCGCCATGCTGGGGCGGTTGCTTTCTCGCAAACCAAGTCGAAAGGTACAATGCAGAGAGGCGCTTGCGGAGGCTGCCTGTGCGCAGCATGGGCGGTTGATGGTTGTGTCAGCGCTGCTGGCGATGGGAGCTTCCTGAACGTCTGTGTGCTGCCTGGCGATGCAGGGGGAGGGTGAGGAGGAGGCAAAGGTATATAAAAAGGCTCACCTTGGTGAAAGCCTGGGCCAGCTGTACTACAATGAAGAGGTGGGCCTTGTTCTGCTGCTGCTGGGACAGCAGTTCAGTTGAGCTGGTGCGCATGTTCGCTCCTGCCCTGAAGCCGTGCCAGACGATCCACGTCTCTACAGCTGCAGATGTACAGGTTGACAGGCTTGAGCTGCCGCTTTACATCCAGCAGCCTGGTCTCACCCGCAATGTGTTGACGCTCGTACTGCAGCTCAAGATGTGGGTGGAGCGGGGCAAGGAGGATGAGGCACGTGCAGAGAAGGCAAAGCTCAGCGCTCCTCCACCATCTGTGGGCACCATGTCTGCAGCATCCAGCTCCACCTCTTTGAACACAGCAGCAGCAGACGCGGCAGCAGCAGGTATCCCACCAGTGCCAGGAGGCAGTGCGTGGACCAGGTGCGTATGCAATGTGTGGATTTGTCTCATGCAGTGAAGCTTCTGTTAGATGTCACAACTACTGTTGATGATCCTGTGGACTGGTGAACAGCATGGAAGAGAGTAAACAGAACATGAAGTGTGCTTCGGATTGCAGCATGGGATGGCATGTTTGCTGCAGCTGTCCGACATTTTTTGGGGGACAGCCTCAATCCATCTGCTGGCGCTCGCTGATCCACTGCATCGCCTGCTCGTCTCTCCTGTGCCTGCGCTCAGATGCGTATGCCCTTGCTCCCGCCCATATTGCCTGCTGTGCAATCAACTGCCTGCAACCTGCAGGGGCCGCAGCTTGAAAGACCGCTACATCGCAACACCGGGAGCAGGGCCGCCGCCGCCCTCAGGCACAGGCAGCAGCTCGTGCCCGCCCTCCGGCAAGAGCGCGCTGCTGCCTGGCTCGGGTCCTGCAAGCGGCAGCGGGCTGGTGCCTGGCAAGTCAAAGGTGCCCGGGCTGCCTGCAGGACCCAGCAAGCCCGGCTCGTTTTTCATGCCCACGCCTGCAGGCTCAGACACAGCCAGCGAGGCAGCAGCAGCCGGCGCCAACGCTGGCGACAGCAGCAGCACTGCAGGTGGCATGTCGCAGTCGCAGTCGGGCATGTCCATGGATGCATTCGTGCCTGGGGGCGCTGGGGCCGGCAAGCAGCCGGCGTTCTTCATGCCTGCGGCGCCTGCAGGCGGCAGCAGCGGCGGCGCAGCAGAGGCAAACGCCGCAGAGGGCCAGGGCGAGTCGGGTGCAGCCGGTGCCGCTGATGTGTTCATGGGGCATGCAGCAGCACAGGAGCCTGAAGTGTTGGATGGGCGGGACAGCAGCGCGGGCGGCAGCATGGCTGAGCTGTCACGGCCTGGCAACCTCAGCTTTGCAACCTGGACGCCGCATGCTGCTGACGATGGCAGCAACGCTGTCAAATCGCCTGCGCGGCGCAGCAGTGGAGGCCAGCAGGGTGCAGCGGGACACCTGCCATATGCAGCTGCAGGCAGCAACGGCAACCATGTGGGCTATGCGCCATACAGCAATGGCGGTGCTTACGACAATGCTGCCGGTGATAGCGTTGATCCGGAAGGTGCAGCAGCACAAGGGCAGCACGGCAGCAGTGACTGGCCGACCCAGCCCACCAGCAGTGTACCAGCAGCAGGAGCTGAAGAGGGTGGGGAGGCAGGTAGCTACGGTGACTGGCAGCAGCAGCAGGATCCATTTGGGCAGCCACAGGACCCGTTTGGTGTTCCTGTCGCCCCTCCTCAAGATGCCGCAGCAGCAGAGGGTGGCTGGGCTGGAATGGATGCAGAAGGTGGTGGTGACAGCAATGCTGCTGCTGCCGCCGGTGCAGGGTATGTTGGTGCAGACGGATATGCGTACAACCAGTACAGTGGCTGGGAGCAGCAGGGGTTTGGCTATGATGCCAATGCATACGCGCAGGGATACCAGCAGGTAGCAGCAGAGGGTGGGGATGTAGCGGCGCAGCAGCAGCAGTACTATGGCATGGCCAATGGCTACGGCACGTATGACAGCAGTGGGTACTATGCGTCTGGCGAGGTGTCCGCTGAACAGCAGCAGCAACAGCAGCAGCAACAGCAGCAGCAGCTCGACTTTGAAACAAGTGCAAGCGCGGCTGCTTTGCTGCCTGATAGCGCTGCAGGTGAAGCAGATGGGGCAGCAACGGCAGCTGCGGCAGCAGGCTATGACCAGTACGCATACCATCAGCAGCAGCATGCGATGCCCCCACAGCAACAGCTGGCAGCAACAGAGCAGCAGCAGCAGCAGATGCCGCTGCTGCTGGATCCAGTGCACCCTGAGCTGCCAGGCATCAGCACCACCCTTGACAAGCAAGGCAGCGATGAGGTGGGTCCCTTGTGGGGCCCCAACAGCGCCACAGCAGCCAAGCGCAGCACGTCGGCAGCAGCAGCAGCAGCAGCGCGGCACCAGAGTGCACCCGGCAGCGCGCCCCACCCTGCACGCTACGGCAGCGGCATCCCCTCGCCTGGCGGCGCTGCTGGCGGCTACCTGTCTGCACCACCCGCGCGCAGCAACTCAATGCACGCACCGGGTGCCAGCGCTGCCGGCGTGAACCCGCTGCTGCCGCCGCACCGGCCCTCGGTCAACGGCAGCGGCTCGCCGCCGCTGCGCGCGGAGAGCTCCACGCTGACTGTGCCAGCGCCTGCTGTAGCTGGCGACACCAGCATGCTGACCATGGTACGGCCCAGCAGCCCGTATGCCAGACCCAGGTCAGTGAGCCCGCTTGCAGGACACCAGGGCGGCAGCGGCGGCAGCCCGCTGGCGAGGGGTGACAGCGGATTCCCCATCCCTAGCCCACCCACACAGATGCTGGGCAAGCCGGGGGTCTTCGTGCCAGCGCCTGCAGGCGGGGCAGCAGCAGCAGAGGGATTGGCGCCATGGCAGCCAGATGCTGCTGCTGGTGGGGCAGTGCAGCAGCGCAGCAGTGTGGGTGGGCATGGCGAAATGCAGGGGCCTGCCTTTGGCGCGCCAATGGTGCTGGATGGGTACATGGGCACCACTGGCAGCCAGCTGTTTGGCGCAGGCCCCATGCTGGATCTGCATGGCGCTGCTGCTGCTGCTGCTGCTGCTGGCAGTGCTGGTGGCGCAGCAGCAGCAGCAGCAGCAATGCACTCAGCAGCAGCCAACGGCAACGGGCTCCTGCCCGGGGTTGGCCACCGCCAGCTGGATTCAGACGCAGCAGCAAGCAAGGGCGCTGACCGTTTGTTTGGCCCTGGCAGCATGGCAGGCGGTGCTGGCTCGCCGCCATGGCAGCAGCAGCAGCATGGGCATGAGCAGCGCACGCACCCATATGATGCGTTTTTGAACATGCAGCTGGTGAACACGAACTGGCGTGCATTGCACTTCAAGCAGCCTGGCAAGCTGAACCGGCAGACGCCTTATGAGGAGTTTGAGATGCAGCGCGCGCGAGAGCAGGAGGCGCAGGAGGCGCTGACGCCCACCAAGAAGCGGGAAGGTGAGGAACAGTAATTGACGCTGCTGCATTCATGGAGGCAGCGGCTGTTGGCTGTGCTTGCTGTGGTGTGCTGCTGTGTGTGTTGCGGAAGTCGAGGCACAGTATTGTTGTTGCCGGTGGTAGCGTGCAGCTGCCTGGTAGGATGCTGCTACAGCACTCTGTATTATACTGGCAGCACGCCTCACACAGCAGACAAGCATTGCCGCGTTGATAGTGCTGGCGGGCTGTGCAACGCCACGTCTGCGTGGCCCTGCTACTTGTGTCCCGACCCTGCCCATCTGTAACACTCCCCCTCCCCCGCTGGCATTGCTGCGCTCTGTTGTCTGTTGTCATCCCCATGCCCTACTGTCTGCACTGCACTAGCCATGCGGGGCTGCATGTTTGCTGACCTCTGGCCCCCCCCCCCCTTCTCTGCTGCCATCTGCTGTGCCGTGCGCCTGCAGCCTTCTGGTATCGCCAGATGGAGCACCGCCGCAAGCTGCCGGCAGGCTCCATGAAGCCCAGCGCCAGCGAGCCAGCGCACATGCCCAGCCACGCAGCAGCAGGCCGCGCAGCAGCAGCAGCAGCAGCGCCACCAAGCCCGGGCGACTCCAGCCTCTCGCAGGCCAGCAACTACACGGACTGGCAGCAGCACCACAACCAGCAGCAGCAGCAGCAGGCGGCTGCGCCGCCATGCACGCCGGCTCGTGCGGTCACTGCTGATGCTGCGTATGCTGTGGCGGGGCACAGCCCTGGGGAGGAGCCCACGCCCACTAGCAAGTTCATGCCGCTGCCACCAACAGCGGAAGATGGCAGTGATCCAGCGGCAGCAGCAGCAGCAGATGCCCTGGGCAGCAGCAGCGCTGGAGCAGCACCAGAGCAGCAGCAGCAGCAGCAGGTTACATCTATGTGGGTTGAAGGCAGCGGCCAGGACGCAGCAGCCGGCGATGGCAGCAACTGGCAGGTAGAACAGCAGCAGCAGCAATATGCACAGTACTACGGAACTGCAGGTGTTGCTGGTGAAGTGCAGCCAGATCCCAATGCAGCGTATCAGTACCCTCCAGAGTATTATGCACAGTGGCAGGAGTACAATGCACAGCAGGGGTACGCGCAGCAGGGCTACCAGCAAGGGTATGATCAGCAGCAAGGCTTCCAGCAGCAGCAGCAAGGCTATGAGCACCAGCAGCCTTTGGAACCGGATCAACAGATGCAGCAGCAGCCAGAGCAGCCGCAACAGCAGCAGCACCCGTCGCTCGACCAGCCGCAGCAGCACCAGCAGCAACACCTGCAGGGTTGGGGTTCAGAGCTAGAGCAGATGCCAGCCAATGTGCAAGCCAGCCAGCAGCCAGCAGCAGCCGTGGCGTATGGTGATGCAGCAGCTGGTGACTCAGCAGCGGCTGCTGTTGCGAGCACTGCTGCTGGCCTCTGGGGTGATGGCATCGAAGGGCAGCAGCAGCTGGACACTGCCACAGCAGCTGCAGCTGATGCAGCAGCATCTGCCTGGGATGCCGATGCTGATGCTTTCAATGCCTTGGAGGTGCCAGCGGAGCAGCTGGCCCGGCCAAGTGCCGACAGCAGCGCAGCTGCACAAGCAGCAGCACTGGCTCAGGAAAGCCACCATCATCACCAACAGCAGCAGCGGCAGCAGCAGCAGCAGCAGCAGCGCTCAGCCAGGGTGTCGCTGTCAGGCAGCACAGGCGGCTCTCAGCCCAACACCGCCAAGGCGGCAGCAGCAGCCTCGCGGCATATCGTGAGCAGCGCCCTCAGCCGCATCATCCAGGAGCACGAGGATGAGGCGGCTGGCGCTGCTGCTGCTGCTGCCGCGGGTGTAGCTGAGTCAGCAGCAGCAGCAGCAGGGATTGGCGGTGCCGCTGATGGCTGGGATGGTGACGGCTGGGAGGTCGATGAGCAGGTGGCAGCAGCTGCTGCCAATGCACAGCTGGAGCCTGGCCATGATCTGTACCCGGAACTTGCGTTAGCAGCTGCTGCCGCAGATGCAGCTGACGGGCAGCAGCAGTATCAGGCTGGAGATGCAGCTGCTGCTGGAGATGGCGATGCTGCAGCAGCTGCGGTTGCACCAGGTGGGTGGAGCCATGATCACTGCAGCACCCTAACTGTGAAACACTCGGCAATTGTGTTTCCTTTTTTTTGCATATATTTTTCACTGGGGCATGGACGTCACCATGTGTTGGGTGGTTTGGCCGGGTGGTGGGTGTCCGTGGTCCTTGTGCTCGGCTCACTGTGTTGAACGTGTTTTCTGCGCATGCGCTTGCGCTGCCTATTTGTGCCAGCCATTCACAATGACTTGCTGCATCCTCGTGTTACTCTGGCTGCCTGCACTTACCTTTCCTTTTCGTCTGTCTGTATGATGTGTATGTATGTGCAGAGTACCCCAAGTGCTGGCAGCGCATGCGTCAGCGTGTGGCTAGCGTGGCTATTGAAGATGACAGCGTCATTGCAAACCGGGACACCTTTATCGGCTACGGCGACTGGCTCTTCTGGCAACTTCCAGAGCTCGCAGCAGATGACGAGGATGCAGCTGCTGGCGGCGGCAGCGGCACAATGCAGCAGCAGCAGCAGCAGCAGGCTGAGCACGTGGAGCTGCTGGAGATGTTCGGGGAGACGCAATACAAAGCAGAGACCATGGCTGACACGTTCAGGGCTGGCGGCATGAACCTTGATGCTGTGTTTGAGCAGCTTGCGCTATGAGTGGTGACGGCGCGGCGGAGCTGTCGCTGCTGTCGGCTGCAGGCAGTGAGCTGGTGTACAGCTGCATGGAGTGCATTTGCTAGGGTGCATGATCTCTGCGTCCGTGCTTGGCGACAAGCCAACTGCTCTAAGGCCTGTCAGGCCTGCAGGCCTGATCTGTTGCTGGGGTCACCAGGGCAGCATGCTGCGTGAAGAAGACTGGTGTGGCTCATACACATCACAAACTGACAGCGTAGTGTAACATTCAGGTCTGCTTGACTCGATGCCTTCAGGGTGATCGATGACAGCTGGGGTGAACCGCTGCAGATCATGGGTAGGTGCGCCATGGAGCACTCATATTTTGCTGCGCTGGGGTAAATCGTATATCGATACTCAGCTTTATGTTTCCAAGGCTTGCAGCAGGTCAGAGCAGCACCAACAGGCTCACTGCGTTCCTCCACGTCGCGGCTGATTTTCAGGGTGCATGGTTTGAACCACAACGGCATCGCCCGTCACGGGTTTGAGGTAACCTGTAGGATCGACGTAAAGGCGCGAAGATTTCCTGCTCGATTGTGATGTCGCCATTCTGCTTTGGTCAGCCCATAATCAACGCTCGAGTCTCACTTGATTATTGGTTGAAGGCAGCCGGGCGGGGAGCATCTTCTTTGAAGGTGAAGGCTCGTCATTGACGCCGTTGTGAGTCTTAAAGCACATACCGGCTGCGGGGGCACTCCCTCAGCAAGGGACCCTTGCCAAGGGTGCTGCTGCTGCTTCGTCTGCTCCTTAGTTATGCATCATGGTTGCCTGCCCTGCTTTAAATTGATTCGAAGGGTCGTTTTAGAGGGAGATGTTCAGAGTAAGGGCTCTACCAGCACTGCACCAGCACTGTCAGCACTCCTCTAAACCACTGCATGCACGCAGGAGACAACGTCAAACTGGCCACGCCACCACAGCTTGCAAACAGAAGCGCCAGCAGCAGAAGCAGCAGCAACAGCAGCAGCAGCAGCAGCAGAAGCAGAAGCAGAAGCAGTGGTGGCAACACTTTGCAGGCAGTGCAAGGTACCACTGGAGCAGGACACATCCCAGCTAACAGCAGCAGCCTTGCTGCTGCAGCAGCAGCAGCAGCAGCAGCACGGCAGCCTGGCATGAAGCCTGCCCTGTTGGGCCCTCTGCTCACTTTTGCGGATGCAACTACTGAGACAAAGTATCAGCTGTTCTACGCGCAGAAGCGTGTCTATTTTGACACGATCGGCCTGTACACCTGCCTACTACAACTGGCACCAGGTGAGGCAGCAGGGCGACCATACACCTGCAGCCCCATGTTACAAATTGAGCGCGGCCACATCATCACTCAAGAATCCAGCCAAGCTTACTTGCCTTTGATGAAGCCAGCTTGCAGATGAGTGTGCCATTGGAGGCATGCCTGTACAGTTTGCGCTGTGTGCAGTGTGTATTGCTCGAGCACAGCTGCTGGAGCACCTCTAGCAGCCCCTGTTTACCACGGCAGCAGAAACCAAATCATCTAATACATGCTACGCACGCATCTGCACTGGCTCCTCTGCAAACGGAGTGCAGCCAGCCAATACTAGTACGCCAGTTTCCAGCACCCCTAGTCAAAGCCATCCCTGAAATGCATGCATGCATGCGTTCCTGCTGCTCCTGCACTGCGCAGGCACTCTCGTGGTCTTCAACCAGGGCAGGTGGGACTGCATCTGGCTGGTGCTGCTGAGCTGGCTGCTGCACCTGAGCCATGGCTGGCTGCTGTGGAGACACAGCTCATTCTACCTGCGGCACAGGACGCTGTGCGTGGCCTGCCTGCTTGTTGGTGGGCGAGCCGTGACAGCAGCACTCGTGCCTAGCTGCACCACGGAGGCCGCAGCCACGATGCGGCTCTTCTACAAGACTGGCATCATCCCTTTGGTGTGGTGAGTGCACTGGCGCGTCACCCAGCTGCAGGGTATACCACAGCAAGAGCTCGCAGTAACAGCATCCTGCATGTCATGAGTGATGTAAGTTTTGTGCCGGAATCACCACCAACTGATACTAACACCGCAAACTCAGCTGGTCAAACCTGCCTGCAGGCACTGCCGCTTACCCCTGTAGCTGCTGCTGGCTGCTGCTGCAGGTACTCGATTGTGCTGCCGCTGCCTTTCTGGCTGCAGCTAGCTGCTCAGCTAGCAGCCATTGCAGTGTACCATCAGCGGCTCGTGCTCAGCAGCTGCAGCTGGCTTATCAAGGACCCTGCAATGCTGCTCATGCTGCACAGCTTGTGGGGCCACTGCCGCAAGGTGCTTTCAGCGCTGCTGATGCTGCTTGGACTCACTGGGGACTCTGAGATTGCCCATTGGGCGGCAGGGGGCGGGGTTGTTACAAATGTTACGGAGGCTGTTACGTCTGCCGGCAGGGTCGCGGGTGACATGGGCGTGTGCCACCACACGGTGATGCTGATGCTGCTGGTGTGCGGGGTGCTGCTGCCGTTGCCGGTGTGGTTCCTCCTAGAGCTAAGGCTGCGCAAGCAGTTCTACGCACAGGAGCTGCTCGCAGCAGACGGCGCAGTACAGCAGCAGCAGCTGCAGCAAACTGGCAGCAGCAGCACAGCCAGAGGCAGCAGCGGCAACAGCAGGGGCACTGGTGTGCTGGGGAGTGATGATTGGAAGTGGCAGGATGCTTTCCACATGCCTGTCGCTGCACTGGCTCAGTGCGTGCTTGCATTGACAATGGTGAGTCTGCTCGGCCTTGTAAAGCTGGGGCCGCATCTGTTGAGGCTGCAAGGGGTGACAGCTGAGTAGGGGGCTTGCAGTTCAGTCGCATCGCGGGTTGTTGTATGCATGTGATCAAAGGCAAGCCAATTGAGCTGCGCACGGATAGAGTGCATGCCAGTTGGCGGGTAGGGTGCTTGCAGTAGAGTTGGGTAAGGGGGATGTTGTTTGTTTGTGTTGCAGTTTGCAATCAAAGGCATGCCATGTAAGCTGCAGCTGGCACTGATGCATGCTAGCAGGTGATCGCACCGGTAGTGTCTTCTTGGCTAAGCACTGCTTCTTGCACAACGTTACGGTTGTCAGTTCACGCTCAGATTCTCTACTCTTCAATGTCAACTAAAAAATGAGGCCATGGCATGACAGTCTTGGGGTGTGCCTTTCTTTCACAGCACTCAATGGACCTACAGAATGGTAGCAAACATTGCACCACACGTGCATGCAGGGTGTCCCTGATCTGTGTGCCCCATGTAACGAGGGCGTTGCGAGCTGGGTTGTGGTTGTGCTCCTGGAGTTTGGGTTTCTCACACATACATGAGCTGCTGCTGTTTGTCATGCAATGCTGGCCAGCCCGCTGGTATCTTCCTGCAGAGCTGCAGAGCACACAGCATACATGTCGTGGTGCATAGTATTGACGGGTTCCAGCAGACACTTCTGGCGAGCTGATGTGCTGCAAGTGCAGCAGCTCAAGTACTTAAACAGCATTGGATTTGACACTGCACCTTCCAGCGTCTGTGCTGCATGGGGCGTCTTGGGTTCAGTGCTTTGACCTCTTGGGCTGGTCAGTCACAGCCAGCACCTTGCTGTTGTTCATCAGGTAGGACTGGCGCAAGGACTTCCAGCATCAGTGCTGCATGGGGCGTCTTGGGCTCAGTACATCTAGGATCGGTGACGTGCATTTTGCTGAACAACTGCTGCACAGAATGCGGCAGTGCGTTTGGCAACTGAATGACAGCATTGCATATAGCTGACCACGCTCTCCTGAAGTGTGGCTGAGAGTGCATGTCGGCTTGTTGGCAGAGCAGCGACACGGCGGGAAGCCTGTGGGGCTCTGGGCTGCATGCCGACAGTGTTGTATGCGCACAGCACTGATATATACAAAGATCGGTAGACAGGCATTCAATGCCTCGGCCCGTGTCAGGCGCCACTGGCTGTGCGCGGCTCTGCAACAAATGCATGGTTTACTAGTTATGCCCGTCAGCGCTGGGTCTCTGTCCCTGCCGCAGAGGCTGCGTGTTGGACTGAGGGACAGGGAATGAACGGAGCAGCAGTGTGCCACCCTCTTGTGCACGTGGCAGCGGTTGAGGTGCGTGCGTCGATCCACAGAGTATTTGGGGTGTCAGGGCTGCATTTAGGCATGCTGCAACTGCCAGTGCTGCATGTGAGTGGCCAGAAGCTGACCTACAGCTGGCAGTGCGTGCGCAACTACGCGTCTCAGCGTCGGCCGCACTGCAGTCGACTGAAACTTCAGTTGCATCCAACTTTCAATGCATGCTGTTGAGGCGAGGAGTGCAGCTGCTCTGCAGTGAGCTGCAGGCAGGCCTGCGGCAGGTGTGTGGCTCACTGGCAGCATTGCTGACGTGGCCTGCCAGGCTGGCAGCAGTGCTGACGTGGCCTGCCAGGCTGGCAGCATTGCTGACGTGGCCTGCCAGGCTGGCAGCAGTGCTGACGTGGCCTGCCAGGCTGGCAGTAGGACAGCAGCACCTAGCTGTGGCATGTGGCTGCTTGTGAGAGACACACCGTGCTGCTGTTGCCATGTTGGTGCCGTGCGCTGACAGTGTGAAGCTTGGCCTGTGTTGTGGTTGCACAAACGTATTGAAGTGTTGTGCTTCTCTGTTGGAACAAGTGGCACAGCTGCCGCAGACTGAGCCTGTACATAGCTTGGCAGTCTGATGTGGATGCATCATGGCATTGAGAGCATCATAGCATTTGTTGTGCCAGACCAGGCCAGACAATGACATAGTAGAGCATTTAAACACGTGCATGCTGCATGATGAAGCCCAATCGGCATGAGCTACTGGGCCGTTCTTTAGCTTGTCAGAAGCGTCACAGTGTCTGCACTTATCATGCACGAGGTCACCTGTGCAATCTCAAGTGTGGGTGCACTAGCAGCTGCTGCCGCAGTTGGCGTGAGACACATGCTGCGGTGAAGGCAGGTGGCTGCCGCAGCCCCCGTGAAGGCTTCGCTCTAGAGATCTGTGACTCACACATGATGGTCAAGTGGAATGTGTGGTGGGATGGGGACCTGTACAGGGTGCCAGCGGCGATTTCTCTTGGGTGTGTTTCTTACCTTTTTGGTCGCAGCGGTACATCACGCAACACCTGTCTGATTCCTTGTGCGGGCACGCAGCGTCAGCATGGCTAGCAGGCATCCGCTGCACATGCTGCACATGGGGCTTCTGGACCAGCATTGCTTGTAAGGTGCGCAGTGATGCTTTTACCATGCTTAGAATCGTCCTATCTGCATACATGCAGCATGCATGAGGCCGCAGGCTGAGGTAAACGCAAAAGCATGCCACGCAGAGTGCACTGCACAATTACATTGGAGATGGCGGCGGTGGTGCCATTCTTCTATTGACAGACGCAGTGATCGGGTGCACTGGTTGATTGGTGCGGCACTTGCCAGCTGAGGGCACTGGCACGACGTTTTGGTGTTTGTGCCGGTTTCAGTTTCTCCCCAATCGGGGACACTTGCAAGTGGATTGATCGTTGATGGAAGGCCGCCTCACGGTTTCATGCTGGAAAGAAGTTCAGGTGCAGCAACACATTGGTGGAGTTGCTAAGCGCGCCGCCTGGCATCTTGTGGTGCACGCGATCACCGTTGATTGGTTAACCCACTTAGGTAAATAGAACAATGGATGGATGTTTCAACAGACCCATTGCCACGCATCATCCTCAGCAGCCTTGTAAAGGCATGCACAGCATGTACATGATGCGAAGCTAAGCAAGTTCGGTGAGAAAACCAGACATCACCGCCACATGCCAACCTAACACTGAGTGCCCAGCACCAAAGTAAGACAACATGTGCAGTTGTGCACCAAGCTTCAAGGCCACACAATGGTTTGCTGATGCATGCCAGTATCACGACACAAGCACCTGGAATACCCAGTCTGCACCATTACCAAAGCCAGTTGGCAACTACCCGTGAAGGGACCTTCAGCCCTAAACGCTGCGGCAAGGTCACAAAATACGCATGCACTTGCAAAGACACAACACAACGCAGCAACAGCAGCCCTTGCGGCGCTGCAGGGGCCAAATTGCCGCGACCCTATGTGGTGGCTCACTTTCAATGCGAGTGGCAAAGTGCTGTAAGCTCAATTTGAGTCAGCCAGACCGGCATATTGTGAGCGGCCTATTGCTGTAGGTCACCGCCGCGCTGGCAAGCCATCAGCACACAACACTGCTTACATGCTGTAAAATGAAAACGCTTTCTTTACAACATCAAGACGGAGCATGAAGCAGTGGCATGCAATGTGCTGGGATCATCAGCACAACAACTAAACTGGACAGGCCTACATAAGCACCAAGTCGCAGGCAGCCGCAACCCAACGAGTGTGCTCCTGCACCGCATGCAAGCAGGAAACGGTGCCTGCATGGCTAGCCTGTGCAACTATCTGATTCTCCAAGTCCATAAGCAAACTGTGTCTGAAGGCAATGCACCAAACACATGCGCCCTCGTGGATGCTAGTGTGAGCAATCACTAGGGAAGCGCGCACCTGGTTTCTGCTCAAGGGCAAAGAAGCACAATGCGTGTTCACCCAACGGGCGGCAATGTGTAATCAGCCAGAGCCCACCGCCAGACGACTGACGGCAGCAGTTGGCCAAACAGGCGTGGAAGTACAGCAATCGTAAAGTTGTGACAACGATAACCCAAGCGCGGCCCTCCAGTTCCCTTATACCACTACCAGCAAACCGCAAGACATGCACAGCAAGTGCGACGCCTACAGTGTCATGCAGCTGCAAGGATTGTCAAGTATGTATCAACAGCCTACAAGGCCTATGCAGCCGGTGCAGGCACAGCCCAGTGATAGCCAGGTGCAATGCTGCCTGCGGTGTGCCCCGCAGTGCTCAAGTACAAAAGGTTCGATGCTGAACTGCGTCGCCGGCTGCACGCAGCGAGCGAGCAGCAGAAGAAAGGCCACAGGCCAACATACAACACACATGCAGCACCACAGCTAGCAGACAAGCCATCTGCCTACGCAGCGCCGTTGCCGTTGAGCCCCGCTAAACTGCAACTGGCGCTGTGGCGCCGCAACATATGCGATGTCGGCAGCCGCCATCAGCCAGGCAGCAGCGTGCAGCAATGCATGCCGTATACTATGCACAGGCCATTCAACTGGCAGCAGAGTAGGACCGACCATAGCTGCACAAAACAAGACAGCGATCCGGTACACAGGTTGTAATCTGACAGGAGATCAGCAGGCGCTTGGGTACCACAAGCCCAGTGCATGCCATGCCATGCGCTGTTCAGTGGCAGCCACAACGCAGCACCGCACGGTATGATGCCGATGCAAGGCAAAAGAGATGAGACGCTGCTCTGCCGCCTGCTGGCAGGTTCGATCAGGCAGAGAAGCAATCGCTCAGAACCAACAACTCCGTCTGTTGAGGAGCAGGTGCTGCAGTGGTCTGTTGTTGGTTCATAGCCAAGAAAGGCAGGCAGGTCGCAAGCAATTCATGCCTGAGTGCCACGCCCTGCATGCAATACACTGAGGCAACACCACCCCCTTATGCTGTGCTGTTCCGTGCGCGTCAATCAAACAAGCAGCACACACCCATGCTGCGTAGTTGAGATGACAGCACGCATTGGAAGTTCAAGGCGGTACACAGCTCGAGAGCATAGCAGGGCATGCAAAGCCGCGTTGTTGAGTTGCCGCTCGCACCAAAGAAAACGTTCACAGTCAGGCCAATGGCACGCCAAGGCAGGCTTATCTTCCTGCGACAAGCGTACCCCGTTGTGCCGCTGCCTCATGCACATCCACAACATTCAACCCAGGTGTTGCCCTGACAATGAAGCACAGCTGAGGACATCACAGTTGCTGATATTCTGCCGCGCATCTTCTGCAGGCGCAAGCAGCTCCCACAGCGCCACCTGTCCACATTGCATACACATACAAGCTGTCCAGGTGACGAGATGACAGGCAGTTTCAAAAAAGGAGGGAAACTATACCTCAAACCAAGGCGCAGGCGGTGTGCACCAAGCATTGCGCAGACCCACCGCTTGCAGGACAACTTTGCCGCTGCTGCTGCTGCTGATGGTAGGCAGGCATGTGAATGTTTCATTGTGCTGCCGTCTGACCACCAGGCAGCCCTGAACAGTCAAACATCCATCAATGATCAGCAAACCGTGTTGGAAACGCAGCAGCCACAATGTTGTGTCAGTCCCCGAGTGCTCAGCTAGCTACAGCACGCACACAGTGCCAAACAGCTCAGTGCAGATCGAGCCAAAGCAAGCGCACAACGCTGACGATGGCACCAGCCCCTGCACCTGGCAGCACTCGGTGAGCCTTAGCATGCAAGCCTTAGCATGCAAGCCTTAGCATGCAAGCCTTAAGCATGCAAGCAGAAGTATGCCACAGCTGCTAGCCTGTATTCACGCTGCCAGCACACATCGCCGCCACACGGCACTGTGCAACTGTCCAAGTGTTTTGAACTCTGCACACACAACAACGCTGCTCAACAGTTCCAAAGACTGACACAGAGCTGCTGTGGAAGATTGCTGACATCTCAATGATGATGCCGCTGAGGCTTGCTCAGCCAAGTTCAACGTGCTGCCACAGCAAACAGCCGGTCCCAGTTCTGCTTCTGCTCATACTGCTACTTCATACTGCTACTCAAGCGACAGATAGGTGTGAAAGCTGGTAAGCGATGCGCACCAGGGAAACACCAGATCAGCCCACTCCCATGTGCACATGCCGCGCAACTGCAAGGCAGCCCCGACCCAGATGAAATCATGCCACCGCGGCACAAAGCGCAATGACTGCAGGCGCGCTAAGACGAGCTCACAGAGAGTAACGCCGCGAACAAATCCAGTGCGCGGTCGGCATCAGCACCCATGCAGAGCTAGAGACCATGCCCGCAGGGTGCAAGCAGCATAATGATGACAGCAGCAAGTACTGCCACAGCCAAACCACCCCCGGCTGGTTAATCACAAGTACAGTAACAGCAACGGGTGTGGTGCGCAATGAGCGCATAGCCAGACAGCTTTTGCTGCAGACTAGACGCCCACCCGCTAGCCATCGCAGCAGAATCAACAGCTCAGACGACATGATGCCCTGCCTGCATCAATGTCACGCGACCACCAATGAACAAAAGGCAGCGCACGCAAGGCATTGAACAGCCCAGGGATCGACCACTCGACCACTGGAAGCAACAGGTGGAAGCGACAGCCACCCGGTCACACTGCAGCTAAGCTTGAAGCCTTTGCAACGACACAATGATGCCTGCCCAAAACACCAGCCGTTGACTAAAACCATGGGCATTGAATGAGCACAGCAGCGGCAAGCGAGATGGCGGCGCCAAACAAGTAGCAGCAGTGCCAGCACAGCCCGCCTGCCGTTTGACCTGGCGTCAATGCAATCGTGTGCGCGCCTACACGCGCGCTGGCACAGCAGCGTGAGGGCGCACAATTAAGTCCTGTGCAGTGACAGGTTTTATTTTCAGCAGGCCCAGCTGTTGTTGTGAGGACAACAGCATGCTACACACTGGCAACACGAAACACGAAGGCTGATGCGGCTGTGTGTGAAGAGAGGACACTCTGTAAGCCTAGCACTACAACATCAACGACATGCAGCGCCGGTGCACATGGCCCGCCCCACTAACCACGGGGCAAGGAGTCAACACGCTTTGCTGACTTGCTGGAGGCCAGTCTCACCAAGCATTAAACATGCAACGCGCATACACGTCAACATGCATGTACCGCAAAACAACTGCAGCAGCTAGAGCTGGCCAGCACATCAATAACAAACACACAAAAACACATCAGTCAAATAAGACTGGCGCTGGCACCTCAACGTGCTCAGACTTTTGCACTGTAACAAACTGCGCGACATGCTTCTACGGGCCATTCGATTCTGCAACAACATGCACGCAAAGCACGCACAAAGACAATGTGCACTTGCATGCACATCAATTACTAACGGTCCAACAATATCATGGCCCTCCTGTTGTTGCGCCGCACATCCTGTTTGCAACACAACACAAAGTACCCAAATAGCTGCCGCTGCACTTACTGCATCCGCGCTGCACATGAAAGCAGCATACAGCAAGCTGGCAGAGGACAGCTTCCCAAAGCAGTCCTGTGTGACATGGCTGACCAACAAAATCAGCAACGACAGTCCCAGCAAGTGCAAATTGTGGTGCAAAGGCAGCGCACGCACACGCACGAGCATGCGCGGGCGTGCAGACGTGACCACTCACATCATATGCGTTCCTGCCAATCAACAAAGGTGCCTGGTCATACGCGTTCAAACTGGTCCGCTGCAGCACACCCTGCGGCTGTAACGAGCCCACAACCGGCCCCGATTCCCCTGACTACCATAGATTCAGCTCAAGACACTGCGAGCTGGGTCACACCACACAAATCCTAGCGTGTACGCAAACCCACCATCCTTGGCCAGTGTTTGAAACACCGGCTGGCATTGCCATCAAGCAGGGAGCAGCACCCTGCACGCTGCTGCAGCTTCCTGCAAGCTGCACCTACCCTGCGCAGCCACACCACGGTCCTGCAGGCAGAGCAGCGCCCAGCCCTTGCAGGACCCCCGCCGCGCCTCAAACCGCACCCGCAGGCTCTGCCCGTGCAAAGTCCTGCAAGCTGTGCGGGCGCCCTGCCCTGCAAGCTGTGCGGGCGCCCTGCCCTGCAAGCTGTGCGGGCGCCCTGTCCTGCAAGCCAGGCACACAACTGGGAAGGCATCCAGTCATTCAAACTGCAGGCGCTCACAGGTCCTGCACCAGCTGCCCTCCATCTGCTTCCGCCTCGTCTTTGCTGCCGCGCTGCTGCCCCTGCCGCAACCCTTGCCTGCCCATCTGCTGCCACGCGTCCGGCTGCTGCTGCTGCTGCTGCGCGCCCGGCTGCTGCGGCGTCGCTGGCACTCCCAGCGTCGACCCCATGCTACCAGACCCTCCTAAGGAGCTTGACCAGGTGCCGGCAGTTTGACCGGCCCTGGAGCTTGTGCCGAGCAGCGAAGTGGCACACAGCATGCCATGCGATGATGATGTGGAGGCGCCAGACGCCAGGCGCTCTAACAACGCCTTGCCCCCGCTCGGCACAGACACCATCTGCAGCTGCTGCTGCCGCTGCTCCAGCAGCTGCGACGTGCCAGGCGTAGCAGCGCCGAGGCCAGAGCCCGACGCAGCCGACGGCCGGCTGCTGCTGCTGCCGGCAAGGAGCCCGCCAGGCTTGCCGGCAGCAATAACACCCGCAGCCGCTGCGCTGCTGCTGCCAGCGCCGGAGCTGTCCTTCCCACATGCAGAGTCCGGCGCCGCATCCGCTGCTGCTGACACTGGCTCTGACTTGCGGGCGAGCAGGTCCTCCATCTTCACGCTGCTTGCGTTGCCGCCGCTGGCGTTGCCGCCTTTGCCGCTGGCGCTGCTGGTGCTTGCTGCTCCCTCGCTGCCCTCACTGATGCGGCCGTCAGAGTCTGATGTCAAGTTGTCGAGCAGGAGCTCCAGGCAAGTGATGACCTGTGCAAAGTTGGGGCGCTTTGCTGCGTCCCCATCCCAGCAGCTGCGCATGAGCAGCGAGTACTCGTTCGGCATGTCCGCGGGGACCTGCAGCAGCACGCAAGTCAGGCAGCCGCACGCAACAAGAAACGCAGGCAGAAGCACAGCAGCAGGCCTGTCAGCAACGTTCTTGTTAGTAAGCGTGCATGACGTGTACGGGGGCCGCTGTAGAGAGGCAAGATCACCGGCTACAGAGATGTTGATCTGCCTCATCTGCCAGACTACAGTATTCCATACTTCACATCCACAGACTAGCTGCGGCAGTGTGAGGTACAGCATCTGCTGAGAGCCGCAGCAGTGCCCTAGGCAGTGGGGATCACCTTTGGCCGCTCCCCGCGGACCACCACTCGCTCCACCACTGCACCGTAGTGCAGCCCCTGGTGCGCCTGCTGGTTGGTGTACACCTCCCACACTGCGAGTCAAGAGTACAGCAGCAGCAAGGATCAGTAGTTTGATTTTGGCTCAGTGACAAGGAGCAGCAAGCAGCACAAGCGCGAGCTGAGAGCGCCAGGGGGTGAGCAAGGTGCTGCACGCCGCAGGAGACGCAGGTGAACAACAGCATGCAAGCACACTGCAGCTGAGGATGCGTTAGCACCACAGCACACACGCTCAACAGCTGCTAGCGGGCAGTACTTGAGTAAGTGCAGTCATTTGCGTGCATGTGTAGCTGCCCCTGCTGCGGTAGCTGCTGCATGCCAGCACTCACTCATGATGCCAAAAGAGTACCTGCAGCAGCAGCAAGCATCACAGCAGCAGAAGACGCGCTTGTCAGCCCGGGCATAAGTTGGTTGAGCATAAAAGCCGGCACACTGCACCAACGCTTTGCTGAACACGCAAGCACAACGCAGCACACACTGCAATGATACGTGGGATTCCGCATGCTCGACTAGCTGCATGACACCTGCATGCGAAACAACTGACAATGAGCGCAAACCATCCTCAGCGCAGCAGCTATGAAGCAGAAACAAGGGCAGCTGGCACTCACACATCAGCTGCTGTGCTCATGTGTCCAGAGCGCAGCACCTCGGGAGCCATGTGGGTGCTGCAGCAGAGAAAGACAACAGGGGTGCAGCAGGCAGAGTGCAGGCAGCAGCATGTCAGCCGCTGGTGTAGCAACACAACAGCACAGCCAGCTTGATTCGAAAGTGCGCCGCGCGCTCTAATCGGCATGCAAGCTTGTGAGCAAAGTCGACATCGCATGATGTGCCCAAAGTCGACGACCAAAAATATTGTATGATCGATGTAACGAGGCTGCCAAGCTGCCGAACTGCCGAATTGAGCTCACATGGTGCCCATGCTGGCTGTGCTGCGGTGCGTTGCTCCATCAAGCAGCGTGGCTGCCAGGCCAAAGTCGGAGATCTTGGCCACCTGCAGAAGCAGCAGCAGCAGCAGCAGCAGCAGCAGCAGCAGCAGCGGGATAACCAACAGACAGTCATCACCTCTGACACCACCACCAGGCTCGCCAAGCACGCTGCACGCCGTCCAAACATGAGGCACGCTGTCGCACAACTCTGTACACTGCACCAAGCACACCCGCTGCAAACCATAACAGCTGCTGCAAACCAACCAGCAGCACGCCAGCCGCCGCACCTGGCCGTAGGTGCCGTGCACTGTGGCCTGCAGCAGCACATTGCCTGCCTTGAGGTCTCCGTGCAGCACGCCCTTGCTGTGCAGGTAGGCCATGCCAGTGGCAGCATCCAGCAGCCTGCACAGCAGCTTGGCCTGAGCAGCAGCAGCAGCAGCAGCAGCAGCAGGCATCAGGGCAAGGTTCAGTGCGGCAGAATATGCAGCTGCAGTGCAGTGGACAACAACTGGGCTTACGTGCTCATGCATGCTGCTGTAACTGAAATGCATGCCAACAATCAGCCATGCAGTCAAAATGGGCTGAGCTCTCGCCACGTCAAAGCAGCCGCTGCAATGCCAGCAGCCCTTGCTGACAAAAGAAGGCGAATGAGATGCAATGCAAAGCAGCGCAAATCGCAAGGTCAGCATGCACATCAACAGCTGCTGCGCCGCTCACCATTTCCAGGCGGCCCTGCGCCTTGAGCTTGCCCATGGACACCGCATCCTTCAGCGTGCCGCCCGTGCACAGCTCCAGCACCAGCCACACCTAAAAACGGCAGCAGCAGCAGCAGCAGCCGCAGCAAGGCACAGAGCAGCTCAACAAAGAGCAATGGTGCCGCACACAGCAAGCAGGAAAGGCCATAGCATAGCAGCCCTTGGCAGCCAAAGCTGCATGCTCCTCGGTTGATAGCCAACCACAGCCACAGCACCCTATACCGAACACCGCGCTTGCGCTTGTGGCCGCTGCTTGCTCAGTGCAGATCCACCACCAGCAATCATACATGGACATGCATCCACGCAGCACATGCATCTCCCAACACATCTCACTGCACAGCAGCCCACCTGCACTTCCTGGCGCCCCTCCTCGCTGCTCACATCACCAGGCAGCAGCTCATCGCCAGGCTGCCCTGCAGCAGCAGCAGCAGCAGCAGCAGCAGCAGCGCCAGCCGTCGCAGCAGCAGCGGCGGCAGCCGCTGCCGCCGCCACGCCCTGCTGCTCGCCGCTCACGGGTATGCTGCTGCTGCTGTTGGGGGCTTGGCTGTCTGCTGAGGAGCTGCCAGCAGAGCTGCGCTTCTTTTGCCGCCTCCACCAGCCACTTGCGGCCGGCTGGATCTCCAGCACCCTGCCAGTGGCTGGATCCACAACAGCTCCCGCTGCTCCCGATGAAATGGCAGCTCCAGATGACAGCTGCTCCGCCGACAAGCCATCATACGGCGGCTGCTGCTGCTGCTGGCCGCCGCCGCTGCTGCTGCCAGTCTGCGCACCGCTGCGCGTCGCGCTGCTGCTGCTGCCCACGCCGGCCTGCTGCTGCAGGGCCTGCTGCCGCTGCTGCCTCCAGGAGCTGACCCCCCACCAGCCGCCGCTGCCGTCCCTGCCTTTAGCCAGGGCACTGCCGGAGCTGGTGCTGCTGTAGCCCATCTGCGATTGCGAGCCCTGCTGCGCTGCAGATGCAGCCGTGGGCGAAACCGCAGACGTGGACATGGGGGCGCTGCCGCTGCTGCCTGCGGTGTACGGCACGCCGCGCATCATCGGCAGCAGCACCTGCGCGCCGCTGCTGCCATACGCTGTGGGTGCTGTGGATGACCCTACCTCTGCTGCCATGAAGCTGCTGCCTGCTTGCTCGCGCTCTACTAGCGGCGCGCTGTGCACACCCTGGCTGGAGTAAGCAGGCGCCAGCTGCTGCCCCGCGCTGGCACTGCCACCGCTTAAGAAACCCGCCACGCTGCTGCTGCTGGCGGCACTTGGGTCTGCCGGTGCTGGCAAGAAGGGCCGTGGGAAGTAGTACCCCACACTGGCACCCCAAGTGCCGCCGCTGCTGCCGGCTGCGCTGCCAGTAGGGGCAGCACTGGACAACGGGCTACCTGCAAAGCGGCCATGTGGGTAGATGTACCCTTCCTGGCTCCAGCTGCGTGTGGAGGGTGCCTGCGGGTGCTGCTGCTGCTGCTGCTGCTGCCGCGCCCAGGCCTCCTGCTGCTGCTGCTGGTGCTGCGCCACGGGGTGCAGCACCTTGGACATCAGCTGCCGCGCTGCTGCAGACAGAGAGCTGCTGCCGCCAGAGGTGTAGCCAGCAGTCACTGCCCCTGCTGCTGCTGCTGCTGCCGGCGTTGCCGCTGCAGCGGTGCCTGCAGCTGAGGATGAGCCGCTAGCTGAAGAGCGAGGCTGGGAGTGTGCAGCAGTGCCAGACCCAGAAACAATGCCGCTGTGTGTCCCGCTGAGCGTTCCGGACGTGCCGTCCTGGCTGCTGCTGACTGTGCCGCTGCCAGCAGCAGATGCGGCAGCTGCCTGCCGCGCAGCGGCACCCCTCCTGCCGCCCGCTGCAGCAGCATTGCCGGCGGCGCCCGCGTTGCCGTGCGGGTGCAGCACAATGTCAGGCATGATGTTGATCACGACGCTGCTGTCCCGTGCAGCCCTGCCGCCCGCTGCTGCTGCTGCTGCGCTGCCGCCGCGGCCGGTGCTGCTGCTGCGCTGCATCATGCTGCTGGTGCTGCCGGTCTGCTGGCTGCTGCTGTCTGCCTTGGCGCGGCGGCCACTGGCCTTCTGCGCTGGTGTGGCAGCGCCTGCTGCTGCCTTCTTGCCGGCCTGCAGGACACACGGAGCAATCCACATGTCAGAAGACCTTGGTCCATATGAGTAGCAGCGCGGCACCTCACAGTCAGCAGGCACCAGCCTGCTGAAGTGCATAAAAGGGTCTCCACAAACGGCATCCAGCAGTAGCTCAGCCTTCACAATCAGCAGCAATCAGCAGTACACCCCGTGTGCCGTGCGATGTATGGTGCTGGGCTGCAGGCTGCTGCCAGGCGTGCCTCACCTGCAAGGCGCGCTGCTGCTCAGTCGGGTTCCATACGCTGCACTGGTAGGCCCGCACGATGTTGGGGTGGTGCAGCTGCACAGCAGCAGCAGCAGCAAAGGCGGCCGCACAAGGCAGAAAGATAGCAGGCGGTGCAGGGCAGCGGTCAGTGTGGTGGCAGCACCAAACACCAGCTCGCTGCGCAGATCTCCTGCAACTGCGATTGAAGAGGTAGGCCAGGAATCCTTTCGCTGTGCGCTGTACACTCTCCTCATGCATGTGAAGCACACGCTACCTCTCAGGGCAGTTGAGAGTTGAACAGGCCCCAAACATAACTACCCTGCCGCACCTGCATCATGACCTCCGCCTCCTTGAGCACCTTTGGCAGCTCGTCAGGCGTGCAGGAAATGATCTTCACCGCAACATCAGTGCCATGCCAGCAGCCCCTGCAGCATCACACAAGCAGCAGCAGCAGCAGCAGCGGCCAGCACTTTGCAGTCAGCATTGCCTGATGCCGCTTCAAGGTGGCCTCTCTCACAGCAGCATGCGGCATGCGTACTGGTGTCAGTCTTGTTGCAGCATGTGGCATCTAATCAGGCGTCCGTCCAGCACTGCGCAATGCCGATCGCGCCGTTCAAGACACTCTTTGATAAATAATCATTATCCATGAAAAGAAGCAGTACATTTTACTCCACCTGGCACCTCATCATCATCCACCTAGGTGAGACCTTACCTGTAGACCCTTCCAAACGAGCCAGAGCCCAGCAGAACACCTGCAGCAGCAAGCCATGATGGTGGTACAAGATTAGCCCCGCTGTGTAGAAACTCGCCAGAGCAATATAAAAAGAAACAGCACAATGCTAGATGCACTTCCGTCAAGTCAAACAGCTGCTGATGGCAAGGTGCTGTGCAGATTCCAGCAGCTGGGACACCAACTCACAGTTGTGCTACCGGTACAGCACCTAGGTGCAACATCCAAACGCAGCATGGGCTAGCTGGGTTTCCAGGGCCCACCTAATCGCACAGTCTGCGCCACCGACCGCTTCTTGTTCTGATCGCTCGACGTGAGTATCAGGCTTGATGTGCCCTCGCCATCAATCGTCCTGCAGCAGCAGCAGCAGCACCAGCAGCGGCGGCGGCAACAGCAAGCGTGTCACGTGCCGCGCGTCTACTTGGGTGTGAGCCGCCACAGGCGTATGTGCTGCAAGCCGTACGCAGTGCAGGACAGCTGCGGGTGGAACAATAGGCATTATATATATGATATTGGCAAGCACATGTGCATGTGAACCATACGCTGAGCTGCTGCATGGGGCAAGCACACCTACACCTCTGCATCAAACACACTGCAAGCAGTATCTGCTGCTTCTGCAACCCTGTGGCAACCTGCCAAGCCCACCAGGCGTGACCGTGAGTACGTTATGTAACAATGTAACAATGTAACATAATTTCAAACGTCACTCACGGGCTGCTCTTGGACTCCAGCTCCTGCAGGGACTTGCGGCTGATCTTGACCAGGCACAGCAGCAGGCGCTTGCGGAACACGCAGCACAGCACAGCCGCCACCACCACAACGCCAGCTGCAGGCCGCACAGCAGGCATGGAAAGTGTTGCAGGAAAAAACAGCACAGGCAGGAGAGTTAGTTAGTGAATGGCAGTGCCAAAACTCTTATGTGAAAGTGGGCAGCAGTAGGCGCTGCTGGCGTACTGGCAGAGTTGGTGCTGATAATGCTAGCCTGAACAACTTAACTGCACTCAGAACAGCACGCACACGAGGGCTTGCACGAGCACGCTGGTATGCAGCTTACACATGTGCAACAGTCAGCAGCGTTTACACCAGCACAAAGCTCCAGCTGAGTCAGCAGGGAACTGCCGCAGCCTCAGCTGCTTGACAGGCCAGCCGAGAGACGCCGCTGTCCTGCAAGCACACCTGCAGTGGCGACGCCCGCGATCGCGCCTGGAGTCCACTGGAAGGTTCGTGTGTCGTTCAGCAGCCTGTTCAGCGCCTCGGCTATGCAGGTGTCCTGCCCAAAGCTTGCGTAGCACTTGTTGGAGATGTAGTATGAGCACACGCGTGTGGTGTTGACCATGTAAAGCACATAGCCAGGCCAGCTGAACCCTGCGTCGGGGTCTGTGTTGCGCACAAGGAACGCCATGCTCCCGAAATGAACGCTGTCGTCGAAGCAGACCTGCTGAGCAAAGGTGTGCAGCAGGATGGTTGCAGCAAAGCGTTGCAGGCGTCCGGCAGCAGCGGCAGAGGCACAGAGCAGCAAGAAAGCCAGCTTAGACTAGCGCAGCAGGATGCGATGCGTGTGCAGCAGCAAGCTGTACCGGAGCCGGAGAGCATCAACTGCAGGCAGCATTTCCACGTCCTGCGCCTCTGCACAAGCGCAAGTGTGAACAGCGGCTAACACACAAAGCGCATACCACCGCCCTCCCCTAGCCGTGCACTGCGGCAGCAAAAGCCGGCCCTACCTGGTCTGTCCAGTTGGGCGCAAAGATACAGACGTCGTTCAACATAGTTACGTTGTTGGGTGGAAAGCCAGGGTAGTTGCTGAAGGACTTGGCAGAGGTGAGGGCCTGGTCGATGGGGTTGCACACCAGCTTCGCACGCACCACGTTGCGCATGATGATGGTCGAGTTGGTGTCACCCTGCAGCGCACAAGCACAGCATGTCACAAACCCTACAGGAATCTGCTCGCCGTGAAGTTGCTTGACATCAAGTTGGCAGCGGCTGCTTGATCACTGTCAGCTGGCACGCATAAGCTGGTTTACAAGTCGTCAGCTGCTTTATGCGCCGTGACCACAACAACCCGCAGCAGTCGACATATCAGAAGCCTCATTAGCCAAAACACCCAAAGAGCACGACTCGGCACTGCTGTAAACCCGTAACCAACACCCGGCGCTTCCAATCCACGTCTGCATGCACCACAGACGGCCGCTGAGAGGACATGCACTTATTGAATAGCCATCTCTGAGCAATCAAAGACTATAAAGCATGCTGGGTGGAATGCACTTATTGTCTAGCACTGCAGAAGCAGCATAAGCTGAGGACTCACCACTGCATTGTGCAGCGCGACAGCAGCCACACAGCGGAACAGCACATGCGGGCAGCACAATGGAGACACGGCGTCAGGTGAGCTAAATGACGCCTGATACTGTAGAGAGAGATGCTACATCTAAGCAGTAATACGCACACCAGGGGCGCAGATGCTGATGCATTGCTGAGCAGTCTCTGTGGGTGCTATGACTCAGCACCAACACTGGCATGACAACAGCACATCGCAAACATCAACCCAGCTCCATCCAACGCTGCTGATGCTGCTGCCTCTGCTGCTGCTAACACTGCTAACGCTACCGAGTTGACTTCCCGCCAAACATCAGTCACCCACCAAAGAAGTCCAGGGAGAAGCCACCCAGTTTCCTGCAAGCGCAGCAACAAGCCACACAGCACGCCCTGGTCACAATGCTGTCCATGCAGCAGCACGGCAAGCGTGCCAACTGGCAGGTGCATATGCTATGTGTGTACACAGACAGGTTTGTGATCTGTGTGTACAAGCGAATGTCCGCCAAGCACGCAGTTGTGCTTGCACACTGTTACGTTCGTCGTCTCCCACCGCGCTTTGCGCTGCTGTTGCTGCTGCTGCTGCTGCTGCCATTGTTGAAGCTGCCAGTGCTGATGCGAACCATGTCAAACACTAACACGCCCGCTGCAAGCGCTACTACTTCCTCAGTTGGCGCTGACTGCTGACGGCTGCAAGGCCCTCGGCACGCTTGCTGCTGCTGCTGCTGCTGCTGCTGCTGCTGCTGTTGCTGCGCACCTGATGTTGCGCACGACCAGGTTCTCCAGGGTGACTGTCACTCCCTGGCCCACCAGCACCTTGCCAGACAGGAACTGGAAGTCCAGCTGCCCTGCTGTCTCAAATGCCGACCTAATCAAAATGTCACGAGTGAGGCGGTACGGGTTGTCGACGTTATACACGGACCTGCGCAGCACAGGACAGCCACAGTCAGGCGACACAAAGGCTGTGCATCAGCCGGGTAACGCTGCCGCTGCCGCTGCTGCATGTCGCCACGCTTGCTGGCGCAGCCTCTGCCGGCTGCCCTGTGCAAGCAGCCACCACAGCAGCAGCAACTCCTTAGCTTTGTTCCCGCGCAGCCAGCTAGCACTGCCTGTTGACCGTGCTGCTGCTGCTGCTGCTGCTGCTGCTGCTGTTGCTGGGCTGCAGCTCACCAGGCCTCTCTGGACAGTACAAAGTTTTTGGGATTCACCAAGATCTCTGTGACCGACTCGTTTGTGAAAGCCTGAAAGAAAACTCCATCTGCCACCTCTGCAAGCGTGGTGGTGACTGTCCCGACCGGTAGCTGCGCATGCACCTGCAGTACACGCAGGACAGATGCTAAAGGCGGGTTCGAGTCCAAAGTCTGGTGCGTCATCGATGCACCACATGCCACAGGCCGTGCATACCATGTCTGGACACTTGTTGCTGCTGCAACGCTGGGGTGTTGTGCTGCCACGCATGCTAGTGCATCATCAAGATGGCATGACGCAGCTAGCGGCACGCAAGGCACAGCAGAGTGAAGCTCCTTGCCGAGGGCCCAATTACACCACTGCAAGTACAGATCAGCGCCTCGCTGAGGGCACAGCTAGAAACTGACACACAACAAGGTGGCTAAACAGCTGGTGTTATGGCAAGGGGATGCTGCAGCAGTGCAGCAAACAACTCACAGCCACCAGCAGCAGGAAATACAGCCGAGCGCTTAGCATAATAATGGATGCTATAGAAGCGCAACTTCTTCCGTTGAAATGCCAGCCGTCCCGTGGACGCCTCCTGGATGGTCTGCTGCGCAGGCGCATACCGACTGTCTACTGTTCAAGGCACGCCAAGTACCCATAGCCCCCAAAATGGTTCCAATCAGCCCTAGAGGTCGCTTTCGCACGACATCCGGTGCGGTGACGACGGAAATAGCGCATGAACAAATCTACTGTGTTCGTGCCGTGACTGTGTTTTCTACGAGGTGTGTAAAAAGGAGAACGGCAAGAAATAATGCAGATTAGATCGTGCTTTGTTCCTCGTGAAACGTGTGACAGGGCACGGGTTTAGTCGGGAGCTATGACACCCATCATGAGCGGGCGGGGGTGTGGCAGCCACGATCTGCCCGGGTCGATTTAACCACTCCTGTAAAAAATGAAAGCGTTTGGTGTTTTGCTTGGTCACTTCAACACCCCAAGCTGTGGCTGTAGCTTACAGTGACCCTAGTAGGGCTAGTAGGTGCTTGATACATTTCAAAGCTTGCAAGGTTGGGCGCGCATCGTCCGCGCAGCAGCTGTTCGATGATTAGTTCCAGTGGCTGCAAGCAAGTGGCGATGAGCGGCACCTCCTTTGGTGTGCGAGCCCTCAGAGCAGCAGTTATCAGCCACAGCAGGGCACCTGCAGCGTGTGGTGCTGCTGGCACAACAGTTGAAGGGGCGGCAAGGAGGTGTAGTGCAGGTGAAGCGCATGTGTAGTGCCCCAGTTGAAATTACAGGTGGTGAACCGTGTTTTACGGCTTCCTTGTCGTTTGCTGATGGCCTGAGCATGCACCATGCAGGTGCAGGTTGCATGCTTCATAGGCGCAGGGCACTGCACACCTCAGCAGCAGCTGGCAACGGCGATGCAACAGGTACTGCGTGGCTGCTAATCTTGCTTGCGTCATTTGTGCATGCATCAGATCTCTGCATTGCCGTGCATATGTTGTCTGGGATGCCCCAGGTGGCTACACTGCTTTCAACATGCATGCGCACAATCAGCAAACCGCTGCTGCTGACTTGTCCTGCTGCCAACTGCCCTGCAGGCACCAGCACTACACCACTGAACACAAGTGCTGCCAGCAGCAGCACCGTTATGGACAGCGGTGATGGTAGGCCGCGCGTGTGCATTCTCGGTGGCGGCTTTGGCGGGCTGTACACAGCGATCAAGCTGGAGCTGCTGATGTGGCCCAGGGGCAAGAAGCCAAAGGCAAGTGCAGCCCACACAGGACAGTGCATTCGTTAGTGCTTGTGATGTGCTTGTAACAGAAGCGAAGGGGAGTGTAGGCCAGAGCAGCAGTGGCGCCGACAGCTGTTCGAACGTGAGTGCAAGCATGCATGCACTTCCATGCACGACAGCAGACAGCACCAGGACTGAGCACCTTCCTGCCTGCTTGTGCGCTGCTGAGCATCACCGCCAGCAGCTGTCACCTGCAGCACCTCTCCACACCACGCTGCTAATGCCCTGCAGCAACAACTGCCGCCTCTGGTATCCCTGCAGGTGACACTGATTGACCAGGGGGAGCGCTTCATCTTTAAGCCGCTGCTGTATGAGCTCATCAACGGCACTGCACAGGCCTGGGAGGTGGCGCCGCCTTTTGCGCAGCTGCTCGCGCCATACCCGATCCAGTTTGTACAGGTGCGGAGATTAGTGTCGCAGGCGGCAGGTTTAATTGAGCTGAGCACGCCAAGCAGCTGGTGTGTCGTGCAGCTGCATGAACGTCTGACAGAACTTTGGAGTGTGGTCTTATTACAGCTGACCAGCGCTGCACCGATGCTGCTGCTGCTGCTGCCGCTGCTGCTGCTGCTACTGCAGGACAAGGTGCTGGAGGTGCAGCCGGAGCAGCTGCTCACCGACGGCGGCAGCGCGACAGGCGGCAGCATCACGCTGGCCTCAGGCGGCAGCATCCAATACGACTGGCTAGTGGTGTCACTGGGCGCTGCAGCAGACCCGCGCGGGGTGCCTGGCGTGCGGGAGCATGCGAGGCCTTTTGTGTCGCTCGAAGATGCCGAGTTCGTTGCGCAGCAGCTAGCAGCATATGAGGCGCGGGCAGCGCTGGGCCAGCCGCCGGCAACAGTGGCGGTGGTGGGTGCGGGCTATGCTGGCGTGGAGCTTGCTGCTGTGGTGGGTGAGCGGCTGAAGGGCAAGGCGCGCGTGGTGCTGCTGACGCCTGGCGCGGAGATTCTGGAGGCGGCGCCGGCAGGGCAGCGCGAGGCAGCTGTGCAGGTGAGGAGGGGCCAGTGGTGTGCTTTGGGGAGTGGGCTGCTGTAGAGTGGCTGCAGCGTGTTGCAACAGCAACGGCAGCAGCACCAGCGAGTTGCTGGTCTTCACGCTTAATCATGATGGTACTGGCACTTTTGTTTGATTTTGTTTGGTGCTGCCAAGTCTGAAGTGGTGTGCACGCTTCTCAACATGCGCTGCTTCCAACTTTTATGTTCGGCTTTTGGTTCGCTGACGTCGGATGCGCTGCTTGATGTCTGCAGGCTCTGCAGTCGCTGGGTGTGGACATCATGACAGGCTGGAAGGTCACGGCTGTCGAGTCCGTGGCAGAAGCAGCAGCAGCAGCAGCAGCAGCAGCAGCAGCAGCACAGCCTTCGCCAGCAGCAGCTGCTGCTGCCGAACTTGCGGATCAGCAAGACAGCAGCTCCCAGCAGCCCCCCATCAGCAGCAGCAGCAGCAGTGCTCCCCAGCAGCCAGTCTACCCTATCAGCCCCGATGCAGCACCCTACACAGTGCGGCTGGAGCCAGCAGGACCATACGGCAGCAGCACCGCACTTCCTGCAGACCTAGTGCTGTGGACAGCTGGCAGTAAGCCTGCTTCGCAGTCCCTGCAGCCATTCCCTGCAGATGGCAGGGGTCAGTTGCAGACAGACCCCACGCTGCGCGTGCTACGCCATTCGCGTGTGTTTGCGCTTGGTGATGTCTCAAAAGGGCAGCCCGGAAATGACGGCAGCAGTGCTGCTGCTGCTGGCGGCCAGGCCGCAGTGTACCCTGCAACAGCACAGGTGGCGTTCCAGCAGGCAGATTATGCTGCGTGGAACATCTGGTCTGCGATCAATGGCCGAGCGCTGCTGCCATTCAGGTGTGTTTGGTGTGCTCGGCCACACGCTAGGCAGTCTGCTGCTGACAGTGTGTTGCTGGTCTCATTTATAGGTTCTGAGTTGCTCGCAAGTGCATGCTGACGCTCGTGCCGCTGCAAAATTGCTTAGCATGTTGCCACAAGGTTGCTTAGCACATCAACAGCCTCGCAGCAGCGGAGGTGACATTCCGCCCATCCTGCTTCCCATCTGATCACATCGCTGACAAACATATTGCCGCACTGCTGCTGTTTCACCTGCTGTGTGCAGGTACCAGCATCTAGGCGACATGATGTCACTCGGTGCCACCAATGCTGCAGTGGCGCTGCCCTTCCAGCTGCCCATTGAGCTCACAGCCAGCATCACAGCAAGCCCCCTGGGCCCCCTGCTGTCATTAGCAGGCGTCAAGTTTGGCTCAGGGCAGCAGCAGCAGCAGCAGCCAGCAGCAGCAGCTGGATCAGGTGACGGGGTGACGCTGGAGGGTCCGCTTGCGCAGCTGCTGCGGCGCGCTGCGTACCTGTACAGGCAGCCGACAAACGAGCAGCGTATCAATGTTGCGGCGAGCTGGATGCAGCAGGCGGCGGATGCTGCGGCACGCCTGGCTGCAGAGGCCTCTGCCAGCAGCAGCAGCAGCAGCAGTGCTGACGCCAGGCGGTGAAGGAGCTGATGTGGTCTGCAGAAACAATTGGCTTGTTATTTTGCGTGTGTTTAATAAGCAGATTATCGTAGTCTGCTCAAACAGTTGCCCCAAAGTACTGCACAGTGTCGTGCCAGTATTGGCACTGGGAAGGATGTGACGTGTGCTTAGGTACTGAGCGCTGCGAGTTGCAGGTTGACAGGTCAAGCAGCTTGGAGCGTGACAGCTGTTGGGTCGAATGGTTGCTGCAATGCAGAGTGTGGCCGTTGTTGAACACCACATTCACTTCATTGCTCATGTTAAGACGCTACGTGCGATCGGATCGCTTGGGGGGTGGCCATGGGGATGGCCATGGGGTTGCGCTACTCCACTTTTACCTGTCTACATATGAATGCAACTTATTGTGGGGATGGCAGTGTCATGGTTGAACTCAGACACGGTGTCCTGATCGATGTCATTGCATCTGCAGTCGGGGCAAAGCCTGATGCCAACAGCATGCTGTTGGCAGCAGGCTTTATTGCGCAGCAGAGTACTCTACTAGGTTCTTTGTATCCTTGTGAGCGTCGTCCACACTCGTTGAGCACCTCATCAGCAGGTATCGGCTTTGGGGTGTGATTGCCATTGCTACTGGCAGGCCCACATGTGCGCACCGTGCTTTTGCAGAAGCGACTTACCTCAAGACAGTGCTGTTAGCGGGCACGTGGGACATCTGCACTGTGCAGTACCACTGTAGGGCAGCATGCACTGGGCCATGGCCAGCCAGGTTGGAGCAGTGAACTTGTGTAACCAACGTGTCTGAATGAGCAAGTGCAGTTCACACGGCAAGCGAGGGAATTCCGCCGGAAATTTGTAGGGCATTGGTCGAACCTGCTTTGGCCAACCAGCACGGCCCGAGTGTTTGTAACAGCTGACGCGGTGACTGGTGAGAACCGTGCCCGGTTGCTGTGAACTTCTGCGGTGTGTTGTTGCGAAGCACGGCCATTGTCGACAATCGACGCTAGGTTGCAACAGCTTTCAAGTTCACACAAACTACAACTTCAAGTTGCAACAACCGCAAGAATCTTGGTTGCTGTGGAGAGGGTCACTGGGCGATCAACACAAACCAAAGGGGCAGTTCGTAGCAAGCCAGTATAAAAAAATGGGTACAACGTGCAAGCAGGTCAGTCATTGCAGGTCTATCGTTGCATGCAAGCCAGATGCGGTTCACAGCAACTTTACACAAGTGACCTGTCTCAAACACCATATGCAGCCCCATACGTCAACACATACGGCCGCTGGTGGCTCATGAGCGTCACAAAGCGCCTCAGTAGGTGAAAGGGCTCACATGAACCCGACCCGCAGCTGCTGCCACACTATAATGCACAATGTACTCCCTCCTGATGATGCTGGACAGGTGAACGATGCCTCACCTGGGTGTGCGCCCTGAAACATCCCGCCTCATAGGGTCGTTGACCATGTCCCACCTCAAGCTCACTGCCCCTGCCTCGCACAAAACGCGTCGTTACCAACAGCGGTAGTGGCGTTACAGTGGTAGCACCACTGGCATGGCTGAGCGTGCCTGCAGCAGATATCTATTACTCAGCAAACGAAGGATGCTTGAACCCAGAAGGTCTCAGCACCGAAGCCCTGGTAATAAAACTGCAAGCATGCATTGGCACTTGCTACACAGCACGCAGCACAGTTGGCTGGCTGGTGAAGCACCACGCCTGTCACCGATATAGGACAACAGCTGTGGCAGCAGCTGCAATTTCTGCCAGCCATGGTAACTCCTCTATGCGCATCACGTGCGCTGGTGGCAAAGGATCACCAGCAACGGCTGCATGCTGCACCGACCATGCTGCTGTCACTCACTGCTGCACACCACACTCCATAACATCTCTCTTACTGCGGCAGCAGCTATGCTAGGCCGCGCTGCCCCATGCCGCCCTCTGCAGGTGGCCTCAACCAAACATTCGCACGCAGCACATGTAGCATCCTGCTGCTTGCAGCTGCTGCCTGTCGTTCATGCCTGCGCTGCTCGATACCAAGAAACACTACCAGCTCCAGCCACAGTTGACCGCTGCAGCTACCACGCCTGCTAGCGCCGGCCCTTTTGCGCAGCACACCCTCCTTTCCATCTTCAGCACCTACTGCGGCAGCAGCTGTGCCAGCCGCTGTGCCATGCTTCCATCCTCAGCAGGCTCCAAGTGAATCTCTCTGCTGTCTTTGCTGTAGCTGACCAGCAGCTGCTGCCCCGGCTGCTGCTGCGCGGCTGCAGCAATCCAGGACAGCACGGAGTCCCCAAAGCCCAGCAGTAGGTTGGGGTCCCAGGCCTGGCCTGCATTGGCTGATAGCCCTAGCAGCAGCTGCACTGGCACCTCGTGCACCTGCAGCAGCAGACAACCATCAAGGGGCAGGAAGGGGTTAGCGCACAGCAGCGCATAATAAACTGGGCAACAGCTCCGGCAGCAGCTGCACTGGCAGCTCATGCACCTGCAGCAGCACACAACCAGTGGGCAGCAGGAAGGGTTTTGAACACACAAGCAGCGCAGGCACTGTGCCTCTCAGTGCCGACTGCAAGCGTGCAGCCCTGACTAGTGCTATTGATAGCCTGTCCAGCCAAACACGTTGCGCCCATGTGCAACGTGTACATGAGGACAACCCTCAAGCAGCACACACAGATCACCCTGCTGCCCTGGCACCTTGAGCAGCTGTCCCGTGCGACGGCCTGGCCAGCTAAGCATACACACTTGATGTGCAACGTGTACACAAATCACCACACTCAGCACGCTCAGATCACCCGGCTGCCGTGGCACCTTGAGCAGCTGCCCTGTGTGGTTGCGCGCGCCCAGCACGAGCGTGGTGACCCCTGCCAGGAAGGACTGCAGCCACCAGCGCGGGTGCTTGTCCTTGTACATGATGGCCACGGCCCTGCTGTGCGCTGGCATCCTGCAGCACACACAACAGGCAAGCGTGTTGTTGCCACAGCAGGTTTTAACACGGGTAGCCAACAAGGCCGGTACGTCTGATTGCTGTTCAACGGCCCTGCACTTTGCCAGTTGTCACCTGGTGTGTCTCTTTCACTGATCTGCTGCAGCAACACCGAGCCATGCCTGTGCTGCTTGCAACAGAGGGCAGTCAAAAATCACGCTGGGCGCGCAGCAGCAGCAGCAGCAGCAGCAGCAGCAGCAGCAGCCGCAGCCGCAGCAGCATCCCACACAACGCACTTGTATGTTTTGAGCTCCACGTATGGGCGGCCGCCGTCAGGCCCGTCGCCTTCCTCCTTGGCGCAGTCGATCTCAGCAGCCATCAGCACGCTGTGGCTGCCCAGGCGGTACTGCACCAGCACTGCAAACTCGCTGC
The DNA here is from genome assembly GCA_030272155.1 of Tetradesmus obliquus. Classification (NCBI taxonomy): domain Eukaryota; kingdom Viridiplantae; phylum Chlorophyta; class Chlorophyceae; order Sphaeropleales; family Scenedesmaceae; genus Tetradesmus; species Tetradesmus obliquus. The sequence goes on along the minus strand of CP126194.1, from coordinate 4,649,289 downwards.
TGCTGTCCACGTGATCCTGGCCTGCGGCAGGGTCACAGTATGACAGAACAGCAGCCGGGTGATTGTCGGTTTGGTGCGGGTGCAGCCGCTCTGCCTTCATCTTAAAGCATGGGGGGTGAGTACAGTTTGCAATCAGAGTTTTGCATGCACAGTTTGCAATCAGAGTTTGGCATACACGCTGTGGGCTGAGGGCCATCTCGCGTGTGGGGCGGCTGGGTGCTTGGCTGCTAAACTACTGATCTGCATAGTTTGCATTGTACGTGTAAACAGTGGACCGAAGCTGGTGTCTGGCAAGTCTTGTGTTTATTGTCTAACACATGGGTGCTGCTCCGCACCTGTGCACAGCGCCTCAAACTTGTATCCTGCAAACAGCCAGGCAGAAGCACAAGAAACAGCACAGTAGTGTAAGACAGCCGGGCTCGGACTCGGACTCACAACCAGGGACACGTCTGCAGAACTGGCAAGCATTTGCTGGCCGAGCTGTGCTGCCGGGGCTTGGTATGCACCCAGTTGCCTTCAAACCAATGAGTGATGCATCACCTTGCTGTTGCCTTTGCACCTGGTGGCCTGTGTGCTGAGGTACAGCTGCTGGCACTGCTGACACACTGTACACTAGCACGCAATCCAGCTGCTGCTGCGACGCTCCGCAGCACCTGCACTGTCACAGCAGCCTTGCTAGGGCCCTACCATAGTATACAAACTTGTCTTGATTGGGATACTCCTGGTTGCCTGCTTTGTTGATGTCTAGAAACAGCGTGCCACCCCAGAAGCATGCGTCCACAGCCCATTCGTTGTCTAGTGACACTGGTGTCAGCAGGACCTTGTTGAGGTTGTTGCGATACGTGCACAGCCCAACCTTGGACCAGTCTACTGCTGCTGCGGTGCCTGCTTGTATGATGGTGTCTACGGGGGAGACCTCCCAATCATCCTTTTTGGTGTATGCTGTTTCAAAGCCTGCGTTGAGGTCTGCTGGGAGCGAAGGAGGCTTGTATGGCAGCAGGCCTGGCAGCACAGGAAGCAGGTGCAAGGAAAGGGCGCAGCACACATAGCAGCACACATGTCGATGCAGATGGAAACACTGGAAACCGCACTCCTGCCAGGACAGAAAGCACGTGGTAGTCGACCATGCATTGCGAGTGTCCAAGCTTGTACTGAGCACAGCAGAGTTATGCAGTGTTTGCCTTGCGGCTGCAGGTCAGCTGCGGCACAGGTGCAAGGCCACCCTGCATTGCTTTTGCTTGCTTGCCTGATTCGTCGCCAAAGCAGAACTGTCCCCCTTCGTCCTTGGATGTCTTTGTCCAGCAATGAACTTGCCTGGGCTTGCTGACTTGCACAGCTGGTGCTGCAGTACTGTCCCACTGTGCAAGGAAGTTGGCCACGTTGAACACTGACATCTGGTCAACCGCTGAGCAGCATCACGTCAATCAATGGCTTGCCATCTGCATAACGATGGGGCGTCAACAGAACATGAGGCCCACACAGAGATCCTGGAATGCTTGCAACAGCAGGTCATGCATGTTATCGGGGTCCAGCGACTGTTCAACTGCCTGGATGCGTCAGCCATGTTGCGCTCCGGCAAATGTTCTGTGTCCCTGAAAACCCCAAACAACACATGTCAGAGGGGCTTCACTCAACTGACCGCCGAGTACCCAAGAGTTCAAGTTCCGTGCGCGCTTCTTCGCATCTGTATTGCACCCTGTTCTACTGCATGTTTAACAACAATCTCAGTCATAACCTTGCACATGTTACGCTTATATACTGAGTAGGCGGCAAGGGCATAAGCACACACCAGGAACAGGCAACGTACTGTGGTGCCCCTGGTACCTGCCCAGCAGGCTCAGCAGAGCGTGTGGATGTCCACAACAGCAGCTGTCAAGTAAGAACGTTGCCTCAGCGGCGCTGCTGCTGTTGCAGCTTAGCCTGGTGGGCAGTACCTGATGTACAGGATGCTCATCTCCTGCATGTGTGCGCTCGTTGTGCAGGGCTATCCAGGCCCAATTTGGAGAACTGCTACAGGTAAATGCTGCTTTTGTGCGCGCTGGAAGCTTGCTGTAGCTCATGTCTCTCCTACCATGCAGCGAATGCACAGCACCTGTAAGACCTGTCGTGTCGCACTGTTTTCAAGGCCGCAAGACCGCTGCCTGAGCGGCGGCAGCTGGCTCTGTGCACTGACGCAGCCGCCTTGTGCATCTGCTGACTTGCAGGACCCGCCGCCTGGGATCAACGCAGGACCGATAGGTGAGCAAATATGCACAATGCATGTTGAAATCCATTATGCATGCACACTGAGTCACTGCGCCTGTCACAGCCTGACGGTCAAGCGCTGCATGCACGTGTGTGTCAGCTGCCCAGGCACTGCACTGCACGCTGTTAACAGGGAGTTTGCAGAGTTCTTAGCAAGTAAAGCAGATGGAAGCGTTTGACGGAAGTCCCAGTGGGCATTGTATACTCATGCGTCAATTGTTGTGGCACGTGCTGCTCAGCAGATGTTTTGAGGATGTGCTGTATGTGCCTGCAACAGGCATGCATCCCACACATCTTGCTTCATCAGCTGCAGGGCTGCCATGTAACAGTGTCGCATGCGTGCTTGCCTGTGCTAGCCGAACACAATGCATGGGAACAAAACGACACACGCTGCATACCGATGTGATGTGCTGTGCAGATGACGATTGGTTTGACTGGAGTGCAGTAATCCAGGGGCCGGTAAGCAGCACTGCTGCAGTGGCATGCTGTGCCTGTGCTCTGCCCACCAGCAGTTTCTGTAGTTTTGTTTCTTCCACTGCCTGTGCCAGCATGTGTACCGCTGCGAGGATTGAGCAATGATTCCGCTACATGCTTCAAGGTTGTGTACCTGCTTGCATTTTGTAAGCAGTGGCGCTATCACATGCTGCAAGGGTTGTATGGCCTGCTTGCACTCCGTAAGCCTGCACTGCAATTTGTTGACCGACATGCCGCTGCTGTTGATCTTGTCTTGCAGGTTGGCACACCCTACGAAGGGGGGCTCTTCTTCCTGTCGATACAGTTCAGGTCAGGCTCCAGTGCTGTAAGGCAGCGAGCATGGTTGCTGGTTGCAGCATGCATATAACAAAGCTGCATAGTACTAGTGTGCATAGTGACAGATGCTGCACCTGGCCACACCCACCAACACAAATGCATTCCTCTGGCAGCTGCCAGCGCTACCGTCTCAACTTCTCGGCGAGCACGTATTATGTACATCGTATACTAATGGCGTCACCAATCAAAACCTGTTATCGCTCGAGTTATGCGGCACATGTGCAGCTCCTTCCTGCCCGTGCCACAGCTGTATGTTGTAGATACAGGCTTCATCCCACTTTGCATGTGCACCCTGCGCCCAGCACCCTGCTGCTGCTGCTGCTGCCGCCGCTGCAGCGAGTCCTACCCTTTTGATCCGCCAAAGGTCAAGTTCACCACACCCATCTACCATCCCAACGTCAGCAATGAGGGCGGCATCTGCCTGTCAATCCTGTTCAAGTCCTGCTCCTGGGACAACGGCTGGAGCCCTGCACTGTCTATCACTAGCGTGCTAATTTCCATCATGGTGCTCATGTCAGAGCCAGCCACAGGTGCGGCGCTGCAGCTGCACGTCATGTAACATGTTACGGCACGTCATGTTTGATGCTGGTGCTGCCTCCGCATCGGCAGGCAAGATATGCAACAGTGAGAACTGCTCGGGTGTGTGCCTGTGTGCTGACCTCTTTCACTGCACAGTCTGATGGGCCATGGCATAGATGCCTTTCTGAGTTGCCTGCTGCCTGCACCTTGCCTGTTGCAGACCACTCGCTAAAACCGGAGCTAGCCAGGCAGTACGACACAGACAGAGAAGGGTTCGACAAGGCAGCTCGTGAGCACACAAAGCAGCATGCGATGTGAAGCAGCAGCCGGCCGGCAACACTGCAAGCGCACTCGCATTGGATGCTGGCAAGTGCTGGTGCAGCTGTCCGTGCACAAGCAGTGCATGTAAAATGACGAATTCTAGACAAAGCCAGGATGCCGAAGCACGCTGGTCATGCACAGCTGCGCACCTTCAGGCAATGCTGAGCCAGAAGACCCCCGCCAAAGTCTCCTGGCACTCCGAGTGGTGGGCTGCTCATGTAGGCACTCCGAGTGGTGGGCTGCTCATGTAGTGCATGCGTTGCGCAGCGTTGTGCTGCCGCACCACACTGGCGCCCAGCACGTGTACTGCCATGCCGCTATGTGTCTTTCAAGGCGTATGAATGCATGCTATGCTGCTGCTCATGCAGACAGTTGTTCAGCTGATACACTTGCTGCATTTGCTGCACAAGGCAAAGCACGTTTGCTCTTGCACAGTTACGCGGGCATAGCTTGTGCTGCCCTCTGTGTGCAACTGGACTGCAGCGTATACACTATGACTATTGGTTTCCTTGTGTAGCATAGCGTCTGTGGCAGTTGATGATCTTGACTTTGACATGGTTGACAACTGCCGACTGCCAAAGCAGCCGCGCAAGCATGCTAAGGATGACAGCAGCACACGGCGCCTTGTGTATGTCTGCGCAGGATTTGCGTTTTGGGTCTGGCTTTGCTGCAGCGTTGGGGATTGGCATAGGCCAACAGTTGTACAGTCGACAGCATAAGCAGGCACCTACGAGGTCTCCTTGCTTTGCCAAAGCGGCAACAACATACCATTTCACTGCATAGTATGACAGATGAAGCAGCACATGCTGAGTGGCATGCAGCACTGCACCCTGCAGTAGCATGTATGCTTGTCAAGCGAGGGCTTATAGGCACTGATGCAACCATTGTATTCTGCTGGGACAGGGTTTTTGTGTACAGTTCGTTGGGTTGATGGGAGCGTTGTGTGCAGCATATGCTGCATGCATGGTAGCATGAGCAGAGCTGCTTTGGGGGCGGGTGTTTGGTGCAAAGTGCAGGATGGGATACCAGGTGTGCCCTTCAGCTGCTTCTGCCATTGCTGCTTGTCGCGGCCATATACTTGTAGTAGTATGTAGTGCATGCTGGATGTGTAGTCTCTGCTTGACTGAACTAAAGCTGAAGCTGGCGTGTATAACTGGGATTGGCAGAGTACTGTACTTGTGCTACATTACCAAGGCATAGCTGTCCACGCCTCTTGCTTGTTGCCAAGTTACGGTAGGCTACAACGTTTGCTGGCATATGCAGAGACCACTTGTTTGTGTACATTGTTGGTTACATCTGGCTCGATCACTTGGTGCATTGACGGTCGCCCGTCACGGCGTGTGCCGCAGCGGCTGCAATCCCTGGCTGCTCCTGTAGCGGAGCAGCAAAGGACATATTGGTGCGTCACATCCCTTGATTAAGTGTTTAATTTGTCCAGCTGAAACAGTGAAGCTGTCCGTGGATAAAGCACCGGCTGGCGTCAGGATGCAGCTCATGCTTCCACCCACCCACCCACTGTGTTGGCAACACAGACTGTGTGAGCATGGTGCCAGCATGACATGCTGCAAGTGTGAAGCTAGCACCTCAAAATTACCCTAAAATTCAAGTATCCAACACATTCGGGCTGCAACTTGAGCGGAAACATGCTCCTTGCGCGAGATCGGCCATGCGACTTTGGGGTGCCGTGCTTAGGGTTTCAAGTAACAGACAGCTGGTTGTTGTGGCACAAACTAATCGCCAACATCGCTAAGCAGCACTATCATTCGGTTTGATGTTTATTCTGTCGCGTGTGCACGTGTTTTCTAACTGGGGCGTGGCCAGCGACCGTCACGGTTTTTGAACTGGGGTGCCGTATTGATCAGTTTCAGGTAGCAACATGACGGCAATTCCACCCGATTCCGCTCACGTCTAGCTATATATTGTGGACAGAGCAGGTGGTCCACAACTAGCAGCCTTCCTCCTTCACCGACCCAGAACTCCTCCACCCCACACTAGCAGCATGTCTCACCATTTCTATGGCACCGAGTCTCAACCATACAACAATATCCTTGGCAACAAGTTCAGCAACTTTGACGCGAGATCAGGTGCCTCTGCCTCGCCCTTGCTCAGCCAGCCTGCCTTGACACAGCGCTCGGCAGCAGCAGGGCTGCACAACAGTGGCTCGCAGCCCTCCATGTCTCAGCTAGGGCCACTCTCTCAGCAGCAGGTGAGCTGTACCGTTGATTTGCTGCATGCTCCTGGCATTGCAGATTGTCCTGCAAGCAGGAGAAGCAGGTGCAAGCATACTGCTGCAGATGTTGGCCAATCCTGCATACCTCTTAGCTTCGCGTGTGCTATGCCTTGTTGCTACAGCTCACACGGCAAGGTACACGTGTGCAAAGCAGCCATCTCACTAGCCTTTTCAGCAGCCAGTGTTGCCTGAAAAGCGTCTGGTGGCTAATCCTGCACCCTCATCATGCTGCCCATGCCTTTCCTGCAGGGCCTGAGTGGACACGCCAGGAGCGGCCTCTGCCACACCCCCAACCAGCCAGCCCTCTCCGGCGTGTTCCGCCCAGGCTCTGCGCCCCATGCCGAGCTCTCCATGCACCGCCCCTCATCATCCCAGATGGACCTCACCGCCAGCCAGTGGTCCCAGCAGCCTGCAGGAAACATGCTGGGCATCACTGCCAGCATGCAGGCACCCTCAGGCCTTGCAGGAAACCCCAACCACCTCAGCTCTGGCCCTGCAGGACACCACCACGCAGCAGGAGGCCCCAGCAGCAGCAGCCTGCTGCGTCCCAAGCCGCTGCCTCTGCTGCGTGTGCCTGGTGGCGGCGCCAGCAGCCTGGCCAGCCAGCTGCAGCAACACAGGCCTGGCTCTGCGCCTGGCTTGCTGACAGGTGCCCCAGCAGGCATGCAACAGCAGCAGCAGCAGTCTCTGCTAGGAATGAGTCACCGCGGTCAACAACAGCAGCAGCAGAGGGATCTCTCTGGGCTGAGGCTGGCCTGCAGCAGTTCACAACAGCAGCAGGGCCTGGGCCTGCTCAGCGGCAGCCAACCACCTCAACAGCTAGACCTGCTGGGGCATACGTCGCAGGGTGCAGGCAACCTAGGGATCGGCGACTATGACAGTGCCGCCACTGAACCACCTGCATCCCTACTGGGCAGTCAGCAGCAGCACGCGCTGCAGCTGCTGCCGCTTGGCAATACAGGCAGGGGAAGGGATGGGGCAGGAGGAGCTGTCCTGCACGGCACAGAGCAGTCCCAGCTGCACAGTCATCACCAGCAGCGGCGCCAAAGACCCTCAACAGCTGCAGCATCTCCTGCAAGGCCTCCTGCTGCCACCGCTGCACGTGCTGCTGATGACTCAGCAGCAGCAGCAAGCCCTGCTGCTACAGCAGCAGCTGGTGCTGACCTGGCGCAGCGCATCAGCAGCTTGCAGGAGTGCTGCAGCTGCATGAACAAGATTGCCACTCAGGACATACCAGCACTGCTGCAGCAGCAGACCAGCACGCAGGACAGCTTGCAGGAACTCGCGAAGAACAGCAGCCGCGAGCACAGCGCGCTGGAAGCACGCATGACCACGCTAGCAGACAGTGTTGCAAGCTTCATGGATGGCTTCCAGGCATGGCAACAGGAGCAGCAGCAGCGGCAAGAGCAGCGCAACGCAGAGCAGCAGCAGTGGCAGCAGGTAGTGCTGAGCAATATGGCCTGCCAGACCACACCAAGCATTGCAGGTGGCAAGCCTGCAGGACACAGCTTGCAGGAATCCGTCAAAGCAGCTGCCACTGCTGCTGCGGCAGCTAAAGCTGCAGCGCATGCACCTGCACATGTTGGATCAGCCGCAGTGATCAGTCCTGCAAGGACACGCTATGCGAGGCACAGCAGCAGCATGCAGCAACACGGCAGCGCGGCAAAGACCCCAGCAGCTGCAGCAAACCCAGAGCAGCCATTCCCATTGCCAGGTGATGCACCATTTGGCGGGCATGCTGCACAGACAGCAGCACATGTAGCGCTGCAGGTTGCAGCGCCATCACCAGAGCAGGCACCACCAGCCGCAGCAGCGGCACCACCAGCATCGGGGGCAGGTGGTGCAGCAGCCAGTGGCAGAGGCAGAGGCCACAGGTCAGTGCCAGCTGCACCCGCCTTAGGCAAGAGCAAGCAGAACCCAGGCTTAGTTCAGAGCAAGCTCAACTTCTGCAAGAAGCAGGCTGCTGCAGACCCTGCAGCATGTGCTGGCAAGGCAGCAGCCAACGCTGCTGCAGCTGCCCACATGGCGGCAGCAGAGCCGACAGAGCAGCAGACACCCTGGCATACCAAGCGCAGCAGCGGCAGCAACAGCAGCGCCATGAAGCAGGCGGGCGCTGCCAGCGGCGGCAGCGTGGCTGCTGCAGGGAGTGGCATGCTTACAGGAAGTGCCAGCCATGGCACAAAGGCTGCTGCAGCAGCTAGACCAATGAGCGCACCCAGGCAATTTGGGCTGCAGCACCAGCAGCAGGTGCCGCCTGCTGGGCCGCGCCAGTTCCAGCGCCGTGCTAACAGCACCACAGCATCTGCAGCAGCAGGCAGCGCATGGCAGGGTGCTGCATCCCGGGCGCCAAGCCGGTCAGCAGCAGCAGGGGCAGGTGTTGTGGCTAGCCAGATCATCTCAGCCACTGCTACTGCTGCTGTCAGCAAGCCAGCAAGGCGCACTGCCAGCGCAGCAGCACCTGCAGCACGCGCAACAACCAGCGCTGTACCTAGGCGTCCTGCAAGCGCAAGAATCAGCACAAGGGCAGCCAAGGCAGCCGCAGCGGCAACAGCTGCTGCTGCAGGCGCAAGTGCTGCTGTAGTGGCAAAGCCCGTTGCTGCTAGGCCGCAGGCAGCCAAGCGCAGCCGGCCTCAGACTGCCAAGCCAGCAGCAGCACCAGCCGCTGCGCCAGCAAGGCCTGCAGACAGCGCTGCAATGATGCTGTTTGGTGAGATGGACAGTGACAGCCTGGATGATGTAGAAGGAGAGGAGGAGGAGCAGCAGCAGTACCAGCAGCAGCCACAGTACGGCCGTGCTGCTGCTGGTGCAGGCAGCTTTGGCGTGTTTGGGGCTGGCAGGGCAGTGCACACCGCAGCCAGCGGTGCAGGCGCAGTGCGAGGGCGGGCTCCTGCAAGCGTTCCTGCAAGCAGCTGGCTTGCAGGAAGCCAGCGGCCGGCTGGCAGGCAGCAGCAGCAGCAGCAGGCAGTCAGCGGCACGCTGGTGGATGATGATGAGCTGGCGAGGCAGGTGGCTGCGCAGATGGCCCGCCACCGCATCAAGCGCATGCGGGCATCACTGAGCTGCATGGGCTAGGGGCTGGCAGGATCTGCATGGCCCTGTGTATTTGAGTGATACGAGCTTTGATGTTTCATTCTGTGCTTTGACTCGCCCGTCGGACGGGTGATTGACCCTACTGGCAAGCAGTCTGTGCTGCGGCCGCGTGCTGATGCTGTCACTGATCAGTGCTGTCATGACAGTGGCACCAAGGTGCACCCTGATGCTGACCACTAACGATGGCAGAAGCTGCACCACGTGGTGCATGTATACTATGGTGTGTATGACGCTGACAACTTGTGATGATGTTTTGTTTTGAACCGTCGCAGACCACTGTTGCACCGGAGGTCGGTTCCTTGTGGAACTTCTTGAATGCCTGCGGGATTCATTGTCTGTGGGTGTGGCCTGCCTGACGTGAGATGTAACTTGGCTGATGTGTGCCATGCGTCGGCGGCTGTAAGAACTGCGAGCTCAAGTCTACTTCACAACAAAGCGTGCAAGAGACTTTTTTGCTGTGAACTTTGCTGGGCGCAGCTGTACAGCCCGCAGGCCTATCGCCTGGAGGAGCATCCAGCCCAGCAGATGCACAACAGTGGCACCATATACCATGATACACAAATGCACACGTGGCACTGAAGATCAGGGTGACGCTTGATTGTTACACATCGGAAACAAGTCCCAAATCATCAACATCCAATCCAACATCAACTTCTTCTGGCAGCAGCCAACTGCTGCTGCTGGCAGACGCGCATCAGGGTTAACTCTTTGCAAGCAACAATTGTCAACGCACACAGCTCAATGGCCGCAGCCCGCTTGCAGCATGAGGTTGATACTCCCCCCATGAACACATTGCACATGAACCTGCGCCTACATGCCTGCGCCTACATGCCTGTCCAAACACAACAACAATCACAGTCGAGCCTTCTTTCGCCACCCCACGCCACCAAGCGGCACAGGGACGCTGCCAGTTCAGAACGGCCTGTAACAAACTCCTCAGTCATACTCATCCACAAAAAAGCCAGACTGGAACCATTGCTCCCCTGAGTCCACAGCCAGCACTCAGCCATGACAGCACCCACTAGTTGGCAGTACTGCCCACTGTCCGGCTACGGAAGCTGCAGCTTTACGCCTTTGCAACCGCCCTGCGCCGCGCGCCGCCTGCTGCCGGGCCTGCAGGGGTCAGCTCCGTCTCCAGTGCCTCCGTGGCATTGCCACCCTCGCCTACTGCACACTGCTCTGGCATGTCGCCCGACCCCTTCTTCTTGCCAAAGCCCAAGCGGCCTGCAGGACAGCACGCAGCAGCAGCAGCAGTGCATGTTGGTTGCCAAGTGAGGATGGAAGGCACATATGTACTGCAGATCACGCACTGCTTCTGCCCTGGCCGGTACTGGCAGCGGGACTCAGCACAAAGTACTGTCCTGGCACCCTCTCATCCATGCGTTGCTGCTGACACAATGGAGCACCCCGCCACCACACCTGCAAACAAGCCATGTTGCGCAAGCCTGCATACCCTCAGCCTGCCGCGCAACTGCGTAACTGCGCAACTGCACACCTGCTACGTTGCTTGCTGCGCCTGCCACGTTGCTGGCTGCGTTGCCGGCCATGTTGCTCATCTTGGTGGTGGCGGGTGTGGCCGGCTCTATGCCCTTGAGCTCATTCAGCTCAGCCAGGGCCCTGTCCAGCGCATCATGCACACGCAGCGCCTGGCCCACCTGCGCGTACAGCACAGTCAGCAGGCTGCGGGGAAACAGCAGTAGCAGCAGCAGCAGCAGCAGCAGCAGGATTTGTGAAGTTGCGCAAAAAAGAGACCAGCATGTCTTGCAATGTGAGGTCGCATCGGTTGTCGGTGGCCCTGGCAGATGTTGATAATAGAGCCTGCAGGAGGCCGCTTATGATGCCGCTTATCAAGCGGTTGAAGTAACAGCAGCGCTGCGCGGGCATGCAGCGATGTCATTGCTACTGCCGCTTTTGTGTGGCGCCGCACAGGTGCTGTTGATTATGCTTCGTCATCTTGCTTCAAGATCACCAAGCACAAACAGCGCCGACTGTGCAGCGCCACGCCAAAGACGGCACATGCCCAACAACAACTGCTGCAATCCAGCACAGCACTGCTGTTACAGATCTGCAGCTGACTCCCCTTGCTGACCGGCGAGCTGAAGCTATGCTGCTGCAGCATGAGCCTTGCAGGCTCCGACAAGCACAATGCTGCCTTCAGGCTCTGACACCAGAAACAGTGCTGTGTTGCGCTGCATGCACACGCCCCGTGGCTGCATCCCTTTGCACCCCAAGCCCCTCACTCACCACCAGAGCGTAAACGCCATGGCAGCGATCCAGAAGTTGCGCTCCTCGCGCCACTTCTTGGCCAGCACGCTGATGCGCTGGTTGGGGGTCAGCTCGTGGTCCAGCGCCTCCTGCGCGCTCTTGAAGGTGCGGAAGCCCGAGTCTGGCGCGGCAGCAGCAGCAGCACGAGAAAGTGTTCAGGATGCCGATGCGCATTACTTGAAGGTGCGGAAGCCCGAGTCTGACGTGGCAGCAGCAGCAGCGGCAGCAGCAGGAGGTTGTTACAAGCTTTGCATGGCAACAGCGGCAGCCAGCAGAACACGTACCTGGGCTGTCAATGCCAGGCAGTGGCAGCCGCGATGCAGCGGAGGGGACAGCAGGGGATGCAGCAGACACAGATGTCATGCTGCTGGTCACCACAAGCGCACAGCTTGCTGCAGGTTGGGCTAGGATACCCGCCGCTGTTGTGGTGGAAACTGTGTCAGTGGGGGGGGGGGGGGGGGGGGCGCGTGGCAACTGCCTGCTGTGTGCAACTATAGCGAGCAGCTGCTGCAAGCTCTGCTGTCCCCGTGCTGTGAATGGCGCAGACCATGTCAAATGTTGACCAGCAACACCTGGCGGTGTTCTAGCTTCGCTGCAACATGTGAAGGCCTTGAATGCACACATGCAGTGTGCATGCACGTGCACAGCAAGCGCGACAGGGTCCGAGGTTGACAGCAACATGGGCTCATGCCGAGACTCCTGCCATAGCACTCTGGCTGTTATCAGAAACGTCTTGCCAAGTTGCCACTCACCCGCTAGAGGCACGCCAGACAGGATGAGGGCCATGTGCACAAACCGTATGCCTCCCACTGCAATGCAGCAGCAACAGCAGCACCGTGTCAAGGTTGGTTGCTGATTATGGCTGCTGTGAGCTGTAGCTGCCAGTTCTGCACGTTCGCTACTTACACACTGGGAAGTTTAGGACCTTGCTGGTGAACAGCAGGAGGCCCTTGCGCACATTGCGTGGGAAGGGCAGCACCAGCAGGAACGTGAGCAGCATGGGCGGGGGCAGCAAGAAGTTCACCAGCACCCGCCAGCCCGTAAACGACGACATTCTGTTTGAATCTAGCTTTTCAGCTGAGCGGACGCAGTGATCAGGGCGCTTTGGTGTCTCGTGTGTCAGCTGTGATTCAATCCGTTGAGCAGCTGTCTTTTCAAGGCAGTACTCGTCAAGATGTCAAATAAAGGTAGACAGTCGTTGAGTTGTGACTTCTTCTGGTGCTGATTAGTACCTGGTCGTGTTGCATGGCATACGGACCAGCTGTGACACGGTACACTGCCAGGCTTTAGCTTTGTCTGCCAGCACGGTGAGTTAGGCTGCAGATTAGATGTGTTCTGTTGGTAGAACATTCAATAAGAGACCGTTACATGTTGTTGTCGCCAAGCTCACCCTGCTGCAACCGCAATCCCACTCGGAAAGTCCGACGTAAACTTCTTTGCCAGCCAATCACATGGATCGAGATGCGTGCAACCTGGTTTTGAAGGGGCCAATGGACCATACTAGACACCAGGAGGAGCAGCTGCAGCAGCGGCAACCGCAGCATCAGGAGCAGCAGCAGCAATGCTCCCAAGGAGTGCTGGACATTGAAGGGGTTCTTGGCATGGTGTTTGAGCTGCTCGAGCCTAGGCTGCTGGCCAAGGCAAGGTGCACATGCAAGCTGTGGCGGCAAGTGGCCAGCGACCTGCAAGTGAGACACACCACCTGCTGGCCACATGGCACTAGGGGGTCCTCTGGTTAACCCACACAACTGCAATACTCCCCCCCTGCATCGGCTGCCCGCACATGACACTGAACATCTTGACTGATTTTGCGCTGCACAATCCCTTAGCTCGCCCCACAGGGCTGCAAAACAGCAGCAGCGGTCCTGCAAGCAGCGCTCCTCCATGCGTCTACATGCACAGCCAAGTGAAACGCGAAGGTTGATGCTCATGCGCACACAGCAACCAGTACAGCAAAAGAGCGACCTTGCGTTTGCCTAATTGTGCAGCCAAAACAATAACAGGCTTTTATGATGCTCAAGCTGCTGCTGCGCCACCATGTTGCTCAGATGCTGTGGTGCACCACCTGCTGTGCGGTGCTGTATGTGTGGCTTCTAACTGCTGTTTTGCCAGGTGCGCAAGGCCTCGTTCATCCGCCACTGGCAGCTGCTGGGCGTGCATGGCCAGCCAAGGCAGCTGCAGTTCTTTGAGGTGCGACGCAACAGCTGCCAGCCGGCACACAGCAGCAGCATGTGCGCGTGCCTGTGGCCATATGAGGCCATGTGAAGGTTTGCAGCGCAAGCAGGCCGTTTGCAACGTAATGCAGCCGGGCAGGCTTGCAGGGCAAGCTGTGTTGGTTTCTGATGGCATGTGCAGCGCAATAGCCTGGGGCAAAGGCCCACATTGAGATGAACGTAGCTGACTTCGTGCACACAGCTTGCTGTGCACCACGCCTGGCGGCGCCTGGTGTACACACATTCGGCAGTTGCACATGCAGTACAACAGAGCATGCCCTGTCGCCGTAAGGCTGTGCTTCAGCATACAGCAACTTGTGTGTCAACACAACCCCTACCTGCACTGTGCTGAACACCGGCCGACTCCTTTCCATTTGTTGTTACACTGCCGCGTGCAATCATGCAGACCGCCGCGCTGGCCAGCTTTGTGAGGCAGCACGTGGTGCTGCGCACAGATACGCTGCAGATGCTGGCGGTGCGCCACGGCCTCGACGTGCCTGGCCTCAAGCGCGTGAACAACCTGATGACGGAGCACTCGCTGCACTCACGCACACACCTCTTCATACCAGGTGAGTGCGTGGCACGGGTCGAGAGTCCTGACGGTCTGGCGCATCAGTACGGTTAGCAAGAAGAAGCTGTGCGCATGGTGCACCCACTGAACATGGCCTTGTTGCAAGGACAGCCGCTTTGTCACAGCAGCGTTTGATGCAGAGACTCTTGCACCTTCTGTTGCAGCGCTGCTGCTGCTGCTGCTGCTGCTGCTGCTGCCGATCACCATATGTCTGCTGTGACGCTTAGATGTGCGCTCAAAGCCCTCCTGTTGTTCCTGTGCTGATCCAACATGCAGTGGCCAGCCGTGAGCAGCTGCAGGGTCAGCTGGTCAGCTTTGCTTTCTGCCCTCTGTCCAAGCGCCAGTTTGCGGTGCTGCGCGGCGGCCTGCACCAGCAGCAGCAGGAGGGCACAGGCGCAGGGGCAGAGGAAGAGCGTCAGCTGCACGTGCACTCGCAGGGCCAGGGCGGTGCAGGCCAGAGTTCTTTCAAGGTACGGCTAGGTGCAAGTTTGCTGGATGCAACTGGATCACGCATGCACAGTCTGATCGCTTGCCCGTGACAGCAGGCAAACGCATACGGACTTGAGCAAAACTTATTGGTCCGCTGTCAACTGTCTATGTTTCCGCCTGCTTTGATGCTGCTCGCCCACATGCACACGTTCGTACATGTTGATCATCCAGTGTTGCGACTGTTGCGCGCACTGCGCCGCTTGTGAGCCGCAGCTGGGGCCCTCGCGGCCAAGCTGTGCCAGCTCTAAATATGTGTCACCTGCAACATCCTTCACTACTTGAGTATAAAGAATGTGCCCGGTTTACACATGTCTGCTGCCCCAGCTCGAGGCACTGGAGGCGAAGCTGTGCCAGCTGCTGGGGCGCAGCCTGCACGTGGATGCCGACACAGCCAAGTTTTACCTGGGCGAGGCGGGCGGCGACATCAAGGCAGCCATGGAGGCCTTCGGTGAGTGTTAATTTCCTCCTTGTGACATGTGTTATAACATGTTCTTGTGATCCAGTGAACTGGCGGCTGGCTGGCGCACCTGCAAACGTGGCGCTGCCAGCCCCTGGCGCGCGTATGGTGGTGCAGCGCCATCGCTGCGTCAGCTCTGCCAACCAACATGCTGCTCTGCTCTGCCTGCTGCGCTGCCTGCTGCTCTGCTTTGGCTGCCTGCGCCGCTGCAGCGTAAGACCTGGCCTGGGAGGGCACCACGCGCGGCCCGACACATGCGTGAAATACATGTCTCTGACAAACTGAGACTGCTGCTGTGCCTGCTGGCTGCCTGCCTGCCTGCCTGCCTGTGCCTCTGCACAGCTCAAGACCTGGCTTGGGAGGGCACCACGCCCGGGCCCATCCGCACCGCGCCCGTACAGCGCTGGATCGAGGGCAAGGCCGGGCTGTGAAGCTGCCACAGCAGCAGCTGCAGCAGCAGCAGCAGTAGCGCTTGCAGGAACACGTGTGCTCACAAGCAGTGCATGCATGCAGGACAGGCAGAAGCAACAGGCGTCTTCCGTTGTGCTGTTACCATCCCATCATCGGCTCTCTGTAACATACGTGTGTATCAGTGCCTTTTGTGGCACTCAAGGCAGATGTGGCTGAGCAAGGTGCAGTGCTGTGCCCTTGCATGGTGCAGTAGCAGTGCGCTGTGGCACCCAAGCAGGCACTGGCAATATCCTCCTCATCTGCCGTCTTGTACACAACCTCTTTGTCAGTATTGGGATGCAGATTGCACGCAGCACAGTGCTGCAGCCAAGGGCACTGCCTCGACTTGTGTGCACATCACACAGCAGTGTCCTTCAGCGCTGTGTCGCATGCGTGGAGTTTTTTAGCGCGGAGCTGCTGGCCGCCGGCAGCCAGATGTTTCTGCTGATGGGGCTGCTATAGTGCCATCTGTGAGGAGCTGCCTGCATCCTGCAGAGCCCTTCTGAGGGCTCACCCCCCAGTGTTGGGCATTATGCTGACACATCTTGACACACCTCAAGTTTGGTGGAGCAATTCCTGCGTTTGTTTAGCAGCAGGTCGAGCTGGGACACCGTGTGTCGCAGCATGGTGTACGTGTGTTTGTGTAGGTTCACAGTATGCAGGCATTTTGTGCCTCCCCTTCATCATCGTATTCATGTGCTTACCCAAAGCGACGCATTTGTACATGCACATCCGGCAGGATGCAGGATGCTGCCGCTTCCTTCATTTGTAGGATGGTGCTCTCAGTCTAACCCGGAGCTGCTAGCATTATGATCTGATCAGGTGCGGCCTGGCTGTCATGCTCTGGGCCCTGAATGGTAATATGATGATGATGATGCTGTGGGCCCTGTGGTCGGTGCTGCACCCTGCTGTGCAGCGGTGCAGCTCTACAAATCATGCAAGCGCTGCGGCAATGCCCGCAGTCCTGCCTGCTGCGCTAGGCCTAGTGGCTTGCACTGGTGCGGGAACCCTCTAGAGGCTGAGGGATTTGATGATATGTAGTGCGGCATCAAAAGCCACTTGTTTGCAGCGTTGTACCATACCCAGTCTGCAGAGTTCTTGCTGCATATGTCATATGATTCGATTTACTTTGAAGTCTGCCACGGGCGCTGCAGCCTAGTCCGGGCCTAGCCGCTGCTGTTGCGGCTGGCAGCAGCAGGCCAGCTGGCTGGGTTGCGTGACGGTTCAATTAAGGCTCGCTGCGAGTGCACACCAGCCTGCACTTCAATTGCCGGCGTTAGTGCTGCCTGGTTGATGGTGCAGACTAGTGTCACGTGTAGATGATGTCGTTGTGCTGACACAGCATTTAGACAAGTTGCCGCCGGCTACTGTGTAGCACTGAAAAAATGGCTGTCTTGTGTGTACTGCTGCAGCACAGCATCGATGCTTTGAAAGATATCTTTGCAGACAGCACCCAGCTAATGGCGTGAGGTGTAGATAGCTTCCATCTGCACATATCCTTCTGCAGATTGAGTGGGCATTGTGCATCCTAGCAGTTGTCCTGCAGGGCAACCTTATCATGGGCAATCCCTGTGCCACTTGCATGTTGCCCCGTCCATTATGTGTGCTGCGCAGCATGCCGGCATTTGGCAGCAGCGCTGGCTGAGCCTTCAGCTGGCGTTTACTGCCGCTGGTGCGCAGTGCGTCGATGGCGGCAGGCACAAAGTAGGTGCCGTGACTTGTGTAAGAGGCTGGACGTGCGTCTTCATGTTATTATGCTTATAGTATGCTTGTAGTGTAGATCTGAATCGTTTGATTGCAGCTGATATAAGTAGTAAACGGACCCAGCCCTGAACCTGCCTGTTTGAAAAGCTGCCGCCACATCCAAGGTTGTTGCGTGACCAGACCGTGTAAAGAGTTACAGGTAGCACACAGTGCAAAAGCACGATGCAACATGATGTTCACTCACGACCAGACAACACAGCCAAACGACAGCCTGTCTTGGCAAGGCCTTTTAATGCCATGTTGCATAATTAAGAAGCCATGTTGCATTATGATGCAGCCAAGTTGCGCAGAATTAGGGCGACTGTATCGTTATACGTGCCAGCTGCAAAGCCTTGACTGCAACACTGCATATCTGCCATAAACAGCCTGTATAGTATGTCACAGTAGCGGGCATGCTCTCAAGACATAGTAATAAAGCAGCTGTCGTCTGACGCAGACAACATTGTGCCTGTCCACACCGCCCTCCTACAAGGCGATACATGCGACATCATCAAAACACGCCAGAGGACATGCGTCCTGCTCACAGCAGCAAGGCCTCATCACGAGAGCGCGTCAACTCAACAACAGTTCACAGGAAGCCGAACAGCTAACGCCAACATCGTCATCTCGCTGCTGCTGGTGCAGCCGCCACCAGCTCTTCTATGTCCTTCAGCCCGCCAGTGCTGCTGCTGCTGCCGGCTGCTTCGCTGCTGCAGCCGCCAGCCTGCTGCGCGTGCTGGATCACCAGCTGGCCACACGCACCTGCAGCAACACCATTGGCAGCGCCAGCAGCAGCAGCAGCAGCAGCAAAGGTAGCAGCAGGCTGTCAAGCAATATGGCGTGCATGTTGTGTGCCTGTGCTACATGCAACCCCCACAAATCCCTCCCTTCACCAAACTGCAATTCCAGCGCTTACAAGCCCGCCCCAAGGCATTGCACCAAGCAGAACATAGCAGACTGTGCAATGAGTCCCTGCCACCTCTGGGCATCCTCTCCGGCTGGCACCTGCAACCTTGAACAATTGCTCACTGCTGCTCCTGCTTCCTCTGCCGTACTCCGACTGCTGCAGGTGTCCAAAGCACAGCCCATGCAATGCAGCAGCAGCACCCACACACCTGATATGTCCTGGCCCTTCTCCTGCCGAATTGTGCAGTGCAGGCCGTAGCTGCTGCGCAGGATGCGCTGGAAGCCCTCCACAGAGCCCTCGGCAGGCGCTGCAAAGAATGGGCCATCGGGCTGGTACACGGGGTTCCAGGGGATGAGGTTGATCACCATGTCGCGGCC
Organism: Tetradesmus obliquus; assembly: GCA_030272155.1. NCBI lineage: Eukaryota > Viridiplantae > Chlorophyta > Chlorophyceae > Sphaeropleales > Scenedesmaceae > Tetradesmus > Tetradesmus obliquus. The sequence continues at coordinate 4,630,603 of CP126194.1, read as the reverse complement.
CTGCAGGGCACAGCAGCAGCAGCAGCAGCAGCAGCACTTACGCAGATGCCGTAGGGTGTCAGCAAAATGTACATGCTGATGCATAGGTGCACAGCAGCCCAGCATGACCTGCCAACTGCTGCACCCTTGCAGCACCACCCACATGTTTGAAGGCATGCCATCCCTTCACAAGAGCATACAGTCGCAATGGCTAGCTGTGGCGCTTTCCTACACTGCTGCTGCATCAGTTAGCATCTGAGAACTGCCTGGCCAGCGCACCTGCAGCAGCTGCCCCAGCTCGTGTGCCTGCTCCGGGCCATCATTCACTCCAGCCAGCACCACATACTCCACAAACACGCGCTGCTGGCTGGCCGCCTGGTACTCAGCCACAGCGTCCATCAGCTTGGCCAATGGGTAGGCTCGTGCACTGGGCACGATGGTGCGCCGCAGCTCTTGAGTTGGTGCATGTAGCGACAGCGCCAGGCTCACTCCCTGCAGAATATAGCGTACGGGAGAATCGGCAGGCGGCCAAGGTGCATGATGAGATGGGATGCAAACAGCAGCGTTGAGCACGTGACACACGCCCCTGAACCAGGCAAGCAGCAGCAGCAGCAGAGGTATGTGCTGCATCCGCAGTGCACTGCTCCTGCCTTGGTAGTGCGCTGCACTGCATTGCATTGCATTGCATTGCATTGCACAGCCGCCCAGCTCACCGGCAGGTCAGCAGCCATCTGCTTAATGCGCGGGATGACGCCCACAGTTGACACGGTGATGTGGCGGCACCCGATGCCAAACAGGCGCGGCTCGCCCATCATGCCCACGGCTGCCTTGACTGCCTGGTAGTTGCTCAGCGGCTCACCCATGCCCTGCAGCAGCAGCAGCAGCAGCAGCAGCAGCAGCAGCAGCATAAGTGCAGAGGAGAGACAGGTGTCACAGACAGGTAACACCATACATGTTGCAGCACCAGTACAAGGCAGGTTGAAGCCAGGAAGTTTTATCTGCTGGGCAGCGGCTCTAGTGTCTGAAGCCGCTCAAATCATGGCTCGATTGTGCTTCTCAGAAGGTAATACATAGCAGGCCCAACTGCTTGCAACTGCTCCTGCAGCGCCGCCCACCATGAACATGATGCTGAGTAGGGGCATGCACCAGCTGCTCTACAATTATGCTACCAACACACGACATGCTTCCTTTCATGGCACGCCTCCCCACCCACCATGAACACGATGTTGCGTATGGGCGTCACGCGCGTGGCGTGCACCAGCTGCTCCACAATCTCCCCGCAGCCCAAGTTGCCCTTCAAGCCCATGGTGCCTGCAGCAGCAGCAGCAGCAGCAGCAGTTGACAACTTATCCAGCATACTGGCACCTCATTGCTCACCCGCTGTTGCCAATTGCTGGCCCTGCACTGCATTGTACGCTGCTGCAAAGATAGTCCCACCACACAGCTTAGCTACAGGTTTGCTGCAGTGGCGGTGTCCTCTGTGTCAAAGCAATTGACGCACCTGTTGCGCAGAATGTGCAGCCCATCTGGCAGCCCACTTGTGACGATACGCACAGCGTGCTGCGCTTGTTGCCCCAGCCGGCTGCCTCCTCCCTGCCTGTGTAACGGTCTGCAGGGACACGACGCCAGACGAGATGCGGCAGCACAGTCACATCATCACCAAATGAATGAGTTTCTCTGCTGCAGAGGTAGCAGAGCGCGCTACTGCAATGCTTTTACTGTCGCCCTCCTGATGGAGCACTGTGTGCTGTGTCACTCTTTGTTGAAAACATTTCAGCTCCTGTCGTGCTGCATTGATGGGCATGGCAGCTGCAAGGATGCCTCCAGCAATGCCACATCACCCAAGGCCGCTGTTGCTGCTGCTGCTGCTGCTGTTGCTGACGCTGGCACTGTAGTTTTGATGAAGTGCAAAACCACCTCGTGCGCACCTGACGTGTCGTAGTGCATGACCACCGCCTCCACCTGCATGCCATCCTGCAGCTGTATGAGCAGCTTGGTGGTGTCCCCGCCTGTGGACTGCTGGCAGCGCAGCACGGTGGAGGTGCAGCGGCTGAACTGCTGCTCCAGCAGCGCAGCAGCTGCCTTGGGCAGGTCTGGGATGTCTGACCAGGCGACGTCTGGGTTCTTCAGGAGCATGCTGCAGGGTGAGGAACAGGTGTAAAGGCAGAGGAAGCAGACACCAAGACTGTTGCAGGTTTCGAAATAGCCAAAGAAGCATGTTTTACTTTGTTTATGCTGTTCATAGCTGGGACGCTGTGCTCCAGGCTGGGTGACAGCACATGCTACTGCTGCTGCTGCTGCTGCTGCTGCTGCTTCCCATGTACCTCCGTACGTCATGTACAGCAGCTTGGTCTACGATGTCGATACTCACCTCCAGATTTTGTAAACATGGCGCTCCTTTATGCCACGCTCGCGAAAGGCTGCAAGCACGGCGGGCAAGTCCCAGACTGACTGTGGAGACAGCACTCTCGACGGCGCCATGGGCCTGACGCTCGCTGTCGACCTATGGCTGCACAAATATAACTGTACAAACTAATCGAGTTCCAGGTTGTGAAGGCACCGCCTTTGTGCTGACAGGTCAGGTCCCCTGAGGATGAGCTGCTGCAAGAACACAGCAAGACTCAATGCTGTATGCTGGCAGTGGCTCTGCAGGATCCAGCTGATAAGGTTGATGTTGCAAGTCTGTATTATGCTTGACAGAGGTGTGAACTGTATGTGCATGTTGTCACCCTGGATGCTCACTTAACGTGAATGACGGGCAGTCAGTTTCAAGCAGCTAGGGTTCTTCAAGACAGCCGCTGCACCTTCTACCACCCCTGTCTCCAGCGTTTTGCACCTTGCTGTTCACCCCTTGCTCTTTAGGGAGCTGGTTTAACTTAACAGTTGGAAGGAAGCTTCGCTTGGCAGTCAGCAACACCAAAGATGCACAAACATCATGTTTGACATGATGCCTCGGTGCTGCAAGCATAGGTGACAATCAGGCATCCCCCAATACATTCCCGTGATGCCCTTGATGGAGCATAAATCTTACAAACATGTGCTACAGGCTCTGCCGTTTTGTTTCAAAAAGTCGGCAACCAACTTCAATGATTTGTTGTACCAAAGCCACAACCCAAATGGCAGGCACTACAAAATCAAGCTTGTGACGGTACATGTACCTACTTGGCACACGGAATCTTATCATCCTGCAAGCATACCACTGAGGACTTTCCCCGGGATTCTACTCAATCTGAAACAGCTAGCGAATGCCCTAAACACCTATCATCTGTCCTGTAACTTGGGCGAGCAGCAGCAAGCAAGATAAGCCAGACTTGCTTGGCAGACACCAGACTTTGCTGGTAATATGTTGAGTTTTCAGCGTGTCGCCATATCAACAGTACAGCATTCTTGCCGGCTGCGGCAGCTCTTGCAAGACCTGCTGATCAACTGATAGGCAGCTTTCCAGGTTGCAGGCTACCTCCTCTTTTCACACGTCATCCCTGTGTAACACTGTGTTACTACTACTTCAATGGTATCAGTAAGTTACATCGGCAACACTCAGATAGCACTCTTGACAGCACAGACTGTATGAGCAGCGCCTGCTTGCAGTGCAAAATCTCGTGCACTAGTAGGCCCAGCGTGCAGGAATCCTGCAGGGTGCTGGTTGCTGTATCATCAAGCGAGCGCCATACCATAACAAAACATCATTGTTGAGGTGAACAACCTGCTAGCAATCCCGCTGGGCACGTGCCAGCGTTGACCTCTCAGTGCTGAGACTGTGTCCAGCCCTCCTTGCAGCTATGGTTACTGCTGCAGCCGCCATGCAAAAATGCACAGGAGCAGCTGCAACCCACAGCAGCCGTTGCTTGCACGCGCAGCAACACTGCCATCCACATCTCTGCCAAAGTCGCAGTTGCAGGGAGGAAGAACACGAGGCATACGCCTGCCTACCATCCCTCAACTCTCTCGGTGCTGTCACCAAACAGCAGCAGCATGCTGCACCAGCTGAGCTGCAGCAATCAAATGGCGAGCAACGACAGCAAATCAAGCACCCAGCCAGCTGCCCCCGCCAGCCAACCCCCCCAATGATGCAGCTGTACTTTTGCAAGCTGCTGCTGACCACAGCAGCAGCCTGCTCAGCACTGCTGCACACCCATCACACACACAGCATCACTGTATGTGTACTAATGCCTTCCTGCAAGCACTGTGTCAGCTTGTCAACATCAAGCTGCCACTGGCTGCTTTGCACCGGCCTTGGCTGCGCTGCTGTTGCTGCTGCTGCTGGGTGGGTTCACATGTGCCGACTTGATGAGCTCATCCAGCACCTCTGACAGCGTGGGGTGCGCGTGCACAGCAAACTTGATGTCCTGCAAGCAAGAGCCAATGAATAGCGGCATACAGAGTGAGCTGCATCGAGCAAAAGCACAAACAGCTGAGCATACGGCATGCTGCACAAGTTGTTGGCTTCACTTGTGCGCTACATATTACCACGCAAGTTTTGATTTGACTTTGGCTGCAATCACTCCACTGCACGTGCAAACCAAACTGATATGCTGCCCCCCCCAAGTACACAAGCGAGCCCGCTTGTATGTCCCCAAATGAAACAGAACCCGTCAACACACGCAGCCGCACCTGCACGGTCTGCTTGGTGGCGATGGCGTTGGACGCCTCGTGGATGAGGTCTGCTGCGTGCAGCCCGATGATGTGCACGCCCAGGATCTCACCGGTGTCCTTGCGGTACAGCATCTTAGCCATGCCCTCGCCCTCCTTCTCGGCCAGCGCCTGAAAGCAAGCCGCAGCACACAAAAAAACACAGCATGTGAGGTACTGGATGTTGTGACGGGGCAGTGCGCCATGCCTGTGGCAATCTCCTGCATGCCTATGCATACGTTCATGCCCCTAGTATACTATGTACAGTCTCTTCTAATGTCTGATTACGGGATCTTCTCGCCTTCCAAGCTGCTCTTGGCATGTGCACCGTGTCTGTGGCCCGCACGTGGTGCCTATGCGTCCGCACATGCCTGTGTGCATGCATGCCCCTGCATGCGCCGTCACACACACACACACACACACACACACACACACACACACACACACACACACACACACACACACACACACACACACACACACACACACACACACACACACACACACACACACACACACACACACACACACACACACACACACACACACACACACACACACACACACACACACACACACACACACACACACACACACACACACACACACACACACACACACACACACACACACACACACACACACACACACACACACACACACACACACACACACACACACACACACACACACACACACACACACACACACACACACACACACACACACACACACACACACACACACACACACACACACACACACACACACACACACACACACACACACACACACACACACACACACACACACACACACACACACACACACACACACACACACACACACACACACACACACACACACACACACACACACACACACACACACACACACACACACACACACACACACACACACACACACACACACACACACACACACACACACACACACACACACACACACACACACACACACACACACACACACACACACACACACACACACACACACACACACACACACACACACACACACACACACACACACACACACACACACACACACACACACACACACACACACACACACACACACACACACACACACACACACACACACACACACACACACACACACACACACACACACACACACACACACACACACACACACACACACACACACACACACACACACACACACACACACACACACACACACACACACACACACACACACACACACACACACACACACACACACACACACACACACACACACACACACACACACACACACACACACACACACACACACACACACACACACACACACACACACACACACACACACACACACACACACACACACACACACACACACACACACACACACACACACACACACACACACACACACACACACACACACACACACACACACACACACACACACACACACACACACACACACACACACACACACACACACACACACACACACACACACACACACACACACACACACACACACACACACACACACACACACACACACACACACACACACACACACACACACACACACACACACACACACACACACACACACACACACACACACACACACACACACACACACACACACACACACACACACACACACACACACACACACACACACACACACACACACACACACACACACACACACACACACACACACACACACACACACACACACACACACACACACACACACACACACACACACACACACACACACACACACACACACACACACACACACACACACACACACACACACACACACACACACACACACACACACACACACACACACACACACACACACACACACACACACACACACACACACACACACACACACACACACACACACACACACACACACACACACACACACACACACACACACACACACACACACACACACACACACACACACACACACACACACACACACACACACACACACACACACACACACACACACACACACACACACACACACACACACACACACACACACACACACACACACACACACACACACACACACACACACACACACACACACACACACACACACACACACACACACACACACACACACACACACACACACACACACACACACACACACACACACACACACACACACACACACACACACACACACACACACACACACACACACACACACACACACACACACACACACACACACACACACACACACACACACACACACACACACACACACACACACACACACACACACACACACACACACACACACACACACACACACACACACACACACACACACACACACACACACACACACACACACACACACACACACACACACACACACACACACACACACACACACACACACACACACACACACACACACACACACACACACACACACACACACACACACACACACACACACACACACACACACACACACACACACACACACACACACACACACACACACACACACACACACACACACACACACACACACACACACACACACACACACACACACACACACACACACACACACACACACACACACACACACACACACACACACACACACACACACACACACACACACACACACACACACACACACACACACACACACACACACACACACACACACACACACACACACACACACACACACACACACACACACACACACACACACACACACACACACACACACACACACACACACACACACACACACACACACACACACACACACACACACACACACACACACACACACACACACACACACACACACACACACACACACACACACACACACACACACACACACACACACACACACACACACACACACACACACACACACACACACACACACACACACACACACACACACACACACACACACACACACACACACACACACACACACACACACACACACACACACACACACACACACACACACACACACACACACACACACACACACACACACACACACACACACACACACACACACACACACACACACACACACACACACACACACACACACACACACACACACACACACACACACACACACACACACACACACACACACACACACACACACACACACACACACACACACACACACACACACACACACACACACACACACACACACACACACACACACACACACACACACACACACACACACACACACACACACACACACACACACACACACACACACACACACACACACACACACACACACACACACACACACACACACACACACACACACACACACACACACACACACACACACACACACACACACACACACACACACACACACACACACACACACACACACACACACACACACACACACACACACACACACACACACACACACACACACACACACACACACACACACACACACACACACACACACACACACACACACACACACACACACACACACACACACACACACACACACACACACACACACACACACACACACACACACACACACACACACACACACACACACACACACACACACACACACACACACACACACACACACACACACACACACACACACACACACACACACACACACACACACACACACACACACACACACACACACACACACACACACACACACACACACACACACACACACACACACACACACACACACACACACACACACACACACACACACACACACACACACACACACACACACACACACACACACACACACACACACACACACACACACACACACACACACACACACACACACACACACACACACACACACACACACACACACACACACACACACACACACACACACACACACACACACACACACACACACACACACACACACACACACACACACACACACACACACACACACACACACACACACACACACACACACACACACACACACACACACACACACACACACACACACACACACACACACACACACACACACACACACACACACACACACACACACACACACACACACACACACACACACACACACACACACACACACACACACACACACACACACACACACACACACACACACACACACACACACACACACACACACACACACACACACACACACACACACACACACACACACACACACACACACACACACACACACACACACACACACACACACACACACACACACACACACACACACACACACACACACACACACACACACACACACACACACACACACACACACACACACACACACACACACACACACACACACACACACACACACACACACACACACACACACACACACACACACACACACACACACACACACACACACACACACACACACACACACACACACACACACACACACACACACACACACACACACACACACACACACACACACACACACACACACACACACACACACACACACACACACACACACACACACACACACACACACACACACACACACACACACACACACACACACACACACACACACACACACACACACACACACACACACACACACACACACACACACACACACACACACACACACACACACACACACACACACACACACACACACACACACACACACACACACACACACACACACACACACACACACACACACACACACACACACACACACACACACACACACACACACACACACACACACACACACACACACACACACACACACACACACACACACACACACACACACACACACACACACACACACACACACACACACACACACACACACACACACACACACACACACACACACACACACACACACACACACACACACACACACACACACACACACACACACACACACACACACACACACACACACACACACACACACACACACACACACACACACACACACACACACACACACACACACACACACACACACACACACACACACACACACACACACACACACACACACACACACACACACACACACACACACACACACACACACACACACACACACACACACACACACACACACACACACACACACACACACACACACACACACACACACACACACACACACACACACACACACACACACACACACACACACACACACACACACACACACACACACACACACACACACACACACACACACACACACACACACACACACACACACACACACACACACACACACACACACACACACACACACACACACACACACACACACACACACACACACACACACACACACACACACACACACACACACACACACACACACACACACACACACACACACACACACACACACACACACACACACACACACACACACACACACACACACACACACACACACACACACACACACACACACACACACACACACACACACACACACACACACACACACACACACACACACACACACACACACACACACACACACACACACACACACACACACACACACACACACACACACACACACACACACACACACACACACACACACACACACACACACACACACACACACACACACACACACACACACACACACACACACACACACACACACACACACACACACACACACACACACACACACACACACACACACACACACACACACACACACACACACACACACACACACACACACACACACACACACACACACACACACACACACACACACACACACACACACACACACACACACACACACACACACACACACACACACACACACACACACACACACACACACACACACACACACACACACACACACACACACACACACACACACACACACACACACACACACACACACACACACACACACACACACACACACACACACACACACACACACACACACACACACACACACACACACACACACACACACACACACACACACACACACACACACACACACACACACACACACACACACACACACACACACACACACACACACACACACACACACACACACACACACACACACACACACACACACACACACACACACACACACACACACACACACACACACACACACACACACACACACACACACACACACACACACACACACACACACACACACACACACACACACACACACACACACACACACACACACACACACACACACACACACACACACACACACACACACACACACACACACACACACACACACACACACACACACACACACACACACACACACACACACACACACACACACACACACACACACACACACACACACACACACACACACACACACACACACACACACACACACACACACACACACACACACACACACACACACACACACACACACACACACACACACACACACACACACACACACACACACACACACACACACACACACACACACACACACACACACACACACACACACACACACACACACACACACACACACACACACACACACACACACACACACACACACACACACACACACACACACACACACACACACACACACACACACACACACACACACACACACACACACACACACACACACACACACACACACACACACACACACACACACACACACACACACACACACACACACACACACACACACACACACACACACACACACACACACACACACACACACACACACACACACACACACACACACACACACACACACACACACACACACACACACACACACACACACACACACACACACACACACACACACACACACACACACACACACACACACACACACACACACACACACACACACACACACACACACACACACACACACACACACACACACACACACACACACACACACACACACACACACACACACACACACACACACACACACACACACACACACACACACACACACACACACACACACACACACACACACACACACACACACACACACACACACACACACACACACACACACACACACACACACACACACACACACACACACACACACACACACACACACACACACACACACACACACACACACACACACACACACACACACACACACACACACACACACACACACACACACACACACACACACACACACACACACACACACACACACACACACACACACACACACACACACACACACACACACACACACACACACACACACACACACACACACACACACACACACACACACACACACACACACACACACACACACACACACACACACACACACACACACACACACACACACACACACACACACACACACACACACACACACACACACACACACACACACACACACACACACACACACACACACACACACACACACACACACACACACACACACACACACACACACACACACACACACACACACACACACACACACACACACACACACACACACACACACACACACACACACACACACACACACACACACACACACACACACACACACACACACACACACACACACACACACACACACACACACACACACACACACACACACACACACACACACACACACACACACACACACACACACACACACACACACACACACACACACACACACACACACACACACACACACACACACACACACACACACACACACACACACACACACACACACACACACACACACACACACACACACACACACACACACACACACACACACACACACACACACACACACACACACACACACACACACACACACACACACACACACACACACACACACACACACACACACACACACACACACACACACACACACACACACACACACACACACACACACACACACACACACACACACACACACACACACACACACACACACACACACACACACACACACACACACACACACACACACACACACACACACACACACACACACACACACACACACACACACACACACACACACACACACACACACACACACACACACACACACACACCTTGGAGTTGGCCTTGAAGCTGGTCTTGGCCACGCCCAGCGGGAAGCCCTGCTCCTTGGCCATCTCTTCGGCCTTCTCCTGAGTCACGCCCACAAACGACACCTCGGGGTGCGTGAAGCACGCCGCGGGGATGGACAGGTGGTTGAGCACGTTGGGCCGGCCCAGCATGTTCTCCACCGCGCTGATGCCCTGCAGCGCAGCAGCAGCAGCAGCAGCAAGGTGCACAAGAGGGCAGGCGGTCAACAGTAGCACTCGGAGCACCAGGAGACTATGGGCAGGGCTCTCTTGGTCCAGCACTGCTTGAAGGGGCGTGCATGTGCATTTACTGTTGAGTTCGGCCTTTCGTGACGGTAGTGATAGGCAGAGGGCACAGCAGGTACTGGACGGCCCGATTGCACACGACCGCCTTGTGAAGCCTAGCTACGCTGGCACGCAGGAGCGTACGCAGTGGCCATTGCCAGCGCTATTGCAATGCTGTGCGTGCACAGCTACTACCCCGCAGTCCGCCGCACCCACTCTGGCTGACTGTCTGTCGTGCACGGATGCATATACAACAGACGTTCGCACACTCCACCCATGCTCACCTGCGCGCTGGCTGCGTGCGCCAGCATGTATTTGCCGTTGGCGTCACCGATGCAGTACACGTTGGGCACCACCTTGCCGTCACTGCCCAGCACCTCCATCTTCTCGCTCACGGGCACAAAGCCGCGCCTGTCGGTCTCCACACCGATGGAGCCCAGGTTCAGGCCTGCGGAGGGAGGGCAGGGGAGGGCAGGGGCAGCAGCAACGGCAGGGAGGGCGACAGGCAGAGGAGCGACAGCCAGATGTGAGTGTGGCGGCAAGTCACTCAGTGCTTCCAGCAGACGATTGGCGCTGCCGGGTACAAAATGAATTGTCAATGCTGTTATGTAATGACTCTGACAGAGCAGGCAACAGTGACGCCCCCACCGACATGACCAGCTGCGATCAACATCCTTGCCACATCTCTGCACACTGCATCGTGATTAGGCACATGCCCTGCCTGCCAACCTGCCCTGCAGCTGCCTGGCTGAGCTTCCTGCAGTTTTCTGTGTTTTTGGGTGATCGTTGCAACGTGGTCGCCTGTTCACACCATGCAACCCCTCTATCTGCTGGCTGGCTGCCTCACCGTTGGTGTATGGTGCGCGGCCTGTGGCCACCATGCAGGCGTCCACCTCCAGGGTGTCCACCACCTTCTTGGTCTTGAAGTCAGTCAGCTCAATCTCCACCGGCTTCACGCCTGCAGCAGCAGCAGCAGCAGCGCACGTGTAAGCACTCATGACATGTGGTTTGGTGTTTCAGGATCCTGTTGCAGCTGCACTGAGTGCTAAGCTGCCAAGCAATCATCGTCTGGACCCCATGCACGAAGGGCCATTGCCAGTTCAAACGACAACTAGGACTACTATCTAGCAGCGGCAAGCCCTGGCAGCAGCAGCAGCAGCAGTAGCAGCGCACCTGGCACGCCTGGCGTGACCTTGGTGGCGATGACGCCTGTGTGGTAGTCGATGGGGCGGCCCTTGATCAGCAGGCGCTCAGCCATGCGGGCGATCTCGGTGTCGAACCCAGGCATGATCTTGTCCATGGCCTGTGTGTTTGGTTGATGTCAAGCAGTTGTTTGGAACAGAGGGCAGGGGCAGAAGGAGCAGGACAGCGGCAATGCAGAGCAGGCAGCAGCAGCAGCAGCAGCACAGCAACTGAGGAAGTAGTTGTCCAGGGCCTGGACACCGTGCTGCAAGATCGACGCAAAAAGCACCACCCATTGCTGCTCTGCTGCAGCAGCTGCCGGCATTGCTACCGCAACCGCCTGGCGGGCACGGGTGTGGCTGTGCTCTGCTGGCTGGAGTTCATAGAAGCATCGCGTAAGCCACCAACAGCACTGCGGCCTGCTGCGCACCTCAATGAAGGTGACCTCGCAGCCCAGCGCTGTGTACACGTCGCTGAACCGCACATTAAAGCGCACACTGGACTAAGCACTGAACTACACACTGTTGCGCACCGCCCCACGCGCACCTCGATGAAGGTGACCTCGCAGCCCAGCGCTGTGTACACGTCGCTGAACTCCAGGCCGATGTAGCCGGAGCCGATGATGGCCACCCAGTTGGGCAGCCACTCCAGCTTGAGCGCGTGGTCGGAGGTGAACACGGTCTTGCCGTCAATGGGGATGCCTGCAGCAAGGCATGAGCAAAGCATGAGCCAAGCATGAGCCGACCGGTGTTAGCCTCAGCATCGGGATGCCTGCTGGACAGCATATCATGTGTCGTATAGATGTTCAGCATGCGCCAGAGGTTGTGCTGTGGGGTATTGCTGTTCAAACCACCAGCACACGTGCCTACTGCAGGTGGTTTAAAGGTCTGCTATGCAGCGCTTTGTGCTGCTGACATTGCTGCTGCGTGCTGGCTGAAACACTGCCGGCAGGTGCTTATGTTGCAGCCTGTACATGCAACGCTGCTGCTGTTGGCCACCAGCCGGTGCATGCTGGACGGCGTCATGTTGTACACATGTCTCTGCGAGGTGGCGCACCTGGCGGCACGAAGGGCACGCTGCCTGTGGCGATGATCACGTCCTTGGCTGTGACCTGGCCGCCCACGTCCACGCGGCCGGGCAGGCCGTACTTGATGGTGTGGTTGTCCACAAACTTGGCCTGGCCGATCAGGATGTCCTGCAGGGCAGATGCGGCACACACGCAACAGTGCAGCAGGTTGAAGTAGCATGGACCCAAGCTGAGCAAGCATACAGCAGCCTTTGTTGCATGTACTGTGAATGGCATAGCTTGAAACACGCGCTCGTTAATGCAGCCTTGCAGCTGTCGCTGCCTCTCGGATGGTCAACCAATTTCGATGTGCCGCGGCATCGACAGCACTGGCATGCTTGCAGCACAGCCGTCGCATCCATCGACAAGCAAGCGGGGAAACCCAGCCATCGCTGCCTTCAGTGTTTGCTGTCTGCCTGTCTCCCGCCCTCCGCCTGCTGCCGAGAGCCACAGCTGCCGTATACAAATTTACTCCAAGCGTTGTTCAAACGTGTTGTGCTGCTCACCACGCCGAGTGCCTCCAGGCTGCGCTTGAGATTGCCCTGGATGGCGCTGGCCAGCTGCGTGGCGTGCGCAGCCACACCTGCGCGGTCAAAGCTCACAGAGCCGACCTGGCAGCAGCAGCAGCAGCAAGACCATGGTTAGCACGACGGCTGCAGTGATGGTGCGAAACTGCAAGGCTGCAGCAGGAGCAGCATGGCAGGGATGGCTTGTTTGATTCAGCTGCAGCGCGGTGGCATCACGCTGGCCGCTGCTGCAGGCGCGTGCTGCCGCTGCTGCCGCACCTGGATGCCCATGGACTTCATGTGCATCTCGTTCTTCATGTCGCGGATGCGGCCTGAGGCAGCCAGCAGCGCCTTCGAGGGCACGCAGCCGCGGTTCACGCAGGTGCCGCCAATGTCGTGGCCTTCAATCACTGCCACCTTCATGCCCTGCAGGAGTGAGGGCATTCAAGGGCATAGAGCAGGTGCAGCAGCAGCAAGAGGTGATGCATGGGATGCTGTACAGATGCACCGGTGCACTGCCGACTTCGCGCCCTGCAAAAGCCTGGCGCAACAGCAACAGCAGATGACGCATGGGATGCATGCACAGACACCTTGATGCCTGGGTGTGACTTCAGCGCCAGAAGCCGCACCGGGGTGCTCACAGTGGCAGGAGGGACAAAAATCGTGCAGTATGAAGCATGCTACTGAATACATCGTCAGCATGGCTGGTGCTGTATGTGCCAACGCTGCTGCTGGTGCTTGGCTGTACATGCTGCAGTACCACAGCTGCTGCCGGCGCTACTAGGCTGTGCTGCTGGGTAACACAGCAGCATCCTCCAGCAGCGCTTGCACAGCTTCCGTTCCTGGGGCTGCTGTCCTGCCAGCTGTGCGCACCTGCTCAACGGCGTGCAGAGCAGCACCGTGCCCCCCCACTCCACAGCCGATGATCACCAGGTCATAGTCATACTTTGCCCCTGCCATGGCAACCACGGCACAGCGCTGGCCGCGGCTGCTGCGGGTGGCCACATGCCTGCAGATCACAGCAAGTGGCAATAGGCCCAACGCTCAATTGCGTGCTGCAGGGGGGGCAACTGCTTCCTTAGCAGCAGCAGCAAGCGGGACCTGTAGTGAAGCGTGCCCTAGCCGACCGCGAATGTATAAGAATGATGATAACCTAAAGAAATGAATGGACTACGAAGCATCTGCAAGCTTTCATGACGCAGTGCAGCAGGCTGGGGGTTGGCAACAAGACAATCGCGGAGGACTGCAGCTGCCTAGCAATCACCTGCTGACGCGAATGCAGCGGTTGACAGCCTGGTTGAGCTGGCGTGAATCCAGAGAAACGGGCAGGCTGGCGTTACACCGCACAGTGCTGCGCTGGGGCCGTGCAGAGACGAGCTTGGCCTGCTGGCTGGAGGCCAGAGAGGCCTGGGCCTTGGTACTGTGGGCTGTGAAGGACGCCATGGTGAACAGCACGACTGGCCTCTCCAATGCGCGGCAGGAAGCGCACCTGCCAGTCCTTTCAAGGCAGCACTTCGAACGGGAGTGCCGAGGGTTTTGCGTCGATGCTGGGCGTTTCCTTCTTGGAAAAACAGCTGATACAGTATGTGCGATTGTTTTGATATTTGTTTATGCAGCGATGTTGGCACGTGGCCCACCATCACCAGCAGGAGCTGCAGTACCAACTCCCTGCAGCACCAACCATTTGCTTGCCCCTCATCATGATGTAAGCCCGAACTGCAGTATGCTGCTGTGCCACAGCATCTCAGCCAGCACCACAGACCCATCCAGCAACCGCAGGATTGGCAACCAACACATACATGCACATGCGTCAACACCACATCAGCACCATCATCAAGGACCATCATGCCAGCAGGACCGCCAGCAGCTGTTACTGCTTGAGCAGCTCCTGCATGCTCTCCACAACCCTGAACCCGTGGTTCTCAGGCAGGGGCTTGTTGCCTGGCCGCGCCACCAGCACTGCCTGCCAGCCTGCCGCCTGCGCTGCCTGCGCTTCTGCCAGCATGTCTGTGGCAAACAGCACCTGCAAAGCAGCGATTGCCAGGAGCAGCAGCAATGGAACGTCACTACCACATGCGATAAGTCCCCTCAAAGCAGCTCTCGGTTAGCTGCATGTGAGCACACCACGTAGTGCATGGGTGCATTCGTGCAGGTTTGGGCAAGACATGCGGGCAAGGCACACCCCGAACGCTCCACGCAGTTGGCATGGCACCAGGTCGGCACAAACACTGACTCTGACACAGTCATCCGTGCCTAGCAGAACCAAGCAGCAGCAGCAGCAGCAGCAGCAGCAGCAGCGCACCTCTGAGGGGTCATCCACGCCCAGGGTGAGCTGGATGTTGTGGTAGCTGCCTGCCTCTCCCTTCAGGCCGCTGCTGGTGTCAAAGTAGCCACACAGGTACGGCCGCAGGTCACCCGCCTGGCTGTGCATGAAGAACAGGTGCTGCGGGAGGGGATGAGGGAAGTGGCAGCAGCGGCAACACGCGCGTCAGCTACGCACAGGATGTCGGGACACTTCTGAGCAATACTGGTCGAAAGAGGCTTGCCAAATGCCACAACATGTTTGAGTATTCTTCCAGCAGCCTCATGATTACAACACATGGACGACCTGTTTCGTATTTTGTAGCGCTCTATTCGCCCATGGCGACTGCAAGGAGCTTGCTAGCGCAGCAACTGCCCCTGTCGGCTGCTGACAGTTCAGCTGTGGCCAGCAGGCGCGCACAGCTATCCAGCTGCTGGCATACGCTCACCTGTGCTTCCCGGCTGCCGCTGCTGTAGATGTATGTTTTGATGCCAGCGTTGCGCCACTCCACCAGTGCGTCAGGCACGTCCCTGCACCCAAGCAAAGACATCAATGGGTTCGTTCATGTGGGCAGCATTGCTTAGCATCACCCAGCTGCACTAGCGAGAGGCACAGCGCAGGCGTGCAAATCCAGGTTTCATGTTGAAGATGCTACCTTTGATATGCAATCTCACACATAGCTTGAGCCATTCATGCTTGCAGTTGAATGCCCCATTGGAGCAACCATGACCAGCGTCGGCTTCTTTCTGCTTGCCCACCTGAACAGCTGCGCTGTCATCTTGCCGCTCCTGAAGCCTGCCCGCCACACGTGCCCCTGCAGCTGCTTCAGCGCCCCAATTTTGCGGTCAGCAGCAATGGCTGATTGCACCCAGGACACCACTGCAGCAATGACGGCCTCCTTGCCAGCTGCTGCGTCTGGGATTGGTGCTGCGCCGTCCTCAGCAGCCTGGGCAGCGCAAGACAGCGAGCACAGTAGCCAGCAGGGTACGACGACACTGTCAGCGCGAGAGAGCTGTATTGCAGGGCGACCAGAGACATATTGCAAAACACCAGGGCGGCGCTGGTGCGGAAGGCCACCCTGAAACCTGCAGTTGAATAGTTGTGACAATCAGGCGCGTAGCAGAGCATCACATGTGCCCTGGACAGGAGACGCACGCAGCTGCCATGTGGGCCTCGCTGCTGGGGTGAGCCGGCCGCAGCAGCCATCACCGCTCAGCTGCTGCTCTCTGTCTTGCCCACCTGCTTGCGGATGGCGTCGATGTCAGCACGCGCCTCTGGCGTCTCATAGTGCGCCTCCAGGTGAGCAGCCACATTGTCGCGCGCATAGGGGAACATCACGTCAGCCACAAAGCTGATGGGCGCCACGGTGCCCTCAATGTCCAGCACAATTGCACGCGGCAGCGCTGCATGGCTCAGCTTGGCGCGCTTGGCTGCCACGCCGTTTGCTGCAACACCGTTGGCTGCATGGCAGAACAGTGAAAACAGGTTGTAGCGGAGCTGCGTAGATGATGAAATGCCGGGAAGCCTTTTTTGAGGATGATGTTGGGGGATGGGCTCAGGCGCAGATGCAGTGTGTTAACAGACCTGCAGTTGCTAAACACCAATTGCAATTGCGTCTAGCCATCACAGGCATCACCTGGCATCCTTTCAACTCGTTGCCCTGCTACCCTGCTTATCTACAGGCACCCACCTTCGCTCACGCCATTCTCTGCATGGCGCTTGCCCTGCTGCGCTGCCCCGTTTGCAATGAGCGGCGCTGGCGGCTGCGCTGCGTTGAGGCCCAGCTGCGCCATCTTCACTGCTGCCTCAAACAGGTAGTCGTAGCACTCTGCCTGCGTCTTTGCCTGGATCCAGTCCTTGCCCCACACGTACACGCCTGCAGGGGCAGCGGCGCACACATCACAGCAGGGCCAGCAGCAGTTGCAACGGTGCACACGGCAAGAGGACCAGCAGCAGTTGTAACCACAGCTTCTAGCAGGCGCGACCATGCTGCAGAGGAGATGAAATTTACTCCTCTCCAGTTACCATAATACGCGCAACATGCTGGCAACTGCTGGCACTGTCGCTACCCTGAGATGCATCAGCCTGCTGCTGGTTGCTGGCTGTCTGTGTGGTGCAGCTGCAGCTGCAGCTGCGGCGCTGCCACGCACCGTGCCGCCGCACCAGCACTGCGTTTGACTGCGGGTAGTCGATGATGGCCTGGCGCATGCGGTCTGTCAGCTCGCACTCGCGTGCTGTGTTCTCGATGATGGGCACCACGCAGTTGCCATAGAAGCCGTGGCCCTCAATGCCCTGAAACACACAGTGGCAGCACGCGGTTGCATGCGCTGCTGTTGTTATGTATAGGGCAGTGAGGTGAGCACATGCAAGCAGATTGCAGCTGGTGACAGGCACCACGGGAAAGCGGGACGGATGTGCAAGGAAATGCGCTGGCTGCTGGTTGTCAGGCTCCTCCCTCGTTGCCCAACAGCTGTTAGGCCTTTTTGCATTCAGACAAGTGTGCAGCAGTCACCACTCGTAGCACTGTGCTGCAAATCACATTTGAAAACTGCGTGGCAAGAGCCTGCCTGGCCAGCTGACCAACCGCCGTAACCACCTGCACACGCTGCTTTGCCAGTTATTACCTGCTTTGCCAGCTAATACCTGCTTGTTACACAGCTGGTCCACCTTGCTAATGCGGTTCCTGCCAGTTATTGCTCACCTTGATCATTTCGATGTGAGTCACACGGAACTCTGTTGCATTGGGGTCCAGCATGGTTGCCATGACAGCATTCAGGGAGTGGCTGTGCAGGACAGCGCCGGCACCCCTCAGCTCATACGCCTGCAAGGCAGCAAGGCAGCTCCAGCATTCAGTTGCTCAGGCCCTGTCTGCAGCTGGATTGCTGCTACAGCTGCAGGTACAGACACCCACCGAAGTGAACAGAGGCTGGCACTCTGACAGCTTGGGAGGCCTGTATGGAGGAGGCCTGGCCTCGGGGGTGTGCAGCACATTGCCCTGGCTGTCCAACACAAACATGTCCCTGGGTTCCATGCGCTCCTTCTGCACGCCTGAGGGAGCCATCACGATGCGCTCGCTGCCGTCGTCATCTAGCGCCTTCAAAGATATGCCTCCGCCAGTTCCACCAACCCATCCTTGATCGTAGAAGAGACGGCACAGCTCGCATATCAGGCCTTTGGCCTCTTCCACTGTGGTGTTCCCGATGGTCATGTTTGGTGTGTGGGAGCACTTTCAGCGGTGGGCTGGGGCAGCAGCAAGCGGCGAGTGATGGCCAGCAAGCGCACGTAAGTTGCACAGCACACACTGCACCCATCAGCAGAAGCGGAGAGGCTTTTGGAACGGCAGAACTATGCACTTCACCTTCACCTAACACATGTTGTAACTCCTAGCGAATATACGCCAACTTTTGCAATACTATCAGCTTTTGCTGATGCTTTTGCATAGGTTTTGAAGAGAGCTTTGGATCCAGGCTCTTGACCACTTTTACTTCGCCCTCAGCGCAGGGCATTTGCGCTGCTCAGTTGTTTGTATCGGATTCATTGTTCTGTTAAAAGCGTCAGTCTTCGGCTGTTGACGTGCTGGAGTGGCAGCTGGAAGGCAGGTACATCTGGCCTTCCTCAAGCTACTGCGAAAGCATCATACCCGCTGGACAGCAGCCTCTCCGTGTTGTGACCTTGGTAAGCGCATGCTGAAGTCTTGCAGCGTGCCGTACCTGTCAAGCTGTGATGCTGCTGCTGCTATGCTGCCATGCATGCACGATCAGCACCTGCTGTTGTCCATGAGCAGTGTTGACAGATGCTGTAGGCGCCCCTGCATAGGCACAACTGCACAAAGTAAGCAGCCTTGCAGATGTTGCCAAGCATAACATTATGCAAAAGGTTGCAAACAGCTTGTCTGCAGCCACCAGAACTCTCAGCTGTGACATCTCAACACTCCTGTTGCTGCAGCAGTACATGCTGCCGTGCACACGGAACATCGTGTATGCTTGTGCTGAGCTGCGCAGGTGTAGAGAAGCAGGCAGTCAAAGCTGTTTTCAAAGTTTGCCGAAATACGTGATGTTGCAGCACGTCAGGCCGCAGGCACCAGCTTGCAGTGACACATGTTGGCAGGCCAGCAGCCTATTCATGTGTTGCCTTGCTTTCCCTGTTGGCTGTTTGTTGCAGGATTTCCAGCAGGAACAGCCAACAGGGGCAGATTTTTTGACGCACAGAGCAAGCAAAGACTCACCAGCGTACGTCAGCAAACCCGAGCGTACAGCCGCAGCGGCAGCAGCTGCGGGGGACCGCACCAGTCTGCTGCTGCCTGGCTGCCCCAGGCCCTACTGAACAGTCATACGTGAGCAGCAGCAGCAGCCACAGCAGCAGCAGCAGGCATGCCCGGCGGTAGCACCGGCGGCGATGAGCCGCCCAAGCCTACCAAGGAGCCGCGCTACACGCGGCTCACGCAGCAGGAGATGCATGCCTGCAAGCCCGTGCTGGACGCCACCTGGGCCACCTTCATCTTTGCAGCTGTGGCCTTCATCATGATTCCGGTTGGTGCAGTGTGCCTGGTGTATGGGCTGAAGCCGGTTGAGGAGGTGTATCGCTATGACGAGGTCTGCGCAGCACGGGCAGGCTTTGACACTCCTGCAAAGGCGCAGCAGTGGCTGTGGACTAACCAGGGCCCTGACGGCATCAGCCGTGAGCAGGAGCAGAACCTGCGCTGCACCGTCAGCATCCAGATAACAAAGGACATGCTGAAGCCGGTGTTTGTGTACTATGAGCTGGACGGCGTGTACCAGAACCACCGCCGCTACGTGCGCAGCCGCAGCGATGTGCAGCTTGCAGGAAAGAACGCCAGCGCGACAGACCTGGCAGCGTGCAACCCGCAGTTGTACCTTGGCGGCAACACGAGCATGATGATCAACCCGTGCGGCCTGGTGGCGTGGAGCAATTTCAATGACAGCTACAGCATGTCGCGCGTGGCCGCTGACGGGCGCGAGACGGTGAGCTGCCTTGTATATATGGCCGAGTGGTGCTGCTGGTGCTGCTTGCAGGAAGCTGTCTACTACTGCACAAGTGTGTTCGCCATCTGGGACAGTCGTTGCAGGGCTGCGTGCAGTTGACCTGCAGTCGATGTAATGGTTTGGTTTTGTATTCCGCTGGTGCAGCACCTTTCGGCGCCGCCTTATCTGACTCTGGCTGCCCCCGCGTATTGCTGCTGCTGTCCTGCTCCGCAGGTGCTTGACGTGTCAGGCCAAGGCATCGCGCTGCGCTCAGACGTGCACCACCGCTACGCCGACTACTACCCGCAGAACTTTAATCCTTTTTTGAACTCCATGCGCGGCGGCGGCAACCTCACGCAGCCGCAGCCTGGCGGCGGTTTGAAGGAGCTCATGGTGGGCGAGGACGAGCGCTTCATCGTGTGGATGCGCACTGCTGCGCTGCCGCGCTTCCGCAAGCTGTGGGGCCGCATCGATAGTGACTTGAACGCCGGCGATGTCATTAACATTGTCATCGACAACCGCTGGAACTCATATGCGTTCAAAGGCAAGAAGAGTCTGGTGCTCGGCACGACAGATTGGTTGGGCGGCAGGAACCCGTTCCTAGGCATTGCGTATCTGGTGACGGGCGGGGCGAGCCTGCTGCTAGGTATTGCGTACCTGCTGTGCAGGGTGTGCGTGCCGCGCAAGTTTGGGGACCCCGATTTGCTGGCATCGTTTGTGGCTCGCATGTAAGGGGCATGCTTTTGTTTTGTGAGTGCGGGTGGCTTGTATGGAGGTGCATGCTGAAGGGTGAAGTACGTGTGTGTGGGAGTGGCTTGAACCTGGCCATCAGCTGACTCAGTGCACGGCACTTTTGGCCAGTCATCTTGTGTGTGGCCTGTCAACCAGTGCTGCACCAAGGCCTGATGTGCCTGGTGGCATGCAGCGCTTGACGTGGCAAATAACACCATACGGCTGCTTCTGCACCTTGGTGTGCTTTCTGGCTGGCATTAGCCTGTCGACCAGCCATTGCAGCATGTGCGGTGTGCTGCGCAGCGTCGACAGTGACGGGCGTCCTCCTGTCCTTGCATGGATATCTGTGTAGTCAGCAATGCAGCTGCACTGCAGCAGTGACGCTGGCTGAGCCGGTGCTCCCAGCTGGGTTGGCCCTGTCGACGTCCTGGTGCACTGTGGGGCAGGTTGCACGCCAAGTACAGTGTTTTGCAGGCCTGCTGTTGATGCTGATGCTGTGCCACGCGTGCGGTTGCATTGGGTCTTGCTTTGCAGGTGCATGGTGCCTTGCCAACTGCTTGAAGATGTTGGGCACATTGCGGCAGACAAGCAGGTTCCATGTACTGATAGATTACAAGTCCAGCTTCACCACCTGTACTGCATGTCATGTGACGTGCATGTGCTTGCATCCACTGCTATGGTTAGTGCTGGAATTGCCGCAACTCGCTGAGATGTTGTTCAATGGTTTGTACGCAGTGTGCAGCTCTGCCGCAGAGCGGGCCGCCTGTGAAGACATAGCCCCGCATCAAGCACATACGTGTGCTGCTTCATACGGTATAGTGTACTGGTCTGTTTCAGTGAACCGTGTGCACGAAGGTTGCAGCTTGCATGCTGTGCAGGTTTGTTTGGCGCCTCTCGCTTGCAGTTCTGGCTTGGCTGATCTGGCACAAGCAATGCATGTCTAGTTTGTTGGTTGAATTCTGCTGGTGTGCAGGCTGTTGGTACAATTCTGCTGGTGGGCAGGCTGATTGTTTTTCGCATTACTTGCATGCATGCAGGCATCGCCACTGTAACAAATGCGAACATGTGGACTAATTTTACAACTTGAAGGTAACAACGGGTGTCGCAGCGCTGCTGTGCACCTGTTAGTCAAATTTGTGCTGGCTGACATGGCAAGGCAAGGCAATCTGCAAGATGGAGGCGGTCTCCCCAACATCAGAGCAGCAGACAGCTGGCTGTTTGGATGTGTTACATGTGTCACACATCCAGATATCTAGCAGTCACACCACACGTGTGCTAGCAACTCAGGCTGTGGCAGCATGCAGGACAGGGCCCCAGCCACCAACACTTGCAACGGCTGCAGATGCTCAAGCTCAAGTGCCACCTCGTTTTCGGAAGACTCTAATTATTGGCCGATGGGCGGTCTGCAACACTGAGCAGCAGCCCTGCAAACAAGAATCAAGTGCAGACTTGCATACAGTACGACATAGTACTTGGAGCATTGCAGAGCCTTGCCACCATGCGGCTGCCAGTCCAAGCTGGGGGCTCGAGATCACTGGAAAAGCAACAGGCACACAGCAACCCGGCTGCGATGTCTTGACTGTGCCAGTGCAGCTGCATGTTCCAGCAGCATCAGCAGCCTCTGAGCAGCAGCCATGCTGCATCCGCATGCTCATGACTATCAAGTCACTCTAGCCTGCCGCGGCTGTATGCACGCCAGCGGCTATATGCACGCCAAATCTTGGCGCTTTGCAACTTGCGGCCGACCTTTCGCGAGGACCCTTGCCAACAAGCGTCGCGCACCAACCAGCGGAAGCACCACACCGTGCGTGGGCAGTCACATGAATGCAGCCATTCAATTGAAAGGCTTGCAGTGCACCCCAACACTGGAAGTTGCAGGCACTTGCCGCAGCAGCATGTGATTGGGACGCCAGGCCTGGCACTGCAAGCACTTCCCAAGAGCTGAACTTGCCCTGACATCTCTACATCTTCATAGCAGCCTTGTGACCTGGTCAGTGCCCCTGGTGCCTGGTGTCCAGCATGAAGGGGACTGGCACTGGTCATGCCGGCTGTCCCTGTTGTCCCTGTATCTTCACAGCAGCCTTTTGGTCAGTGCCCCTGGTGCCCAGTCCGTGGTCAGTGCCCCTGGTGCCTGGAGTCCAGCATGAAAGGGACTGGCGCTGGTCATGCCGGCCGGCTGTCCCTGGTGTCCCTGTATCTTCACAGCAGCCTTTTGGTCAGTGCCCCTGGTGTCCAGAGTCCAGCATGAAGGTGACTGGGCCGTCGTTGACCAGCTCCACATTCATCATGGCACCAAACACGCCATCATGCACCCTGCACACAACATAGCGTCATTCAGTGCCAGCAGGGACAGCAATTGTGCGCCGTGCAGAAGTACATGAGCGCAGAGCAACACGCACCAGAGGCGCGTCCAACAGCTGCTGAGCTTTCCGCAACATGCTGCTCAGCAGGTCGCCTGCTGGTATGCAACCCCCGTAGCATTGCAGCAGCAAGTCAGGCAGCGCAATGCGCGTTGCATTTCATGCACCTGCACCAATACACCCCACACCTGTCAGGCTGGTATGCTGCCCGCATGCGCTCCACAAAGCTCTGGTAGAAGTCCCGCGCCTGAAGCAGCAGCAGCAGCAGTCAGCCAGCTGACACCGCAGACAATGCAGGTGCCGCATGTCACCCACAGCAGCACTAGGCAGCACTTAGGTGCCGCATGTCACCCACACAGCAGTGCAGCTGCAGCAGCTACCGCTGCCACAGCAGCTCTTGACAACACTACACTGCCCAAGATGTGACCCTACTGGTTACAACGGTGCATCTCTGAGAGTCTCGCAGCCCCCACCTTGTCCGGCCCCATTGCTTTGCTGAAGTCTGGCTTGGGCTTTTTGAGGCGGCCATACAGCGTGAACTGGCTCACCAGCAGCACCTCACCATCAATGCCAGCCACCTAACAGCAGCAGCAGCAGCAGCAGCGGCAGCGGCAGCAGAAGCAGGTGGAGAACATGGAGTTGTAATGCGCAGTGCGAGTAACATACGTACGCATGTGGCGGCATGCCACAACTGCAGTGTTAACCTTGCATGGTGCAGCATGTGGTACAGGCTTTGCTGTCCTACTGTTGTGCAAGAATGGCGATTCACAAACCCTGTGCCTGCGGGCTGTTCACTCACATCCTTGGCCCAGGGGCTGTTGTTTTCAGGGTCAGGCCAAGCTCTGGTGCGCATGATCTTCTTGACCCTGCACCACGCCAGCGTCAACACCACCACATCAGCAGCAGCAGCACCAGATCAGTGGCAACAGCAACACATCATCAGCAGCAGCAGCAGCAGCAATTGTGGGCACTGCTGACTCAGTTGCATACTGCCACTATACAGTACTAACGCAGCTGCTGGCATGCGGCAGTGCATTGCCTTTGTGCACAGCAATCAATGTGCCTGCACATACTGCATTCAAACACACGCATGGCGATCTACATATATTTCACACAGGTCAGCTAACACTGTACACCACTGCTGCGCCAGTGTTGCTTGCTGCTGCATTGCTGGCAGCTGCTGCACTCACAGGTACTCGGCATCAGCATCTACATCGTCATCTGT
The DNA here is from genome assembly GCA_030272155.1 of Tetradesmus obliquus. Lineage (NCBI taxonomy): Eukaryota > Viridiplantae > Chlorophyta > Chlorophyceae > Sphaeropleales > Scenedesmaceae > Tetradesmus > Tetradesmus obliquus. The sequence goes on along the minus strand of CP126194.1, from coordinate 4,603,125 downwards.
CACGCCAACCTGCAGGGATATACAGTCCATAACAGCACACGTTAATCCTGTGCCTGTTGCCGCAGCTGATTGTCACGGCTGTTATCTTCAGAAACATGCCTGCCGCTGGCGTTGCTCCCACAGCAACGGCAGCAGCAGCCACTGCCAAGCCAGCCCTGGTAGCAGCCTGACAGTGACATGCAGCCCTGCTGCTGCCACCAGCAAGCAGTCGCAGGCGATGCCATACCACAGCAGTGTAACTATGCAGCAGAACCCACCAGGCATAGCCACCCTCTGCCAATTTTGGAGACTATCTTGCCCTCCACCTGCAACAAGCCACACTGATGTGGGACAATGCTCCGGCTGCTGGTGCATTTACATCAGCGCTCAGGCGGACCTCAACGCTGGCTGAAGTGACTCGTTGTATCACTGCTCGCATAGCTAGCACTCGTACTGCAGGGACTCTGCTGCTGCTACTCCTGCCTGCAGGTAACCTGCTGCTGCTGCTACTGCTGCTGTAGCTGGCTGTGCTGTTCGCCGTCCTGCGCAGCCCAGGCGCTCGCAGACGCTGCATCTCTCTAGTTGAAACAGCACGTACGGCATCGAACGCCATTTGACGGTTTATCGACGACACGCTCACATGCAGTACTGTACCTCAATGCCAGAAACACAGGACATGCGCTTCCCTAAACATGCAGAAACACATTACGAAGACACTTTGAAGCTGCGTTGTGCGCACACGTTCGAGGTTTGCAGCTGCATGTAGGTCACTTGCTGCTGGGCAAGTGCTTTGTTCTGGGTTGGAGCTCATGCTCCATCGTCTCTCTGCTCGCTTGCCGCGATCAGCACCACGAACCAATACCTTGCAGAAGCTTGCAACCTCTGTTGCAGCTATGGCGCCTGCTTCGAAGGGTAGGCGGGCATCTGACCATCCCAGTGTTGTGCGTTGGAGGTGCTGCTGTGCTCAACACCTAGGCAACGTTATTTGCGTGCAGGAGCGCCCCAGTCAGGCCTTACTCTGCTGCCAAGCGAGTACCCAGAGGTATGAAACGATCACAGCAGCAGTGCTGCCTTCCATCTGCAGCTTGCAAGGCAGCACTGGAGCAGGGCCTGGAGTGCAACACCAGACTCAACTTGCAACAAACCGAACGCGTTGCTGCTGCACAGGACTGCATCATCTCAGCTGATGCTTATGTACATTGCGTGTTTTGCAGGTGTTTCGTGATCCGTCAGTGGTTGAAGAGCTGCATGGCACACAGGTGGCAGACCCTTACAGGTGGCTGGAGGACCCAGACTCAACAGAAACACAGGCCTGTGAGTGGCAGGCTCACTTGGCAGACTCATAGCAGCAGCAGAGGCAGCAGCAGCAGCAGCAGCAAAGCAGCATATAGTCCCAGGTGCGCATGCTGCTCAAAGGCGCCTTGTGCGCCACGAGCACCAGCAGCATGCAGGACATAAACCCCAGGTAGCACAGATGAGCAACATGCATTGCTATGTTGCAGACTGCGCCGATGCTGGGCATGATGCACCGTGTGATCCTCAACTTGGGCCCGGGATCTGCTGCTTGCTGTGCCAATATTCGTTGCAGTTGTGGAGGCGCAGAACAAGCTCACAAACAAAGTGCTGGAGCAGTGCACCACACGTGACCAGTTCAAGTGAGGCCAGTGCAGCTGCTGTGCATGTGAAGTCATTGATACTGATACAGCACTCCTGGTATGGGGTGTGCATTGCAGACCACAACACCCTCATGCCAAGTATTCACCTTCAAGCAACACACCAGCCCGTGTGTGCTGCACGCATCACAGTTGCTGTCAACCACTGGACACCAGAGCGCCGTGTGCCATACGGCGTTGTGCGACCCCAGATCCCTTCAAGTCTGGTTTTGCCTGCGCTGTTTGTGCTGCTGCCTTGCTGCCTGTCAGGTCCCTGTTCACTGCGCTGTATGACTACCCCAAGTATGGCACACCCTTCAAGCGGGGAGGTGAGGCACAGCACATGTTGACAAAACAAAAGATCGCTGTGTAGAGTTGGTCGCGTTCATTGAAGATGAGGGATGCCAATAAGGGGCCAGCAAAGATGTCTTGTCGGAGCAAAGAGTTCAGTGCACTGGTTGCGCTGGCCCTCAATTCGCATCTCAACCCTGCTGCTGCTGCTGCTGCTGCTGCTGCTGCTGCAGACCGCTACTACTATTACTACAACAGTGGCCTACAGCAGCAGTATGTGCTGTATGGCCAGGACAGCCTGAAGGTGCGGCAGCAGCAGTGAGGCAGCAGCAGCAGCAACAGCAGCCAGTGACAGTGTGCAGCATGGCACGGCTCTGCTTGACATGGCTGTTGCAGTTGTTATTTGTTGCAGGTCCTGGAACCCTAGCCAAGGCAGCCAGCTGCTGTAGAATTGGCAACAGTGCCGGCGGTGCCTGCTGCTGCTCACTGCAGGCTGAGCCCGTGGTTCTGCTAGACCCCAACACCCTGTCTGAGGATGGCACAGTGGCCCTCAAGGACGCTGTGTTCAGGTGTGGCTGCATAGCACAGCGCTACCAGCAGGGGCGCCTGCCGACAGGGGCTGTTGGCCAAGGACAGCTGTAGCTGCATTGCACGGCGCTGTGGCAACCTGCTTTGTCACAGTCCATGCATACCCACCAGGACATGGCGCTGAGAGTGCTGCTGCTGCCAGTGGGGTGCACCTGATGCTCGAGTTGTGACGCTGTGTACAGCTGCCCTGTGGATTGCAGCACAGCACGTCGTTGTTGCCTCAGCAGATGGCCCGGCTGCAGCAGCCTCTTTGCCTAAGCAAGCTGTCTGCGAGTGGGCTGTATTGTTGTGATTCAACAGGCTGAACGGCTGCTGTGCTGCTGCTGCTGCTGCTGCTGTTCTGCTGCAGTGATGATGGCAAGCTAGTGGCGTACCAGCTCAGCAGCGGCGGTTCTGACTGGAGCACCATCAAGGTACAGCGAGTGCAGCCATCAGGGGTCTGGCAGGCAGCATCACTTTGTGCTTGGTCACTGCTGTGTGTTGCGGTGTTCAACTGCTGCTAGCACTTGCCTGCTTGCCAATGTGATATGGTATCCTGCTCAGACCTGGAGCACAGAAGGAGGTGTGCTTGGCATGCTCGGCTGGTTGGTGCTCCGAGTCACTGTGCTGCTGCTGCTGCTGCTGCTGCTGCTGCTGCTGCTCCTGCTGCTGGTGCCAGGTGCTGTCTGTCGGTGCTGACGGCGCTGCTGTGCCGCATGAAGACTTGCTGGAGCACGTAAAGTTCAGCAGCATCGCCTGGACACACGATAACAAGGGGTTTTTCTACAACAGGTGCTTGGGACGGGGGAAGGGTGGGAGGAGGGGTGTAGGGGGTGGAAGGAAACAGCAGCACGCGTAACAGCAGGACAAGGCGCCGCACTGCAGCAGCAGCTGCAAGTAGCTGTTATGCCTGTGTGCGCTGTTAACATTCAAAGCTGCCGCGACGCATCAAAGGCTTTGATCTGTATGCTGTTTGGTGTGCTCTCTCTGTGTGTCATATGCCGCTGCATTTGTCGCATTGCTTATGCTGTGCTGATGCTGGCATGTGCGCCCGTAGGTACCTTGCGCCCAAGAGCTCCCCTGACTCACTCGGCACAGAGACAGGTGCGAAGCGCTGTCGAGCAGCAGTAGCAGTGGTGGACGTTAGTGTACATGATGCTGCACTGCTTTATTTCACTGGTCCGTTTACACGCGGCAGCAATGGGTTCCATAGCCGCAGCGCTAGCAGCTCACATGTTACTGCAGTATATTATTGTCTGCGAGCGCACATTGACTTCCGTCGAAACCATGAGGGATTACCAAGCCATGCCAATGTGCCTTCAGAAGCCTGCTATTACAGCCTGTTGCATCAGGATACACTTAACCACGCCTGTACTGCTGTGTGCACCTGTGCAGACACACCAACCAGAACCACGCTGCTGTGCTACCACGTGGTCTTTGGTTTGTTGCACCTCAACACATCTGCAATGTCAACTACACTTGTGCACACCTGCGCAGACACCAACTACAACCAGCTGCTGTGCTACTGTGCTGCTGATGTGCTGCTACTGTGCTGCTGTGTGCACTTGCGCAGACACCAACCAGAACCAGCTGCTGTGCTACCATGTGCTGGGCACGCCCCAGGCTGATGACGCCACAGTGCTGGCAGACCCTGAGCACCCGCTGTGGATGTTTGGGGCGGAGGTGACGGACGATGGCAGGTGAGGCCCGCTGCTGCTGCTGCTGCTGCTGCTGCTGCTGCTGCTGCTGCGCCGGCCTTGACCAGCTTGCCGCATCTGTCTGTTGTCATACGTTGGCTGGTTTCTCAAAGCTTGCTGCGACCTGTTCATGCCACTGACAATGCTGCTGCTGCTGCTGCCGCCGCTGCTCCATGCTGCCAGGTACATGCTTGTGGCTCCCTCTGAGGGCTGCCAGCCTCAGAACCGTCTGTTCTACCTGGACTTGCAGCTGGTGCCCAAGCGCGCTGACGGTGCACTGGACTTCAGCAGCTTCGACTTCTTCAAGGGTGCGCTGACGGCTGTGATCATTCATTCAACACCTACATGAGACATCTGCATGTCATTCAGCAGTAACGATTCTTTATTATGCACATACCAGTGTGCTGCAGCTGGCGATTTGAGGTGATATCTGATCCCCCTGCAAGTAATTCTACATGAGTATGGCATGTTGTGTTATTCATCACAACTTGTCATACTTGGGGCTTGCAGGCTCGTCCCCCCTACCGCTGGTGAAGCTTGTTGACAACTTTGAGGCCAGCTGGGACTACGTGGCCAATGAGGGCAGCAGCTTCAGCTTCAAAACAAACCTGGACGCGGCGCGCTACAGGTGCGGCAGCAGCAGCAGCAGCGGCAGCAACAAAGCAACGAATGATGCTTCCTTTGTGGCAGCCAGGGACCTGCTCAGCTTAGTCGGCTCTTGCTGGCTGTCAAGGGGGTAAGCAACTGCTGATCTGGTCTGCTGTTTCCCCTGTGCTGCTCTGTGCTGTTCTCATGGATAAGCCGCTCCAGCGGGATTCCTGCTGCCCTGTTTAGGCACAATCTGACGTGCTCTGCCACGCTGTGATCCGATATATTCTGTTATGTCATACTGCAGGGTGGTGCGTGTGGACATCACCTGCCCCGGGCCCCCCTCCAGCTGGGCTGACGTCATCCCGCAGCACCCCAAGCACCTGCTGCAGTCAGCAGTGGCGCTCAAGGGTGATGCGCTGGTGGTGCGCCACCTGGCGGATGTGAAGGCGGCACTGGCCCTGCATAAGCTCAGCAGCGGCGAGAGGGTGCAGGTGCGGCCAGACCGCTAACTTTACTATACAATGTGCGCCAATGTAATTGGCTGCGTAGCGGACGTGTTGCTGATGGGTGTCTGTGTTTTCAGGGGTGTGGTCGGTGTGCAGCAGATGCTAGCCATGCTGCACGCGCTTGGAAAGGGGTGACAGTCTCTGTGGCCGGTTGTGCTGTGCTGTGATGCTGTGCTTCAACTTGAGTTGGGTGGCAAGGGACGCAGCCGCAGTCTTACGTAGCTGATACGCGTGCTGTCTGTGGCTGGCGCTACTGTTTGCCATTCTTCGTGCTGCACCGCTGCAGGAGTTTGAGCTGCCGGGCATCGGCAGCATCGGCGGCTTCAGCGGGGACCGCAAGAGCAGCGAGTTCTTCTTCAGCTTCACCAGTGAGTGAGCGGCAGCGTTGATACTGTTGTCGCCATTGGTGGAAAGAGAAGCGACTGCAGGCCACCAGCGGAAGCTATTTCAGTGCAGCCACTGCAATTCAAGGGGAAAATCACTGGCTGTTGCGCTTTTGCGGCACTTGTCTGGAAACGTACCACTTTGCTGCCTGGCGCTGCCGTTGTGTTTGGTGTATCAGTGGTTTAGCTGCTGCTGCTGCTGCTGCTGCTGCTGCTCATCCACAGGTTTTGTTGAGCCTGGGGCCACGTACCGCGTTGACCTGGCTGCTGCCAGCCCTGGCCCTGAGCTGTTCAGAGCCACACAGCTCAAGGTGCCACACAACCCAGCTGACTACGAAGTCAAACAGGTGGGCGGCATGGCTACCACAATTAGTCAGTTTGCAACTGCACTGCCATTCCAACAGAGAATTGCTATCAGATCAACTACTGTGGCATGTGTTGGAGGCAGTGTAGGTGTGCCTTGAAGTCAGTAAGCGTGCACACAAGCGAGGTATGCCAAAGCATGACGGCGTGCTGTGGCCTGCTGCCCCTGCAGGTGTTTGTGACCAGCAAGGATGGCGTGCAGGTGCCAATGTTCATCACACACAGGTGAGTTGTCCTGCAGCAGCAGCTACATCTGCAGACAGATGCACCATCCTTGTTGCTGCAGTGGCGATAGTGGAGCCGCCTTGTCTACCTGTAAGTTGCATCTGCTGTCAAGGGGCTGGATACGCACTTGGGCGACATGCTGCTGCCCCGTTCTGACCATGTGGTGCTGGCTGCTGCTGCTGCTGCTGCTGCTGCTGCTGCTGCTGCTGCTGCTGCTGCTGCTGCTGCTGCCACCTGTGCCTGCAGGAAGGGGCTGCAGCTGGATGGCAGCAACCCAACCCTGCTCTATGGCTATGGTGAGGGTAGCTGTCAACCTGCTGCTGAACAGCACTGGTCCGTGTACGCGGTGATTATGCGCCACTGTTGCGGCACCTCCGACCGCCTGATGCTCTCCTTATAGCCTCTGCTTTGTGACCATGCTGTGTCACACATGTCATTTGATGGCGTCTGGCACTGTCTTTTATATTGCCTTTTCTGCTCCTCTCTGCAAAGCTGCTGCGCATGCTCGCTTGTTGCTGCTGCTGTCACTGCCGTTGCTGTTGCTTGCTGTTACCGCAACTAAGCTGCCCTCACATCCTGACGGTGCATCACGCAACGTTTGCCACACTCAATTTATGCTGCCGCAGGCGGCTTCAACATCAGCCTTGAGCCGGGCTTCAGTGCCAGCCGCCTGGCCTGGCTGGCAGGCTACAATGGCGTGTACGCGCAGGTGTGACTGCGGCTGCGCAGCATGCAATGGCATGGCAGTGGCATGGCAGGGCATGTGTGGCACAGCGTGCCTAGTGCAGCGTGTGTCTTGTTTTTTTCCGCAGGGGGTAGAGTGGAGTTCGTGGTGAACCTGAGACACATGCCTGCAAGATTTGCTGTGCATTGCTTACATGTATGTGTGTTTCCGCATGGCAGGAATGCTCCAACATGCCGAGCAGCACTTGAGTCCCTGCTGGATTTGTATATTAGTGACAGAGTGCATTGCGTTATGCAGTTCCACACTGTTGTACTGCGGTGGCCGCGCGCCTTTGCTACCGCTTGCCTTGCTTGCAGGCCAACCTGAGGGGCGGTGGTGAGTATGGCGTGGACTGGCGCAACGCAGGAAGCAAGGCAAACAAGCAGAATGTCTTTAATGACTTCCAGGTGCGAACAGCAGGCTGTGCTTCAAGAAGGAGTCTTGCAGGAGGCCGCACCCCTTTCGCCCGCTGTAAGAGGTGTTTTGCCCATGCTGCACACGTTAAGTTTGTACTTTGGCAGTATCCTTTGGCTACACAGTTGTGTTGTATTATGCATCGCAAGTCCACCATCGCACGCAACTCAACGTATGCACGTCTGTGACATAAGTCCAGCTCAGCGCTGCCGGGCGCTTCTTCGCATTGCATGCCGCACTGCTGCACTGCTGCGCTGCTGCCTGCAGGCGTGTGCGGAGTACCTGCAGCAGCAGGGCTACTGCACGCCCGCCAAGCTGGCCATCCAGGGTGGCAGCAATGGCGGGCTGCTGGTGGCTGCATGCATCAACCAGCGGCCCGACCTGTTCTGCTGCGGCATTGCACAGGTTGGTGGTAGGGCTTGTGCTAACAGGCGTGTTGGTGTACAGCTTGCTGATTGTTGCGCGCACGGTGTTCGGCTGTGCTGCGGCTTATGCTTTGAGCTTGCTTGAATGCTTGCCACTGCATCAGCTGTTGCTCGCACTAAGGATTCAAGCTGTGGCAGCGCTCGGCGCACCGTTGCGCCTCACAAGCAGGCATCACTGCCTGTAGCAACTGCTGCACCACCACCCTGCCGCATCCTGCTTGTGTTATGTCTGCTCTCTCCCTGCGCTCAAGTGGGGCGCGGGGCCGATGGCGTTATGCTATGGCTTGTCGGGTATGTTGATGTTGATGATGTTGATCTGCTATCTTTGTGTCCTCTACTGCCCTGCCAGGTGGGCGTGATGGACATGCTGCGCTTCCACAAGTTCACCATAGGCCACGCATGGATCACAGACTACGGCAGCCCCGATGAAGCTGAGGAGTTTGCCTTCATCGCGCCATACAGCCCGCTGCACAACGTGGCGATGCCGGCGGGCGGCAGCAGGCAGTACCCTGCCATGATTCTGGCCACTGGGGACCACGATGACAGGTGCGGCTTGATGCCTGCCTCTGGCTGGTGCTGCGCTGCAGAAGCATAGCAACGCTGTTGCCTTTTTGCGCTGTCGTGGGGCCTCATCTGGAAAGGCAGTTGCAGATTCCATGGCACCATGTGATGCTGAACTCTGCACAGGCCATTGCCCTGGCCCTTATGCAGCCACTGTATACAGTTGCTGACAACTCCTGGCCCTTGCTGTTCTGCTGCTTCCTGCCGCGCAGGGTGGTGCCGCTGCACAGCTTGAAGCTGATCGCTGAGCTGCAGCACCAGCTGGCAGCAGCAGCGCCAGACGCCAGCCAGCAGCGCAACCCGCTGCTGATTCGTGTGGAGGTGCGTGCTGGGCACGGCGCAGGCAAGCCCACCGCCAAGATCATCGCTGAAACCTCGGACCTGCTAGGGTTTGCAGCACAGTGCGTGGGGGCCAGCTGGGTGGCTGCGGATGCGCCGGCGGCAGCAGCAGCCGATGCAGATGGTGTGGATGCAAAAGCAAGCGTCTAGGGAGATGTTGTAGTGCTATATCTACCTAGGGCTGTAACAGGGCTGCCAACTTTCCTCCTGTTTTCTCTCTTCGCTGCCTGCATGGAGTGATTGGCGCAGCACTTCATGCCGTCTGCACATGACGTGGTTACTTCGTCCATGTCAGTCCAGCCTCATCATAACAGCCATGGTGGCCTTTCGGGGGACCACTTCTTGCCATGTGAGTGCGCATTATGTTGCATGATGCTTATGCTTGTAATGAATGCAATTCGGCAACTTTCTTTATATAACAGTGGACAATTCGCCAGCTGCAGTCAGGGTGGTCCCACCACCGGCGGTGCTAGTGTTCGCTGCCGACTCTGCACACTCACGTGCTGTCTCGGAACAACTGGACGACACATACTCTGTTCATTCATATTTACCTGCTGTTACAACAGCCGTGAGCAGAGGTGATGCGTGAATGCGACGACGAACTGGGCTCATGCTCCCAGCAGGGTGGTCGGACGCGTCAAGCGCATCTCACAGCCAGTCGATCTGTCACTTAACCATTGTTTGTGCTACATGATAGCAATAAAAGGCGTTCGCAAATTGATAGCACCATGCGTGAATGCGGCATGTAACGAGTTACAACTTGATTTGAATCAACCTGCTTCACGACCCTCTACGCCGCAACCAGCCCCTACATTCTGATGTCGTTTTCGATTATTGTCATAAAGTATGCAGGAGCTTTCTCTTGGTGTCAGCTGCTCCACCGACTACCTGTAGACTGTTGCAGAGAGCCACCAAGCCTGGACAGCACAGTGCAGCTCCAATATGGCTTTTCTTGCCAAATACTTCAAACAGGAAGCAGTTGGCAACGTGCTGGCTGATGTCAACCTCGTGATCAGGCGCTTGGATCAGCACCTCAAAGATCATCAGGATGCTGCTCCAGCTGCTGCTGATGAAACAGCAGATGGTGCCCTGCAACTGGACCGTTTCCCTGCCCACAACTTTATCTTGGACAATAGCGAGTACTTCATGGTGCAGCAGGTGAGGGTCGTGGTGCCGCGGTGTAGTGCTACACATGCACTGCGTGTGCAGGCACCAGCAGCGCCGAGTTGGTGCTAGAACACTACGTAGCATAGCATCGCAGGTGCCGCACATGAACCTGAGCTACCACTGGGCTAAGCCATGCGTGCCATGCAAGCAGCAGCAACAACAGGAAAGACAGGGGCTGCAGCAGGTGCCACAAGCAGTACCTTTGACACAAGCCACGCGATGATTCCTCGACCAGGCGCACGCAGTGCCATTGTCAGAGCCACCAGTAGTCACAGCATGGAAGCACATCACAGCAATACAAGACCCCACTGTTTGTCGTGCACAACTTGCTTGACACCTGGTGTCCACTCAATTCAGTTCTTCTGTTCGATCACAGGCACAGCGTTGGCAAGCAAGCCAAGAGGATTCCTCGACCTTCAACAACGGAGAACACAATAACAGCAGCCCCAGCAGCAGCAGCAGCAGCAGCTCCAGCAGCAGCAGCCCTAGCAGCAGCAGCAGCCCCAGCAGCAGCAGCAGTGCTGCGCGTCCTGAGCGGCCAGCAGTGCACCTGACTGTTGACACTGCAGAGCAGCTGCCTGCAGCACAGGCAGTCATAGCAGCAATGTACAGCGTGCCTGATGCCATCAGCAGCCTGGAGCAGCAGCAGCTGGTGCATGCTGCTGTCATAGCAGACATGGTGAATGCAGAGGCTGCAGGACAGCAGGCGCTGCAGGCATTGCAAGCAGCAGCAAAGTCAAAACAGGGCCTTGCGCCAGCAGCGCTAGAGGCGATGACAGTTCTGCATGTGTGGCCTGCCTGTCTGCTGCGGCTGCTGCCAAGCATTCTGAAGCGTGCGCCCTGCTGCAAGGACTGCAAGGCAGATCTAGCAGCAGTTGCAGCTGCTGATGCCGGCGGCAGGATACAGCAGCTGCTGGTTGCTGCTTTGGGTGACCTGCAGGCAGTGTGGTCAGATGCACAGCTGCAAGCGGCGCTGCTGGCGCTGCCGCTGCCGGCAATGCAGCTGCTGCTCAGCTCAGACCAGCTGCGTTTGCCGTCAGAGGACACAGTGCTGTACACAGCCAAGCAGTATGTGGCGGCACAGACGGACAGCGCAGCGAAGGCAGCCGCCAAAGCAGCACTGCCGCAGCTGGTGCGTGCGCCGCAGCTCTCGATGTTTGCGCTGTCTTGCGCTGCACAGCCATCAGACAGTCACCAGCAGCTGCTCGGCTTCTATGCTCAGAAGCTGCGGGACCTGCTGCCTCTGAGACGTATTGCTACTGCCGAGGAGCTGCCTGCTGCACTGGAGTCAATGAAGGGTGTGCCAGCCAGCTGGCAGCTAGGCGCTCGCCAGGTCAGGCCCCTGGAGGATGGTGTGCGGCTGGTGTGGCGGCTTCCAGTGCAGCAGCTGCAGCAGGCCTGTAGGGACAGCTTTGCACAGCGAAAGGCAGTGAGCATCCTTAGCCCCGGCAGCCCTCCCTTGGGTGGTGTTGCCTGGCACATGATGGTGGAGTGTGTGCAGCAGGAGGGTGGCACAGTGGTAGGGCTGTATGTAGGGCCGGTGCTGGGGCAGGTGCCAGCTAGCATCTTCTTCAAGTTCAAGTACTCAGTGTCTTGGCAGGGCTCCAAGCAGACGAAAAGCAGTCCCTGCGTCAACAAATGCCGGTATTGGGGCTACCAGATTTTCCCCAAGCTGCATGCTATGGCAGGTGACGGCTGGGATACAGCAGCCTGGGCGGCTGCAGGCATGCCAACAGCAGGCGAGACGCTGCTGGAGCTGTGCGTGCACAGCGTGCAGTGACACAGCTGTCTTTCTGGTGGCATGTGCTTTGCATTGCTGTGCTGGTGTGGTGCTCCTGCAGGCTCAGGGTGGCTTCGGGGTGATGCTGCCGTTGCCACATGGGCGTGTTAGCATCTGTATGCAAAGGCATTCCTGCCTGGGAGATGAATGAAGGGCTCATTGCCTGCATCAAACCGCTCAACCTGCAACGTATGTGGCGTGATGGTTGGGATTAGGCGGTATTGGCAGCTGCAGGTGTGTCAGGCATAGTCGACGGGCTGCTAGAGCACACGCACAGCATGCCGTGACAGCAGCGCACAGCATGCCGTGACAGCAGCGCACAGCATGCCGTGACAGCAGCGTACTTGTGCTTGGTAGTGTTACCTGCATAGCGACATGTTGCAGCTGGCAACATCTTTGCATGCAGAGTGCTGGTGCACTCTGTCTTTGCACAGTACAATTTGTAGCACAGTGCATTTGGATTCATCGCTGCTCATCACTTGTCAGCATGTTTTATATTGCCTACACATCACACCATCAGTACTGCTCTCCCGCCTTTTTGTCCCTGTCTGCACATACTCACTTTTGTCAACTGTTGTGCCTGCGCACACTCAGTTTTGTCTACTGTTGTGCCGCTGCTGCGCTTATGCAGTACGCATTTGCGGTTGACTGAAGTACCTTTCTTTTCATTTGCTTGGCTGCAGTAACCAATCTGAAGACTACCTGCCAAATGTCAGCATCAGCACCATGAATATCCATCAAATATGTTACACGGCCACTTTGCAGCGGCTAAGGGTGCAACGTCAACAGGGCACGGTCGTCTGCTGTTTCCACCATGTCCACAGGCGTAGACAGTGCAGACCCATCCATCAACTCCACAACATTTCCCGTCCCATTGCTCATGCCCGTTGTCATGCCAGTTGAAGTATAACATCACCACTCATGTGTGCAACTGCATGCCAGTCACCACCCCAGCCACACTGCAGTGGCAACGTCACATGTCACGCCACAGGCACAGTGGTTGTGCACTGCAGCACCCACGTCAGCAATAACCATACAGCCACACACGCAGACTGCCAATACATGGCAATCACCACTGACAGACGTGTTTCTGGACAGCAGATACAGCTCAACTTATTCAGTCGATGTGGTCAACCATTGGTCAAAGATGCCGGCAGCAGGCTTAGGCCTGGCCACCCTTCTGGCCCATCTCAGAGTAGCCAGCGGAGGCGTCACCGCCGTGCTCAGCAGCCATCTGCTCCTTGCGAGCATTGCCGCCCTTCTCACCACCCTGCAAGGTGTTGCGGGTGGGGTGGGGAGTTGGGTAGGCAGGGCAGCAGGGGAGGAAGCACAACCTGTGTCAGCATCACGTCAACAGAAACCTCGCGTGCGGAGCTCGCAGGCAACAGTAGGCTCACATTGCTGCAGGGCTTTGAACTGGAGACATGGGAAAGCCACCACTCTCACCCAACAGTTTGTTTTGCTGCAAACTTGACATTTTGCACAGCTACGTTTAGCAAAGGGCAACAGAAGAAGCATGCAAGCACGCAGGTGCACCTGGTGTCCCATCTCGGAGTAGCCAGCGGAGACGTCACCGCCGTGCTCCTCAGCCATCTGGTCCTTGCGGGTCTCACCACCCTGCAGGCAGCAGCAGCAGCATGCCAAGTGAGTTGGTTGTGATGTACGCATCAGTCTGCTGTACATCTGCATGTAGGGTGACAAGCTACCGCATCCAGGATCATTGGGACTGGCAAGGACTGAGACATGTTCATGCAACTTGACAGGGGTGTTGTTGGAGTACAGCTCTGCACGTAATTCAACATAGCAGCGTTGCGCAAGCAGCACCGGCTGGCAGCTGGGCCTCACCTTGGAGCCCATCTCAGCGTAGGCGGCGTGCACATCACCGCCGTGCTCGTTGGCCATCTGCTCCTTGCGGGCCTGCAGCAGCGAGGGAGGGAGCCAGGGGCAGTGGTAGGGGCGCCAACACATCGGTAAGGTGATGTGAATGAGTTGGGTGTGTTCTGTGCTGTGTTGACTGGCCCTTGAGGGTAGCACAAGCAAGGGCAAAGCAGGCAGGCTCAGTGCGCGCTATGATGCACAGTTCATTCGTTGCAGGCAGCAAGGAATCTGATCTATGATTCCTTTGCAGTGGCAGCAAGGCTTCCTGTTCAGCAGCAGCAATGCATGCTCCACGCCAACGTGTACTGCACAGCAATGCATGCACAGCTCACCTGGCCGCCCAGCTGCCATCATCAAAACACGGAAGCAGGCATGCGCAGCACAAACAAAGCAACAGTCAGTTCCCCCCAAACCCGTGCCGCATCATGCATACAGCACAAGTCTGAGAACAGCAGTAGCTCAGATGCGCAAGCCTGGCGTCACCATGCAGGATGCAGTGCGTCATGCACAGCTCACCTCGCCACCAATCTGGCCACCCTTCACGCCACCAACCGCCTTCTTCTCATTGGCTACAATGAAGCAGGAGTGGGCAAGGGGGCAGTAAGGCAGGGCATGTCAGGTCTTGCGTATGATGCATTGCTCAGCAGCAGGCATGTTGTGTAGCGCATTCAGGGTACCAGAGCTGGCAGCGTGGCACGACTAAAGAGACGAACAGACGCAGCTGATCAGCAATGCATATGTTTGTCTGTCAGCCTGCACAGTCATGGCTGGAAGGCAGCTGGCATGTCAGATGCACTGCATTGTAGCTGAGCTAGTAGCCGCTGAACCAAGCAGCACTGCTGAGATAAGCCACTCACTTCCAAGCTCCTCGTAGCCCTTGCCATACCTGTCCTGAGCAATCTGCAGGCGTCAAAGCAACAGCAAGTTACAGATTGCATATTGTGTTGCAGAGCAGATACAAACGCAGGTGGCAAGCATGATCAAGCGGTGCTGTTGTATCAGGCAGAATGCACTGCAGCTGTGCAGCAGCAGCTGCACTTGTGGCCACAGAAACCATGGAGCACTTGCAGGGTGGTTCAGCAGACAGTCAGCTGCTGCATAAATGCGTGCATTGAACTTACCTGCTCCTTCTGGTCCTGGCTCATGGGTCCCCTCTCCATTTTGAAGTCTGATTGGTTGCGGGAGTACGACTGTGAGTGCGACAGTAAGTCAATGCAGCGATTGTTAGCAAGCAGGCAGATGTTGTCGATCGCCCACATGCGGCGCTTTATATAGCCGGTCGACGTGCATTTTCGACCACGTTTGGCTCGTGACGTTTTGGTGATCAGTAGCTGATCCGAGATGACGTACCCTCTGAACACCCTCCAAGGAACCTTCCTCGACGTGGCCTCTAGAAGAACATTCACATGCTTAGCGTAAAACAACACTCAATCGCTGCTTTTTGGGTTGCTCGCCTGCATAACCTGCTGAACTTTTGTCAATCGGCCACTCTCCTTCTATCAACATGTCTGATACCGGCAGGATGAGCGAGAACCAAAAGGAAGAGGTGTGAACAGCAGGATAATGTGTTTAACGTATGATGTGATCAGCGATTGGTCGCAGGCTGCAGGATCGGGGTGCTTGCAGTTGCTGCCACGCGTGTCCAACGTGCCCAATTTGGCTGCTTGACTGTGCGTTATGACGGACCAACTGCTATATTTTGTTGCAGATTGCACAGGAGAAGTATGGCAAGTCCTACGAGGAGCTCGGCAGTGAGTACGCCTGCGGGCAGCCGCAGCACGCCTGAGCCACAGGCTCGAGATCTGCCAAGATTCGCTGAGCTGCGAGCAGCAAAGCGTCCGTGCTCAGCCCCTGCCGTGTGCATTTCCTGTTGATATCCTTTCAACGGTTCACTTTCAAGTGCTTTCAGAGCTCTGCTTATTACTTTAGTACAGCCTGCAGCAATGCACTGCAGTACTGCTGCAGCTAGCTCACTCTAGGCCGCTGTGCTGCTGGCTGTCTGCCACGTGCACTACTAACCTCGCAGCCAACGAGAAGAAGGCTGTGGGTGGTGTGAAGGGTGGGGAGGCCCGCAAGCAGCAGATGGCTGATGAGGCAGGTGGAGATGTGCATGCTGCATACAGCGAGATGGGCTCCAAGGTGAGAAGCGCAGAGCAGTACAGCTAGGCAGCTGGCAGAACAAGTGTCAAGATTGCCACGCCGGGCTTGCCAGAGCGCTTTGTGCAGCATAGCCTGGGATGTCATTGTTCTACAGCCTGCTGCACATGGTGAACAGCGAGCGACAACAATTAACGCAGCAGCAGCTTGCCTTTTCAAAGTTTAGTTTCGTGCTCCCCAGACTGGATGCACAGCAAACACAGCAGCAACAGGAAAGGCACCAGCAGCTTGCTGGCAGCCTCGTCATTGAGTACATAGCTGTGTGAAATGCTACTTAGCCTTTGTTTGTGCTGTGGAGTTTGACCTACCTGTTTATGCTGCCTGCCCCGCTGCTGCGTATTCAGGGCGGCCGTTCCTCCAATGACGAGTGATGCAGAATACTCTGGCGGGCAGCTGTGGATTGGAGTTGAGCTGTTGGGGAGTCGTACATTTGGATAACCGACAACCAGTTGTGCTACAAGAGTGGAAGTTGTGGCTAGGTGGAGCATTGTATCATTCAGCCACACAGAAGGTACTGATGAAGTACCTTTACACATGCATGCAGTGTATTGCGTCAAGATGCCATCTACAGAGTTCTGCGGCAATGCAGTTGTTGCTGCTCTTGCAGATATCCGTTGCCGCTATTCAGTGTACAGCCGTGCATTCTGTTGTGGTATGACCAATATAGGTTGTCAACTGAATAAGTTGACTACTGTTGGGTCATTTGTAACATCACAGCTTGCATTTCCGAGGGAAGGTCTCTGCAGACACTCTGCAGACACCACAAGTGCAGATGGCAACTGCATGCTGCTTGTGTGATATAAGCTTGTTACAGCAAGACACCAAGCCCTAGCCCATGCATTGGAAGTTCCAATTTGGAACAGAGACAAGCAAACACACCAGCAACCTTTCTCGTTAAACAGTTTTGCCCTGGTCTGCACATCTCTGACTCCTACATACCTAAGCGCTACAGGTACAGATCCAGGCTACCTGTAAACAGAGTACATGCAAGAATGCAAGAGACCACATGCAAGACACAGCATGACTACGCAAGCATGTACGCCAAACATTGGCACGTACAGGCAGCCAAAGCACTGCAGCTGACCAAATCTGCAGAGATGCATGCTGCAAAAACTCTTCTTTTTCACTACTGCCACGTTCGCCTTGCAACATAGCTATACAGTGGCCAAGGCAGAAGGCTGCCCATGCAGCTTCTGCCTTGACGCCTGCACTACAATAAATACATGCTGCGCGCAAAGTGATAGCACCGCATGCAAATATATGCCACAACCCATCACGATGTAGCATTCAGTGAGCTGAATGCAAGTACAGTCCTGGCCCCACGTGGGGCACTGGGTATGATCACATGCAACACGCAGGGTGACCTGTCACATTGCTCTGTTGCTGATACCACATGTGTTGAGAAAGGGTGCGGACCAAGCATGCAAATACTGTCAACACCCCATGCCCATCACATGTGCAGACAGATACATTAACCTGTTGTTTTCAATTCAGACAGTCTGGCCTGTGAATAACAGAGTTTGTGGGCAAGCAACGCACGAGTATTCCTCAAGCTCGTGTTGCCAGCGTGATCACTGTGGATGATGAAATGCACAGGATGAGGACTGAGAGAGCTGTGCCATGCAAATTTCCATGTACACTGGTCTTCAAAATGTGTACACCTTGGACTTCAGCACAGCAGCACCATCTGCCTTCACAAACTTACAGTTCACCCCTTCTCCATCACTGCCTTCCTGCCATGACCACAGCCGGCTGTTTGCATCTGCAACCGAGTTCACCATGGTGGGTGTCTCCACACATGCCGGGCTGGTCTCCCATTTCACCTGGACATAGCCCTCGTAGAAAACAGGAGTGCCATCAGCTGCCCGGTATGCGCAGGAGGTCCAGTTTGCGCCAGATGTCACCACCCACCACAGGCGGCCGTCAAGGTCCTGCGTGCAACAAGAGTATAATAGCATCAGGTCAGGGTACAGCACAACACCTGAGAGCCAGCTGGACAGTTACAGAAGCTCAGCATTACATAGTACTGAAGCAAGCGAAGATATTCGAAGCCACCAGACGACATACTGCTGCATACAAGGAGATTGCGCTGAGGCAGACTGCTTTCATGCCAACCATTGGTGCACATACCTGCACTGAGGTGCGCTTGGTGGGAGCACCATCACATACTGTAGCGTTCTCCCAGGAGATGAAGAGCTGGGCAAAGGCTGGGGGTGCAGAGATGACTGGAGACTTCGCAATAGCATCTGTGGTGCTGTTGGCGGCTGGTGCTGTTGAGTCTGCAACTGGTGTGGTGGTGGTGTTTGCAAAAACTGCTGCTGCTGGGGCGTTGGTGGCAGGGGCGTTGGTGGCAGGGACAACTGCTGCAGTGCTGTTATCTGCTGGAGCTGCTGCTGCCGGGGCGTTGGTGACGGGATCTGCTGCTGTGGCAGTGTTGACAGGTGCGCTGGGAGCAGGGGCTGCAGCTGCTGGATTGGTGTTTGCAGGAACAGCTGTTGTGGCAGTGTTGTCTGCAGGTGGGGCTGTCGTGGCAGTGTTGTCTGCAGGAACAGCTGCTGCTGGGGTGGTGGTTGCAGGAACAGCTGTTGTGGCGGTGTTGTCTGCAGGAGGGGTTGTCGTGGCAGTGTTATCTGCAGGAACAGCTGCTGCTGGGGTGGTGGTTGCAGGGTCTGCTTCTGCTGGGGTGGTGGTAGTAGTAGGAACAGCTGTTGCGGCAGTGTTGCCTGCAGGAAGGGCTGTTGCGGCAGTGTTGTCTGCAGGAACAGCTGGTGCTGGGGTGGTGGCTGCAGGAACAGCTGCCGTGGCAGTGTTGTCTGCAGGAGGGGCGGTAGTGGCAGTGTTGTCTTCAGGAACAGCTGCTGCTGGGTCGTTGATGACAGGGTCTGCTGCTGCTGGGGTGGTGGTAGTAGTAGAAGGAACAGCTGTTGTGGCAGTGTTGCCTGCAGGAAGGTCTGTTGCGGCAGTGTTGTCTTCAGGAACAGCTGCTGCTGGGGTGGTGGCTGCAGGAACAGCTGCCGTGGCAGTTTTGTCTGCAGGAACAGCTGCTGCTGGGGTGGTGGTTGCAGGAAGTGCTGTTGTGGCAGTGTTGTCTGCAGGCATGGCTGCTGCTGGGGCGCTGGTGACAGGGGCTGCTGCTGCTGGGGTGGTAGCAGGGACAGCTGATGTAGCGCTGTTGCCGGCAGGAAGGGCTGTTGTGACGGTGTTGGCTGCAGGAGCTGCTGCGGGGAGGCTGCTGGCAGCTGGTGTGGTGTCGCCAGGGATCATCGGCGGAATGTCTCCAGGTCTGTTGCCTGGGGTTGCTGTGCCTGGATTGTTGAGGAGCACAGGTGAGGTGGTCTGCATCAAGCGGCGTGCGATGCCTGCAGACAATTTGATTGCGTGGTAACAGCAGCAGCAGCCGGTTTCATGCTGTAAGCGGCATGGCTCAACATGGCTGACAGACGTTGCAAACAACACAGCACAGTGTAAGAGGTGGCTGGAATTTGCCAACAGCTGGCTGAGGCAGCTGCTCAACAGACCATCAGTAAGGCAACGCAGAACTGCTAGACATTCACGTGCATCGCCACCTGCATGCTCCTTCATGCTTGCAGGAACTGGTAACTGCTGCTGATATGCAGACAACACTTCCATAGCACAGCAGCTGAGACTCTCAGCAGCTGGCACTCTCACGTCAAGGATGTGTCAACACTGTCAGCGCACTAACCACTAATTCTTACAAGCAGACTCACCAGTTGATGCTCTGGCATCAGGACTACACAGCAGCAATGCTGCCAGAACAAGCAGCAAGGTGCTGTGAGACTTCATGAAAGCCATGGCCACAAAGGTTGGACGTTTGAGTGGAGGTCAAAAGCACGGAAAGGCTTCTTGAATGTGAGCTGTTTGTGGAGCAGTAGCTTGATGCTGAGCAGATCTTTGACAGTTGCCTGCAGGATCAATTTGGGGGCCACAGGAGGAAGTAGCACCAAGGTGATGTCAGGTTGAACAGCAATGAAGCATAGTAGGCCACGGAGGGCGGTGATTGGTGAAGTGACAAGACAGGAGGGTGCAGGCCAGCCAGACACTAGCGTGGCAGTACTGCCCACTAGTGCTGCTGTCAGGACAACTGCCTTGGGGCTTAGGCTGATCCTGCTGCACATGGACGGCATGTGGCTATCAAACAAAGTGTAAGTCAGTTTGGATAATTGGAAGTGAGGTGTAGCACAGGGAGTCCGATCTGCCCTGCTGCAACATCGCAACGTCCGCCACAACGCAGGTACCATATGGTACGCCCTTACCTAAGCACCGTGGATGGAAAACTATGATTCAGATAATTTGATTTCTGCTCAATCAAAGCAAAGATCAATTGGCCGCTGCGCTGACAAGGCAGTTGTCTAAAGTGCTGAGTGAAACAGTCCGACGTTCAGTGGCAAGGTTGATACAGAAGTCTGACAGGAGTATGAAGCGTAGGAAAGAGATAAAGCGTAAGCCTACTTATAGCTTCATTTGAGGAGGGTTGGTGCTTCAAAGCAACTCAAACATGGTTACTGACACGCACCTCTGTCTGACTCCCACACAGAGTCGGTGACCGACAGTGCGCCTGGGCGAGCAACGCTGTTCAGAGCGTCATCAAAATTTCTGATCAGTTCAACTAAGATTCGTGTGTGAACGACACCTTTTGATTATCTACTTCAAGGGACACGTGCACTGACCTACTGTCCCGCGCAGCCTGAGCATGACATGCATGCGATGCGTTGCATGTGACGATCAAGCCTGCTCTTTAGAAGCCGCCTGGCAGAAAGTGCCGTTCATGCGTGCCGTATGTTGCCTTTCCCATCAACAGATTACTGTATGCTGAAACATTTGTGTGTGCTGTACAGCGCCAGCTGCGACCGCCAGGACACCAAGTGCCCACCAGCATCTCACCGGCAGCAACCCCCAGCCTCACTATGGTACCAGCTCCATGCAGCTTGCAACCATGTGATATACAGCCGTCGTCGTATAAATGTTTCACCTGTTGCATGGACGACAGGTTCCATTTGGTTACAGCAGATGCAGACCCAAACAAATTGCACAGGCAGGTCGCTGTGATTGATGCTGCCAGGTCGCTGTGATTTTATGCTGCCAAACTGCAATGCTGCCAACACTGACAATGGTGCTGCTGCATTGCCTCAGAGCGCTGCCAGCCCTGTCATCCAGTACATGGTGAAAAAGTAATCTTATGCATGGGCCTGGGCAACTGCATCATCAGCACACACGCGTTGCATGCAAACAGAACAAGAAATAGGAATAAATTGGCTTAAAAGTGCACCAAGATGCAACAGAAATGTGTAGGGGCGTCCAGCAGCACACTCTCACACTATGCAGTGCCACTACAGCAGTGCCAATACAGCAGGTTCAGCAAGCGTGCTGGCTTGCCGCAGTGTGTCGTACTCAACAGCAGCATTGCCAAGCGCTTGGCAGTCTGCTAGCGGTCTGCATAAACAGCAACTCCACAAGCTGTCATGCGCAACCAGGGTACATCGCCGAGAAAAGGACACAGCAGGTGATGCACTGGACCAAGTGCAGGGCTAAAAACCATCCAAGCGCAAATCATACGCAGCATCACAACATGCGGCTACCAAGCATGCTGCAGGCAGTTGCCGCTGCTGTTGGTGGCGTTGAAATGCAAGGTTGAGCCTGATCAAACTGCCATGCGTCCATTTCACTGCAAGTCCTGAAGCAGCCTGCACACCAACCATCTAGCGCATAAGAGAAGCAAGTGACCACTCCAAGCTGTACAGCAGCACTGCATCATGCTGCTGTGGTAGACCACAGCCCAGGCAATTCAGTGATTGCACCCAACCATGCATGTATCAGCTGCCAATACAGACGTGCCTTGCAAACGCACAAACACAGCAACTGTACAAGCACCGTGATTGGTTGAAGCTCTGCACTCATTCCTCAGGCTCTTGAATGATAAGGCTTGCTGCAACCCTCCTGCAAGTGTTGACAGCGACTTGCTGCTGCACACAGCTGCCGCTCTTTGAAGTGAAAGCTTTTGCCATGGTTAACCTGCCATAACATACAAAAGTGTGTAGTGTCCACCAGCGGGACCTAGGCATGCATCCACAGTGCTTCCTGCAAGCTCTTGTCCTTCCAGCACAGTGTACCTGACCACAGTACTTCACACCATCATTGCCGCGTGCAGTCAGAACACACTCCGTTGACCCACATATCCCACCACATAACCCCAAGTCCCGTGCAGCTCCCCCAGTCAACTCCAACAGCAGCAC
The DNA here is from genome assembly GCA_030272155.1 of Tetradesmus obliquus. Taxonomy (NCBI): domain Eukaryota; kingdom Viridiplantae; phylum Chlorophyta; class Chlorophyceae; order Sphaeropleales; family Scenedesmaceae; genus Tetradesmus; species Tetradesmus obliquus. The sequence continues at coordinate 4,581,175 of CP126194.1, read as the reverse complement.
TCAACACTGCTGAGTCATCGGGACAGCAGAGCAGCAAGTGCTGCTCACTTTGCCTCCTCGATGACGACCAGCAGCTGCCCTGCATGAGTCATCGCCCCCTGCACCACGCGCAGTGCCGCAACTTTTCCTGCAACAGGTGCAACCACAGGGCTCTCCATCTTCATTGCTTCCAGCACCATCAGCGTCTGGTCCTTGCTGACCTCTTCACCAACTGCCACCTTGATGTCCCACACGTTGGCAGTGAAGGCAGCAGCAACCTACACACCAAGAGGCAGCAGCAGGAGAAGGGCCCGTGCGTGAGTTCCATGGTGCAGAGGCTGCTGTGAGGGGTTGCCTGCATCTTTGTTCTTGTGCAGCATGCAAGACAAGGATGCTTGCAGGACAGCCAACGGCACAGTCTGCACCAGTGCCTGCAAGCAGGCAACACAACTGCCAGCGGCACTGCTTGCTGGACAATCAACAAAGCTGCCTGCAGGAGGGCCTGTGCGAGTTTGTAGCCGTGCCAGCAGTAACCCTGCAGATACTGCCCTGCATGCTGCCGCTGCTGTTGTCGTCCCCAAACGCGCCTTCCGCTGCAGGGCCTCTTGGCATCTCTAGTAGTTGAGCTACTTTGCACACTTGCTTCTTCTGCTCCTCATACTGTTTGAACATCGCCTCACCTTGACCAGGCCTGGTGCATCAAACACCTTCTCATCCTCGTCCTCCTCCAGCAAGTTGCCGATGCCCTGCCTGACGCCATGCACGCTGCTCTCGCCGCCCTCTGCTGCCTTGGCTGCTGCTGCTGCCTCCAGGCGAGCCAGGCTCTCCTCCTCCAGCTGCAGCTGCACACCCATTGCTGTGCGCTGCTGCGCCTTCCAGGCAGCAATCTCATCAGGCATGGCTGCAGGAGAAGCATCAGCAGTGGGAGCAGCAGCAAGCAGGCATGTGATGAGACTCGCTCGTCTGCGATCGAGGCACAGGGAGGTCAATGTCTGCAGCGCAGCAAACAGTTGAAGGGAACCTGGGGGACAGGAACTGCCCAGTTCATGCATGGCAAGGCGAAGCTGACAGCAGCTACAAAGACAGCTGCAAAAAAGGCGGCAGTTTGCTCATCATCACAAGGCTGCTGGCAGGTGTCAGCACATCCGCAGGGCTGCTGCTTGCAGGAAGCACCAACAGAAACAGCTGGCGCACTTACTTGCAAGCATATCATTGTACTGCGCCATGCTGAAGGTCTTGTGCTCAATGTCAATGTTGTACTGGCCGTTCTTGAAGCGCTCGCGCAGGTCCTCCAGCTCACTCTCCGACACCTCAAAGAAGCGCACCTGCGCGTAGCAAGACACAGCGATGGGTGATTACTTCCTGCTCAGTAGTGGCACACGTCATGGTAGTTGAACATGCTTGCAGACGCCGAGGCTGAGAAGCTGCACCACCCTTTGCTGCTGGACGTCCTTGCAAGCAGCAGCAGAGGACACACACTGCTGCTGATCCTGCTTGCTGCTGCCTTCACCCGCCCTGTGTATCCTCAGGTGCAGACGCCATCTTACAACGCACATGCCATGGTTGACACAGCAGGGTGAAGACCCGCAATCACCCCACCACTGGGTCAACCCTGCTGCAGCCGCACCTGGTCAAAGAACTCCAGCAGCCATGGCTTCTGCGCTGTGAAGGGCCCCGCGCGCCCAAAGCTGTTCCAGATGGGCAGCGTGCGGCCCACCAGCTGGTAGCCGCCTGGCGAGTCCATGGGGTAGATGCTGCAGGGAAGAGCGGGAGTAGCAAGGATGAGATTAGCGAAGCTTCACAATACATAGCCGCGGGTGCAAAGGTGTGTACGGGGCAGGAAGGTGCTGTAGAGCTGTGCACGGCTTCGCAGCATGCTATGTTTCACTGCCATGTGAAAAACAGTCTTGCAACAGAGAAGCAGTTGGCAGCGCACTGGCGAAGGCTGTTCACACAGGGCGAGTGTCTGTTAGCAACTGAAAAGGCTTTAGTTCAGAATGAAGTTTGTCCAGCCGTGCTGCAGTTGTTTCTCCTTCAACTCACCACATGTAACTTCCGCCAATGCCTGCATAATGCAGCAGCAGGACATGCAAACTCTGTCAGTTGTATAATTGTGGATGTATGTTGTTGAAGCGAGGCATGTTCCCTTGAAGATGACACAAGCAGCACCCACGATGCTTGCTGCACTGTAAGCAGCTCACATCCTGATGCATGTCTTCTATCTCCAAGCAGTGGATCTCCTGCTTGGCGGCAACCACGTGCAGCCGCAACACTTACCCACTGTGCCCTCGTGTGTGAAGGTGCGTGCAGGGTTCATCTTGGAGGTGACCAGCCGGTGCATCGGGTTGACTGGCACTGCACAGGGTGCGCCCAGGTACACATCACCCAGGCCCAGCACGAGGTACGACGCCTCAAAAACAATGCGGCGCACCTGCAGGGCAACATGCAAAGCAAGGCAAGCCGGTCAATGCCTCGTTAGCGTATGAGATCGTACTATACAGCAAAAGTTGAACGAGAGCGCTTGTGGCGGGCGGCGTTGGACACTGGAGCAGCTTGCAGCGCAGCCGCTGCTGTAGCTGCATTCCTGCGGCTGCTGCACCCTTACACACAGCTCTTACAAAGGCGCTGGGTTCTGCAGGGCACTGCTAGCTGCTGCAGCCGCTGCATGAGGTATGCTGCATGCCATGCATGGCATGTGGCTGCATGTAGGAACAGCACTCACATCCTCCTTGCTCTCCAGGCCGTTGTTGTTGGCAATGTACTGGATGTTGCTGGGAAGGTAAGGCGCCTCAGCACGTGCACTCTTCATGTACTTCTGCAGGGCCTCAGCGGTCCACCTGGCAGCAGCAGCAGCAGCAGTGACGTCATGTGGTGCGTGGCGATACCTTGTGACTCTACTGCACACCAGCAGCAGCTACCAAGCCACTTCCACATGTTGCAACTGCGCATCAACAGCAACCGCTAAGCCACCATACCCTGCTGCGTTTGCCCACCCCCAGCAGCAGCTGCAAGATGACAGCATGTGTGCAACTTCTGCACACACACAGTTGGCTGACGCAGTCTGACCGCAGGTTGTCGCCGCACCCAGCCTGCTCACCTCTCCTCAAAGGCCATGGGCAGGTGCAAGTGTCACACCTTTTCTCACTCTCTGAATCTGCACTACTCAGCTCTGACCTAGCAGCAGCCGCCGGTCCACCCCTCACCTCTCCTCAAAGGCCATGGGCAGGTGCACCACCCTGCTGGGCAGCACCATGTGGGCCACATCCCCAATGTGTGCGTCAGCGCTACTGATCAGGCCCAGCAAGCTCGGCAGCGACAGCTTCCTTGCATCATACTCAATCATGACGCTGCGCACGCCTGCGTTGGTCTCCACCAGGCCGGCCACGTTGCGCGCCGCGAGCTGCTGCTCCAGGCAGTGAATGCGCGCGCGCAGGTTCAGGTCCAGCTCCATTGGCCCATATTCGACCTGCACGTACCTGCAGTCACGCAATGAAAACAAGTTGCGTTTACTTCAAAAAGCTACTTGAGATGCATGTGTTGTGGGTGTCATTCCGGGGCGGATGACCTGGGGTGCGTGGCAGATTGCAGTGAGTTGCTGCCTGCCTGCAGCCTCTGACATGGCACACCAACAACACCAAATAACTGCACACATGCTGCCTGTCAAGCTCCATTTCATTAGCCCTTGCTGCTACTGCCGCTGCTGCTGTTCCACCATTCGCCTCACCTGTCACCCGCCAGGCGCACCAGCAGGCCAGGATGGCCCTCTGTTGCCTCCTGCCTCACCAGCACAGGTGCAGTGGGAGGCATGACTGGCACCTCAGGCTTCAGGCCAGCCAGGCTGGCCTCTGCTGCCTCGAGTGTGGTTGCGCCACGTGCCAGGTCAGTGAGTGTGTTTACCAAGGCGTCTGTCATAGTGATGGCTTTGAAGGCCTCCTCAAGGGTGATGGCCTTGAACCTGATGTTGTCGTTGGGGCGCACCTGTGGGTGGGAGGTGGTGTGTGTGGCGCGTTGAGCAGCAGGGTGAGTTCCGAATGTGCAAGTTTGAGGCGAAGGGCTGTTTACGCAACTACTGCAGCTGCCCTGGTTGCAGCTGCCGCACCATCGCACCACCTGCAATGCCGCCATGCATGACTCGGGCTCGAGTTCATGTCGGCTGAAAGGCAGGGTGTGCGCCTGCACTTGTAACTGTATTCTGCCCTCCCACCTGGCCAATCTTCCAGAGCTCCATTGACACAATGCCGCACATGCAACACCATGCCCAGGCCGCCCTGGTGTACTAACAAAATGCCCACATCTTGTCTTGCTGCTGTCTTCCTAGCTGTCCTTCCTAGCTGTCTTCCTAGAAGCTGCCACCCACCTGGCCGATCTTCCAGAGCTCTGTTGACACGATGGTGGCTGCGCACACGAAGCCTCCCAGGGAGGGGCCGTCCACCATGAGGATGACAGGCATGTCGCCAGTGAAGTTCACGGTGCCGATGGCTGGCAGCAGCAGCAGCAGCAGCAGCAGCAGCGACGGCCGCAGGGCAGGGCAGGGTCAGTAACCAGCCGTTACTTTGTCATGTGAAAGGCTACACCTACTAGGTAGGCAGCACTGTTTGTGTGATGTCGGGGTGGCATGCGTCCAGCCAAGCAAGCAGGTCACATATCTTGACAGCAGGGGCAGCGCAGCTGCTGCTGCTGCTGCTGCTGCTGCTCACCGTAGGTGTGGTCGTGCACGTTTGAGGGGTGGCTGCCACCCTCGCCGCCATCTGTGCGTGTCCAGGTGGGGCGGGGGCCGTTCAAACGCACACCCAGCCTGCAAGCAGCACCCAAACACACGAGATTCAGGGATGCCTGGAGCACACAAGTGTTTCCTGTTTTCTTTTCAGCCCTACAAGCCGCTGTAGTCAACCCAATCACTAGGCATGGCCCTTCACCAGATACCAAGCAATGCATATCGTAAGAAGACGGCCAAGGAGAAAAAAGACCAGCGCCAGCTCACCTGTTGCTGTTGTAGTGCACCTGGTAAGGGCTGCTGTAGAACACGTCAATGGAGTCGTTGGTGAAGTAGTCTGGGTTGGCGTGGGGGCCTGGCAGCACCCCCACCACCACTGTGTTCTCCTCACGGGACACCTCGTGCACAGCACCTGCAGCAGCAGCAGCAGCAGGGGCAGTCAGCAACATCCTTTGTTCCTCAGTATCAAACACAAATTCCAACAAGCTGCTGCCGCCAAATAGCAGGTCATAAGAAACTCACCCGAACAGTGCCATGCAGGGTGTAGCTGCATTGCTGACTCATGAGTATGGAGAAACAGCCAAACTGTGACAGGTAAGATGCACTGCAGTTTGTGGCACACAGGCCTCAGCCCCCACCTGCGTACTTCTCCCTCCAGCCCTGCGGCAGCGCCAATGGCTTGAGGCCTGTGGGGGCAGCACCGATGGGCAGCGAGTCACCAGGGCGCAGGTACCTGCACACAATGTCACCAGGCAGGCAAGCACGCAAACAATGATAAGTCAGTGCTGATGTATTATTTTGAGGCAAGCCCAGCAGATGCAGCTTGCATCGCTGCCACATGCAATTATCCCAAAATGTGAGCCACAACAGGAACAACACATGTTCTGTGACCAGAAGGGGGGCAGTGCAGCCCTACAAGTTTTGCCAACCCACTGACTTCCTACTCACCAACAACACCGGTGCTGCCCCTACTGCTGCTGCTGCTGCAACCACCCACATAGCCATTGCTCACCTGCCCTTGTAGCCTCCAAAGTTGCCGTTAGGGAAGGTGCTGCGTGAGCCCAGGTACAGCGGCACTTCTCACCCACCGCTGCTGCTGCTGCTGCTGCTGCCTGCATCTAATACCCACCTGCCCTGGTAGCCGCCAAAGTTGCCGTTAGAGAAGGTGTGCGTGAGCCCTCATACAACGGCACTCCTCAACCGCCGCCGCTGCTGCTGCCTGCATCCTCACTGCTCACCTGCCCTGGTACCCACCAAAGTGCCACAGCGAGAAGATGCTGCTGCTGCTGCTGTTGCTGGCACAGTAATTGCCTGCATACCCACTCAACCACCCCCAATCCACCTGCCCTGGTAGCCTCCAAAGTTGCCATTAGGGAAGGTGCTGCGCGAGCCCAGGTACAGCGGCACCCCTTTGTCCCCGCTGCTGCTGCTGCTGCTGCTGCTGCTGCTGCTGCCTGCATCCCCACTGCTCACCTGCCGTGGTACCCACCAAAGTGCCGCAGCGAGAAGATGCTGCTGCTGCTGCTGCTGCTGGTACAGTAATCGCCTGCATACCCACTCAACTACCCCCCTACCCACCTGCCCTGGTAGCCACCAAAGTTGCCATTAGGGAAGGTGCTGCGTGAGCCCAGGTACAGCGGCACTCCTCATCCGCCACTGCTGCTGCTGCTGCTGCCACCTACACATCCCCCAACCCACCTGCCCTGGTAGCCTACAAAGTTGCCGTTAGGGAAGGTGCTGCGCGAGCCCAGGTACAGCGGCACTCCTCATCCGCCACTACTGCTGCTGCTGCTGGCTGCATTCCCACTGCTCACCTGCCCTGGTAGCCTCCAAAGTTGCCATTAGGGAGGGTGCTGCGTGAGCCCAGGTACAGCGGCACTACTCACCCACCGCTGCTGCTGCTGCTGCTGCTGCCTGCATCCACCACCCACCTGCCCTGGTAGCCTCCATAGTTGCTGTTGGGGAAGGTGCTGCGCGAGCCCAGTTACAGCGGCACTATTCACCCACCGCTGCTGCTGCTACTGCTGCCTGCATCCCAACTGCTCACCTGCCCTGGTAGCCTCCAAAGTTGCCATTAGGGAAGGTGCTGCGTGAGCCCAGGTACAGCGGCACGTCCACGCCGCCAGCCACGGCCAGGTAGCCCCTCACTCCCGTGGCGCTGTCCACCTGGCCCAGCCGCAGCTCCTGGCCGCTGGCCACAGCAAAGCTGGCGTTCCACGGCACGGGGCTGCCGTCCAGGCTGGCCTCAAACACGGCGCCTGCAGGTTGAACAAGGGGATAGGCAGGTTGAGATGTTTGGTGTTCATTTAGGACAGTGCCTCAGGTGAACCCGACTGATGTGTGTTAAGAGAGCTTCTGTTTTCCAGGGCACGGGGGAGCCGCCCAGGGTGGCCTCAAACACAGCGCATCGGGTAGTGAGAAGCAGGCAGGCAGGTATGCAGCAGGTTTGAGGCAGAACCGCAAGTGCAGTGCGCGGTCTGAGCTTGCAGACAAATTTGCACCATCTAGGCTGCTGGCCTTCATTGACAGACCTGCGCATGTGAATGATACATCACCGCGGCAGCAGCTGTTCATGCTTATGCGCGTACCTGTGAGTGCCACCAGGCAGTCGCAGTGGAACTTGAGTGTGGGCCCAGTCAGGCCAAACTCCAGCACCGCAGCATCACTCGCGTTGCCCACCAGCGCATTGGCCAGCCGCGCGTGCAGGCTGTCCATAGGCCCTGAGGGGGGCACGCCCACGTGCCACAGCTGCGTGCGGCCTGGCCAGTCCTGCACAGAGGTCTGCAGGCCTGCGGGGTGCAGGGGAAAGCAGGAGAAGAAAAGAGTGTTGGGTGTGTGAGAGTTGCAGCGGACTGAGGTATGGCGACTTGTGATGCGCATGCAGATTCAAGTGCAGCAAGTGCAGGTAGAAGGAGCGCGCCTGCAGCTGTCGGTCCATTACAGCAGCAAGTTCCTGATTTGCATCAGCTAGGAAGTGCGCACCGCACTGAGCATGCCCAGCTCAACGGCATAAATGGGCAGACTCCATAACTGCAGGACTAGCAGCAGCAGCAGCAGCAGCAGCAGCAGCAACTGCTGAACCCACCTGGCATCACCACCTCCATGACTCGGGGTGAGAAGTGGAAGTCCTCCAGGAACTTGGTGGTGGTGTCACCCGCGGCAAAGCGCGGGTCCTCCACCAGGGCCCGCAGGAACTCCAGGTTGTTGGGCACGCCCTTCAGCACAGTGCCTGCAGCAGCAGCAGAAGCAGCAGCAGCAGCAGCAGCAGCAGCAATGAGGCCCTGTTGTTGGCAGCAAGCCGAGCATTGCCAGGCCAGCACCGCTGTGAAAGCAGCAATGCTGCTCCACAATAATGTGTGCATCTACGTCTATGCATCAACTTCCTGTCCATCATTGTGTTTCAACCTACATGCTTCAGCACAATGCTACAGTCGAACCAAGCATTTGAACATGCGTTTGAGCTTGCGCTTCATCCTATCACGCACCTGCCAGCGCCTCCTTCATCTTCTTGACCGCCAGGTCGCGCGTGGGCGCAAACACCATCAGCTTGGCCAGCAGCGAGTCGTAAAAGGGGCTGATCTCCGTGCCCGCCTCCACCCAGGAGTCCACGCGCACGCCATCCAGCTCAGTGGGGAACTTGACCTCGCCCAGCAGCCCGGGGCAGGGCTGGAAGTCCTTGGCAGGGTTCTCGCCGTTGATGCGCACCTGGCAGGCGTTGTAGGTGCAGTGGGTGGGAGCAGCAGGCCGGCAAGCGGTCAGGTGGTTGCTTGTGATGTTCAGCCACTCCTCGGAGACCTGATGCTAGCCAAAGGGCGCAAAGTACAGCTGCATGATGCCCGGCGCCGTCCTGCTTTTTGAACAGCACGAGCCTTGCATGCTTCAATAGCAATCAACCAAGGCAGCAACCAACTACACAGGCTAACGGTGTTGCAACACAGCTGATTATGCACAGCGCAGCAGGCTGCCCCCCCACCTCAATGGACCAGCCGCTGCTCACACAACACATTTGGTCTTCGTGCTGCCAGAATGCTTCGTGTGTTGCGGCACAGCTGATGATGCACAGCATAGCAGTCAGGTTTACAAATTACGCCGCTCACCTCGATGGACCAGCCGCTGCGCTCCGTCTCAATGCTGGCCAGGTCTAGCGGCTTGAGGAAGCTGGGAAGCTGCAGCCGCAGCATCCACTCCACAATGTCCACGTTGCCGTTGACCATCTCAGTGATGCCGTGCTCCACCTGCAGCGCAGCACCGGAATTTACCAGCAGCAGCAGTGTGATGGAGCGTGGTTGGTGTTTGCTGGTTTGCTTATTGCTGTGCGGCTGCTGGCTGAGTGCTGCGATACGTTGTTAGTCATAAAATGACCATACGTGGTTGCTTTGTCGCGTAACAAAATCAAAAGGTGCCCTTGCTGCCCACCTGCAGGCGCGTGTTGACCTCCAGGAAGTAGAACTGCTTCGTGTCCTCATCCACCAGGAACTCCACAGTGCCAGCTGACCTGTACGCTGCCGCCGCGCCCAGGCGCACTGCTGCTGCTGCCAGCTCGTTGCGGTGCGCATCATCCAGCAGAGGGCTGGGCGTCTCCTCAAGCACCTGCAGATGGGCACAGCAGCAGCGTGGTGAGGCAACCAGGGCACCACAGAGCCCTGTCAGCAATCGACGCTGCAGCTGAGCATGCTTGTCCGCAGCTTGTCCGCATGCTAGTCTGCAGCTAGTCCGCAGCTTGTCTGCATGCTAGTCTGCAGCCAGTCCGCAGCTTGAGAAAGGCATGCAGTGGCTTGGGAGCTTGTCACAGTGAGCACATGCATGACAACTGCTCACGCGCGTACTCAGCTGCAAGCCCCCCAACACCATGCAGCTCATGCCGTCCAGCTAGTCATGCATGTCCACCTGTATTTCCTAGATTCCCTGCTGTGTGCGGCGCTGTTTCGTGTTCTGTTCCTGCCTATCTTGTGTTTGTCCCACCAGCATGCTGCCTGCTGCTGCCCCATCCGCCTTCTGGTGCCTGCCTGCTTGTTTACCTGCGACTATCATACTCAACTGCTGCAATTGAAAGAGCTTGTCACTGCCAGCGGCCCCTGATCTTCTCACCTTCTGGTGCCGCCGCTGTATGGAGCACTCGCGCTCCCCCAGGTGCACCACCTTGCCCTGGCCGTCACCAAAGATCTGCACCTCAATGTGGTGAGCCTTCTGGATGAACTTCTCCACAAACACCTGGCAGCAGCGGCAGGCGCAGCAGCAGCAGCAGCAGCGGCAGCAGCAGCAGCAGGGAATCGATGGCGTTAGTTGAGAGCAGCCGCAGCCGCGGCAGCGCCGCTATATTGCCACATCATCTACTGCACATCAGGCTTGCTGTACAATGTGGTGCAATTGCAATGCACTAAACACGCACTCTTAACATACGCAGCATGAGGTAACACACACGCACACATGGCAAGGGCAGCCAGGCATCACGAGCCACTGCTTCAGCAGCGGCGCACCCTAACCTTTGTGCTTGTCTCTACTCAACTGCACCAACCTACACTCACCCCTGCGTTGCCGAAGAACTGCTCGCCCTGCTTCTGTGACACGCTGAACTGGCTCAGCACCTCCTCCGCATTGTTGCAGATGAAGATGCCCCTGCCGCCGCCTCCACCCGTAGCCTTGAGCAGCACGGGGTACCCGATCTTGTCAGCTGCTGCCACTGCATCCTCTGCGCAGCTCATCAGGCCGCTGCCAGCCAGCACAGGCACCTGCGGCAGCAGTGGGGGATGCAGTTGCAGGTGGCAGAGCAGCAGCAGCAGCAGCAGCAGCGGCAGTAGTGTCCGGTAGGGGTGGGTCGCCGACAGTGACGTGCTATCAGAGCAAATGCAGAGCTTGCTTGTGCTGTGCTGTGCACCGCTGCGCACATGAAGGGTGGTGCATTACAGGATGTGCAGTTTGTTGTCACAACCTCATCCACACGAGGACATCCATGGCACCAACAAAATGATGTTGCCTGCTGACAGCCGCAACAGCCAATCATCCCAGTCTTCTCCGCGATCTCACGCGCCACGTGCGACTGTCTGCTTTTAGCCGCATTCACCAATGAACCTCATCCACAGCACGACTCAACCTGCACCAACACAAAGCTACAGCTGCAACAGCCAGGCTTACCCCGGCCTTCTCCGCGATCTCTCGCGCCACGTGCTTCAGCGCAAAGTTGTGCAGCGTGGTGGCGCTGGGCCCCAGCCACACGATGCCCGCAGCCTCAACTGCACCACAGAACTCCTCGTTCTCAGACAGGAAGCCGTAGCCGGGGTGGATGGCGGTCACACCATAGTCCAGGGCCAGCTGTAGCAGCAGCAGCGGCAGCAGTAGTGGCAAGGATGAGGCTTGATGAGGATGTGGTGAGGTCGTAAGGCAGGACACAGGCATGCATGAAACTACACAGCATTCACAGTACGGCTGCTTGATGCGGCGACAGGGGGTGGCCAATTGCTAGGCCTTGCAGGAGCTAACAATCATGTGATTGCTTGCTGCAGCGATGCAGAGGCATCGGGGCAGCCTGTGAGCTCAGCCCTGCTGGACTGCATTAGCTGTGCGGCTGCTGCTGCACGCTGTTGATGCTGTCACCTGCAGCAGCTTCTCCTTGTTTGTGTAGTCGCGGGGGTTCTTGCCCAGGTACACTGCTTGCTTGGCTTCACGCACGTGAGGCGCAAGCGCGTCCACCTGGAAGGTGAAGGTGTGCACATGGCAGGCACGGTGTCAACAGATGCGGGGCGTAGATGTAGTGTTGGTCAATTCACAGGCACCGAGCATGCTAGCCAGCGGCACACATGGCAGTCCAAGGGTGGCAAACAGCGGGAGCTCTTAGCTGACACAATAATCACCTGCTGACCTATGCACATGACTGTTCAACAACTGAAGTCTACAGGTGACTCGTTGCAGATGCTGCTGCATGCATTGCGGATGTGGGGGACATCCATCACAACCTAGGAGCAGCAAACATGTGCAGGTGCGCAACGCACACATTGTCTCCCACAGCCATGTCTTGGCAGCCATGCGCATAACAGCAAACAAAGCAGCAGCAGCACAGCTGCAGTATTAACAGTATCCCACCTCTGTGTAGATCGCAATGGTTTCCAGGCCATGGTGGTTGGCTGTGCGTATGACGCGGCGAGCGACCTCACCGCGGTTACACACCATGAGCTTGGGGGCTGGCTTCTGGTAGCCATCTGTGCCGTTTGCTGTCTCTGCAATACAGAAATCACCTTTGAGGTCATGTGGGGTGCTGTGAAGTACATGTGTTTGGGCCTGTGCTGAGTCCTGACCATGCAGCAGCACAGGGCATGCTGCTGCAGTTACTGGTACCACCAAGCACCTCAACGCGTAGGTGCGGACGTCGAAGAGGATGCACACATCCCGTGATTTACGTTATTGCACCTACAGCATTTTGCTGTCCTGCGGTGGTAGGGCTTCGCTGAGCACGTGCCACCTTCCCCGGGCTACAGCTGCAGCCGCACCTGTCACCATGCTGCTGCGATCTGCTCCAGTTGAAGTTGAAGCTTATATATAACTTCAGCTCAGTGTAGCGCGCTGTATGCACCTGCAGGTATATGGTATGGCCGTCTGAGGACAAGGGCCCACGTGGGTGCTGCAGAAAGAGCTGCGAGCGTCTGCAATGTTGCTTAAGTATCGCTGCTATGCTACAAGCCTACTGTTACTCACGAATGAGCACCGGCAGTCACTGCTAGCGGGAACCTCAGTGGCACAGCCCTAGAAAACAAGCAAACGCCCCGTCAGATGCTTCTTACTGGATAGGCACAGACAGTAAACCACGATGTATACGCAATGTGGTGCCCAGCAAGCGGCAAATGCCCGCAAAGTGCTGGAGGAAAGGGGGCATGTAACACTGTACGTAATAAGGCTATGATCACCAATGCTCCAATTTTTCCCCACGTGTAAGCCCTCAAATCATACATACGCATATTTGGTGATGTTTGGCAGTGTGGTCACCTGCAGCTCACTTGAATGCGATCGTCTAGATCGTCTAGGTCGAGCGGTCTGAGGTGTTTCTGCCTCACGTCAGTGACGACGCACAGGCAAACAAACTCCTTAACATGTTTGCACTCATCTGCTCCTGACATTCTTGCATCATACTGCGAGGCCCTCTCACACGATCCTGCCAGCCTGCAAATGGGTCCAGCAGATTACCATGTGTGGGGTCCCGCAGGAGGGAGCACCACTGGTGCTGCACCAGAGAGTCTGCAGTCTGAACAGAATGCCTCACAGCGCGCATTGATAGCTGCATGGGCGATGTTTTCTGGAGCGGGACGCAGGGTCAACACTGGACCCCTTCTGGGTTACTGTCGACGTGAATGCCAGCTACGGGTGTGGGGGTTCAACTCCTCTGCTTATTTTTTGGTCCGGGAGCTGGGCACCTCCTGTATAGGGGTGTTAGACGTGTCTTGCTGGTGGAGGCATCGCCTTTGTGTCCCCTCCAGTCAGGTTCGCCTGACTGTTGCGTGTGACTAGCCAGTAGGATTTCGTCCCCCTGGTAACAAAAAAATTGCCAGCTACCAGTGCACCCCCCGAGCTCTATTATAACTAGTAGGTGGATTGTAGTGCTGTCCCTTGCAGGAAAGTGGCCTGCTGATCTGTGTTACTCATCTCATCAGCGGCATAAGAAAAGCGCCTCATGCCAACAGCTGCATCCCACCAGGCAGCCAGACCAGACTGAGCAACCCCGCTGCCAAAACTGCACAACATCCACAAAATTGCTGCATGCATCCGCTCAGGGTAGCACAATGCCTGCAGCAGATGCCAGTGTAGATGCATAAAATTGCTGCGCCCAACAAATTCAGCGCCAGCACCGCAACTATGACTGACATGTACATTGCGATGCAGCAGCTGGCCTCATAACCCGATGTGATCACTAGTCTTTCCAACACAGCGGTGCAACGTATGCGGCAGCTGGCTGTGACCTGGTGTCCAAAAATATTTGTTTGAATAAGCGCTCTTGACCCGTGGAGGAACGTCATTCCTTGGCATGCACACGCTGTTCATGTCCAACACCCCACATGCCAAAACGCTGACAAACCGCCGTCTCCCGTGACTACTGATCAGGCTGCAGAGCACACAGCAACCCCCACCACCTCACAAATCCTCCTCAGCAGTTGGAGCCATAACTCCATTGCACCAAGCCCGGTACACGGCGATACTTCTGGTGCCGTCACCCGAACCGCGCTGTGTTACAGCACCCCTCCAAGCGTGAAGCGCTATCAGCGGTTAGCTGCTCACGCAGAGTCCTCCTTGATCGCTGCCTTGCTGGCCGAAGTCCTGCGAGACCTGCGCCGTGCGGGAGCAGCAGCAGCAACAGGGGCTGCAGCGCCCTCGCCCGCTGCTGCCGCTGGCTGCTTCTGCATCTCCTCCAGCTGCTTCTTGACCTGCGGCAGATGCGGCAGCATCAATAGCAGCAGCACAAACTGCATTGCTTCAGCCGCGAGAATAAACGCGCAACCCTTTGCGTGCCCCACACAACCTGCTGCATTATTTAACAGTCATCCTGGTGTTGGAAACGAAGCTGAGCAAACAGCTGTACAAGCAGCAAGATCCATTCTTTATGTTATGCGATTCAATCCTAATGTTTTGTGTGAGCAGTAACCTGAGGGCCAGTATCCACGGCTGAGGCTTGTTGGGTGTTTGACTCATTGTCACTTTGCTGCACAGCTGCAGCCTTGTCTCACCTTCTTCAGCTCTTTGGTGGCCTCAGCAGTGCGCTCCTCCGCAGCTGCCACAGCCGCAGCAGCCTTCTGGTTGGCGTGCAAGCAGCAGTCAGCATATTTAAGTTCAGAGCAACGGGCATGTACGTGCAGCACAGAGGCAGGCAGGGTGCACTGATTGCTTGCATGCAACAGATAAGATGTGAGTGTGTATGCATGACCTTGCATGCTAGAAGGCAAAACACGGACCGCAGCATGCGATGTTGCAACAGGAGCTAGTGCCTGCAACACCCGGGTCAAGCAGATGTTGCGGCGGGGGCTTGCTGGTGCTGCACTTTCATTGCACATACACACAACACACACCAAACACACATCATTTCAACGCCCACCTCAGTCGAGCTTTCACAAGCAAAATGCAAACTCTTTGTCATCATCAGCACCCACCTCATCCATTGCAGCCTCTGCTGCCTCCTCAGCTGCCTCAACCAGCAGAGCCGCCTCAGCACGGTACTTGGCAGCAGCCGTCTGCACAGATGCAGCAGCCACGGCAGCGCCGCTGCCACTGCTGGACATGGACTCGCGCGCTGCACTCGCCTCCGCCTGTGCTGCCTGCACCTGCCGGCGCAGCTCTGCCAGCTCAGTTGCCGTCTCATTCTCTGATGCGGCCAGCTGGCTACGCAGCTGTGCTGCCTGCTGGTGCGCCTGCTCCAGCTGCTGCTGCAGGCTGATCACCTTCTCTCCATCAGCCTGTGCAGCTGCCAGCTCAGACTGCAGGTGCTTCACATCATCCCTCATAGATGCAAGGTCACCCTGCATGCTGGCAGCAGCGGCAGCGTCCTGCTCTGCTGCCGCCAGCTGGCTGCGCAGCTGTGCCGCCTGCTGGTGCGCCTGCTCCAGCTGCTGCTGCAGGCTGATCACCTTCTCGCCGTCTGCCTGGGCGGCTGCCAGCTGCTGCTGCAGCTTGGAGATCTCCTGTGCGGCAGCGTCTGCCTCAGACCTGCAGCAGCACAGCATACAGCGCGGCAGGCTGAGTTAGTAAACATCCTGACGAAAGACCAGTACTTGACTGCTGTTCAGTAGGCATGCAATGAGTCTGCAGCATACACATGCGGGGGATCAATGCCGCAGATCACAGGTCGGGCCTATTGAACTACTACAATACTCCCTAGTGTGATGACCTCCCCACAATGAGACACAAAATGTGCTTGCATGCTGACGCCAGATCAGGTCCTTTGCTTGCGCAAACTCATCTATTCTCAATGTATAAAACTGCACCCACCTGAAGTGTGCGGCCTTTTCCTTGGCCTTCTCCAGTGCCGCAGCGTCCTCGCGCGCCTTGGTCTGCGCCGCCACCAGCTCCCGCGCAGCTGCCTCCTGGCTGTCCTTCAGCTTGCTGGCCACTGCCTCCAGCTTGCCCAGAGACACAGCAGCCTCCTTGGCCTCGTCCTGCAAGCGTGTTTGCAAAATGATTCCAGGTTGTTGTACAGTTGCTACTGCGCTTGCATGCAGGCAGTGTACATACGATGGAAAATAAGGAAATAATGGGTTGTGCTTGATTTGCAGATGCAAGAATATCTTGAACAACCTGCAAAGGTTGTGCTGTGCACACAGGCATCAGGCTCTCAAACGCCGGCTCGGCTGCGCCTGTGCTTGCAAGCAGATGGCTGTCCCTTTGTGTGTGATCCAGCACTGCCTGCCAACCCGAGCCGTATTCTTGCAACACAATCACCTGCAGGTAGCCAGCCCGCACATACTCCAAACAGCAATCGCAAAAGCGACAACAACAAAACAAGTCGACAGCAGGCACAAGCTGCGCCGCATCACACTTTCCGCGCGCACCTGCGCCTTGAACATGGCTGACTTGGCCTCCTGCAACTGGGTCTCTGTGCTGTCCAGGTGCTGCGTTAGCCTGTCCATCTGCTGCTCAGCCTGCGCCTTGGCAGCCAGCGCAGCAGACAGCGCCTGCTCCTTCTCTGCTGTGGCAGCCTGCGCAGCAGCCACCTGCAGCAGCAGCAGCAGCATGGGCAGCGGTTGACACGACTGGGCAAAGAGAGGGGTGCGGCGGTTTGTTGGTTTGGAGCATGCTGCTACTGGGCAGGCGAGTTCTGGGCGTCATGTTCTGTCGTAAGTGCCACGAGTGCACTGCTATACGGTTGTATTTGGACATTGGTGAACCAGGCGCGTGCGGTGATTTATGAGTTCCGCTTGATAATGTGAAAGCCACAAAACTGCACAGGCAGGCACAAGCCAGCCGCTGGGCCTGCTAACCAACAAAGCAACATCCTCCACGGGGACCAAAACGTCATGAAGCTTACCTTCTCCTGCAAGCCCTTTGCAGCCTGCTCAGCAGCAGCTAGCTTGGCAGCCACCTCTGCAGCAGCAGCCTCCTTTGCAGCAGCATCCTGCTGCGCCTGCTGCAGCGCGGCCTGCCCTGCCGCCAGCTGCTGCTGCAGCGAGGCAATCTCACGCTGCTGCCCTGCAGCAGCAGCGTTGGCTGTTGCCATCTCAGTGCGGGCACGCACTGCGCCGGTCTCTGCAGCCTGCATGTCTGCCTGTGCCTGCTTGGCGGCATTCTGTGCTGCCAGCAGTGCTCCGTTCAGCTGTCCCAGCTGCTTGCTTGCAGCAGCCTTCAAGTTGCTAAGCTCTGTGTTAGCAGCAGCCACCTTGGATGACAGCTCAGACACACGGGCCTCCAGTCCTGCAACCTGGCCTTTAGCGGCTGAGGCAGCGGCCTGAGCAGATGCTGCGTCGCCCTGCAGCTGCTGCAGCTGCTTCTCCATCGCGCTGCGCTCCTGCCTCAGCTGCGAGGCCTCGTTCTGCTTGGACTGCAGGTCGGCCTGCAGCTTTGTTGCGTTTGCTGCAGCTGCCTGGGCCTTAGCCAGGGTGCTGGCCTGAGCAGCAAGCTGTGCCTTGAGCTCCCCAACTTGGGACTGCAGCGTTGCTGCATCAGGGCCAGCAGCAGCAGCTGGCGCTGCAGGAGCTGGGCTGCTGGGCGCAGACGAGCCCTGACCACGAGCAAGCATCGCTCCAGCGCCCGCAACTGCACCCACAGCCAGTGCAGCAATCTCGGGCAGCAGTTCGCCACCCAGTGCTGCCCTCACGGTCAGGCTGGCCCTGTGTGGCCTGGGAGCGGCAGATGCCACGCTGACCCGGTTTGAACCAATACCATTTGGCCTGGAGCTGCGCAATTGCGCAGCTGAGCCGTGGGTGGCTGCACGCAGGGCCATTTTGTATGGCTTAAAGGCAGTTACAACGAAACCCGCGTCCTAAGCGGATAAGAGCAAGCAAAACTGTTTTCTGAATCCCAATGTGGCTTCTTTGTGGTGCGATCAGCGCGCAGTGTGGCACTGAGGTGTCATTAGTCAGATGGTGTGGTATGCAGCGTGGTAGAGTGTCACCCAGTCGTGATCAACACGCGGTTGCCAGCAATAAGTACTTTAGGTGCATCTGCACCTAATTGTAGTTGCCGAACACCTGTCCTGCGAGCTGCTGCAGGTGCCTGGCTCTTGGTGACTGTGCTGGACAGCCTGCAGTGTGAGCTGCATGCATGACAACAAGGTGTTTGGCATCTGCTTCTGATCGAGAACTACCCTCTGTTAGCATCGTTACAAAGAACAGCATCAACAGCTGTCCTTGCAGCTGCTGCTGTTGCACAGAATGCTGTGATGCGCGCTGGTTTGTTATAGCTGTGGAAGGTGATTTCCACTTCTTGCAAACAGCCCTGGCGGAGCATCCAGAACATGCAACAGAATGCTGCCCCGCTCATTTACTATGCTGCATGATTGCAGCCTGCCAAACCAGAAGGCACATGCTGCTGCACAGTATACATCAATACATCGCCACCACGTGCACCTCAGCATGGCTGCTTGTCGAATGGCAGGCAGGCAAGGGCATCTGCCCAATTCATCCAGCGCCCGGCACTTGCTGCGGCCACATGTCTACTGACAACTGTAACAGTGTCATACACCGGCAAATTGCCAGCACCGGCTGGTGCGTATTGCCACTTGACTTGGGTAGATGCACAGCGCCACCTCACCAACAAGCCCTGCTTCAAGTCATTGTAGCTACTCCGGCACTGATAAGGCGCAGGGGCCCCAACCAGCTGTTGGCGCTATGCCTGATTGCTCACTGCTCTCCCATGGCGCGCCACCCCAGCAGCACCACGGTGGCGCTGATGCCTTCAGCTGCTAGCGTCGCAGCTGCTCAGCTGCTGCAGCAGCAGCTGCTCAGATGAGCTCCACTGGCGCCATGTTCATTGCTGCCGGCACGATGCTGTCCTGCCGCACGCCACGCATAATCTCCACATCCAGCACGTCCCTGCAGCAGCAGCAGCAGCAGCAGCAGCAGCAGCAGCAGCAACACCAGCAAGTTGTGCTGTGTCTCAGCAGGCACACGACAGGCTGATGTGATTGAACCCCGCGCATCCTTGTGTGACAGCCGCTGCAGTCATGAACCATCCTTGCGCGTCCCGGCCTATATATACCACTGGGATACTTGGCACATTCGGGAAGACACATACCCTGCTGCGGCCTCTGCCTCGCAGCAAACTGCACCTGTCTTTCACCGCCTTCAAAACAGCCTTCACGCCGCACCGCAGCGCCCCGCGCTTATCCTCACCTGCGCAGCACCTCCTGCAGCTGCTTCAGCCCCTCCACGTGCTCCTTCAGCACCGCAAACAGCTGCGCCAGACTGGCCTCATCCAGCTTCACACCACCTTGTGTGCTGCCGCCCATGCCTAGGGTGCCGCTGCTGGCGCGCAGCCTGCACGCTGCCGCTAGCGCGTCCAGGCGCCGCTGCAGGCCTGCAGGGGAGGTGGGGGAGAGCTGCGCCTCAACTGCCTCCAGGGCGCGTGAAAGGTTGGCTTCTTTGCCGCGCGACAGCTCGCCCCTGTGGCAGTGGCAGAAGTAGCAGCAGCAACCATGGTGAGGTTGAGTTTGGCAGCCGCAGCAATGGGCATGAACAAATCCAATACAAGATTGACCAGTTGATCCATAGGAGCAAGGCTGTTGTACCACGTGCAGCCTAGTATTGCAGACAGCTGTCGGTGTGCTGCACTGTGTTGCTCCAAAATGCCTGGAAAAACACCATCACTCCCTGCCACCTACAAGCAGCCCCACCCGAGCGCCATAGAGCTGAGATGCGCCCCTCAAGGCCATCAAGCCATTAACAAAGTGCAAACGCACAATCAACAGCCACACAACCAACAGCCACATGCGCCCCACCTGAGCCCCATGAAGCTGGCGATGCGCCCCTCCACGCCATCAACAACACACAGCCAGACCACTAAGCAAAACAAAATCTGCCCCGCCTGAGCTCCATGAGGTTTGCGATGCGCCCCAACGCCACCAACAATGCACAGACACAAATTCAGCAGCTAGACAATTCACATCAAACAAGCGGCCCCACCTGAGCCCCATGAAGCTGGCGATGCGCCCCTCCAGGCCGTCCACGTGCCGCGCCACGCCCAGCAGCCGGTTGCTCAGCTCCATGTGCTGCTCGCGCGCACGCGCCACGCGCGCGATGATGCCCGCCTGGCGCTGCGCCTGCTTGTAGGCGTGCTCCCGCAGCTCAGTCAGCCGAGCCCTGCGTGCAGTGAGACAGCCATACCAGTGAGGCAGCACAGTGAGGCATAGCTCGCGGCGTGTGGGGTCGATGGATCTGGTGGTTGCCCAATGAGCCTGTCATTGGCTCGGGCTGTGTTCCCGTCAAGTAAAACACACATAGTGGGGCGTGTGCGCAGGTCAGGGATGGTGACAGCAACCCGGCACGCACCGACTGCATGTATGCACGCAGCTGACTCAGGAGTCGTGCCAAGCTCCGAGCTGTATGCAGCAAGCACTGTTGTGGTAGGGTGTAACCCATCGTGACACCTTGTTGACTGCTGCTGCGGCTCACCTGTTTGCTGCCAAACCTTCTGCCTGCGCCTGCGTGCGCTTCACCAGGTCATCAAAGCCGTTGGCTGCAACAGGCCACAGCCTGCAGACGCAGCAGGACAGAAGTCGGCGTTCTGACACACTTGAAAGTGCCCAGACACTCATGCACGAGAGTGACGCGCAGTGTGTATAAAGGTTTGCACTTTGCAGGCACCCACCAGCACGAGCAGGCCTACAGCGTGATGGGGCAGCTGGTTGCACTCGCAACCATGCTAAATCTGCTGCGACCCAATGTTTAGGCATTGCCCGTGCTGCAGCTATTAAATTTGGCCGTGCTCTGCTCTGTGCCGCAGCTGCCTGTGTTGCATACCCATCGCTGCTGCTGCTGCTGCTCCTGCTACTGTCTTTCACCTGTCCGGGTTGTCAGGGCCGCCGGCATCCCTCATCGCTTGCTTCCAGCTCAGCTCATCCACCACAGCAGCCGGCTTCACCTTCTGCGCAGGGTTGTCCAGCACATTCAAAAAGATGTGCTGGAACCTGTAGCTGCTGTGGCCAGGCATGTAGGCAGTAGCAATGCTTTCAAGCTCCCGCTTGACTGCCTCATGCGATGAGGAGCTGTAGGCAAGGGGTGAAAGCTGCTGCTGCTGCTGCTGCTGCTGCTGCTGTTGCCCTGGTACTGTCAGCGCCCCAAAGATGTTGGCCGCACCCTGCTGCTGCGGTTGCTGCTGCTGCTGCGGCTGCACAAAGATGCCTGATCCGGCTGCTGGCGCTGCTGCAGGCGTGGAGAAGATGCTGCCAAATCCTGTGCCAGCTGGTGCTGCTGCTGGCTGGGAGCTTGCAGGAAGGCTGAAGCTGAAGGCACCACCCGAGCTAGCTGCTGCGCTGCTTGCTGCTCCAAACAGACCTGCAGTGGCTGGCGCACCGAACGCTGGCGTGCTGCTCGCGCCGAATGCTGGTGTGCTAGATCCGAATGTGCTAGTGCCAAAGGCAGGCGTTGAGGTTGCCGCGCCAAAGGCGGGTGTACTGCTTGCGCCGAACAGCGAGGGTGTGCTGGTTGCAGGAGCGCCAAAGGCTGGGGCGCTGGCTGCGCCAAAAGCTGGAGTGCTTGAAGCTGCTGCTCCGCCGAAGCTGAAGCCAGTGGAGGGCGCCCCAAAGGGCGAAGGCGCCTGTGCAGCAGTGCAGCATGAGCAAAACATGTGTGCAATGTTGCAAGAGGTGCACGGGGCACAGTGTGCAGCAGGCACCAAGGCGTAGCAGCCATGCAGCAGGCACATCATCTTGTCGTGATATAATGTGCAGGTTACCAGGTCAGCAACAATCAGGTTTGCACGGTTACACAACAGAACCGCAGCCATGCCAAACTGCTAGTGCTGCTGCCCCACCTGGCCAAACGCTGCCATGCTGCTCCTCCAGCTGCTAACGCACAGCCACTGCCACCTGACAGTTGGAGGTGATCTAGGCTAACGTTGCATAGTGATCACACGGACTTGCCGCGTCCGGACCTCTGCACGGGCTGGGCTGCTGCTTGTTCAACAGTCCTCTGATGTACTGCCTCCTGGTTCTCTCTTGATCGTCTCTGAAAAATGCTTTAGCTCCACTACATATGAACGTTTATGCAACCGTTGGCCGCACAGATGCTTGAGGCGTCGTGCAAGTGCTTCAAAACCCAAAGCTCGTGGTGTTGAATGTCACTCCAGGTCATCGGTGCTGGTGCCCTTCACGTCCCCTGCAACTTGGATTGCTATAATCAGTGCTTGCAGATCAATACCGCTGGAGCACAACCCACATGGACACACAACATGCAGCAGCAACATTGCAACGTCATTGGGAGCCGGTCGCTGTTGCTTTCACGCTTACAGCGCAGCGTTTACAGGCCTGCAGCTCAATCTAGGAGAGCTATTACACGATGCTATGCATCTACCTCTAGCCCTTTCAAGGTCGGTCAGGCTGTAGTAGCAGCAGGCCAGGCAGTAGCATGGCATGGTGACCATGTGAGAGCAGTGCAACATCATGTGCCTGCCACCATGCAATGCAGATCAAGCTCCTGCATCCAGTCAAGGTAGCAGATGCAGATCAGCGGCCGCTGCTGGTATTCCTGCCAGGTGAGTTCTGAGCATCAACAACAGTGTGCTGAGTCCGTGGCTGGCAAACGTTTGTGCACACCTGGTGGTCAATACGCAAGCTGCAGTGCTTCAGCCGCACATGTGTTGGTGTGATTCACCAACCATCAGCTTCCAAACAAGGCATGTCAGATGTCTTGAGCAGCAGTCCTGATAGAAGCTGGCACCGCGGGGTATGCGGCTTCAACTGCTTGCCTTGCTAGTATTCAGTGAATGCACTGCTTGGATCCGCAATCTGCACTGCAGGCACTGATGGCACGGGCCAAGCCATCACACCGCAGCTGCCTGGGCTGCTGGAGGCTGGCTATGACGTCAGGTGCAGCTGCAAGCAGTGACGTTTCAGATCAGCGATAGCAGCTGTACCCTGAAACTATGTGCAGCAGGCGCTGGTGCAGTGCTTCAGACCTGCACCTCTGCAAGCTTCAGCAGCAGCAGCAGCCGTGCTGTCTACACACAGATGCCAGCCACAAAGCATTTACTTATGAGTCTGCTGATTGCATCCAGCTGCTCATCATGATGCGACATGCAGCTGCTGTGACAGCTAGTCAGTGTCCTACACCGCGCTGCTACCATGCCCTCAACGCGACGCTAACTGCTGGCGCGATTGCGCTGTGCTCTGCCAACTTACCTATGAACACTGCAGGACGCTGTACATACCCCCAGATGACCGCTCAGGTTGGGAGCAGCTGCAGGCGCAAACCCTTTACCTGATCTCAACCGCGCTGGGAGCTCGGCTGGCAGGGCCGCACAATGTACAGGTCACAATTGTGGCCGAATCATTCGGTGGCTGCCTGGCCCTGCGGTTGGCAGCAGCAGCGCCGCAGCTTGTGAAGGCGCTGGTGCTTGTGAACCCGGCCACGTGCTACAACCAGAGCCTGAGTGGCCTGAGCAGCTTTGTGTCTGCTACCAACCTGCTGGGGCTGTTCCCTCAGGACCTGTACAACACAGCACAGGTGTGCTGCTGGGATGCTGCTCTTCTGGCTCGGATTCGCATCACACAGCAACAGAGCATCTCGTGTGTTGACAGCTGAAAGGAGTTGTGTGACAGCTGCTCTGTTGCGAGATGCAGGCTGCTTGCTGCCAGCTGTTCACTGAAAGCAGTGCAGTCAGCAGTTTTTGACCGCTGTACCTGCTTGCTTGTCTGCGTGCAGGCTGTGCTGCTGCCGTTTCTTGTTGACATCGACAGAGTAGGGGATGACGGTGCACAGGCTCTGCGCAGGTGAGGCGGGCCACCACACAGCCATGCTGTGCCAGCACGCAAGCAGCTTGCTGGCTGTGCTGCATGCTGTGCGTGGCGGTTGCATTTGTTGTTGGAGGATTGCCTTGTGTCTGTTTGCCCACCGCGCCTCATGTATTCATCAGATGAGTGTTTTTAATCTGTTTGCCCACGCAGTGTCAGCTCCACTTAGCTGGCTGGCTGTGTGTTGGCTTTGTTCATGCATATGGTGTAGCCGTGTACCCGTGTTGTCTCCAATGTTTTGTGCGCTGTGCCTCCAATGTCTGCTGCTGTTGCCGAACTGCAGCATGATCTTCATGGACCCTCCTCCGGACTACGAGACGCCAGCTACTGCTCAGGTGAGCAAGCACTCTTATTACAGCTAGCAGCGGAAGTCTTAGTATCCTGACCATGCAGCTGTCGTCACTGATCAGTGCCTCCCCACGTTACGCATGAAACGTGCGTGCG
This sequence comes from Tetradesmus obliquus, assembly GCA_030272155.1. Lineage (NCBI taxonomy): Eukaryota > Viridiplantae > Chlorophyta > Chlorophyceae > Sphaeropleales > Scenedesmaceae > Tetradesmus > Tetradesmus obliquus. The sequence continues at coordinate 4,557,125 of CP126194.1, read as the reverse complement.
ATAGCGTGCACAGGCCATACAACTCGGCAGCATGCTTACAGGCGCGCGTGCAGGGATGTATATACAGGGATGTATTTGCAGCCTTCGACGCACAGTCACACAACCATACCTCATTCGCCTACTACTTCGCTTGACCGCTTAAATTTACATGCGAATGCAATCTCTCTGTCAACAACCCAACAACAAAGCCCGACCCTTGTCATTGCCGTTTTACTGCTGTGCAGGTGGAGTCTGATGATGATCAAGAGCAGGACTCCTCCGCACTCACCATCGCAGCGGAGCGGCGCCGGCTGCAGCTCAACACCTCTGCTGTCTTCACCACGGCAGGCCCACAGGCAGCAGTAAGCAGCAGCAGCGGCCCGCGGCTGGGTGCCAGCGGCAGGAGCAAGGGCAGGGTCACTGCGGCAGCTGCTGCGGCTGGGCTGTTCAATACTGCGCAGTCTGGAGGCGCTGGGGCTGGAGGGGGCAGCGTGTTTGCGCCTGCAGGTGAGTGAGGCACTGCATATCTGCCTGCGGCTTATGCAGCTTGCTTCAGCAGCTTGCTTGAGTATGCGTGGCTGATAAGGGCACATGTTAAGGGTGCCTGCGTAGACGATGCAGCTGCAGCCAAATCACTCACAAGCTCCTCATCTGCGTCTGCGAGGTAGCAGTCCGCTTGTCACTGCTGAGCTGCCTGGCTACCCTATGTGTCCTGCCACATTTGCCGCTTTTTTGCTGCGTGCTGTGCTGCGTGCTGTGCTGCGTGCTGTGCTGCGTGCTGTGCTGTGCTGCCTGCCCCCAGCCGCCGCCGCAGCAACCCCATGCGCAGCGGCAACCTGCTCACCCCACTTTCCTCACAACTGCAAACACCTGCCTCATCACTGCCGTGCCCTGCTGCCTCCTGCCTGCTGCGCGCTGTGCTGTGCTGTGCTGCCTGCCTTAGCCGCCGCCAACTTCCGCAGCAACCTCATGCGCAGCGGCAACCTGCCCGAGGCCAGCCTGCGGGGCCTGCAGGTGCCCTGCCTGCTCATCACCAGCGCCAAGGACCGCATGCTGCCCAGCATCGTGGAGGGTGAGGCCGCGGCTGCTGCTGCTGCTGCTGCTGCTGTACTGTGCTGCTGCTTGTACACACCTGCTGAAGCTGTTCTGCGTGCTGGAGCTCAGTGCGCAGGGCTTGAAATGGAGTTTGCGGGTGTGTTTTGCGTGTGCTGTGTGTAGATGTGGCGCTGTGTGTCTGGTGTGGCATTTCAGGCCTAGTGAGCTGCGGCAGCAGCAGCAGCTAAGTCTCATACATCCAGAGCGCCTGCACCTGCAGCAACAGCATGCTGTGGCTTCCAATGACTTATTGTGCATGAAAAGTTGTTGTTGAACTTGCTGCTGCCGCTGCTGCTGTTGCTGCAGGCGCCCGCCTGGCCCGCCTGCTGCCGCGCAGCCGCCGTGTGATCCTGCCTGACAGCGGCCACGCAGCACTGCTAGAGCGGGGCATGGACCTGGCAGCAGTCATGCGCGGCAGCGGCATCGTGCCCACATCCATCGGCCCAACCCTGCGGCGCACACCACTTGCAAAGCAGCACCCGGCAGCAGCAGCAGCAGCAGCAAGGAATGGCGATGGCGGCGGCCATGGTGCAGCAGCAGCAGCAGGGGCGAAGCCGGTGCAGCCAGCAGCAGCAGCAGCAGAGAAGCCGGTGCTTCTGGGGATAGTGAAAGATGATGCAGCGGTGCCTGGGATGGGTGATGCTTCGTTGAGCCCCCGCCCTGCGACGCTGTTCCCAGCTTCTTCCGCATTGCCTGCCGTAGGCCAGCAGCAGCAACAGCAGCAACCCGCAGCAGCAGCAGCAGCTGGAGGTGAGGCAAGGTTGGATGCTTTGGGCAGTGTGTCTGCTGATGCTGCTGCTGGTTCAGCAGCATCACTGGCAGCAGCTGCGGTCGCGTCGGCAGGTGCGATAGCTAGCACAGCAGCAGATGCAGGAAGCAGCAACAGCAATTCAGCATGGCAGGCAGGCAAAAGCGGCAGCCTAAACAATGGCGATGGCAACGGCGCTGGAGACAAGAGCTCCAACAGCAGTAGTAACAGCAGCAGAAGTGGCAGCACAGCTGACGACCAGCAGCAGCCGGACCAGCAGCAGCAGCAGCAGCAGATAGCAGAAGTTGACAAAGACTTGGCCTGGGACCAGTGGAGCCAGTACTTGGCACCATGGCGGGTGAGTGTGGGAGACAAGGGGTGGTTGGCTGTGGCTGGCGCCGTGCTTAAAGCGTGTTGCGTGGGGCAACCAGGAGCGCACTGCAGCTTGGGTTCTGTACTGGCAGACATGTGCTGGGAAAGCTTACAAGCAGTCTCAGGCTGTTGGCCAGCAATGGCCGGATGCAGGCACCTGACGGTCTGCCGGTCACCTGTCTGCTGTGTGCACATTGCTGCAACCACCATGCCTTGAGTGATGAATCACCACACCACTACTGCAGTAAACTCCTGCGCCCGCCTTTTTCACCCGCCTGCATGCCTGCTCACACCTCTTTGCAGGACCTGGTGTCACCCGTGCTACTGGGCCAAGAGCACCTGCCTGGGCTGGTGGGCTGCTGCTGCAACCCAGTCATTACATGCCCACAGTTGAGTCTCTGCCTCTTGCCTGCCTTCTGCCTGGGTTGCCTGCAGGACCTGGTGTCTCCCGTGCTGCTGGGCCAGCAGCACCTGCCTGGGCTGGTGGGCTGCTGCTGCAACCCATTCATTACATGCCCATAACATTACATGGTTAACCATGTCTGCTTCTTGCCTGCAGGACCTGGTGTCACCCGTGCTGCTGGGCCAGGAGCACCTGCCTGGGCTGGTGGGCTGCGGGCGTCCGCTGCTGTTTGTGGGCAACCACCAGAAGTGTGGGTTGTACGACATGCCGCTGCTGGCCTACGAGCTCTACCTGAGGGGCTTCAAGGTGCGGCGGCCTTGATGTTACGCTCAGATACAATTGGCAAGCATGCTTCATGCTGTGAGCCTGGTAGTGTGTCATGGTGCTGTGTGCATGTCCTCTTTCAGGGGATGTTGGGTGGTTCAGGCAGGCGGGTGCTCATCCCCTCCTGTACTGTGCTGCTCCTGCAGCTGAAGCCTTGCAGCGCTGCATGCAACACTGTAAGCATTCTGCGGAAGTAAAGCTCAGCAGTTCAAAGTGTTGTGTCTGAGCTGTCGCGCTGGCTGCTGCCGCCGCCGCTGCTGCTGCTGCAGGTGAAGGGCCTAGCCCACCCCGGGCACTGGAGCGGCCCCCTGGGCCCCTTCTTTGAGCAGTTTGGCGCCGTCAAGGCGGGGCCCATGACAGCCTTCAAGCTGCTGAAGGATGGGGAGCAGGTGCGGCAATACACAAACAGCTGTTTGTGGGGCAGCTGCTGCTCTGTTTGTTTGGAATGGTGCTGTTTGCGCATGGCTGTGTGGTGCACAGCTGGGTGGTGGAGCAGCAATTGTGTGCCTGGCAAGCATCGCGTTGGCAGAAACCCTGCAACCTGTCTAGATTGCAGCATGCAACAACCTGTCTAGACTGCAGAATGCAACAACCTGTCTGGATTGCAGCATGCAACACACGTGTGTGTGCACTCCGTGTGAAATCCTCAAAATGAGAGCGGCCGCGATTACATTGCATCTCTGCTGTGTGATGTGCAGGTGCTGCTGTTCCCTGGCGGTGCGCGTGAGGTGAACAAGAAGGTTGGCGAGGAGTACAAACTCTTCTGGAAGGACAGCCCAGGTGGGTGGTGCGCTGGCAGGCATGCAGCGTGTGTAGCTATGGTGCGGTGTGGCTTGTGGTGCGCAGCCGTATTGGGCTGCCTCAGTTGGCTGCTGTAAAGGGCTGCTGCTTGGTGGGCGGCCTTAGCACGTCACAGCATAATAATCACGGCGTTCACCAGCAATCTGTACACCATCTACCTGCTGCTATCGATGCTGGTTGTGCACCAAACCCGTGCAAGCCAGCTGCCGTCAGCGCGGCGCATCGAGTAAATTAAGTGCCACTGTGCACAGCTGGCGGATTGCTCTCACTTATTGTATGCTGCATGTTGCGCTGCATCGCAGACTTTGTGCGACTGGCTGCGCGCTGCGGCGCTATCATCGTGCCGTTTGCTGCTGTTGGCGCTGACGACGCGTATGACGTGATGATGGACGTTGACGAGGTGCTGGATGCGCCCGTGCTTGGGGACCTCGTCAGGGTGAGTGTCTGTGGCTGTTCTGATCGTGAATAATATGACAGGGGACAGAAAAGTAAAAGGGAGGCAGGCTGCTGTTCTGACATCTGTGTAGGCATGTGTGCATGTATTGCGTTCCCTTCAGCGTCGGGTGGCCATGACGCGTACGATGTGATGATGGACGTGGATGAGGTGCTGGATGCGCCGGTGCTTGGGGACCTAGTGCGGGTGAGTTGCCTGCTGCATGGCTTGCATGTCACACAACAGGTAGGACAGGGTGCCTTGAAACACGTGGACGCAAGTGTAGTGTTCAGCGAGGCAGTGCTGCCCCTCACACGCCTTGCTCGGCTCCTATGTGTGCATGTTGTGTCACGTGCAAGGTGCAATGAAGCGTGCGGACCCCAGCCTCGTGCCCAGCGAGGCAGCACTACGCCCCTCAAAACATTTTTCTCACTGATTGCACTTGCCATTCGGCCCTCACCTGCCGTTGCAGGGCGCCCTGAAGCGTGTTGACCCCAGCCTTGTCCCCAGTGAGGCAGTGCTGCCCCTCACACGCATGCCAGGGCTGGGCCTGCCCACCCCCGTGCCCATCCCCAACCTGCACCTGTTTCATCGCCCTCCTCCTGTGTGTGCATGGTGTGCAGGGTGCGCTGAAGCGTCCGCGGCCTGGCCTAGTGCCCAGCAAGGCAGTACCACCCCTCACACACTTTCTGACCAGCTGCGCTTGCCATTCGACCCTCACCTGCCGTTGCAGGGCGCCTTAAAGCGTGTGGACCCCAGCCTTGTGCCCAGCGAGGCAGTGCTGCCCCTCACACGCATGCCAGGGCTGGGCCTGCCTACGCCAGTGCCCATCCCTAATCTGCAGCGGCTGTACTTCAAGGTCTGCGCGCCCATTGACACTGCTGCGCTGGGCCTGAATGTGAGGAAGGATGCGGAGGCCTGGCAGGAGCTGTACGATGGCATCAAGGCCACAGGTGTGTTTAGGGGAAGGATGGGGCGCTGCTGCTGCCTGTTGCTGTGCTAGTGCGCATCCTGAGGGACGAAGAGGGAAGCTGTGGTGAAAAGCTAGTGCAGTGTTGTGGTTTTGCCTGCCTGCCTGGGCGTATAAGTCAGCTGCCGTGGCTGAGTGTTGGCTGCCTCAACAAACAGGGCTTGCTGCTGCTGCTGCTGCTGCTGCTGCCGCCGCAGTGGTGGGTGGCATGGAGGAGCTGCTGGAGGTGCGGCAGGCTGACAGCCAGCGGCAGGTGGGGGCCCGCATCAGCAGCGCCATCACCAGCTGGCTGCCGGCCTTCAGCATCACACAGAAGAAGCAGGAGGGGCCGGGGCCTGGGACTGCGGCTGGCATCAACAGCAGCAGCAGCAGCGGCAGCGGCAGCGATAAAAGCCATAGCAACAGGGATGGCAGTAGCGTTGGCAGTGATGATGCAAGGCAGTGAGTGTTGAGGGCTAGGCAGCTATGCACTATGTTACACGAAGGTGGCAGACAGGAGTTGTGGCATTGGATGCGTGTGCTCACCGTGTTGCAGCCAGTGCTGCGCTGCAGGTGTTAGTGCGCTGAGTTTTTGAAGCTGAGACAGCAGCAGCTACTGCAAGTGACAGATCTTGTCGCAGCAGCAGCAGCAGCAGCAGCAGCAGCATTGTCCAGCAGCTACAATGGAGTGTACTGTCAGCACGTGAGTGCCAGGTAGCAGGTGCACGGAAGCAGGCATAATCTTCTTCTGTCAATAAGGTATGTCTGCCTTGTGCAGGCTATGCTGCACTTTGGATGAGATGCGAGGACAAGCTGCGCTTTTTTGTTGTTGGCATTGCAGTTGCACAGGAACATGTGCAAAGTGAGGCACTGCCCCTGGTCGTACACGCTTGGGCTGTGGGCAGAGCAAACTTCCTTGCATGCATGCTTGGTATTGTAGCTGAGTACTGGCGCGTGCGCGTTGTTGCTGTGGCTTTTGTGGCGGGCGCGGCATGACCGTTGCTGAGTTGCTGCTTCCAGCCTTCAACTTCTGCCCATCACTTGCCAAATTTTTCAGGATGCCGTGGCAACAGTTTTGACAGAATGATTTGCATGGCTTAGGGTTCATATCGGTACGCTAGAATGCAGCTGCGCATGCTGCTGCTGTTTGGGTGCATGGTTGAATGGTGTGCTGCACTACAGCGTACACAGTGCTGTACACGTGTGATGTTGACAACCTTTGTTGAAATGTTACAGCTGCTTCTGCTGCACTGCGCTGTGCCATATGGTGCTGTTTGTCAAAGATCCTGGCTGCGTGCTGCTGCAGCTTGAACTGCAAGCTGTTCAGTTGTTCGTTTGTACTGCTATGTGGCAGGCGGTGTATGTAACGAAGCAAAACGATCACCGATAGCAAGATGATATTGCATCGCCCGGGTCAATTGCGCCCGCATCATCGCCGGGTGACAACGTCGTACTGCAGCAGTGGACAAGCCGGGTTCGCACATAGTTTTGTCCGTTCCGTACAGTATTGTAACTCAGTCATGACCAACGTTGTCTACACTGTTTTCAACGCACTTGGAAAAACTAAACGTTGGCCAACAATGTTCTTTTGACGATCATGACAGCAGCAAAGGCAGCAGCAGCAGGAGTGTCCAGTCCCTGCAGCAGCAGCAGCTGCAGTTCTGCCTCCTTGCCCAGCCGAGCTAGGCTGCATAATTCCATCTTCAACAAACGATGCCCATCCTCTATGGTTGCTGCCGGTCAAAACGACACCCCCGCTACAGTAGCAGTAGCAGAAGACCTGGTCCTGCACCGCATTCTACAGCAGTTTGAAGGCAGAGCGGCCACCTATGACACCAATAGCACATACCACCCAGCACTGGCTCAAAGCCTGCTGCAGCTGCAGGCCCTGAAGCCTGGTGACCGACTGCTGGACTTGGCAGCAGGCACAGGCATTGTGGCACTGGCAGCGGCAGCAGCAGTTTCTCCAAGTGGCAGCGTAGTGCTTGTTGACATCAGCCCAGCTATGCTGCAGCAGGCACGCAGCAAGTACGAAGCAGCTGTGCAGCTTGGTGACAGCAACATGGAAAGCAGCACAGCACAGTGTGCAGTACAGCCCCAGGACGCTGGAACCAGGCCAGCAACTGCTGGCCCAGCAGCAGCAGCTGGCACCAGCACACTTCTTCTTGGGAGACATACAGCAGCTGCACAGCTGCCTGCCAGCTGAGTGGCTACACAGCTTCAGCGCCATCACCTGCTCAGCAGCAGTGCCATTCCTGCAGCAGCCCCCTGCAGCACTAGCCTCCTGGAGGCACTGGCTGCAGCAGCCTGGTGGCAAGCTTGCTTTCAATGCTTTTGTGCCGCCAGCAATAGAAGACTATGGGACGTTCATGCGTCTTGCAGGAGAGTGTGGCTTTCCTGCAGAGTTTGACCCTTCTGAGGTGCTGGGGTCAACTGAGCGCGTGGCAGCAGCATTGACAGAGGCTGGCTACTCCCACATCCAGGCAAGTTGCAGGAACCTGAAAACCTACACTGCCTTGCTATCAACGACATTGTGCAGCTGTGCAGGCAGAGTCCTTGAGGGCTGAGAACAGCAGCTGCAGCTGTGTGCGGATAAGTCGCCTGCTGCACCATGCTGCCTCTGCATGCTGCTGTGCACTGCAGGTGACTGCTCCTGCAAAGCCCACTGGCAGTGTTCTCCTGCTCCTCTTGAGCTGCTGCAGATGCTGTCGTCATCTGTCACACTGTTTCAAACTTGCTGCAAGTTCCATGTTTGTGCCTTAACTTTGACCGCTTGCAGGTGACGCCTGAAGCCCAACAGCGCTGGATGCCCGCTGCCAACCCTGAGGCCCATGCAGCAGCAGTATGGCACATGGCCCTGCACCGAAACGTGTTCAGGGGACCAGAGCAGCTGCAGCAGCAGCCGCAGCAGCTGCAAGCCCTGCAGGACGCGTATATGGCTGCAGTGGTGGCTGATCTGGTGGCCAGTGGGCGGTGGGATGCTCAGGGGCAGCGGGTGCTGAGCAGGTCTACTGTGCTGCATGTGCTGGCCATGGCGTAGGCAGCATGCTGGTGGCCTGTGCTGTAGTAAGCTGTGTGGCGCGCCGAACTGTGCCAATGTGGGTGCTACATGGCGGCAGCACTGCAGCTCCCAGCACTGCTAGGACTAGCAGAATCTGCCAGTGGTAGTAAATGCTCAGGTTGGCTGGCATTCAAAGCTTGCACTATGCAAACGTATGAAAACAAAGGCTGTTGTCGATCTACGCACGTGTTTGATGATTGTAGACCGATGTAACAAGCTTGCTGCAGCTGCAGTTACTGCTCAGCAGCTGCTGGGCAGCAGAGGGTGCTGGTGATCACTGCTTTGCGTCTGTACCACCGCAACCGCTGTACGAACGCAATGTATAGATATCAAGCATCTTTACTAAGCTTCCATAACACAGAAGAGAAAGGGACCAGCAAGTCATGGACGACGGGACCAAAAAGGGTGGGGTACTGGTACCGCGAATGATCTCTTGTCACACCACACGCGCTTCAGCTTGGGATATCGTGCATACCTGGTGTTGACTAGCGGTTTTTACGGTGACTACTTAGCTGTTCAGCTGCGCCACGATACGCTAGCGGACAAGCACGATAGGCTGGGCTGCCTGTCGTCCTGATTCCCCCATCACTCTGATATCAGATCTCACTGTGCTCATAGATATGATCCAACTTCTCGTTTGCCTTCTGCCGCTGACTTTCGCAGCCAGCGCAGCAGCCCAAGGCGTGCCTGGCTCTCCACTACGAAGCAACCCCGGCACCAGGACTGCAGAGCCTGCAGATCTCACAACAAAACAGAAAAAGAACCCCAATCTGATCTTTGACTTCAAAAGCCATGGCGGTGCTGCAGCATACCTGGCTGCAATGGACACAGCCAAGCTGCAGCAGCTGCTGCACAAGGCTGGCTGGAAGTGGGGCAGAGGCAGACTTGCCAAGATGCTGGATGACGACCCTGCGTTAGTGAGTTACCAAAACTGTGTACGTCTGACGCAGTCACTCTGGAGCTATAAGATCTGCAGCTGCTGCCAGTCAGGCCGATAAATATCCTGCATGTACTACATGTAGTACATGATTACATGTGATCTGCGCAGCATGCTACCTGGTGACGGCAATTGTGCAGCACGTGCTGTCACACAGACTGCTCAAGGCCTGCAGGCAGCTTACTGCTCGTGTCACCCACCCCAGCTTCACTCTGGTTGCGTCATCATACATCTTGCCAAGACCGTACGGTACGGTGATCACGGTCTGTCAGATTGGACAGGTCCATGTACTACTACGCGTAGTACGATAGTATCATACACAGCAACAGCTTTGCTCACATACATGGCTGCTGCCCATACACCGTGCAAAGCGGCGCTTTCAGAGATCTGGCATTGCGGGTGTTTCTGTTGGATTAAACATTGCTAGACAGCGCTGTGCGCGAGTGCTCGTAATGCATCCAGTTGCAAGTCACCAGCAACTTTTCCATTCAGCAAGCGCTGGCTTGAGCAAAACGAGCTCTCTTTCTGCTGCCGTCCTGCAGGGCATCGACACTCTCAGCAACGCCCTGCTGTTTAAACAGCCTGGCATGCAAATTTGCATGCCAGGGCCACAACAAAGTGCCACACGTGCACACTGTACCCACGGCGTTCAATTGCGCAGCTGTCACCGGCGGGGCTGCTGCTGGTGCTGCTGCTGCGGATCCTGTGGGGCCATCATCGCCCCTCAACGCGTTGGACCCGGCATACCTAGAGGCATTCAACCTGGCCAGCCGCCCGGATTCCACCAAAAAGATCTGGTGAGGATTGGCGCGCGTCTGCGGTGCGCACAGCACAAGCAGCATAGAGAATTGTTGGGCGCGTCTATAGATGCACTTCATGCTGCATTAATACCATTGGTTTAGCATCGTCAATATGTGTTGCAAGCATAACTATGTGTGCAGCAGCAGCACAGCAGCTGCTGCTGCAGCAGCAGCAGCATGCCGATACTGTGGCGCACTCGCATGGCATGGCATGGCATGCATTTGATGTCCATCATATGACCACTGCACCCATGAGGGCGTATCCTGGTGTTGAATGATGGCGTCAACCAGTTCTCCCATCGAAACAAGCCTCCCTGGCAAAGCATGCACAGCTTGAAGCGACTCAACCCGCGGCGTGTGGTCATGTGCTGATCATTCGGGCTTCCCTCCTCTGTGCGCAGGCTTGATTTCAAGGGATGTAATGTCACCAACACCAACTGGAACCTCCATCATCATGCCTGGTTACGACACGGTGCGTGCTGCCCGCTAAGAAGCAACAAACTGCAGAACTGCTGCAAACAGCTATGCGTGAGTGTTGTGCCAAGTGCACTGCTATGGGTGCTGCCGGGGTTGGGGTAAGGCGCCGGTATCGGCATGCCTGCCCTCTTTCCTCAAACAGCGCTGCACCTGCGTCCCTGGCCACCAGGGATGCAACACTGCTGTTATGCTGCAGCCATGCGTACTGGGTGCTGCTGCAGCAGCCATGAAGGTGGCGGGGGCAACCATGCACTAGTTTGGTGTAGGTTCATTGCACATGTGGTGATCGACTGGATGCATAGCAGAAGCATCCTTTGCATTGTTTGCATGCAGTTACCAGCTGCATATGAGGGCAATTGCATGTGTGGCTGCATGGGTGGAACAGCGCGGGCCACATCCCTACAATAATGTAGGAGACATTACATCAGGTGATTGGACCCTGGTGGATACCCAATCGCATCCTCGCATTGTCACAGCTGGAGTGTTACACACTGATATCACTGCATGGCATGCAAAGCAGGTACAGAGCAGCAGCAACTTCAATCACCTGATATTGCGCATTATGCATGCAGCGCTGCCAGAAGAAGCTGCCACCGACTTACCACACGCACACAGAGCTGCACATGCGCTGATCACAATGGTCCAATTGTCACTGTGTCTGAATTATGTCATCAAGATGACATACATTGATCAATATATCAGCGTATGAGGTGCTGATTTGCTGGTGCGCTGCTGTTGCAATTGCTGGGCTGCCACTGTCACAGGACAATGACACCACAACTTTCAGCAAGTGAGCTGCCACTGCCTTGGAGAATGCATGCGCATGCAGTGTCTTTCCAGCAGCTGCCACTGTGGCTTGCAGACTGCCAGTTGCTGCTGCTTGACAGTTGCAACGAGAACCAGCGTGCGTGTACCATGCACATGCTGACAACAGCGCAGCAGCAGCAGCAGCACCAACAACAACAATGATGCATCACCAATCAGCAATTTGAAGCCGAAGCGCTCAGGCCTTTGCAGGGTCTGTACCTCGCGGATCCACATGATGCAACTGCGCTTGCCCATGACCGCCTCAATGACTCCACCCTGCTGTGCCTGCTTTCACTGCTTGTTTGCAGCCAGGAGCTGTCTGATATAGGTGTGTACTATTGTTGAACAGCAGCAGCAGCAGCAGCAGCAGCAACAACAACAACAACAACAGCAGCAGCAGCAGCAGCAGCAGCAGCACAAGCGGCAGCAGCAGCATCGTGCCCTGCTAGCGGTGAGCCAGCTGTGGTGACAGTGACCTGCAGCCAGATCAGCACAGCAGCGAGCACAAGGCCACCCGCAGCACGCTGAGCCCGCGAGGGCCTGGTTTTTGCCTGATGTGCTCCAGCTGGGGTCTTAGCTTTGTCAGGGGTGGTTTCCTTTGCCCAATGAGCCTCACCTGGGCTCGTCAATCAAGCCCGGCCACCGGAAGGGAGTTCCTTTTGTGCTCCCGTCAAGCTGTTGTGCAAGTGCAGCTGCAATGAAGCCATGTCGTGCATGCGCTTGCAGTGGCCATATGGCGGTTTGTGGCTGAGGACTACGCGCCGTTTGATGTGGATGTGACCACAATCGAGCCCGTGGGCCTCTCTTCAGTCAACATCTCCCATGTGTGCATCGGTGGCCGGAGCTCTGACCTTATTACGCGCAGTCTTGGTACCGGTGGGTTGATGATGAGAATCAGCCTGGACCTGCTACTCAATCTGTGCAGCTGCGATGCAGAAGAAGCTGCAGACATGTGCAGTCCAATGCATATGCAATTCATCTGCATGTTTGCGGCCCACAAGTCGTGCATTTGCGTGTGCGCCGTCACCAGGTACCGGTTACCAGTTATCAAAGTACGGCCACAGGCCCACCCACTAAGGAGCCAGACAAGGCTCATGGGGTCCAGAAAGTACCTTACACAGAATTCAAACAGTACGAACCAGAAACCTCAACAAGCTCAGAGTTGCATGCATGGATGGTGTCACCACGCCCATACATCATTATGTCCTGCTGTGGTGTGACTGCAGCCACCGTCGGGATTGCGTACGTCAACGTTTTTGGAGCGGCCTCCAACACAAGGGCGCAACCAACATTTGTCTTTTCCCAGGCAAGTATGTGCTTGTTGGTGGCACCAACTTATGGCATTCCATCTTTTGGCGTAAGAGGCGCAAGGCTGGCGACTGGCCGGGAATACGAGATAGCAGGGGCAAGGTTTGTAACATAACAACACTGCCAGTGCCACAGCCGCATACCTCGAAGGTATTGGCTACATCAAAACATTGTCACTGCGGTCACCACTGAGCTGCACCCTTTTTGGAGGACATTCGCACAAACACACTAAAGAATACTGCTGAGAGCATCTGCTGCTTCAAATTGCGCGAATGGTGCAGATGCATACAGGACTCGCAGCCTGTGCCCCGTTTTTTGACCTGCTTGTTGCGGGTGCACGCAGCATAGCCAGCCAGTCCGCTGATGATTTGCAATTGATGTGATGATGACATCGCTACACCCGCACAGTCGCACAGCACAGCACTGCATGCCCAGCACCAGCCATTGCTCTTGGTGTGTCATAACATTATGACCCCCACCACATGTTTGCATTGTAGGGTGCTAATGACCTTGTGGCCACTGCATCAGCGGTTTCACATGGTGCGTACAAGACAGGGCTCCCACACTGCCTTTGATGTGCTCAGCTCAGCCCTGGGCAGCGCCCTGCAGCCAGACTGCAGCAGCAGGACAGTGTTAGCAGCAGCAGCAGCAGCAGGAGCAGGACAGTGTTAGCAGCAGCACCAGCAGCAGCAGCAGCAACAGACTTGCTGTGTTTGATGCGCTGCTTTCTGGCTTTATCAAGTGCACAGCTTGCGTGCATATACATGCGATCCCATTGCCAAGATTGTGTTATTACTGCTGCTGCTGCTGCTGCTGCTGACGAGGCAGAGGTGGGCCACAACAAGGGCCTATACCATCAAATCAACGAGAGTACCAACTAAGGCTATTCCGGGCAGAATGGGTGGCAGCCTGTAAGTAGAACTCTGTATGATCTTGCGCTTTGAATGGTATGTGCAGTGCTGCTGTTGTTGTGCAGGCTTCTGCGGAACTCCTTGCCGTGGCAGGTTGTTAGCATGAGATCCACATCCGGCTCAATGCGTCCTCCTGACTGCTGCTGATTAGATTATGCCCATGACGCCTCTGCTGCTGAGATTACCACGCATGCTGCCACCATTTTTGATGCGCTACGCACGCTTGTGCTGCTGACATCTATGTGCAGATCATGGCGCCTGTCACGGGCTCCAACACCCAACTGATTCAATGGAACAACGGCAACTTCTCGGGAAGCAGTGGTGGAGTGGTGAGCACCAGCGCAGCTCTGGGCTGGCAATTCCAGCCAGCCTGGTATGCCTGCTGATGCTGACGCTGCAGTGGTGTATCTACAGCCCGCCACACTGCAGACGCACTGTTGTGAGGTTCATTGACGACATCCACGTCGACACCTTGTGTACGACTACATGTACACACTCATCAACATGTACTTGCTAGGCAGTGATGTGCGCCTGGGCCAGCCATGCGTGATGCCAGCCCTGTTGGCCTGCATGTGGAGTTGGTCCTTCATCAGCAGTCGCAGACCATTCATTGGCATTATTTGCCAAGGTTAAGGATCTAAAGCACACGCCTACATATCAATCTGCATGCAAATGGCCGGCTTGCTGGTCATGCCCTGCCCTTGGCAATGCCATGCTTCCCAGCAGCAGCCTCACAAGCCATTGCCTGCCAGCTGGCAGCTATCTTGGTGCACGGCTTCCATTCACTGCACAAGCATGAGGTTGCCAGCAGCCACACAGCAACATGTGCAGCAGCCGTGCTGAGTTGCCATCTGGTGTCGATCGTATTCACGAATACAGGCATTGGTTGGCAGTGACCCCACGCACAGCTGCAGACACACCACCGCCCTGCTTGCTGCGACGTCTTGCAGAGCCAAGATGACACAGCCATCCTCGCTAAGCTTGCCTATGTGCCTGCACTGCACGGCGGCAGCCAAGCAACAGCAACACCAGTTGCAACAGCCAGATCGCCTACCACCCCGAGAACTGCTGGCACTGCAAAAGGCCTTGTCATCAAGCCAGGTGTTGCCAACTTCTTCAACTTCACTGCTGCAGCTGGCCCGGCCACATTCACTGCAACGGTGCGTACGCATGTGCACACTAGTGTGCACATCTTATAGTGAGACAACCTGGGAGTCGGATACATCTGTGTGTATGCCGCTTGCCAGGTGCATACAATTGTGCAATGCACTGAATGTCTGCTTGCGGGCCTGTCCAGCTGTTAGCGTGTGGTATGAAAGGATGCACGTGCACTTGCAGCGCAATCTGCTGAGAGGGCAAGCAATTGCGTGTGCCAGCGGGATGGGTGCAGCAGAAACACCAGGCTGCAGCCTGAGTGACATGCGCCGATCTGCTGCTGCACCTGATTGGGGCGTGGTGTGTGCTGCCGCAGGTGCTGGGTGATTTTGTTTGGCGCAAGCTGGATTTTATACGGGTATACAAGGACTCCAGCAGAAATGAAGTGAGGAGAGAGAATGTGTACGTCAACGCCACAGCGCAGCGCAGCAATCTGGACATGCTCGTCACTTTCTACAACGCATCAGGCGCTGTCCTTGCAACAGCCAACCCTCCAACGCTCAACGCATTAAACGGGACGGGTGTAGCCGGCTTCAGTCTGAGCTTGCCTGCAGACGGGCAGTACAGCGTGTCTGTTAAAGGAGCTGGGGACCCAAGCGGAGTTGGGTACACGAGATATGGATCCTTGGGATGGTTTGACATCCAAATTGTATTCCCTAGTGTGGCTGCGCCTTCACCCTCACCAAGCCCATCACCAAGCCCCAGCCCGTCACCCAGCCCCAGCCCATCACCCAGCCCATCACCCTCTCCATCACCCTCACCCTCGCCCAGCCCTGACGCAAGCCCCAGCCCATCACCTAGCCCAAGCCCGTCACCCAGCCCTGACGCAAGCCCAAGCCCATCGCCCAGCCCCAGGTATGCAGGACCTCCAGCGCGTCCTATGACTTGCAATTGCCTGGTTGAGCTCCAGCTTGCTGCAGCTAGCATTGCACACGTTATCAAGCACAATGCTGCAGCTGCGGCTGTGGCTGCTGGTGCCCACTGCCCAACCTGTGACGCTCACAGCAGCGCAGAGCTTATGCTTACTACAGCAGTTCAGCAGCAGCAGGCCTTGCTGTGCAGCATCATTGCCATCACATAGCAGGCCATGATCACCCACCTGTGGGTCTGGTGCTGCAAGTGCTGAAGTCAAATGCGTATGGTTGCAGCTGCTTTCATGCCGCATTGAGCAGCACATTGCAGCACCGTACACAGATAGCTACGTGCGGCTGCAGCTACAGCATGACAGCATCCTCTCGGCAGCAGCAGGCATATGATCATATGATCATATACACCCTGTAGTTGTGGCACTCAAAACACATGCCTGCTTGCTGCCCTGGCTGCAGTGCCGTGCTGGCTCGCATGAGGATCCCAGCTGCTGTCATTAGTGGCCCAACTGAAGAACAAAGCAAGAAGTTCACATGCACAGCAACAGTCACTGTCAGGCCCGTTGGCAGCAGCAGCAGCGTCAGTGGCGCTACCGTCTTCATCACCTGGACAGCAGCTGACGAGACAGCAGCGTTTCCGTACGACACCAAAGCAGTCACTGGCGCAAACGGCGTAGCCACGTCAACTTCCAAAAAGATGAAAACCAACAAGGGCTGCACATTCATGGTGAAGCTTGTGACTGCCGCTGGCTACCTGCCTATGATCACCCAGCTGAGCAAGACAGCACCCGTTTGATCTGCCTTTGGCCACTCAGTCCAGCAAGACAGCGCCCATGTGATCAACCAATGACAACTATGGATGCGGCCTCTTGCGCGCGCCGCCGTCTAAGCCTGGTTGCACCACGCTCATTATCTTTGAATAGCACCACAGATGAACTTGCCGATGCTTTCATCACAGCATAAACCGCCTACCAAGCTACCTTGTTGGGCTGCTTGAGTATGTGTGTGCTGTGCGGCCTGCAGTTGTTGAGAATGGAATACTCAATGGCAGGGCCTACACAGCAGCTTAAAGCACCGCTGCTACAACAGATGTTATGAAAACTTCCAGGTGTTGGCTGCGCGCATGCCTCCATGAATCTTTGTTGCACAGATGTGGTGGGTAGGTTGCTTGTGTTTCAGTGCTGCCTGCCTCACTGCTTAGTCATGCGGCTGCAGCTAGATACGTGAGATATGCTGCTGGCCAGCCCACGGTGGTCCACATTACAAGGCAGGTGTATGATCGCATTCATGGGGGATAGGCTTGCAGCACTCAAATACGCATGGGGTCCACACAAAACCATGAACTAGCCTGGCATCAGCAGTGCCCTGACAGCTGTGGTGTTGTCCTGCAAGCTCGCATGTGTATGCAGCTGTGTATGCACAGCACCTGCTAAGTCACTCACGCGCTGTTTGGCGATTGATTTGTCGGCTTCATACAACAGATGCACAACATTATTGTGGATTTGTTGGTGCTTGGCTTGCAAATGTCAGAAGCTTAAGCCAGCCGGCTGGTGGCAATACAACTCTGGTTGTCATGATTTTCAGACAGGATTGGCCACGTCGCAGCTTTTGGTTTCCGTTCCTGCTTGAAAACATTGCCGTGGTCGTTGTAGTTGCTGTTGCTTGCTGTCTAACCTCCAGCTGCTTTGCAGCAGACTAGCAAGAAACAGGAAGAACAGGGGGTGCTCCTGGTTTGCGTCTCGCTTGGTTCAACCTGAGCTGCTGCTCTGTGTTGCCGGCTGTGATAAACGCATCTACTACAGCTGATTTGTTGCTGATACAGCTGGCCAGCCACGGCTTGATATAGCTTGATCGTTGTCGTTACCGACCTTGTCAACCTGCATCAATGTTTCCCCCTTCGGCTGAATCCTTTTTGTAGTGCGCATCCACATGGCGCCTGCCCTGCAGCGGAAAGAGGGTATCTTCACGGTCTCCTGTGCTGTGCTGTGCTGTGCTGTGCTGTGCTGTGCTGTGCTCTGCTGTTCTGTGCTGTGCCTTGTTGAAACGGTGGTTGGCTAGTTTGCACAGCTCTGGCATGTATCCTGTGTGGTGCTGTGTCTTGCTCTGTGCCAGCTCGTACATTGGGCTGCCTTATGAACGGCCAGCTGCCCCAAGCTTGCAGCTAGTAGTAGTGCACAGCAGACCTGCCTTGCTGCAATGCTGCTGGAGTGCGGAGTGAACTCATTGCAGCAGTCGGACTGCTGCACTGATTGGTTTGTGGGCGGTTGCAGAACTGAAGTGCCCGTTGTTTAGGGCTGTGCGCAGCACAAACTGTGTGCCTCACACCTGACGGCAGATCCACACACACCCTATCCAGCCTTGACTTACCCTGGAGCTGCATAGCTGCCTGGGTAGTCACTCACTCACTCACTCACTCAGGCAGATGCGAGTAAGCATGTGGGTGACATGTGCTGCCGCCGTGGTGCACTCGCTGGTGCCTGCTCAAATATACTTTTACATGCCGGCGGATGCACAGCACACACATTGGTCACACCATCGAGCCTGGACAGCCCCTACATGCTCCTGTGTTTGCTTGCAACATTGTTGCATACGCACGCGTGCTGTGTGGGGACTTGCAGCCCCATGGGTTTACGGCAGTGCTTGCATGCAGGTGGTTTTGAGGGCTTTGCCCGGACGGTGCTGGGCTTCAATGTGTGCGTAGGGAGGCACAGAAATAAAGGACGAGATTCGAAAGGACAATGGCATTGGCAGTACTGTACGCGCTGTGGTGCCGTTGGCAGTTCGTTCTGGCTGGCTTGTGCTTTCAGCAACTATGCTGGTGTTTGCTGCGGTCAGCTGCCACCTGTGGCACAGCATGCTGTGCAGAACTGTGCTGCATCTGCATTTTGAGGCTGCTTGTTCTAACGGTTGTTACTATGCCTGCTGTCTTAGCAACTTTGTCTGGTTGCTCCAGCATCAGCATGATTAGGAAGCCCGTTATGCTTGCAGGACTACCGGTTCTTCCCCAGTCATGGCCTTCCGTTTCTGTGAGATGAGCTGCTCGCAGCTTATCACTGCACCAAGTCTGTTTGTGGCGCAGCTGCATGCAGCGCCACCACACTATGATCATCATGGGCTCGTGAGCCCCTTGCTTCTTCTCCCGTCTACCACCACCGTGTTAATGTTACTTAACGTTGTTGCTGATGTTACCAAAGCAGTCACCAACGTTGTACATGTTCAAAACATTGTTGACATCATCATTGGCTCGAACCCCACAGGAGGGGAGGGATGAGGTGCTGCTCCACTGTACTTGCAAGCGCTGCAATGACTCATTGCATGATGCAAGCCATGCACTAGATCACATGACTCATTGCATGATGCAAGCCATGCACTAGATCACATGACTCATTGCATGATGCAAGCCATGCACTAGATCAGCAGCTTTCCATTGAGCAGCCACCCACAAAACCCCTGCGTCACCAAAAGTGTTACCAGAACTGCAGCACCATTGCAAACGATGTGTGTAACCTACAGACAGAAACTAATGTCCTTTCACGTGTTGTACAGGCTGTGCAGGTTTCCAGCGCAGCAAGGTTCAACTGTGCAACTCTACAATGAATTGCGGCCCTCACAGCTGAGGCAGCAGGGAAACCAAAATAACTATGGATGCAATGTCGTTGACAGCACCCACACACCTGGGCATGCAGCGCTGTCAGGCATGGGCTACTGCATCAAAATCAGCCATCAGTCGACACTGCGCAGCAGGTGATCCTGCAAGAATTCTTTGATCACACACACCCTCGAGCATGAAATGTGCCTTTACACACGATTGACGGCACAAGTAATGCAACCTGCCTCAACAACCGTGATTCACAATGCCCAACTATGTCAACATCCTGTCACAATTGCAACTTCCACTGCCAGGCGAGTCAACCCACCTCTCAAACAACGGCGTGGTTTATCATGGTAAGTGCAGGCTGCGCTACATGTGACAGAATATGCCGCAGCAATGGGGCACACCTGGTGCAGTTGCGCCGCATTCACAGTTGCAGGCTTGCTCAAGAGCACGCACGCAGTTCCTGGCCTGTGCTGCTGCAGCCACAGCAGCAGCAGCGCCTGCACAAGTGCTGCTGCAATCACAGCAAACTCACCACCTCACAACCCAGAACCAAGAATACCCCTGCATACATGCACCACTCGTGATCAACCCATGCGTGCAAGTCAAACACGTCACACACTCGTCATGCCGCCGCCACCACCTCCCGCCTCATGCGCAGTCGTCAGCGACGGCCGCTTGCCATCCTGCCCCACCTGCTGCTGCGGCAGCTCCTTGGCCCTCTCCCTGAAACCCGGCTTGGGCTTGCTCGCCTCATCAAACAGGAACAGGATGCTCCTGAAATGCAGGCCTGCTGCATTGCTGACGCCGATTTCGCAGGTCCGGCTGGTGCTGTAGCCGTCTGTTACATCGCTTGGCAGGTCGATGTGCTGGCAGGCTGAGGCAGTGAGCTCAGGGAAGCGCAGCCCACGGTCACCTGCCATGCCACAGCAGGGGATGCCTGCAGCGGCCGGCAGCAAAGACATATGATGAGGCAAACTGTTCAATCCGCTACACAGAAGCACTGGACGTATACATCTAACTGCATGTATGTTTGCGGGTGTGCATGAAGCCAGCAATTGAGGCCTCCCAAGGCAGTGCTTTCTTGTCATGCACAGGTGTTGAGCTGTCGCGCCATATACAGGTGTTGAAGCTAGTGTTTTGTAAACTTGCGGTGTCCTTCCAAACGCACAGCGTTGTGGCCCTTTGAGAGGCACGCCAGCATGCGGCACTTATGTGCTGGCAGCTCACATGCACGGCGGAGACACTTGGCACAAGCACAAGGTCAGTGCATCCTGCAGGACCTGTTGGCGTGAAGCTCTTGGCGCGCTGCTCCACCACCGCAACAAGCCTGTCGGCCAGTCCCGAGGCCTGCTTGCCGGAGCTGGGTAAATCCATGAGGCTGCAACACACCAACTGCAGGTCCATGTTCTGGCAGCTGACCTGCTGCATTCACATCCAGCGTACTTACAATAGCTGCTCCACAAACACAGAATCCCCAACTTCTAACACCGTCCAGCCCACCCTGCCGCACCTGTCGGCGTGACGCTCTCAGCGCATTGCTCCGCTAGCGCCACAAACTTGTCGGCCAGCCCCGGCGCCTGCTTGCTGGTGCAGGGCACGTGCAGCGCCACGCTGCGCGGCAGCTTTTCAAAGTCCAGGCCGGGGGCCAGGAAGAGGCTGGTGAAGGCCACTGGCTCGTACAGCGAGAACCTGCAGGGTTTGAATGTGTTCAGATGTTGTATGCATGCGTCAATGTTATATGCACGCGTCAAAAGTAACAGCAGCAGCAGCAGTTCAGGGTTGCGGCAGCGGCGGCAAGCAGTACTGGCGTACAGCAAGGTGAACTAGCTGAGTCACATGTGCCACTGCAGTGGTGACGTTGCAGCTGCCGCCAGCCTCACTTGAGCTCCTGCACACACACGCACACACTGCACAGCACTGTCCTAATGTGCCTGCAGGACGACCACTTTGATAACTTCTATTGCAGGCTAGCCTCACTTGAGCTCCTGCTGGTTGAGCCCTGCCGACTTGAACTGCGCCAGGCAGGGGCTGTTGTCGATGACAATGGGCAGCTTGCCCATCTGACTGGCCAGCGACAGCGCAGTGATGGCCTCGGCAGCTTTGAGGCCAGCAGCCTTCTTGGCACCTGAAAGTGCAGCAGGCAGGCAGGCAAGCAAGCAAGACAGTTTAAGGCACAGGTGATTGTGGACAGTATGCAGCAGTGCAGTGATGGCCTCGGCAGCCTTGAGCCCTGCAGCCTTCTTGGCACCTTGCAGCAGGCACGGCGGGCAGGCAGGCGGGCAGTGTTATGGTCTCACTCGATTGGGAGGTACAGGCGAGCTGAGTATGACAGAGTTGCTTCCTGTGCAATGCGCTGCTTGTGTCGAGGCCTGCTGCATACCCACCAAGAACAGAGGGTATAACAGCCTCATCGGCTGGTCATAGAGGACATTAACAATTTTGGCACTTGCTTGACAGGAGGTATCTGTGTGGTTATAAAACAGCTGTCAACAGCTGCTGACGGCGTTGTGCGGTGGTTGCAGGCCATGCCTATGCTGCCTGCAGCGCGTGGCTCACCCCTGGAGTCGAACATCATGCCACAGCACAGCCCCGACACACCCTGCAGCGCCCAGCAGCAGCAGCAGCAGCAGCAGCAGCAGCAGCAGCAGCAGCAGCAGCAGCAGCAGCAGACATAGACGCAGCAGCAGACATAGACAAAGCAATTAAGAAAAAATTATGGGGCCACCGCTTGCTGCATGCAGAGGGTGCCTTGACAGTGGCTTACCAAGGCAACGGCATACACACATGCACCAGGCTGGTCGTCTGCTGCCACACCACCTGAATTGAGTTGTGACCCTGCAAAGCTGTGCCACGCATGCTACTAGCACTCACATGCTGGCAAGCAGCCACCAGCGCAGCAGCACCAATATCACTTGTTGTTTCACTTCCACATCCCCCACCTGAGGCACAATTACTTGGTAGCCTGCCTTCTCAGCCAGCCGTGTGAACACCTCCAGCGTGCTGCCACTGTAGCGGTCATCACCACGCGCAGGCCCCATCATCCTGAGCAGCAGCAGCAGCAGCAGCAGCAGTTCAGACTCGCCACACAGCAGCAACACGGCGCAACCGTGCTATCACATGCCGGCTGCAGGCCAAGTGGCTTGCAACCACAAGCACGAGAGAGCACAACCCACCGCACGAAGCAGAGGCTTCTCAAACCTGCGGATGCAACAAGCAGCCGCGCTCTCACCTGTTGACACATGTGGGCAGGAATACGACCTGCCTGGGGATGCCGGACTGCGTGGCACGCGCTGCCTGTGTGGGCAGCTCGCTGGCCTGAGGCGAGCTGAGGCCTGCCGACACTGCCTTGGCACCCTGCATCAGCAGCAGCAGCAGGGGCACCGGATATACACGCATGGTGCATGTGACAGCAGCATCACCTATCGTTGGCCAGTATTGTGTAGAGCTAAGAGACGCGGCTTCTGTATTGCTGGCTGCATTACTACAGTGATCACAGACAGGAGGCGGCATGACAGCAGCAAGCAAGCTGGTGTCGATCATTATCCAGCAGAGGCAGTTGTGGACTACGGGGGCGTTACCCCAGCACCACAACTGCTGCAACAGCAGGCCACTGATTGTGCTTGCCTTGGGTATGTATGGGTTCCAGACCGGCACGATGTGGTTGGTCCACTTGTTGAGCGTGCCGCTGACCACCTCCAGCAGCCGGGGGCCCAGCAGCCTGGCAGGGCAGCAGCAGCAGCAGCAGCAGCAGCGGCAGCACATCCAGTATGAAGGCATCCACCGTGATGTGCAGGTTTTGCACAGCCAGAATTAGTGTTGTTCACGTGCGGACAGCTTGGCTGCTTGCTTGGACCGGCCTATTCAAGCATGCATACATCTGACACAAGAAAGTTAAACAGGCAGCACAGTGCTGTATTCTGTACACAAGCAGCCGATCTGTGAGGGCAGCGCGCAGCCTCCCCGCAAACCCACCCATGGAAGAAGTCCACGGTGTTGAGCAGCAGCGGCACACCCCCGTTGATCAGCCGGAAGTTGTTTGCCGCCATCATGGCCAGCCTACTGCCCCAGGCACTGCTGGTGGAGGCGGATGCAGCACCAGCAGCAGCATCTTGGCCATCTACTGCTGCTGTGCGCAGCTGCTTTGTGAACTCTCCCGTGTTGATGTTGACGGGGCAGCGCACCTGGGAGCGGCAAGCGTTTGCAGTCCCCAACAGACAGCAAGGAAGATGAGGACATCATGGCATTGCTGTTCACGTGGGAGATGTCAATTGCAGTAGCAACAGCTGGCAGCTGTCTGTGCAGCACACTGGTAACAGAGGACAAGTGAGGGTAGAGCACCCGCAGCACGCTGCTGCAGCAACATGCTGTGCACCCTCAGCCAACTCACCGCACACATGCCGTCTGCTGCACAGGTCGAGTCGCCATCGTACTGCCACGTGTCCTCCATCTGGGAGAGCCTGAGGAAACACGTGCCAGGCAACAACATAACAGTGATTAGCAGGGCTGCAGCCAGAGGAGCGCACCAACTGCCTGTTGCATGCTGACGCCTGCAAGCATTTCTCATGCGCCTTCAATGACGCCAGCTGCAACACCGCATCGGCAAACAAGCAACGGCTAGCATAGCCAATCATGATGCACGAATGTGGCTGCATACCACTTTGCTGCACCTGCGGGTGTCAAGCGCGCCGGTGCTCACCGCTGCTGCTGCTCCTGTGTGGGCTGCTGCAGCCCCCTCAGCCGAGTGATCTCGCGGTACGTCTGGATGCGCTGACGTGGCGTGATGGTCACATCCCTGGCGGCACCAGCAGCAGCAGCAGCGGCAGCAGGTGTGTTCTGCACCTTGGTGACGTAACAAGCACAGTGAAACCTGCCTGTGCCCACGCTTTACTGTCCAACAGCAGCAATCAAGCAATCATTGCGCTGCTTGAACAAGGCACTACATCACAAACTGAGCACATTGATGTTCATGGCTGCTGTTGCCTTGTGGCATAAGCTTGCCTTGAGGGGCAGAAGGCCTCGCAGTAGCCACACTCCATGCAGTTGTCAATGAGGGAGGCGGCAGGCGGGCTTGGCTTGAGGAACTGCATGTGCGCGGCAGGGTCCTGCAGCACGGCAGCAGCAGCAGCAGCAGCAGCAGCAGCAGCAGCAAGAGCAGGAACAGCAGCAGCAGGTCTAGCTCACTCCACCGCTGCAGAAGGATTTGCCACAACCCAGCCACCACCAACAGCTGCCAGCAGTAACAAAGCGCTGAGTCACACCAAGTAACAGCAGCAGGAGCAGCAGTAGCAGCAGCAGCAGCTCACATCATTGAGGATGACTCCCGGGTTGAGCAGGTTGTGGGGGTCAAAGGCCGCCTTGATGCGCTTCATGATGCCAGTGGCACGTGCACCCCACTCAAGCTCCACAAAGGGAGCCATGTTGCGGCCAGTGCCGTGCTCACCCTGCGGAACACGGCAACACAGCAGGCACACAATCAACACACAGTCATTATACAGTCATCATACAGTCAACCGTGCACATCTGCTAGCTGCAGCTGGACGCGTCACTGCTGCTGCATGTCAAGATAATGGTGGTGGGTTTCCACATACTACGTTTGCTGGCAGCATGTGGCCTTGCTGTGATGGCCCCCAGCTGCTTTTGCTGCTGAACCCAACTTGTGCACAGCAGCAGCAGCAGCAGGATTATCAGTCCCACCTTGAGGCTGCCGTTGTACTTGTGCACCACGATGTCAGCCATGCCGGCCATCAGCCGCCCAAACGTGGCCACCTCCTCAGGGGTGCGGAAGCCCTGCAGGCAGCGTTGAACAGATACAGCAGCACACTGGGCATCAGCATCTGCCAACAGCAGTGCAGCCATGGGAAGTAGCTGCTATTAGTCAGCCTGCCATATGTAGCGATGAGCGCCAAGAAGAGGTGCAAGCTGCTGTGTTGCCACAGCACGACCTTGCATGGGCGCCTTGAGTGACCGTGGCGCACTGTGCCGCAAAATGGACATCACCATGTCCTGCTGTGCAACTGTATGCACCCAAAGAGCAACACAAGGCCCTCCCTACCTGTGCAAAGACCAGGTGCAGGTTGCCCTCCAGCGCATGGCCCGCCAAACTATCAAGACCAACTATTACGAAATGTACTACAAACCTCAACAACGCGCCATGATTGACGAAGTCTGGGTATGCACCCACCCAAGCGCCTTAGGCCTTGGAAGTGCTGCCCACCTGTGCGAAGACCAGGTGCAGGTTGCCCTCCAATGCATGCCCCACTGCGCTGGCGTCGCTGTAGCCGCACTCCCTGAACAGCGCGGTGAGGTCAGCCGTCATGCCTGCCAGGTGCTCCACTGGGCACACCACGTCCTCAATCATCATGCTGGTGCCCACAGACCTGCAGCAAGGGGGCGGCAAGTGTGCGGTAGCAGTCAACAGCTTGCTTAGCAGGCACTGGCACCTACCTACCGCTCAGGTGAAGGTGTACACATGAAGCTTGCTGGGGACGGCAAGAACATGCAGCAGAGGCACTGCTTGGGGTGCATCTCAGAACAGAGCGCCAGCCTGACAAGCAGCCAGCTAATGCTCTCCACAGAGGGCGGCCTGTCACAGCTCACCTGCTGCCGCCAATGATGGGGATGAGCCCCTTGCGGAAGTCCCAGAACACCTTGGTCTCCTGCCAGCGGCAGCAGCAGCAGCAGCAGCAGCATACATCAGTGTACAGCAGCATGTCAAGCCACCATGGCAGGCGCCGGAGCAGCAGCATGACAGGAGGCCTGATGTTGCAGCGCTGTTCTCTGCGCTGCAGTTGCTGCCGTCAGGGCAGATGTGTCCTGTCCGGTCCTGCCTGAAACATCAGCGCAGTGCTGGCTGGCTGCTGCAATGCACGTGGACCGCTCATACCGACTAATTCTGCTGCCTCTACGTTGCACTGTCCCCTATACCCGGCCCGCGCGAGCAGCACCCGCATATAACCCAATCCAATCTAATCAACTAATCATACTATAATACATGCAGTTACTTACCGCAGCATTGATCCTGAAGGGGTAGCTCTCCAGGCCAAGCGGCGCCCCAGCGTTGCCGCCAAAGTGCACACCAGACGCCTGCAGCGCAGCCTGTGCCGCCTCAATGCGCTGCTGCAGCTGCTGCTGCGTCTCGCCCTTGACTTCAATCAGCAGGCCTGCTGCTCCTTCTTGCGCCTGGCCCAGCTCAGCCACCAGCGACACAAACTCCTGCTGTGCAAGCCTGGGGCACATTATGATCAGGGGCAGCCAAAGCGACAAATGCTAATGTGTGCCGTTGTGCATGATGCCAGCCATCATGCTGTTGTCAGCAAGCGTCATAAACCTGCGACAGCTGCCCACATACATACACTCGTTTGCAGTCCCATTTTCAGTCACAACACCCCATTACAAATCAGCTCCCCACTTACCTGAGGCTGGCATAGTCGCAGATCTCCACTGCTGACGCCACCCCACTGGACTTCAGGTGGCGCACCGAGTCGCACGCGCTGTACAGGTCAGGGAACAGCACAAAGGCGGACGCCTGCAGGCAGACACCATGCATAGGGAAGCCGTTGAGGTAACCGAAGGCGTTGAGGTAACCGAAGCCGTTGAGGTAACCGAAGCCGTTGAGGTAACATGCAGGTGCCACGCATGCACACCACAGAACGGCACTTGCCTGGAACTACTCAGAACAAGGCTGCCATTTGCAGCAGCGCATGACAGGAGAAGCAGCACCTTTGAGCTAGCACTAGCTAGCAATGCACCTTGTGGTGCACCCCTTGCGTGGACACAGCAGCTGTGTACTGCAGCAGAGTCGGACACAACCAGCAATAGTTCGAGCAACGACAGCAAAGCAGCTGTCCTACCAACCATGTGGTGCACCTCCTGCACGGTGTTGAAGGTCACGCTGCTGATGAAGTTTAAGAAACACCAAATAAAAAGCCATGGGCAACGGGCCATAGTTACGCGCACCTTGTGGTGCACCTCCTGCACGGTGTTGTAGGTCACGCTGCTGATGAAGCCCAGCGTGCCCTCACTACCCACCAGCAGGTGCTTCAGGATGGTGACAGGGTCATCAGGGGGGAAGTCCACCAGCGCATTCAGGCTGTAGCCCACCTGGCAGTGTGCGGGGAGAAGGGCAACGGAGTAGAATAAAACAGCAGGTGTGGCAGGGCGGGACATAAAGGTTGGTGACCGGGTCCTCAGAGGGACAGTCCATCAGCGCATTCAGGCTGTAGCCCACCTGCCAGTGTGTGGGGAGAAGGGCAATGCAGTAGAATAAAACAGCAGGTGTGGCAGGGCGGGACATAAAGGATGTTGACCAGGTTCTCGGAGAGAAGGCTGTAGCCCACCTGGGGGAGGACAGTGAGTGCGGCAGGTGTGGCAGCTGCAGCGCAGGGCAGGGGGAAACATGGTGCCAGAGCTTGTTCTGGATCTGTGCAGGCGGCAGGCAGCAAGTACGCAGGCGCGCACTGCATGCATTTGGGCGGGAGCAGGGGGTCAGCAAGACACTGGCCTGCAGCAAGTATTTGGGATGCAACACGCAGCAGCAAGCAGCCAGCAACAGTGCGCGTAGTTTGCTCACCGTGTTCTTGATCTTGTACTTGGCGCGTATGCGGCCGGCCAGCTGTGGGTCGCCCTGCACCTCACGCGCCAGCCCAGACAGCGCAGACGCCAGCTTGCCATGGCTCTGAAGGCAGCAGGCAAAGCAGCATGGCACAGCAGGTTGCAGCAAGGCGCAGCAAACAGGGAGGTTTACAAGGAGGCGCCAGCCAACCTGCAGCCCATGGACAGCATGGGCTGTGCACAATAGGCAAGGACAGCTCAGCATGCTTGAGCTGAGCAAAGTGGGGACTGCTTGCTTGATGGTTTGCTTGCGTAACATTGAGGAGGGGTGCAGCCCCGCCGCCATGCAACAACCAGCTCAGTCCCACAGACCATGCTGCTACACTGCTTCCAAACTGCTGCTGCACTGCTGCTACACTGCTGCTACACTACTGCTGCTACACTGCTGCTGCACTGCTCCTGCACTGCTGCTACACTGCTGCCACACTGCTGCTACATATGCTGTACCACGCACCTGCAGGAAGGCTTTGCGGCTGCTCTCATCTGCTGTGTCCAGCACTGTGCCGTCAGCCAGCAGCAGCCGCATGTCTGCAATGGTGTGGTAGGTGTTCTGAGCCACGCCGCAGCACATGCCACTGGCATTGTTGGCGACTATGCCTCCTGCAGGCAGCAGCAGCAGCAGCAGCAGCAGCGGTGATGGCAACCTTGCCACAAGGAGCTGCAGCATTTGGGTAGCATGCCTCACGCAGTGCAGGCCGCACAGCGCTGTGATACTGAGCACACCGCACGCATCTCACATTGCCGCACGCGCTTGCCTTGTTTGGCAACACTGCAGGATACGAACGATCTCTTGCTGCGATCACTTGCACCAAGATGCCAGCAGAGCAAGTGGCGCCCAGCACCAACAGGGCAGTCACTGTGTAGGAGCTCACCAATCATGGCTGCGTCAATGGAGGCAGGGTCGGGCCCGATGCGGTAGCTGATCGGCAGCTTGTGGCGCCTGCACAAGTAAACACAACATGCAGGTGCTAAATGCAACTCAGGTTGGCCTGTGACTGCAACACCACAAGTATAACCACTGCTACCACCCTTCAAGATGGCACGAATGGCAGCACACACACATACACTGTGCTGTGCCTGTTCAGCCTGTCGTCACGGCGCTCTCAACTAACTGGCAGAGCTGCACGCCTTGCTGTGGGCACTGCATGTTCTTTGCATCACACTCCACGCAGGCCTCTGCCTTGGTGCTGTGCTGCCAGCAGCTCTTGCCCCGCCTTTCAGCCCCCACCTGGCATGCCCTGCCAGCAGCTTGTTGACCTCCCCTCCCAGCAGCCCCACCTCAGCCGTCACCTGGCTGCCGTCATCCTGCGCCGGCAGCAGCAGCAGCAGCAACAGCAGCAACAGCAGCAGGAGCAGCCGGCATGGTTGGCATATGCAGGAAGCAACCAGGTTCTGTTCAAAACCACAGGCCAGACACGTGCAACAGCAACAGCAACCATGCACGGCCTCCCTCTGCTTTCACAACTGCTGTACCAATGCAAGCATGACAGGCCTTGCAAAGCCTCATGCTGTATGCATGCTGGCTGCATTGCCTCCGGCTGCCCCACCTTGATGCTGATGTGCCTGAAGTTCTTGCCCACATAGCCCTGCAATGTGCAACCGGCAACCAGGCAGATTAAGCACATGCTGAGGTATATGCAGCACGCGAACATCACAACATTGTGCATGGCTGCTTGTGTGCGCACTGCTCAAAGCAAATGTGCAGGGCATTGTATGGTTTATCCTGAACAAAAGTGGTAGCTCCCCTCACTTATTCACACCAGGCAGACTCCTTGCAAACACACGCAGCAGCTCTCCCTCACCACTGAGATGACGATGGAGTCGCTCACTGCCTGCCCTGACAGTGATGTGCCCGCAGCCCTGAACGTGACAGGCACCTTATGTGCCTGGCTCAGCCGCAGCAGCCCCTGCACCTCAGCTTCATTGTGCACTTTTATCACTGCTTTAGGCAGCAGCCGGTAGAAGGAGGCGTCACTGCCGTATGCCAGCAAGTGCAGCGGGTCTGCAGGCATCGAATGGATGCATTGTGTGGGCAGAAGAGTGCAGGGCGTGGTTTGTGGAGGGTGGCAGCAGTTGCTGTTTGGTGACGGCAATGCTGGCAGGCGGCTGAGCCGAACTGGGGTGGGATTACCTGGGGAGTGGAGCGCATGCTGATGCACCTCATGCAAGCGTAAATAGACGGCTTGACTGTACCTGTGGAGCTCATCTGGCTCCAACCCAGTACTTATGTCAGAACAACAGCAGTGCGGCAGTCATTGATTAAGCCTGTGCACTGCTGCTGCAGAAGTGCGTACCTGTGAAGATGCGTGGCTGCGGCACAACTGCAGCAGCATCTTGCAGGAAGGCCTTATAGCGGCCATCATCCACGCGCATGCCGTCATGGTTCACGTAGCTGCTGCTGGCAGCCTGAAGTTGACGCATGGGGGAGCAATGCGTGCCATCATGTTGGAAATATATATTGCAGCATAAACGCTGTGTACAGCTGCTTGCCGGTGCAAAGCTATAGGTGGTGCAAACACAAACGCTGGGCCGCTTGTGCAGTGCATGCTTGTGCAGCAACAGTCACAACAGCAAGTGCCTCGAACTGCCCATGCAGCCTGGAGGTTGTGTGCATGGTGTACTTCCGCTGCTGGTTTTCCATGTAGCCGTTCCAACATGTGCTGCTGAATCAGCTCATCCTTACAGACTTCAGCTGCGCCGCCAGCAAAACAACTGCCAGCTGTTGTGCTAGGGCTTACCCTGAGGTGGGGTGCAGGGTCATTCTCTGGTATGCTGCTCACTGCACCCCAATCGTTGATGTGCAGTCTGCTGTTGACGAAGTCCAAGTTGCTGGCACTGACTGCTCCATCCGGAGCATCTGCAGCAAATGCAGGCTCAGCAGCAGCACTCGCAGATGCCTCAGGGGAAGCAGTGCTGTGCAGCTGCTGCAGGAGCAGCTGCTGGCAGCTGGCTGGTGTGCGGGTGCTGCTGGCAAGCGAAAAGCGGCCAGCAGCTGCCAGCTGCGCTGCCCTGCGCATGTGCTGCAGCGTATGGTGAGCGGGGTGTGAGCACAGGCAGTAGGGTTTCCGTAATATCGGCAGCGGCAATTACTGAACGCCTGCAGCAACGCGCGCACACAGTGCATTGATGTGTCGTTCTTACGCTGCTTGCAACCCTAGCCTGACAAAGTCCACCGTGCGTTCCTAACCCTCGCTCACGATGACTCAACTTAGCAGAACCTTGTTGCGCTGATCTCCTCATCCCCCTTTTCATCCCCACGAGCAGCCGCTTTGTTGTAAACTTGCTGACCTTCGTGCTCCAGATACAGCTGCGGTGTATAACCCCTTTCGCACGTCCGAGCACCTGCTCTGCTGTGAACTTCAGCACTTCCGAGTCGCAGCAAGCATGTCTCACTCACACGCACATGAGATGGAAATGAACAAGAACGCTGTGGTTAAGGGCCAGGTGCGGATATGGTGAGGCTGCGTTAGCCACCAGGCTTTCCGCAGATCAGCTTATGATCACTGTGGTCCTGCTGCTGCTGGGTGCAGGTGCTCATGGTTGCCACTAGCTGTGGCTCCTTCCCCAATACAGACATCCCCACTGGACTGTGGTAAGTTCAATGAGGCACATGCGTCAGCGATGTCTGGACACCAGCGGAGATAAGCAGCACTGCAGTCAAGTGGCATCAACAGCAGCAGGACTCAGCATTCCAGTACGCGGCAGTGCTGTTTTGCATTTGCATACCTTCTTTGTAAGAACTGGCAGCAGACGCGCCGAAGTGGTTTACTGCAGTTGCAGGTTTGCTGTTGCAACACTCCTGCGTGCCCTGCTTCTGGGCAGCTGCAGCTCATCTCCACGGTGTGCATTGCGCTGCAGCTGTGTGCAGCTAACACGTCCGTCAATAGACAAAACACCTCACCTGCTGCTTTGGTACATGCTTGCTAGGCCAGCAACCGCACGATTGTGATGCGCAGATGTAATGCCTATGGCATCACACCATGATGCTCTTGTCCTTTGTGCTCATTTATGCATAGTTTTCTCACCACGCTCGTCCTGCCGCTGCGCGCTGCGTTCAAACAATAATATTGTTGAGCCTGCTGCATGCATGCTCGGCTCTGTTTGTCGCCCGTGGTGCTGTGCCGCTTCTCCTGCACACAACCACACTCCCACGCCTGACGCAGCAAGCCTGAGCGTTGTCTGCTACATGCTCGCCCACAGGTACTGCTGCCATGGCACTAACCTGGGCTCCTGCAGGCTGTCTGAGCTGGCGGAGCCCCACTGGGGGCTAATTGAGACAGGCCCAGATCAAATACACACTCAATTCCGCTGTCTTGTCATCCCTCGCAGCTGTCTGAGCTGGCAGAGCCCTATTGATGCTCTACGACGCAGGCTGCGGCATCACCCTGGCAATTCACATCCCCCTCAACTGCCTGACAGCAAGCGTGTGCCTTCTGTGCTGTAGCATGCTCACCCTAGCAAACCCTTGTCCTCTGCTGCTGCTGCCTGATGTCGCTGCAGGCTGTCTGAGCTGGCGGAGCCCTAGTGGGTGCTCAAGGATGCAGGCCAGGGCATATACTCAATTACATCGATGCATGATATATATCAGCTGTGCTGTATCTGCTGCAGGCTGTCTGAGCTGGCTGAGCCCTACTGGGTGCTTAAGGATGCAGGCTACGACGTCACCCTGGCCAGCCCCAATGGCGGGGCAGTGCCGGTGGACCCCGTCAGCCTGGCGGGTGACGCCAAGACGCGTGAGGCGGAGCGCATGCTGCACGACGGTGAGCTGGGGTTGCAGTTTGTGGTTCCAAGTGCATCATAGGGTTTGCAAGTTTGCGGTTATGTTGGGGGAGGGGTGGGGGCTTGTGATGGTACTGTGCTAGCGCTATTGAGCAGCAGCAGGAGGTGTAACTTCTGCAGCACAGGCTTGAGGCCTGAGGGGGAGCAGTGCCGGCCACCCCCAGCATTGCTCTGCAGGCTGTGCTCGCCTGGCTATGTATGGGTGAGGCTGGTCACCTGGGGTTGGCTGGTACAGCCGAGGGGGGTGAGTGTGATAATACGATGTTGGGTCCAACGTTATTTGATGTTTTTGAATGCATTGCGTAGGAAAGGCAGGGGGGACGCAGCCAGGGGTGCAGAGGGAGGAGCAAAAATCTATGCAGGCGCCCGGAGAGGTCTGTTACAGGGGTGGGCAAGCTATCGCCCTAGAGCGAGTCACTTGCCCCTCTTTCAGCTCACATATCATGAGAACCCGATAGCAAGCCACGGCGCCCATTGCATTGCATTTGTTACACGGAGGCGGTCTCCCCAACCCCGCAGGGGCTAGGTACTGCCAGTCAAGCCAACACCCGCCAAGTAAGCCCTCGTATCATAAGGACCAGTGGGTATTTGTCTAACCTCCAGTTCCCCACACCGCGGTAACATGCCACCGTAAACGCAAGCATGCATGCAATACAAGCAGGCTAGCACATGGAATGCGCCCGCGAGAGAGGTCTGTTACAGGGGTGGGCAAGCTATCGCCCTAGAGCGAGTCACTTGCCCCTCTTTCAGCTCACATATCCTGAGAACCCGATAGCAAGCCACAAGATGCGCCCTTTGTTAGTGTATGTTACACATGGGGGCCAGGCAATTCCAGCCTCTTGAACTGGCGTATCATACCAGCCAGGTAGGGTTTCAAGTCCAACTCCGTCCCCCACCACCATTTCGACGGAACAGCAAGTCTGCAGCCTCACTGCCCGCCTAGCAAAATGACCACAATGCTGCAGCAAAACCGAGTGGTCGCCTCCAAGGGACGCCAGATTATTCGAGAGAGAGGTCTGTTACAGGGGTGGGCAAGCTATCGCCCTAGAGCGAGTCACTTGCCCCTCTTTCAGCTCACATATCATGAGAACCCGATAGCAAGCCACAGACGCCAGATTTTTTTTTTTTTTTTTAGGAGGATTTCGAAGTGGTTACCTTACAAAATTGCCGTCATAAACCGCCGGATTGCGCCGATTGTCATCAAATTGCGCTCGTAGTCTAGTGGTATGATAGGTCCCTGCCACGGACCAGGCCCGGGTTCGATCCCCGGCGAGCGCAGCCTTAATGCCCCTGTTGCTCTGCATGGCCTGCACTTTTTGCGGCACGAAGCTGGCACTGCGTCACGTGCTGTTGTTCCTCGGTTGCCTGTGCACACCACATAACCTCATCTGCTTCTTCCTGGTGCCATGCCTGTCTGCTGCAGACGAGGCCAAGCTCGTGCTGGAGCACACCGTCAAGTTGTCCGATGTCAGCGACCCCACCTTCTATGATGCCGTCTTTGTGCCGGGAGGCCACGGCCCCATGTTTGACCTGGCTGAGAGCGAGCTGCTGGGTGACATCCTCACCAAGGCAGCAGCAGCAGGTGAGTGACACTGCAGCAGGCTCCAGTCTAAGAACAAGAGGGTGTTTAAGGCCGTGTGGACAACACCAACAACATGCAGGCTCTCGAGTGTCAGCTGAGGGCTGCATCCTTATCAGACTTCAACCCCGCTGAGCAGCAGCAGCAGAGGGGCTGCATGTTGGACAGTTTTAGTGTGAGGCAATGGTATGCAACTGCCGCATGTTGACATGTGCGCTCTTTGCTTCATGCAGCAGCACAACAGTGGAGCCGACGCCCAGTGCACACGCGTGTAGCAAGCACGTCAGCAATCCTGTGTTGAAGATCTGTCCCCACTTCTTTTGTTGCGGGTTGAACAACTTCCTTTGTGGTCAGGGCACGCAGCAGGTTGATTTAGGCTCAGCAGCAAGCCTAGCAGCACTTGTTCATCAGCTGTGTCTTGGCAATGGCGCCATGCAGTGCCTGTCTGTTCC
The DNA here is from genome assembly GCA_030272155.1 of Tetradesmus obliquus. Taxonomy (NCBI): domain Eukaryota; kingdom Viridiplantae; phylum Chlorophyta; class Chlorophyceae; order Sphaeropleales; family Scenedesmaceae; genus Tetradesmus; species Tetradesmus obliquus. The sequence goes on along the minus strand of CP126194.1, from coordinate 4,522,681 downwards.
GGCAAGCCTGCAAGCTTTCTGCAAACACTTTCATCTCAGCAATAACCACCCTTTGCCCCTGCCCCGCGCGCACGCCACAAACCTCCCTCCACGCGTGCAGGCAAGATCATTGCTGCGGTGTGCCACGGACCCGCTGGCCTGGTGAAGGCCAAGGGCTCTGACGGGCTGCCGCTGGTCAGCAGCAGGCAGGTCACCGGCTTCACCAACTCAGAGGAGGAGGCGGTGGGCAAGACCAAGGTGAGGCGGGGGGGTGTGGGGGTGTGGGAAGGGAGGCTTGTAAGCAGCAGCACTGGCAGCTCAAGCATTGGTAAGAAGTAGCATCAGCTGATATATTGAGGAGGCGGTGGGCGAGACCAAGCTGAGGCTAGGGGAGGGGCCTGGCAGCAGCAGCACTAAAAGCGGCAGTAATAAGCAGCAGCATCATATCAGCCAGCGGAGGCAGGAACAACACCAGGTTGAGGCTAGAAACCCTTGCAGCACTGTTTGCTGCTGCCGGCAGAAGCAGCATTGAGTAGAACTGGCATAAAGGCAGGAGAGAAAGCAAGCAGAAGTCATGCTCTGGCAGAGCTAGTGTGGTCTAGGTTGCTCACTGCTGTATCAGCTGTTTGCCATGCTTTGCACTGTTCATATTTGGTGACGCTCCTGCAGGTGGACTGCATCAGCAAGCAGTTGCTGCTCCTTGCGCTCACTCAATGACATGCAGCATTAGCAGTACACTGCTCCCTCTTGCCGTGCTCTCAACACCTCGCCTTCTGCTGCTGCTGCTGCTGCACGACTGCTATCAAAATGCTTCCCCTGCCTGCAGATGGTGACCTTCCTGCTCGAAGACAAGCTGAAGGAGCTGGGCGGGCAGCTGGTGCGCAAGCCAGACTGGCAGCCGCATGTGGTCACAGACGGCAACCTCGTCACAGGCCAGAACCCTGCCAGTGCACAAGGCGTGGGTGAGGCCATGCTGCAGCAGCTGAAGGAGAAGCGTGCGGCACTGGGCGGTGTGGCCAGTGGTGGTGTGACCTTCTCTGCTGGCGAGGCAGGGCTGGTGGGAGGGAAGAAGGCAGCAGCTGAGGCTGACATCTCGCCGGCTGGCAAACCGGCAAGCTGATTGTTGCCGGGCATGGTTGCTGGACTGCAAGCTTGGTGGAGAGCGTTGTGTTGCAGTTGTACGGCGGATGGCTGCTTCCATGAACTGGGCATGCATTGCATTGCATCACTTTGCATGGCATCGTGCAACTTGGCCAGTGCGCAACGCTGCATCATGCAAGCATGGTGACATACACAAGGTCATGATGTAAAGAGGTAGCTGCTCATGGACGGCACTATCAGAGGCTAGCCTGTGGCATTGGGTGCAACAAGTTCTCAGCCCAACCTGGGTAGCAGCACAGCAACACCGCGCCTGAGACGACAGAAGGATGTGCCGCACAGTCTTGTACTACAAGACGCCAGTAGTGGCTACGAGATAGAAACTGGGCCCGGCAGGAGGGCCTCTGTCATGTTTTGCAGCCATGCGTGAACGTGCGCACCGCAGCAGCGGTCGCTGAGGCTGCGTGGATTGAGCGACTGCGTGAACAACGTTGTACACGTTAAAGATGTCAACACCGTCGCTATCACACCGGTGGTGTAGCGGTTACACCAGTGTGCAGGCCCTGCACCGGGTGCCTAGACAGATGACAGCGGGGTGAGCAGCCTACAGCCCTGCAGGGCCCCTTCAGGGGCCCCTGCAGCTGCACGTGGCGGCGCAGCCCTTGCACTGCACTGGCAGACAATACTTGGAGGCGTGTAGCTATGCTGCTACTCAATTTCCCGGAATACTCACCAAGAAGATGACCACCGATGTAAAAATAGTTGCGGAATACCATTGATGTCAAGCCTGAACACACCAATGCGCCACATTCCACAACCACAGCGCACAGGTAAATAGCCAAACACTAGCACTGCTGCAACACCTGCCAGGTGTCCAGAGGACAAAGCCATGCCCACCAGGAGAGCAGGTGCACTGAAAACACTGGCCGCCCCGCCCCAGCAGCACGAACCTTCCCCGTATTGATACACAATATTGTGCCTACGGTTCAGGCTTTGCCACCTGGCAAGACCCATCAGGATACACCAGGTACCTGCAGTTCGGCATTCAATCATGCCTGTGCCTTCACGAGTCACACAAGCACGCCTGGATGTTGTTGCACTGCAGGCAGCAGTAGTCGCTGCAACATCAGCTGTAGAGCAAAACCACATCCAAGATGTCAGCCACTACTGCAGTCAAAACGTCACGCAAGTGCAACTCCCTGTGTTGTGGCTCCCAGACAGGCCGTGCACCTCTCGACTGCTGCTGTACCCAGCAAACGTGCACACAGCAAGTCGCAGCACGAAAGCACGTCAGCCTGTTGATGCCTGTACCCAAGCCAGGGCCGCAGTATGCCTGCGCTGTGCATGGAAGCCGTTGCTTCAAACCAAAGTGGATGTGCATGGTGGCTACCACGGGTGAGCGGTGAGCACGCGCCCACAACTCGCAACAAGCTGCAACTGCAGTTCTGCATTCACGACCGGCGGCAAAGCAAAGTCAGCAACAGCCACTACTGGCACGCAACCAGGCAGCCCACATGCTACACGCCCGCACCACAGAAAGCAAGCGGCTGCTGAAAAAGCCGCAACATGCGTGCCTCTGGCTGCTGATAGAATGCCACAACAACAGGCCAGACAGCAAGAAGCAGCAGCAAACAAGTTGCCTGCGTCTGCTGCATCTAGATGGCAATGCACCCATGCTGGGGCTCCCTGAGGCCTGCCAACCACAGTCGGTGACTGCAAGAGGCAAATGCAGCTGCGGCATCAAGACACCATGCACAGCAACATGCACGGCACCCTGCACATGCCAAAGCTACCAACACGCATTGCACGACGTGCAGCGCGCGGCAACGTGCTGCGTGCAGCGCCAACCACCCAGAGACTTCAGCAGCTTATGGCTCAACAGCATTCCACCCAGCACCAGCAGCTGCTGCAGCAGCGGCAGCTGCACAGTCCGGACACCCCAAGCAAGCAGCTCCTGCCAGCCCTCACCGCAGGCACGCACCATTCCCCGACTCGATCAAAACACAAAACACCCAAACTTCAAACACCTCACGCCCTGCCGACAGTTGCCTTAACCTGCCGCACGATATCCGGTACCTGCGGGAAGCACATCGCCTCCAAATTAGCAGCGTACGGCGTTGGCACCTCAGCACCAGCCACGCGGCCCATGGGCGCATCCAGGTCATCAAAGCACTCCTCCATTGCCAGCGCTGCAATCTCAGCGCCGATGCCGGACTGTGGCCAGCCCTCCTCAACGCTGACAAGGCGGTGCGTCTTGCGCACGCTGGCTGCAATGGTGGCGCGGTCCAGCGGCTTGATGCTGCGCAGGTTTATCACCTGCAGCAGTCAACGTGACACAGCATGCGTGTTGACCAACAAGGTTGACGGACAACAGTCAACCAATCTGATGCGTGTGGTCAACGGGCGGCTTTGCATCTGCATGCTGTGAAGAGTGATGACGTGCAGCGGCAAGCCATGTGTGCTGATCGCCCTGAAGTCAGCCAAGGATGGTGAAGAATGGCCGGCCGTGACCAGCTGCTGCTGTCAGAGTCACACCGACTACAGCAGCTGCTGCTGCTGCCAGCTGAGCATGGCAAGCAGGTGCGTGGCAGTTCAGACATGCAGCATCCTTCCACATCATCTACAGATTGCTGAAAATGATGGCTGTGCTGCTCAAACCACACGCGGTATGCAGGTGCATTCTCGACTGCATGCAATGCAGCCAGCACCGCAGCCAGCCCAGCCAACCTCTGCATCGATACCATCCTGTGCCAGCTGTAGGACTCCAGACATGCAGCACATCCTTCCACACCAGCTACAAGTTGGCACAGGTGCAGCTTGTGATGCAAAGCAAGACACAAGTCTAATGTGATCAGCATGTAATGCAACGCCGCCAGTCAGCCCACCTCTGCATCGATGCCCTCCTTTGCCAGCTGCTCCGCTGCCTCCAGGCTGAAGCCCACCATCTTGCTGAAGGCCACGATGGTCACGTCCTTGCCCTGACGCATCACCTTGGCCTTGCCGATGGGCAGCGTGAAGTCCTTGTCAAGCACCTGCAGCAGCAGCAGCATAGGCAGCACCAGCAGCAGCAGCAGCAGCAGAAATGCTATGAGCATGTTGAAGGTTGGCGTTAAGCTGCGTGCACACGTAGGTGAGGGCTGCACAACCTTGTGATGACCAAGTGAGACGATGAGGGAGCTGCACGAAGCAGCGACAGCCACAGTACGGCAAGCAGCCACAGCTACCATGGTCGACCATGCTGCTAGGTTGCTGCAATGCAGCTGCTGTGTGTAGCTGCTACAGGTGCAGATGCTGCTGCTGCCACCAGTTACTGCGGCATCAAAGTGCACCACCACCCTGCTGTTGCTGCCACTGCCATTGCTAAGGCGTTGTGCTGCTGAAGGCCGCACCCACTGCAATGCTCTAGTGTTGCGCACCTCCTGCGACACTGGGAAGGCTGTGCCGTACAGCAGCTCGTTCTCCAGGAAGATGACGGGGTCAGGGTCACGGATGGCTGCCTTGAGCAGGCCGCGCGCATCTTCGCTGTCATATGGCGCCAGCACCTGCAGCATGCAGCAGAAAAAACCGGCCCTGTGTGTGCAAAGCTATGATGCGCCTTGCTGTGGTATCTGTCACCCTGCTGCCTAAAACCTTGCAGAGGTTTGCCCAACATGCTGATGCGAGCGTGCCGAGTGCACCTTGCAGCCACTATGACAAAAAGGGCTGCATCAGTGTGTTCATGCGGCATGCTTGCAGCCACTAAGACCTATATAGCTGCAGCAAGGCATGCGCTCCAGTGCCAGCGCAGGTTCGAACGCATCAGAAGCTGTGCGTCTATGTCCTGTTATGTGTTGCCCTATTGCTGCTGCCTGCCAACTTGCTGCAACAGGTGCAGGTGGCTGTGACGCGCACCTTGCATGCTGCTGCTGCTGCTGCTGCTGGTGGTGGTGGTGGTGGTAGGAGTGGCTGCTCACACCTTGCCGTGTGAGCTGTTCAATACACAACCAGATGCAGCCAGCCCTTGCCCAGCTCAGCAGCGCCTGCTACATCTCCCTCGGCATGGTGAACATATACGTGCCCGGCTGCTGCTGCTGCTGCTTGCTGGCAATGGTGCCGTCCTCCTAGCTGCTGCTGCTGCCACTGCTGGTGCAGACGTCCCTGCGCCTGCTATCAACGCTGCGCTGTGCATTGCTAGTAGCTATGCCTGCCTGCCTGCCGGCCAGCCTGCAGCCAGCCCTGCAGCCAGCAGCTGCTCACTCACCTTGAGGCCAGGCACGTGGCTGTACCACGCTGCAAAGCACTGCGAGTGCTGCGCGCCCACACCAGCAGCAGCACCGTTTGGCCCGCGGAACACGATCGGGCACGAGATCTGGCCTGCTGACATGTACAGCGTCTTGGCTGCTGAGTTCACGATCTGGTCGATGGCTTGCATCGCAAAGTTGAAGGTCATGAACTCGCACACGGGCTTTGTGCCTGCAAAGGCTGAGCCTACTGCAATGCCAGTGAACCCCGCCTGCGCGCACAGCATGAAAGACAGCAGACAGCGCAGCGGGAAGCAGAATTTGGGTGTTACCTGCCAATGTGCACAGGCTGAACGGGAAATGAGGACGGCAGTGGTGGCTCAACAACAGACAGAGAGCATACACGGGCACAACCTGCAGTTGTGAGGCCACCTTGACAAGCTGGCAGGCAGCAGCGACAGCATGGGCTTGCAGGTGCCAGCTGCTGGGATGACTGCTGCGTTTTGGAAGCACCTGCCATTGCTGGCATAAGGAACACTATCACACTGAACGCAATCCCGTACCTCTGTAATCGGCGTGTCGCGCACACGCTCTGCTCCATGCTTCTGCAGCAGCCCCCTGGTGATCTGCAAACAGACACAGTCACAACAAAATATGTAGTCAGCATACCATGCGCAGCACGGCGCGCTCTGCTGCAGGCATCAACTACTGCTGTGCAGAGGCCTTTTCCAAACAGCTGAGGAGCTCACCTTGTAGGCTCCTTGATACTCTCCGACCTGCAGCAACAAAACAGCAGTGATCAGACTCCATGCAACCAAGACAACCCTGGTTGCTGCTTTGACATGGTTGCAAGAGTCCGTACCTCCTCTCCCAGAATGTAGACCTTCTCATCGCGGGCCATCTCCTCATCCAAAGCGGAGTTCAGTGCATCACGCACCGTGAGCTGCAGGCAGCGTGGACAGACAAGGCAGGTCAGTTGCAATGGCGTCCCACACCAAACGCGATGCACTGGCTTGTGATCCAGCTTCGAAACATGACAAAGTTCAACACGTATTCAAATAAAGCCGCGCACCTCTGTAGTTGCAGCTGCAGCGTACGCCCTGCTCCACTGGCCTACTTGCCGAGCTGCTGCTTGTGCCTGCAGAGCAGCAACACCCACTGCTCAGCCGGCTGGCCCGAATGCGTCAATTGAAATGCGTACTTTGATTCTGCCCTCACCGCCAGCCCTAGACATCCTGTTGTCGCTGGGCACACAAATCTGGCAAGCATTTCTGCTGGCTAGTGAACGATCTGCGCTAGAGCGTGCAGTATCCTGCTTAATCAGTTTGCTGGATAGGTGTCACACTTGCAGGCTGCCTGTGCGTCGACTGTAGTGCAACAAAGCCGCACGCCTAAAGCCCTACATACAACGTGAGAAGTAGTCAGCGGTCACTAGTGCCCCAACCTGTACAAGGGGCCCGTAAAGCATCGTGAACCGGAAATTGGCTGTTTAATAGTGTTAAACATGGTTTGGTGCACCATTCGACGCACTGGGATTAGCAAGCACTGTGCTGTCTGCTGTTGCCTGTACCCCAAAGCACAACCTATCGACCAAAAGAATGAGGCGTCGTTGAGAGCTCTGGTAGCTTGGTTTGAGTATGTTAGTGTATCATTTCATACTGGCCTGCAGCAGCTCCACAACAGCAGTGTGCAGCGACAGCACCAATCAGCGGCTGTGCTGCCTCACTGCGCAGCTGGCAGCTGCCGCAGCAGGGTAGTACCCCGACAGTGCTGCTTCAACAAGTTGTTGCACCCAACCCTGCAGCCAGCAGCAGTCGGCCCGCTAGTACCTGCTGTTACACACCAGACTTGAGAGACACACAACATACGTGGTTGAGAGCATGCCTGGTCATGACTGCATTGCACGGGGTGCTTGGACATGACTGCAAGCATAGGAAGCAACAAAAGCCCTTTTGAAGCCCCCACCACCTGACTCTGTTGCCTGCAATTTGCCGTGTCAGCTTCCAAAGCAAGCCGCACCGTGGCCGCATGGCATACGCAAGATTCTCCCCTGCCAGGGTCATACCCACATCTAGTTGATGCACCATGTGGAGCACGCGCGATCCGCAGTGCAGAGCTAGCAGCTCTGCCTCCCTGACAGCAGCAACATTGCCCTCGCACAGACATGTGTACACATGCATGGCCATGCATCGCCGCCATAATAAGCGGCTCATACGAACCCCAGGGCTGAAAATGGCACGCTGGATCATGCCATGCTAAGCCGGGTCCAGCAAATGCACGCGTCACAGCTCTGAAAACTCCGAGTTTAACAGCTGGCCAGACCCGATTTGCGTCAGGTGGGCACAGCCTTGGTGCACATGCTTTGTCTAGAATTCGTCATTTTACATGCAGCGACTGAAGCCTGCAGACCATGCTTACAACTGCCGTGGTGCACGACCCGCACGCACAACGGCGGCGCACACAGTGCACTTCAAGCAGGAGAAGTAACTAGGCCACAGAGCACCCAACGGCTCAGCCACACAATGTATGCAGGTGCAGGTGCAGGTGCAGCTGCACAAGGGTGCAGCATGCTAGCGCCCTAGAGAGGGTGAAGCACCAGGCAGAACAGCGCAAGCCCTGCTGGCACCACATCAGCCTGTCCGACGGCGAGAGTTCCATCCTATGCCGCCCAAAAGAAACACGTCTCGGGTGCCCAACCAGACACCAAAAGAAAAAAGCTAGAAATGGCATGAGACAGCCAAACATGAGGAGTCCGCTTCAAGCAGTCTTACATAATGCGCAAGCTGGCCCCTGCGCCGCAGAACAGCTGCTGCTCATGGTGATCCTTGCATAAGCACGGCAGCCAGCAGCCGCGAGCGTCATCCAATCACAGCAGCACTCCTGCGGTCGCCAGCTGCTGCAACTGTCGGCGCCGCGGCTGCAACAACAGGCTGTACGAATGCAGTTGTCCGCACCATTCCTCACTTGCCAATTTGGCTGAGGCTGGAGCCAACATCTGCTTTCAGCTTGGCCACCTTGCCTGTGTATTCCACTGCACAAAGATCCATGCACTCCATGATTTGGTCCTGCAGCGCCACCACAACCAGCATCAGCAGCAGAAGAAAGCAAAGCAAGCACCACCAGCACTCAGCACGCAGCAAACACTGGGTTGTGCGCAAAAGTGCAGGCCATGCTGCCCTGCCCAGGGCAAGTGTGCATGACAGCACCTGCAACAGTTTGCGCACATAATTTCCCGTCTAGCAGGAAATGCACGCCTAGAAACATGATATATGCGCCCGTCGCTACAAACACACCGTGGCGTCAATGTCTACACCTTGCCCATCCACCACAGCACGGTCATGCACAACATGTCTTCCAAATCACGCACCAAGCCCAAGCCTCACCTGTGCCTTCTCCATGTCTTTCTCCTTAGGCTTGGGTGGCAGCGCGTCCTGCACCATGTGTACCACCACAGCGTGTTGTTGCAAACATGCGTAGCACAGCACGCCACAGACACGGCTGTCCACATTATGCAGCACGAGAGCCTCGCATGCTGCATGCACTCAGCGGCTGGATGATGCTCAGCAGCAGCAGCAGCAGCAGCATCTGTGGGTTCATACCAACGAGTTGTTGCCTGGCAGCTACGGGTTGACTTCTGCAAACTTCTGCTGACTTCTGTTGCAGCTGCATAGCCACCGTCAGCGCACCTTGGCCTGATCTTCGCAGCGCAGCAGGCATCGCTGGAAGCGCTTCTGGAAGTCCTCCAGGTTGCCGTACAGCACCTGGTGGGCCGTCTGCACCTTGGCCTGGCAGTTGACCGTACTGCATGGCGCGACAGCAGCCAGCAGCCGCACGACAGGGAGCATTGTTGTGACAGCTGCAGCAGCTCCTTTCAAGAGTGGGTTGCACTGGGGACCGGCATGCAGGTCGAGCTTCGCTGCACCATGGTTCCAAGACAATGCTGCTGCTGTTGCAAGCGCTTGCTTGTTAGTGTGCAAAGAGCGTACAGCAAGCAAAGCATGCTGCAGTTGTACTGCACCGGAGCACATCCACTGCTGTTATCCAGCTACACAGTTGCCTGCGTGTCGTATGCTGTGCATCCAGCCTGCCTGCTCACCATTGCTGCAGCGCCTGCATGTCTGAGTGCTTGTCGCAGCACTTGGCTGCGCACAGGAATGAATCCTTTTGCAGCGGGATGAGGTTCTTGCGCTGCAGCTCATCCATGGCTGCCTCAAGGGTCTGCAGCAGCAGCAGCAGCAGCAGCAGCAGCAGCAGCAGCAGCAGCAGCAGCAGCGGCGGCAGCAGCAGCAGCAGCAGCAGCAGCAGCAGCAGCAGCGGCAGCAGCAGCATCATCATCATCATCATTAAGCAGGCGGGCAGGATCAACAGCAGGCAGGCATGCAGCATTAGCAGCAGGCAAGCAAGCAGGAGCGCTGCAACGGATCTGCTTCAGCATCGGTGATGCCACAGCGCATGCCAGCACCTCCAGAACGTTTCAGAGGTGTTAACACCTCTGCAGACGAAGCCACCGATGACGCCATCAATCGATGCTGAGCAGCCTAACGCCACGCGGCTGCTGGGTTCACTGTACGCTCTCTATATGTAGCATGCATACGTGGCTCTCTCTGCTGCTGCTACTGCTGCTGTTGCTGCTACTGCTGCTGCTGCTGCTGCTGCCGCTGAGGTGCCTGCTGTTCCTGCCAGTCCACCCAGTTTCGCGTCCGCCGTGGTCACTATGCGAATATGCAGGTGCTACAAATACAAATGCTGCTACTCACGCTCTGCAGCTTTTGGACTGTCGGTGGCTGAGACATGTTGGCTGCTGCTGTCGGTGCTGCTGTCACGAAACAAACTGAGCCGTACAAGCTAAAAGCAGAAATATCTCTAACTCGTACTTTGAAGTCTGTCGTGCAAGCTGGATCGCTGGATGCGTTGGCTGTCGGTAACGAACGTAACCTCTTGTCATGTACGTGGCAAGGAGGGGGCTGCCAGTGCCCATGCTGTATTGAACGATTATAGTGCTCCTGCCGCAGGTGCTCCTTGTCAGTATAGGCGATGCCATGTTCTATCAATATCCAGTTGTGGACGCTCTTTTTATCCTTGCACATGACGTGTGTGCCGTGGTGAAGGGACGCGGCACTCATTCTGCTGTACAGTTGCAGAACAGCAATCTATGGAGTGTGGGAACTGTACAGTGCAATTCATTGCTAGCATGCCAAAAAAAACAAGGGCCGTCTGCATTCTCTTTCAGCCATGCTGCACTGCTGTTGACCTACCTGCAGGCTTGCAGCTGCCAGCTGCACTTTGTGGAAACCTCGGCAGCGGCGGCAGGAGCAGGTACTGCATGAACAGCGTAACATGAGCCACACCCGCAGTCATGCGATCACGCCTGCATGTACCTTAGAGGGACACCAGGCATTCGGCCATCTATCCAAAGTACCAGCCTGCAGGGAGGGCGCCAACATTTTGCTTGAACAACACCGCAACAGGCCGCAGACTTTTCAGGACATGGCGTGCGAGTGGTGCGGTGGGCGGTGGGGTTGGTCGTAGGCTTAACCTCTGCCCTTGAAAGCCCTGCCGTTTGAGCAGCTGGCAGCCCAGCCATTTAGGTGCCCATGGCCCCAGTGTGTGGGGCATGCATATGCAGCGACTGCCAGTCAGTGTCCTTAAAGCACTGCAGAACGTCCAGTGCTGGGCATAGCCGCGCTACACCAGCACTGCCTAAGTGGGAAGCAGCCATAAGCTGCTCATGCACGCACTGCGCCGCTGGCAGCTAGCACAATGGACGCAGTTACTGTAAGGGCCAACTCACGCCTTTTTCACTAAGAAAAGGAATGCTCATGTAACTCACGTCAGTTTCACACCCTTCACAACTGCCATCGTAGTGCTCGTGGCACCTGAAAGGCTTGACAGCTGCATGCTTGACTGCCTTTTGTTACCAGATAGCATACCTGCGCGACAGTCCGCTATTCAGATATGCATTGCTTGTGGCCATGCACACTGTGCTGTGACTGCTGTAGGTGTCACTGCAGCCTGCGGTGTGCTCAGACTCAGTCAAAGAGCTGCCCAGTTGGGTGGACCACCACAGCTAGTAAGCAGCTGCCAACACGCCTGGCAGCCCCCTGGTCACTATAGCAAAACTTCAGGCTCAGACTCTGCTGCTGTGCTCTCGTGACTGCTGGAAGAGTGGAATAGAGCACTCTCTGTGAGGGCCCTGGGGCTCTGCAGGGTGTCAAGAAGGTGTTTGTTGACAGAGGACGCCGCGCAGGCAGACACGGAGGAGGAAGCGCTCATCGAAAGCAGTAAAAGCCTTTGTTTATCGCTATTTACCCTCGGATCTTCCGTTGACCACTGCTGTTGGCCACCCCAAGGCGGCGATTGTCTGCTCACCGATTGGATACACAGCGTAACAAAACGATTAATGCAGCCAGAGGCATGATGACTGATGGGTCCATGCTCGGCCAGGCCGGCGTAGTGTCAGCAGCCCCAACACAGCCTCTGGCCTCAACAACAGCAGCACACATCAACGGCCCAGCCAAGCTCAGCAGCAACAGCACCATGCAGCAGCCTCAGGGGCACTTAGACAAGGTGCCTGCTGCAGCAGAGCAGCCACGCGCAGCAGCGCCTCCACCGGCGCCTGGTGCGCCTGTGGTGGCGGGCCGCATCTCCTCGCCTGCAGCAACAGCAGCTGCTGCACCAGCTGCAGCTCCAGCGCAGCCCACTGGCAGCGGCCTGACTCGTCTGGAGCGCGAGACTGCCCTGTACATGCTCAACCTTCTGGCAAAGTACAAAGAAGCTGACCCGTTCAGGGCGCCAGTAGATTGGGAGGCGCTGGTGGGTGTAACTGCTTGCCTGGCTCGCTGCTGATGTCAAGTAAAATAGCATTGATGCTAGTCAGTTACAATGATCTTGCAGCAGCATGTAAATGCGATCAGTGCAGGCAGCTGCTACCAACTCGCAGTCCAGCTTATGCAGCAGCAGTGCAGCACAGCCCCTGCCTGCTGTTGCCTGCTTGCACATGTCCTTGCAGGCATCAAACACATCGTGCCTGGCACTCGTGTCCTACGTCCAGTTGTGCTGTTGTGTAGTACACACACAGTCGGCATCTGCAGCCTGGCCCACTTGCTGCTGCCGCCAATCCGCTCCCTGCATGCCTGTGTATGTGCATTTGTGTCTTGGCAATACTGTTGCCCACTTGCTTTCACAGGGCATCCCAGATTACCCAGTGGTCATCACCCACCCCATGGACCTCAAGACAGCGCGCGAGAAGGTGCGCGCAGGCGCATACAAAACCATGGACGAGTGGCGCGCAGACATCAAGCGCATCTGGGACAACTGCCGCAAGTACAACGGCGAAGAGCACCCCGTGACGCGCTGCGCAGAGAAGCTCGAGGCAGCAATGGAGCGTCGCATGGAGGAGGCGGTTGCAGGAGCAGCGCGCGAGCTGAGCACGGCGCAGCAGCGCGCAGATGCAGGCGGGCTTGCAGGAAAGGGCACGGCAGGCGGCAGCAGGCCACGCGCACCACGGGAGGTGGCGCTGCTGCGGGCCAGCAACACCTCTGCCGGCAGCGATAGCGATGGCGGCGAGGACGGGCGGCAGGCGGGGCTTGCGGCGCGGACGGTGAGCAGCAGCAGCAGCAGCAGCAGCAGCAGCAGCAGCAGCAGCAGCAGCAGCAGCAGCAGCAGGGAACACATGCGTCGTGCAGGTCAAGCCATGTGCCTGATGTGTGCAGCAGAACATGCGTGATGCTTGCCGCCTGGGCTACAACGCTCGGCAGTGGTATGCAATGGCAGCGTTCAAGGTATTGTGACATTGTCGCTATTGCTAATGCTGGTGTTGTACGAGCTGCTCCTTGTGTTGTGCCTGGGTGGCCTATGTCAGGGTCGTATTGTTTGTTTTGCCTCATCTCTGCGTGTGTGCATGCAGGCCGCCCGGCAGCAGCACCAGCCATCGCCAGAACCCATGCGCTTATCACTCAAGCGCGTGGCCTCCGGCAGCAACATGCAGGCAGCAGGCGCAGCAGCAGCACCAGCCGCACCAGCCGGCCCAGCAGCAGCAGCAGCAGCAGACGGCAGAGCCGGCCTAGCCAAGCGATGCAGGCTCGCCAGCAACAACCTAAACATCAGTGGCGGGGCAGGGATGCCTGCTGCAGCGATTGCGGCTGCTGCAGGGGCAGCAGCAGGCAGCATGGTTCCTGGCGTGGACTATGATGCACTGGAGCAGCTGAGCAACAGCCAGGCAGCCAAGCAGCTGGGCACATCAGGTGGGGGGCTGCCGCGATGCTAGCAGTGATTCGTGTACAGGCACTTGCAGCAGCCGTGGTTTGTGCTGGGTGTGCTTGGTTGGGCGGCAGCACAGTGAGCACATGTTGTGTACGTGTGTCTCCTTGCGCCTGCTTTGTGATGGCTGGTAGGATGCTGGCGTTGAGGTCATCGTGTCACCAGCCCGCTAGACATATGCATACTGGTCTTCAGCCCTCATTCTCTCTCCATATGAACAACCTCTGCCTGCCAGAATCCTCCTCCGCTGGCCATTTTTTGATGCTTTACGCTTTCACTACTCATAACCCCTTGCACTGTGTGTTTGTTTATCCCCTCCCTGCAGATGCCGACGAGCTGGCGTTCCTAGCGGTGTGGAAGCGCGTCGTGTCAAAGCGCGCGCAGGCAGTCTCAGAGGCAGAGGGGCTGCGGCAGGCCACAAAGAAGCTCAAGCGCTCGCTGCTCACCAGCGAAGAGGAGGCAAAGCAGCTGCGGGGCAGGCTGGATGAGGAGGCTGCTGCGCGAGCTGAGGCTGAGGCGCAGCTGCGGGAGCTGCAGGCGAAGCACACCAAGCTGCAGGAGCAGCACAAAGAGCAGCACAAGGTGCGCTGCTGCTGCTGCTCCTGCTGCTGCTGCTGCTGCTGCTGCTGCTGCTGCTGCCGCGTGGATGTGGGTAGAGGGTGTGCGTGTGTGCGTGCGTGCATGCGGTTTTGCTGTTGCTTTACAGAGACTACGAGCGAAGGTGGTCTGCAGTATTGGTTGTGGGGTGCTTGCAATCTATAGAGGGCAGCTTGCAAGATGCTGAGGGCACACATGCGTTGCTGATGTGATGGCTTGCACAATGTTGGCTCGTCCCGCCTGGCACTTGCTTGGCACTGCACCTGATGCATCAGCCCCCAGACCGCCCTTGTTCAGAAACAGCAACAAACTTGTTGTTGTCTGCATGCCGTGGCAACAGGTGTTGGAGCACCAGCGGCAGCTGCTGGAGCAGCAACAGCAGGTGCTGCGCAACGTGCTCAAGCAGCAGCAGCAGTCGCAGCAGCAGCCGGCGCAGCAACAAGCGCCGCCACAGCCAGCTTCACGCACGGCATCACAGCCGCTGCCAGCAAAGCAGGAACAGCAGCCTACTGCGGCAGCACCCCCGCCACAGGCAGCCGGAGCGCCCAAACCAGCTGCTGTGCAGCAGCAGCAGCAGCAGAAGCCCCCAGTGCTGCCGCCGGCGCAGCAGCCACACCTGCAGCCGCAGCCAGAGCATGCGAATTCGCCAGCACTGCTGTCAGGGCAAGATGACCCGCTGCAGCTGTAGCAGCAAAGTTTTTTGGCCGTTGCTGAAGCAGCTGCTGTATGGGCAAAGCGCACCAGTATCATCTGGATGTGCCTGCTGCCAGCAATGCTGTACGCAACCAGGTTTCTGTTGTCCGACAACGAGTTGGAGGCTGTCCCCTGAGGGCATGCGCTTGCTCTATCTGTGATTTACAGCCTGCTCATACATCTGCAGCACAGCATTGTGTTATGATGTTGCCGTTGTGTACTGGTCGCGGTGTGACAGAGCATCAGAAGTTGTTGCTGCACTGAGAATTATTGCACTGCACTCCGGCTGGCAGCCAGTGGCAGCCGTCTGGTTCGCCTGCATCCCTACTGGTGGCTTCGTTTGCACGCGCCACCACGCGCCACCCACCACGTGCTGATTAATTGCCATATCTTATAAATCCTGGGCTTGTGCCTTTGGTTTCAGCACTGCAGCACTACACCATCGTGTCAGTTTTGAACTTGAAGCTGCTGGTGGCAAGTTATTGGGGCTTTAATACTCTACATTGAAGCCTGAAGACTGTTTGCTCAATGTAAACATGGAAAATGCAAAGCAAAGTGTTT
The DNA here is from genome assembly GCA_030272155.1 of Tetradesmus obliquus. Taxonomy (NCBI): domain Eukaryota; kingdom Viridiplantae; phylum Chlorophyta; class Chlorophyceae; order Sphaeropleales; family Scenedesmaceae; genus Tetradesmus; species Tetradesmus obliquus. The sequence goes on along the minus strand of CP126194.1, from coordinate 4,507,274 downwards.
ATAACAACAGCCATAGCATGCAGAGTGCTTGGTACGCGATGTTGCGCTGGCACACATGCTTGCAATACGAGGTTCAGCAGCCATGGTGGCCTTTTGGGGGACCACTTCTAGCCATGTGAGTACTCATTATGCTGCACTATGCTTGAAATGATTGACCTGCTTGCACGTTGTACCAATTTTATACTGGGTTGACCGGGGCGTCCTTCCCGTGTCTGTGCACGTGGCGCTCACCGTCACGATCGTCGATCAGGACAATGAGAGGCAGCAGGTAACGTCATGTATGATGCGAAAGTCCTTATCAAAGCACCTGTCATTGCAGCGCCGTCGAAGTAGCTCGTCAAGCCCTGAACCCAGCCTGTCATGGCAAACTCTGCAGCATACTTTGGTGCTTGGCACCACTGCACTCGCCCTCTTTCTTCAACTCAGCTTGGCTGTTGCCAGTTTCTTGCAACAAACAGTCAAAATGGGTCGCATGCACTCGTGAGTTCCAGGCTTGCTAGACAGCGAGTAGCAGCAGCAGCAACAGCAACAGCAGGGTCGGTGCTGGTGCTGGTGCTGCTGCTGCTGCTGGTGCCTCAGCAGCTGCATGCGAGTGTGTGTCGCTGGCCTATAGGCTGGTTTCTGCAGCTGCTGTCGGTGCAGCAAGTGTTTGCACAGTACAGAAGGGCGCGATTGCTGCAAGTGCCAGCAGCAGCCTGCCTCAGGCCACTTTCCGTCCCCCATCATCTGCATGGCAGCGCACGCCTCTATGAATGTTCCAAAGCCTTAAATATGGTTTGCGCGATGGCTGTAAGGATCGCGCCCAACAGCGCACGCGGAGACTCTCTGACCTGTTCATTGTTTTCGCCTGTCGTGCAGCAAGGGCAAGGGCATGTCCAGCAGTGCCCTGCCTTACAAGAGGACACCCCCCAGCTGGTGCAAGGTCACCCCCACTGAGGTACGCCGGCAAGCAGCACTGGCCGACGGCCGCCTTCTGTTCTTGCGCCCCTATGCGAGTTATAGAATGCGCTGAATTGCTTGTTGTTGGAGCGAACCTCGTTGGGGCTCTCTTGGACGCACACCAGCATATTGAAGACCTTCTGCAGCACTAGAGCAACAGGACAGCAGGCTGCAGGAACGGGTGCAGCAGCCTTGAGCGTAGCTTCTCCGGTTTTATGCAACAAGATCACTATTTTACTGTCTTTGCAGGTCACTGACCACATCTGCAAGCTGGCCAAGAAGGGCATGACCCCCAGCCAGATTGGTGTGCTGCTGCGTGACAGCCACGGCATCCCCCAGGTGCGCGCCAGCAGCAGTAGCAGCAGCAGCTATGTATGTGCACCGCTGCAGACAGCCATTGACACGGAACAGCCTTATGGCGTCTGGCTTACAGGTTCAACAGTCACAGCGGTCTACACATTACGTCCTGAAAGCAGCAGCAACGCTGTCCCCACCATGGGGCTTTTTTACGCCACCGCACAGCACTCAGGCAGCAGTTGCTGTGCCTCTCGCACGCGCTCGTGCTCCAGCTGCAGCAAAGCATCCCACACACACCACAGCTCCCCTTGCTCACCTAGCATGCCAGCTTCTTTCAAAGCTCTGCACCACACCACACCTGCCACACCTATGTACCCAACGAACAACACCGCATCCTGTGTGGCCGATTTCACCGCACTTGTCACTGCATATCGCAACACGTGACCAACTTGACTGGCAGCAAGGTGCTGCACAGCTGTGCCCATGTCTTCACCCAGCATGCTTCACCATGCCTCACCATGCCCCACCCAACCTATATGCCGCCCGCACCCTCTTGCTATCACTCCTTGCCACACCTCGCAGGTGACCAGCGTGACCGGCAGCAAGGTGCTGCGCATCCTGAAGGGCCACGGCCTGGGCCCAGAGATCCCCGAGGACCTGTACTTCCTCATCAAGAAGGCTGTGTCCATGCGCAAGCACCTGGAGCGCAACAGGAAGGACAAGGACGGCAAGTTCAGGCTCATCCTGATCGAGAGCCGCATCCACAGGCTGGCGCGCTACTACAAGGTGAGGCAGTGCTGTTGCAGCAGCAGCAGCAGCAGCAGCAGCAGCAGCAGAGTGCAGTGCACAGCAGCAGTGGCAGGTGCAGGGCACTAGCAGCAGTAGCGCAGCGAAGCAGGAGGCTGGCGCGTTACAAACAGGTGAAAACGCGTGCTGCGCTCCGCACAGTCCAGAGAGCGTGCTGAGTGCACAGCAGCAGCAAAACGCAGCAGGAGATCCAGCTGGTAGCGGGCACTGCAGGGCCTGGCAGCAGCAGGGTAGCAATTGAAGCAGCAGGCTGCACTCCACAGCGCCAATGGGCAGTGACAGTGGCAGCCGCTTTGCTGTATGGCGTGTGAATTGCATTGCCATTGCTGACCATGCTTCCGTGCTACCTGCTGCTGCTGCTGCTGCTGCTGCTGCTGTGTTGCTCCCGCTGCCCTGCTGTTTGTGCGAGCAGAAGGCCCGCAAGCTGGCGCCCACCTTCAAGTACGAGTCTGCCACTGCCTCCACCCTGGTGGCCTAAGCAGAGCACCTTGCAGCTGCTGAAACAGCAGCGGCTGGTGTCCTGCAAGGCCCCTGGCCTGCTGCCAAGCCTCTGGCTCGTCGGCAGGTGGCGGCGCGGCGCGGCAAGCGCAGCGCGTGGATGTTTGTGTGCCTGCTTGCAGGGCGTGCGGCGTAGAGAGGGTACATGGTGATCACTTCTGGTTGTGCGCGAGTAAGCGAGGTGTAACATCACGTTCTATATCACACACGTGTCACAGCAGATTTCCTGCGAGCCACAGTCCCTTGAGTCGGCCGTGGAACATCTGTAAACCAGTGGGGCTCCCCTGGGGTGTGCTGGTGTGTGGCCGTTACATTCGAACTTTGTTTGAATGTCAACAACATGGCTGCCGCTGGACACTTCCAGTCCCTGGTTGTGCAGCAGGTTTGTGGGTACGCACAGGCCGGCCTGTTGCTGCTTGGTAAGGCGGCACGGGCTGCGCTGCTGGTTGCGTCCTGGGTTGCTCTGGTGCTTTGAGCGCTGGGCAACACCAGCCACCGGCTGTGCAGGGGGCCTGGGGAGCTGGGATGGGGCGGGGTTGCAGACTGGGACGGGTGGAGAGGCAGATGGGGGTTGCTTTGCAGATGTGCATGCACTATGATGGAACCTGCCTGCATGCTGCTCTGCTCTGCTGTGAGGTGAGGGTCTGGTGGTCAACCCGTGCTTTCCAGGTGAGCTTGCAGCAGTGGCAGCGTTGGCAGCATTGATTGCGCAATTACATCAGCTGCGGCGTCAGCAGCACAGTGTGTCAAGTGACAGCAATGGACGTTGGCAGCTGCCTTGGCAGCGGAGGGGACAGCAACAGCTCTGGCAGCAGTGTCTTGCACGTTCTGGCAGCAACAGCAGTGGCAGCAGGTTGCAAGATTGACAGGAGCACCCGCACCTCTGCTGCCATTTGTGCTCGTGTGCTGTGCTGTACTTGCATCTAACAGACTTTATGGCCTGTGAGCAGCGGCAGCAGAATCGCCCTACACTGAGTTGGATGCAATTGGTCACCATATCCATGCTAAGCAATGCACTGACAGCTGTCGCCAACCATGTCACTGCCGGTCAGCACATGAAGCAAGTCAGTTTAGGCGGTGCTTCATCTGCTGATTTGGCACCAGATGGCCAAGCCAGCAGTGCATTGCTGAGTGTGCATGTGGTATCACGTGCATGGTTTGCTGCATGGTCAGGTCAGTTGCTCAGGACATGCTGGTCCTGCTGTCAGAAGGTTGTGCTGTGTTGTTTCATCCGGTGTGTATTTGCATGCTTCAAAAGTTCACTTCACTTCATAAGCGTACCTGGCTGAAAAATTTCCCGCTTTTTGCAGCCATAGTCATGGCGACAAGCGTTATTGCACACACTGGATGCAGCAGCAGTCTCAAGCTTTTTTTCTGGGCAAACAGCAGAGAGCACATGCTTGCATGTGTGCCATTTGCTGGGCATTGTCATGTGGTGTGGCTGTGGAGCTCAAGCGTGCTTGTTAACGCACGCTGGTCATTGCATCACATTGCACTCGCCCAAACATGCAATCATATGTGATTTTTGCAGCCCTCCTTCCCTGTTGGTGTGCACTAGGTACATGCGCATCGTTTGCATCCATGGTGCCATTATCAGTGGGAGTGCAACCACCCAGTGACTGGAAGCAACACCTGGCCTCACCTAATCGGTGAGGTTAGTGACACAGACTGCTTTCAAAGTTGCGTTCCTGCCACGGGGCTGGTTGGGCTGCTGCAGTGTGTGCCCAGCTGTTTGGGGCGGTTGCACCTTGCCTTGCTGCCGGGAACGGCAGCAGGTAATGGTGGCTGCTGGTGTATATGCAGCATGATATCTACATCATCATATTGATGTGCCCATTTTTTTTGACACCCTGCATTGCTTTGCTGGCATGTATCTGTGTCTTACATCAGGTTACACGTAAAGGAATGCTGGTCGGTTGCCTGAGGGTTGCGATCGCCTTGTCAGAGGCAGATGTGGTCTATACGCAACAGCTGAAGGCATGGGTTGTTTTAGGCATGTCCAGGCTAGAGTTGGTGCATTGCTGATCATGCAGCGCAGTTGTCTAAGATGAATCCCCGGCACTGCTGAGCGGTGCTGCCAGCAGCAGTGCCTGTAAATTGACGTATTGTAGACGAGTGCCTGTGCGCAGGTTGGTGCGCAGCACCGGTGTGTAGGCTTTTCAGATACAGCATAGCCGCGGCACAGCTTTGCAGAAAACGATCATGCTGTTTTGCTGACAGCCATGTAGGGCGCTATAAGAGGTAACTCAGCAGTGCTGCCTTTTGACAGCATGATGCTTCTAGCTGTTCAGGAACTGGCCGGAGCAACATGATCATCACCGGTCACTTACTTGATGTTTGAGCAGTGCATGCCAGGAACTGTCAGTAGCGTTGCTGATTCTGGTGCGATGCCCGGAGGTATCAGCTGCAACAGCACTGCTGCATCAGGGCAACAAGAAGAACTTGTTGTGCGCAACGTAAGGCGAGGCATGGCAAGCTGCAACTCCAATCATAAACACTACGGTCTGCTCCATTGTTTTCGGGTGCGACGATGATCCAGGATTACACTAGACGCAGATAGCGTCAAACGTGAGAGCGCCCGCCACAACGGAATCCGCGATACCGTGCTTTGGCGGGCACCTGCAACGTGTTAACCAATAACATTGAAGAAACTTACGGTATAGCATACTTTATTGTCCAAATGGGATACCCAAGGGTTTGACAAAGTGGTAGACCTTTCCTGTCATGTTTCGTTCTACTTCAGGCCGATACCTCGATCACTACGCCTTTGTCCACTGCAGTTTTGTATTGCCGGGGTGCCGTGGGGTCATTATCCCTCCACATTCGCCAGCCACGTACAGTTGTGCCGAGTAGGGTTGCCGAAGAGCAAAAGCAAGCCACGCAGCGCAGTGATGCAGCTGTCTCGCCAAGCAGCAGTGCAGCCTGGCAAGGTCCTTCCTGGCCAGGGCCTGCTGCGTTCCCTGCCTCGCACTTCAGCCTGCCAGCACCGTCGCAGCTCCCGCCAAGCACTGCGTGTGCGGGCCATTGCAGAGGCGGAGCGCACGTCAACCAAGTCTGGCAGCATGACGCCTATCCAGAAAGAGGTGGCTTCCAAGCTGAGGTACCTGCTGGGCAAGAGCAAGGACTATGACCTCAAGGACATCTACCAGGGCACCGCATGGAGCGTGCGCGAGCACTTGATCGACTCATTCGAAAACACACAGGACTACTGGACGTGAGTGGCCGGGGCTGAGGGGCCGGGGGCAGCTGAGAGCGTTAAAGGCAGGTGTCGATCAGCAGGGCTTTTTCTGGTTTGCAGCCTCGCAATGCCAGCAACAGCGGCTAGGCCTGTAGCCGGGCCCATACATTGCTTTATATCGTATTACTGGGATGATCACTGGCCAGCAGTGCGCGATATGCCGATGCTGGTGCTGTGCTGCTGTAGCTGCTGTAGGTTATATGCCAACCGCCACCCAGATACCCAGCAAGCATACTTTCAGTGCTTGTCGCTCAGCTTGCATGCTGGTTCCATTAGTTATAATCTTCAATGCCATTAACTGCATTGCTGTCATTGTAACTGCCATATGCAGCATAATCATGCTTGCCTGGGTGGGTGCAAGCAAACCAATGCAGGGTGGTTGACGACTTGCGGCCCCTTTGCTACCCCGGTGTTGAATGCGCTGCTGTGCATGTTAAGCGAGCACCTACCATGCTGACCGGCACAGAGCATGATCCAGCCGCGCTGTGCCATTGCGCGATGTTGCCGGCCTGCTGTTACAACAGACTGCGTACCAGCATACAACATTGTGTCTGCGCCAGCACAAGGCAACCCAACCACACAGTGCTAAGCACATCATTGCGCCTCTCCTCCCTGCATTGTGCAACTGCCACAGGCTGCAGCATGTACACCACCTCCTTGTCAGCCAAGTGTGAAACACCGCCATGCACACTGCATCACTGGCAGCGGATACCCCTCTGCACCTGCCCCGCTGGTTAGCCTACTGCGCAGCCTTTATGCCCCCTCTCACCCTGTCTCACCCTTCCTTCACTCCTTTAGCTTGAAAGCGACACCTGATGCCCCCACACCCACCAGATCAACCGCCGCACTCTGCGTACCACCTGTCCCTGCTTCTCGCCCCTTTACTGACACCTCCGCTGCCACTGCTGCTGCTTCCCGCTACTTCCACCTGCAGCGAGAAGGACCCCAAGTTCGTGTACTACCTCTCCGCGGAGTTCCTCATGGGCCGCAGCCTGCTCAACACGATCTACAACCTGGGCCTTGAGGGCGAGTACGGCAAGGCGATGCAGCAGATGGGCTACAAGATGGAGGAGGTGGCAGATCAGGAGCACAACGCAGCGCTGGGCAACGGAGGCCTGGGCCGACTGGCGGCGTGCTTCCTGGACAGCATTGCCACGCTGGACCTGCCCGGCTGGGGCTACGGCATCCGCTACCAGTGAGTTGCGCGGCTGTACTGTGTTTGTGTGTGTTTGGTGCTGTGTGCAAGCTGGTGGATGGCGCGTATTCGTGCATGTGCTGGGGGAGGCCATTGACCGAGGGTGGAACCACAAGAAATTAATGGAAGACAGCGATGGTCTCTCCAGCATCTGTGTGGTGCGTGTGTCAGGCCTTGCTGTTGCTTGTCTTGCTCTGTTTGCCAGGTCTCTTGGTGTGCATTTGCATCCATACCTATCCCACACACCTGGCTGGCTGGTGCACACATGCTCACCAACGCACAACACACGTTTGCTGTAGGTACGGCATGTTCAAGCAGCTGATCAAGGACGGCTACCAGTCCGAGGTGCCGGACATCTGGCTCACCGAGGGCAACCCCTGGGAGGTGAAGCGCCACGACATCCGCTTCGAGGTCGGCTTCAGCGGCAAGACCTCCAGCAGCAACGGCAAGACCGTGTGGACGCCCGCAGAGAAGGTGCGGCGGCATGGCAGCAGCGCTAGGATGTGTGCTAGGCAGTGTGCTAGGCAGGGCTGTAGCTATGCTGTGGAGGGTGAGCGCACTGTGCTGAGCTGTGCCTGGGGTGTTCCATGGCAGCAAGTGAGGCAGCTGCTGCCACCGCAACACCCTGCTGCAGCACGCCGCACACGCACATACAGCACAGCGCCTCAACCCAGCCGTGCTGCTGCAACCGCTGCGCCTCCCGTGCTGATTGCATCTGCAGGTGATGGCTGTGGCGTACGACAATCCCATCCCCGGCTACAACACCACCACCACCAGCAACCTGCGCCTGTGGGACGCGGAGCCCATCACCGAGTTTGACCTGGAGGCATTCAACTCGGGTGACTACGAGAAGGTGCGCCTTGTCTTTGCCTTGTATCGCTTGTCATGGCCGGCAACGCCACAGTCGGCTGCAGTGCATGTGTGCACGTGCATAATTGCCTGTGTGTCTGTTGGCTGGCGGTGAGCAAGGCGTCCTGCTGCACCGGGTCCTGACATTCTGCTGCTGCTGCTGCTGCTGCCAGGCTGTTGAGGAGCGCGAGCGCGCCCTGGCCATCAGCGCGGTGCTGTACCCCAACGACTCCACACCCGAGGGCAAGGAGCTGCGCCTGAAGCAGCAGTACTTCTTTGTCAGCGCCTCGCTGCAGGTGCGGCCTGTAACAAGAGTGCACGCAGCAGGACAGCCGGGCAGGTCGGCGCAGCAGCATGGGTCACAACTAGAGCGAGCAGCTGCAGCATGTGGGTGTGAGCAGACGCCTGGTTGTCTGCAGTGCACAGCCAAAAAGTCGCGCAGCTGAGGAACTATCTCTGTAGTAGCAGCAGTTGCAATACAGTTGCTGCAGGTCTTGGCACGGCCGTCGCACAGTCAGCTGCGTGTCTGTGACTGCACTCACCGCCTCAACACGTGCTCAGCCTGATTGCGTTCCTCCTTGCTTTCGCCTGCAAACCACAACCGCAGGACGTGATGACTCGCTTCAAGGCTGTGCACGGCGACAACTGGCGCCTGTTCCCTGAGAAGGCCTGCTTCCAGCTCAACGACACGCACCCCACCATTGCCGTGGCTGAGCTGATGCGGCTGCTGGTCGATGAGGAGGGCCTGGACTGGGAGGCTGCCTGGTCCATCACCACCAAGGTGCGTGTGTGGTACAGGTGTACAGCAGCAGTGGTTCGGAGTCGTGTAGAGGATGTGTGTAGAGGCGGGGTTTGCACAGCTCTAATAAGTAGGCTGCAGCTGGATCGGGTGCTGGCTGGAGAATCCTGACTGCTTGTGTGGCGTGTCCAGGCAGTGGTCGCTGCTGATCTGCATGCAGGCGCACCTTGAATGGTGCTGGTTCGCAGCGGCTGCGTGGTGCATACACAATGCTTGACATTTGGCAATGCCTGCTGTTCAGCATCGCGCCCCGTGTTCAACTTGGTTCCTGCACTGGCGCTGCATGTGCAGTGCGTGAACTACACCAACCACACGGTCATGCCTGAGGCGCTGGAGAAGTGGCCGGTGCGCGTGCTGGCCAAGATGCTGCCCCGCCACATGGAGATCATCGAGATCATCAACGCGGGTGTGTGTCAGGCTGCCTGCCTTGCTGGCTGCTGCTTGGCTTTTGCTTTGCATATGCTGTTTGTTCTGCTCAGTGCGTCGCCACCACTATGGGATGCCTCCGGAACCGTCAACTTGGGGAAACGCCTCACCCTGTTGCGTGTTGATGTGCTGCTGCTTCATCACCACAGGCTGACCGAGTTCTTGGAGGACAAGTATAACAACTGCTTTAGAAGCGCCTAATGCTTGTGTCTGGTGTGCTGCTGCTGTGCTGCATTGCCTCTGCAGGCTGGACCAAGTTCCTGGAGGACAAGTACAGCGGGCTGAAGGCTGCCGAGCGCGACCAGCTGGTGGAGCGCATGAGCATCATCCAGGAGAACCCCTGGGTTAAAGACGAGATGTGAGTGCGCGGGGTGCTGCTGTGTGGTGCATCTGTTGTGGGTGCGGATGCATGCAGTGTGTGATGAAGATTGCTGGAATCCTGCCTGCATATGTGCCTGCACGTGTGCCAGTATGCTTGTTTCCATAATGTGTGGCAGCAGCAGTGCCTGCTGGATGAATGGGATTCTTACAGCAGTGGCAGGTGCACCACAGGCGGCGGGCAGCACTGCTGTTGTGTGGTACACCTCTAGCAACAACACTTAACCTGTTGCCAACCCCGACTCGCCCTGTGCTCCCGCAGGCAGGTGAACATGGCGTACCTGGCCGTGGTGTCCAGCAGCGCGGTCAACGGCGTGGCCTACATCCACAGCGAGATCGTCAAGGCGGACATCTTCAACGACTTCTACAAGCTCTTCCCGGAGAAGTTCCAGAACAAGACCAACGGCGTGACGCCGCGCCGCTGGCTGGCTTTCTGCAACCCGGGGCTCAGCAAGCTCATCACGGACACCCTGGGCAGCGACAAGTGAGTGGCGGCTGGGCTGTGGCGCGATGTGGTGGATGGTAGTGCCAGCTGCGGCGTCACGTGAAGATCCGGTGCCTTGCTGATGGACAGACCTCGCTGTGCAGGCAATGCTCGTGTGCCTAGCGTCGGCAGGCTGTCATGGTCAACGTGCAACAGTCGCAAATGCCAGCGCCCGGCAAGCTTACTCCTAGCCTGCTGAATTAAACACAAACTGCTGCATTCGTGCTGCGTGCCTGCTTGCGCCTGCCCTGCGCAGCTGGATCACGGACACCTACGAGCTGTCCAAGCTGGCCAAGTACGCTGACGACAAGGCCTTCCACAAGAAGTGGCGCGCCGTGAAGCAAGACAACAAGGCCAGGCTGGCAGCAGTGATCAAGGAGACCTTCGGCGACGACGTGCCACTCAACGCGCTGTTCGACATCCAGGTGCGGCACAGCAGACACAGCAGCAGGATGCAGCAGGTTTAGTTGGGCATTTAGTGCGGCATGGTGGCTGGCTGCGCACTATGATGCGCGCTGTGTCGGGCAGGTGCCGTGCTGGACGGATTATGTGCAGTAACAGCTGAAGTGCGCGCTGCTGCTAGTGTGCTCTGTGGATGCTTTGTTGCGAGGCTGTGCGGCATGTGCTGGCGCTGCTGTATGGCTGCCTCACCTGTGTTGATGTCTGCCCTTTTGAATTGTTCTGCGTGCCTCAGATCAAGCGCATCCACGAGTACAAGCGCCAGTACATGAACGTGCTGAGCATCATCTGGCGCTACAAGCAGCTGAAGAAGATGACCCCGGAGGAGCGCAAGAAGGTCGTGCCGCGCGTGTGCATGTTCGGCGGCAAGGCGGCCTCAGGTGCGGCTGCGACAGGCCAGCCTCTCTTGCACACCGCTGCACGGTGTATCTGCATCTAGCTGCCTGCCAGCTCTGATCAGATGTGCTGCGCAGTCGCAACAGCTTTGTGTTTGCACGGTGTGTGCTTGCATGCGTTGCTGCCTGGTGCTCCTCAACGACTCCCTCCTTTGCGCTGCAGTTGATGTTTGGCAGCCTTAACCCACTTGAACTTGCCTCTCCTGCTGCTGTTGTCTTCGGCCCTGCAGCATTCATGGTCAAGCTAAACTGAACTCCTCTCCCCTGCTGCTGCTGCTGCTGCTGCTCCCTGCAGCGTACGACATGGCCAAGCGCATCATCCACCTGGCGGTCAAGGTGGGCGACCTCATCAACAAGGACCCAGACACGCGCGACCTGCTGCGCTGCTACTTCCTGCCAGACTACAACGTGTCCCTGGCAGAGATCATCATCCCAGGTGGGCCGTAGTTTCATTCGGCTGCTGTTTTAACGAGCTGTGTCTCACCGCTGGGTGGTGTGGTGGGTGGTGTTTGCTCTCCGAGGTCAGCATCCAGGTGCCAGTGGGAGCCGAGTAAGTGCAGCAGAGCTGTCAGGCAGCAAAGTTGCAAAATGCCCGGAACATGCATATGTATGCGCGTGAGTGTTTGGCACCCAGAACAGCTGGCTTTGACATGTTTTCTGGCAGCTCGTGTACTAAGTGCTGCAGGGTGCGGTGCCTGTCTCCAAGCGTGAAGCGGTCAGTCGCTTGTGCCACCATTTATCTTGAATCGCGTGTGTCCTGCTGCTGCTGCTGCTGCTGCATCCCTTCTGCTCCCGCCTGCCGCAGCCTCTGAGCTGTCGCAGCACATCAGCACGGCCGGCACTGAGGCCAGCGGCACCAGCAACATGAAGTTCCAGATGAACGGCTGCCTCATCATCGGCACCATGGACGGCGCCAACATCGAGATCGCGGAGGAGTCCGGCAAGGAGAACATGTTTGTGTTCGGCGTGGACGCGGACGACGTGCCGCAGCTGCGCAAGGAGCGCAAGAACCTCAAGACGGACAAGAGGTGGGGCACAGGGTAGCACAGTTTCACTGTCATAGGCTGTGTACTGGTGTCGCCGAAGCTGTTTCGCGTGAATTTGCTGCTTCCCGGTCTTCTGGTGGCTGCATTTCACGTGGAACAGCTTCAGTGACCGCAGTTTCTGCTCCGCATCACAACAATGCAGTGGCCTGACCGCTGCAGCTACTGTGGCATCCCTCCCGCATGCATGCTGTTCTCCTGCCCTCATACCTGCACTAATCTTTACATTCATCAGCACACCGATACACATGTATATATTCGTCCTTTTACAACATGCGTGCCGCACCCCAACCCACTGTGCCGCACCCCATTGCTGCTGCTGCTGCCGCAGGTTCGATGAGATCATGGCTGACATTGAGGGCGGCATGTTTGGCGACAAGGAGTACTTCAAGCCGCTGGTGGACTCCATCTCCAACATGAAGGTCGGCAACGACTGGTTCCTGGTGGCCAACGACTTTGCCAGCTACCTGGACGCGCAGGAGGAGGTGGACAGGGTGAGTGGTGCTGCGTGCATCCAGCCTGCTTGATGTCCGCTTTGAGTAGTGCTTCCGATTCAAGGCAGGGTGGCAGGAGGGGGGCTGTACTTCTGTGACGCAGCATGCCAGCCGTTGCGAGGAGATGACGCCTGCAGCATTACGAATTGCATATCATACGCGGCGCTGTGGGTGCATCCTCTACAGCCTGCCATCAACACACTGGAGCTGCCGCGCAGGGCTGCCCTCAAGCAATCATCTCACCAGCCCCACCACTGACTCGATCCTGCTCTGCCGCCTGCCTCCTGCCTCTTCCCTTGCCCTTTTCCTTCAACCCAGGTGTACAAGGACGTGGACGAGTGGACGCGCCGCTCCATCATGTACACCGCGGGCAGCGGCAAGTTCAGCAGCGACCGCACCATCGTAGAGTACGCCAAGGACATCTGGCACGTGCAGCCCCTGAAGCCCCCGGCGCTGTAGAGCAGCAGCAGGCGAGGCGAGGCAGGCTGCAGCAGGGCGCAGCAGCTGGCACGGGATGCGTCGTGCTGCTGCGTGCGCAGTGAGCTGCAGGGTGTGAGGCGGTTGTGCTGCTGTGAGACACGTGTGACGCATTGTTTCGAGTGCAGCTGCAGCAGGAGGTGCGGCTGCTGTGGCGGGCGCGCCGCCTGGACTGTCGGGCAGCATGGCGGCTGTGTGTGCCTGCGAAGGTGCGGCGTGGCTGCTAGCGCTGTGTGGCTGTGCCAGGGGTGCAGGGGTATCATTGAGGCGGGCTGCACTGCAGGTTCTGACTGGTTGGATGACTGGATGGTGTGCTGGCATGCTGGACTTGGCAGGCAGGCAACAGGTGGCAGCGGGCTGTGTATGGACTGAGTGGAAGGGCGCATAGGAGCATTCTCAAGGCATTGTATGCATGCAGGGTTGTGCGTGTTCAGTCTTGTTGTTGCCGGCCAGGTTGCTGCGTGTTGTGCACAACTACAGTTGGATGTTGTCCTTGATTGTTATGTGTGTGCGGCCAGCTGGCTGCCGCACTGCACCCAGTGCCATTTGTGGCAGTGCAGCAGTGCGGGCGGGCGTATGCCGCTGCTGCTGTAACATGTGTTTGCTGAGCTCTTTGCTGGCTGGTTGGATACTACACAGACGCCAGCATATACACCACGTGCTGTGTGCATGTAGGCACTGCACATCATGACCACCTGTCTAAACGCTGCATAAGGGTTTGCAGGATAACCTTCAACAACATGTGAGGCATGTTCCGCATGGCCTCTCTTGTTCATCGTATGATGAAGTCCATGCATGGTCTGCAGCGTGGTAGTAGTAGCTGACAATAAGCAGGGCGGGAGCTTGTTGACTTTCTCATATCTATTGACGGTGTTCACACGATTGCAGCATGCGTTGACCATCATCAAGTTGTAACTGAATCAACAGTGAAAGTCCCACTAGCACATGTGTTTCTCTTTGTATCGGCATATGCTTTGCTCAACATGTGCATTTGCTAAGTGTGTCACCTGCAAGATGGTGCAGATACCAGGCGGCCCAGAGCAGCACAGGCTGCCCATACAATGTACGCAAGATTTATTTCACACCTACACGTTACACCTGACATTTTGCATGTACTGACGCACTCATGAACTAGAAGTTACTGTTATATAATAAGGAACTAACACATGCCTATACTGTCAAGGGAAGAGTAGGTGCTCATACACCAAGGAGGTATCCTCAATGCATATAACACATCCCATACGATCACTCGCACGTGACGATGGGGAGCGCTGAGCGCCCGTCGTCTGATAAAGGACGACAAAATTTACAACATGCCATACATGGCCACTAGGACAGTCAACTTTGAATGACAGTAGTACGAAACGATAAAGCAGGCATACACATTCCCCCATTACATGCAATTTACACTACTGCCACTCCTGCTTCTTGCGAGGAAAACTTCAACTTCAATCTGAGCTACGGTGTCAACCAAGTGGCGTCACTGACAAGGTGTCACTACCCAGGCTACCAAGGACTACAAGAGGATGGAAGACTGTCAGTGCCGTTGCCCCCGAAGGGCATCGTGGCTCTTCGGGACGGCGCTGACCAGGTGTTGTTATGGTTGCAGGTAATATTAGACGACATAGGAGCAGAAGCAGGAGCTGCACATGCTAATCTGAGGTGCAGCAGCCACGGTGGCCTTTCGGGGGACCACTTCTTGCCATGTGAGTGCGCATTATGTTGCATGATGCTTATGCTTGTAATGAATGCAATTCGGCAACTTTCTTTATATGCTGTGCTGTGCCGTCTATAAATCGCATGTGTCGTCGGTAGTCCAGAGTTGTTGCAGCAAACTCCTTCAGAAGGATGCCTACACTACTTGCACCTGTGCCTGCAACTCTTTGCTCTGCCTCCATGCCGCCTGGCCACTGGCTGTGCGAGATGCCGCAAATCACGAAGGTACAGGCTCAGCCTGAACGGTTGGCGCAAGACAACAGTGCAGGCAGGCAGAGGCACTGTACAACTGCAGTGCCGCAGCTAGCACCTTGCTGTATGCAGCCAGCCTAGTGATCCACGATCTCATAAAAGCCTAGCAGCAAGAACGAAAAGCTGGTTTGTAGGCGTATAGGGAACTGACACGACGCTGCACTTGGTGCACAAGCCCTATGCCCTGTGGCTTAGGCAGCCTGACCCCAGCAAGCAACCAAACATGAAGCCGAATCATTTCATCATACATTGAATGACAGTGCGCTACGGAGAAGCCTGTAACTGTTGAAGTGGCTACACAGCACATACGCAAACACCTCGTCCCGCCTGCCAGCTTACTAGCTTTTCCCCTGTTGGAATTTTGAAACTCATACTGGTTCAGTGGCCGCAGCTTCATCCAGGGCTTCCTGATTGTGAGCTCAAGAACAGACTTGTGAGTTGGCAGTGGCCTCGTGTGATGCGTCCCCTGTTGATGCAGTCGCTATAGCTGCATGGCTGCAGCTGCAGCTCAGGCCCTGTAGCGTGCAGGCGCTCATGCAGCTGAGTGAGCAGCAGTGGCTCGCGGCACGATGGCAGCATGGCCACGACCCGTGTTGTAATCACTTTGTTTTGCTTCTCTTGATTTCAGGGGCGAAGGGCGCCAGGCGTGGTAGCTTGCCATGGCTGATACAGCCCCTGCAGTGGTGTTGGACAGTCCCAGTTCTGGAGCGCGCAGCAACACCAGGAGGAAGCCTGAGACTCCTAGACAAGCAGGTGATTCTGCAACTGCAACCAAGATCGTTAGCAGAACTTGCCTGATCATGCAGCAGCAAGAGCAAGGCAGCATGATGCCAAATGCCAGTCAGTAGCAGCGCACCCTTGCTGTGCAGCGGAGTTTGCTGATGTGGGCAATGTTGGTGGCTCCTGTTGTTAACCACAAATCTTCATGTTTTTTTTACTGCTATTGTTTTCTGTAGGCAACAGGCTGGTTATTCGCATAGCCAGGCCAGGGCAGCAACCAGGTAACACAGAAGGTGGAGCTTCGTCTAGCCCGCCACAACAGTCACAGCAGCAAGATCAGCAGCAAGATCAGCAGCAGCAAGACCAGCAGCAGCAGCAAGCAGGCCAGCCAGAGCAAAGACTGCAAGTGCCGCCGGCCCAGCAGCAGCAGCGGCAGCGTGCGCCACGTGCGCCAGCAGCAGCGGCTGCTGATAGTGACGTCATCGTCATTGACAGCGACTCTGACGATGACGAGGTAGTCATCACAGGTGTGACGCTGCCCAAGAAGCGGCCGCGGCAAGTGCTGCAGCAGCAGCAGCCACGGGCGCTGCCGCCGCAGCAGCAGCAGCTGCCTGGAATGCCAGCCATGCCCACTTGGGACCCGCAACCTGTGGTGCCGCAGCGCGAGCGGTCGCCAGGGCCTGCCTTGAAGTGCCTCATCTGCCTTGATGGGATCAAGGCTGACTGTATGGCCACAACGCCATGCGGGTGAGCGCCATGCAGCTGCAGTAGAGTGCAGTGCAGCAGCAAGCGTGTGTGCTGGCAACGCAAGTGCTGGTCAAAATAGCAGTGACAGCGTTTCAGACACAGCCAGTGAGCTCTACTTTCAGCAAGCAAGCTCTACTTGATGCCCTAAGCAAGTGCTGCAGCCAGATGTCCCCTTAATTTTGCGCTTTTAGAAGTCATGTCAGCATGTGCTACAGCGAGAGTACCCGCAGTGTTGCTGACGCTGCTCTGCACTGCTGTGCCTGCTGTGCGATTGTGGTGTGCACAGGCACGTGTTCTGCTACGAGTGCATCATGGATGCTGTGCGGGCCACCAAGAAGTGCCCCAAGTGCCGCAAGACCACGACGCTGAAGCAGATCAAGCGCCTGTACCCCAACTGAGGCTGGCTTGCGCAGCATGCGCAGCGCAGCATGCGCAGCGCGGGACAGCAGTGCGTTGGTCATTCTGGCGTGGCGTGGCGTATGCGTGCTCAGCTGGCTGGTTTCGGGTGATAAGGTAACCTGGTGGATTAGTGCATGTGTTAGGGCATGTTGAAGGTGTTGGGTGGTTGCATTTGTGTACAGGCTGCAGTGTATAGGCTGCAGCGGGACTTCATGTTGCATCTTCTTTTTTGAGTCAGTTGCAGCTGTGGGTGCGGCGGCTTGGCATTTCTTGGTGGTTCAATTTGCTGGGGCTGGGCGACCCTCGGCTGGCATTGGAAGATCAGCTGGCATTTTGTCTGCTGCCCATCACAGCCAATTTTGTACTTTTGCATCCGCTGGTGTGATTGCAGCTTGTCTGTGTGTACACTGTGCTAACATAGCGGCTGTTGAGGGGTTGAGTGGGGGTATATTCTGGCAACCATGTGGCAGGCTTGACGCGCCAGCTGATGTTCGTGAATGGCTGGTGCACCAAGGTTTGATCATGTTGCAGGTCAGCTGTTCAGCAGTTGCATGCATGCCTCCGAGGGCTGCTGTGACGAGACACAGCGATAAGCTAATGCAGCTGCAACTGGCCGAGCCAGCCAGGCAATGTATAGTATGCGTTGTAATGTTGCTGAGCTGATCATGCCCTTGCTGCTATCAGAAAACGCTGCAGGATGTGACAGGAGTGCCTACAGGAGTTGCAGCGCCTGCAAGTGTTGCTGTCACAGCTGCACCCATGAGTTACTGTCTCGGTCTGTCTGATACCAAGTGATCGGCACAGTTTGAGTGGCTCCGTTCACGGAGGGCATCGTCACGGTGCGTGTATCTGGTTGACATCAGTGCCAATTCAAACGATGTCACTGTCATGGTTGTCATCAACAGGCTGTACTTGCAGTGGCGAATCCTCAGCAAGGTGAGTGTGGTGGTACTTCATGCTTTATTTCAAGAGACGCAACTCAAAAGTAAAACCTGGCCTGCTTTGACCCAACGCCTTACATATGCGTGTGTACGCCTTCTTGCAGCAGGGCAACGTGCACGCTGATCGACATTGCTGTGCTGCATCTACACCGCACGCACCAAAAGAGTGCCATTCGTTGCCGCCGCGACTCACACGGCCTAGGTCACCCAGCACAACACCAAGGCAGAAAGCAGTAGCTGACCCAACTCTGGTCAGAAGCCTTAGGCTATTTCTCCTGCAAGCAGCCGAAAAGCCAGGCTGGTCAATAGAACTCGAAGACTTGTTGGTAGATAAGCTTGACTTGCCAGCAGGCAGCAAGCAGCATGCCCTGCAGGTGGGCCAGCAGCAGCAGGGCAAGCCTGGCGTACCAGTGCTTGCAGCAGTGTCAAACAAGTGTATCATTCGTGTTTTGTGATGCATCAGCAAGTCTGTGTGGTGCATGAAAGCTCTTTTGAATAAGCTTTGCAGCATTTGAAGCACCAACGCTGCTGAGTTTGCATCTTGTGAGTGCACTAAACCACCCGCATGCGCGCCGTCTAACACTGCAGCTGCTACATGCTGCCTGCTGCCATGCAGCCAATCTGCGACGCACAGCAGGCAATGATGAGGCCAGCACAGCTGGTGGAGCTAGAAACAGGTGCGAAGCAGCAGCTGCTTGCCATCATGCACAGTTCTGTGCTCTGGCACCCCGTGCAGGATGCATTGAGGCATCTCTCGGGTGTTGTAGTGGTCCTGCCTGGCTGCGCTATGTGTCACATGTTGACTATACACTAGTCACATGCACACTCAATCAGCTCTCGGGTTTTTCGGTGTCGTGCAGCAGTAGCATTCGGGCTGAAGGTCTGGTGAATTACCTTGGCTTGGACCTCCTTGCATCAAGTGTAGGCACACGACACGAACCATCTCCCTGGCTGCAACTCACTCCAGTTGCACGATTGCTGCTTCCTGATCAGGCTTGGATGGCATGCTGCTGCTGTTCAGCAGCCAGGAGCTGCTGCATCTCCTGCAAGGCCACCCGCAGCTGCTGCAGTGCCCGCTGGCCTCCTGGCTGGACTTCTTCAACAGCTTTGGCTTCAGCCCCAGCCAGATCAAAAACGTGGTCAGCCAGCAGCCACGCATCCTCATCGATTCAGATGTGGCCAGGGCAGGGGCAGCCATACTGCGGTTGAAGCAGCTGGGGTTTGACAATGACGAGGTGCGGCACAGGGTGGTGGCGTACTGCCCGCAGGTGCTGGCCATGCAGGAGCAGGACATCGACATGCTCATACGGCTGTGGTCAAAGTTTGGAGTGGGCGTGGACGAGAGAGCTGGCATGTGAGAGGGTGCAGCTGCAGGCATGGCTTCAACAGCAGCAGAGGCGGTACTGCCAGGTCACGCACCTGAGCGTGCAGCACGCTCAGCAGACAATGTGAGATGTACTAGTGACCAGCCCGCATCTGACTGATGCAGACATGGCATCAGAGTGTTTGGATGTTTGTTCTTGTGCTTGTGCTCTGGCTGCGCAGCCGCATGCCAGTGGCACTGCTTTGTACCAACAGTACTTCCAAAGCGCAATGGATGTAAGAATAGGCAGACAGCACGGTCAGGGTGACTGCGCATGGCTTACGGTTTAACATCCCATATACCAATGATGTTTGGGGGTTACCCCCAGCAATGCTTGCTGGGGTTGATGCCTTGCAGCACATCTCAGCTCGCAAGAGGTACGGCTAACGGTGCCATGCTGGAATGCACAGCACCAGAGATGATTGGTTTGCTCCGTAGGTTGCTGTCCACTTCTATGGCTTTCTAGATATTCTGGGTGATAAACCCGTTTGTACCCTTCCAATATGCTGTCTCAATGCACTGTATGGATGGCATCCCTGCATGCTGCTGATGCATTGCTTTGTACTTGGTATGGCCACAGAGAGTGCAATGCGTGCGTGCCGTGCGGCACATTGGAAGTGCATCAGCTTGCATGCCCGGCAGGCATAGTGGGCCAGTATGGTCGATACTTCATTCAAGTTCTTGGCTCCCACCTTCTGCGCTGAGCATGTGGCACTTATCGCTGGGCAATGGTTGCATTGAGCTCTGCATCAACTTCTGGGTGTGTTCTCTGCTGCACTCCTAAGTGGCAGGCCTGTTGAGCACAGCTGGATTGTTCTCGATGCGCGGGGGCAGCAGGCAGGCTGACACAGGCCTGGCATCATGCCAAAGGAATGATTCTTGGTACAATTGCAGACCTGCGTGCGCAAATTATAGAGCCTCTAAGAAAACCTGAGGTTTCCTTTCAAGCATGAAGTAACGTCATGCCTTTGCTTGATGGCCGGTGCCCTGGGACTTTTAGCGGAGTTTTAGCACTTTTACCACAGGTCCGGGCTGTAGTGCAATATATGTTATTCAACAGCAGTACAACTTGTGATGCGCCCTTGTGATGCGCCCTTGGCCGTGATCAGTGGCAAGTACAGCAGTACTGAAGGACATTGAAGGCATCAGTGAATGACTTGCAGTTACATGGGTACCCTCACAGTCGCGCCAGACAGCGACGCACCAGGTGCTAGAATACAAGGCATGCTCATGGCATGCACTCAAATATCCTTGAACTTGACAGCTGACATCAGGCCCAAACACAGCAAACCCCCCTTGTCAGTTGCCGCGCAATACACCAGCAGTATTCCCCTGCTTGGTTGGCAGACAGTCGACTACTTGTTATGTTTATGACCAGAACAACTGTTTGGGCCTCTGACAAAATCTGACTGCATAAACCTTACCGCTGACTGCCAATCAATGTCAACCACTGCCGCTGCCACACTACAGCACCCCACAAAAATGCTGTTTTTCAACCGCGCACCCACCGCCAACTTGGCGTTGAACCTCAAGCTATGCGTGTGCACTGCACAACCGCAGGGACAACCAAAACCCTGCAGGGCTGAAGCACAAAATGCCCTGCTATGGGTGAACTGGCTTGAACACGGGCAACAACAACGCATGCCAAGCATCCTAGTGCGCTCTTCCCTCCGTGCAAAGCTCTGACTGCCATTTGGCTACCAACTGCCTCAATGCTGCAGGTGCACAGCAAAAATGCCACACAAAAACAAACGGTAGCTCAAGAGCCCCCTGCAAGCAATCCAGCCATACACTGGCTAGTAACAGCAGAAAGAAACAAGCATGCACAGCTGTGCTGCTCTCCATTGGGCTTTGCTGTTGCAAGCAGATTACATCAGCCGGCACAACACGAAAGCAAATGAGCGCAAACACGCGGCCAGCAACAGCCTCCAATACATACAGCAAATGCAAACCCTGGCAATCTGATCATTCCAGCCAGCTGTTTTGAGCTGGCATCAATAACCGCTTTACAGGCAATACATGTACACGGACGCAGCAGAATCCCTCTTTCTAGCACATATACACACACGTGCGCACCCGTCCCAGCGGCCTAGCTGACAATGCTATTGAGGCACGGCATGCACCATAGCAATAAGATGCCCCTTGTCGCAACATAACACTGCCATTGCAGCTGCTGCGCCAAACACTGGCACCTACATTCACCACGCCATGCGCTCAACAGCACGCGAGACAGCGCTGCTGCCGTATCCTACACACAACCAACACCTTGTCACTTGCGCTGCAGTGCTTCTTCTGGCGTGCCTGCATCAAGCGATGGCAGCGGCGGCCGCGGACTGCTGCTGCTGCTGCTGCTGCTGCTGCTGCTGGCTTCAGCCACATCAGCGCTGCGCAGCCGCTGGCCCACCAGCCAATAGCCGCCCGCCATGACGCCCAGCAGCAGCCCACAGACTGCCACGTCGGAGGAGTACTGGCCCGCCTTGTCAGCCAGGTCTGCAGCAGCAGTAGCAGCAGCAGAAGCATGGTGAGGGATCCCCGGTAAACAAGCAGCAGGTACCACACCAACTGCTCACCGCAACATACACACGGGGTCGACTTGAGCAGCATGACTGCTGTGTCAAGTGCTCTACCAATAGACCTCCGGCAGAACGTGGGCAGATGTTCATTACAGATCGTGGGCAGATGTTCATTACGCGAGGGCAGCTCAGCACGCCCTCAGGCAGCGGGAGTGCTGCGGTAACTGCTGAACCAACAAACCTCGGCAAGGCATACAGAACTCATTCCAAAGGAGCAGGCCAGTTTTGCAGTAGATTGGCCCCTCACCTTCCAGCAGCACCTCCAGGTCTGCCCCGCCCTCCAGCAGGGAGCGGCTGGCGCCACCCAATGAGGCATACAGGATGCTCCACACAGTCATGCCGGTGACCGTGCCCAGCAGCATAGGGGCCAGCTGCACTGGGGTTAGGCCCAGCAGGTAGTTGCTGGCACTGCAAGGCGGCAGACGGCAGACAACATGTGTTACTTGGTGCGAGGCAACATCAATATTGCTGAGAAGATAAGCACCAGCTGCTGCATAGCATCGACCTCCCGCTTATTTTGCAGCCGATTCAACTTCACCATGCACCGACAGGCGCACCCTCTGCTGCACACCCTTTGCTGCACGAAAAGCATGCACATACTCAGCAGCCGCACACCCACCTGAACGGCACCACCGGCGTCAGCCGCAGCAGTGTGATAGCCGCAACCTGCTGCATGAAGCCGCCAGACTCTATGGCCTTGTTCACTGCAGACAGCTGCTGAGCCACCACCCCGCCACCGCCTGCTGCTGCGCCGTCTCCCACTTCGTGCGCGATTATTTTCTCTGCTAGGGGTCGGCCCACGCCGCGTGAGAGGCTGAAGGCGTTTGCTGCTGCGAGGGTCACGCCCAGCACTACACACACAGCACCCTGCAGAGCAACGTGGGAAGCATGAGAGAGACATGCAGGCAACATGTCAGAGCGTGAGCCGCAGCAGCAGATTATGCACTGTTTGCTGCAGTACGCCATACTCTGCCAGTCGTGGTGCACAACCACATGCCAGGCTGGAGGCGCATACAGCCGTAGCTGTCTGGTGACCTCAGGGCACCCTGTCCCTTCTGCTGCTGACCAGACCTGCCTGCAACAGTTGAACACCATGCACGCACTGGTCGCTGCCACGTGCAACATCCACAGCTGCAGGTATCCAGTCAGGCTGGACTTTGCACTCCGCCATGCTCACAGGACCGCACATACACAGCACGATTGCCAGCTGACCAGCTGCTGTTGAAGACGCTGCAAACTGCCTGCTGCCTGGCCCATGCACACACCAATCATTTAACACGGTGCAGCTGCTGCAGCAGCAGCAGGAGGAACTGCAGCAGCAGCAGCAGCAGCAGCAGCGGCGGCGGCATCGGTGGCGCACCTTGACAGGCCCGAAGAGCAGGCCGCTGGCCAGCATCAGCGGCTGCGTGGGGAACAGCGGCACCATCTCTGCTGTCATGACCGTGACCACAAACAGAGCCGCACCCCAGGGCCCCAGCGCTGCTATTTGGTCCTGCAGGGTGAAGCAGCAGCAGCGTTACTGTGTATTGATATTGGCCAGACGGTGGATGGAGTGGTTTGGCTGTCCTGTACTGGCCACTGACGCACAGTTGCAAGCTAGGCAGCGGGGCTGCTGATGTGAGGATGCTTGGCAAGGTAAGCATATATAATAACGCTGCAGAGTTGCATGTGACAGGCAGCAGCAGTCGGATGAAGCAGCTACTGCACAAAGTGACTAGGGCCGAATGCCATGCGTGCCGTACTTGCCATCCACACACCACCAGTTGCGCCATGCATGCATGATGGCTGCCAAACTGCTGACACCACATGTCTCAAGTGCTGCTTGTTGCTCATGCTAACCATGCATTGCTTTAGGCCACATGCAGCACACCCACCAAGAACTCCCTGAACAAGACCAGCGCTGCAGGCGAGACGCCTTCCGCCGCATGTGCCGGCATGTGCAGCGACATGCTCAGCTGGTGCATTGCCACAGCAGGCAGCACCATCCAGTTGCTGCTGTGGCCGGATTGTTGACGCTGTTGCTGCATGCTGCTACTGCTGCTTTGTGGCACCTGCTGAGGTAGCTGCTGCTCCAGCTGCTGACCACTGCTGCTGCTGTTGCATTCGCCATGCAATTGTTGCGTCACTGCCACTTCTACGACACTGTCTTCTCGACTAACAATATTGCAATGGCTAAGTAATAATTTTCGCTGGCTGCTAAACGGCCGCGGCACGCCACAGGGACCCCAAGTCCACACACCAGTCGACTGGTGCGTGGTTAGGGTGCGCTGCTGCTGCATGGCAGCCTCCTGCAAGTATATTTACTATTTGGTTCAGAGAATCCACCTGTCGCAATCGTAGCGAAAACTGACTGGTGGCTGCAGAGAAAGAGCGTGAGTGAAGTTGCCAGGTGCGCACAATACAAGGAATCGTAGATGCCGTTGCGACAACGAAGCTGTGGTAGCTGCTTGGCATAAACAGTCGAAAGATGACGTATCACACTGGCACAATGAGGCCATGTCAGTCCTGGCACAGGATGAGGTGGCACCCCACGCCAAAACCTCGCCAGCACAACCGAAGACAGGTGAGATCGTGTTCTGGTAGCTTGAACTTTATCGCACTGATAAGCTGTGAATGAACTCAAATTAGGCATCTGAAGGCCCGCAGCGGAATTTAAGTGCAGCAGCAGCAGCAGCACACACCCGAGTGTGGTGACAAGCACATGATATCTGCTGTCGGTTCAAGCACTGCAACCTAGCTTACAAGCTGAGACGCTGAGTTGAATGCTGCGCCAGGCGAGCAGGTTGCTGCTGCCCAGGGGAGCGCTATGCCAGGCATTGTCCAGCCAGCAGCAGCTGCTGCAGCACGCCACACACCCATGGGACCAGCAGCAGACACGCAGCAAGTCAGATGCGCCAGATGTGCCATCAGCACCAGCAGCTGACACTGCCAGCTTCGTGCACGACCCATTAGACGGCTATGGCTCAGCAGCAGAGGTGATCAGCCAAGCTGATGTGCTGGTGTCTGCGAGTGAGGCAGCCAGTGATGCTGTTGTGCTGGCAGCCCAAGCAGCATCTTGGCCTGGGACACGGGCCTTCATTGATGTGCTGATGATGACACATGAGAGCATGGGGCTGCCATGGTGAGTGATCTGGAGGCTGAGCTGCAGCTGGTTGGCTGCTTGCAGCTGCAGCGGCAGCTGCAGTGGCCGCAGAACTAGCAGTGTGCTGTTGCCCTGATACATGTTGCGCTGCAGATCTGGGCCAGCATGAAGCTTTGCATAGTATGGCTGCTCGCTTGCAACACAAAATGTTAAGTGCTGCAGGGTGCAGTGTGAAATGTGCTGTGCAGCTTGCATAATGCAGTGTGCACGTAGGCAGTGTGCTGCTTGCAGTGTCAATCGCTGCTGCTGCGTGTCTTGTGCAGTGATGGTCACTGCTACAGGCGCCTAGCTGCATGCGAGGCCAATCACAGCCTTGCTTTACACACTCTAAGTGGCATTATCATCTGCTCGATGGCGAACAAATACGTGTTTGACAGACAGTAGCAGCAAGCAGAGGTATGCATACAAGCACAGCCACTGTGCCTGACACATGGCGCCAAGGCAGCTGGCAGCGTGTGACCTCACACCTGCTGCTGCTGCTGCTGCTGCTGCTGCAGGTTTGAGGCGATTGCGCTGAGCAACCTGGTCATCAAGCTGGCGCTGATGCCCCTCACAGTCATCACGCAGAAGGAGGCACCCAAGATGGCGGTGAGCAGCCAGCAGCAGCAGCAACAGCAGCAGCAGCAACAGCAGCAACAGCAGCAGCAGCAGCAGCCTTCCCAGCAGCAGCTGCTCTTCAGCCTGTGTCAGGCGATGGTGGCAGCTGGGTCAGAAGGAACACAAGCGGGGCGTTTGTGCGGCTGTTGTGTGCTTGTGGCGTTCGCAGTTGCCGGCCAGCCTCCGTTGTGCTGCAGTCGACCCTTATTGACAGCATTGTGCATGTCCAATGTCAATGGGGTGACTTTGCATGTTACTGCTGCTCTCGCTGCTGCTGCTGCTTCTGGCAGGCGATGCGCGCTGAGGCTGAGGGGCTGCAGAAGATCAACCTGCAGATGAGCCAGGCGGTGAGCCAGCTATGAACCCTACATCACAACAAAACCTCATGTAACAACAAATGCAGTCAACAGGGCGCAGCAGACTCTGCCAGCCCCGGCTGCGCCAGCAAGCAGCATTGGATTGTACCTTGTGGCATACAGTCCTGCTTGTCAGCTGGAAGCAGCGTTGCTTTGCAGCATGGCGCCGGCGCTATGTCGGTGCATGCGTACTGGTACACAAAACAACGAACTTCAGCATGCTACTGCTGACCATACACTTTTCGCTGCTATCTGTATCATCGTTTCCACCGGCTACGTGAGTGTACTGCATGCTGACGCCTAGTGAACCCCATCTGGCTGCCGTGTATCTGTTTGCCTGCACTCGCCACGTCCCATTTTTGCCCCGCAGAAATCCGCGGGCGAATATGAGAAGCTGTATCACGAGTACACTGAGAAGATGGCTGAGTTCAAGCGCCGCAACAAAGGCGGCATGGTCAAGTCGCTGCTGATCCCTGCCATGGGCATTGCGCAGGCGGCGCTGTTCATCAGCCAGTTCAGCGCCGTGCAGATGCTGGCCAAGGACAAGGTGCGGCGGCAGCAGCAGCAGCAGCAGCAGCACCACCACCACCACCAACTGAAAATTTGCCTGCTGCCCTGAACCCCTGCGCCTGTCGCATTGCTGCTGTGCCGCCTGCAGCTGCCCGCCATGACGCATGCGGGCGCATTGTGGTCCTTGGCTCTTGCCGACACGCGATTCACTGGGCTCAATCATAACAACTGTGCGTCTTTTGTCGTTTGTGCTTCATCTGTGCCGCCTGCAGCTGCCCGCCATGACGCATGAGGGCGCGCTGTGGTTCACTGACCTCACGATGCCAGACCCCTTCTACGGCCTACCCATCATCTGCTCCATTGCAACCCTCGCAATGGTGCGCTCGGGGAGCTTCAGTGATGCCATGGGCCAGATGCCAGGGGGCAATGCAGGCATGATGAAGAAGATGATGACAGGTGTGGCCTTCATCATGATTCCTGCAGGCGGCTACGCCTCATCAGCTGTGGCGCTGCTTTGGGCCAGCAATGCGCTGATCTCAGCAGGGCAGAACATGCTGCTGGCGCATCCGGGGGTGCGGCGGCTGCTCGGTCTGCCTATAAAGGGCGTGGTGCAGCAGCCGAAGAGCGCAGAGGAGGGCGGCAGCTGGATAGAGCAGCTGGGGCCGCAGCTAGAAAACCTAAACCCTTTTGGGCAGAAGAAGCAGGCCAGACGGCCAGCAGCAGCAGCAGGGGCGGCGCTGCCGCCGCCGCCAGGCACGCGCGTAGCAGTGAATTACCTGCCGCACAAGCCTAGAAGGAAAGCCAAGTCCAGCTGAGTAGCTTTCAGGTGTAGCGGTGCTGTAGGCACCCTTGAGGTCTTCCTGCCGCTGAATATGTTGAGAAACAGTGGCTCGCTTTCACAGAAGCATCGGTACGCTGTGTAGCGTGCGCCAGTTGACGCCATAACTCATGGTGGCGTTTGATTATGCACGACGTGCTACTGCAGTTTTTGAGCTGTGCACTGTGTAACGCGTTTGTATCGCCTGGGGAACTTGTGATTCGACCAGTCAAACAGGCTGGAGCAGTGACTCAAACTGCGCACGCCACCGTTGCGCTGGCATGGTGCTGTGTTAGTGGACGGTCCACTGTGACTGGAAATTGGGGCAAAACCCTTGATGGGCCAGCAGCCCGGGAGCAGAAGACGCTGCTTTCAGATTTTGTGCTGCTTTACACCACTGCACTTTGACAACCCTCAACAGCCTGAATTGGGTTGACAGCTGGCAGTGTAACTGGCATATCAAGCTGTTCAAGATGTTGCTGCATGACTAGCTGCAAGCCGTCCACAGGACCCCGGCACAGAAACAGTCGTTTACACGTCACCAGCCAGCAACTCGCAGCTATAGGCAGCGAGCACTGCAGCGGGTCGGCCGCAAACAACCCCAATTGGTTGCAACCCCAAGCATCTGTTAGCCGCTGTAGCCGCCTGTGCTAGCTACTTGGTTTTGGCCTTGCTAGCACTGCTGCTGCCTTGCTGGTTCCACTGCCTCCAGTTAAGGTACAGCATGGCCCCAGCAATAAACACAAAGCTGTAGCTCACAAACAGCCTGTCATGCAGCCACGGCAGCCGCTGCGGCGGCGGCACCAGCGCCTGCAGCAGGTGCAGCAGCACCGCCCCTGCACAACCCGCCGCCGCAAGCAGCCTGCCGCATCTACTGCCCAGTGTCACTGGCTGCACTCCCTTTGTAGCCACTAGCGCAGTGATGACCAGGAGATACAGCACGATAGTGGCAGTGTAGGCGAGTGACACACCGTCTCGCACCAGCAGCGGGTACATGCTGAAGGATGCAATCGCTGGCCCCCAGATGGCGCAGTCCGGCTCACTGGCTGCCAGCAGCGTGATGGGCAGCAGCGGCAGCAGGATGGACTTCTCGTGGACCTGCGGCAGCAGCAGCAGCAGCAGCAGCAGCAGCAGCGGTGTGTCAGCAGCTGCTGGCCATGCCTAGCAAGGCACACCATCCTTGCTTGCTTGAATTGCTGCTGACGACTAGTGTACAGGTGACGCCTATTCACATGCTCGACCCATGCAGCTGGACCGACAGTGCAGCCCGCCACAAGCTGCAGCTAAGCTGCCGGGCCACCCACCGCTGCCCTAGCTGTAAGGATGGACAGTCTAGCATGAAAAAAGCAAAGCTGTGCACCTTCAAGCATTGCTTGGCCAGGAGACCCCCCGCCCAAGGTCCCCCGGCGCTGTCCACTGCTGTGCGTGCATGCAGCCAAAAGGTTCTCAACAGGTCTCAAACTCAAACCTGCTGCCTCACCTGGTAGCTGAGCATGAAGAAGGCAAAGGCGCTGTTGGCCATGCCCAGCAGCAGCCCTTTTGGTGACGGCTGCAGCACCTGCTGCACCATGCTGGGCAATGCGGCCAGCACTGTCAGGCCAGCACACACCGGCATCAGCGCTGCGTTGCTGGCTAGGCTCTTCCACTTGATGAACACGGAGGTAACGCACCAGAAGTTTGCCAGGTAGTCCTCAAACAAGCCGCGGCCCACAGGGAAGATGCGGCGCAGCACCTGCAGCACAAAACAACAAAAGTGCCAGTGTGTGCCGGCACATTTGGATTCGGATTAATCAGAGGTTGACGGCTGGCCGCGTCGTAAGCATTGTCATGCTGGCGGCAGCACTGCCACGAGACATGTAGTTGCATGTGTGCAGCGTCAGCAGGAGTACTGCGGCTGCAATGTCTAGGTGCAAGTGGCGGCAGTGCCGTGGCAGAGCAGCAGCCATGCTTTTTCGCTGCTGCTGCTGCTGCTGCTGCTGCTGCTGCTGTGGGCATCTGGTTGCGGGCCCACCATGGCCCAGCCGCACCTGTGACGCTGAGTCCAGCGATGTGAGCCAGGGGGACCAGCACACAACAAAGGTGGCAATCACAGTCACGCCCAGCCGCGCCACTCCCAGCACCTGGCAGCACAGGCAGCACAGCACACGCAGTTTCAGTTCTGGACCCCGTGGCTAGTTGCTAGGTCCCACTCTTGGCTTGATAATTGCACAACGCCCGTGCATTACATGACATGAGCTCTTGCCACTACTTCTGACAGTGCGTGGGTGTACATCACACCTGGCATGGGGCAGTGCACAGCGCTGCATGCTACATAGTCATGCTTCACAGCTGCTTTTACTGCATCGCACCTTGCCAGTGTACGTCAGCTGCTGCAGACACCTGCCCAGCAAGTGCGCAAAGAAGGCGGGTGCATAAAACAGCCCCATTTGCTTGTGGTTCAGCGACAAGCAGAACAGCACACTGCCAAGCACATCTTTGCGCTTGGCGATTGCCACTGCAGCCAGCACTGCTAGCGCTAGGCTGATGCAGTTGTACTGAAAGTGGCCATGGTCGACTATGATTGATGCTGGCTGCAGCAGCACCGCTGCGAGCACAAACAGCTGCTGCCGCTGCTGCTGCTGGGGCGAGGCAGCTGCAGCTGCAGGGCTGCTGCTGTCACTGCTGAACACAGCAGACGCCAGGTACGCTGCAGGGAAGAAAACTGCGGGGCAGCAGACAAGTGCGTGTAGCATCAGTTGGCGTATGCACGGGCGCGTGCATGTGGCGGCATCAACACGCAGTGTGCGTGCAGCATATGTGCAGCTGGGCTGCACTCAAAGCACTTGCAGGAACATGCTTACAATCACAATCACAAGCAAGCTGCCAGGTTGCATCAATAAGAAGAGCAGCTAATGGGGCCGCTGTTGCTTGGAGCTACTAGCTAGTAGCAACTGTCACTGCTGCTGCTGCTGCTGCTGTTTCTCATCTAGCAGTTACAGCAGCCAGATAGACATTGGCTGCTGTACCACACTTGCACAGGGAGGCTGCTGTTGCTGCTGCCATGTTTCAAAGCAGTGTGCTCACTCAATAGGTCTGACAGGATCACGGTCCAGCGCAGCAGCTGCTTTGAAAAGTAAGTCTCATAGCCTCGAGAGCTGTGCAAAGCCACAGCCGCCGGATCCAACTGCTTCACAAACAGCCCGTGCACATAGCTCTGTGCAGCATGTGTGATTGGCAGGGGCAGTAGGTACAGAGCAGCAGCTTTTAGCGGTAAGCAGTGCAGGCGATACCCAGCAGTACACACCAGCACTACTTCCAGGTCAGCTGCAGCCGGGTGAAACCCACGCACGTTCATCTATTGGATGTGTGCTTCAACAAGCTGTGACTGGTATGGTGCTCCTGCACACTCAATCAACTGACAACTGTATTCGCCTCATCTGTCTTTTGTGTGTACCTGGTAGCCTGACAAAGGGGGGTAGTCCAGAGGCCAGTACTTGGGATCATTATCAGGGCCGTCTTTGTACCTAAAAGCAGGTAGGCTTACTCAGGTTAGAGCAGCTGCACAAGTGGTTACCGGTCGTGTTGCAGCAGAATACACAGGAGAAGCAGTACACTTCTTACTGGCTGCTGCCCGTCACTTACCACTGCTGCACTGGCAAGTTCGTTGTCAGCTCCATCCAGTGTCGTTGAGCTTCATAGTCTCCATACTTGGGCGGTGTCTGGGCGCCTGTCAGCAGAAGCGCGTGCTGCTGTTGAGAAGTGAGTGTGAATGGCCCCCAGATACCGATATGAGTCGATCGCGAGACAACGCGCACCTGAATACGGCGAAATAGACACCAGTACCCGTATCAGCAACGCAGCGGCAAACAAGGCAGCAGCAGCAGCATTCATTTCGAACTGCTGCAGCTGATACTCCGGCAATTACAGCAAGTATGGCTACCGTCACTCAAGCATTGGACATTCACACATGTCACACGTCAACTTCTTGCAGCTTGGGAGTGATAACATGCACAGCATGGCTGCAGGTTCCTCAGGGTTTTCATTTCAGGGCTCGGACGTAACACAAGCAGCTCAGCAGCAAGGCCATGAGGATTCACCAGTTACATCCGCCGATCACAGTGTTTTGAGTGTTGACCAATATACATGCAACTTCTGCAGGAAGCATGGACAAAACAATCTGGACGACCGCATTCATGTTACGACGACAGCCTACTGCAACAGCCAGTGGTGCTTGCCAAAACACAACCTGGCGTAATGCAGCGCAAACAAGAGGACCATTACTCGCACCTTCTCCTCACCCAGAGAGCATCCACTCCCTTGCTGAAACACCCCTGCAGAGCACCTCCGCAGCATGCAACAGATCCATATAACCCACTCCCCAACTACATACACAAAGCGCTTGCCAAGGACACCCTTACGCGCAAGTTTGCCATGCATTTGCAACATGGCTTTCATTTGCGTTTCACGGCACCAATGGAGCCCAGAACTGCAGAGCACCTGGCTGTGAGGTGGCCAGATGCCTGCCACAGATGAACAGACATGGAGTCTACCCGTGCCAATCTCGAGGCGCCTTGAAGCTGCCTGTTGGTGTGTTCTCACAGCACCATCCACTGCAGACTGGCCTGCACCTCCACGACCAAGCGCCAGACTCAAGCCAGCTATCACTGGGATGACGCACAACAACATCTACACACTGCGTCGCATCATGCAGCACGGCGTCCTGTAACATGCCCTCACAACGGCACCCCCCACAACAGGCGACATGCCGCATACTCCTAGCGCGCACAAGAAAAGACAGCGCACCTGCGAGCTTCGCCACAACACACATCGACACAGACAGCTGCAAATGTCACGTACACAGACAGCAACACGTAAAACCGACAGGCACCCGTTTCTGCCAGCATATGGCAGGGGTTGCCTCAAACTCAAACATGTACTGCGCCTTATAGGAAGGACCTCACAATGACTTCTGCACATGCGGGTGTCTGCTGGCATACGACCAGACCATATGCAACAATGCACGAACGGGTGAGCACCGGGACGCCACGACACAAAAAACATGTGCACAGCCATCACAAACAGCACCAGCGCAGATTGCTGGGGCACTCCGCCGTACTCAGCAGCGCAGGAGCCTGCGCCCGCCGCTGCAGCATCCACCGGAATATCCACCGGCAGGATCCATGACAAAACTGTGTGACCAGGCAATGCATAGGCGACAGCCTGGCATGCGTGCACCCAAACAAACTGACACCCAAACGCTGTATGTATACCCCACGTACGCAAGACTGCACTCTGCAGCCTGCACGCCGCGCCGCGCGGCACATTGAATCACAGCCCCGCTTTGAGTTGATTGAGCCGTCTTGTAACAGCAAGCAACACGCGAGAGCACCCCCCAGAATGACAGCACCAGACCTCAACAAGAGCGCGTATGATACACAGCTGCCCTCCACTGCAGTGCAGCAGTTGCTCTGGCGACTGCCCTGCCAGCCTGCGCACACATGCACGGCAGCACACATCATGCCATGCGCGGAAACACAGCTTCGGCTGGCACGCGGCATGCAAGCAGGCGCGCCAGGCACAGCACAAGCCATGGCACACCAGAGCATAAACCTGCGCACTAAGCGACCTCGTATCGAATGTACGCTCAGACAAAAAAACTAATGCAGGGCAATAGCCTGCACGTGTGGATAGGGTTGGGGTTTCCCTTCCACAGCCAATGCACGGAGCCAGGCTGTACGCAACACACCTCAGTCCTGCGAGCCGCATCATAAGTCTGCTGACGCCAGCAGTAACATATCAAGTGCTCCTTCTGAGCCACACCGCAGCCACTCTCCACCATGCGACACGTAAGCACTCTGCCCCTTAACAGCTGTGCCCCACAGAGGTATCAGCCGGGCCTGTGACAGGAGACCGCTGCTGCATCAGGTGCTTCCAGCTGTGCCGTGCAACATCACAGCTGTGGCGTTGCGCGAGCCTGTTCTGAAGCTTAGCACCAGTGGGGCATGATGTATATGCAAAGAGGCAGATGATCAGAACCAGGACCATCACAAACTGCTCAGCAAGTCGGCCTGAGCCAGCTGGCTCTGCGAGCAAGCTCAACACCTGCAACCACAGCATCCCAACAATCGCAATTGTCTGCTCAATACATATGCATGTGCATACCCCAGCGTAGAAAACAAGCATGTACGGCAGCAACCCTGGCCTGAGGGCGCAACCGCACAACCACCAAAGGTGTTGTTGGGGGTATGTGCTGTGCTCAGCAGTGCGAGATCAGCTCTTCACACAGACCACCCCATAACACAAGTGGTGGAGGGTTGCCGCACAGCGAGCAACCCCCCAAAAGTGGAGCATAGTAGCAGTGCTATGGTTTGCACATAGCAACAAACAAACAAGACAGAGGCGATGACAGTCATACGTAATACCCTAATCTGTGTGCCAGTGCAACGCACATTTCCAAAGCACACCACTGCACACAACAGAGGCCACTGCTCTCCAGCGCCCACTCGGTGCCACCTGCCACACATTGTGCGGTACAAGCCACTCAACCTGCCTCGCGTGGCTGCAAATGCCCGCGCAAACAATTCCTTCTAGTCACTGCAGAGCACTGCTCCCACAGCACAGCACATCCGCAGCAGCAGCACAAGCTAGCCGCCTGTGCACTGCCAGCAGGGGCAGCTCGGCCTTCACTCCAGAAATCAACGTGACCGCAGTGCCTGCAAGATCGCAATCAGCGATGGCGCAGTTGCTGCAACGACGCGCAAGGCGCCACACACAGAACACAGCAGCACCAGCACAGCTCCTCACAAGCATGTGCTCACTACTATGTCAGCACACCCCACTGAAGACGCTCGCTAGCCGCACTTGCCGCCCGCACTGGTTGCCAATGGCAGCGCAGCAAAGTTGCACGCTGTGCTCGGCTTGCACGCGTGTGAACAGCAAGGAATGAAAACAAGCACACCCATGTTTCTTCAGCCATGTCTGCCGCTCAAGATGACTGATGCCAACGCTCCACCTTCAATAGTAGAGGGAATCGCCGCCACGCAGCTGGAGACGCGCAGCTCATAATGCAAGCTGCAGCACCCCCTCACAAGTGGTGTGTATGCGTGTAACCAGCTGTGTGGGTCAAAAATCAGCCCTCGACTATTGCACGGCAGGCACCTCATGTGCCTGCAAGTAACACCAGCATGTAGAGAATGCCTCTGCGCACCACTTGCACGGCATACTCCACAAATCGAAGTCATGCTAAGCTCCGCTGCTAATACCAAAAACCCAAGAGGCCGCTGCCAGCTCCTGCAAGCGCAACCGCTGCGCCAGGTGCTGTGAGCAACCTCCCAAGCACCGCTGCACACCAATTCCAACAATCGCTGCGCTTGTTTTGCTCTGTAGTATAGCACGTTGCTGAGCTCACTAGGAGCACGCACACACACATACGCATCAGTAATACACACGTATCAGCTGCTGTATACGCCAGAGCTGAAAACTCTTGCCTGCTCCTCTGATCCTCTCGTTCAGGACTCCACACAGACAATCAGGCAGCCAGATGTCACTCCCGCTGAGCAGCCGGCAATACTACGGGGCACAAATTCAACTCCAAATCGGCTCCCTCTAGAAAATGGCCCTCCCTGTCCCTAATCAGGGCTCCCCCACGCCTCGCAGATGCATGAATACCACCGCGTACGGATGCATGAAGCACGCATCTCTATTCCACCGGCAGCATATTGCTGCCAGTTGTTTCCCTCGTTGCGAGCCTGCACGGCTGCAAGCTGGCACACCTTGGTATGGCAAGGCAGGAGTCAATCACTCATGGATTGCAGAGCTAGGCAGCTCTGCCTGCCACGTACTACAAGTGCTGCATGCGGCGTCCGCAGTGCATAATGGCATGCATTTGGCGGCACCATCACCTTGCACAGCTAGCACCCGACCGCAAGACCCAAAAACTCCACCGTCGAGAACGAGACAGCACATTCATCCCATATTGCCGGGCACAAGCCACCAGCCAGCACCATATGCTCGCCACAGCGTGCGAGGGCAACGCCTGCAGGCTGTCTTCCCATCTAATACTCGCTACACATGCACAAGTGTGCTGAGCTGGCCGGAAGCCTCAAAACAAAGCATCCACTGTGTGTGCCACACCACTCAAGCCACCCTCCTCCACCACAAACCAACTCCGAATATCTATTTCAACCCCAGCACCAGTTGTTTACCGCCAGGCGCTCTTCAGCCCTGCTGCTGCAGCGACAGCTGGCGTGTCAGCTGCGCCGCACTGTATGCCTCCATGCCGTTGGAGTTGGCGGGTGTCGTAGGCATCACAGGCAACGGGTACGGCCCGCAGGCAAAGCCGCCAGAGGCACACGGCATCCACGGCGCACCAAACATGGATGCGCCGGAGCCGGGAGATGCAGTAGACGCCGCGGCGGCAGCAGCAGCCAGCGATGTTGGCGGCAGGCCGCCAAAGGGCGAGCAGGCGCCCGGGTTGCAGGCGCCGCCTGCCATGGCCTGCTGCAGCAGGTAGCTGTCAAACAGGGAGGGGCAGTTGGCAGATGCCTGGCGGCTCATGCTGGCTGCGACCTCGGCAGCAGCAGCGTTCTGCATGTCTCCCCGCACTGTGGAGGCTGACATGAGGCTGGTGTTGTGGCTGTTGCTGCTGCTGCAGGTGGGGCTGCTGACTGCGCTGCTGGTGCTGGGGCCGCTGCTGGTCATCAGCTGGCCTGGGTTGCACATGCCAGCAAAGTTCATGCCGGGAGGCATCATGCTGTTGCCACCGCCGTTTGGTGCGTGGATGCTGGCAGCAGCAGCGGCTGCTGCTGCCGCAGCTGCCTGGTATGCTTGCGCCGCCTGTGCCATCTGCAGGAGGCTGGCAGGGTTGCTGGAGGCTGCTGCCATCGCTGCCGCTGCTGCAACTGCCGCAGCAGCCTGGTGCTGCTGCTGCTCGCGCTGGCAGGCGGCAGCGTTGGCGAGCGCTGCACAGCTGGCAGCCTGGTAGCGGTTGATCAGCGTTGCTGTCGCGCCATCCACGTGCTGGCTCATGGCTGCTGCCTGGCTCATCTGCGCCAGCATCGCCTGCTGCATCAGTGCGTTGTATGAGTTGCCGTCCATGCCCTGAGAAGCTGCAGCTGCAGCGGCTGCTGCCACTGCAGATGGGTCGAGGCCCATCTGGCTGGCGGCTGCTGCTGCTGCCGCTGCTGCGCTAGCTTGCATGGGGCTGGTGATGGCCTGAGGGTTGGGGCCGCAGCCTGTGGGCACGCGCAGCTCCTGGACTGTGTGGGCGAAAAAGCAGACTGGGCGCCTGCAGGCAGTGCCGAAGCTGCACAGCTGCGTGCGGTACCTGTCACAGCAGCCACACAGAGGCGGCGGCGCAGGCAGCACACGCGGTGAGTAGATGCATGGAGCACATGATTCTATTTAATTACAGCCAGAGTATGATACTGTTACAAAACTTGCAGCATCCAGTGCAGATACGAGACACGACATGCTACTTCCATATGCTTGCTCACATTCTGGCATCAGCAGGCACTGCAGCTCACCTGCTTGGGTGCAGCCACTGCTCAAAGACGCCGTGGCTGTATGGGCACATGTCTCCCCGAATGCACTTGCCGGACTGCAAACAACACAAGCACGCCAGTCAGTACTGTTGCCTGATCCTTGAAGCATGTTATCGCGCTGGATGGGCACGTCCCTGTTGCAGGATTCCCGTTGCAATGAAATCTGCAGGCACGATTGTAATCCACCCGCAAGCAAACGTCAGAGCCAACAGCAGCAGCTCACCTTGCGTGCATCTGGGCATGCCTCTGCTGAGTAGATGAATGACTTGGGGCAGCGGCGTGCAGCCTTCTCGCCCGGGTGGGTGAAGGCGCACTCAGTCCAAGAGTGGGCTCCCTGTTGCAGCGACACCAGCATAGGATAGCAACCAGTCAGCACGCGTTTGGCGCAATGTGATGAACATAATAGGCTTACAATGATGGGTGCTAGGCAGCTAAGAAGGGCCATGCTTCTAGATGCAGGGTCTGAAGAGCAGTCCCTAGCCAGGTGCCTGCTGCTGCTGCTGTGCGCCTAAGCCGATGCGAGCACGCTCGCCTACGATAAGCAGCAATTGAAGTTTTGTATGCTGATGTTCCTGGCCAGAGAACAAAGGGATGCGTGCAAAGCTCGCAGCTGGCGGAGTTGTTGTGGCACACGGCTGCCATGTGCCCAGTCTCTAGCGATGCGGACCACGATAACGAACGCTCACCTTTCTGGTGCATGGAAGGACCTGCAGGGCAACGAAGGCGTGGAGGTTGAGAAGTGGCCAAAAATATCTAGGCGCCCCAGGCCACCTGCGATGCCCATCCCACCCCTACCTTGAACTGGTATATCATGAACTCATCTGAGGCCCGCGCAGGAATTTGCGGACAGTCTGTGAGAGCCACCATTGAAGCAAAATTTGTGCTCTGCGTCTCGTGTTGATAATTCACATTCAGATGCTCTATAAGACGATGGAAATGTAAACGGAATGGCATGCTGCAGCTGGCTTGCCTGCATATGGCAGCGCCCGTCGCAAGAGAACCACACGCCTCAGGTATATCGCCAAAATATCAGCGTCACAGCTACATCAGTGTCATCAGAACCGCGATCCTATTGAAACAAACTAGCTTAATGATATCAATTCAACATTTCGAAGCCAGTTCTGGCTCCGCTTTGCTGTGATTGCGGGTGGGATTCGTTAGTGTTGGTGATATCGCTGCCAATTTGAATATTTTGATCTCAATGTGTTTTTTCTGATGCAAGATGTATAATTCTTGATTGATCTTTGTGCACAGGCCGACCGGGGGCACACCGCGAGATATTTCCAACTGCCCCTTCGCGTGCAATTTTGCGCCTTGCTTGGAAGGCACTGCTACGCATGTTTCTGTTCGTGGCATTGATTTGGTTTTTGAAATGAAACAAGAAACCGTTGCAAGTTGGCTCCTCTTTACATCATGCTGTGCTCTGTATGGGGAGCGGGCGTTTGACCAAGCAAGCCTTCAGATGGGCATGTTGCCGCCCAGGACTCGAATTCACCCTTGAGGATGACTAGCACAATTACTTACGGTTCTCGCATTTGTCTACTAGTAGTGGGATTGACAGATATGCTCGGGATTTAAATCACGGGTTAAACACTTGGGCACCTTGACTGGTCAACCACCAGAAGATATCAAATGGTCTTGTGGCCACAATGCCGCAGCCCACCGCAGTGCATGGACTGTTCACAGAGAGTTTGCATATAGCATGTAAGCATGTAGACATCCTGAACACTGTACTTCTTCTGCTGAGCCGGCCCACCTCCCACTGTCAACACAAATGGTGCCGCTGCATGCACGCTCTGCTGCCCATGTTTGAGCATGCCTGGCCAGGCGCTCGCTCAGTGACTGAGTCAGCGCCACAGCCTGCTGCAGTGAACACCAGCCTGGTGCTGAGCACACGCGGTCCAGCAGTGGATGACTCGCTGGTCCCCACAATAGGAGGCCAAATTTGCGCTTGTTGCGTACATCTGGCACCCAGAAATAGTAACATGAGCTGTCTCTGGTGTGATATAGACACTGCCACGTGGCAAGAACTTGCACCCACGGGTTGCAGCACAACCTGGATTCCAACTTGGCAGTTAGTGACTTACTGGTCTGCCTGCATGCTGTGCCAGATAACGACAACTTGACTGCAAGAACCAAGCAAGGCAATAGAATCTCCGACACTGACACAATATTGACGTGCAGCAGTTCTGCCTCAATCACGAAGAACTGCCCCGCAATCCAGCTGCATTGAATGGACAAATCGCATATCACATGACAGCTGCACTGCCGCCAGCACCACGAGCGCAGCCGCCAAGTGCATGGCGACCTTGCACAGGTCAACCAGTGGTTGCAGCCATTGCACCACCGCTGCTCTTCCGCCTAGCGTACACGGGCCACGGCCACCATTCTTAATCAAACCATAGCTGCCAGCCTGCTGCTGTCGCTGCCAGCCGCTGCCGCAAGGTGTGGCAGCGGCGCGCGCAGCGGCAGCACCTCCACCATGTCTCCAAACAAGCTGTATGCGTTGCACTGGTCGATCTTCACGCTCACCAGCTGCCCCCGCAGCGCCTCGCCATCGCCGTCAAAGTACACCAGCTTGTTGTGCCGGATGCGGCCAAAGGCTTGGCTGCTCTTGCGGGGGTTCACGCCCTCTACCAGCACCTCCAGCGTGCGGCCCATGAAGCGCTGCGAGCGCTCTGTTGCCACCTCCGTCACGACTGCATTCAGTCGGTTCAGCCGGTCAGCCTTGATGAGGTCGGCAACCTGCAGCCAGCAACAGGCAGCACGCAGCAGGACTCGCCACAGCGCTGCAACAGGAGCAGGCCTGCACGCTCCCAAGCACAAGGGCAAAATAAGGCACACAGTACAGTGCAGCAGCTGATAAAGGTTGCTGCTTCTGTCTACTGTTTGATCGTCACCTACAATGCCGCGCACTGCCACCCACCTGGTTCTCCCACTCTGCTGCTGGCGTGTTGGGGCGTGGCGAGTAGGCTGCTGTGTTGACTCGGTCAAAGCCCACCTCCCGCACCAGCCGCTCCGTTGCCAGGTACTGCTCCTCCGTCTCGCCTGCATACAGCATTATGCGCAGTGGTATGCAGGCGTAAATTAGCAAAGTACAGAAGGCAAGGCATGAGAGGCAGGTGCCACAAGCACACACAACAGGACCAGCGCTGGACGCGGTCCATTCAGCAGCGAGGCTGCCTAGGGTTGCTTGCCGCAGCATACGCATCATACGACGAACCTTACAGTGCAGTGCATACAGAGACCTTGCCCACAATGCACAGAGCTTTACACCAGACCAGGTAAGTTATAGATAGATAAGCCAGATGGGCCTCTGTACCTGACAATCCGGCACAATCTCAAGCACCTAGGAGACCCACCTGGAAAGCCTACGATAGCATCCCCGCTGATGCTTGCGTCAGGCATGTAGCGCCGGATGTTGTCGATGATGGAGCGGTAGCGCGCCGCAGTGTAACCTCGTGCCATCTCCCGCAGGATGTCATCGTCGCCCGACTGGAAGGGAATGTGGAAGAACTCACACAGCTTGGGCAGCTCTGCGCACGCACGCACCAGCCGATCTGCAGGCATGGCAGGGGGTTGGGTATGCAGGCAAGGGCAAGCGCAGCAGTATGATGAGACCTCAAGTTGGGTTAGCGGCAGATGTGAGCACACCTTCCTGCAAACCTGTACAGCTACAGATGCGGCAAGCGCTCCGCGCACACAGCGTGCTGCTCAAAGGACAGCGCAACACGCCAGCTGCCCCCCTCAACATCCACAGATGCAATCGCCGCAACCAGCCAGTAGCTCCCCTCACGCGCACCTGTGAAGTAGCGCGGGTGTGATGTCGCGAAGCGAATGCGCTCGATGCCAGGCACATCATGCACGTGGCGCAGCAGGTCTGTGAAGGTGTGCTGCCGCCGCCCGCTGCCGTCTGCAGCCATGCCTGGCAAGTCCCTGCCGTATGCGTCCACATTCTGGCCCAGCAGCGTCACCTCCTTGTAGCCTGCAGGACATAAAAGAGGCATGAGGCAGCAGACCTGATGGTGAGCCACGCAGCACAGACGAACTGCCACAGACGCACCGAGGTCTTCTGTGCTATGAAGATGTCAAAACACTCACAAGCAAGGAGTTGCGGGCTCCAACCTTTGTTAACGCAACATGGCAGAGTGCTAAGACAGAAGGTAGGCCAGCGAGTGGCATTGCAGCAGCTCACCCCTGCTGCTGCTGCTGTGGCTGGCTTTAGCTGCAGTTGCGGCTTTCACGGCTGCAGCTGCCGCTGCACTTCGCGCCCTCACCTGCCTCCCCAAGCGACAGCATCTCCTGCTTGATGTCTTCCTGCCGCCTGCTCTGCTCCTCGCCGCGCGTGTAAGGCACCACGCAGTAGGTGCACTTTTCATTGCAGCCGTAGATCACATTGACCCAGGCAGTCAGGTTGCTGTCTCGCCGCGGCACTGTGATGTCTTCACTGATCTGCGGTTTGTACAGACAGCATGCGTTGCTGTCAGCACCAAGCCACAGTTGAAATTCGCAGGAGCAAGCTTCAACTCAGCTGTTTGATTGCTGCACAGGCAGCTGGACAGCTTGTGCGAGTGCTTGCACCTGGCAAGTGTGCCTCTACTGCAGTGCCAAGCTGAGCTGATGCTATGTCAGCTCCCTGGACGAAGTTGCATACGCTGCTGCCCAGCGGTTGACACCCAGCCGCCGCACCTCTATGTGGTCTGTGGCGCACACTTGGCTGCCCTGCGAGTCCACGCGCTCCAGCAGCTCATCCAGCTTATTCGCAAACTGGGGACCTGCAGACAACAAGCAGCAGCAGCAGCAGCAGCAGCAGCAGCAGCAGGGGCTGGTGTTGATAGGCACAGAGGTGAGCTATGTCGATAGCAGCTGCCAATGTTGCTGTGCCGTGTCCAGATGCAGCACGTGGACATGATCCTCCTGCAGCTGCTGCTGCTGCTGCTGCTGCTGCTGCTGCTGCTGACGTGTACATGATGTGCTCCGATTTTGAACGAATCAGCACCTCAGTCCGAATCAGGTGATGCTGCTGCAGCAACCGGATTGCTGCTGCCAATCCAGGCCCTGCAATGTCATCATACACCCTCCTGCTCCGGCTGCCAGCTCTGCCTGAGCTGTGTCTGCCAAAGCAGCTGCAGCAGCCGCCAGCATCTGCAGCAGCGCTGCTGGCTCACCCATGACAAGGTCCACCTCTGGCACACGCCTCAGCAGCTGCTGGCCCTCCTGCTGCGCCACGCAGCCAGCCACCACAATCTTGAGGTCGCCCATGCGGTCGCGCTTGCGCTTGGCCTGCAGCACCAGCGCCACCAACAGGCAGCAGCAGACTTACGCATACGGTACTATACACCAGCAGAGGTGTTGACAGATTTGTCGAAAACGACAATGATAGGTGCTGCTGGCGGGCAGCTTGCAGGGTTAAGAGCTTTCAGCAAGCTTCACACAGGCATGGCACCTGTCCCTACTCGAGTACACACACACTGCCATGACACCCACCTGCTTGCCCAGTGCTGAGTAGACCTTCACCTCTGCCTTTTCCCTGATGCTGCATGTGTTGTAGATGAGCACGTCAGCCTTGG
The DNA here is from genome assembly GCA_030272155.1 of Tetradesmus obliquus. NCBI lineage: Eukaryota > Viridiplantae > Chlorophyta > Chlorophyceae > Sphaeropleales > Scenedesmaceae > Tetradesmus > Tetradesmus obliquus. The sequence continues at coordinate 4,465,272 of CP126194.1, read as the reverse complement.
CTGGGTCCTCGGAGCACTCATAACCCACTGACTCCAGCACACCAGCCATGCGCTCAGAGTCTGCCAGGTTCATCTGAAAACAAGTGTGAAACGCGAAGACGCAGGACACCACATCAGCTGCGTCAGTATAGTACACCAAATGTTGATGATGGGTGGTATTGTAAAGGCACCTATGAGCCTTTGTGATGCTGCGATTGCCTGTGTTGTGGTGAACTCTGAGGCAAGGAAACACTGCCAGTAGTACTACTACACTTCTTGTTGTGCCCCTGCTGCTGCCGTTGCTGCTGCTGCTGGGTTGGCAGCTGTAATTCTGCTGGTTTAAAATGGTGCTGTATTAACACCTAATGCCTTACAACTGCTAGTTGATTGGTTGCTGCTAGGCTGGTTGAACTACAGTAGCGCCACCTCACCTGGCAGCCAAATGTGTGAATATGGTACTTCTTTCCATTCCTCGGCACATCTGCAGGTGCCTCGCGCACCATCACCGTGCCTACAAAGCAGTATCCTCAATGAGATGTGCAAATAGCGCATGCAGCCTACAATTTGAGGCCGGGGGCCCACCTTCTCCGCCACAGTACTTGGACTCCTCCACTTCGTCCACCACTGCCTGCAAATCTGGCGGCAGCTCTATCGTAGCTCTACATCTTGCTGAATGTCTGTAAACTGGCTGTTTGTGCAGGCATGCGCCTGGCCTGATTGACTGCTGCAGAACTCTGCGATGCGGACACAAGTGCGCCATGGTTGCTGCATGCATGTAACGTGATCGAACATTCATATCCAATAGTCAACCATATTGGCTGTTGATAAGGTCACCAGAGTTCCCATCCATAACTGTCATGACACAGGGGCACGGCATTGCTGTGCTCAGTGCGAAGGATGGCAGGATTGTTGCATCATGACTGATGCTCATTATCACTTGCAGAGGCAGAGCTTTCCCGGCCCTGCTGCAGCAGTGCCCTTCTCAAATTTGCGAGGCTTGAATGCTGCTGGGTGCAAACCTGACCATTGCCTATTCCTCAGGAATGTTGGAGGCGAGCACACTCACAGTGTGTCCAGCATAAATGATGGACATGAACATGCATAACAACTACAGCACCATTGGTGAGCTTGCCTGCATTTCAGCAGGAAGTGTCCCTGTACACAAGACTGCTGTACATACAAAATTGTCTACCAAATTTCTACTAGATTTCTCATCACCCTGCAGGAACGCAGGCGAGTCCAACAACAAATCTGCCATTCCAGCATACCTACTCTGTACAATATGTCCACAGGCATTCCAGACGCACAGTGGTGCAGGCTTGATGACTGCGCCGGTTGCAGTCATCAACATCGCATCCGCTCATTGCACAGCAGCAGGTCACCAAGTTGCTAGCAGAAATGCTGCCTGGTGCCTGCTTCTTCAACTGGCACCCATGTCTTGGTTTGGAAAGGTTCACTCATTGAAGGGAAGCTGGCTGATTGCTGAGTCACGAGTTTCCAGTACCACAACTGCTGCCAGCAGTACCATTTGCCGGGCGCCTCAACGACGTTCAACACTTGTGGATGGTGCACTGCAAGTGCTTTGCCGGTCACTGCTGCAGTCCTCCTCCTCCATCTACCTTAGTGCTCTCCTCTGTGGGCTGTATGCAGATGCACAGAGAGCTAGCTGCGACTACCGGCACGCGCGCATCGCGTGCCATCACTGCTGCGCACGCAGGCGTCGCCAGCAGCTGCTGCACCTGCTGCGCAGCTGCAAAGCGCGTCATGAGCACGTGCGTGGCCGCAGTGTGCGCGCAGGATATGACAGCGCCATACGATGCTTGGATGCCGCCAGCAACGCTGCTCTCTGCCAGTGCTGCGAGCCGCTCCAGAAATTCATCTGCACCTGCGCCACCACTGAGGCCTGGCTGCAGCAGCAGTATATGCTCCACGCCACTTGCGTATTCGTCCCCTCGCCGGAACAACGCCTCCAGGCGCTTTGTAACAGTGCCTTCAAACACAAGCTGCGCTGAGGCTGCACATCTGCTGCTGATCTGCTCCTGCATCGCTGCCATCATGGGATGCAGCAGCAGGGTCTCCAAGGCACTGCGGCTGCTGAGACGGTAGTGCACAGCATGCGTGAACATGCCCGGCACAAGCTGCTGCTGCTGCTGTGCACCAGGATCAGCAGGTGCACCGGCTGCTGCTTCTGCTTCCTGCTGGGTGTACTGCTGCTGCTGCTGCTGCTGCACATCCTGCTTGTTGCAGAGTGTGCAGGCGGTTATGTTGCCTGCCGATGAATACATGATGGAAGGCACCATGTACTGCAGCGACCACAACGAGTCCAGCAGCACCTCCATTTCGTCTGGGTCTGAACCAGGCTGTGCTTGCAGCAGCAGCAGGTATTCTATCACTGCGACAGTCTCTGGTCTGTTGGCAGGTGCTGCCCTACACACTGCAAGGCTGCACCTGCTTCTGATGCTGCTGCTGCAGCAGCGCCCCAAGTACAGTTGCTGATGCTGCTGGTGATTTGGCTCTATGTTGCAACAACGGCGCCAGTTTCCAGACACGTGCAGACGTTTCGCGGTTTGTGATGAAACTGAGCGCAGATCACAGACACAAGAGCACAGCTGCTGTTGGCAGTGGCCGTGCCTGGCAAAGGTCGCCATCGCGTGTACACTGCAGGCAACTAAGCAAAGAAGAATAAACTTGAAAGCAAACTGCGTTCGCTGAATGCTGCTCCGCCCAACTAGAGCTGATTGAACACAGCGAAATTCCTAGGGCTTGGTATTTGGAAAGACGTTTCATATGGATGTTTGAATTGGCCACAGTTGGTCCGACCTCGATTATTTTTAGCTAGTGATGTGGCAGGCTGCGACATGTGGGCGAAGTGAACGTTTGACTGATTGATGTTCTGCACCCGCCTTGCTTCGCACTACCTTGACGCCTTATCAGGATTGTATATTTATGAATCTGATTTACTTTCACGTCTCATGGACCTAGGCAAGGTGTCGGGCACCAACACTGGTTGCAGAAGCAGCAGCAAGCCACATGGCACAGGCGCTGGCACAGCCACCCCAGCAGGCAGCTTTCAACGAAGTTCAGCATGTGAGAACGATCCTGAAATCTGCTCATGCATAGCTTTCTGGTGTTGCAACAGTCTAAAGCAGCACTGTGTACTGTCAGGCTGGCTCAAGTGTACTGAGTGCACGTGCGCTGAAGACCCTAGCTTGCATGGGCTGCCTGCAGGTCACTACCGTGTCTGAAATGGACCCAGAATGCCTGATCTGGATCCAAGACAAGCTGCAGCTGGTGAGTATTCAGCCTTGCACCCTGCAACACCATTTACACGCAGTGGGCTGCGTTGCACCTCCTGCACCACAACTAGTGCCTGCCTTTTGCAGCGGTGGGTATCCTTACTTACGATGTCGCTGCCACCTATGCAAAACATGTGCCGCGTACGTTGCATCCTGTTTGTGTCTGCAGTTGCTGCATGGTGAGGGCAGCAGCGAGGGTCAGGACTGGCTGGAGCAGGCCTGGCAGCCTGCTGCACATCAGCAGCCAATTGCTGCTTTCCTCACCAGCTTGAAGGTGAGTTGCTACAGCAGCTGATACCCGTGCCATTGCTTCCATCACTCCCATATTCTTCTTCAGCTCAGCACATCCATTGCCCGTCACCAGTATGCAGCTGCGCCGTTTGTTCGGTGTACTTTTCAACACCACACAGCTGCTGTAACATACGCTGTGCACTGCTGCCAGGTGGCACGCCTGCTGGCGGTGACAAGCAAGCCCAACGATGCAAGTTTCAGCCTCATGCATGAGCTGCCCGGCGAGTTCCATCGGGTAAGCAGCAACAGGCATAATGGGGCAATAGCAACAGTCGGTGCTGACATGAGCCAACGCAAAGTCTGTCCTGCAAGCGGCTGCAGGGTACGGCTACATGCATCATGCTGGACAAGCAACATGCCATTGGTCACAAACGCCAACAGTGCTGCCTGACTGTGCTGCCTGCAGCTGGTGTACTTTGTCAAGGATCCCGCGCGGTTCATCACGCGCAGTAATATCTCAGAGGTGGTGCAGTTTGGCGTGCTGCGCGGGGCAGCAGCTGGAGCAGCAACAGCGCTGCCATCAGGAGCTCAGCCAGCGGCGGCGGCAGCAGCAGCAGCAGCAGCAGGCGCAGCTGTTAGCAGCGCCGTCAGCAGCGCTGCAGGGGCCAACAGCGGCATTGCAGGCAGCATGGAGCCGCTGCTGCGGCTGATGAGCAATGTGTACCTGCCCCAGGTGTCCAACAGCAGCAGCTGGGGCCCTGACGCTGTGCGGCGGGAGTTCCTAGCATACACGCATCGCTTCATGGCCAGCCTGACAGAGGCAGTGAACGAGGCCAAAGGGCAGACGGTGCTGTACATGCCTACAGGAGAGCTGGGTGACCGCACTCCTGCAGAGGCCGCACGCGACAAGCACCTCACGCAGCGGTTAGAGACTACTCTGATATACTGGACAAGGCAGGTCACGAATGTACTCAACAAGCAGGACTGTGGTGATGGCGGCCAGCAGGTCGGGCCATTGGTGGAGATTGAGTTCTGGCGCAGCCGCAGCCTGGACTTGAGCAGCATACGGGCGCAGCTGGAAGACAAGCAGGTGGGCCTCGCAGCCGCAACAGCAGCAGGCTGCGGCAAGCACACAGCAGCAGCAGCAGCAGCAGTAGCAGCAGCAGTGCGCCTCGTGAGCATGCGTTTATGTGGTGATTGGCTTGCATATGGAAGTCACAAGCAGTGGCGTGTTCAGCGTGGCTGCACTGCCTGATGCATCTTCTCCCTGGCTGGCTGCCTGCCTTGCAGGTTGCTGACATGGTGGCCACACTTTCCTTAGCTGGCTCAAGCTATCTAGCGCCCTTCCTGCAGCTGAAAGAGCAGATCCAGCAGGAGGCAGCAGCAGCACAGGACAATGTGCGCTTCCTGGCATGCCTGGAGGGCCCATGCCAGGCACTCAGCAAAGCCACTCCTCCAGAGATTCCAGGGCTGCTGCCGCAGATTCTGGACTGCATCCGCATGATCTGGAGCCTCAGCAGGTTCTACAACACGCCTGAGAGGATCTCAGGGCTGCTGCGGCGGCTGAGCAACGAGGTTATCAACCGCTGCTGCGCTGCGCTGCGGCTGGGTGATATCTTCAGCGGGGATGTGACAGGGCCACTGGAGGTGCTGCAGCAAAGCATGGCTGCAGGTGCGTCAGAAATTGCCTTTGTATGCATGTGCCAAACAGCAGCAGTAGCAGATGTTGCTGCTAGCACTCCTATAGCTGCAACCATGCCAGCAACCACCCCAGGGAGTGGTTTGCTGGAAGGCAACTACATTGGAAGTTCATGGTCTGCTGTAATCAATCTTGCACCCACAGTACAGCCAAGCCGCTGCAATGCTCACATGGGCCCCACTCACCTTGCTGCCATGTGCTAATCGTGCCGCTGCCCTCAGGTGCGGCATGGAAGGAGTGCTACGAGCGCACAGCTGCTGCCGTGTCGCGCCACTGCGCGCACCGCTGGGACTTTGATGTGTCCTCGCTGTACTCGTACATGGACGCGTTCCTGCAGCGCTGCAGGGACCTGCTGGAGGTGTGCGAGTCGCAGCTGCAGTTTGCACCCGGCACGAAGCTGCCAGTGTTTGGCGGCACGCGCGGCGCTGAGGTGGAGAAGAACATTGCAGACATCCAGGTGGCGTTCCAAGGGCTGCTGGGGCAGCTGCGGGGACTCAGATATGACATCTTGGACATCAAAGCCATTCAGTGAGTGGCTTGCAACAAAGCTGGTGGCAGGGCAGCAAGGCTGCTTGTCAACATGGTGTGCCAGCCAGCCACTGGCATGGCATGCTGCTGCTACAGCAAAACCAAGCGTGCCTTGCCATGACAGCAAGCGGCGCCACTGCCTTTGGCAAAGTCAGCGCTGCGGCAGCAAGCTGGACTGCCATAAGTGCAGTAGCTGATCGCATGGCACCAGCAGTCTGGGCCCTATTTGCTGCACACCACTGCCTGATTTTTAACGGCCTCCCCTGCTGTGTGCCTGGAACCTGGTTTCCCCCTGTTGCAGGTGGTATGATGACTTCAATGCATTCAAAACTGGTGTGCGTGACCTGGAGGTGATGCTGGAGAATGTGCTGGAGCTGGCTCTGGACAGCGCACCCAGCTTGTCTGCACGGTAAGCTTTGCTGGCACACACAGATGCATGCATGCTTTGATAGCCTGACCTGAACATGGCTGTTCTCTGCAGCTTTGCATGCCGTGAACACCTGCCAGTGGCAGAACAGGTATGTGGTGGCATGAGGCCACGGTGTGTTTGCCTTGAAATGTGGTGCGGTATTGCGCCGTGCAGGGTGCTGTGTTCTGTTGTCTTGAGTTGGTGTTCGACCGCTGTTGGCTGTGCTCTTCTGCTGTGTTTCCACCCAAGTGCCTGCCTGGCCCCTTATCTGCTGCAGGCTGGAGCTGCTGGAGGGCTTCCAGCTGATCGCAAAGCGTGATGCAGTGAAGCGCAGCGTGGAGCGGCACATGTCTGCCTTCTACAGCGCCTTCATGGGCGAGATCAATGCAGCCAAGAAGCACTTTGACCTGCTGCGCCGCAGCCCGCCAGGCAGCCCTCTGCTGCCCAAGTATGCAGGCGCAGCCAGGTGGGTCACAGATGCACAGCAGCTGTTGCTCCTCATCCTGCGGTTCAGTTTGGGTGTGCCGTGTGGTGAAAGGGCTGTACACTTGAAAAGCCACATCTTGCGTTGCACCAATCCACCTGAACTACACCTGGTGTGAAGCTGCAACAGCTCAACACACTGACCATATATGTGCCGCTGACTCGGTCGATTGCTTGTTGCCACAGGGCTGCCAGCACCCTTCTGCGGCGTCTGGAGCAGACACATGCCACGCTGATCACAGTGAAGCATATGCTGCCGCCAGTGTCTGAGGCAGCAGATGCCCTCACTGCGTACGATCTCACGCACCAGTCGATGCAGCAGTTCATTGTGAACACGCACACAGAGTGGTTCAACACCATCGACAACAGCATCTCCAAGCAGCTGCAGGACAATCTGCTGGTGCAGGACAAAGCAGACCGTGAGTGTGTTGTGCATTGTGCTTCAGCTGGCTGCAACGATCGGCTTGCATGCCTTGCTGGTCTGGCAAGGGGGTCAGCTGTAGGTGTCAGCGCGTACACATGCAAACTACCTGGCATTTGCTGGGTGTCACCAGAACTGAAACAAGCTTAGCCTTGTGTCCTGCCCTGGCCTGCACACACTACGGCTGTCATTTGTCGCCAGGTGGGCTGCTCTCCATGAACTTTGACCGGCAGCTGCTGGCCATGTCCCAGGAGGTGCAGCACTGGGAGCGGCTGCGCATGGCGGTGCCGTACATTGCGATGGAGATCCAGGCGCAGCGCGAGAAGTACCGCGTGCTGCGGGACAACATGCTCATGGTGGTGCGGGAGTACAACAAGGTGGGGTGCAGGAGTGGCGGAGGAAGCGTGTCCTGGCTCGTTGGTCAATGCTACATGTACTTGCTGGCACTTTGAGGGCTGCAACCTGCAAGCAATACATGGTCCACGCCAGCAAACTTTGAAGCAGGTGTCTGGACTTGCAGACACTGTGGCTATCACTATCTCACCCAGCTACCGTGCTGGCAGCACTTTTGACCGTGCTTCTGCTGCTATACTTTGGCTGCCCCCTCAGGTGCTGACGGCGCTGGATCCAGAGGAGCGCAAGCTGTTCTCAGACCGCATCCGTGCCTTGGACCGGCGCATCATGCCTGGTGTGTCCAAGCTGAACTGGCTGGCAGATAAGCACGCATTGGAGTTCTACCACAAGGAGGCGCGCAAGCACTGCCGCATCGCAGACAGCGCTGTGTGTGAGTTCAAGGGCGCCGCCGCACGCATTGATTCCCTGTGCAAGGCGATCGCCGAGGGCCTGCTGATCAACGTAGAGAAGAAGAAGCTTTATGACTACACAGAGTTTGAGGCGGTGCAAGCCAAGCACCATGCTATGGTAACATTTGCGACTGGTGCAGGTGTTCCTGCTGCTTCTGTGTCATGCCTCAGCAGAAGATTAAGCACCACATTGCCAGAGCTTTGGAAAGCTGTGAAAAACACACCAGCAGCGGCAGCAGCAGCAGCCCCACAGGCCTGAGAGCACTGCACATGCCGCAGGACACACTGCCCACGTAAGCACTTGTACTCATCCAGCAAATGGCTTGTCTGCACAGCGGCGCTTTTTGTTGAGGGATCCCTGTGGCGCTGCCTCTGCTGCGTGCAGGCCAAGGAGCGGCTGGTATCTTCATTATGGGAGATCCAGACGACGCTGGCTGAGCTGCACGACCTCTTTGAGGGTGATGGCGAGGAGGTGCAGCGCGAGTGGGTGAAGTTCACGGTGAAGGCCGACAAGAAGGTGGAGGATGCGCTGCGGCACACCGTGAAGCGCAGCCTGCAGGAGATGAGCCGGCTGCTGAATGGTGACAGCAAGACAGAGGTGCTGCCCATCTTCAAGTGAGCAGGCCTGGAAAAAGGATTGCCTTGGTGGGGTACGCGGTCTTGTGTGTCTGTGTGCATGCGAGCTTCTGTGTGCGTGTGCACTGCACAGCACCGTACGCATCTGCAACAGCATATGTAGGTTTTCATAGGCAGCGTGCTATTAGATGTACCTCCTGCAGTGCACTCGTGTCACGTTCTGTAACGCCTTCACATTCTTTGCTTGGGGTTTGGCTGCCAGGGTGACCATGATGCTGGAGCGCAACAACCACGTGGAGCTGCGGCCCACCATCCAGCAGCTGTTTGACATGACGCAGAAGGTGGCACGAGACCTCATCACAGTGGTGCAGATGGTGCCGCGCCTGGCGCTGCAAGCCACACCCCGCCAGCTAAAGGAGCTGGAAGTGAGTTGTGTAAGCCATGCTGTTGCACATCTGCATCTTGTAGCTTCCTCACTGGACTTTTTGCAGGTCCGCCTTCATCACCATGAAAGTATCTCGCTTACTATGGGCTGCTGTCATGACCACTCATGAACACTGGTGATTGCTGGTCCCACCGGCACAGGCTGACGCTGCTGTTTGCACGCACTGCAGGAGCGGGGCGAGCCTGCGCCGCCGCCGCTGCCTACCTACTATGATGTCATCAGCAGCGATGAGGATGCCACGCTACGGACCATTGTGCAGATCACCACAGGCATCACCAGCATTGCAGACCCAGTGCAAGCCTCGCTGGAGCACTTTGAGAAGCGGTAAGCTGGCTGCAGACTTTGGCCACTCACCAGCTCGGTCTGCGTGCAGTCCCTGCTTCTGTTACAAAGCACACACGGCAATGTCAATCACTCATGTGTTGATACTAACCCTTGGCTGTGTTGCTGCTGGTGCAGGTACAAGAAGCTATGGGACCAGGACAAGGATGCATACATCCGCCGCTATGAGAAGGCACAGAAACCGCTGTCTTCGTATGAGGCTGACGTGTCAGAGTACATGAACAAGGAGGTAAGCCAGCGCTGCTGAACCTGTCGGGCTGCTGTCTGTCTGACGCGTACTATTGCGCTACCCTATCCACTTGCAGCTGCCTGTACCTGTTGGTTGTGTGTAACAGGCGGCCGTGATGTGCAGCAAACCACTGCTCTCAAACGCAAAGTTTATTTTGACTTGTGGGTCTGCCTGCAGGATGAGATTCAGCACGAGGAGACAACAGCCAACATCAAGTTCCTGTTTGTGGACTGCGGGCCGCTCAAGCAGACCCTCACAGCACACTGTGAGCTGTGGAAGACCAAGCTCACGGGCCTGCTCAACAACCTGGCGGCCGCAGAGCTGCGCAGCTTGCACGAGTACTTCAAGTAAGTGTGGGGCTTGAGCCTTGATGCTGTGCAAGCTGAGATGAAGCTGCAGCACACGGTGAACAGCTCGACGCAAGAAGTGGCCCGTTGTACGTGCAATTTTTCGATCTTGTGTTGAGTGCAGTTGCTGCATGCTGTGCAAAAAGCCACGTGCACACATTTCACACAAACCCAGCAGAAAATCACCACACTGCATGCTTTCACACCCCCCAACAGGTCAAACCTTGAGGCACTGTCAAAGACCTCGCAGGACCTGGAGCAGCTGGCAGAGGCTGTCGGCCTGCACAGGCGGCTGGTTGAGGAGAAGGGCAAGACAGCAGCACGCTTTGATCCGCTGCGTGACAAGTACTTTGTGCTGGAGAAGTTTGAGGTGCAGGTGCCTGACGCGCAGCTGGAGCTGCTGGACAGGCTGGATGCAGAGTGGGCGCGCTTCCAGGTGGGCGAGCTGACTGCTGCATGGCTGGCAGATGTTGAGTGTGTCTGGGCACCGTGTTGAGTAGACAGCTGCCAGACAGCGCTGTGCTCTGTTTTGGTGTGTTGCACAGAAAAAGCGATCTCCAAGAATTGTACGTTGCGAATGCAGCGGTCACACCTCAATGCATATCCTGCTTACGGTGCAGGCAGCAGCAAGCATTTGCACCATCACCACTCATTTCGCAGCTGCCTTGGTGGTTGCGACGGTACACAACTGCCACTGTTGCTGTGCGGCCGCCATGATTCAGGTTGGGCTGGATGACGCCGCGGTGCGCCTGGAGCGCAGCAAGGATTCTTTCCGGGACAAGGTCAAGTCCATGCTGGAGGCTTTCCTGAGGGAAATTGCCACCATGCAGGAGGAGTTTGTGCGCGCCTCGCCCACCAACAACGAGGGCACCAGCAGCAGGGCAGCGCTGGCCTTCATTTCCAGGTGGAAGGCGGCAGTGGCTGCTGCGCGCCAGAAGGTGCGCATGCAATGCGCCCTGGTCAACCATGCTTGTATGTTCGTGTTTGTTGGGCTTTGGTTTGTGCTGGCTGCTCTGCACCAGTGGTCATTTCCGCTGCATTGTCTGTTTGCACATGGAAAGAGGATGAGAGCACAATCAACACCAGCGTCAATCTCATGCCTCTCATCATGTGCTCAACATGCTGCAATCACTGCCCACTATGCGGCTTGCTACTCCTGCAGGCGGCTGAGATCAAGTCTGGCATGGACATCTTCAACATTCCTCAGCCGCCCTACAAGGAGCTGCTGCTGATCGAGCGGGAGCTGGAGCTGCTGGACAAGATGTGGAGCCTGGTGGCGGAGTGGGAGGCGACATACAACGGCTGGAAGGACGGCCTGTTCAGGGACCTCAAGGTGAGCACGTACACCGGGTCATTGTTTACAAGCCAACTTGCTGCTGCTGCCGCCGCCTGCCTAGCCCATGTGGCAGCTGGGTTGCTGTTGTGGCGGGGTATGATGGTTGCAATCTGCTGCCAGCTGGTGTGTACTGCAAAGCGGGGCTGACGCCGAATGGTGCTTGATACCTGTGGCGTGCTGTCACAACCATACATGTGCGATGTGCCATTCAGGTCGAGGACATGGAGGAGACAGCCGCGCGCATCAACAAGCTGGTGTCAAAGCTGGGGCGCGACATCAAGCAATGGCCCGTGTGGGGCTGGATCAAGGACACCATTGACGCCTTCAAGAAGACCATGCCGCTCATCACAGACCTGCGCAACCCAGCCATGCGCCAGCGGCACTGGCAGCAGCTCATGGACCACATTGGCACCAAGTGCGTGTGCTGAGCAGATGCAGGGCCAAGGCGTGTGCATGCTCCGTAGCTAGTCTGTGCCACCTGGCAGCCTGCAGGCTACAACATGGTGTTACTTGTGTTGACAAACTACTCTCAAATGCCTCTAGCCGCCGCCAAGTTGGTGCTGCTGTCTCAACATGCATGACACAGGTGCTGGCTTTTCAACGCCAGTTCTAAAACGCACAACATCTTCAGGACCGTCAGCATTACCTTTTGCAACACACTCACAGCTGCCGCGGCTCCGTTCGCTGCAGGTTTGACCCCGCTGCCGCCAGCTTCACACTGGAGTCTGTGGTGTCCCTGCGCCTGGATCAGCATGCCGAGTTCATCGCGGAGCTCAGCGTGAACGCCACCAAGGAGCTGGCCATCGAGAACAGCCTGGCTGCAATTGCAGCCACCTGGGCTGGCCTCTCCCTGGACCTCGCAGACTACAAGGGCACCTTTAAGCTGCGCAGCACAGAGGACATCTTTGCTGCGCTGGAGGATAATAGTGTCACGCTGAGCACCATGAAGGCCAGCAAGTACTACCTGGTGTTTGAGCAGCAGGTCGGGCACTGGGAGTCAACGCTGGCGCTGGTGTCTGAGACGGTGGAGGTGGTGCTGCAGGTGGGTGGTGGCGCACACAGCGTGCGTGTTGACGATCTGCTGTGCTGGGGTGGCAGGAGGGCAGGGCTAAATTGCGATCAATGCAGACGCTAGATAGCAACCAGCTGCTTTGTGTTGTTCCTGAGCACAAGCGGCGACATGTGACACAGCTGCTTGTGTGCATTGCTGCTGCAGGTGCAATGCAACTGGATGTACCTGGAGAACATCTTCATTGGCAGCGAGGACATCCGCAAGCAGCTGCCGCAGGAGAGCCTCATGTTTGAGGGCGTGCACCACGCCTTCATGCGCAGCATGGCATGGCTGCACAGCGTGGGCAATGTGGTGCAGGCGACAACAGGCCAGGGCGTGCTGGCGGCATTCCAGGTACTCCTACCACCTGTACAGCAGTTCTGGTTGTGCATGCTGCAAGAAGATGACTGCAGTTATGCCTGCACAAGCTGAGTGTTTTTTTACACAGTACAACATGCGCGTTCGATGGTGGCTTGCTTCTATGCCATGCGAGGGAAAAGGGTGGTGTGTGTGCGCTGTTTGTCATCTGATTGTGCTGGTTATGCCGAGCTCCACTACAACTGCTGCTACTGCTGCTGCTGCTGCTGCTGCTGCTGCTGCTGCCGCCAGGACATGGACGCCAAACTGGAGAAGGTGCAGAAGTCGCTGGAGAACTACCTGGAGTCGAAGCGGCAGCAGTTCCCGCGCTTCTACTTCCTGTCAAGTGACGACCTGCTGGAGATCCTGGGGCAGGCGCGCGACCCGCAGAATGTGCAGCCACACCTCAAGAAATGCTTTGAGGGTGAGCGGATAGAAGGGAAGCAGCAGTGGCAGCAGTGCTGCACCTGCAGATGTAAAGGAAGCTGCCAGGCAGGGGTCTTGGTGCTGCATGCTCAGTAGTGATGATGCGCGCTCTTTGAAGCATCATGGATGATAACTTTTGGTTGTTTCGCCGCTGCTGCCGTTTCTATGCAGGCATCAAGAAGCTGGACATGCTGCCAGCCGGCACTGACGGCCGCAAGGTCTGTGAGTCAGTGGGCTTCTACAGTCCTGATGGGGAGTACCTGCCGCTGCTGCTGCCTGTGGTGACTGAGGGGCGGCCTGAGGAGTGGCTGAACCGCGTGGAGGAGGCCATGTTTGCCACCACCAAGAAGCACCTGTACAAGGTGCTGGAGGAGAGCAAAGGTAGGGGCAGGCAGTGTGCAGCCAGGCGTCACCTGCAGCAACACACGTAATTCAGCATCACTGCGCTATGCATGGATGACAACATGAATATCTACAGTATCACTGCGCTTTACGAGAATGCCTGCACATGCGAGTTTGTCACCTGCTGGCGGCTGCTGAGCCACGCTGTTGCGGCCGTATTTCTGCTGCATGCACAATTGTCACTATGCAATGCCAGGCACCAAGAAGGAGAAGTGGGTCAAGGACAACCAGGGCCAAATGGTCATCACAGCAGGCCAGATGGTGTGGACAGCAGAGTGTGAGAAGGCGCTGTCTGAGCCAGAGGGGGCCAAGAAGGCGCTGCGGGTGCTGAAGAAGAAGTGGGCCAGCTACCTGAACAAGCTCACCGCGATGACGCGCTCCAAGCTGAGCAAGATTGAGCGCAACAAGGTGGGCTGCTGACATGGCTGCGTGTGATGCTAGATAATCCGCATGCTGCTGTGCGGCCTGCTGAACCTGCTGCTGTAACGTCTTAGAATGGTGCGGCAGTGAATGAGGTTCTCATCATCTCAAACACTTGATCTTATCCTTGCACATACCATGCAAAGTGCATATTGCCATTCGTTTAGCAGGCGATGGGGTTGAGATGCAGGCCAGGCACAAGGTCAGCCGGAACTCTCTTACAAACACGGGACATGTACATGGTGCCAAGTGCTGGTCCCAGGTAGCGTCGACTGCGCAACAAGTCAGAGATTTACCACCCTGTGCTTGCTGCCGCAGGTTGTGTCTCTGATCACGCTGGAAGTGCATGCGCGCGACGTCATCGAGAAGCTGGCCAAGGCTGGCTGCAGCAGCACCAACGACTTTGAGTGGGTCAGCCAGCTGCGCTTCTACTGGGACCGCGAGCTCAACGACTGCGTGGTGAAGCAGGTGCTGAGCGTGTTCATGTACGGCTACGAGTACCAGGGCAACAACGGCCGGCTGGTCATCACGCCGCTGACAGACAGGTGCGCCTGAGCAGACTGCGGCATACCTGCATTCCTGCAGCTGAGATCTGCATGTGCCTGTTGGCAGAAATAAAAGAACATTGCCAAGACTTGGTGCCGCCAGCAGCACAAGCATTTGCTGAATCCAAGAGTTGCTTAAATGTGCTGTCGGTACATGCAGGTGCTACATGACGCTTGGCGCAGCCATGTACACGCGGCGCGGCGGCAACCCGCTGGGCCCTGCCGGCACTGGCAAGACAGAGACCGTGAAGGACTTTGGCAAGGCGCTGGCGCGCTACGTCATCGTTTTCAACTGCAGCGACGGCGTGGACTACAAGATGACTGGCAAGATGTTCAGCGGCCTGGCGCAATGCGGTAGGTTCAGTGTAGCTGCAATCTGCTGCACTTGTTTTGCGCTACACAAGTAGATAGCAGCTATGGTTGTAATATCTTGCCTAGGCGGTGCCAACCGTGCTCGGAGGAGGGTGACAAGCTGTACGGCACGTGCTACTGTTGCAGGTGCCTGGGCGTGCCTGGATGAGTTCAACAGGATTGAGGTGGAGGTGCTGAGCGTGGTGGCCACACAGATTGCCACTGTGATGACGGTGAGGAATGACAGCAGATAGGTGGTGGTGTGCAGCCAGTCAGCTGAGCCGCCATGCGTTGCCAAGTGCACCTTCTCTTTGCAGCCTCAGACACCAGCAAGTGTGCATCTTTGCAGTAGCCCATCTTCACAGCTCCCTGCTCAGCTGCTGCGCACACCCTGGGGATCAGGCCTGACTTCTGTGTTTTGCCATGCCTGCTGTCTGCTGTCTACTGTACCCTTGCTGCTGCAGGCCATCAAGGAGGGCCGCAAGCGCTTCTTGTTCCTGGGCCAAGACATCCGGCTCATCCCCAGCTGCGGCATCTTTGTCACCATGAACCCAGGCTATGCAGGTGCGTGAATATGCAGAGGCCCTGCAGAACCGCTGTGCCATCAGCAGCTGCAGCAGGAGCTGTTTTTTTGACAGAAATACCACCAGATGTCACCATACCAACTTGCTTTATCGCTTTTGACCATGCGCTGTTCTCCTGTGTACATGTGTTGCTGCTGCCTGCAGGCCGCAGCGAGCTGCCTGACAACCTCAAGGCGATGCTGCGGCCGGTATCCATGATGGTGCCTGACTTCACGCTGATTGCGGAGATCATGATGTTCAGCGAGGGCTTCAGCAGCGCCAAGCTGCTGGCCAAGAAGATGATTGCCATCATGGAGCTCAGCCAGCAGCAGCTCAGCAAGCAGGACCACTACGATGCAACGCTGCGGTGCGTGCTGAGTGTCAAGTGATTTCATCTGTGCATCGCATCCATCTGGTTCCTTTCTGTGAGCTGGCTTGCGGCATCTGTCGCAATGTGCCACAGCAGCACAACCACTGCTGCATGCTGCACATTGCTTTCCCTCACCAGGGCAGCTAACTACACCACCGTGTGCCTGCAGATCCTTTGTGATCCCCATTGCACGCGCAGCCGGCAGCCTGAAGCGCGCCGACCCTGACGCCAGCGAGGAGGTCATCCTGTACCGCACCATGCTGGACCTCATCAAGCCCAAGCTGGTGTACCTGGACCTGCCGCTGTTCATGGCGCTGCTGTCTGACCTGTTCCCGGGCGTTGAGCTGCCGCCTGATGATGGTGGCGTGCTGCGTGCGGCTATTGAGCAGGACCTGCGTGAGGCAGGGATGCAGGTGCGAGCCACGCGGAGTGCACTGTACTGCTCTCTAACCAGTTGGCTGTGTTTCAAGGGACAAGTACGCAGCATCGTAAGGCTGTGCACTGCAACCGGCCAGGTCCTTGTCAACCTTAGTGCTGCTGCTGTGCTGCAACTGCCGTTTGCTGCTGCAGCCTGTGCCGGAGTTTGTGACAAAGATTGTGCAGATCTTCGACTGCAAGGTGGCGCGCCACGGCAACATGATGGTGGGCAAGACAGGCAGCGGCAAGACCACTGCCTGGAAGTGCCTGCAGCGCACACTGGGCAAGCTACGCAAGGAGCACCCAGATGATGAGCGCTTCCAGAAGGTGTGTGTGCATTTGCTTTTGGAGGGTTTGCATGCGCATCTGCTGTCTGCCTGAATGCTTGCTGGGCTCATGTGTTATATATAGCTGCACGTGTGTTAGTGTGCCACCTTGCGTTGCAGCTGCAGGTGTGTGCGTGTAGGGCTGCGTTGTCAGTGCTTGCATGCATGATCATGACCTCATGCATGAATCATACAGTACGATCGTATGTGCCACTGCTTGCGCAGGTGCACGTCTACACAATCAACCCATTGGCACTGAGCAATGATGAGCTATATGGCAGCTTTGAAGAGGCCACACATGAGTGGCAGGACGGCGTGCTAGCACGCATAATGCGTGCTGCCTGCAAGGATGAGGCGCCAGACCAGAAGTGGGTCCTGTTTGACGGCCCTGTGGACACGCTGTGGATTGAGAGCATGAACACCACACTCGATGACAACAAGCTGCTCACACTGCTCTCTGGTGGGTAGCTGGCTGCTGCAAGAGACATGCGTCATGGAGTGCATAAGTGCTAACTGGTGCCCTTGCACAGCCTGGCAGTTGGTTGCGATGCAGTTGTCGATATTTGTCAGCCCTACTGGTTCACATGGTGTGGGGCTATCCCACTGGCACTGCACTGCAGCATGATGAGTCACCCCAGCTTGCCTGTGTTACGCGCAACCCAGACAAAGCTGACATGTGCTGTTGTGCTGTGCTGCGCAGGTGAGCGCATTGCAATGCCTGCCCAGGTATCTCTGCTGTTTGAGGTAGAGGACTTGAGTCAGGCGTCACCTGCAACAGTCAGCAGAGCAGGCATGATCTACCTCAACGTTGAGGACCTGGGCTGGCGTCCCTTCATCATGTCATGGCTGGCATCCAAGGCAGCTGCAGCAGCAGAAGAGGTGGCAGGGAGTGCGGATGCAGCAGCTGCTGGCGGGGCAGGCCTAGCGCAGCAGGTGGTGGCGCTGCTGAGCAAGCACATTGACCGCTACATGGATGCAGCGCTGGTGTACAAGCGGCTGCAGTGCAGGTGCGCCGCGCTTGCCATGTGGGAATGTCAGTGCTATTCCAAACACAACTCTCCAGGTTCCATGGTCAAGATAGTTTGCAGGTGGTAGCATCGTGATGTGCCTGCTACTTTAATGTATGCAATGAGACACGCTAAGGACTGGGGACAAGCCCCATACTCGCCACTCGCACCAGCGACGGAGTACGGCGCACTGATGTCCATACTTTGCTGGCACGTGTCCTGCAGGGAGCTGGTCCCAGTCGACCGCCTGAGCTCTGTACGCACCTTTGCACGCCTGTTTGATGCGCTGGCCACCAAGGACAACGGAGTCAGCTTAGAGGAGGGGCCTGAGGCGTTTGCTACCACTGT
Source organism: Tetradesmus obliquus (assembly GCA_030272155.1). Taxonomy (NCBI): domain Eukaryota; kingdom Viridiplantae; phylum Chlorophyta; class Chlorophyceae; order Sphaeropleales; family Scenedesmaceae; genus Tetradesmus; species Tetradesmus obliquus. The sequence continues at coordinate 4,447,565 of CP126194.1, read as the reverse complement.
TGAGCTGTGGTTCCTGTTCAGCTTGATCTGGGGCCTGGGTGGCAGCCTGGATGAGGAAGGCCGCAAGAAGTTTGACAGGTTCATGAGGTGCGTGCTTGCCTTGTGCAGATGCGCTCACAGCGCGTGTGAACATGTGCACTTGCTTTCTGCCGGATTGCTGTGCAGAAGCAATTGGATAGTGACTGGGAGCATCAGCTCAGTACTCCTAGCCCAAGAATCCTTGGCATAACAGCAGCACGTCATGCTGCTGCCAGCGCAAAGATGACAGCCACACGCAGGCAATTGTCCGTCAGCTGCAGACGGCGACTGTCTGTCCTGTGCCTCACTCACCATGCTACCGGCCGTGCTGCAGGGAGATGGACACACGCTATCCCAGCTCAGAGACAGTGTTCGAGTACTATGTGGATGTGAAGAACCGCCAGTGGCTCAACTGGGACACCAAGCTGTCCGGCTCGTTCAAGCCACGTGCAGATGTGCCAGCGTACCGCCTGCTGGTGCCGACAGTCGACACCACACGCAACATGTTTGTGGCCGGCTCGCTCGTGCGGAGCGCGTGCCATACGCTGATTGTGGGTGCTGTGGGTGTGGGCAAGACCATGACCCTGCAGAGCATGCTGGATGGCCTGCCGGCTGACAAGAGCTACTGCACCATCAACTTCTCTGCCCAGACCTCTTCCAACTCCCTTCAGGTATGTTGATGCCAGAGGCATGCATGCAAGCAGACAGGCAGGCAGCCGGCATGACAAGCTGTGTACCAGCCTATGCTTCATCAGCTGCGCTTGCATCACCAGGTGGTTAGTTATGCATATCGACATAAACAGGGCACTGAAAGGGCGTCATGCAATGGTGGCTCACCCCTTGGGTTGTGTCCTGCAGGACACCATTGAGGGCAAGCTGGAGAAGCGCACCAAGGGTGTGTTTGCGCCAGCCGGCGGCAAGCACCTGGTGGCCTTCATTGATGACCTCAACATGCCCCAGAAGAGCAAGTTTGGCTTCATCCCACCCCTCGAGCTGCTGAAGCTGTGGGTGGACAACGGCTTCTGGTGAGTGTGGCCTTTAGTGGCAGCATCATCATAGGCGCTTTGTGCTGTGCAGCTGTGGCAACAGCTGCAAAGCAGGCGCATTGCCTGCATCATGGCGGTCATGACGTCATGCAGCAGCCCCACACTGCTGTGTTTATCTGACCAGCTGACTGTATGACTGCCTGTTGCTGTGCCAGGTACGATCGTGCCCGCTGTGAGCTCAAGTATGTCAAGGACATGCAGCTGCTGGGTGCCATGGTGCCACCCGGCGGCGGACGCAACGCATTCAGCCAGCGCATCAGCGCCTGTTTCAGCATGGTCAACATGACGCAGCCGAATGATGCTCAGCTGCGCCGCATCTTCAGCACACTGATCAACAGCAAGCTTGCGGATTTCAGTGATGAAGTGAGGCCGCTGGGTGATCCAACAGTGGTGGCCAGTGTGGAGATCTACCGTGCAGTGTGCAGGGAACTGCTGCCGACGCCGAGCAAGAGCCATTACCTGTTCAACACGCGCGACCTGGCCAAGATCGTGCTGGGTGTTATGCAGGCGAGTGTTTTTGCTTTAACTCCGGTAATTGAGGGGGTGGCTTGCGCAGGCTAACATTGCAGCAGCTGGGTTTCTTTCCCAATATATCAACGGCATGTGCTTGAAACATGCAGCACCCCAGCAAGCAGCTGCGGCCCTTGACCTGCAGGCGCAGCATCAAGCACCTGGTGCTTTGTATATGTGGCGTTTGTGCCAATGCTAGCCTGACTGGTTGGGATCCTTTACGTGCTTTCCCTGCCCTGCACATTGTTCTCGCGCACATGCAAACAATATCAATATCATTACCAACAATTGCAGGCCAGCAAGACCTTCTATGACAACAAAGAGGACTTCCTGCAGCTCTGGGTGCATGAGACTTTCCGCATCATTGGCGACAGGATGTGGGACCCTGCCGATGTGGCCTGGCTGCGCAAGCAGCTGGATGAGCGGCTGTTGTCCACGTTTGGTGTCAGTTTTGCCGGCCTGTTTGAGGAATTCAGCGGACAGGTATTCTTGTTGCTGCAGCTGATGCTTCAGCTGTCTGTTACAGACATGATCCCTTCTGGTGCTCTCCTGAGATCTCTGCTGCCTTGCTGATCATGCTGTGCAAAGTTGAGTGCATGTGCTGCTGTTGGCGCTTGCTGTACTCGTCATCAGTCACCCCGCTCCACACCTGCACGCCCCAATGGTAGTGAGAGTCCTCCCGACTTTGCACTCTGCTGTGCTTGCCACAGGTGCCTCCCTTTGTCAACTTCCTGCGCGCCAACATGGATGTGCCGCCGTATGAGCCTGTGCGTGACCTGTCTGCGCTCAAAGACACGCTGAGTGAGAAGCTGGAGGACTATGCACTGGAGCCAGGGGCCAGCGCACTGGACCTGGTGCTGTTCAAGTGAGCAGGATGGTGACAGCAGGATTGGTGCCTGCTGCGCAATGTAAGGGACTGTTCGGCAGCTGCAGATGATTTGTAATGCTGCTGGTGCGGTTGCTGTGGCAAGCAGGGCTGCATGTCATGCATCCACTGCAGCACAGCACACCTGTGGTGCTACCTGGGTATGTACACCATGGACACAATCATCATCAGGCGTCACCGGTGTCCGCAACACTTGCTGTCTGCCGCAGGGATGCCCTGCAGCATGTGTGCCGCATCCACCGCATCCTGTCGCAGCCACGTGGCAACGCCATGCTGGTTGGTGTGGGTGGCAGCGGCCGCAAATCCCTGGCGCGCCTGGCGACCTATGTTGCGGAGCTCAAGGTGTTCAGCATTGAGATCACCAAGACGTACCGCCTGACTGAGTTCAGGGAGGACTTGAAGGGGCTGTACCGCCAGGCTGGCGTGTCCAACAAGCCTACTGTGTTCCTGTTTGATGAGACACAGGTGTGCGCGAATGCATGTGCCCTGCGCACCCTCAGGCAGCTTGCTCCTGCGATTGTACTCATCTTGATGTGAGGCTCTGCAGCGTTGAGTGGACTTTCCCACAGCAAGCTCATGGCTGCATGCACTGCGTGTGAACACAAACCTGGACTTGCAACGTGGATGCACAGTGGTTGCCAGCCGTGTCTTCTGTCAGGCTATGCACCTTATAATCAGGATGCACATCGCAGCGTATGCTGTGTGTTTCTCTATGCTGAGCTGGCAGTGTGATGCGCCGCGCAGATCAAGTACGAGACGTTCCTGGAGGACGTGAACAACATCCTCACCAGCGGCGAGGTGCCCAACCTGTTCCCCAAAGACGAGCTGGGCGCGCTGCTGGATGAGCTGCGCCCCGCAGCAAAGGCAGCCGGCGCTGGAGAGACGCACGAGCAGCTGATGGCCTTCTTCCTGGACAGGGTCAGGTGGGCTGCTGCGCTGCGCCTGCAAAAGCACCTCATAGACACCTCAGCTGAGGGCCGGCCTGGGAAGGGGCTGCGCCCAGCAGTTGTTGTGTGACAACCTGGTGGCCTCACCAAAAGCAAGCGATGACCCTATGTGTGTGACTGCTGCTGCTGTTGTTGCTGCAGAGCGAACTTGCATGTGGTGCTATGCCTGAGCCCTGTGGGTGACACCTTCCGGGAGCGCTGCCGCATGTTCCCCGGCCTGGTCAACTGCACCACGATTGACTGGTTCACGGAGTGGCCGTCAGATGCGTTGTATGAGGTGGCAACGCGCCAGATGGCAGCTGAGAACCTGGGTAGTGAGGAAGTCAAGCAGGCTGTTTGCAAGGTGCGCCTGGCTGGGTATTCAGCTAGTTCATGTTTCATGCCTGCTCTGTGTCTGGGGTAGTAGAACCGCGTGGCTGCTTGTCGACTGGTGCTGCATATGACAATGCTTGCTGACTGCTGCGCCGTGCTGCTTGCTTATTTTATGGTGCTGCGTCCAGATGTTTGTGACTGCGCACCAGTCTGTTGAGGCCATGAGCCGCAGCATGTGGCAGAGCCTCAAGCGCCACAACTACGTCACGCCCACCAACTACCTGGAGACGGTGCGCAACTACAAGGCGCTGCTGGCTGAGAAGAGGACCGAGCTGCTGGCCAAGTCAAACAAGCTCAAGAGAGGCCTCACCAAGCTGGATGAGACACGTGTGCAGGTAAGGGGGATGTGGCAGCTAGTGCCTGCCATGTGTGGCTTGGGCGCTACCTTATGAGGCGATGAAGTACTGCCAGCTGTTGCACTGCAGGTGATGCTGACATTTGTTGCACATCAGGCTTTCTAGCTGACTTAGTTTGGTGCCTGGGCACACCCTCAAGCATTGTGCATGCTGTTGCTGCTGCTGTTTGCAGGTCACTGAGATGAAACAGGTTGTGGAGCAAAAACAGGTGGTGGTGGCACAGGCCAAGACCGACTGTGAGGAGCTGCTGGTGCAGATTGTGCAGGACAAGCGCGTTGCGGATGAGCAGGAGAAGCAGGTGGGTGCACACAACGTCTGCCAATAGCCACCTACTTGTTGCAGCAGTTGCTGCCAGCAGTGGCAGTGCTGCCCTTGTCATGTGCCCATCTGCCAGTGGCCAGCTAGCAGCTAACACTGCCAGCAAAGTTCCCTTTGTAGTGTGTGCATTTGCCCATTTGTAACCGCTGCCGGTTGTGCCTGCAGGTAAATGCTGAGGCCACCAAGATTGCAAAGGAAACCGAGGAGGCCAACATCATTGCCAACCAGGTCTCTGCTGAGCTGGAGAAGGCGCTGCCAGCGCTGCAAGAGGCAGAGGCTGCCCTGAATGTGCTGACAAAGAAGGACATTAGTGAACTCAAGGTGCGCAGCGGAGCAGAATGATGCATGCCACCAACCTGTGGCCATAGTTTGCAGCAGCATGCAGCAGCTTCTGTGAGCCAAAAAAAAATTGTCCTGGGCACAACATCACCAGCCAGCAGCGTCTACGGCTTCCACACAAGCTGCATGCTTGGTACCAACAGCCACGAGCACGAATGTATATTGACATACCCCATGTATTGCTGACATGCTGTTATGACAGGCCTACTCCAAGCCGCCTGCTCTTGTTGAGATGACGCTCAGTGGCGTGATGACAGTGCTCAAGCGGCCAGCCACATGGGAGGAGTCCAAGAAGCAGCTGGGTGACGCAAACTTCATGATGAAGCTGCTCAACTATGACAAAGATAACATGGATGACGCACTTCTCAAGAAGATCAACAAGTTCACTGTGAACGCAGACTTCACGCCCGACTCAGTTGGCAAGGTGTCACTGGCCGCCAAGGGCATGTGCATGTGGGTGTGTGCGATGGAGGTGTATGGCACTGTGGCGAAGGATGTGGGGCCGAAGCGTGCAAGGCTGAAGGCGGCACAGGAGAACTTGGCGCGCAAGCAGGCTGCGCTGGCATCAGCACAGGAGCAGCTGGCACTGGTGCTGGCCAAGGTCAAGTCGCTCAGAGACAAGTAAGTTGTCGAGCTGAATTATCGGTTGTGTCTGCTGCGCAGTCAAACAGCAAGTTGGCTGCTCGCCTGTTTGTGTGCAGCATCCAGAAGTGACAGCAATGTGCATTGTGTTTTTGTCACAGGCTTGTACAGTTACCTGCGACGTGCCCAAATAATGCTGCTGGCTCTGGCTGTCATCTCTGCCGGCAGGTATGAGGAGAGCATGTCACGCAAGAAGGTGCTTGAAGATGAGCTCAACGACCTTGAGGGAAAGCTGCAGCGTGCCGAAAAGCTTGTCACAGGTGCGCAGCCGTGACAGAACCATGCCTGCTGCGCAGCTGTGCATCGTGTTTTGCATAGCCTGAACGGCTGTTCCTTGGCGTCTCGGCTGCCAGGTGATGCAACGAGTGCTGGCCAATACCCTCCAGCAACAATATCAGCTGGTAACAATGGGCACATTACTGCCTGCCTGCAGGCTTGGCTGGTGAGCGCACCCGCTGGGAGTCCTCCATCAGCGGCTACGAGTCCTTCCTGGCAGCACTGCCTGGCGACACGCTGCTGGCTGCCGCATTCCTGTCATATGCTGGGCCCTTCCCCAGCGAGTTCAGGGATGAGTTGGTCAAGGGCACGTGGATGCCGCAGGTGAGAGAAGTTGTATGAGACAGTTGGGTTGCATGCTGAACAAGTGGATTGCCGCAAGGTGCTGGCAACAACTGCACGGCATGTGGTCATGCTGCAGCATGCTAGCAATTATGGTTGGGACTTGCAGGAAGGTGCCGCCGATGCAGATGCAGTGACTTGGCATGCTTTCTTCAAACCTCCACCATGATGCCAGCAAACTGCAGCCAGCTGAGCTTGCGTGTCTGCAATCTGCTGCCACGACCTGCGGCACTTGCACTCTTGCAGGTGAAGCTGCTGAACATACCCTCCAGCGAGGGCTTTGAGTTCAGCGGCTTCCTGGCAGACCCCTCCAACGTGCGCGACTGGAACATCCAGGGGCTGCCTGCTGACACATTCAGCACGGAGAACGGCGTCATGGTCACGCGTGGCAGGAGGTGGCCGCTCATGATTGACCCACAGGTGTGTTTTTGGAGCCGTCTGATTGCATGGCATGCGCATGCATGCGCAGCCATGTGCTGGACGTGCATTGCAACGTGCAAATGTGAAACGGTTTCACAGGCGTGCTACGTGCATGACGCAGCCTGCACATATACTACCTCTGTCAGAGCAGGTTGCAGTAATATTAGCCATTTGCCGGCGTGTCCACTGTTTCTGCATGCAGGGCCAAGCTGTGCGCTGGATCAAGAACATGGAGGCCAAGTCTGGGCTGAAGGTGCTGAGCCTGTCTGCGCCCGACATGGTGCGGCAGCTGGAGAACGCGGTGCAGTTTGGGCGGCCTGTGCTGCTGGCTGACGGGATGGAGGAGATGGACCCCGTGCTGGAGCCGCTGCTGGCCAAGGCCTTCATACGGTGAGCAGGCTGCAGTGCGGCGGAAAGGATTGCGTTGTTTTGCATGCTGTCTTCAACCTTCAGCAGCCGCTGCGAGGCAGAAAGGCAGAGGCTGGCTGGTCCTTGCCATGTGTGGATGCTGACGGAAGCTATAAAAATACCACCACCAGCAGCAGCAGCAGCTGAAACATTGTTCTTTAATGGACATTCTTTTGCAGGCGCAACAACCAGCTGCTGGTCAAGATCGGCGACAAGGAGGTGGACTTCAGCCCCGAGTTCAAGCTGTACATCACCACCAAGCTGGCCAACCCGCACTACACGCCCGAGGTGTCCACCAAGGCCATGATCGTCAACTTCGCGGTCAAGGAGAGCGGACTTGAGGCGCAGCTGCTCAACACGGTCGTGAAGTGCGAGCGGCCCGACCTGGACAAGCAGAAGAACGACCTCGTGGTCAAGGTGCGGCCCCTGTCATTGATTTACTTGCAGTGCAAATATCCTGTTTGACTTTTATGTCCTATGCAGTAGCCACAAACTTGACGTGAGGCATTGAAAGGCAGACAGCAACGACAAGTGCTTCTACATGTATACACCGCTGCCTGCTGCAGGTGGCTACCGGCAAGCGCACACAGCTTGAGCTGGAGGACAGCATCCTGCACCTGCTGGCCACAGCCACGGGCTCCATGCTGGACAACGTGGAGCTCATTGCAACACTGGACCAGTCAAAGACGACTTGGGAGGAGGTCAATGAGAGCCTGCGTGTGGCGGAGGAGACGGCGCGCCAGATTGAGGCGGCGTCCGCGCAGTACCGGCCGTGCAGCAAGCGCGCAGCCATCCTGTACTTTGTGCTCAATGACCTGGCAGGTGCGTGCTGAGGGGGTGTGGTTATGCAGACTGTACTGAATGATACATTCATGCATCTGTGCTTGTGTGTGAGCGAGTGCACATGTGTTGGCTCTGCACTTGCTGACATGGCGCAATGTGTCTGGTGCAGGGATTGATCCTATGTACCAGTTCAGCTTGGATGCCTACAACGGCCTGTTCCTGATCAGCATTGCCAATAGCCCCAAGTCCGACGTGCTGGCCGACAGGATCAAGACCCTCAACGACTACCACACCTATGCAGTGTACAAGTATGCAGCGCGTGGTCTGTTCGAGCGGCACAAGCTGCTGCTGTCCCTGCAGATGTGTGTGCGCATCCTGCAGGCGGCAGGGCAGGTCAATGCAGAGGAGTGGCAGTTCTTCCTGCGCGGGGGACAGGTGGGCTGACAGGCTGGCAGCACCAGCAGCGGCAGGCGCTGCTGCTGCATTATGTGCAAATGCTGCTGCTGCTGAATTGCTTGAACTTAACACCTTGCAAGTGTTGTCAAACTGCCCGATGCACAGCTGAAAGTTGTTGCGCCAGCCACAGGCATAAATGCCTGTACAGCCATCAGCAGCCAGCCCAGACCCACTGTATTCGTAACTATGCCGGCCATTTACCGCTACCATGCAGGTGCTGGACCGCTCGCAGCAGCCGCCCAACCCCTGCCCCTCCTGGGTGAGTGAGGAGGCCTGGGACAACCTGGCCAGCCTGGACCAGCTGCCCGCATACAAGGGCCTGGCCAGCAGCCTGGAGTCAGCAGCAGGCGACTGGGAGCTCTGGTTCAGGCAGGCAGAGCCAGAGACAGCCGAGCTCCCGCGCGAGTGGGAGACAAAGTGCAACGAGCTGCAGCGGCTGCTGCTGGTACGCAGCCTGCGCCCGGACCGGGTCATATTTGCGGCTACAACGTATGTGGCGAATGCGCTGGGCAGGAAATTTGTGGAGCCGCCGGTGCTGAATCTGGCGGAGACGTTTGCGGACTCGACCGCGCTGTCGCCGCTTATCTTTGTGCTGTCGCCGGGCGTGGATCCTACGGATGCGCTGCGCAAGCTGGCGGCTGAGAAGGACATGAGCAGCAAGCTGCACACGGTGGCGCTGGGCCAAGGGCAGGTGTGTTGCACGGCTGATGGAATGCGGTCTGCAACAGCAGCAGCTGAGTGATGTGGGGGTTTATGTGAGCAGCAGCAGCGGCACTGCGCGCATGCTTCAGCCTGAATAGCATGGAATAGCCCAGCAGACAGCTGACAGCTGACACAGCATGCATGGCGTTGCTGCAATAGTTGCATGGTGTACACATGGTATGCTTACGTTTCATGCTGTCTCCCCCGCATACCGCAGATGCCCACTGTACTTGCTGCGGTTGAGCATAATCATCACAGTACTCCCTGCCCTCTGCTGAGCTAGTGTCTGTCCGCGCCACTGTGTGATGCCACGTATACAGGCCCCTGTTGCTCAGCGCATGCTGGAGGAGGCGGTGCGCCACGGCCACTGGGTGTTCCTGGCCAACTGCCACCTCATGACCAGCTGGCTGCCAACCCTGGACAAGATCATCGAGGGCTTAGAGGCAGCTAAGCCCCACGAGCGCTTCAGGCTGTGGCTGTCTTCAAACCCCTCGCCAGACTTCCCCATATCCATACTGCAGCGGGGCCTGAAAATGACGACTGAGCCGCCGAAAGGCTTGAGGGCTAATCTGATGCGGCTGTACAATGGGATCAGCGAGGACAGCTTCAAGGCGTGCAGGACAACAGGTGTGTTGAGTGTGACTGCAGCTTATGTAGTTTGTTTTTTATGTTCAGCGTGCACATTGGCAGTCCATGTTACCAGGTACCTGGCTGCGCTCATGACACAGCTGCAGGTTGTCCTGCGTGTCCTTCCTCCAAGTGGTGATTGCAGGTTGTCCTCAAACCCCTTGTCATACCTTTCAAGCGCCTGCCAGAGTGACCAGTGATGTGAAGTCACGATGGTGCTGCGCAAAGCATGCGACTTTTTGACGCTTGTACGTGCTGTTGTTGCTGCCGCTGCCGCTGCAGCCAAGTACCAGAAGCTGCTGTTTGCGCTGGCCTACTTCCACAGCGCACTGCTGGAGCGGCGCAAGTTCCGCACGCTGGGCCTGAACATCCCCTACGACTTCAACGACACTGACTTCAGGTGAGCTGCACCCAGTGCAGCATAACCGCCTGTTGTGCAGCACAGTGCAGCAGGGCGGGGCGTAAGGGTTGCTGCAGCAGGGTTGTTGCATGGCAGCTGCCCTACTTGTGTTGACTGCTTGTGTGACAGCTCCACCTCGTGCTTTCCTTGCCGACTCTCTGCTGTGTTCCCGCACCACCTCTTCACACGCCTGCGTGCCTGCAGTGTGTCTGACGACCTGCTCAAGTCCTACCTGGACAGCTATGTTGACACGCCCTGGGAGGCTCTGAAGTATCTGATCGCGGAAGCCAACTATGGAGGCCGTGTCACTGATGAGCTGGACCGGCGCGTGCTGAACAGCTACCTGCAAAGGTGGGTGAGGCTGTGGTGGTGGTGATTTCGGCTGGTGCGTCGGGTGCAAGGCGTGCGCCTTACGCAGCAACTGAGTGGCTCAGCTGAGCACTGTGCATGGGAGCGGGCATCTGGCACGGCTGCTGTGTGGTCTCAGAGGTGAGATACACAACATGTGGCCTCACTGCTGCTGCTGCTGCTGCTGCTGCCAGGTTCTACTGCGAGGATGCGCTGGAGGTGGTCAACTTCAAGCTGTCGCCCCTGCCCGCCTACTTCATCCCAGAGCCGGGCAGCCTGGCCAGCTTCAAGGACTACATCGCCACGCTGCCGGCATCAGACAGGTGCGTGCACGCAGCACTGGCTGGTTCTGGTTGTTTATTTCTGCTTTGCTCACATCCTGCGGTGCAGCTGAGGCTCTGACTGCATGCTCAAGCAGGAAAAAGAAATAGGTAAGGGTGCTACGAGCTGACGGTGTGGTGCCGGCTGGCTGTGCTGCAGGCCTGAGGCGTTTGGCCAGCACCCCAACGCTGAGATCAGCTACCTCATCGAGGACAGCAAGGCGCTGCTGGACGGCCTGCTGGGCCTGGCGCCACGCGGCGGCAGCAGCGGTGGCAGCAGCAGCAGCGGCGGGCGGCGGCGTGAGGACCTGGTGGAGGCGATTGCCAATGACCTGCTGGACCAGGTGCGTGTGTGATGCAGGAATGCTTTTCCTTGCTCGCTGATGTCAAGGTGTGCGCTTGTCAATTGTACGTTTTTGTGAGGAGTTTGAGTGGTATGCATGCGTGCATGTTCGTTACATGTGCATCTTGCTGTTGATGCACTGGCTTGCTGTGCGCGGCCCGGCTGGCATGCTTGTGCTTGCCGGGCGTCCTCACTGCTGTAGCAGCATTTTTGACAGCACTTTTGGCAACTGTGGGCACGGGTGGTGATTACTCTTTCACAACTCTTGATGCTGGTTCACCATGCCTGCAGGTGCCTGCTCCGTTCAACCTTGAAGCCGTAATGAAGGCCAAGAGTGATGACCCCAGCGCGCTGCACGTAGTGCTCTTCCAAGAGGTGCGAGCGAGTGCAGCCATTCACCGGAGCTGTAATTTCTTGCGACTATTCAGTCAGCTGAGTGCAGTGCAGCGCCCCCTCCTTGGACACCCTGGGACAGGCGCAACAACCGTGACACTGCTGCCATGCCGGTCTATGCAAATGTGCGCGCTTCACACGCGCTTCACTGCACCACGTCGCACACATCGCCTGATGTAGCTGCCCCTGCTGCCACCCGCCTGCTGCTGCCAGGTGGAGCGCTACAACAGCCTGCTCGTGGGGCTGCGCCGCAGCTGCGCTGAGCTGGTGAAGGGCATCAAGGGCCTGGTGGTCATGAGTGCTGACCTGGACCAGGTGCGGCGCAGGGCTCGCAGTTAGTATGTTAGTATTTGTGAGAACAGCTCACATGCTTCTTGGCTGCAGCAAAGTGTGGAGGAAGCTGCTGCCAGGCCCTGCAGCAGCAACAGCACAACACCACACTCCTTATGCTGATGTAGATGCCGCAGCTGCGCTGCGCAATCATATCAGCTGTGCACCTTGCTTACTGTTGTGCATGCACACATATATCACCTGCTGCAGATCTTTGATGCGCTGTACAACAGCAAGGTGCCTTCGGCGTGGCTCAAAACCTACCCCAGCCTCAAAGCCCTGGGCCCCTGGACGCGTGACCTGCTGGCACGCATTGAGCAGCTGGCGCGCTGGGTGGAGGGCAGCTACCCGCGCCTGTACTGGCTGGGCGGCTTCACATACCCAACCGGCTTCCTCACCGCGGTGCTGCAGGTATGAAAATCAAAAGGGGCAGGGTGGAGGCTGGGCTGCTGGCTTGTGTGGAGGGTGGGGCAGCTGTAGGACTGCTGCGCGCGCAAGTCATGTCAACTATCAAATCAGGCCGAGCGCGGGCCTGATTCTTGTCGCAGCTGCTGAGAGGCCTGCCCCCGGCACCCACCATTCATGAACTTTGCTTGCGTGCGTTGCATCTGGTCTCCTCTTGCCTGTAGACGACCGCGCGCCGCAACGGCATCCCCATCGACAGCCTGGCATTTGAGTACGGCGTGATCAACCTGGAGGAGCGCGACATCGGTGGGCCCCCCAAGGAGGGCGTGTACGTCAAGGGCATGTTCCTGGAGGGTGAGGGCGCCCTGCTGCTGCTGCTGCTGCTGCTGCCGTTGCTGCTGCTGTCAGCTGGGTGGTGGGTGCTGAATACGAATGGCAGTGTGCTGACTTGCAGCATGGCGCGCAAGAGCCACCAATGCAGTGTCTGCGCTGGCTGGGTGGCAGGTAGTGTTGCAGCTGCTGCACGACTCAAGCAGCACCTGCCCTGCAGCTGCTCAGATGGGCTCCTGCATGATTGTCATGTGTCCACCCTGCTGCCCTTGTGTGCTGCTTTGCTGCTGCTGCTGCAGGTGGCGGTTGGGACTTTGAGGCTGGCTGCCTGTGTGAGCCGCAGCCCATGGAGCTGATCGTGCCCATGCCCATCATCCACTTCAAGCCGGTCGAAAACAAGAAGAAGAGCAGCAGGGGCGTGTACAGCTGCCCGCTGTACCTGTACCCGGTGCGCACAGGCACGCGTGAGCGCCCGAGCTACATGGGCACTGTGGATGTGCGGTCGGGGCAGGCTGAGCCGGACCACTGGGTCATGCGGGGCACTGCGCTGCTGCTGTCGCTGGCAACATAGGCGGCTGGGTTGTTGCGTGTGATGGGAGGCTTGTGGGAGGGGATCACTGCTGCTACCTTGATTGATTTTGGTGGCAGGGAAGTGGCAGTCGAAAGGCAGGCGTATAGGCAGGGGCGGGAGGTATCATAGCGAACACAACATGTACATAATATGTTGCGTTATCATCTCTGTATATAGCCAAGTGTTGATTGGGCATGGCAGATGTAACTTCACGAGGCTTGCAATGACAGCAGGGTTCATGTTTTGTTGGTGGTTCGTGACAACCTCCCTCATTTGATGCAGCAAAGCATCTGCAAAGATGAGATAACTCCCAAGTGACTGACCTTACAGGAAGCTGTCAAAGTATGCAGTCTTGTGGAATTGGTGTGGATCGTTCCAGCTCCTTGCTGCTGCCCCTTCGCAGCCCGCACAGGTGAGTCAGGCGCAGGAATAGGAGCAAAATATTACACCAACAGCAGTACTAACTGTAATACAGTGCCGTCAAGCGAACAGCATGGACGTATAAACGTGTCAAGGACCGGTCACTGGTGTGAGTGGTAAAACGATGCACCGATCATCAGCAATGGCCATCGTTTAGCGAAAGCAAATTACTATTGCACCTTCAGTTGGAAACATTGTAATAATAAGGCATTCAGTACGTGTGTGTCTCTCGAGAAGTGCTACGGCACTAGTCAGCAGTAGCAGCAGTAGCAGCAGCAGCAGCAGGCACAACTCAACGAATCTCACTGTGCACCCCCTTCTCAACCATCCTCAGGACGATTCCCTTCTCAAGTTCCAGCAGCAGGGGCAGCAGCAGGAGCAGCAGCAGGCACGCAGCAATGGCTGCCGGCACGAAAGACAGCATCAACCTGCTGGTGGTAGCAAACCCAGCCACGCCAGAGCTGTGTGTGCTACAGAAGCTGCCGCCCGGTGTGAACATTGTGGCCACTGGGCAGACGCTGGGCGATCTGAGTCAGCAGCTGTCAGATGAGCAGTGGGGCAGCATCGATGTGATGCTCAACTGCGGCGTGGGCAAGAATGCTGGCAAGCGGGAGGATGTGCAGGTGAGCAGCACGGCAGCAGCAACTGCTGCAGTAAGGCAGGTGGCCTGAGTTCTGTTGTGTGCACTCTTTGTTCAGTTGACTGCGGATGTGTGTGCTACAAGCAGCACCTGACTTGAGCAGTTGAGCTGCAGGGGTCTTATGCTTGGCTGAGCTTGCATGCCTCACCGTGCTCAGCAAGAGGCAGAACCGTGACACGCATCACATAACCGTTATTACGCGCTGACATAACATCCAATGCCTATCTTGCATCTGCAGGAGTTCTGGGGCCGCCTGACCGGGCTGCAGTGGCTGCACTCTGCCTCAGCAGGCCTGGAGCACCTGCTGTTCCCTGAGCTGATTGACAGCCCCGTGGTGCTCAGCAATGCCAAGGGCGTGTACAGCCACTCGCTGGCAGAGTGAGTCGGCCAGGAGATAGGCCTGTGGCTAGCATTCAGCTATGCCACTGGCAGCTAGGGCAGTTGGTTTGGTCTGCCATGCGCCAGCAGGGTGTGTACAGCCACTCACATGCAGATTGAGTGGCAGTGCAGCGCTGTAGCTAGTTAGCAGTGTGGCAGTGTGGCTAGTTGGCAGCTACGGCTGGTGTTGGGTTGTTTCGTAGGGTCTGTAGCATGTGCTAGCGATCTGAATTGCAGATAGGGGTGTATCATCTGGGCAGGTGTTGATGATCGCACATCAGACGCTGCAGCTGGATCTTGTGACGCATCACCTTGCTGCTGCCCTGGTCTGGTGTTGCAACGTCATCCACTGCTGCTGCTGCTGCTGCTGCTGCTGCTGCTGTTGCATGCTGCCTTGTAGGTATGCGCTGACCTGCTGCAGCTGGTTTGCCAAGGACTTCCCGCGGCTGCTGGCAGCTAAGGCAGCGCGCAGCTGGGACCCGTATGACGTTGAGGAGCTGCGGGGCAAGACACTTGGGGTGGTGGGCTACGGTGACATTGGCAGGTGGGGGAGTTTGGCCTTGGTTGCTGCGTTCAACAAGCGCAGCTTAAGGTCTATCTGTGTCTGTGTTTGTCAATGATAGGGGGTGGTGGGCTTTGACGACGTTGACAGGTGTGGGAGCAGCGCATATGGCCTGGGGTGGCGTGTTTGGTAATTGCAGCTGTCTGGCTTAGTGTATCTGTATTTGTCACTGGTAGGGCGTTGATCTGCTCAAGTAACAGGTGCAATGCAGCAATGTGACGGTGTTGCTGCTTCACTGCCTGTGCAGGGCCACTGCAGTGCTGGCCAAGGCTTTCAGGATGAAGGTGGTGGCGCTGCGGCGCAACACCACACTGGCAGAAGCAGACAAGGGCGTCGTGGTGCGTGGTGGTATGGGTGTAGCACCGCACTTGGCAGCTTCTGCGGTCTGCTGCAGCTGTGCAGGAGTGTAATACGCCAACGATGCTGTGATTGGTGATGCCTGGGAAGTTTGCAGGACCTGCTGACCATATCAACATCAACGCTGCTAGCTGCATATGCTGGCGCAACTAGGTGTGTGCTTGGTGCTGGCCGCATCCAGCCGCATGATTTTGATCAAACACTTGCAGCCAGTCAGTGGGCAGCTGCAAATGGCCACTTCCATGCCATTTTGACCTGCTGCTGCTCTATCTCTGCGCACCTTGCAGGAGAAGACATACTCTGCTGATCAGATAACGGAGCTGATGTCTGTCAGCGACTACGTGGTTGCGTCCACGCCCTATACGCCTGCAACAGACAAGCTTGTTAGCGCGGCAGCCATTGCAGCCATGAAGCCAAACGGCGTGTTCATCAACGTGGGCCGTGGCAAGTGTGTGGATGAGGAGGCGCTGATTGACGGTGAGCAGTTGAAGAGAGGGAACCGCATGATACGA
Organism: Tetradesmus obliquus; assembly: GCA_030272155.1. Taxonomy (NCBI): domain Eukaryota; kingdom Viridiplantae; phylum Chlorophyta; class Chlorophyceae; order Sphaeropleales; family Scenedesmaceae; genus Tetradesmus; species Tetradesmus obliquus. The sequence goes on along the minus strand of CP126194.1, from coordinate 4,431,808 downwards.
CGTGACGGTTGTGTGGCTGATTTGAGCGCAGTATGCTGGGTTTCTCTGCAAGCTACTGGCTGTTTCGGCGCTGCTGCAGATGTTGAGATGTGTTATCAGGAAACACAGGAGTTAAGGTGTTGCTTGGGATATGTTATCAAGGCGTTGCCAATGCAAGTTGCGAGCGTGGCTGCAGGAGCCTGCAGTGATCACTGACATCCAGCAGCAGCTCTGAACTACACGCGCACATGCTCTCTTTACCATGCAGCCTAATCGTCATCACCGCTCTTTGGCGCCTGCTGCTGCCGTGTGACACACTTGCACCGTCCTTTGTTGCTGCTGCAGCGCTGCAAAACAGGCGCATCAGGGGCGCCGGGCTGGACGTGTTTGCCACGGAGCCGCTGCCAGCAGACAGCCCGCTGTGGGGCCTGCCAAACGTGTTCATGTCGCCACACAATGCAGACAGGACGAAGGAGTTTCAATTTGAGTCGATGGAGCTGTTTGTGCAGAATGTGGAGAGGTACATGTCTGGGCAGGAGCTGATGAATGTGTGTGACAAGCGGAGCGGGTATTGATCAAGCTGGCTAGCTTGGTGTCTGGAGTCCGCATTGTTGTCAGCAGGGTTGTTGCGGCTACGTGCACTGTAAGTAACGCCGCAAATTCATGTTGCAGGAAGCATGGTGCTCTGCTGCTGATGTCAAACGCCCAAAGCGCTTGATATGCAGTCAGCAGTCTCATGTGCATTCTTTGACTGCCAACGGCTCATGAAACCTGATCAGGCCTTGTGAGCTGTGGGACAACACATTCGTGAGCAAAGGCTAACCGTCACATATTCATGATGAGTCTGATCAGACTCCACCCTCCACGGCAAACTGCATGAAGGCGGGTGGTGATGCATTTACCATGTTTCTGCGGGATCTTGGAGCCGCAAGAATTCTGGCTCGTATAAAATGCTCGTGTGGCAGGCAGCAGAAACCATGCCCTGACAGAAACACTCAGGCTGCACACTGCAAACATGGCATCATTACAATAGATTTTACACTACTTCATACATCAATGTACACCAGCACACCATCCAGCAGTGTCTGGATGAACAGCAAGCAATTGCCTTGCTCTGTTACTTAAAAGAGGTTTCAGTACCAGGCATGTCGGTGGGTAAAGCCCAGGTGGCAGTAACCACAACACATCCACGCAGATCAGCATCACAAGCGAACCTTCATCTCCCATTTTCCACAACCCACAGGCATAGTCTGCTGCTCCAGCTTTTCAAACAAGTAAATCGCAGCCTCGGTGTCATGACGCGCTGCAGCTTCTGAGCATGCTGCTGCTGCTGCTGCAAGCCGCTGGCTAGGCAGTGCTACAGCTGACAGCCGAGCCAGCGGCTGCAGCAAACTGAAACGCACGCCTGACGGTGCTATGCCGTCAGCTGCAGCAGTCAGCATGGTCACCAGCGCGTCAACATCAGCAATGCTGCTGCTTGCCGCCTGCTGGCTCAATTTGTGGTGCAGCTCTGCTGCAATACGGCTGACCCAGCTCTGGCTAGCTGAATCCTCAAAGCTGCTGCTTCCGCTGCTGCTGCTGCTGCTGCTGCTTGTGCGGCTCCTACTCCAGCCAGCAGCACCTGTGCTGGATGCTGTTGAGTACTCGTAATGCAAGTCCACCCGGTACAGCTGAAGGTCGCTGCTGCTGCTGCTGTTGCTGCTGCCGCACATGCGCAGCAGTACATCTTCGGGCAGGGGCTCCCTCACAAATGCAAAGCTGCCAGGACCTGTGCGCTGGATGCTGCCTGGGCCCCGCAGCAGGTCCTCAAACCTGCAGGCAGGTGTGCACATTAGAAGGATACATGTGAACTGACTTTAGGTCATGCATACGTGATTAGTGGTGGGTATGGTTTGGGCCCCCACCTGCCACCCAGTTTGGATGGACAGGGGCTGGGGTGGAAAATCCCTAAACCCTAAACCCTCAAAGAACAAGGTGGGGTAAAGCAAGCAGCCAGATGCAAGTTGCCTGATGTCATGATAGTGGTGTGCTGGGCAGATGGTTGGTGGTTGTGTTGCTGGTGAGCAGTGCATTGCTGACTCGTCCCGCGTCCTATTCCACAGTGTAAGCAGCACCACGCAACACGAGAGGCGCATCTGGGCATAGGCTGTACAAACTTAACCAGACACCATCCCAGCAAGAGACACACAACACAAGGAGATGTGACAGAGGCTGCTCAAACCAGAGTGCTGTGATGCAAGGCAGGAGCAGCAGCACCTGATGCCCTTCTGTGTCCACACGCAACCCCTATTGCTGCCTTGCTTTGTGCCACTCACCCGTCGTGTGAAGAAACTGCCTTGATAGCGCCGTTGCCACACTCACCCGGCCGTCCAGGCCAGCTTTTCATGCCTGGCTGCTGCGCAGGTGTGCCTGTATCCAGCTGCATGCGCCACACCAGCAGCGTCCCTTGGCAGGCTGGGACTGCAGCTGCCATCAGTGCATTGCTGGCTGCGTCAACCAGCAGCATGATGCGCTGGGCATGTACATGCACCAGATCATGATTTTGGCTGAGCTCTCCTGCTAGCTGCTCTGTGCTGCTGCTGCTGCTGCTGCTGTCGTCGCTAGCAGGCGCTGTGCGGAGCAGGTCATCCATCGCTGCGGGCACGCTCTGCAGAGAAGCTGTGAGGCTTGTGTAGCTGTTGCTGCTGCACATGCTGTCCTCCTCCACACTGCTGTGAGGTGACTCAGCATCTGCGTGGATGCGGGCAGCTGGCAAGATGTAGGTCTCGAAGAGAGGGGTGCCATAGCATCTGTCCTGCACCAGCTGCCGCATGTCTAGCACCTGGCTGCTGCTGCTGCTACTGCTGGGCGGCATGCTGCCGTCACCATACTCCTCGTTGGCAGTCAAGAAGTCGTCAATTGTGAACCACCTGCAGAAGCAGCAGCAAGACAAGCCCAGTAACAGTCGCGTTATCTTTCATTTGCTGCAGGGTCCTTGCTGCAGCACATTTACTGATTGTCGGCAAAAGGAAACACGCGCATTGCTGATAACGCCAATGCAAGCTTTTTACTGGTAACGCTCAGACTGACGGCTATGGCCTGCTGCCTCCAAGGAGTGAGCAGCAGCTGACACCGCTCAGGTGAGTGATACCCATGTGGCCGGCATGCCAGTACCGCGACAATCGTGGTGACTGCGCCATGCCCTCGCAGCCCCCCCCCCCCCCACACCGCTCAGACTGATGGCTATGGCCTGCTGTACGAGAGAGCTTGGTCAGCAACACCAAAGCACTGACTGCTCACCTGGTGATCCATCTGCCATGCTGCCGGCCGACATGCAGCAGGCTGCTGGTAGGTGAGCCTGCTGTGATGGGCTTGTGCCAGCCCTCAAGCCATGCCAAGGACTCATCCCTGAGACGCGCTGCCTCCTAGTACTGCTCCTGCGCTGTCGCTGCTTGCATCTGCTTCAGCGCTGCTGCAAGTGCATCCTGAGACAGCTGTAGGCGCTGCACTGCTAACGCGGCTTCCTGGTCTAAACTTGAGGCCTCCTCGCGCTTCAGCTGCTTACGACGAGCTTCATCATTGAGCCTATCACCAGCTGCGAATAAGCTGCATGCTTCGGCCCAGTCGGGCTGTGCCCGTGGGGTGGTGCACCTCCGGCTTCTGCTGCTTCTGCTGCTGCTGCTGCTGCTGCTGCTGCCCTTGCTGCTATGCAGCACTTGCGGCCGCCCCAGCGAGTGCCTGGCTGCCGATTGCATATGTAGGAATTGCAAAGACGACAGACCTCGCTTGTCTAATGCGCCCGACGGAATCGTGTTGACGAAATGCAATGACCGCACCACAAGTTTACCTGAGCACCCGCAGCAGATCATTTATTCAAGTAAGGATCTGTCATGGCGATTTTTGCGGATGCCTGCTGCTTTGTTTGGTGGAATGACTGTCTGTTGCCTGAAACCTTCTCTGCACCAGGGCACATGGCCGGGCCATGGTGTCCGATGTGGCGCTACGCTCGGTGAAGCATTTTCTATCAACGTACCGACGCTAGCTGCACGGCTGCACAGCTGCAGCAGCCTTACATTCGGCAGTCTGCAACCCTGGACAGCTGTACAGCCTCCAACCCTGGACATGTCCCACTAGGCAGGCAGCCCGCATGCACGGCCTGTTCCGAAGCAATGTTGGGTGCCTTTACACGCCTTTGAATGCCGCGACAGAATGCCAGCCAATGCAACTGGACCGTAATGCACCATGTGGTGATGTGCAATCCCGGACTGCACTGCACTACATGTGACATGTACACATTTGCGAATGATCCTGATCCACCGCAATCACTGCTTGAAGGTGCACAGCTATGCACTAAGCTTGGTTCCTAGCAGTTTAGTACCAGTGTAGTATCGTCATTTCACATATGCGGAAACAATTATGGCGAGTCCTGTGCGCTGGATGCTGCCTGGGCCCTGCAGCAGGTCCAGCTCATGCCTGAAAGGACAGCATTCGAAAACAGCAGTCGAGAAGCGGTGCCTGCAAGTCGTCTACAACACACCTACTGCAAACTCCGGGCGCGGCGACACAGTGACCAAAGCGTGAGCAATAAACAGGCCATAAGTGTTGATGTAACCCTTTCAAAACTAGAGAGTTGTCCTGGAGGCGACGATATGCAAGCTGTGCGTGTCCAAGGTAGGGCGTCGCCACTAGGCCTCAAGCGTTCGACTCATCTGCTGCCAAGCGCTGACCGTGCAGTGAGCCAGCTAAACGTACATAACCGTATAAAGATCGTGAAAGCCGCTACCTGGTGCTGGAGAGCGACTGTCACCTGTGGGTTCAAGCCGCAGGTATATTCTGTCTCTTCCAGGTTCGGCACATGTGGCACATCTTGCAATCATTCAGGGTGCTGATGCGGGATTCCATAAAAACAGCACATATAAAGAAAGTTGCCGAATTGCATTCATTACAAGCATAAGCATCATGCAACATAATGCGCACTCACATGGCAAGAAGTGGTCCCCCGAAAGGCCAGCACAACTGCTTGGTAGCTAGAGCGCCAGGTGTCTGTTTTGGGCGGTACCACAGTCACAGCGCTACAGCATTACAGCGCCATGACACAGGTTGCCACATTATCAACCACCTAGCACAGTGTTCGTAAGCAACACGACAGGTCCACATGTTGACAGTGAAATTGTGTTTTGCATGTGAGCAATCCAGCGGCGCGGTCTGCAAACATACTTATGTGAGGTGTGCAGGCCGCTGTGCCGTACCACTGCCTGGTGCAGGCCTTGTAGGCCCTGCCTGCACCCTGCCAAGGGGACTGGGTTTCTTCCCAAACAGTCCGCCCAGTACCGGCACTAGTGCAGGGTGACTGTGCGGCCCAGGTGCAGCAGCCAACACAGCCAACTCAGCTCAGCAGCACAAGCGTGCCTTCACCACCCAGCCCCCAAAGCTGACAGGCACAGTCTGCTGCTCCAGCTTCTCAAATTGGTAGCTCACAGCCTCTGCCTCCTGCTGCGCTGCTGCTTCTGGGCCTGCTGCTACTGCTGCTGCTGCAAGCTGCTGGCCGGGCAGTGCCACAGCTAACAGCCGAGCCAGCTGCTGCTGCTCACTCACACAGCCGTCTGGCGGCGCGGTGCCGTCAGCTGCAGCAGTTAGCAGGGTTGCCAGCGTGTCAATGCTAACAAGACTGCTGCTGCTGCTGCTGCTGTTTGCTGCCTGCTGACTCAGCAGATGGTGCAGCTCTGCTGCAATGCGGCTAGCCCAGCTCTGGCTAATCATGTCCTCGCAGCTGCTTGTGCTGCTGCTTTCTAAACCAGCGGCACCGCTGCTGGAGCCTGCTGCAGCCTCTGCTGGGTTTATGTACTGCAAGTCAACCCGATACAGCTGAAGGCCGCTGCTGCTGCTGCCTCTGCTGCTGCTGCTGCTGCTGCTGCTGCTGCTGCCGCACATGCTGAGCAGTACATCTTCAGGCAGGCGCTCCCTCACGAAGGTGAAGCTGGCGGGCCCTGTGCGCTGGATGCTGCCTGGGCCGCGCAGCAGGTCCAGCTCATGCCTGCAGGCGTGACATGCACAACAGCAGTTCCGTTTGCCACAACACAGCAATGGAGGGGCCCCGCAGCAGGTCCAGCTCATTCCTGCAGGCAGAACAGCCACAGCAGCAGTTACTTTTGTCATGACACAGCAAGGATTGACCCCACAGCAGATCTAGCTCATGCCTGCAGGCATGACAGACATAACAGGGATAACAAGGGTAAGATACACACACAGAGGGTTGACGTTGCAGGCGTCACTTGTCAAATTGCACTACGTGATGCGCTTGTCAGTTGCCAGATTCGTAGGAGAGCAGCGTCTAGTTGACATTTGAGCCGATCCCGTCCTCAGCTTGAGCAGCAAGGGTGCAGCGCGCACCCTTGCTACTGCTTGAGCAGGGCAAAACAATTCCAAACAACTGCATGTTGGAGAGGTGAAGCTGCCTGTGCCGTTACAAATGTGCCACCTACCAGTCCAGTGTGAATGTTGTTCTGAAAGCACCGTTGCCAGACTCAGCAGGCCGTCCAGGCCAGCTGTTGATCCCTGGCTGCTGCACTGGCGTGGATGCATCCAGCTGCATGCGCCACACCAGCAGCGTACTGTCACTGCCAGAAGTAACAGATGCCACACACAGTGCATTGCTGGCTGCATCAACCAGCAGCATGATGCGCTGGTTAGTGACCCGCACTGCTGGCTGCTGAACGCTGCTGCTGCTGCTGCTGTCGGCACTAGCAGGCCGGCGGATCGGCACTATGCGCAGCAACTCGTTCATTGCTCGCTGCACGCTCTGCAGCGCAGCTGTCTGGCTTGTGTAGCTGCTGCTGCTGCGTATGCTGTCCTCATCTACACTGCTTTGAGGTGACTCAGCATCTGCTTGTATACTGTCGGCTGGTGAAATGAAGGCTTCAAACAGAGGAGTGCCATAACGAGGGTCCTGCAGCAGCTGCTGCATGTCCAGCTCCTGGCTGCTGCTGCTGCTGCTGCTGTTGCTGCGCTCCATGTCATGATGCAGGAAGTCAGCTGGTGTGAACCACCTGCAGAAGCAGCAGCAGAACAAGACAGGTGTCCTTCATTCGGTTGTAGGTTGCTGCAAGGCTTCATGTGGCCGCACAGTTGCTGCTTGTCAACACCAACACACTTGAGCACTGCTGGCACTGCTGACACTGCTGACACCGCTGACACTGCTGACACCGCTGACACTGCTGACACTGCCGACACTGCTGACAGTGCTCTGCTTCAAGCCCTCAACAGTCATCTGTCCAACTGCTCACCTGCCGATCCATCTGCTGTGCTGCCTGCTGACATGCAGCAGGCTGCTCACTCGTGACGACCCTGCAGCAACAGGCTTGTGCCAGCCCTCAAGCCATGCCAAGGACTCATCCCTGACACGCGCCGCCTCCTCGTACTGCTCCTGCGCTGTTGCTGCCTGCATCTGCTTCAGTGCTGCTGCAAGTGCATCCTGAGACTCCAGCTGCAGCCGCTGCACTGCCAGTGATGCATCCTGGTTGACACCTGAGGCCCCTTTGCGCTCCAGCTGCTTTGCCCTGATCCGCAAACGACGAGCTGCATCGTTGAGCCTATCACTAGCTGCAAACAACGTGTATGCTTCGCCCCAGTTGGCGTGTGTCCGTGGGACGGTACGTGTCCGGCTGTTGCTGCTACTGCTGCTTCTACTGCTACTGCTGCTGCTGCTGCAACTGCTACTACCCAGCACACGCCGTCGCCCCAGCGAGTGCGTAGCTGCTGATTGCATCTGTGGCAAGTGTTTCTACGACAGACCTTCCTTGTTCAATGCGCCTGTGGGAAGCACTGTGGTGGCATGCGATGCCCGCGCCGCAAATGTATCACAGCAAGCCCAACTTAAAAGGTTAAATTACGTCAATAGGTGTACTTCGACAACCCTTCGGATGTGTGCTGTTTCTGCTGGTGGAGAAACTGTCGGTTGCCTGAACCTCCCTGCCACATCAGGGCACGTGACTGGTTATGGTGCTGAGACCCGTGCCTGAACACTGTTGATGCTGATCATTCATACCCTACGCAATCTCCACGATGTTTGACCATTGGTAACGGCTGTGAAGCCACTCCCCTTCACATTGTAAGCAGTCTGCTAACCCTGGACAGCTGTTGCAGCAGGCAGCCAGCAGGCGACATAATGTCCACATCAGAAAAAGTGTATGTACATGCGTTTACATGCCACGACAGAATGCCGCCAGATGCGAACGGGGACACATCATGTGATCAAGTGCAGGCCCAGACTGCCAGTGTGCAGGGAAATGGTCTTGCCATAGCACGCAACTGCTGGTATGCATGCACAGCCTTTGGCCAGTCACTGCACGTGCTCAGCAACTGCGCCACATCACACGCATCCCTCTGGAAAGTCACACCGTTTCATCCTGCACCCTTAGACAATCTGCTGTTGCTGCTATTGATTGGCTCCAATCAACGCCGCAGCGCGCGTGAGAAGCAATGAGACTGCAGCAGCAGACATAACAGAAAAGCGCTCACACTCATGAGACCAACACACGCACAACATGCACAGCACGCCTCGACAAGCAGGCAGGCTGCAGCACCTGAAGTCAGCCTGCAACATGCACATGCCACGGAGCAGGGCACCAAGACGTGTCAACATTGCCACCAACATGACAACTGCGGATGCCAGAGCACAGTAACAGCCCACACAGCTGTGCCTGGTCTGGCCACAACACAGCAACGCTGCTCCAACCCTTGCACAACAAGCCACACAGGCAGCGCAACCGCCAGCTTTGAAACTACCAGCATGCATGCATCACCAGGGAGCCTGCGCAGGCACATGCCACTGAAGACTCCACCACGCGACAGCAGCTCCTCCCCAGCTGCGGACTACCTAGCCCTTGCATGCCATAAATCGTGCTGTCAAGCACACGACGTCAGCTGCCAGCTGCAGCTGACCTCATCATCAGCTGCCAGCTGCTGCTGCTGATTGTCAGAAAGAGTCACAGCGCTACGCAGCAGCAGACCTCACACCAAGTGCATGCAGTGCATATCTCAGCAACTGCATCTACCGCTGCACAACAACATACCGCTGCCTATAGACCACCTTAGCGCCAGCTTAGTAAATGCCCATGTCAGGCATAGCTGGTGCGGCCTTCTTCTCCAATTGGCGCCTCCTCAACCACTCCAGCAACCCAACTGTGCCCCCACCCCAGCAATGCCTTACTAGCTCAGCATCAAAGCATTGGCGTAGTACCAAAGCATTGGCTTAGTACCAAAGCATTCGCTTAGTACCAAAGCATTGGCTTAGTACATGCCCATGTCTGGCATGGCCGGTGCTGCCTTCTTCTCCTCAGGCGCCTGAAAGGCCTCCACCACAACCCCAGCAATGCCGTACTAGGCCTAGTCCCAACGCCTTACTGCTTAGTACATGCCCATGTCTGGCATGGCTGGCGCTGCCTTCTTCTCCTCCGGCGCCTCCACAATCACGCACTCACTCGTCGTGATGAGGCTGCTCACGCTTGCCGCATCCACGAGCGCGGTGCGCACCACCTTGAGGGGGTCGATGATGCCTGCCTTGACCATGTCTGTGTACTGGTCTGTGGCTGCGTCGTAGCCCATGTTGGGGTCTGCCTGCTCGTCAACCTTGCCGATGATGACGGCGCCCTCCACGCCCGCGTTGCTGGCGATGGTCTTCATGGGCACCTGTGGAAGGAGACCAGGTGTGAACAAAAATCAAAGAAACAGTGTTGAGGAGCGCGAGGAGCTGAAGAAGGCAGCAGTGAAGCAAGTTGAGGCCGCATACAGAGTTGAGCACAGTAGGCGTGCTTGCAGGCAGGCAGGCATCAGCTGGCTGCTGCTGCGCTGCAACGCCAGCAGCGGCCATCGGAGCTGCTTAGGGCATCGACCAACCCACCCACGACACAATCCACACCCCTGCCCTGCCAGCAGCTGTAACCCTCAAACTCTTGAAGTTCAAGCCTCCGATGCTCAACCCAACAAAAACACTGTGTCTTCTCATCCACCCCAGAAAGCTCCACTGCACCCACCTTGAGTGCGTTTGCAATGATCTGCACGCCGATCTGCTGGTCAAAGTTCTCCAGGCCCTCCTTAACCGCCTTCAGCTCCTTAGCCGCATGCAGCAGCGCAGCGCCGCCGCCAGGCACGATGCCCTCCTCCACTGCTGCCTTGGTGGCGTTGAGGGCATCCTCCACGCGGTCCTTCTTCTCGCCCACCTCCACCTCACTGGCACCACCGATCTTGATCACAGCCACACCGCCTACGTGGGGGTGTGTGGGGGCAGCAGCAGCAGGAAATAGGTGAGTCAGCGTGCGGAAGGAGTAGAACGGCAGGCAACAGCAGAAGCAGATCACAGCCACACCGCCTGTGTGGGGTTTGACAGAGGGCAACAGCAGCAGGGAATGGGTGAGTGAAGCATGCGGCAGGCGCAGGAGGCAGGCATCAGCAGAAGAAGACCACAGCCACACCGACTGTGTGGGGGTTGTGGGGAGGGCAGTAGGCAGGTGGGCGAGTAAGCAAGCCACAGGTGCAGGAGAAGGGCTTATCCTGAAGCAAGCCAAGCGGGCAGACAGATGGACGGTCTGCAGCCACTACATATGCTGGGTGCAAGCTGCTGGAAGCACGGCTGTGCCGATGACAACTCCATCGCTAAACATCTGCTGCAAGTCAGCCACACTGCACCCCACCTGACAGCTTGGCGAGGCGCTCCTGCAGCTTCTCCCTGTCGTAGTCGCTGGTGGTGGCCTCCATGGCCTGGCGGATCTGCTCGCAGCGCGCCTCCAGGTCCTTCTTGTCGCCTGGCAGCAGCAGCAGCAGCAGCGGCAGCAGCAGCAGCAGCGATGCATCAAAGGTTGCCGCAGCGCGGATCGTGAAACCTGCCTGCCCATGGTCTCAGGAAGCTGGCATAGAAAACACTGAAGATGGCAACTGCTGCCGTATGCTCGAGCTGACGCTCAAGCTCATGTACTAGCCCGCGGCATCCAGACAGCCTGCTGCTGCTGCTGCCTCACCTGCCCCGTGCAGCATGATGGTGTCATCCTTGGTCACGGTGACCTTCTTCACGCTGCCCAGCTGCGTCAGCTCAACCTTCTCCAGCTTGTGGCCCAGCTCCTCGCTGATCACCTCGCCGCCTGCAGCAGTGATGCGTTACAAAACATGTTACAAGTGTTGTTACTTCTGCTGCACCGCCAGTCATTGCGCGCGTGAGAGTAGTATGCAGGTGCCTGCTGGCGACAACAGCAGCAGCAGACAGATCAACAACAGCATCCTGTCCTGAGCCATAGCGCACACATCCGGCTGCCTGCAAGACCATGCCGGGCCACTCTGTTGCACTGCTGCTGCTGCTGCTGCTGCTGCTGCTGGCGCCCACCTGTGAGCACTGCCATGTCCTGCAGGTGTGCCTTGCGGTTCTCGCCAAAGCCTGGCGCCTTGACGGCCACCACCTTTACGCCAGCACGCAGCTTGTTCACAATCAAAGTGGCCAGCGCCTGAAGGCAGCAACAGGTAGCAGCAAGGGCGCAATTGGTCAACAATTTAGATGTAGTCGGCTCACGATTCATGCACGTCCAGCAGCAGCAGGCAAGCAACCAAGCAGTCAGGCAAGTAACAGGCAGGCATGCAAGCAGGCATGACAGTCGTGTAAAACAGCCAGCCAGCACCAGCAGCAGCAGCAGCAGCGGCGCTACGCACCTCGCTCTCCACATCCTCTGCGATGATGACCAGCGGCCGCTGCGCCTGCACCACCTTCTCCAGCACTGGCAGGATGGACGCCAGCCTGGCCAGCAGCAACGAAAAGCAGCATGGCGCAGCAGCAAGATGAGCAGCGCATAAAAGCAGACAGTGGTGCAGCAGCAGCACAGTGAGGCCAGGTCTGCATGCCAATCCAGCAGCTAAGCAATTGGTAGCCCCTTCCCATGCGCGCACGCATGCCAAGCACGCACAGCCAGATACAGGCCTCACGAATCCAATGCAGTTATCACAAACAGCCCTTCCTCTTACTCTTAAATCTTCATCCTTTTCACAAGAGCAACCAGCTGTGCGTCATACACCGCACACACCCTGCACACCCCGCAGCCTCACCCGGAGATCTTCTTCTCCACGATGAGCACCAGCGCGTTCTCGTACTCCGTCTTCATCGTCTTCTGCTCCGTGACAAAGTAGGGGCTGATGTAGCCGCGGTCAAACTTCATGCCCTCCACCACGTCCAGCTCGTTCTCCAGCGTCTTGCCATCCTGCAAAGATGCAAGTGTTCAGCACAGCACACAGGACGGCAGCAGCAGGCCCGACTGTTCATCCAGTGCTTGTTCAGCAGAATGGTCACGTACTCGTGGAGCAAGGATGCTCTACCCACAGCTGCGTTGTCGCTGCTGCTTCGCAGTGTTTACCGCCACCGCCGCCAGCAACGCCGCACCTGAGGGTGATGAATTCCTCCTGGCCGACCTTTGACCCTTACAACAGCACTACTGCTGCTGCTGCTGCTGCTGTCGCTGCTGCCTCTTAGCCCGCAACCCCGCACCTGCACTGTGATGACTCCCTCCTTGCCGACCTTCTCCATGCCGCTGGAGGTATAAGGAGATACCGTACTAGGAATACCACTAGGAATAGCACCAATACACTACGCCATCACCATCAACGCCTCACCACACCACAGATCCGCACCTGCACGGTGATGACGCCCTCCTTGCCGACCTCAACATACAGCCGCACTGCTGCTGCTGCCGCTGCTGCCCCACTACTGCACTACACAACGCACCTGCACTGTGATGACGCCCTCCTTGCCGACCTTCTCCATGGCGCGCGCAATGAGCTCGCCGATTTCGCGCTCGCCGTTGGCACTGATGGTGCCCACCTGCGCGATCTCCTCAGTGGTGCTGATCATCTTGGCGCGGCTCTTCAGCACCTGCGGGGCGCAAACACCACGTAACCCAATGTTAGCAGATGGGCAAATGCAGCGGCAGTGCAGATGATAAAACCAAATATGTTAGCAGTAAGGGCAGATGCAGCCAGCTGCTGCGATCTCCTCCGTGGTATAGATGATCTTGGCGCGGCGCTTGAGCACCTGCGCAGTGCGTGCACCACAGCCAGCAGGCGTTTGCATTGAGGGCACATGCAAGCAGGTGTTGCGCCAATTGCAGTGCACACTGCCTTTCACGCAGACTACGGCTAGTGCTGCTGCCGCTGCCGCTGCTGCTGCTGACACGGCTGCTGCCATTGCAACGCTTCGCATGATGTGCTGCAAGCCTGCATTTCCACTGCGTTTTCTGCTGCAGCAGCATGTCGCCCCGGGTCCACGGCACCTGGAGGGCATCAGCACGCCTGCTGCCACACCAGCAGCACTCTGCAGCTGCCTGTGCATACACTCACACATCCCTGCACCCGGAGCTGTACCCAACAATCCTCACCAGCTGCCCTGCCACCACCTGCCCTGCCAAGCCAGCACTGCTGCACTCCACACACCACTGCTGCACTCCACACGCGACTAAAAAACACTGCACCTGCCGCTGTGACGGCTTGCACTGCTGCAGGCACCAGTAGGGGCACCGCAAGCCTGCAAGCTCCACAAGCCTGCCTGGAGGCACCGCAGGCTTGCAGGCTTGTTGGCTGTACAAGCCTGCAAGCACAACACGCAGCACTGCATGCCCCACCTGCAGCAAATGCAGGGCCATTGGCACAACTGCTGAGCTGCTGCTGGACAAGCACCTGGGCCTGGATGTGCACAGCTGCATCCCAAAACAACTGAAAGAGACGCATACTCTTCAGCGCAGCAGCCGCGCAGCGCGCCCCACCTGCAGCACGTTGTCCACAGCCAGGTTGATGCCCCTGCGCAGGTCCATGGGGTTCATGCCGGCAGCCACGCTCTTGCAGCCCTCGTTCAGGATGGCACGAGCCAGCACGGTGGCGGTGGTGGTGCCTGGCGGCAGCAGCAGCGGCAGCAGCAGCAGCAGCAGATAATGCTGGTTGTTTGGTCTCAACACTGCTGCTCTCTTGCACGGCATATAGATGTGGCGTATTCTGCTGCTGTGGTGCGTGCGGAGGGCAATGCAACTTGACAAGCATTGCTGTGGCCGTCCCTCATACGCTTCGCGCAAGAGCTGGCCCAATCACACTTGCTGCACACGCGTGGTACCACACCCACTGTGGCCGCTTGCTGCATATGCTTGCACCTCTGCTGCATGGCCACTGCTTGCTGCTGTTCCTGGCGAGCCACAACAAACACTACATCCACAGCATCACACAGCAACCATGCACTGCATGCATGCCATGCGCCCATGCGTCCTGCTGCTGCTGCCGCATGGTGGTTGGGTGTGCAAACCACGCACCGTCACCAGCCACGTCGTTTGTAGCTGACGCCACTTGCTTCACCAAGCTTGCTCCCATGTTCTCGAACCTGTCCTTGAGCTCAATTGCCCTTGCAACAGTCACGCCATCCTTTGTGATCTTAGGCCCGCCGTAAGCCTGCTCGATCATGACGTTCCTGCCCTGCACACCACAGCAGCACAGCTTCAGCACAGCAGGCAGCACAGATGCTGGGCCTGACGGCTTGCAAGCGCATCAAACGTACCTTGGGACCAAGCGTGACCTGAACTGCATCTGCAAGCTTGTTGACGCCCGCCAGCACTGCTTCGCGGCACTCTATGCCAAAGCGCACATCTTTGGAGGCATATGAGCGCACGATCTGCAGCAGGTGGGCCTGCAGCACGCGAGATCATCTGTAAGTATCTATAGCAAACAAAAGCGCTATGCAGCTCCTTGCCAAAACATACATTTGCCTGCCTGGACTTGCGGCCAGTAACCAGGAGACGTTGCATCGTGCGCGAAAAAGCAGACGCTCCGGGCCTCGGATGTGAGAAGATGCAGACTCAGGCAGTGCGCCCAGGCTTACGTTCTTTCTCACCCAGCATCGCTTGTCAGTTCTAGAACAGTATGAACGTGGTTTGGCTGCCGCAAACGTGATCAAAGCAAAAACTCTGTGTTTGATTCATTCATCGTATTTATCGCCTGTAAAGACGTCTGGATGTGAACTCTGCGGGTGGTGCTGCGACCAGTCAGCTGGCACCTGACACCGCTCCACACACTTGCAAGAATGATGTGCATGAGCGACGCCTGCAGCAGCTCAAAACATCACATCAAGTTACCATAAATGTCACACGCTGTATGCCTGCTGCACGAGACAACAGCTGGACTGCAGGTGCAGTACAGTTGCACCAGCAGAAGTACAGCATTGATCAACTTCAACCCTGGGTAAGCCTGTAGATACACGCTGCATATGACCGTCAAGCGCTGTGATGATGCCTATGCCTTCTGGTACGGTAAGCAGCAGGTAACCAACACCAATGACGTGGTGCACATGTGGACCGCAAGTGCTGTACAGTCCGCGCTGAGGGCGCTGCAGGGGTGCCGTGAATCTCTGGACAGCTGCACTTGGTGCTCCGTCAGCAATAAACAAATGATAAACAACAATCAACCGCATGGCGTATAGGTGCGCTGTGCAACGCAGAGGGCGTCCCAACACACACTATGCTTTTCAATCAACCAGCCCAAGGCGCCCACTGCGCCTGATATGTCAAACACATGGTGGCATGCCAGCAACGGAAGAGAGCAACCATCAATGGCCCTTGAGGCGCTCACCTCCCCTACAAGCCTACACTCAGATGATGCATTAATGCGAGCTGTATTCAGGCTGTGTCCGTCCCGTAATCATACTGTGTCCAAGCTCATGCCTGCAATGCAGCCAGCAACTTCGCCATCTGCCGCCTCCACCAGCAGCGCTCCTGGTGCTGCCCCACCGCACCATGCTGCCCCTGCCGCTGCTGCTGACGGCCGGCCAAGCGGTTGTCTGGGGGCCCAAAGATGTACGTCTGCTCAAAGTCCTGCTCCTCGCCGCCGCGTGTCACCCGCCCTGTGTACTCAGGCTTCCAGTTGTAGATGAGCATGTCAGACTCCTCCAGCGCGTCACGCTGCAGCAGCAGCAGCAGCAGCAGCAGCAGCAAGGCATTGACTTGGCAGATGCATCAGCAAGGCAGCTGCACATCTCAAAACCTGGCGGCCACTGGCGCTCCTGGTGCATGCACTGCAACAGGGTCGATTGATTGTCGAGCAGCAGCACCGCAGGCACGCGGACAATGCTTATATACTGGCTGGTGCTACTGGCGCTCGGAAAGAGTTTGAAGTCCCAGCATGTATGCAGCCAAGTGCACCTCTGTTTGGCTAGCCACGTGTACGGCATGCTTACCGCGGCGTGGCTGTTCTTGCGTGCCTCGCTGACAAAGAAGTTGGCCACCTCCTGAGTCATTTCAACAGCGTCCGGGCTGTGCGGGATGTGCAGCGAGGTCACCCACTCAAAGGCATTCTTCTCGGGGTGCCACTGCGTGGCGGTGATGGGGTACTGCAGAGGGAGTAAAACAATTAAGAAGCAGCAGCGGTGCGTAAACAACAAAGTAGCAACTCACAGCGCACACCAGGAACCGCACATACCTGCAGCACTGGCCACATGCTGTCGCTCTGCGCTGCGCTGCACTCCTGAAAACTTTCTGAGTCGGAGCTCTACGGGCGCACGCAGAGCTCCTCACATGTCATTGTGCAGATTATGAAGGGAGATTTTCATTTTATGATAAGGGTTGCTCCACCATGCGCACCTTGCGCGCCTCCATGGTGCTGATGTAGGGCAGGCCGTCATGTGCCAGGCTGAGCGACAGCACCTTGAAGAAGTCCTTGAGTCGCCTGTTGGCAGGCTCCTCGTACGAAGTCATCAGCACGCCTGCAGCAGCAGAGGATACCGTGACTAATTTCAACCATAGTCTGCTGCTTGGTTGGGTTGTAGAATGCAAGGGACAAGGTGTCATGCAAATGGCAGAGGCGCAACATGCAGCTGTGCCAGTGACAGGTACTCGCCACAGCCGATGTGATGCACCATCCCTGTCAACGCACATCACATTTGCCACAAGGGCCTGGCCACACTTTGCACCCAGCGCATTTTAACAACACATAACCGCCGCGCACCGTGCATGTGGTTCTCCATGGCCAGCGCCTGGTTCTGCAGGTTGGTCACGATGTGTGGCGGCAGCGCGTTCAGGAAGGGGCTGTGCTGCGCCTCCTGCGTGTACAGCAGCGGCGCCGGGGCGTCCTCTGCATCCATTTCGCTGAGGATGCTGGTGTTGCCGCTGATGATGATGGACAGCGTCTCCAGGCCCAGGCAGGTGCCATGCACCTGTAGCCGTTTGCAGCAGTTAGAACGGAGGTTAAAGCGCCAGAATCCAGGGCAGGGTGAGGCAGGGCAGCACAACATGGGCCCTGTCAGTATCGCTTTCATGGGGATGGACGGGGCAGGGACTCGCAGCTTGTGCTGAAGCATGCTGCTCTCAGTGCATGCTGTGGTACCAGGCAGCCGCACTGCACGCATGCACCCACACTGCAGCGTGTGCTGTTAACAACAGATTGCATGTTGCTTGTAAGCAGGCGAGCAAAGTGTTTTGTCAATGAAATATCCGACTATGGCTGTGCTGCCACTCACAGGGAAGTAGTCTCCCTTGTCATTTGCTGCAATAGCCAGCTCCACCAGCCTTGCTGCAGTGTCGTAGAACATGTGGCCGGGGCGCAGGTCTGCGCCGCCGCCAGGCAGCAGCAGGCCATTGATGGCTGCAAACCTGAACATGACGCGCAGTGGAAATGCAAGCAGAGCGCTCATAACGTCAGCCTGCGCAGGACAGCACGTAGCTATGAGCATAAGAGCTCACGTGCAAGACAAGAGAGGTATACACATGCAATGGCCACGGCGGTGACCATTGTAGCAGCAGCGTGCAAGCATGGTATTTGCAGACCATTTTCAGGCAACCTAATGAAGAAGGTTACCACCAACCTGTCCTGCAGCTCCTGCTCCGTCATGTCATACATAATGGGGATGACGCGCGCACCAGCAGCCTGCAGCAATGCACGGCAGCGCAACACGATATTATTATTGCCACAACAAAATCACACATAGACACCTGCAGGAGCAGTTGGGTGCTGATGGCACTACAAAATGTGGTTGCAGTCGGGCCCTGCAGCTCCGGGCCAACGCCAGATACTAAAAGAAACTCAGGCGCGGCGTACAAGTAACAGCAAGATACAACGGCTGCTGCACCTACCTCCACCCATTTGATGTATGAGGCAGCAATGTACGAGTAGCCCTTTGGGGCAGGGTCGCCAGGCTGCACAGCAGCAGGTAAGCGCAGCAGGAGGCCAGCAGAGTTCAGCAGCAGCAAGCTCTGGGCCTGCTGTAGAGCAATCTAGGCATGCTGCTAGCTGCCTATGTACGAATTGCACAAAGGATGCTGCCATGTGCTGCTGTCCTGCTGCTGCTGCTCTGCTGCTGCTGCTGCTGCTGCTGCTGGAAGTTCCATGCACACGCACTGCCAACATATGTATTGGCCACGTTCATTGTAGTCATCCATGCACCTCTCCTGCATCTAAATGAATTGCTGCCGACTCTGCAGTTCCCTCTATAGCAGCACCTGCGTGAGGATGCCAATTATGGGCCTCTCATTGACGTAACCATCCTTGCCCTTGCCTTTGCTACTGGCACGCAGCGCTGCTGCAGATGGCAGCCTGGAGCAGAAAAAGTGACGACAGGCGACAGCCAATACAGCACGCAGCAAGCATGCATTAATTCGGTTGGTTCATGCTGCAGCCTTGTCAGAGGTTGTGGCAGATGCTGGAACTGGAACGCAACCTGAAGTGTTCCCACACTGGCACAGCACACGGCCTGCGCGTACCTCACGCCTGTAGCAAGCTGAAAGCATAGGGCGGCTGCAAGCGCCAGCAGCACCAGCCTGCTGAGCGTCATCCTGCGAAGTGCTTGTCAGGACAGGGTGTACGCTGTTGCTGCTGCTGCTGCTGACGGATCGGCAAGCTAGTGCATCAACACTAAATCAAACGCCTTGAAAGAGTTGGCAGCCTTGCTTTCAGTGAGTCCTCACGGTGTCCCAGCAGTGACACATTTCTCAAACCACACAGCCACACTTTTCAAACTTTGCATACAAGAGCTCAGCGTAGGCTTGGTAACTGGCTCGGAGTTTACGCCTTATAATCACACGCACATACTGTGTCGATACAAGTTGTGCCGCACGAACAGCATCACTTCAAACGAGCACGTACACAACAAGAGGCCGAACACATACAACGAGCTGTCGAAACGTACATGCTGTTTAAAACTCACTTCTGGTAAGCTCTCGCAGCTCAGGGAGCTCTGCGTGTCAGCTAGCCGTTGCTGCTGTTGTGAAAAGGCAGTCTCCCGAAAAAGGCACCAGCAAGAATCACAGGGTCACCTTGCCGTAGACACGAGCGGCTCAGATGCAGGGCTTGCACGTGGCGCCGGCTTTCAATGACGAGAACAGCACCACAGGCCCGTTGCTGCACGCTGCATTCAAGGAGAGCAGCACCTCCTTGCAAGCTCCACTCAAGCAAGGCTCTGCTTTAAAATCAGCACGCAAAGCCTTTGGAAACATCACAAACATACGCAGTGATGCAGCACAGCAGCAGCCAGCAGGCACCGTGGTCAAGCGCAGGGCTTTTGGCGACATCACCAACTCGACAATCAAGCAGCAGCCAGGTGCAGCAAGCACAAAGAAGATTGACCCGTTCAGCAGCCAGCTGAAGCCCAGCAGCGCCAAGGCGCCAACAGCACCAGGTGTTGCAACGGCAGAAGCATGCATGGCAGCGCCATGGTGGGAGTCAGCTCCACCAGAGCGGTCTGCAGGCAAGACCTGGGAGCAGCTGCTGGAAGACAGGGAGCAGCAAGAAGATGCTGACGTAGAGCGCTCTGTGCAACAGCTGCTGGCTGGCTTCAGAGACCTCACTGCACGCTGCTTCCAGGTGAGCAATGTGTCACAAACAAGTGAGAGAACAGTCCAAAGCAGCAGCACAAGCAGAGCAAAGTTATCAGCAAACAGCGATTTGTGACAGGACTTTCACAAACAGGCATATGGCTCAGCTGGTGGTCAGAGTAAAGGAGGGAGCTGTGACGTGTAACAAGTGCATTATGTGTGTTATGTGCAGCCAGCGGTTACAGAGATGTTAGGCTCAACGCAGCATTCAAAGAGGCTTTGCCAGTGTGCCTGCGTCACACCATGCCAGCATGCACATGCCAGGCAGTTGTGTACTGCTGCATGTTGTAGACTCACATTCTCATTCATGCCTGCAAGACCTGTGCCAATCTTGCCAACTGCGTGGTCTTGGCTCTGCAGGTGCAGCCAGATGACAGCAGCGAGGATGACGAGCTGCAGCTGCTGGGGCCGCCACCACCACTACCCAGCAACAACAGCAGCAGCATGAAGCGCATCGCCGACACCAGCAGCTCAACATACCTGCAACAGGCCAAATCAACTGCTGGTGGGTAACTGCAGACGGTGTATGTTGCCTGCATGAATGATAGATGTGACTGGTTGCTGGTGTGCAGCAGGCAGTTGTAAGCGCTTGCAGATGCTGCAGGCGCATTCCAACAAGCTGTGTGCTGACATCCTTTCCTGTTGTTGTGATATTGTTGCGGACTTGTTTGCAGGCTGTCCCTTTGGACTGCGCAGCAGCAGCGGCTGCATTGCTGACCTGCTGCCTGACGTGGAGCTGCCCAGCACTGACCTGGAGGATGACGCTGCAGCAGCAGCAGCCTGGCCAGTGAGCTTGCCCCACATGGAGCATGCTGCAGCGGCATCCTTCCCTGCAGGACCCAGCTGCAGCACAGGTGGCAGTGGCAGCTGGGGTGCTTCAGCCAACAGAGGGCAGGGGGTGGTGGCGGAGCAGCACGCGCTGCAGCAGCATGCTGCCAGCTTGAACAGCACTCCTGCACGACCTAGAGCAGGCAGCAGTGCGACAGTGGTGGGGCTGAAAAGCCCGGAAGCACTGCCTTGGTGAATTTGGAGAATGTAACCACCTGTCATGACACTGATGTAACACACGCAAACTGGCTAGCGCTGGATGCACCTCATCGGTGCCCTGCATGCCCCACTTATGTTGTTTGGCACTCTGTACTACAACTTGAGGCTCGCTGCTGCTGGCACGGGGCTTGTATTTTCTCATTGGCCTGGAGTGTCTTGACAGCACTGCCTGTTCTATCAAGCAGTAGCACACGGTAATCACGATCCCAGCAGCCATGAGCGGCACGGCCTTTGTTTATGGCACTCTGATGGCACCCGAGGTCCTAAAGCTGCTGATCAAACGAGTACCAGAGTCGCGGGCAGCAACCCTAAAGGGCTATGCGCGCTATCGAGTCAAGGGGCAGGTCTTCCCTGCTATTATTCCGTCAACGTCAGAAAGCAAAGTGAAAGGAATGGTGAGGATGCTGCCTTGGTGCAGTGATAGGCAGGAGTGGCGCCAACTGCAGCACGTGGTGCTGCTCACATAATCCTGTGCAACCTGTCCGTGTATCGACGGCCATTGGCACGCGTGGTCCTTTTTTTAATGATTCAGGTGCTCATGGAACTCAGCCGCTCGGAGCTGCACATCCTGGACGGTGAGTGCCGTGCCACAACCCCACAGCAAGCAGCTGTAGCGTGGCTGTTGGGGTCCCCTTGCAGGAACACCTGGTGTCTGCCACAGACACATGTGCAGCCTGCCTCTGTGTCTAAACAAAAAGCAGGGAAGACACAGGCGGCCAACAGATCGACAACATAGCAGATGCTGCTGGCGTGGCAGTGGTGCTGCTGCAGACGTGCAACCGGTTCACACATGGTGTTGCGCTTGCAGTGTACGAGTCAGAGGAGTACTACAGGGCGACAGTAGAGCCAGAGCTAGAGGATGGGTCAACGAGTCCAGCGGATGTTTACGTCTGGAAGGATGAGCACAAGTGAGTGCCTGATACTACGCTCTGCTATGTTGCTGGTGCGCACATGGCTTGCACTGATGTGCTCCTGTGGCAGCAGCAGCTTACC
The DNA here is from genome assembly GCA_030272155.1 of Tetradesmus obliquus. NCBI lineage: Eukaryota > Viridiplantae > Chlorophyta > Chlorophyceae > Sphaeropleales > Scenedesmaceae > Tetradesmus > Tetradesmus obliquus. Next base: position 4,409,948 of record CP126194.1, on the reverse strand, counting down.
ACTGGCACAAGCATGGCATGCAGCAGCAGCACTGCACCAACGTACGTCTGGCTTCTCACTATATGCTCGAGCGTCAACACCTACGTCCTGTGTGCTGCATGTGTAGGCACTTGCTAGACGGGGAGTGGATCTATGAGGAGTGGCGCCAGCTGCACTTGCACAGATGGGTCGAGCGCTGTGAGTGCAGGCAGCCAGACAATAACAATCAAAGCCATTCAGCCGCTCCGCCTAGCTCCTGCAGCCACTGCCATTGCGCTTGCTTGCCTGTGCCTGTTGCTGCAGAGGCCAGCTGCTGCTGCAGCAGCCGGACTGGGACTACAGCGAATTCATGCAGCAGCACCTGCCAGCCTACCTGGACATGACTCAGGGCTTCATGCAGGAGTGCTTCCCACAGCAGCGGCAGCAGCAGCAGCAGCAGCAGCAATAGCAGCAACAGCAGCAATAGCGGTCTCTGGCCTGTTGCACAGGTACTGGGTTGATTGGACAAACATGTGCAGCAACGTGGGGCTGGCTGTTTGTCACAGTATGTGTGCTGCATCAGCAATGTATGTGTGTTCAACAGTATGCATGCGGAAGCAACCGTTTGATGTGCAAGCAGTCCCTTGGTTGCATATTCCTGAATTCAGTGCTGTGTGCTTCTTGTTTACTCGGCCTCTCTGACCTTCCCCATTTTTCTTTATGCTGCATGCAGTGTCGCCCGACGGCGCACATCCCAGTGGCGACCTGAGCAACTGATGTGCAGCAGCAGCAGGCGAGCAGCAAGCAGCCAGCAATCAAACAGCAGGCCATATGTTGCAATGCACTTCCTGGCCTGAGTAGGGCGGCATCTGCTGCTGCGATGTGGAGACATGTTACCTACCAGGTGTGCATATTCTGTGGGCAGGCATCGGTTCTGGGCGCAGCCCTATGCCTTGCAGGCTCAATGAGACAAACTCCTGCAGCTGGTCACTCAAAGCATTGCAACCTTGAGTGAGCACAGCATCAGGCATTAGTCAGCTAGTAGTGAAAGAGTAGTAGGTATGGTGAGCGCCTGAGTGAGAACTTGATGCCGTATGGAGCATGCGGCGCGAGCAGCAGTTTTTAAACCGCACTGAAATTTTTCATGATGGTTGGACCCAGTGCTGCTCGTGGTCCGCACCATAATAGATTGCTTTCCTCAGCTTGCCATGGCTGCAGAGGTTGATGCATTGTTGTTGATCGTGCATGCACAGCGCAGTGATCACATGCAGGCACAAGGAGTGTGCATGCCACCCCGTCTCGTGTATGTCTTCTGTGCCGCGGCCTACATGCCGTGTGTGAATGCACGCGCCATCGCCCATGCAGGTCACCATTCATGTTTGTGTATGTGCACTGGGTGGGGGTCCGCCTTTGCATGCATGCACTGCGCAGTGCTGCACGCGCCCTTCGCGCTGGTGTTGCGACGCTCATGTCACGCGCAGCAACTGCGTTTGCTGGCATTGGTGTGGCTCCAGGCGTCAGCTGACTGCAGTGCGCTTTGTCACGCTTGTACCTACCCGCCGTGAATCTCAAGGGGATGGTGTCAAAAAGTCAGGTTGAATGTAAACTGCATCGCCTGCTGCATGCCTTGAGCTGCGGATCTGCACCGCCTGTGCTGCTGCAGCACAATAATCTGTGCCACCAGCAACAGTTCGCTTATTGCACAACCAGCCCCGGGGTCGTCCCTAGGTGTCGACACTGAGAGATTGCAGGCACAACTTTGTGCATGTGACACTGCTGCGGCGCACACTGCTGGCAGCAGTTTTCATTGTGTAGATGCAGACAGTGTTCTTTCACGTCTTCGACCTGGGCCTCTGACAGATATAACGCCGCATCATGACGATCACTTGTCGCTGCCAGAGTGTCACATCGCCAGATCCCCGGGAGAGAGCGGGCCGCTGACAGACTTGCGTGCAGGATGGGGCCGCCACATCAGAGCTCTCCCCGAGGCCTCGATGTATCACAACGAACGGCACTACATGCTGTGCTAAGCTTTGGCAGTATTGGCCGCCAACGCACTTCGAATAACCAGGCACAGCAGTACACTAAAACATAAGCTTGTGTGAGTCAGGCCGGCCGGGTCAGGCGCCTTGATTACACTCACTGCACCAGGCACGTAACTGTACACTTACTCATGGATCTGCTGCAGAGCAGACAAGATCTTGTCCCATCAAACACTATGTACGCTGGCTACTCTGCTGCTGCTGCTGCTGCTGCTGCAGCCACTGTCGCCCCCACAGCAGCCCAAAGCACAGCCCTGGTGTCTTGGCCAGGCTGGCGTCTGCGATGAATGCATCCACTGCTGCCACCGGCAGGCTCAGCGCCTCCACGCGCTCGCTGGCAGCCATGGTGCCGCCACCAGCACACGCCCGCATCGACTCATCAACCTGCAGCAGCGGCAGCAGCAGCAGCATGCTGTGATTGAAGTTGTAACATGTACAGCCTGGTGAGATGCAAGACACCTACTACTGCCCTGCATCACGCACATGATCTACACACACACACACACAGCAACGCACGCGGCAGGGAAGTTGTTCTGGCATCTTCACAGCAACTTCCTGCACATGCTGGCTCCCTTGCTGCCATGCCCCCATCACCTGCGCGAAGAACACTGCCTGGGGTGCCCCCGTGACGCCTGCTGAGCTGATGACGGAGCCGGCGCAGCACGCCAGCTGCTGCGGTGACACCCGGTAGCCAACTTCCTCTAGGATCTCCTCACAGCACACCTTCACAAGCGCCAAGGCAGCAGCAACAAGCAGCAGCAGTATCAGCGGCACGACGGTATGGAGTGCATTACTGTCCTGACTGCACCGCACGCCTACAGGTTTGGCAAGGCAAGTAAGCACTTAGATAGCAGCAGCTGACTGCTAGCCAGTACAGGTGTGCAGACATGCATGGGAAGCGACTCGGGCTGCTTGCCTGCCCACCTGCTCTGCGCTCTTGCCTGGCTTGTCCAGGATGCCTGCACACAGCTCATACGACAGCCCTGCCAGGGAAACAGCGCAACACACAGCATTTGAGCAGTGGTAAATCTTGAGCTGCAAGATAAAGGTTGTTGGCAACGCATGAGGCCATTGCATGATTCTATCCCTGTGCAATGTCAGGCAGGATGATGGCGATGACTGCAACACAACCTCCACAGCAAGCAAACATCGTGTGCTGGCTAGCCATTCAGCTCCCCTGACAGGACACACAGCACTTTTTGCTGCAGATACGCAAGCATTATCCATTTAGGCAGCAGCTATACTCCAAAGCAAGCGAACAAGCAGCATCTGGACCTTCTGCGTGCATACACAGCCGCAAATGCAAGCAAAGCACAGAGTTCTCGGTGTTACCTGCTGGCAGCAACAACAACAAATAACGTCGCCTGTGCGCACCTGCTGCAGGCGGAGGCTCTGGCAGTCCTGCTGCCTTTGCTGCCCTCCAGCGCACTGCGTAGATGGCAGGCCGGAACTGCCGCACCACAATGAACGCATCCAGCTGGCTGTTGTACAGCATGGCCGCCACACTCTCGTGTGCCTGCACAGCATCCCAGCGGCGCTCCCTGCCTGCAGAGTATGATGAATCAATGATTATTATTGAATTTAAGAGCCGTATAAGTAGTAATTCTAAAGTAGTAAACTCACATGTAGAGGCGATGCGCAGCAGCTGGCAGAGCTGTGGTGGTAGATGCAGGGTGTGTCTGGCATAGCTGCTGGTGCACCAGGGGAGATGCATGCGGAAGCGTCGTGCTGAGCATGCTGTACAGCCCTGTGCCCCAATAGAGCATGCCATGCCTTGACATTGCAATATAGCATCACAGCCTCTCAGCTTCTTTGGGCGCACAGGACGCATTGATTACAACAATGCCTCCTGCCGGGTATACTGGTAGCGCGCCAGCAGCATTCGTCACCTGCTTGCTGGAACAGCAGCGATGTTGGCCGCACAAACTGTGAGGGTGATGTCAGCGGCTGCTCCCTGAAGTGGCACAAGCCCTCCAGCACATGTGACACAGGGCTGTCTGCAGATCAAGCAGCAACACGAGTGAGTTGACGCATCAACGTAGAAAGATGGGCTGCTCATGCTGCTTAGCTGAGGGCTACAGGTTGGCTGGGGCAGCATGTTCTGAATGAACTGGGAATTGTGCATGTCGTGTTGCCTGTGGTGGCGTCGACGTGCGTTGCAGCATGTACTACATAGTATGTCTGACATGCAGAATCATTTGCTGCTTGGTTTGATTGCAGCAGCAGACACCTGACAATAGCTCCTGTTCATGTATGACGTGATCACCTGGTGATAGGCTGCGCATGCCATGCTTGCAGAAGTCCTCCTGGGATGCGGCAGAACTCTGCACTGCGCGCATTGCGAGAGAACCTGGCACAAGCGCAGCACAACCACCAATCAGTGACATACAAGGCATGTAATGTAGATGCGGTGCCCAAAGTGCTCTGTATAAGTTTCAGTGGAAGCTGTGAGGGACACTGCAGAGAAAACTCCAAGCATGCCTGCTGGTGCTGCTGCCACAATAGCAGCAGCGCAACACCTGCATTCGTTTGGCTTGCTATCTGTGCACCTGCCATAGCGTGAGACATCTTTCTCAAAGGTGGTGGTCAGCTGCTGTTGGCGCCTGATGAGTGCTGCCGTTGGATGCATGCCTCCTGTGACAGCCCTAGCAGTACTGTAGCAGTACCGTACGCTGTAACCCCGCAGTGATGCGTGTAATACGCCGCCCGCAATCCGAGTGATGATATCGAGCTCAACACCGCCCAGATTAATGTTTAAGTCACTAGCTAGTTTGGAGACGCAGCTGTCGATCGAGGTTTATTACGAAAGACGATCCTATGCAATGTCTGATCAGTGGGCCCTGCGTGCGTTGTTGGCAGTAATCCCCATCGGCGTACATATCCACTTGACTCTGACATCTCAAGACCTGTTATAAGAGCAGCGACACGCCCTGTGCCTGCAATCAACAGCAGCAGTAGCAGCAGCAACAGCAGCAGTAGCAGGGCCATCTTCAGCAGCAGCAATGGCATCGCCGCCAGATGAGCCTGTGCTGAGTGAGGTGCATATGGAGTCCTGCCCACCTCATGTGACAAGCTGGTCAACACGTTTCTGCTACAGCCTGCCCCAGCAGCAACAGTTTGACCGCACACAGCTGTCATCAATCACTGTGCCTGCAGAGGCAGCAGCAGCAGCACCAGCAGATCAGCAGACAGGTGCTGGTGCAAAGCCGTCAGCTGAACAGCTTGCAAATGGCACTGCCAGCTCATGCGTTGAAGTTGATGCTGATGGGGATCTGCTGCTGCTGAGCAGGCCTGCCAGGCGCAGCCAGCACATCAGCATACAGCACTCCCTAGCAACACCAGTCAGCCGCTGTGGGGAGCAAGTCTGGCTGGGCTCCTGCCTGCTGTGCGACTGGCTGATACACAATGCACAGCAGCTGGCTGGCTGCACACTGCTCGAGTTTGGAGCTGGTGTCGGCCTGACAAGCATACTGGCAGCTCACTTTGCGCAGCGTGTGCTGCTGACAGATACAGATGCGGGCGCGTTGGAGCTAGCGGCAGGCAATGTGGCGGCGAATGGAGTGCAGGAGCGTGTCAGTGTGCGGCGATTGGACTGGCTGCAGCTGTTTGATACGCAGCTGGGCCGCTGCAGTGATGATGAAGTGCTGTCACTGTTACACAACAGCGCCAGCAGCAGCAGCAGCAGAGTTAGCCGGGCATGCTCGTCCGCTGCAATGCATTGTGCAGATGCAGCAGACGAGGCAGCAGCAGCAAGCTGTCAAGAGCAGCAGCGGCAGGTGAACGGCAGCAGCAGCAGCAGCAGCTGTGCCTGGCTGCCTTCTGACCTGCAGCAGCTTTGTGCAGTGGATGTCTGGCTGGCTGCAGACGTGGTGTATAACGAGACACTGACAGATGCCTTCATGCGCACAGCACATCAGCTGATGACCTGGCAGCAACAGCAGCAGCAGCAGCAGGCACACAAACAACAGGAGCTCCTGCACAGCTCTGCCCCAAGGCACGCGGCTGGCAGCAGCAGCAGCAGCAGCAGCAGGCATGGTGGCAAGGGCAGTTGCAGTGTGCGGAGCCCCGTGCTGCTGGTTGCTGTTGAGAAGCGCTTCAACTTCACGTACAGGGACCTTGATGCTAGAGCCAGCGCCTTTGAGCACTTCATGACGTATGTGGTGCCAGCTCCAGAGGCGGCGGCAGCAGCAACAGCAACAGCAGCAGCAGCAGCAGCAACCTCCGGCAGCAAGCCGCTGTTCAGTGGCAGGCGGCTGGCTGTGAGTGATCTGCCTCAGGTGAGCGCAACGCTGCAATATTGCAGTAATTCAGCGTCTCTGGTTGAAGCACAGGAGAAGGCAAGTGACTGTGGCACTGCACTGTTGATAAGATACAGAATTATCCATGCAGCAGCAAGTATGAAGTTGCCCAGCTGGGGCAGTATCCTGCAAGCCATGCATGCTGTGCCATACGCACACAGTGGCTGGCGCTGAGTCAGCGGCAGCTTCATGCTGCAGTGAGGCATGAGCGTGCTGTGCCCTGCCATCCTTGCTGTTGTTGTATGCCTGCAGGCCATGGAGTATGACCGCTCAGCTGACTTAGAGCTGTGGGAGCTGCTGCCGCTGCTGTAGCTGGGCTGCTACAGCAGGCCAATCTAGGCCTGGTCCTACTGCTGGTAGCAGTCACGGTCAAAGCAGCACCATCCAGATGGTCCTTACACTGAGGAGCTCTGCGATTTGGGGGCATCCTATGGCACAGACACATGCAACACCAGTCAGGGCCGGCAGCGCAGGGCCGTACTGATTGCATGTTGCAGGGCAAAGAAAAGCCCCCATCTGACGTGACACGAACCACTGTGTAACATAACAGCTGTCATGTGTCCATCTGAATGAAGGCCTTTGCCTGCTAAGCAGTGCTTGCAAGCTGATGCTATTGCTGTTGTTTATGGGTTGTATCATCACGCAGGCACCTAATTATCAGTGGTGCCCGCAAGAGCAGGTCGTTGGGACTTGCTGCTCCCATGGCAGCAGGTGTCTAGTTTGCACTGCTTGGGCCAGCTGGCCCTGATTGTCGCTCATTGTTGCCACAGCCATGTCTGGCACCGTGCTGTTCAAGTTCAAGAATGCTCGGGGTGACCCAGAAGCTGTGCACTTCGAAGGTTACCACATCTCCGCCCTGGAGCTGAAGAACTTGATTGCGGAGAAGAAAGGGCTTGTTGATGGCACACTTGAGCTTTCAGATCCGAAAACGAAAGCCGTGTTTGACGACAGCCATGTCTTCCCCAGAGGCTCAGCTGTCACCGTGCGCCGTGTGGCAGCCACTAGGGCTGCTCAGCGTGCCCAGCAGCAGGCAGCTACAGCAGCAGATGCCGTGGAGGAGGCCGTGGCAGGCCCCGCCATGGCTACGCTGCAGGCCATGACCGGGCACTCCGGAGCAGCAGCAGTCGACCCCCAGGATGAGAATGCCACGCTGCAGCAGCGTAAGGCCGGCCAAGGCGCCGAGGATCTGCAGATTGCAGCTCTGGTAGACGCCCAGAACGAGGCTTGGCGCGCCCAGACGGACAAGAACATCCTGGCCACCAGGGCGCGGGAGCAGCAGCTGGCAGCGCAGCGGGGCAGGGGCAGGGGCTTTGGCTCAGCATTCATGCACAGTGGCCGCGGCAGGGGTCAGGGAGGCCCTGGCTTCTGCAAGTTCTGCGGCAAGCTGGATGACCACTTCAGCGATGACTGCCCACAGAAGTACAACCCGCGCACAGATCTGCGGCATGTGCGGGCTCCTGCAGGCATTCCTGCAGAGCTGCTGGAGACGAGTAAGGAAGGCGGCCTGCTGCTCAACACAGGCAAGACAGGCGCGCTGAAAAGCAGCACAGCAATGGCAGCAAAGGAGTTTGCGGCGCTGCCAACTGCCGCGCGGCGTGCGCCAGCGGCCCTGGCGCTCACTGCTGCGCCGCACCAGGAGCAGCAAGAGCGGCTGCTGCTGGAGAACGGCGGCCAGCAGCAGCAGCAGCAGGAGCCAGATGAAGAGGAGCAGGGCCTGCAGCAGCTGGCAGACGATGATGACGATGACCAGCAGCAGCAGCAGCAGCAGCAGCAGCAGTTGACGCCGTCACGGGCTGGCGCAGCCACACCGCAAGCAGCTGAGGATGCGGGCGATGGTGACGCAGCAGCAGCAGATGAGGATCAGGATCAGTTTGCAATGTTTGATGCCGACGACGATGAGTTTGCGCCTGACAAGCAGCTAGATGCAGCCACGCCAGGCCTGTTTGATGAAGACGATGACGACCTGGCACCCCCAGCAGGCACGCCTGGAGCAGCAGCAGCAGCAGATGGCAAGTTACACCTTGGCATGGGCATGGAGCTTGAAGAGCCAGAAGCAGCAGCAGCAGCGGGGGATAGTGAGCAGGCGGGGCAGGGTGGCCAGCAGCAGCTGCAGCAGCAGCCATCGCCGCTGCAGCAGGTGCAGCGCTCGCCTCTGCCGCAGCCACGCTCTCCACTAGCGCAGCAGCTGTCGCCACAGCAGCAGCAGCAAGCGCCGCCAGCCCCAGGAGGTGGGCACTCAGGGTTGACTCTGTAGGGTTACCTTTTGGTCAAGAACTGTCCCGTAAACAGTTACAGTGACGTTGATCTCTTTGATGCAGGGTCCTGCACAGTGTTCCGAGTGTTGCTTGCGCAGTCACACTGGTCCCTTGCGCTTCTACGTTTCGCATCCCTGACCTTCTGCGCTGCTGCTGCTGCTGCTGCTGCTGCTGCTGTGCCATGCCTGCAGGTGATGCCGCTGACTTCTTGAAGCTGTCCTACTGCAGGGACATCCTGCAAGGGCCGTACGCCCGCTGGACACTCAAAGATGTGCGGGGCGCGTTTCTGGCAGACAGGCCGCTGACACCAGACGAGTTTGACTCGCTGCGCGGGCGATATGCGCCACCCCCGCAGCAGCAGCAGCAGCAGCCACAGCAGGAGGAGGACGATGGCAGGCGGCGTGGGCGGCACAGCAGCAGGTGAATGCACGCAAGGGCGGGCTGTGTCGGTGCAGAGCTTCGTTGTAGTGCACTGGTGTAGTGGGTTTCACTGCTGTGTGCATGCAGGATGCGGCAGATGATTCCTCTGCTGGTCAGGTGATTGCTGCTTTGGTTTGCTGCGGCGATTGGTGCAGCTGGTGGAGGGCCAGCTCTGGTATAACCTGCATAATGAACCTGCCTTCTCGCAGGGATGGCTAGCCACTAACCCATGTCGTGCCGCCTTGCTGCTGCCCCGCTGCTGCTGGCTGCGTGCAGGCGGCGCTCCCACTCTCGGTCCCGGTCTCGATCAGCTGGCAGGCGCAGCTCGCGCTCACCACGCGGCGATAGGGGCAGCAAGCGGCAGGTGAGCGCTGGCCTGCAGCAGCCCTGTGCAGAAGTGGCTTGCAGGAATGCTGCTGTAGTTGCTTGCTCACCAGTTGCTGGCGCCTCTTTGTGTTGAGTTGGTGTGCGTCCGCCATGCATAGCCACGTGGCATTGTTACTGATCTGATCGCTTGATTAACCCATTCTTGCTTGCCTGCTTGCTGCTGCTGCTGCGCATGCTGGATGTGCAGGGCGAGCGCCGCAGCCACCGCAGCAGGAGCAGGAGCCACGATCGGCACAAGGGCCGCAGCAGAGGCAGCAGGCGGGACAGGGAGGATGCGAAAGCAGCCGGGCAGCAGGAGCGCAGCAGCAGGCGAGGCAGGCGCCGCAGCGCGAGCCCCGAAGCTTACGGAGAAGCAGCAGCAGCAGCAGCAGCAGGTGCAACAGAGGCGGCAGAAGGCGTCGACAGGTGCAGTATGGTGCTGGGCAGAGGCTGCTGTGTGTGTTGGGTGCAGGTGGCAGTTAGGTGTGAGTGCGTAAGGGTGGAGAGGTGCGGCGTAGGTCTTCTTTTCCTGTTCAAAAGTATGTTACGTGAAAAGTCAAGGCGCTGTGTGCGCTTGGTGCGCTTGTACACCGCTGGGTGTGTAACAATACGGGGCGGGGTGGGGGGTGCGGGTGGGAGGCAAGTACAGGCATGGGGTGTGCCAGCAGTTGCACTTACAGTTGCTTGTTGGTGAGCTTCGGCTTTGATGCCTTGTGTCCCAGGCAGCTAGGCAGTCGCAGTCAGGCTATTGCGACACACAGGCTCTTATGCAATGCAGTGCAGGCAATAGGTAAGAGCAGCAGTGGCTGCATAGCGTGGCACATAGGTATAGATCAGCACGCAGAACAGGCTTGTGCCAGCTTGCTCTGGTGCATCATTGCTGCATTCTAGCTGCATTGTTGCATTTTGCAGGAACCTGCTGAAGCTGGGGACTGCACTGGCAAGGAAGCACCTTGACGGGTTCACACCTTGAAGGGTAGCTTCCTTGCAAGGGCATCCCGGGATTACGCCTTGTCACTCTCAAAACACCATCTGCGCATAACACTTCAGCGACACAGCAGCACAGTAGCGTGCTCCAGCAGCAGTGCAAAGGAAGGCAGCAAGGCAGGCCAGTGAAGAACAGCCAGCAGTTCATGGCAGTTCTGCATGCTGTTGGTAAGACAGCGCTACCGCCTACTTACCATGAAGACTCACACCTTGTGATACCCGCAGTGGCGATGCTTGGATGGACAACAGCACGAGAGTGTGTTGGCTGGCTGGGACATACCAGCACGTGATGGTTGGTGCTGTGGTTGTGCTTATTGAGCCGTGAGGTGCACGAGTGAAGGCATGCATGCAGTGCAGCACCGCTGCTGTTGTGCAGCAGCTGCTGGGACGTGATGCTTGACATAGCTAGCCAACTGCGCAGCAATTTTCTTGAGGGCTGCTGCATGCCTCCACTGTTGTGTGGCAGACCTGCATTGCAGCGGACACTTTTTGGCTTGACTTGGTGGGAAGGCCAGCAGCGGCAGTTCGTCAAGGTGCTTGATTGAGGCAGGCAGGAGCGACTTTCGCAGGCTTACAGCACCTCTGGATCGTGTGCGGTGTGGATGTGGCAGGTTGGAGCGAGTAGTAGCTGCCGCCAGCTGTGCAGTGCTGCAGGCTACGACGCGTATTGAGCGTCATGCATGGCCGGGGCATGCACATGTTTTCTGGGGCAACAGCAGCGCTGGTTGGTTTGTTTGAGCTCGCTATTGCTGGCCGTAGCACATGTTCTGCTCCATCAGCATGATAACAGCCGTCTGTACCTTCTGCAGCGGCTGTGGTAGCATTGTGGCCACAACACGCCCATCACGCGCATCCTGGGCATGTTGTGCACATGCACACAGTGCTGTGCATTGCCTCTCAGTGCTCTATATCAGCAGCAGGTTTGCAGGCGCATCACGCGTGGCACCTGAGCGTGCTTTGTTTCAGCACATGGTTGTTGAAGCAAGCAGTGCCGCGGGGTTCTGGATCGCTTTTACAGCTTTGGCAGCGTGTTTGCAGAGAGGCAGTAGCCGTACAGCAGGCATTTGGGTGTTCAGCCGAGTGCTCCGTGCTTAGAGCGGCCGTGCCTCGGCAGGTTATTGCCCAGTTATGTGTTCTTACTGCTGACAGACAAGTGTTGCTGTGTTGCAGCTTCTGTGTAACAAGCATTTATACCATTTCATTCTCTCCACCAGTACCCTGGACTGCTTTCAGTTGTTTGGGTTGGAAGAGCAGCACCCAGCAGCATTGACAGTAGCCAGTAGCAGCAGCACGTGTGTGTGCATCAGCAGCAACATGGGCAGTGCCCTTGCGATAGCTGCAGCTGCCATTCATTCATCCTCAAGCCCAGTGTGCAGGTCTTGTGTTGCTTTGGTGCTTGCTGTTCCCCTGGCTGCTGTCGACACTTGCATTGTTGCCGTGCACTGCTTCCATCCTGCAACTTGCCTGCAAGCCCACCATTGGCTCTGCTCGCCCTTCCATGCTCTGCAGCCTGTGCATGCATGTTGCTCAGTCTGCTTGCACTGCCTGATCACTGTGATGTGCTACACTGATCCCGCAGCCTGGCAGCGATGTTGTGACAGTACCTGTGCGCGGTTGCCGCCTGCTGCTGTGCTGTGCTTGCTTTCCTGCTGCAGGCTGCCTGACCACTTGCGAGCCAGCAAGCCAGCCTTATCGCAGGAGCCGCAGGTTGCAGCAGCAGATGCAGCAGCAGATGCAGAGAAGCTTGCGCCAGCAGACTCCGCAGCAGCAGAAGCAGAGGAGGCAGCAGAAGCAACGGCAGCTGCTGACACTGCCGCGCCGTCAGAAGCAGAGGGCCCAGATGCAGCCAACGCATCAGCAGCCGGCGCTGATGAGCATGCAGAAGTTGCGGCGAACGGGGCTGCAGAACCAGCAGCAGCAGCAGCAGCAGACAAGCCAGCTAAGCGGCGCAACATTCTCAGCCGGCTGGGCCCACAGCCGAGGTCACCCAAGCAGCCGGCAAGCCCTGAGCAGCAGCAGCAGCAACAGCCTGATGATGTGGCAGCTGCTGAGAATGGCAAGGGCAGGTCCGGCTCGCCTGCCCGCCTGCGCGGCAGGAGCAGGTCTGCCTCCCCTAGTGCTGCTGGCAGCGAACCCCAGCAGCAGCAAGGCGCGCAGCAGCAGCAGCGCAGTGGCAGCAAGGATAGGAGCCGCAGCCCCAGCAGGGGCAGAGGCAGCGCGGAGCAGCAGCAGCAGCAGCAGCAGGATGAGGCTGCTGAGGACGCAAAAGGGGAGCAGGAGGAGTTGCTGGACTTTGGTGACGGCCCTGATGAGGACTGGGCAGATGCAGATGCAGAAGCTGCTGCTGCTGCCGCTGCTGCTGGCGCATCAGGCGATGCAGATGATGCAGCAGCGGATGAGGGTGGCAGGGGCCGGCAGCGCAGGAGCAGGAGCTACAGCCGCAGCCGCAGCCGCAGCAGGAGCCGCAGCAGGAGCAGGGATGGGCGCGGCAAGGGCCGCAGCAGCAGGTCCAAGAAGGAGCGCAAGGCCAAGAAGCGGCACCGCTCCGACAAGCAGCGCAGCAGCAGGGACGGCGAAGGTGAGGGACTGAGGAGGGCAGGGTGCTGGGCGTTGTACATGAGCTGCTGGTGCATGGGTGAATGCATGTCCACCATGCAATGTAACACTGTTGTTGGCAGTTGGTTGGTCTAGTTGATAGTCAGCGGCGTGTCAGAAGTAATGCAACAAGCACCTAGCTTTGAGCAGCACCACTGATCAACTTGATGGTGCGTGGCGCTGCCTCATGCGTGGTGGCAGATTGTGCAGGGTTACTCAGTGGTCAGGACCAGCATGCCCTGCTGCTGTGTGTGTGCATGCTTGCAAGTTGTCAGCTGTTTTGTGTCCAACGAAGCGCTCACTATCTGCCCTTGCCGTATCCATGTGCTGCAGGCGGCAGCAGGCGCAGCCGCAGCAGAAGCAGGAGCAGGAGCAGGGACCGCAGCCGCAGCAGGGATCGCAGCAGGGACCGCTCCCCGGCAGCTCCTCCAGCCAAGCGCTCACGCAGCAGCGGCAGGCCAGCAGCAGCAGCAGCAGCAGCAGCAGCTGAGCGGCCGCCTGTGCGTGAGAGCATTGCCAGCCGGCTGGGTGCTCGGATGGGCAGTGGTGATGCGGCAGCAGCAGCAGCAGCGCCGCAGCTAGAGACGAAGGGCTCCGGTGGTGCGCAGGCCAGAGTTATTGGTACCAGCAGCAGCAGGCGTGCTGCTGGTGGGGCTGGCGGGGGCCCTGGGGGCATCCAGCGGCTGCTGGCTGGCGCGCTGCAGGGTGCATTGAGTGGGGGAGGTCCGCGGGGTGGTGCGAAGCAGCAGCATGGGGAGGAGCGTGAAGCGCGGGAGCGGGACAGGGGGAGGGACGACAGGCACGCCAAGGCGGCGTCCAAGCGGTCTCGGCACAAAAAGTGAGCACTGGCACTCATGCGGTGCTGTGTGGTGTGTGTGCGTTTGTGGGTGCAAGCTGTACTGATGGGATCCAGCGTTTGCGCTGCGTTTGGCAATGCCTGGCTTTGCACGCATGTGTCGCAGTCCGCTGGGCGCTGTGTTGCGCCGTGCTTGTGGCAGCATGCAGTCTTTGCTGTGAGGAGTTGCTGGCATGCTTTGTGTGGTGCAGGTTTGGGCTCTCCACGTGTGTGCTGCAGAGCCTACATGGAATGCTGCACATGCAGGTTTCAATGCTCTGCATGTGATCTGCAAGAGGCTCTTTTTTTGCAAGAGGCTCTTTGAAGTAGTAATGCGTTTGGTGTCATGTGTGCATGCCCAGAACAGACTTTGCTCTGCCTGGCGGTTACAGCACATTCTTTTGAGGGTGCTTGGGCTGCAAGCAGCTGTATCTGTCGCGCTGCTGCAGGGGCTGCTGCCTCAGCAGATTGGCAGCCTCAGCACTGAGCCTGCAAACAGCCACTGAAAGAATTGTGGCGTTGGCATGGCAGCATATGCACTGCTTGCAGCAACGGTAACAGTTGTGGAGAAAGAAGTCCTTATAATATTAATTTATGGGACTGCTTCCAGAGATGTTCAAGTTGATCGTTGATGGCTTGATGCAAAAGGACGCATTCATGCAGTGCGGTAACCCACTGAAAGCCACTGAACATGTATCATGGACGTACAGAATGTGCACCAGGGATCTGGGTAGCTGTGCACATGCGTTCCAAGTACCGTACGTAGGGCCTTGCTCATTGTACACTCACTGTCTCGCAAGATACCAAAAAAACTAGAAAAGGTATCAGCAACACTGGCCGTTTAGATCAGCTGTACACAGCCAACCTTTGCATGCACTGAGAGTTCATCACCATGCACTAAGAGTTGTCAGGCGGGTCGCCGTGACCTGGCAGCTTGTCGACAACAACACGACGTCGTGCACAAGCCATCATAGTTGTGGCAGCATAGTTCCTTCTGGCACTGCTGCAAGCCATAGAACACTGACACCACCTCGGCAACAGCACTACAGCTAAGCGCTGACAGGCTCAACAACGCCGACATAGCATCCTGGCTACCACATGCGAGCTTGCAAGACAGGCTCAATGACAAACCAATTGGATCCAGCGCTGGAAGCGCCCGGCGCTCAACTGTATGTCAATAGCAGGGGCTGCTAGCATCAGCACACTGACAAATCAGCACCAGCATGCTGCGCAGCACGCACTGCCAGCCGGACGCCTGCAGCTACATCAAGAGCAACGTAGCGCTGCGGCTGGCCAGCCGGAGGCTGGCGCTGCAGCGGCTGCTACACTGCTAGCGCGGCGCGTTGAGCGCGGCAGGCTAGCTAGCACTCAGGAGTTGGCCTCCTTCTTCTGCTTCTTCCAGTTTGTCCTAGGGTTGGTTGCGTTGAACTCCAGCACAGCAGCAAGTTGCGCCTCATCCACTGCTGCTGCTGCCACTGCCGGGTCATACACAACTGGCAGCGGCTTGCCCCACAGCGCACAGCTGCCCTGCCAATGCACGTCATGCGCCATGATGAGCACGCCCTGCTGCTGTGCGCGCAGCAGCATGCGTGCAAACATCATGTCTGCCTCATGGCAGGGCCTGAAGGAAGCACAATCAGACCTGCAGGTGCAGTTGCACACAGAGCATGTCAGCCGCCAGGCGGTGAACGGCAGCGTGATCTGTGACGTGCAGGGTTGTTCTGCATCTGGTGCTGCTTCAGCAGCGTCAAGTGGTTTGCTGATAGCCTCTCCCTGCTGCAAGTAACAGGCATGTGCAACTGCAAGTTCAACTACCAACCGCCCATTCCTCCGCATGCGCTCTCATGCTAGTGACCTGCCATGCGAGCTGACCATCACAGCGCGCAGTGCATTCAACCGATACATGCGGATGACATGTTTACAGGCGAAGTCTCACCTGTTAACCACAAACAGCACTGCACAGCGTAGCCGCCGGCCTTGGCTGTCAGTGCCCGCCTGCTGCAGCTGCGTGAGCTCATTCAAGTGCTTGATGGCCCTGTCTGACACCACACCCTTCACGCCATTCTTCTTGCCGCTGCTGCCAGCGGAGCCAATGGGGAAGATGGCTGAGCGCGTGTAGGGCTCAGCAGCGGATGTGTACACTCCCACCTGCATTGCAACAGCAGCAGCAGCAGCAGCAGCAGCAGGAGATGGCGGCCACACAATGTGTGCATGCAGGTCAAGCGCAGAAACACCACAAAGCTGACAACTTGTCCAGTAGCCAGCCTTATTCGTGCCGCAATTTCGGCCAGAACTTGCTATGAGTATGTGCATTCGCACTGTGGTCACATACGCATCCAACTTATAGTCCTCAGGATTCGGTGGATGTCTGAATTTGTTCATATACATACTGCAGCTCACCTTGCTGCGCTGAGCTGGCACGCCCCCCGCAGGGAAGTCAGCCGCCACCACATTCTTCACCTCAAGCAGCAGCCTGCTGCCGTCCTCATAACACAGCGCAAAGTCAAAGCGGCCGCTGCCTTCTGTCTGCTGCTTCAGCACGCTGCTGTAGCCCTGCAGCTCTGCCAGCAGCGGCAGCAGGCGCTGCTGCACTGCTGCCTCTGCGATGCGCTCTGCTAGGAAAGGGTGGGCTCCCACAAGTGCTGTCTGCCCTCCCTCTCGCAGGTCCTCTGCAAGCTGTGCAGTACCACAATTCCAGCACACCAGCAGCTCAGAAGTGTAAGCAGCGCAGGGTGCAGTGCCCAGGTACTTGGTGCCGAGTAACCGCTGATGCACTGAGCACCAGCTGACAGGATACAAGCACCAACGCACGAGGGCAGTCTCTTGAGGGGTTCCAGCTTGCACCCTGGCCTCACCTGCACCGCGTGGGTGGTCTTCTGCCCCGCTTTCACCGCATTAGCAGTCATGTATACACGCGCGCCAGGCACAATCATGCCACCAGAGTCCAGTGCAGGCGTGTGTGCCAGCACTGAGGCAGCACTGTCACTGCCCTGCGGCAGCAGCTGCACGTCTGCCACATATGGCGTGCGCACTGTGGCAGATGGTCGCTTCACCACCTGCAGCAGCAGCAGCAGCAGCAGCAGAAGCAGCAGCAAATGGACGAGTTTGTTGAAGCCAGCCGGAAGTATGGCCACTAGCTTGACCACCAGCAACTGCTCATTCACTGGCTGCACACGCTGGCTGCAGAAGTGCAATGCAAAACACGTCTTGGCTGAGCACGGCACAGCAGCCGAAACGGCCAAGCAGTGTGCCTATAACCAGCCGGTGCCAGCAGGTAGCCCACAGCAAGCGGAGCTGTCAGCGTCCAACTGCCGAGGCACAGCTACACCATGGTGATCACAACTTGGCACACCAGCTGGCAGCATGATGCTGGCGTTGCTGCATGGCACTGCCGAGCACCCTGCAGCACATTTGGCTTCGCATCCTGCTGCCAGTTGCTCCTAAGCAAGCAAACCACTGTCTGATGTGTGATGTAGCCAGAAGTACTAACAGGCAGCTGTCTCAGGGGCCTGATTATGTCTCACCTGCCCTACCACGAGCTCGCCTAGGTCCAGCAGCTGAACACCACCACCAGCAGCAGCAGCAGCAGCAGCCGCAGCAGAATTGGCAGCAGCAGCAGCAGCAGCAGCTCCAGATGATGACCCTGCTGCTGCACCGAGCTGCTCGACAAGTGGCGATGGTGGTAGTGCTTGTGCTTCTGCTGCAGCTGCCAGGGTCGCAGCAGCTGTACCAGCACCTGTGCTTGCTGCTGCACTACGCTTGCGACGCCGTCTTGAAACCTGCGGTTCGTCTGCAGGCACTTCACTTTGGAGTGCTGCTGCTGCTGCTTCTTGCCCGTCACTGTCTGTGGCAGCTGCAGTCCTCCTTCTGGATGTGCGCTGCCTCTTCCTGCCGTCTATGCTACTGCTCAAGTTCTTGCCGTCAGCCGGCTGCATCTCAGGCGCTGCTGCTACTGCTGCTGCTGCTGCTGCTGCACTACTGCCAGGCACAGCAGAGGCCACAACTTTGACAGCTGCTCCCATGCCAGTGGCTGACAGAGCCACCTGCTGCTGCACGCCAGCCATGCTGCTGCCAGCAGGAGCCTTGAGACCGCCTGTTGCTGCGCGTGTACGCATTGCAGCAGTACTGACAGCTATGTGGCGGCTGCCTGCTGCAAATAAGTGCCTATATGCTGCTGGCAGCACAGCACACCAGGTGGCCAGGCTAGACTGATGGCAGGCTCTTTGCCAGAGCATTACACATGCCTGGCCTCAGCACTGACACTGGGTGATTCTGAGACTTAGCAAAAAATTGAGATGTAGGACCACTGCGTATCAACCAGCTGAGCTGTTGTGTCAGGTCATTGGGATTGCTGGCTGGTCATGTGTGGTGGGCGTCTGTTTGACTGCTTGGGACATGTATGGACGCATATACAGACATGTGGTGCAGAGTTTGGTAACGTGATGCAGAAGCTACTCTGTTACAGAACAACTGGGGCTGTCTGTCGTGGTGCTTGACATTCATCAGGGCTCAGACCAGTGGTTTGACACCACACTGTTACTGTTACAGTTCAGCTGTTGCTTGGCACCGGTGGCCAACGCAAAGCAGCAGGTACTGGTGCGTTAGATTCGGTCGTTGCCTTGAAGAACCCTTCGAGCGATCTAGTGCTTCGCCTGGCCTCTACGTACAGGCCTGTAGTGACCTCCGAGTCACCTGTACTTTTGCATCGCGCTGTAGAGCAGTCGACGTTGCTGTCGCAGTTTGTTATTGTAGTACTGAGCTGAAATAACACGATAAATTTCTTGATCCAGAGCCTGTCAGCACGATCTGGCACACAATGCTGCAGCAGGGGCACAGCGGCGCTCTGCTACTGCTGTCAGCGTGCAAAGCTCTACATAATGCAGTCACGTCAGCTTCATGTGCTGGAATTCGTGGAGCAGCACTGCAGGAGCAACTGCTGCCTCTAGCTGCCACTGCTGGTGCGCTGCAGCAGCAGCACAGGCACAAGCACACTGTGCGAATGGTTCTGCTGCAGGTGAGGCCATTTCAAGTTGGCATCGTGTCTAAGCAGTTGAACGATTGCTGTGTAAAGGAGTTGCCGCCTTGAGGTTGTGCAAGGAGCAGACAAGCAAGGCATAGGGTTGGCAGCAGCAGCAACACACAACCAGCTGCAGCAGTATCACATGTACATTGGCACTCTCCTTCATGCTACTGTAGTATCTGCTGTTTGTTACACTGCTGCTTTGTTTTCTGCTGCTGCTGCCGTTGCTGCAGGACCATGAGAAGCTGGGCAAGCAGGGCGACATTGTCTCAGTAAAAGCAGGCCACGCAAGATACACACTCTTCCCGCAGGGCATTGCCGACTATGCCATACCTTCAGTTGTGCGTGATATGAAGGTGAGCGCAGCAGCAGCAGCAGCAGAAGCAGAAGCAGAATCGTTCACCACCCAGGAAAGTGCCGCGAGCACATACCCTGGAGAAAGACGGCAACATTTGGGGCTGGGTATCGTAACCAGCAGCAGAGGCAGGCTCATTTTGTCAAACATACTCCTCACCCCTCTCACACCTGCTGCTGCTGCTGCTGCCACTGTGCAGGCGCGCGGGCTGCTGACTGAGCAGGGGCTGCTGAAGCTGCAGGGTGGCGGCAAGCAGGCAGCAGCAGCAGCAGCCGTGGACGCGGCCAAGCTGCCGCCTGAGCAGCAGCTGCCGCAGATCATCGAGCTGCTGCACAGCAAGCACGTGGTGAGCGCGGCGGGCTGCGCAGCAACCATAACTGCTGCTGGCTGTGACTCATGCTGCTTGCTGCGACCCTGCAGCCTTCTGGTGTCTGCGTCAGCCAGTTGGTCAACATAACCAAAACGTCAGTCACACTACTTCAACTGTGCGGTGCGACTCGCCATGTGTCCTGCAAGCTGCTGTTCTGCACACGACCCACAAAGTGACCCTGCTGATGATGGGTAACACGATGATGATGACGACCCACAGACTGACCCTGCTCTGTGCCACACTGCCAACTGCTACACACAACTGCATTTTTCGCAGGTAATCGGCCGCCGCTTCAACCAGCAGCACCCTGAGCAGCCAATGCTGGGCGAGGTCACCGCACAGCACCTGGCTGCATGCGCAGCCAAGCAGCTGCACGTCTCACTACCGCCGGAGCTCATCCTGATGCACAGCCACAGCCCGATCAAGGCCTTTGGCAGCTTCAAAGTGCCGCTGAATCTGAAAGATGCTGAGGGGCAGCAGGTGGAGCTGGAGGTTGAGGTGAACCGCACGCGGCGCAGCAGCAGGGTGCGGCAGCACAAGCTGCGGCTGTTTGGCGGGCAGCAGGAGAAGGCGGGGGCAGGCGCAGCAGCAGCAGCAGGAGTGCAGCCTGCAGCTTAGGTTGCCAGCAGCTGAAGGCTTGAGTGGGGAGAGGTAGCTGCCGCATGAGTGACACGCAGCAGCATGAGATTCGTCACCAAGAGCGCGCCAGCAAGCTTGTTCTGGCTGTGCAGGCCTGACTGTTTCAAGACAGCAGTGGGTGTCGCTTTTGCAACAGAGGTGCAGCTGGAGTACACCGGGGCTCTCTGTTGTGGTGATGTTGTGTGTCATTAGGCACGTCGCCCTGTCAGCCGATTTTGGCACCCTGCCATAAACCCTGGCAGGCAGAGGCAGCAAGGCTGGCAAGGTTACTGGTTGGCAAACAGCAGTTGCAGCTGATGCTGCGAGCACAGCACAGTAACGGTATACAGGGATCATAGTCACATCGTTTTGACGTTGACGTTGACAGCCAGCTGCAACTCTTGGTACAGCCAGCTGTTGTGCTAGTCAGGGCGCCATCCGCGCCTGCTTCCTCAGCAGATGCAACAGCTGCCCAGCAGGTGTCTGCTGTGGTGCACACGGCTGAGCAGCAGCAGGCTGAATGTGGAGCAGATACTTGGCGACTATTGAGGTTGGAGGCCTGGAACAAACAAGTTCGGTTCCGTCAGTCAAGCAAGATGGCGGTAAGCAGGGTAATCGCTGGCTTCACTTTCATTGAATCCAAGGTTGCAGTAGTGCTGCTGTCATGGGCCGTGGCTTTCCGCATGCCTGATGGCATTGAAACTGAAATGCTAGACGTCCACAAGATTACTTGTTTTTTGAGCTACCGAGGTGCCCATTGTTAGTGTTGTTCAGGGTTCGACGGTACTGAGGAAGCGGAAGCTTGTGCCACTGCCAGGATACGGCTTCATGGTGGAAGACGCTAGCCAATGTTGTGTACCTGGCTAAACTCGCAACTTGGTTTGTCTGTTTCTTACGAGGAAGATGGTTCTGACGCGTGGCCAGCGGGAGAGCTTGCAGCACCTAGGGGCTTTGCTGGACGCCTTGCACACCGTGCCCCCGCTGCGCGCAGCGCTGGATCTGCAGGGCCTGGCTCGCCTGGCAGCAAGCACTACTAGCTGTCTTCAAGCCGTCGATGACATCGAATGCAGCGACCTGCTTGTCTTCCTGGACCCTGCTCTAAACACAGCACGGAGCAGCAGAGTGCCAAAGCACATACAGGCAGTAGCGTGGCTGGCAGCACTGCTGCTGCGCAAAGCACCTGTAAATGCAGAAGACATCACAACACAGCTGCTCAACTTTCCTGCAGTGCCTCGTGCAGTGGCCGTCAAGCTGATCAAAGCTAACGCGCGCATCAGCTATGCGCAGCTGCTGGCTGCAGCTGACAGCATGGTGGCAGGAGTGGAGGTGTGGGTGCGGGTGCAGCAGCAGCTGGGAGTGCAGACTGACATTCCTGCAGCAGCACTGGCTGTCTGCTGTGGTGATGACGAGGTAGGTGTTGGCTTTGAACGCTGAGCAACAGGTACATGTGTACCTTCGTTGTCTACACATGTCGGCCAGCCTTGGGTCGGTGCACATGCAGCCAGACACTGGCGTGGCTTTGATTGAAACTTTTTGTATTGCCAGAACATGCATCCTGGCATACAGATACATATTGCCTTGGAAGACAGCTTGCTTTGGCAGTTCAACAGTGCCTGATCAACCCTGTTGCTGTTGCTGTTGCTGATGCTGATGCTGCATCTGCTGCTGCTGCCTCTGCTGCTTACTAGGACGACATTGCATGGGCCATCAGACACGGCCATGGCCACGGCCCTGACCTGCTGCAGCTGGCCATGAACTGCAACAACCCAAGTGCAGTGGCAGCAGCACTACGCTGCCTGCCAGCTACAGCTGCAGCTGCAGAAGCAGCGCCACTTGAGCCTGTCATGGCTCGCAAGTTGCTGCTGACAGCAGCAGTGCGGCAGCACACAGCAGCAGTGCAGCGTATGGTGGGCTTGCCAGGCATGCAGCAGCACGTAGACGCAGCCACATTAGAAGCAGTTTGTGCACAGCTGGTCGGTCCTGATGGGGGCACAGATCTGGACGGAGAGTGGGGACCTCATCACGACGTCCTGCTGCAACTGTACCAGCTGCCAGCAGCAGCAGGCATCAGCAGTGAGGCAGTGCTGCAGCAGCTGCAGGCTTGGGCGGGCTCCGAGTCATTTCCAGAGGTTGCAGAACCTCTGTGCGCTATACCAGCAGTAGCCCAGATTAGTAGCGAGGCAGTAGTTGCACTGCTTAGCGTAGCTGTGGAGCACCACTTGTCTGAGTCCTTGAACGAGATGTTACATCGCCTGCTGCCAGTTGTGCACGAGCAGCTCGGCAGTCAGCAGGTGGCGCAGCTGCTGGAAACAGCAGTGAAGCATGACAACGACTCCGAGTGCATAGAACCACTCTGCCAGCTGCCAGCAGCAGCGGGCATCAGCAGCGACGCAGTGCTGCAGCTGCTCGACTCAGCTTTGAAGCGCAGCAGGCACTGGGTCATGCAGTTGTTGTTAGATCACCTGCCGGCGGTGCTGCTTGAGCAGCTGACCAGTCTGCAGATACAGCAGCTGCTGGCAGCACCTGTGGAGCTGACCATCAGAGTGGAGTGGACTGCTTACATGGCAGCGCTCTGCGAGCTATCGGCAGCAGAGGGCATTGGAGGTGAAGCAGCACTTGAGCTGCTCACAGCAGCTGTGCAGGGCAGCTGCTCTTGGGCAATAAAGGCGCTGTCGGAGTCCCTGCTGCCAGTGATGGCTGAGTAGCTCAACAGTGAGCAGGTGGCGCGGCTGATAACAGCAGCTGTGGAGCAGGGCAGCGATGAGCGCTGCATTGAGGAGCTGTGCAAACTGCCAGCAGCAGCCGGCATCAGCAGCAAGGCAGCGCTGCAGCTGCTGCGAGCAGCTGTGGAGGGAGGCAGGGATTGTGAACACCTGCTCAAGCTGCTGCCAGCAGCCAGCAGTGACAGTGAGGCAGTGCTGCCGCTGCTGCAGGCCGCAGTGGGCAAGGGCTCTTGCAGCAACACAGCAGCACTGTGTGCTGCACCGGCAGTGGCGAAGCTCAGCAGCGCGGCAGTAGTCGCGCTGCTAGGCGCAGCTGCAAAGCGCGGCTGTCGTTGGACCATGAGGGCGCTGGTGGAGTGCCTGCCCGGAGTGGTGCTGGGACAGCTCGCCCATCAGCAGGTGGAGCAGCTGGTAGAAGCTGCTGTGAAGCAGGGCAGCGATGAGCGCTGCATTGCTGAGCTGCGCAAGCTGGAACAAAATATGGGCATGCGCCTGCAGCAGCAGCAGCAGCAGCAGGAGTGGCAGCAGCAGCAACAGCAGCAACAGCAGCAGCAGCAGCAGCAGCAGCAGTGGCAGCAGCAGCCGCAACAGTGGCAGCAGCAGCTGTGGCAGCAGCAGCTGTGGCAGCAGCAGCCGCAGCCGCAGCAGCAGCAGCATGGCATGCAAGGCATGGGCGCAGGTTGGCCTGGCGGTGTGATGGGTGGCGGCATTGCCATGTTCGGTGCAGGTGGTCAGCAGCAGCCATACGGCATGCCAGGCGTGCCAGCCGCGCCTGGTGGTGCCATGTTCCGTGCAGGCCAGCTGCAGCAGCATTACGGCATGCCAGGCGTGCCGCCAGCTGGGACTGGTGGTGCTATGGCTGGTGCAGGCCAGCTGCAGCAGCAGCCATACGGCATGCCAGGCGTGCCGCCAGCTGCGCCTGGTGGTGCCATGGCTGGTGCAGGCCAGCTGCAGCAGCTGTTTGGCATGGCGTCGGGAGGGGGCTGGCTGGGCTGGCCGGTGCCATGTTGGGAGTGTGTCAGCAGCTGCAGCAGCCGCCATACGGCATGCCGGGCGTGCAGCCTGTTGGGCCTGGCGGTGCCGTTGGCATGCTTCAGCAGCAGCCGCAGTAGTGGCGGCATCGGCAGTATGTGATGGGCTTCCCTGGTGCTTATGTCGTGCGTCTGAGGTGGTTGGCGTAGTTATGCGGTAGTTGGCTGCCCTGGTGCGGTGGTTGGCTGTGTAGTTGCTGAGCAGCTGCCAACTAAGTCGCCGGTCTGCGCAGAGCATGCTGGGCGGCAACTGATACTTGAATCAACTGTTCTAGCATCCATCCAGGCTCTTTGGCTGTCGCCATGTTCATCATGGTCTCTCTGTTTTGCAACACCAAGGCATGGTGCTTGTGGAGTTGACGGTGTTCATCCTGCTTCACCTGCTGCATGCAATGGTTTTCAATGGAGTGTCAGAGACTGGCGCTAGTGCGTGCCTTGAAGCGTACAAATGTGGATGCCAGCACTGCTGCCAGAGCTCTTGGAGGACCGACCTCCACAGGCTGTGCATGCTCTGCTGCTGTGGTAACATGGCCGTCATGTCTTTTGCCAGCGATGCATGCATGGAGAGCGAGTGGTAATGCTGTCTACAGCTATGACTTTGGATGTCGAGTCTGCAGAGACCCAACTACTGCTGCTTTGCTCAAAGTGGTACTGCCAGCCGTGAGTACACATGCAAAGTTTGTTACACTGACCAGCACGTAACTAAGGTCTGAAATCAGCTGCAGCTCAGTAACCGTTACTGTGACAGCTGTTTAAACCCAGGGAAGCTGATTGCCATCATGATGATCATCAACGTTGCCATGTTTACCCATCAAGCTATAGCAAACAGCATCATCTGCCCTAAAGGAGCGGAAGGCAAGCTCACTGCTCCAACTGAACTCACAAGCATAGAGGACTTCACAGCGAATCAGGCGACAACTGATGCAGCACAAGAGATTACACAGCGGTGCCTGAAAGCGTGCACACATTTGCTTACAGCTTCTACCCTTCTAGTAAGGACCATTAGGGGCGTCCTTTGCGAGCTGAAAATAGCACACCACAGTGCACAACAGCACCACTCACTCGCACCATCAATAGTCATGGGGTACCCCACCGGTGTGGCAGCCGTGATCACGATTACTCTTTGAGCAGAGGCATATGGCATCACAGGAGTTGTGGCTTTGCAGCTGCCACTGGCAATGGCAAGGTGCAGCAATGGCCTGCCGAGCACACAAGTTTGGACTCACTGGCAAGTGTACACATTCTCGACTGCCAGCAGTGCTGTTGGTCAATCACAGACAAAACCACAGTGCTGTGTCCATTCACAGTGCTGGAACCGCCCCAGCAGGCATCGGCGTGTGCCACCACCTACTCGTTCACATGTGCAAACGCACCACCATGCATGATACACAATCAACCCAGACTGGACACAGTGTCATGCATAACCATGCCAGCCACAAGCCATCTCTATCCCAGGCCTAGCACTGCACCCTCATCCCCAACCGCCTGGCCTATTGCCCACCCCAGCATCACAGGTCACG
Organism: Tetradesmus obliquus; assembly: GCA_030272155.1. Classification (NCBI taxonomy): domain Eukaryota; kingdom Viridiplantae; phylum Chlorophyta; class Chlorophyceae; order Sphaeropleales; family Scenedesmaceae; genus Tetradesmus; species Tetradesmus obliquus. Next base: position 4,384,555 of record CP126194.1, on the reverse strand, counting down.
CATATCAAAGCCCTTCAACGGTCGCACCAGCTGCCATCAAACGCTTACTCCAGCCGCGAGCTCCTGCGTGTCGCGCGCCCTGACACAGCAGGCTGCTCGCTGCCGCCAGAAGCAGCAGCAGCGGCTGCTGCTGCTGCAGACCTGCGGCGGCCGCCAGATGCCGCTGGCGCAGCAGCAGCGCCTGCTGCGGGTGCTGACTGGCGGCGGCCGCGGCCGCGTGCTGCTGCAGGTGCTGCTGCCTCCTCATCTGACAGCAGGCCAGCCTCAGGGTCTTCTGCTGCCCCCTGCACGTCCTCCAGCACAGCCGGCAGCACACTGGCACGGCGCCCTGCAGCAGCAGCAGCAGTGCTAGCGTGAGTGGTAGGCGTATATGATAGTGTGCTGTGGGTTGGCAGGCAGCTTTGTGAGGGGCCGTGCACGACATCAACTGCTGGGGCATGCTGACTGGTGGCCGCTCTTTGTGGCCAGAGTGCAGGCGAGTGATGCTCAGCAATGCAGCATTGTGCTGCCAGTTGTGCATGCAGTTGCGCTCGACCCATGCATCACCACAGCAGATACTATATGGTGCCGAACATATGCTTGGTAAATACAGGGTGACTGAATGAGCACACATAACTCTCTCCATACTGCTCACCGCGTGGTGTGGCTGCTGCTGCGCGCCTGCTGCGGCCAGCGCTTGCCGGCTGCGCCACCTCCTCCCCATCACTCTCAGCGCCTGCTGCTGCTGCGCCTGCTGCTCCTGACGCAGAGCGCGTAGTGCGGCGGCCGCCTGTTGCAGCTGCTGCTGCCCCAGCACTCCTGGCTGCCCTGGGGGTGCGGCCGCCTGCTGCTGCTGCGGCAGCTGAGGGGCCGGCGCCAGCCTCTGCAGCAGCGGCGGCTGCTGGCGGCAGTGGGGGCTACGTTGCAGAGCGGCAGCAAGCGACACACATGCCAAGTGCGTGAGATCATTGACGTGGCTGCAGGCACCTATACCTATACAAACCATCCATGTAGAGCAAGCTGCAGTGCATTATGCACCAGCAGCTATGATCCTTGTATGCAGCACTTCAGATGTATCTATGCACCAGACAACCAGCAGCATCAGTGTACATGCAGCCCTGCCTGCACGCACTCTGCCACAGGCAACACCCCGCACCTTGCCCTTCGGCGTAAGGATGGTAGCAGCCATGCCGGCAACATCACCCACGCCACCGAGCAGCGCCTGCATGGGCGACTTGGCAGCAGCAGCAGCGGACCTGCGCCTGCGGCGTGGCACCTCCTCCTCATCACTCAGCAGGCCGGCATGCGGGTCCTCCTGCTCCGCTGCTGTTGCTGCGGCTGCTGCAGCAGCCTCCGCCTCCTCAGCTGCTGCTGCTGCTGCCTCCTCCTCTGCTGCTGCCTCGTCTCCTGCTGCCTCATCCTGCTGCTCCTCTTCCTCGGGCTCCTGCTGGCTGCCCAGCAGCCAGCCCTTGATGGCTGGCAGGAAGAACATGGCAGCACATGCGCTGATGAAGGCCAGGATGGCACCAGTGGCAGTCTGCAGCGCCTGTGGGTGAGGCGGGGGGACATGTGCCGAGGTACACAGAAACAAGTAGCATTAGTACAGCATGAAATAGTGCAGGCGATGGGCCGGCGGTCAAGCAGCATTGCAGTTGGCAAGCAGCAAAGAACAGCGTTGCACAAGCTGCAAATGTAGCAGCAGCCAGCAATACTCACGGTGGCTCTGGCGACTGGCTCAGCAGCAGCAGCGTCAACAGCAGGCGCAGCATCCTGCACCTTCTGCTGCTGCTCTGTTGTGGACACAGCCGCCTCCGACACCAGCTCCTGCGGCTGCTCTTCCTTCTGCAGTGCTGCTGGCGCCTGCAAGTCGCTGTCTGTTGTTGCTGCTGCATCCTGTGAGTCTGCAGCAGTATCAGCCAGGGTTGCTGCCTCTGGCTCAGCCACAGGAGCTGGAGCTGCTGGCTCAACCACCTCCTCCTCTTTCTGCTGCTGCTGCTGCTGTGACTCCTCTGGTGCTGCCTCAACAACCGCCTCAGCTTGCTGCTGCTGCTGGTCCTGCTGCGTTGTGGCTGCTGGAGCACAGTCACTGGCCTCTGGCTCAGTCACTGCCTGCTCCACTGCTGGCTCTGCAACAGCCTCCTGCTGCACTGGCTCGTCTGCGACAGCTGCTGGCTCCACCGCAGCTGTATCGCTGGCCTCTGTGGCCTCAGGCACAGCGGCTTGCTCTGGCGCTGTCTCAGCCACAACGACTGGCTGCTCCGGCTCTGCGCTGTCTTGTGCCGGCTCAGCTGCTGCCTGCGCCTGTGCTGGTGCGGGTTTTGGCTCCGCAGCCTGCTCGGTTGCTGTGGGCTGCTGCTCCTCAGCAATAGCTGGCTCCTGCAGGACCACTGGCTCTGGTGTGACTGCTTCCTCAGCTGCTGGCACGCCCTCTGCCTGCTGCGCTGCTGGCGGCTGCTGGTCGGCAGGACTTGCTGCTGCAGGCAGATCTGTGGCGGCTGCTGTGGTGTCTGCAGGAGCAGCGTCTTCGGTTGCAGAGGCAGCAGGATCTGCAGCAGCAGCAGCTTCAGCGCCACTTGCTGCCACGAGGTCCTCAGGCGGTGCTTGCTGCTGCTGCTTCAACAGCGCAGCCGCACCCTCAGGACTTTGCAGCTTGTCCACAATGGCCTGCGGCCACAGGTGCTGCGGCACAGCCGCAAACAGCGCTGCAGCCTTCTCAACCGGCACGCTGCGCCACTGCTCCTCGCTCAATGAGCTGATCCACACGCGCGAGAAGTCCTCTGCGGTGACGCCTCTAGGCAGCCGCCGGCGCAGCAGCACGTCTGCTGCATCCTGCAGGTACCAGCCTGCCTGCTTTGCAGCCAGCCGCCAGCCTGTTGGCTGGTTGCTGAGCTCCCTGTTGAGTGCCTGGTCTGCTTTGAGGCATGCCTCCAGGTTGTTCTCTGTGCAGAAGCAGCCTGGGGGCGCCAGGGTTTGGGGCAGCATCTCAACCGCCACAAAGGATGTAGCAACCAGCGCAACGCCGGCCAGCAGCCACAGCAGCGTGCTGCCGGACTTGCCCAGCAGGCCGCGGCGCTTGGGAGCTGCTGCTGCTGCTGCCGCCTCTGCATCTGGTAGCGAGAACGCCTCTACCACAGCAGCACCATCTGTGCGAGACAGCAGGGATCAGCAGCAGACAGCAGCAGCATGGCAAGCATGCAGTGAGGTACGTGTGGCACGCACATTGTGAGCATTAGCATTGCACCTGATGGCTGTTTGAGCGCAGACACTGACAGTCGGTGCTGTAAATGAAAAGTAGTATGGCAACTCATCATGCTGCAATTGCACAGGTGCCAATGGCTAGCCCAAGTGTGCTGCTCTCCAGCAGAGCACCCCTCACCTATGTTGTCAGCAAACTTGATGCTGTCAAAGTTGATCTCGCCGTCATCGCCCACATCAATGTCTGGCATCTCCTTGGCAAAGAACTTCTTCACCTCCGAGGACAGCATCTTGGCCTCGAGCTCCTCGATTGGAAGTGGAGAGGCAGGCAGCAGGTCATTGGTAAGGCCTGGGCTGTAGATGCCCTGCTGCTGCTGCTGCTGTGGGCGCTGCGGGCTGGCGGCTGGCGTCGCTGCAGTGCTGCCAGCTGCTGCCTCCATCTCGCCGGCAGCCTCTGCAGTTGATGAAGCAGCACAGTCAGCACAAGGGCGAGCAGCAGCTCAGTGGCTGTGACTGGGAGATGATGAAAGAGACATGACAGGTGCATGCATGTACGCAGGTATATGTATTGGTGATTATTTTGTTTATCTTTCCAGACCTTGCGCCATTTCGGACCGGCAAGCTGTTGCATGCATCTGATGAACCGGGTCCACTGCTGCTGCTGCTGGCGCTGCTCTGGTGCTGCTGTTGTGACTGGCTGCTGCTGCTGCATGCTGCGCTCACCAGTGAAGTCCAGCCGCCTTGCTGATACGTTGGCTGCTGTGAGCACGCTTGCAGGAGTGCACACACTGCCAATGGACACCACACTGGTGTGGCTGTCAGCTGGGGAGGCCAACTGCTGCAGCAGCAGTTGCATCAAGCATCGCAAGTACGCCAGCAGGTGAGTGATCCAGATGTGCTGATTCAAAAATTGTGAGTGGCTACACTATTCATTGCGAAAACTAAGTAGTCCTGTGCCAAATGCAAGTAAAAATGCTCTTGTAACCATCAAGTTGTTATAACACACACTTTTGAACAGCAATGTAACATGAAGCCTCTGCAGACAGATCAGTGGCTGTGGTCATCACTTCATACTTTTTTGATAATTTATTCAAAATCAACACTTTTCTGGCTTTCCACTGCCTCACCTGCACATGCGTTGTCACCCGTTCTGCTGCCCCTAGCGTTGTTGCGGCAGCAGCTGCTGCTGCTGCAGCCGCAGGGCTGCCCCTGCCAGCAAAGGACACACTGGCTGGTGTGCTGCTGATTGGGCTGCCCACAGCAATGACAGGTGCCACAATGACAGGCGATGTAGGCAGCGGCTGCTGGTCCCCGCAGTGTTCTGCCTCCACATCCAGAGGGGTATTCTGGGGCGTGGTGGCTGCAGGGATGCCCTTGTCTGCAGGCGTCTGTAGCGCGTTGCTGTGCCTGCTGCCCTTGCTGCCGCGGGACAGCCTGGCAGTACCACCTGCAGGCAATGCGTGGATGGATCAGCACGGGCACCTGTGATGTGATTTTTTTAACCTGAGGTGCTGTATGCACGAACTGGAGTTGATGTGCCTGTGGTGAGGCCAGCAGCTAGCAAGACAGGCTTATGCTTGCACGCGCAACAAACATCACAGGTGGGTTGAACCCCAAGGACATTCATCACGCCTGCATGTGCGCTGCTGGTTTCATGCAGCCTCCATCCTACAACCTAGATTGCACACTCAATCTTACACCATCAGCAGCAGCAACAGCAAGGGCCGTCCAGCAGACAACTCACCCACTGCCACCTGGCGGTCAATCATGGCCTTGGCCTTGCGCAGCAGCATGGCCGGGCTGCCGTGCGGGCCGTGGTAGCTGTCGCGCATGCTGCTGCTGCGGCTGGCGCCGCTCACTGAGGAGCGCTCAGAGGCTGTGTCGGCCTCGTGGGAGGCGGCCATGTTCCTGGCGGCCTGCAGCAGCAGCGGGCTGGGGTCGGCTGATGCTGCTGGGGCCTGCATGCAGGAAACAGGGATGGTGAGGGATGTTGAGACACAAGATGCAGAAAGCATGCAGTGAGTGTCTCATCCCGTTCCGGGAGCATGTGTGACAGTTGCAGGATTGGGACATGCGGCGTGGCTGGTATCACAGACACACGTGGTGCATGCATCATGACAGCGCACGGCACGTCATCCAAAGGCATCAGCACCGCCCTGATATAAGTGGATGGCAGGAGACATAGACTATCGGTTGAGCAGCAACAGCGAGCATGCCAGGCCAGTTGTCCAGACTTGTTGTGCGCTTACGTTTGCGCCTGGTGCCACATTGCCAGCAAATGGCTGCACGTCAGGCGAGCCGCCATCAGTGGCTGCTGCTGGGTGCCTGGCGAAGGCAAAGCCTTCAGACGCTGAGGGCTTGGTGCTGCTGCCAAAGCCCCAGCCCGATGACACGCCTGGTGTGTCAGCACCTGCTGCTGGCCTGCTTGAGCCGCAGCTTGCTGCTGCAGACATGCCACCATCCGGACTGAAGGGCACAGGAGACACTGCTGCTGCAGCTGCTGCTGTTCCTGCAGGCTGCTGCTGCACGGTCTCTGGGCTGGCCATTGAGAAGCCGCTGGTGTGCTCAGGGGTAAAGGGCGGCGGGGAGGGCAGGTTTGAGATGGACTGCTGTACCGCTGCTCCTGCAGACGTGCGGGCCAGTGGGCGCTCGCCATAGGGCTGCGATAGGGGAGAGTAGCGTGAGCTGTCTTCTGAGGTTGGGCTGCCGTTCTGGCTGAGGCCAGAGGCGGGCGTCATGGTGCCTGGTGTCACAGAGATGTCATCTACTGGGTGTGATGTCAAGCCCTGTTGGGCAGACTCAGTGGCGCTGCTGAGCGGGCTGTTAACGTCTTCAGGGCGCCTACATACATGCAAATTTGGCATAATATTCGTTTTGGATCCCTTGGACGGGTGTGTGGGTGATCATGATGGGCCTGATGCAGACACGCAGCAGCAGCTGTTGTTAGGGGCCCAGAACTGCTGGGCGTCCGCCTGACGCACCTGCCCGAGTTGGCGGACGCCATTGGTTGTTGCAGTTATCTGTTGCTAATATTGAACGCTGGCGCGAACATCAGGTTGTGCGTCCCTGCAAGGTAGACCAGCTGCCAACAACCAGGTCGATACGCAGCGTGATGGTCAAAGCCTGACCAGAAACGTAGTTAGAATGTTGTGCACGATTGATGAATTAAATAACGATTTCCAGCATGAACAGCGACGGTAGGTTGGGTGTTGGTGATTGAGCTGCTCAGCAGCAACTACACGAATAAGAGCGGAAGCTAGCACTCTTCAGTGTAAGAAGAAGTGATTGCACGGTTGGTGCAGCCCGAATTCCAAGAGAACATGAATTCGAAAGCTGACAACAACAACACAATTAACATCACTGCTTTGAAGACGCCTCTGCCTACCCGATCTCCAAGGCATTGCACTGAATTGAATCTGCTTGCTGTTTGGGTCGCTTCACGCGTCTCCAAGGTACTGACCCGCCCACAAGTGCCCGAGCGTTCCGCCGCAACTCCACGTTCACTTAGATTATTTGTTCACTTTGTCAAAGATCCTGTCATTTGGAATCGAGCAAAGGCGAACCTGGTGCTGCTGTAGGCTGCTGACCTAAAGCAGACTCACGGAGCTTGGACTACTGCGATCCCAAGGAAGCAGCGGAGGGCGCCCATCCACAGTGCGCCTAAAGGTAAGTTAGGTGCCTTGTTGATGCAGTGCCAGGCTCAACAGCAGCGCTGCAGCTGCTGTGCCAGGTGTACAGAGGGATTGGCATTACTGCCTGCTGACACCTAGGATCTCAGTCAGCAACATGCACACAATAAGGTATGGCCAGTGATATGGGTTGTTTGTTATCCTGTTGCAGCCCGTCTTTGGCCCGGACGTGGGTACCGCCAGGCCAATGCAACACACAGCGCTGCGGTGCTGCTCCTCGCCAGCCCTACCTAGGCTTGCGCATGTGCAGCAGCCTCAGTATGCGCAGCTGACAGCAGCAAGTGCCCCTCTAGCAAGGCGGTTGTGCAGCAGGCGCAGCACAGTTGCGGTCGTAGCACGCCGCACCAAAAGCGGCGGCGGCGAGCGAGACCGCAAAAGCCCTAGCCCCACCAAAAGCAGCAGCAACAGCAGCCAAATCACTGGCGCCAGGCCCAGCAAAACTAGCAGCAGCAGCAACAGCAGGCCGCCCTCTGGACAGGGTGGCAAGCAGGAAGGCATTAGTGGAATCGAGACCTTCATCCGCAACACACCAGTGGCCAACCGCTTTTTGGATGGCCTGCTCATCTTAGGCGATGCAGTGATGCTGCTGGCCACTGAGCTGTCGTCAGAGCGGATACCACTAGAGCAGGTGGGTGTGCTGATCTGCTGCGTGTTGCGCGGCTTGAAGTGGTGATGGAGCTTGATGTCGCCTGCTGTCCTGCATTGTGCTGCATGTGCTCAGGTCTTCGAGCGCAGCTGCACAACACAACATCTGTGTACAATCTGCATGCAGCCCTGGCTGCGACACGGCTACCAGCAGGCTGGCAGCAGCTCCACAGCACAGCGCTGTCAGCGGCATCCTCTCTCAGACCCTGCGCCCGCTCACCTGCTCCCCGGCGCTGCTGCTGCGCTGCATGGCATCCCACCTTTGACTCCTGCTGGCTCCTCTGTCCTTGCGGCTGCAGGTGCCTGCATTGGCCAGTGTGGCCATTCTCAGCTGGATTGCTGCAGGCGCCATCCTGGGGGATTATGCCATGCTGCGGGACCCGGATGAAAACCCGCTGTCTAATGCAATGGGCTGGCCAATTTTCCAGGCGGTGGTCAATGCCATGATCACATGGGCGGTGGCCTTGGTGAGCCTGTTGAAAGCATACAGGGCAGTGTTCAATGAACCTAAATCTGTGCTGCTTGCTGATGCATGGCCAATTACTGCGTTGGCAGTGGCTTTGGTGAGCTGCTGAAGATCCTGCAGAATGCAGTAGAGTAGGACGCACAAAGGGCAGTGCTGGATAGACCTACAATGCAATACACCATTGCTGCTGCTGCAGATCTGTGTGTTGCTTGCTGATGTGCGGCCAATGCCTCCTGCCCCTGCTGCTGCTGCCGCAGGTCCTGAGCATCGGCGGCTTCAGCTGGCTGGTGTCCAACTACGTGGTGGAGCCGGAGCTGGTGACTTGTCACTGATCCTGCCTTTACACACCTGCTGCTGCTGCTGCTGCTGCCGGCTTGCAGGTCCTGAGTATTGGCGGCTTCAGCTGGCTGGTGTCCAACTATGTGGTGGAGCCGGAGCTGGTGCTGGAGGTGGCGCGTGACGGGCAGCTGTCGCCGCAGCTGGAGATCAGCGTGGCGCTGCTCATCACCATGAGCTGCTGGCGAGGCATGGCGGCGCGCCTGCGGCTGTGAGGCTCGATTGGTTAAAACGTCGTTGAAACAACAGCGGCGCGGCTGCGGCTGTGAAGTGTATGCTCGTCACCATGAGCTGCTGGTGCGGCATGGCGGCGCGGCTGCGGCTGTGACCTGCGATTGATTTGTTGAGGCATGTTGCAGCAGCAGAGCAGCGGCGCGGTAGCCAGCTCGCGCGCATGCTTGCTGTTGTGAGCCACATTACATGGAACTACAGCTGGAGTGAATGTCGCCCTGCTCAGCACAGTCTGATGCTGGCGAGGTGCATCTGCGGCTTCATACTGGTCATGGCAGATGCCGACGTTGTGGTGTTTCTGGGCGGTGCCAATGGGTGGTGTGGATGCAGCGTCCAGGCCAGGAGCAGAGCTGGCTGGTGTAGAGGGGGGTGTTGCAGGGGTTGCGCAGCGCTGCGCACATGCGCAGTGCCGAGTTGTGTTGTATGTAGTATGCAGTGTGCAGCGTGTACGCTCACACACTCACGATTGTTGTGTGTGTACTGTTGGTGTCTGTCTTCACGCTCTGGGTGGCGCGAGTTGCAAAGACACATGTATTGTCTGCACGCCAGTTCTGTGCTGCGCAATGTGTGCTTCTGGCAGGTTGCCTTTGTTTCATGGTGCTGGCTTCAATGCGGGCCGATGGCATCGGTGCTATGGCTTGATGGGTAGCATGATGTTGATGATGTGCTGGCTTCAATGCTGATGCTGCTGGCAGCGTCACTATTGGCACAACTGTGCGCGGCCCATTGGCATAGGCATTGGCACGCATGCATGGCCAGCGCTTCTGCTTAAACTAGCAAAGAGCATGCTTGATGAAGGCAGAGGCACGGTGTTGCACTGCTTGATTGACTGCTTTGGCGTGTGAGCGTGCCAGCAGCGGTGGCTGGGGCTGGCATTGATGGCCAATAGCAGCAACAGCCGAATTGCTGATGCGTTTCTGCAGAAGCCCATTGCACAGCTATTCTGCAGATTGCACCAGTCCACTCACATTGCACAGATAGGTTCTTGTTTCTCATTGCTGTGGTCAACAATGGCTGGAGTTTGTCCAAAGAGTTGCAGGCGTACATGCCGTTGTGTTGGCGTCTCTAGGTGCGTGCCCTGCTCGCCTTGTATCAGTATTCATGTCTCCTCTAGAGGACAGATCTGTGCCAACTTGCTGCAGAGTGTCCACGGTGGGCAGCTCATGAGCAGCTCATGGGCATGCCATATGCACCAATTCTTGAGAAGCTGTTGGCACGGATGTCCTGGTCAACCGTCCGACCGTGCCCTGCCTGCTTCTTGCCTCTCTGCTGCAGCAGGCAAGCAGCCGGCAGGCGCTATTCATGCATCATCACATCCAAACATTGTAATATCTTTATCCCATTCTTGTGTTACACTTCTAATCCACTGCTGATCCAGCATCATGGTTCCATGCAATTCTTTATAATGGTGGTACAGACATACTGGTCCCCCACTGGGATCAGGTGACCTGATGCACACTTGCTCAAACTGCTTGTCCAGCAGCACTCACAGCAGCTATTGGTAGGGCCGCATACTCAGCCACAATGATGTTACCCAACGTAACGCTGTTAGCAACAACCAAGTCAATCAAGCTTGCCGACTTGGTTTACCTACCGCCATGCTGGCTGGCTTGCATGTAGACTGCTTAGATGCAAAATGCAATCACACCGTCAACAGCTGCAACACGACTCATGAGTGCGAAACTCATATTCACTCAGCCGACAACCGCCGCTTTGCCTTCTTTGCTTTAGCTGCCTGTGGCGTCTTAAAAGGCACTGCGGCTGCTGCCTTCCCGCCAGCGATGCGGCTTGCCTGCAGCTTGCTGCTGGGCTTAGCCTTCTTACTGCTGCTGCCGCCTGCCTGCTGCTGCTGCTGCTGCTGCTGCTTGTGCACTGTCGCTGCTGCTGCTGACTGTTGTGGAGTCTTTGCCTTGGGCGTCCCCTCAGACTGCTTCTGGACCTGTGGTGTCCGCTCAGGCTGCTGCTGCTGCTTGGGGGTTGCAGATGGCTGCTGCTGTTGCTGCTGCTTCTGCTGCTTTGGTGTCTTTGCCTGCTTGGGGGCAAGCTCCCCCTGCTGCACAGCAGCGTGCTTTCCTGCAGGTGTGCCTGCTGCTGGCGTGGCCTGCTGCTTCTTAACCTTCTTCTTGCTGCTGCCTGCAGCTGCAGCAGGGTCTGTCTCTAGTGACTTGCGCTTTGCAGGCTTGGATGCTGATGCCACCAGCTGCTGCTGCTGCTGCCGCTTGCCAGCTGAGGCCTTCGCAGCCTTGCTGCTGCTGGGGTCCTGCTTATGCAGCAGCTCCTGCAGCAGCTGCAGCGCAGCACCTGCAGCACCAGGCTGCACCAGCTGCCCACTCGGGCTATGCAGCTGCCAGCCTTTGAGACTGCTAGCTACTATGTGCATGCTGTAGCCCCGCGTGGCGAGCTCCTGCACCCAGAGAGACAGTGCCTCTGGGTTGCGCGTGATGGCTGCTGGCGCTGCGTTGACTGCAGCAAAGTGCATGTACAACTCCCGCAGCTGATCAGCCCTGCGGCAGCAGACACGAGCAGTGTGGTTGCGAGCCGAGTGGATAAGCAGGCACCACCCTAGCCATAGCCTGACACAGCTGGGATTCGCACGGTCGGCTAGCCTGGCAGTTGCGACTGCAAGGCAGCTGTGTACATGTTGGACAATGTGTGCCACCGTGCTTTGTAGGTACGCTCAGCATGCAGGCATGCTGCTGATGCCGGCAGCATACATGGCCATATTTCATTGCACTGCACCCATTGCTGCCCACCTTGTGAAGTCTTCCGACTGCGGCACTGGCATAGACAGCTCCAGCAACAGTGCAGGGCTGCTCAGCGCCCTGCACAGCTCGCAGGCAAACTGCCCAGCTGCTGCTATCACACTCCTGGCAGCAAAGTCCAGCTGAGTAATCACCAGGAAGCCCAGCTGGCCAGTGCTGCAGCTGCAGCCGCATATCTGGCACTCCTGCAAGCCTGCTGCGGCTTTGCTGAGGGTACTGGACACTTTGCTTGCTGCTTCCGGGCCGTCAGCTAGGCTAGCTACGTCGAGCTGTGCAAAGCCCTTGGGGGCTGCTGCCAGGGGCAGCACTGCTGCCTGGGACGATATTTCATCAAAGTGACCCTGCAGCGATGCTGCGGTTGCCATATCTGTTTTGTTTTGTTGCTTGCTTTTATACAGGTGCCCTTCCAGCTGTGCCGAACGGCCCACCAAGGTGTACCGTGACACGAAACAGTGCACAGGTGGCGTGCTGGTCGATCAACAACACTTCAAGTTGTAGAAGCGGCTCCTACTGGTCACATGCGCCGTTTCAGGTGGCTTCTTGTGTGCGAAGTCAGGTCCTGCTCGCGGAAGTAACTGTGTTACCTGGGACTGCTGGTCACCAGAACCCTTGACGTGCATTTGTGAGCTAAGAGCGCGGCTCAGCAGCCAGATTCCATGCAAATGTCACCGCAGCGCTTTTACAGCAGGTGTGGTCTCTGAGTATCAAGGACCCTGCACTACGAACATGCAAATTAGGTCCCTTGTCCAAGCTGTTGCTGCTGGCAGCAAACTAGGCCAGCACCTACAGCGGGCTTGTTTTTCATCACCCCACGTAGCTTCCTTCACATCACAACCATCTGAGGGCATACTAGCAGAGTACCTCAGGTGAGACAATGCAGTACATGCTGTGTAGACATGCATGCCTTGCTTCTCTGTTGCGCGTTTCCAGGCCACACGTACCATCCAGCTACAGACCACTGCACAACAGCAATTGTTCAGCACCTCTGGTCCTGGTATGTGTTGTTTATGCACCTTGCAGGTTGCTGGCTGCTGGCCGGCTGCAGCCTGATGGCACCCAGCTTGCAGCAGTACAAGCGCTGCAGCTCTTGCAGGAGAGCCTGGCACTCACAGCTGCAGCACGGGCAGCAGCAGCGGCACAAGCAGCCAGGGCAGCAGCAGCAGCAGCAGCGGCCAACACTCAATCAGTAGCACCTCATGAAGCAGCAGCAGCAGCAGCAGCACATGCCTCTGCCAACAGTAGCGCTGGCGGACCCACAGCTGACACAACTGCGCCGTCCGCTACTAGTAGTACTAGCAGTGGCAGTAGCCCTGGGCATGACCCAGCAGCAGCAGCAGCAGCATCTCCTGCAATCAGCAAGCCTGTGGTGCAGGGTGCATACCTGTGGGGCCCTGTCGGCTCAGGCAAGACGATGCTCATGGACATGTTCATGCACACACTGCCAGGCAGCGTCACAGCAACAGTGCCGGAGCACAGCAGCAGCAGCAGCTGTGTGGAGGCAATATCGCAGCAGCAGCAGCAGCAGCAGCAGCAGCTTGAGGTGCCGCTGCGCAGCCACCGGCTGCACTACCATGAGTTCATGCTGGCCGTGCATGAGCGGCTGCACCAGCTGCAGCAGGTGGGAGCTGCATGTTTGTTGTTTGTGTGGTGCTGATGGTGCATGATGCGCGCATTGCTGTGAAGAAGGTCCTCCATGGGTTGTTCAAAAGTTTGGAAGGTGGTGTCAGGATGTGGTGCTTGTGATGTGCAATGTCAGGCGGTGCATGCAGTGTTAAGCTGTCGCAATGCAGATGCCCTGCAATGCAGCTGGGCACCATGCGTAGGTGGGGCTGCATGGCTGTGCTTTGTCTTATTGCTTTTGCATTGCTCAGAGATTGGTGCGTCGTTTCCACCCATGCTGCTCCTGCTGCTGCCCCGGGCCTGGCGTTCTTACGCTGGTGTTGTTTGCTGCTGATGCAGTCGCTGCCAAAGGTTGTCACATACAGCCGTGCTGGCCTGCCAGTGTATAGGTGAGCAGGCAGCTAACAGCTGAGGCCCAACAACCTGCACACTTCTCTGTTGAACACAGTACTTTTGTGCATCTTGGTGCTGCATGCAAGCCATGCCTCAGTATGATGTTGTCGATGATAGAAGCAGCTTGCTCACTTCCAGTATTGTGCTTGGAACAGGAGCGGATGGAAGCTGCAGATGGAAGCTGCGGAATGCAGCAGGACACCGTGTACAACTGTGCTGCACGGCTTACACCACTTGTCAGCGTATGCCGGCACTGCTGCTGCTGCTGCTGTTGCTGCTGCTGCTGCTGCAGATATGCCACGCCGCCAGAGGACCCCCTGCTGGTCATTGCACGCGACGCAGCAGCAGGCAGCGACCTGCTGTGCCTGGATGAGCTGCACGTCACTGACGTGGCAGACGCCATGTTACTTTCGAGGCTGTTTGGAGAGATCTTGGCACACGGTTGCATGGTTTGCTTTACCAGCAATAGGCCGGCAAGGGACTTGTACAAAGGGGGCCTGAGCAGGAAGTACTTTGAGCCGTTTATCAGGCTGATAGACGAGCGGGTGCTGCAGCTGAAGGTAGCAGGCGGCAGGGATTACCGCGCACAGCACGCTGTGCAACACGCGGTGCAGCAGCAGCAAGGTGGAAGCCAGCATTCACAGCAGCAGCTCAGCAGCAGCGGCGGCAGCAATACAAAGACGCCACTCCCAGCTGCAGCAGCAGGTGCAGGAGCTTGGTGGGTCGGGGCAGGCGCTGAGCAGCAGCTGCAGCAGCACTGGCAGCAGCTTGCAGGGCAGCTTGCGGAGCTCCATGCTGCTGTTGGTGCTGCTGCAGAGGCAGGCAGCAGGCCTGGCAGTGTCCAGCTGCCATTTGGACGCCAGCTGTGGGTGCCACAGGCGCTGCTGCCACCACCTGCGGGCAGTGTAGGTAGTGTGTCACAAGGAGGCACCACAGCAGACAGTGCTGGCCAGATTCAGCAGCAGAGGCAGATTGAGGCAGCGCTGTTCACATTTGAACAGCTTTGCGGCAACGGCGGCAGCAGGCAGTCTCTGGAGCAAGCAGGGGCGCTGTCGGCCAATGATTATCTGGCGCTGGTGCGCGCCTGCCCTGTGCTGCTGCTGTCGGGGCTACCGCAGCTGCAGCTGCAGCAGCGGGATGAGGCGAGGCGGCTCGTCACGTTTGTGGACGTCGCGTGAGTACAGCGGCACACAGGATGTTTGTGGCCTGGCTAGAGCTGCAGCAGATGTACAGCTGCTGTGAGAAGAGGATGCACTTGCATCAATGCCAGCTTGGTACCTTGCCTGAGCGTCAGGTGGCACAGTGACCAAGCAATGCTTGAAGATGCGCAGCTTTACTTTCATGCTAGACTGTCCATCTTTGCAGTGAGGTGGCTCAGACGTCAGCAACTGCAATGGTCATCTGCCGTGCAATGATGCGCAACATGCTTGCTGTTCACCCAGTGTCCAGGCCTGTGCCTGTGCCTGTGAATCGCTGCGACCGTCCTGCATCATGTGCGCCCCCCCCCCCCGGCAGATGTGACTGCTGTCTGTTTCCTTGCAGGTATGAGGCACACACGGTGAGGCCTGGCTCGTTCAAGCTGTTTGTGTCAGCGCAGGTGACGCCGCACGAGGTGTTCCTGCCGCTGCTGGGGGCAGCAGCAGCGCAAGGAGTCAACCCCAACCTGGGCAAGGCAAAAGAGGCACAGCTGGACGTGCAGCAGCTGGTTCAGGTACGGTGTGCAAGCATGTGCTGTTACAGTAGTCGCTGGGCATGCTTGGCATGATGTTTACTGCTGCTGGAGTCTGAGTGATGATGCATCACCATTGCTGCATGATGCTGATGTGGGTGATGAGCTGTCGGTTGGCATCACTGTCATCTCGATATAGTTGACTTGGAAAGTCAATCAGATGCTGCTGATCATGCGCTGCTGCAGGAGTATGGAGATGCAACTGGAGGGAGCAAGATTGGTAAGGATGACCTGAGTGCATCTGCTGGTGAAAGCGGGGGCAGCAGCAGCAAGCCTGCTGTTCAGCTGCCTTCGGCGCTGCTGCCAGAGGAGGTCCTGATGTACCACCGAGCCAGCTCTCGGCTCGCAGAGCTGTGTGCTGTCGTCGAGTTATAAGCTGGCCGAGTGCGGCCCGCCTTTGGGACGATGCCTGTGCGCCAGAGCACTGGCTTGTCAGCCCCTCAAAGTGACAGGATTCTGGTAACCCTAGCATAACCCTCCGGTGGAAGAGGTTGATGTGGGTTTTTACCGTTATTTTTGCAGAGCAAGAGGTTCTTAACAGCTGCTGTGCTCTCGCGACTGAAGACGCGGCCTCCATTTGAAAGGCTTTGCCGGGTTGCTTGACATGGCCCCAACAGCAGTGGACTATGAAAAGGCATTGGTGAGACTCAGAAACAAACACGGATCTACCCGTTTGAGCACGCAATGCCAGCCAAGACGCCTGTAGGGTTTGCTGCATGATGGTGCGACGGGGCCCCCGTGGACGTATGCACAGAGATTGCGGCACACGTTGACCGATCAACAATGCTTGCAGGATGTCAGTGGTCATGCCTCTCAGGCTTGGTCTGGTGATGCGGCCATTCGGTTCGACTCACAAAGCAGCAGGGCCAAAGGCTCTGACATCGATGCACAGGATGATGCCAGGCTGGAAGCACTCGGTTACAAACGAGAGGTAATCAAGCCAATTTCTTTCTTTTACTCAGACCGTGCACGAACACATAGCTGCCCCACTCATGCCGTGCCAGTACCAGCCTGGCCAGGGCAAGCAGGTGCCACCTGCCAGTGGTAGCGAGTTCAATGGAAAAAACCAGTTGCAGCAGACTGCAGCATGTAGTAATACAACCATTCCATGAAAACTGCATCAGCAATGTTTAAAGGCTTGCAGAGTGTTGCAGAGCGAGCAAGCACTGATGAACTTGCCTGTGTCACCACCGCAGCTCAAGCGTGTCATGGGCTACTACACAAACTTCGGTGCGTGATGAGAAAGAGAAATGCCATGCTGTGGCAGCTCTGCATGCAGGCCAGCAGTAGCCTTTTCCAGCATTTGAGTAGCATGCAGCAAGTGGCTGCAGCTGAAGGCGGGCAGCTCTGCCAGTAGTCAACACAGCGTCACCATGTCAGGTCGTGGCTCGAAACTGCATTACTCACAATGAAGCAGCAGCTGCCCTTCACCGCCCCCACACATGCAACAACCCAGTCTTCATGCAACAACCCAGTCTTCATGCAACAACCCAGTCTTCATGCAACAACCCAGTCTTCATGCAACAACCCAGTCTTCATGCAACAACCCAGTCTTCATGCAACAACCCAGTCTTCATGCAACAACCCAGTCTTCATGCAACAACCCAGTCTTCATGCAACAACCCAGTCTTCATGCAACAACCCAGTCTTCATGCAACAACCCAGTCTTCATGCAACAACCCAGTCTTCATGCAACAACCCAGTCTTCATGCAACAACCCAGTCTTCATGCAACAACCCAGTCTTCATGCAACAACCCAGTCTTCATGCAACAACCCAGTCTTCATGCAACAACCCAGTCTTCATGCAACAACCCAGTCTTCATGTCTCTCAACAAACACCAACGGTGCCTGTGTGTGTCCCGCAGGCATGGCCTTCACCATTGTGAGCATCCTCACGGGCCTCACTGGGCTGTACACGCTGGGCTTCACCTACGGCGGCCCCGTGGTCATCACATGGGGCTGGCTCGTCAGCGTGCTGTTCACATGCGCAGTGGCAGCCAGGTAAGTCAGCAGCGGCCTGACGGGGCAACAGCAAGGGATGACTGTGTGTTGGCCTGCTGCAGTACGAAGAGCGTCAGCGTGCTGTTCACATGCGCCGTGGCTGCTAGGTGAGATGAGGCAGCAGGGGTAGCTGCAACTTGGCAGATTGCCTGACGGGCCAGCAGCAAGTGATGACTGGCTCTTGCAATTGGTTGCCAGCAGTACAACAGCTTGTGCTGAAACCATCGCAGCAAGCCGTGCAACGTAGCAGCAAGCAACTGCAGCCTGCGGCCAGCCGGCAAGCAGTTGACTGTACCTCAGCGCCACCAGCTTTTCTACCTGCATGCTGACGACGCTGCTGCTGCTGCTGCTGCTGTTGCTGCAGCCTGGCTGAGATCTGCTCTGCCTTCCCCAGCGCCGGCGGTGTCTACCTCTACACCTACCAGCTGGCCGGCCCCAAGCACAGGGCCTTCGCCTCATGGCTTGCGGGCTGGCTCAACCTGACAGGAGAGGCAGCTGTAACCGCAGGCATCGTATACACATTTGCCACAACGCTTGCAAACGTAATCCTGATTGCAATGCCACCTGGCAGCACCTTCCCTGCAGCCAGCCCTAAGATGCTACTGCTGTATTACGGCCTCACCCTGCTGTGGGCTGGCGTGGTTAATACCTGCACCGTGCGCGTGGTTTCATTCCTGGATGGAATCAGTGTGGCATGGCACTGCCTGGGCACGGTGGTGTTTGCAATCGTGCTGCTGGCAGTTGCGCCGACGCGCCAGAGCGGCAGCTACGTGTTTGGCGCGTTCAATGCAGCCGAGAGCTCCGGCGTGCCTGGCCACGCGTACGTGTACCTGCTGGGTCTGCTCATGAGCATGTTCACGCTCACAGGTGAGGCTGAGGAAGACTTTTGGAGTTAGATGGGGCTCGCGCGATGGACAGGCAGTGCAGTCTGATGCTTCATTGCGGTTTTGGGTGCCACCATGCTGCATGCTGTGCCTGGCTGGCAGCCGGCAGTGTTTTTTTAATGCTGTACACACAACGTGTTGAAGCACATATAAAGCACTTGCTGGCAGAGGGGATTGTACCATTCATCCCACACTTCATATTGCAGGGCAATGCTCTGCAGCGCAAGCAGCACGCACGCATCACCAGATCCCCGCGCTGCGCCTCCTCAGCTGCTGCCTTGCGCTGCTTGGTATGGCGCTGTGCAGGCTACGATGCATCCGGCAAGATGGCAGAGGAGAGCAGGAATGCAGCCAAGGTGGCGCCATTCGGCATCTTCATGACAGTGGTGATCTCAGGTGAGGGGCAGCAGCTACAGCGCCAGCAGCAGCAGCAGCTGCAGCTGCAGCGCCAGCAGCAGCAGCAGCAGCAGCAGCAGCAGCGACGGGGCAATGGCCCTTGACCAGTTATTCAAACTTGGTACGTGCGTTCCGCCGTGAGCGCCCATGGCTGCCTGATGCCGGCCAGCAATGGCATGCAGTTTTGACAACAGCCTGGCTGTGTCATCCCCGCAAACGTGCAGTCATTGCCCCAGCCCTGGTGTCTTGAAAGCCACTGTACACCATACTGCGCGCATTGCCTTACACACACACAACAAACACATGTGCATGATTCTGCAGGCGTGGTGGGCTTTATCTACCTGCTGGCCATCACCTTCAGCATCCAAGACCCCTCGACACTCCTCGACCCAGCCAACGCCACAGGAGGCACCTTCGTAGTCGGCCAAGTCGTGCTGGACGCATTCATGGCGCGCAGCGGCAGCGGCAATGAGGCGTTTGCGCGCGCGAGCGCTGCCGCGCTGCTGTGCGTGCCGCTGGTGGCGCAGCTCTTCTGCAGCATGAGCAGCGTCACCGGCAACAGCCGCACGCTGTGGTCCTTTGCACGCGACAAGGCTGTGCCGGGCCACAGGTGCGCAGGATGCTGGCTTCATGTGTGATGTCAAGCTTCCAGGATCACGGCTTCTGGAAAGATGGTAGACAAGGTTTTGGTATGCTTACCAGCGCAGCTGTTGCTAGGGAGCCTGGCCCTTGCTGTACACCCCTTCGCCTGCTTGCCTTTCAGTCACTGAGTCGGCGACAGCTGCTGCTGCTGTGTACATCTGCTGCACTATTGCAGGTGGCTGGCGCGCGTGAGCGGCATCTCTGACACGCCCGTGGCCTCCACCTGGGTTATGGTGGCTGCCGCCTTCCTGCTGGGCCTGCCCATGCTGGGCTCAACCGTGGCCTTTGCAGCCATCACCAGCCTGGCCACCATTGGGCTGTACATAAGTGAGCGCGCGCATGCACCTGGAAGCAGTTTTGTTGTAAATGCGTCTGCCAAAAGCTTTATGTGCGTGGATCACAGCGGCCTTTGCAGCCATCACCAGCCTGGCCACCATTGGACTCTACATAAGTGAGCATGCCTGGAATGCCCGGAGATCTCCAAAACACATGTCTGTTACAGAGGGCACCCCGACTTGCATAGTGTTGCGGGCACATGACGACATCTGGCCAGTGACCCAGCAACGGCAGCTTGAACAAGCTGCTGCGCCTCGCAACACCTGCAGTAAGAGTACTGCTCTTCACAGTGCCTGCTGCGTACCACACATGCCCTGCTGTGCCCTGCAGGTTATGCCATCCCAATCTTCTTCAGGCTGGTCAACGGCTCCAACACGTTCATGCCAGGCCCAGTGCACCTGGGCAGGGCAGGTGTGCCAGTGGCTGTCATTGCGCTGCTGTGGGTGGCCTTCCTCACGGTGCTGTTTGTGCTGCCGACAGCATACCCCGTCACCCACGTCAACCTGAACTACGCTGGCGTGACAGTGGCGGGCGTTCTGCTGGTTAGCATTGGGTGGTGGGTGCTGTCTGCTAGGAAGTGGTTTGATGGCCCCAACACAGTGTGAACATGAGCGCGTCTGCCTGGGTTGCAACCCAATTGTGGTGATGGTATTGCTTGCTTGCCACCAGCAGGGCTGGTTGCTGGCCAAGCCAGATGAGTGAGAGGGTGCACTGTATTGCATCGAGGCTGCAGAGTGTGTGGTGATGAAGGGTGCGTAGGTTCCTGAATTTAGTTGGTTGTGAGGTTGGTGTGGTTGCGAAGCCTGCTGCTGAGTGGGTGGAAGGCTTGAGCTCACCACCATCAAGGATTCCAGTTTGTGTGTGGGCTTGTGCTGTGGTCATCTGTGTGTCTTCTGTGGTCATCTGTGTGTCTTACGCCAGCAGTCATGACATGTCCAAATAGGACTCGAGCACCAACAGCACAAGCGCCAGCATGGCACGTATGCTTGTTCTTTGGCTTGTGATGGTCATCCATCACTTAAAGTGTTGGTCACCTGAAGGCAGTGATTGGTTGTGTTGGAGGGAACCCCCAGAACAGTGCAGCTTGACGTCAGTCGACTGTGTTACAGGACTTGGGTCAGAGCTGGGTTGGCAGTAGCTGAGCAGCTGCGTCAAGTGATGTGTACAGATGGCTTATCGCTGAAGCACGGTCAGCTGCATGTCTGTATGCATGCGTTGCTAACACAATCGTGGTACGCACTTTTGGCTGAAGTTGGATGTCTTCTAATTGCTGTGCAACACAGATTTCCAATTTCATGCTAGACTGTCCTCTTTGCAGGATTGATTTGCTGTTGGACATGCTGCTGTGTGTGGATAATTTCTGCACTTGCTGAACTGCTGTTACTGCGCACACTGGCACAGTACTGTCTGCGTACCATGGTTTGCTGTACAGCATGCAGTACATGCTGAGTAAGGTGTGATGAAGCAGATCGCGGCCGCTGTAAAGCCGCTGCCGTGACCACTGGCATCAAGCCAGCCATGTTGATGATGGGTTGCCGCAATCCGCGGCAGTGTGCAGCAGCATCTTGGTCAGTGGAACCACCATTGACGCCGATCTCTCTTGGTGCTGCATGCTGCGAATGTGGTGGAGGCCTGCTGCGCGTGTACCCAGGACCAGGATGCAGGCCGCCTGCACTGGGCCAGTGCAGCTCAGCTGCAAGCTTGCAGGCTTAAGCCTTGCGAAATCGCTGCAGTCACTAGTGACAGCGACAGTACTATGGCTAGTTTGTACTGGCCGGCTCCTGCCAAGGGCTGATGGGAATTGGCGGTTCTCATTTGAGCTGTATCTGCTTGACAACAAGCGATGTTCTTGCCCTGTAACATCCAGATTGTGACAAGTTTGTTGAATGTAGCATGTAGCTCCACAGCAGCAGCAGCTGTTGAGGGACTCACGTTGTTGGTTGACTCCCAGCTGATGCTATCAGGTACAGCACCTGCAGCTGATCATAGACAGGTGGGCATGTGCAGGCACTATGAATGGCATGCCCACACACGCTTCACATTGCCGCGGCCCCCGCCAGTGTTGCAACACGCTACCAAGCGCAAGCAGATGGGTTACAATGGGCCTTCAAATCTGAGCCACCTCTGGGAAGCTGCAGGAGTAGCATGAGGTATTGGTTGTGGCGATTCCATTGAAAGCGCTGCTGCCAATGCATGCAGTGCTCTGTAGTACTCTGCACTCGTGGTACGATGATGCCAGGCTTGCCAGGACAGAGTACGGGAGACCTTGCTCTCTCCACCATCACGCCTGCAGCCTGAATCAATTACGCGTGCTGAAAAACACCAAACTGGTGAGTCGTTCATCGAACAGACTGGTGTTACGCTGCTGGAGTGGCACCGTCCCACTGTTGCTGTCACGCTAGCAACAGACTGGGGAGCGTGAGAGGGGACCGATGACTACAACACGAGCTGTGCATATGCAATCACCAAAGCTATTGCTAGCAAGGGTCAAACACGTGCAGATCAAACCAACTTCAGTCCTGCTGCGGTGCGCACTGATGCGCACGCGCCATGCTGCCATAGGCAGCACAGCCAGTGATTGTCTGCATTGTTGCAATCTGATGCACGCACACACAAAATGCCAACCGGCATGCTCGCACAGACACACATGCCCCTGAAACAACACACAACACAAGGATCGGCGCAAGCAACACGGTTCACAGTCTCAGCTGCTGCGCATCAAACGGTCGTCAGTGCAAGCAACACTCTAATGCGCTGGGAAAGAATGTTCCACCATGCACACAAGCAGCCATAGGCTGCAAGGTCGCCGGCTTTGTAACGCAATGCTTCATGCAGCGTACGCAAGTGGATCAAGTCATAAGACCCACACAAGCATAATGCAATGTTCAATGATGCCACCCACATGTGCCGCCTTGCGGGCATGCACAGCACTGCTGACAGTAAGGCCGGCAGGCTTTCCCACAACTTCAAGCAGCATGCTTGTGCCTGCTTCTGTTTGGATGGCACCGCTCAATGATTCAAGGCCTTGCTGCTTCAGCACAGCCTGTGCAGCAGCTCCCGGCCCTCGCGCACCCGAGTTATGTTTTCACACAGGATGTGTGCAAAGCGCTCGTACACCTCGTCAGTTGCGGAGCCCATGTGTGGCAGGGCCAGCACGCGAGGGTGCCTGCAGGGCGCACAGAGTAGCACACATGAGACAGCAGCAGCAGCTGATTAGGCATATACTTTTGCAGGCTTTTGAAGGCAAGCAACGGTCGCACCACGCTGCCAATTGGAAGCATCAAGCACCCTTGTGAATGCATGCAGCCGCAACAACCCTGTGTGCACGGAGCGCCCCAGCTACTTGCACAACCATGATGAACACGCCTACAATATACAACACCGCATCACACGACTGTAAGAATGTTACACAACGGTCGATCACCTGTACAGCTCCTCCTGCGGGTCAGCCGGCTCCACCCAATGCACATCCAGCCCCACACCACCCAGGCGCCCCTGCTGCAGCGCCTGCAGCAGCGCTGCTTTGTCTATCACAGGGCCTCGTGCTGTGTTGATCAGCACTGCTCCTGGCTTCATCATGGATAGCTCCGCCTGGCCTATCATGCCCTGCAAGGCGCCAGCACAGGGAGCATGCTAGTTGTTGTTGAGCCCTCTTGCCCACTCATGTGCATGTACATCACAATATGTACGTGCATGGCACAAGCAGACCCATGTCTGTTGCGCCCTGTCATCTGCACACGCACGGCATTAGTGCAAGCAACAGTAGCAAACGCACGCCATTCAGCACTAACACACACTTCCGCTTTCGACCCAGCTCTATCACCCACCGTTGTTTGCTGGTTGAGCGGGCAGTGCAGCGACACCACGTCGCTCTGCTGCAGCAGCTGCTCCAACTGCTGCCTGCTGCTGCCAGAGTCTGTGGACAGCAGCTTCATGCCCAGGCCCTGCGCTGCTGCTGCTAGGCACCTGGCGCAGCAGCCAGCATGCAGTGCATCAACACCAGTCAGCTGATGTATGGATGTCGTACTTGAAACGCCACAGAATTTGGTTAGACGCTGTGACGAGGAAGAGATAGCCATTCATTCACCCATGGTGCAAGAGTGAGATGCCTGGCAGCAAACAACATGCGCAGATGCACTCGCCAGCTGAATCTCAAGATGCAAGAGTGAAATGCCTGGCAACCAACAGCAGGCAGCCAGTGCATTGGAGTGGCAGTGAAAATGGCGACAGCGAGCCAGGAACTGAGCCACTTGAGCTCAGTGCGAAGCTAGAAAGTGTCCGCAGCGTTTATGCCGTACACCACACCCACTTGCCCACTCTGCCCATGCCAATGATGCCAAGTGTCTTGCCAGCCAGCTCGTGCCCAACAGGGTCTCCAATGATGCGCTGCTGAAAAGCGACCAGGGCCTCGTCCACGCGCCGCAGCAGCATCAGCATCATCATCAGCGCCACCTCAGCAGTTGCATTGTCATTGTAGCCTGTCCGTGGGTCCAGAGAAGCAGACAGCAGCAGCAGACCTTGGGTGATGGTAATTGACTGTGGTGACGATGGTTGTCTAGAAGTATGCCATGATTACCTACCATCAGCATACATGGCATCTGGCCATGAAACAAGAGCATGCTGCAGCTGGATGAGTCAACTATGCTTGCCAATACCACAGCAGTTTCGTATGCAGGGATACCGCGCAATTATTCACAGATCAATACCAGGGCCGGCCTCAACTGCTGCTGCGCATGCTGCTGAAGCTAGCTGGCAGAGCATCAAGCATGGGCCACCCACCTGGTGCGATGGTGACTGGTATGCCTCGCTGCTTTGCTGCCTCCAGGTCTATGTTGGCGTAGCCAGCTGCAGGCTGCGCGATCAAGCGCAGGTCATGCGCAGCAGCGATGGCAGCAGCATCCACCAAGCCAGTTGTTGGCACCAGCACCTTGGCGTTGGCAACCTGCGCAGTACAGCGGCAGCACGAATCCCAGCGACTGTGGAAACACATGTATGGAGCAGTGTGGTTGATGCGCCAAAGCTACCTCAGACATCCTTGCTGTCAGTTGCCAGACATGGCCTGACAATTGCAGCCTGACAATGCTGAACAGCATCACAAGAGGCCAACCACATGCAGCGCTTGTCAGCAGCAGCCAGTTCACGGACGCCCAGCTGCTGACTCCTGCACACATGATCCTGGCGAGTGCATCCAGTGCAAGCATTGTGTGTGCACTGTTGTATCCAGCAGCCCTGCAACCCTGCTGCCACACGCACACTCATCGGCCAGCTGCACGAAAAGGTGACTGACTGGCATCAGTGTGCTCATCAGCAGCAGGCCCTGCCAGCTGCGCCCTGATCTCACCTGCTCAGCCAGCTGCCAGGATTGGTGGCTGGCTGGCATTCAAGAGCAAAAGGCTCTGCCAGCTGTGCTTTAGCTCACCTGCTCAGCTAGGGGCCTGCCAGGGTCCATCCTGTGCAGCTTGGCCCAAGGCGGCAGCATCCTCTCAAGCCTGCAGGTCAGCATTGATGGCAGCTGTCAGCGCCTGCGCAAACACTATGCTGCTGACTGCACTGGCAGCTGCTGCTTGATATCACAGCTGCATGCTGCATGCCAGATGGCAATTGATCAGCGCTCATGAGCGCTGGTATGTGCTGGAAGAAGGTGCCAGCTCACTTGTCTCCCGGCGCATGCCACCCATCATAGCACCTAGAATCACACAGCATAGTTGTGCAGGTGTGTCAGTTTGCTGCTGTATGTATTTGACAAGGTATTTGAGTCACATGCCTCGCCATCATGGCATGCGTGCACGGCAGCAGATCTGTCAGGCCCGCTGCCTGATTGCCACAGCGCCAGCAGAGTGCTCAGACCCAACGCAGCACTCACCACCATATCTCCCATATCTCTTCCTCTGCACCTAAAGATCCCATGCCGCTTGCGTCGGCCTGATTGAGCTGCTTCTTTGAGGGTGTTTCAGAGGGTTGGACAGCAGCAGGGACTTCGTACTGCTGCAGGCACCCTTATAACGCTGCAACGACCAATCCTAAGGACAGGAGATTCAACGTCAGCTTGCGTACTGGGATGCACCAGACGCTGCTTATCACCATGCAGTTGGCATGACAAGGTGTTATGCTACTGCACTCACTGTTATGCCGGTGCGGCGGTGTGTATCACCGGTAACAAAGCATTGCTAATCCCCACACAGCATTCAACTCTGTTCACAAGCTTCACAAGTTCCGGTTAACAGCTGTGCAGAGCTGCAGGCACAGCCCTGTCGCAACTTGGGCGGCACACGGTCTCCAGGTCGCTTACCAGACACTACCAGATAGGAATAACATGTCTACACAGCCACATGATGGCGGAAAGCCTCATAAAAAGCGGAAGATCAAGCAGAAGCCGGTGTTGGAGCAGGTGCCCGCCGTTCAACAACAGCAGCAGGAGGAGGACGGCAACAGCAAGTTTGCTCGTGCCCTCGGCTCCACAGACTATGCCACGCGCGAGAAAGGCCTGCAGGCGTTATCACGCTTCCTGGTGCACAAGGACAGCATGTCAGAGCTTGACATGATGAAGCTGTGGAAGGGGCTGTTCTTCTGCTTCTGGCACTCTGACAAAGCGCCTGTGCAGGTATGCACGAGCGGTTTCAGCGCCTGTATGTTGCTTGTCTAGCCTGAGCCTGGTACGCAGCTGCTGGTGCTGCTTGTAGCTACACAGTCTCAGCGCGCACTTGCACAAGGTGCAGTGCCAGTTTGCTCAGTCATGCAATGGTCAACGCGCGCGGCGCAGCTGTCGCTGTACCACTGCTGGGTAGATATGCTTGTGGCAGCTTGCGCGAGTGCCGTCAACAGAGTAGTAGCAGCCACAGCTGGCCTGCCTGACAGGGTACATCGTAACAAACAAAGTATCTGAAAAGCCACAACCAGCTGCTGGCTAGCGTTCCTGCAGTGCTGCCACACATGAAGCCTCAAGCTGACAGCCGCTGCTTGTGCTTTTTCTGCTGCTGCTGCTGCTGCTGCTGCTGCCAGGCTGAGCTTGCGGAGCGGCTGGCAGGGCTGCTGCAGCAGATGCGGCCAGCCATGGCACAGCTGTACTGGGCTGGCCTGCTGGCCACGCTGCGGCGCGAGTGGTTTGCCATGGACAGGCACAGGCTGGACAAGTTCCTGATGCTCACGCGCAAGTTTGTGGCCGCGCTGCTGGCTCGCCTGGCTGATGGCCAGTGGTGAGTTAGGTTCGGTTGTGAACAGCAGCAGGCACAGAGTTGAGCAGCAGTGCTGTTGTCGTCAGCGGCAAACGATGCGGGCAGCTGTGCTTGTGGAGGAGCAGTTGCAGCTGCTGCCAGTGGGGCTATGGGTGCTGGGGAGGCGCAAACACGCAGATCAAGCAGCTGCCAGCAGCCGCAGCACTGCGTGCTAGGCAGCACAGGCAGTGCTTCAGCTGTTGCCTGGTCCTGGAAGCTTGTCGCTTTTCACCATGCACCAGCAGTGGCATCAGCAAGCATTCAAGGACCACCCACATGTGGTGCAGCTTCTGAGCTGGCACCAGTGCTGAGCCGTGCTGCTAGTGACATCTGCATGCTGAGCAGTGCTGCTGCTGTATGCGTTCCCATGACCCCGCCGTAACTTGCTGACAGAATTCGTAGTTCTGGAAGTCAGACATATCCTCTGCCTGCCCCCCGCTGTACTTGCCACCACCCTTGCCCACCCTCATCCTGCAGGGACCCCGCAGCCATCTCCAGCCTCACCTTGCAGCTGCCGCTGCAGCAGCAGCTCATCCCATGCAGCAGCAGCAAGAGCCTGGGGCTGTCCTACCACCTGGCTGACGTGTGGCTGCAGGAGTTGAAGCGGCTGCCAGCTCAGCAGCAGGCGGCGCTGAGTCAGCAGGCGCTGCTGCAGCTGCTGGAGCCGTTTGTGGCTGTGCTGGAGGCTGCTGGCGAGCAGCCGCTGCTGGCGCGCATCAAGTGAGTGCAGAGCAGGCAGCAGGGAAGTTTCCTGCAAGATAACCCATGTGTATAGAGCAGGGTGACTGTGACCTTCAGTTTGTGTAGGGAGCTAGGGATGATGTGGCAGGGCTGGGTCACCATCAGGTGGCTGGGTGGGCAGTCAACTTTCCAGCTTGTTGCTTGCTGTTCTTTCTGTATTCTTTGCAGCAGCGATTGTGCTCATGTTGTTGCTGTGCACGTAATCTGTGTGCCTTACTGTTGTGTTGCAGGGAGGCTGTCTTCGATGTGCTGGTCAGTGACATCAAAGCAGCAGCTGCAGCAGCAGGAGCAGGTGATGATAGTGACAGTGACGATGAGGAACAGGACAGCTTAGCTTACTGTGCGCAGCTGGACGCTGCACAGCTGGCAGCGCTGCTGTTCGAGCGCGGCGCTGCGGATGGTGTGCGGTCTCGCAACAGGCAGGTGCTGTACAGCATCAGCAAGGAGCTGGAGAGGGCAGCAGGCAAGCGCAGGAAGCTGGCTGCAGCAGCAGCAGTAGCAGATGAAGAGCAGCAGCAGCAGCAGCAGCCAGCAAGCGAAAAGAAGAAGAAGAAGATGCGGCAGCAGCAGCAAGAGGCCGAGCAGCAGCAGCAGCAGCTACTAGAGGTTGAGCAGGAGCAGCAGCACCAAACACCGTCTAGCAAGAAGAAAAAGAAGAAGCAGGAGCAGCAGGAGCAGCAGCAGCCGCTGCAGGAGCTGCACCTGCAGCCTGAGCAGCAGCAGCAGCAGCAGCCGGCGGCTGCCAATGGCGTAACGCCCAAGAGCAAGAAGAAGCACAAGCAGCAGCAGGAGTTGCTGCAGAATGGTCAAGCTGCAGTGTCAACACCTGTGGCAGCAGCAGCAGCAGCAGCAGCAGAGACTCCGCAGCCGGCAGCAAAGCCCAGCAGCAGCAAGAAGAAGCGCAAGCATGGCGAATCAACCCCAGCAGCAGCAGACGTCATGACGCCGCCGCCGGCAGCAGCAGCAGCAGCCAAGACGCCCGGCGGGGCTGGCTCGCTGAGCACCGCCAAGAAGGGAGTGGTGATTGACTTGAAGAAGAACATCTACTTTGCGCATGGCGCGCCAGTGCCCCCAGCTGACCTCAGGTCCCCTCCAGCCACTAAGCCGAAGGGCAGTGCACTCAAGAAGAGTGGTGGCTCAGTGCTCGGCAGGCTGAGCAGCAGCAGTAGGTCAGGCGGCAGCCCGCATGCGCCGGCGACGGCACCAGCGAAGCAGCAGCAGGGCAGCAGGCTGCCACAGCAGCAGCAGCAGCAGCCTGGCAGTGCGCGCAAGGCGGTTACGCCGAACAGTGTGCCGCGTGTGAAGGCGTCTGCCTTCTTCTGATATAGTTTGCCCCTGTGTGTGGTAACTGTCGTGCAGTGCAGAGACAGAGAGGCATTCCTGCGCGTAGCTTGCTGCAGGGTCTCACCTGGTTGCAACTGCATAGTGCATACTGTGTGGTTGCCTTGGCGGTTGTGATGCTCTTGCAAAGCGTGATACGCAGCTCAGCAATGGTGACACAGCATGATGTTATGCCTAGCTTTGTCATTTACGGCTTGTTGCTGATGCTTGAAGCACGTTGGGAGGTGCCAGGTGGCATGCTGTCAGCTGCAAGGTCAGGGCCTGCCGGGCATCATGCTGGCTGCCTGGATAGTCAAGGCACTGACGCCATAGCCTGCGTGCTCTTGATCAATCCTTTCCATGAATGTGCAACGAGTGTTTTGATCGAGGCTGTTCGTTCAGCAGTCGTGGGTCGCTGCTTGCATGTGCATCATGTGGTAAGGGCGCATTGGGATGACTGCGCTTTCGTTGCAGGGTGAACGGGCTAATTTCTCCAGTCAGTTGTTGTTGAAAATCCTTGACATAATTGCTTGTGTGTACTTTAGCCGTTCTGCCAATTGATCGTCGCACTTGGATTCCGACCACAATCAGCGCACGGCCAAGCTCTCCTATGGCGGGTGACGTCGTACCCTAGTCAATTCAGCCACAGCTGCGTAGCTTATGTCAATCATTTGTTTTTAGATGCCCAGAAGTCATAAAAAAGCGTCGCGTCTTGCCCAAAGAAGCTTCGGAACTTCCGCCTGCCATCGAAGCCAATAGAGCTTCTCCAGGCACTCCACCAACAAAAACATGCTTTGTAATACTGACTCGTATTTAAGAAGCGTTCATGCATCTTTTTAGGCCATCATACAGTGTGACTGTTACATACCTGAGTGTTCTTCTCGCTCGGCCACCACAAGCTTGGATTTTATAGCGGAACCCCTCCACAGCGCTAGTACCTTTGTAAGTTGTGTTGTGACTGGCTGTCTTGCATTGATAGCACTCAGGCACTCAAAGCAACTCCCACCACCCTATCTTACGCTTTCCAGCCAGCCGATCAGCATGGCTAGCCAAGGAGTTGCCGAGGAGTACGCTGGGGTGTCGAAGCTTGCAAAGTACCCCTTCGAGCCTTACTGGCCAGAGAAGAAACTGCGCGTCTGCATCACGGGCGCTGGTGGCTTTATTGCTAGCCATTTGGCCAAGCGCCTCAAGAGCGAGGGACACTATGTGATAGCCTGTGACTGGAAGCGCAATGAGCACTTCTCGGTAAGCTCAGGACGCCTGTGCCGGGTTGCCCTCAGGACCCAGCCATAGAAGATGCCCTGCTTGGCGTCTGTGGTTCCGTTCTATGCGCCAAATAATAATGCATTAATAATTGAAATGCCGTGCGTGGAATCTGTGATTGCAGGAGGACCAGTTCTGCGACGAGTTCCACCTGGTGGACCTCAGGCTCTTTGAGAACTGCAAGAAGGTCTGCGAGGGCTGTGACCACGTTTTTAACCTGGCAGCAGACATGGGAGGCATGGGCTTCATCCAGTCCAACCACTCAGTTATCCTGTACAACAACACCATGATCAGCTACAACATGGTGGAGGCAGCCCGCCAGAACGGCGTCACCAGGTGCTCACAGCGCTATTGCGCTGCTGCAGCTGCTACCCTGAAAGCAACTGCAGCAATTGTACAGTGATTACGTTGATTTGAATATTGCATGCTTGCCTGCTGGCCAGCAGTTGCTTGTCCTGGCACAATTGTGTTTTTGTAGCGTTCATGGATACTGCTGGCGGCTGCTGAGCATTACAGGCCTGACAAGTTTTCAGAAGCTTTTTGCGCACAGCTGGTGCTGCTGGTGGCTTCCATGCATGCCTATCACACCGAGTTTGTGGTTTTATTACAGTTTGCTGCACTGGCGGCTGCTGTGAAGCGGACAGAGGCATGCATGTGCAGAGCAGTCTTTAGCTGCGCAGTGCTGTCATTGCCGTCCCCACCCCACCCCCATCTGCCGCTTACATCCACAACCAGTTTATTCACAACCAGCACTCGCATGCTCACTTGCATCGAAGAGGTGGCTTAATGCCAGCCATTTGTTGGTGTACCGCAACTGATCATCAGTGAAACCGCTTTGTTCTCACTCCATCTCACTCCCCTGCTGCTGCTGCTGCTGCTGCAGGTTCTTCTACGCCTCATCCGCGTGCATTTACCCGGAGCACAAGCAGCTGGAGACCAAGGTGGAGGGAGGCGGCCTCAAGGAGGGAGACGCATGGCCCGCACAGGTGAGGCTCCTTTCTTCCCACATATGCTTTCCACACATGCTTTGCACACATGCTTTGCACACATGCAACTTAAATGCAGCCTTACGCATCACTCTAATGACACATGCTGCCCTGCTGCTTGGTGTGGTTAGATGAGTGGGTCGGTGTGGGGCAGATGAAGGGGACAGAGAGGTGCAGCGTGCCTGCAGAACCATGCTTCCAGCTATGGCGTGCGGTTATGTGGATGCTATTCAAAAAGGTGGCTGGGGATATGTGCCAGGAGCAACATATGTCGCAGCACCACATACCAACGCAGCAAGTTATGCATGCTTGTCCATGTTGGGTGCCACTGCCCTGCTGGCACGGCGCTCCCCAACCACCTTGTAGCAGCATCAGCTGTTTCACAATTGTACTCACGCTGTCTGTTTGTCTTCTTGTCACCCGCAGCCCCAGGACTCGTATGGCCTGGAGAAGCTGGCCAGTGAGGAGCTGTGCATGCACTACAACCGCGACTTTGGCATCGAGTGCCGCATCGCACGCTTCCACAACATCTACGGCCCGCACGGCACCTGGAAGGGCGGCCGCGAGAAGGCCCCAGCAGCCTTCTGCCGCAAGGTGAGCAGAGGCTGCTGTCAAGGATGCGTGTGATGCAGGCCTGGGGCATGTGCTGCAGTGTGCTGCTCTGTCTTCTGCAGCCGTCATGCTAGGTTTGGGCCTCGAGAACATGCAGGATTTGCAGGGCCCGCGCATCCAGTTCTGCACTGCAGCTGTTGAACAGCTGAGATCGGCTTGCACCAGACTTCAGCCGCTGAAAACTGACTGCCATCTGCTGACTGTGCCTCTCTGCAGGTGCTGAGCAGCACCAACGAGATTGAGATGTGGGGTGACGGCAAGCAGACGCGCAGCTTCACCTTCATCGACGACTGCGTGGAGGGCATCCTGCGCGTGACCAAGTCGGACTACCGCGAGCCGCTCAACCTGGGCAGTGATGAGATGGTGTCCATGAACGAGATGATGGCCATGGCCATGAGCTTCGAGGGCAAGGTGAGGATGATGCTGGTGTGCGTGATGGGCATAGGATGGGGTGTTTGTGCAGCGTGCTCGGGATGCTCATGTTAGTTGATGTCATGTGATGCGTAGAATGAATGGCAGTGTCAGGCAGTGCTTGCTGGGGTTACAGCAGTAGGATGTGTGGACGCAGGACATGTGGTGCAGGCGAGCTGGTGTGTTGTGACACCAAGGATGGCCATGCATTCACCAACAACGTTCTCAATATGCCTTATCAGGCTGCCGGCTCAAGCTCTTGCCCGCTGTCCTCTTTGCGCCCCGCAGGACTTGCCCATCAAGCACATCCCAGGCCCGGAGGGCGTGCGTGGCCGCAACAGCGACAACGAGCTCATCCTGGAGAAGCTGGGCTGGGCGCCCACCGTGTCACTGCGCGACGGCCTGCAGCGCACCTACTTCTGGATCAAGGAGCAGATAGAGCAAGAGGTGTCAGCACGCGGTGCAGACGCAGCAGCAGCATACGCGCAGAGCACGATCGTGAAGACGGGCGCGCCGACAGAGCTCGGAACGCTGCGGAAGGCAGACGGCGATGAGGGCTTTGACGCGTCTGCGGGCAAGGCCGAGGCGTGATCTGTTATAACATGTGTTACAAGTGCTGTTATAACGGTTTGCCGCTAGGTCTTGGTGTGCTGCTCTAGCGTAGGTCTGGTAGTGCTGCTTGCCACTGCAAGCTGGTGCTGGTGGCAGAGATAGCTCTGCAGCTGCGCATAGCAAATGCGCTGCAGTGTTTCAACGCTGCCTTCAGTTGGGTCAGGGTCTCTCTTTCTGTTTCTTGTTCTGGGTTGTGGTGGCTGCGCAGCTGTGCGCAGCGGTGGCATGTGCATTACTCTGCACTGCGTCAGGGGAAATGAGGATGCTACTGCATCTTCGAGTTTGTGATGGTGTGCTCGCACAGAACAGCATGTCTATGGCAGCAGACGCGGTTCATGACAAATGTTGACCGCATTACTGAGCTCTCCCAGGAGTTGTGCACCACTCTGGTGTCTTGACGGAATGTATCTTTGACTCGCGCAGATGTGGGGCATATTGCTCGGCAGGATGTGGCAGATGTTGCATATTGCACAGTGCCGTAATTTTGGTGTGCTGCTGCTGCTGGAGTGTTGTGCTGATCGGCGGTGGTCGAACAGCAGCCTTCACACAGCATCAAGAGCACTGCTGCTTGCGCCCCATCATGTGCACATCATGTAGCGTGTACATCCAATTGACTATTGACTCAGCAGGCTGGCATGCACGCCGCGGTGTTGTGCATGGTGACTGCTTTTCAGATCAGCCAGTAGAGGCACATCATGGCCGGCTTGGTGCAGGCTGCATTTTGCAGGCTGTGGCTCTCTTTTCTGTGGCTCACACAGCCACGTTTGTTGGCTGGTGAGCAGCCCTTGCTGTGGCAACTGCGGCAGTATTTTGCATTGCTTGCAGGATCATATTGTTCAGCTAGGGTTACAGCGGCAGCAGTAGGGTCAACGGAAAGACCTGTGCATGCCAGGAAACTCAGGGGCCAAAGTGTAACAAGCTTTTCTCACTGGTTCCTTAAATGAATCGTGTAGCAAAACAGACAGAGATTGAACTGTGCAATGCATTGTAAATTACATCAACTTCAAAAACAGGCTGCAGCTGCCTTGTACCTAGGCATGTGCAGCCGGCTGGAACTCCAGCAACTCGTAATCATCTGGCAGTTTGATACACCAGCTTACAGCAACTTGGCTTGATTGCTTTGCAGTTGTGGTACGCCACTCGCGCTAAGCGAAGCATGCCACACGCCTGGCTGCATTCTTCCAGCCATGTTGACCCAGCCCTCTCTGATCATTTGCGTCACAACAGCCGCTTTCCTGCCGCCCCACAACATCACTCATCCCTGCTGCCCGACACGCTGGCTGCTTGTGCAGCAACGCTGTTGTCCGGCCTCGCCACAATGTTGCTCTCCTCCTTGCTCACCAGCACCTGCCCCGGCTTAGCCCCCTTGAACTTCTTCAAGTGCTCAGCATGTGCCACAATAACATCTGCTTTGCCGGCATCCCTGGCTTTGCTGAACCACGCTGCCAGGTCAGCTGCAAACTGCAGATCTTTCTGATCTGGCTCTCTGCCAGCCTCAACCCGAATCACAGTGTGACTGCCAGGCATGCCCCTCACATGCATCCAGATGTCACCTGGCTTCGCCACCTGATGACTCAGCACGTCATTTTGCTTGTTATTCCTGCCGACTAACACGGTGAAGCCGCCGGGGCTCTCGTACTGCCGCAGGCCTGCGCCGCCGGCGGCAACTGCTGCTGCTGCTGCCAGCGAGGAGTTGACGCCTGCCTTGCTGCTGCCGCCAGCTCTTGCTGCTGCTGACTTCTGCTGCTGCTTCTGCGCCTTGCGGCCCTTGGCTGCTGCTTTGGCTGACAGTGCCGCCTCTGGTGGCGGCTTGATGACCTTTGACTCCACCAGCTCATCCTGAAGCAGCAGCAGCAGCAGCAGCAGCAGCAGCAGCAGCAGCAGCAGCAGCATGAGGCGCTCATGAACAGCAGTACCACTGGACCAGAAGAGCATAAGCTTGTCAAGGATGCAGATGACGTTACAGCCGCAAACACAACAGGCGATAGCAGCTTGCATCTCTCACAGAGTGCTTGCTGCCACACCATGTGACACGCGTGCAGCAGCCCACCCACCTGCACTTCTCGTAGTGCTGCCAGCTGCTGCTCTGAGCCGCCGGGCGGCATCTGCGCCAGCTCCAGCTCCACCTGGCAGCAGCAGCAGCAGCAGCAGCAGCAGCAGCAGCAACAGCAGCATGAGTCAACACCTGGGAAGCGAATGCAGTGTCACCCCTTTCAGGCCCAGGCGACCATTGTAGTTAGATGGCGTAGCGCTGTGAGGATGCCGTGCTTTACATGCCGGCAGCAGCCGAAAGGAGCAGCACAGCAGTGTCTGCAGCATTCCCGGAGCAGGGAGCGAAGCTGGCTGCTGGCAAGATAGGTTTGGTATTAGCACACGACGGCAAGCCTTCGGGCAGGGGGGCTTCTGGACCAGCGTTGCTTGAAGGTGCGCAGTTGTGCATTGACCATGCCTAAAACTGTCATAAAACAACAGTAGGCCTCACCGTCTCCAGGTACTCTGCCTCCTGCTGCGCCGCCTCCAGCAGCGGGGCCAC
The DNA here is from genome assembly GCA_030272155.1 of Tetradesmus obliquus. NCBI lineage: Eukaryota > Viridiplantae > Chlorophyta > Chlorophyceae > Sphaeropleales > Scenedesmaceae > Tetradesmus > Tetradesmus obliquus. The sequence goes on along the minus strand of CP126194.1, from coordinate 4,349,561 downwards.
AGCATCAACAGCGCGCCGCAGCTTGCGGGCGCGCTTGAACAGGCCCTCCGCCTGCTCCATGGGAGTTTTGAGCGGGTCCAGTGCAATGACCACTGGCTTGCCTGTGTCCCAGTCCTCCGCTTCCAGCTGTGCTGCATTCGGCCGCAGCCTGTGTGTGCGGGTGAGGGGGAGGGTGACAGAGAAGGCAGTGTGCAGCTGGGTTAAGGGCCTGTAGATGACAGCCAGTTGTCGCCAGCCATGCCAGCACTGCGCAAGAGCTGCCTCAGCTACCAGCTGTATACTCCGTAGCGCATTTCTGAATGTTGGTGCCTATTTGAGCAGGAGGGGTGCAGACAGCAGCAGCTGCTGGGTGATCATGCAGGGACAAGGTTGCAGCTGCTGTGCTGAGCGTATAGGTGAGCATGGGCGGTACACCAATTAGAGGCATTACTGTTGCAAAGGTTGCATATCCCAAATGTGACGTACTCACCTGTACATGTTTGCCACGATGATGTCGGCCTGCTTCTGCACTGCAGCCACCTCATCAGCCGCCTGCAGCTGCTGCTCAAACGCCTTGACCCTGCCACGGGCCTTCTTCAGTGCCGCCTTCACAGCAGTACTCAGCCGTGTGTGCAGCCCTGCATACACCTCGCCTGCCTGCAAGCTGCGGTAGTATCCCTCAACCATGTCATGCGCTGAATCATGCGGCTGGCTGTAGCTGCCGATGACCGAGAACTTCCCGGTGGCTGGGCAGCTGCTGGGTGCGAAGTTCCCGCTGTGAAGTCTGCCCAGCCAGGCCTGCCAGGCTGCGTGGAGCGCTTGCCAGGATTCAGGGGTTAGGCTGTCAGGGCTAGCAGCAGGAGAGATGCCGGCTGTTGTGCATAGGTCCTCTACTAGTGCGGGGCTGACACCCATGTAAGCACGCGTGGCACCTGCGAGCACAGTCTCACGTGGGGCCGGTGCAAACATGCCTGCTGCTGCTGCTGCTGCTGCCTTTTTTGAGGGTGCTGCCGCCTGCTCTGCTGCTGCCAGTGCTGCTGCACGGGTGATGTTGTCCCGCCAGGTGTCTAGGGGCTCCTGGGGTGAGGGCGGTACACCGTTCACTGGCGGCGGCAGCTGGTACTGCCGGCCTGCTTGCACCTGACGCAGGCTGGACATAGCACCGCCAACCTGCGGTGAGTGTGTGTGTACAGTGCAGCAGGACAGCAACAGCAGCAGAGTAGTGTGAGTTAATGCTCCGTGTGGTCAACACAGTGCGTGTGCAGTGCAGCTTGACAGCAAATGTCGTCAGAGACAGGCTGCACCTGCCAGCACAGCTAGCAACACAGTACACGTGTACGGCATGTGAGTGTGCTGAAAGTAGTATCGTGGCGTGCAAACACACGAACAATCTGATTTGTGCCAGGTATGCAGCATGCAGCAGGACACACACGGCTTTGCTTGCCATCAAGCCACTGTGCAATTAGGCCAGCCAGCCAGCCAGCCAGCCCAGCGCACCTGGTATGCGCAATGCAGCACAGAGCCGTCACCAGAAGTCACCACCACGTTGCTGTACCTGCCGCAAAAGCACACCAGCAGAATGTGTGTCAGAAGCTGCTTCCTGCCTAACACACTTCACTTATTGCTTGCTGCATTGAACGTTGACAGTGGCTAACACTTCCTGTTGTCAGCCCTGGTATACGGGCAGGCAACATCACACAGCACTGGCAGCACACATAGCAGCACTATACTGAGTGCTACACGTGACTCACTTGGCCATGACCTCACAGAACACACGCTTGCTGGGTGCCTCCCCGGGCCTGGCACCAAAGTCCAGCTGCACCACGCGCTCCCAGGGGGCAGGCAGCCGCGCTGACAGCAGCACCAGGCCCTTCAGCTGGGCAGAGGCCTGCACAGCAGCAGTCATGTACATGCTGTTATACAAGCGACCACAGGCACACATAGGAACATGTGGCGCACATACACTAATGGCTTGCACTCCTACTGCATTCCAGAGTCTGTTGCATGCAACCCACACTGCAGCGTCGACGCCAAGCCATGCACGCCCTTCCCCATTTGTGCTGCAAAGGACACTGCATGCTGCATGTTTGATGTGCTTTCTTGCCCACCGCACCTGTGCTGCGAAGGAGAAGGCTTCTGACACGTCTCCCCTGTATGGCGGCTGGCCCATGGCCACGCGTGCTGCTGTGGGGTGCCAGCTGAGGTGCAGCCAGCCCTGGGCCAGCGGCGTGCGCAGCCGCAGCGACAGCGTGAACTTGTCGGGCTGCACCACCTGCAGATCATTGGGTCAGATAAAGGAGGCAAGGAAGATATGACATACATGTTCGAAGGTGGGGAAGGCATGCAGGTGCAATGCGCGGGTCCTTGTGGCTGCAAGGTGTTGGTGCAAGTGTATGCACAAGTCGAACATAGCAACATGCACAGCATTGCTGTCGGGACCAACTGTTGTAGCAGTCTAAAATGTTGCCTTGGATTGCTTCTGCTGCTGCCAGGGCCTGCCAGGTCAGCCTGCCGCACCTCTTCAACTTTCGAAGGCACCCAGGACCCTGATAGCTCATGGCAGCATGCTGCAAGCACCGTGTAGTCCAGCGTCTGCTGCTTGGTACGGCTGCCATCTGAACTCCGCTGCTGCTGCTGCTTTGGTTGCTGCACCTGTGGTGTTACAACATCGCTGCGGCTAGCGTCCGTTGCTGCCTGCCGGACGTGTGCAGCTGCTCCCTGCTGCACTGCAGCTGCTGGCGGAAGCAGCTGGCTGCGAGCGTGCTGACTGCTGCACCTTGACAGCTGCGCTCTGCTCAGCAATTGCCTGAGCTGCAGCACTTTGACCCTAGCCGGCTGGCAGCTCCATGCTAGGGATGCTGCCGGGCAAGTGCTGCTGCTCAGCATCCTGCTGCAGCCTGACAGCAGGGTGGCCCTGCAGGGGCCCGAGGCCCCGATCATGCCAGTGCAACGACTTGAAAACGATGCTTCAAGGTACTATATGAGATTGGGATGAGAACGGGAGTCGCAGAGTGCAAGTGTGTGTGGCTGATGGATTACTGGTCGTCCTCTGGTGCTGGTGCCTGCTGCTGGGACTGCTACTGTGGATGCTGATGTGGCATTGCAGCCAACACCCATTCACGTCCATGACACATTGGCGAGTACGAAGTAAAGTACACGATCGGGAGGTGTGTCAGCGAGCTGTTTGAGTCCTGAAGCCCGTTCTAACACCCACACCCGTCCACTGCCACGGTATAGACTTGAGCAAGTCCTGTCTGTCCTGACCTATCGTTGAAAGCTCCCTGTCGCCAATGTGTTTGGTTGTTAAGCGGTTAACAAAGAAAGTACTGTTGTCGATCTGGACTGCTGAACATCTACCCGAAAGCAGTGCGGCCACATCATAGCGGAAGTCGAAACCAGATGCATACGTCCGCGTTTTCTTGCCACAGAGTAGCTCGGGGACATGGCTTGCACACGACACGGCGAGCTTCAGCAGCACCAGCAGCAGCACTGAAGGCAGGGCAGATTGGCAGTAGATGGCCACACAAACAGGCACAGCACATAGCCTATGCAGCAGTAGATGAGTCAAAGCAGGACGTAGATGAAGTTCAGGCCGAGACAAAGGCCCGTGTAGGATGGGTGAGGCACTTTTCAAGCGCAGCAGCTCGCTACTATCCTGGCCAGATGTACACCAGGCCTGTGAGATTACATGCAGGTCTTGTGTAGCATCTGAAACAGCAACAAACCCCTAGTGTAGCATGGCAGCCTGATTCATCTCCTGACATTTACTGGTCCGTCTTTGCACAACGTGTGCGCACCCTGCCCCTCATGCTGCTATCAGGACCCTGCAGGAATACTGCCGCCGCTAGAGGCAGTTGGCACCACCGACCACTTTGCTAGAAGGGCACGGCAGCGGCAGCAGCAGCAGCAGCAGTCACCGGATGTAGCAGCAGCAGCAGCAGCAGCAGCAGATGCTGGCAGTAGCGAGCAGCATCCTGCAGCAGCTGCATACAGCCAAGCAGTGCGCACACAGGAGGAGCAGCAGCAGGCGCAGCAGTTGCAGCAGCAGCAGCAGCAGCAGCAGCAGCAGCAGCAGCAGCAAACACAGCAGCCCCAACAGCAGCAACAACAGCAGCAGAACACGCCAGCGGCAGCCACGTCGGCGCCTGCAGCAGCCGCAGCTGAAGCGCCAGCTGGCATGGCGCAGCCAGCAGCAGCACCTGAACAAACAGCAGCAGCACCAGCAGCAGCCACACCAGCAGCAGCAGCAGCAGCAGCAGCAGCAGCGCCTGCAGCGCCAGCAGTGTTTGTTCCTAAGGACCCTTATGAGCGCATCCCAGCCAAATGGCTAACCCAAGGAGGCATCCCAGCAGCTGACACATCAGCATATGACAGGCCAGCCTTTCTAGCGAAGCTCGCTGAGAAGTTCATACCCATCGACCTGGACTTCTCAGGACTCCGCATCGTGAACTTTGACCCAGCTGTGTTCACAGTGGAGGGCTTCATGACGCCGGAGGAGTGTGCCAGCTGGCAGCAGCATGCAGTGGAGTCAGGTGCGCTGTGTGCCGTGTTTGGACAGTGTGTGTTTGCTCTGCAAGGTGCTGTTTTGCAAGTTGCTGCTGCCTTGATGGTAGAGAATTTGCCCTGAAGCAGATTTAATTGGCAAAGGGGACAATCACTGCAACTGCTGTATGCTCTGTTGCAGCAACTGACTGCAACTGCTCGTTTGCTTGTATGCACGTGCTGTGAGCAGCGCCTCAAATCAACACAACCACCTGCTGCCTCTTTGCTGGTCCATGCGACTGCCAGGCTGCCTGCAGCAGAGCAAGATTGGCGGCGGCAATGCTGCGGCTGCAGCTGGTGGCGGCGTCAACGCGTATGGCTCCCGCCGCACGTCAAGCTCACTGCTGATGGACCCACCCACACAGGTGCGGCTTCATGCCACTGCTGCTGCTGCTATTGGTAATCATAGTATCGTGCTGTTGCCTGCTGAGTCAGCGAGAGCGTGCACAAGAGCAGCTGCCGCAAATGCAGCTGGCAGTACCGGCAGCAGGGCAACGGCAGCAGCCAGGAAGCAGCAGCAGCAGCAATGGCTGTACCTCAGGCGGTGATGTTGCTTGGATCAGCCCACGCAGCCGCGCGGAGTTCTCGGCAGTGAGACCTGCTACAATCTGCACGCGCATGTCTGCATCATGCCAACATAAGCGCTCAATGTCGGACGCTCTCTGTGTCCTTGCTGCTGCTGCTACTGCTGCTGCTGCTGCTGGCAGGCCAAGTCTGCTGGGCTCACCGCGCTGATGCAGCAGATGCAGGCACGCGGCCACAAGCTGCTGGCTCACCTGGACAGTGCCCGCAGCTGGGGGCCACCCGGCAAGCTGCCTGCAGGGGGGCAGTACTGCTACGAGAGCCCGCAGGTCGCGCGGTGAGCAGCAGCAGCAGCAGCAGCAGACGCTTGTATGCTTGCCGCATAGCATCAGCAGTTTGTATGCACTGCAATTCAGCAGGCGGGCACCAGCTTCTGTGAGCATGACCGAGTTGTCATCATTGTGTGTTCCTGTGTGTTGACGTGGAGTGCCTGCTGCTGCTGCAGGTATCTGCCTGGGCAGCACTTCCTGTCTCACGAGGACGCCTTCCCTGCGCTGCTGGCCACTGCCAACGGCTTCCAGCGCCACGCCACGCTGCTGCTGTACCTCAACGACGTGCAGCAGGTGTGCGCGGCGTGATGCTGAAGCGCCTGCCTGTGCATGCGTGCTGCGGCTCCTCTGCTGTATATGGGTTTGTGCAACCAGCAAGGTCAGACAGGCGAAGCCATGCACGGCAGCGCAGAACTGCAACATTGTACTATCTACCCTGCCGTCTCACCTGTTGGTTTCTGCTACTGTGCTGCTGGCTGGCTGCAGGGAGGTGCCACGCACTTTGACCACCTGGGCATCTCAGTGCAGCCGCGGCAGGGCATGGCGCTGCTGTTCTTCCCCTCGTATGCGAATGGCACAGCAGACCCAAGGTGCGCGCGTGCCTGCTGCTGCTGCTGCTGCTGCTGTTTCTTCTGCTGGTCATGGTGCTGGTAAAGGGCTAGTGTGCCAGGGCGGGGCATTTGGGCGGGGCGGGGCGGGGCGGGGCGCGGCGGGGCGCGGGCCGTAGCTGTGAAACTTACTGAACAACATGGGTAATGCACTAGCGTTATGCGCTTGAATGTCCATGTTCTTCATGCAGGGCTGTCCCGGCATGCTGCAGCACACTGCAATATGACTCAGCTGAGACTCGTTCAAACCTTGCCCCCCTGCTGCCGCTGCATTGCAGGAGCCTGCACACAGCCCAAGATGCAGTGGACGAAAAGTGGGTGATGCAGCAGTGGGTGGCGCGCGGCTACCCAGTGCCCAAGGCAGTGCTCAAAGCAGTCAAGGTGGCAGCATTAGCTGGGCCAGAAGTTGAAGCAGCAGCCAGCGCTGCTGACGGAGCAGCGGAGCCGGTGCGTGAGGTGTTCCGCGTGCCTGTCAGCAGCATCAGCAGCAGCAGTGGTGGCGGTGGTACAGCGAAGAAGGCCAGGAAGAAGTCTGGCAGCAAGAAGGGGTTCAGCAGGCGGTGACAGCGTGCAGCTTGCCATGGGGACGCCGATGTCACCCCTGTTTCCACAGTGGGCAGTCTTGCCACTTGCTTTATACACTCACAGAAGGGGCCAACACTGTTGCTGTCGATGCTGCTGACATTGATGCGCTGCCGTTGAGGCTGTGGTGGTTACTACCATCATGTCTGTGTATGGTTGACCTGCTTGCACGTTATAACCCTTGAATACTATGGTTTCTTGCCACGCCTGCTTGGCGACTTTTCAGCCTGGAACAAACCACTGAGGTACAGGGCCCCTGTACTTTGCACAGGCAGGCCGAGCGATGTCTTTGGCCAGGTGCCGGGGCAGAATCGCAAGCATTCAGCAGGGAATTGTGTTTGGCTCTTCTATGCCGGCTCCGGCTCACCACACGCCACGTCACTGAGCAGTGCTTCCGTGACGGTTCCCACCTATGAAGGGTGTCACTTCCTGAGAGCAACCCAAACAAGTTGCCTGCTTGCTACACCGTTAAAATGTTGATCCCATGTAAGCGAGCTTCCAATGCGATGCAGAATAAATTAAAAGAAAAACTCAGGACTCGGATTTCGGCTGGGCACGCCAGGAGCTTCAGCGCACACGGCCCGTCCAGCTGGCTGTCAATATTCACTGATCGGAGATCACATGCAGATATGCACGTTGGGTGAGACCGGTGCAGCTCGCTCTGCGATCCCTGTGTGTGCAGCCTGTTGGTGTTGGCGGGTTGCATAGACGCGTGTTCACCGTTGCAGGCGTACTGCTGGCCACGACGTGGGTCCTGGCCGCTGGAAGTATACCAGTGACAGCTGCAGACGGGCTTAATGCGCCAGGTGGGCCTAGGCTGCTCGCTGCAGATGCGCTTGGTGCACCATCAAGCATGGCATGTATCACCTGACCTGCTCACAGGTTGACTTCATGATACGGTTGGCGCTGCCTGTGCTGTTGCGGTGCGCTGAAACACTGATTCTTTCAAAACCACGAAGTTGTGTTCCGCTGTACATCAAGCAAATGGGCTTCCACCACGCCAGCTTCAAGCAAAAGCAGCAGGTGGTGCAGCTACTACCTGTACAGTACAAGTGACAACGCATGCACACACTTCTACCCACAGCGCAGACATGAACTACAGTTGCACTTGTGCAGCAGCATCCAGTACTGTTGCGCAGCAGCACTTGGACACAACCTGCTCATGCTGTGCACACCCGCAGGACTGCACCACAGGCTGCTGCAGCAGGCCTCTGGGCGCCGGTGAGCTTGACAGTTGCCTGCCTGGCCGGCTTTGAACCACGGTTGTTGGGCATACATAGCTTGCTCTCCGTTGGTAATTGTGTATCATTGTGGCGTGTGGTGCTATGCTCGCAAAGTCACATGCTGTTAGCTTGCGGTGCTGCCAGACGTGCAGCTTGCTGTGCTGGCAGCAGAATGCACACAAGCACCATCTTGCGATGTGAACACCGTTAGCTAGCAGCAGTACAATTGTGTTTAGGCAACCCTGCGATCAGAGCCCTGGACACAGCTGCTGTTTGCCTACTAGTTTTAACATTCCCTACTGTAGTGCCCCACGCGTACGCGTGTGACATGCACTTCAGCTTCAAACAGGCTAAGCGTGTTCAGCTGTGCTGCTGCTGCTGCTGCTGTCGCCTGCTGCCCCTTGGTCTGGCAGCCGCAGTACCGGTCTGTTATACAATGCGACAAAGGCGCTGGGGTCCACGCGCAATGCTACGCTGCGCGGTTACATGTTCAGCAGAGGCAAGGCAGACTTACTGCGTTGCCTCGGCGCGTCATCTGAAGCTGATGTTGCGCAGGCTGTGTGCGGGCAGAACAATGTAGCAAGTACGAATTGCTTGGACTGGCTGCTGCTGGGGCTCACTCCTGCAGCCTATTCGTCCAACAGCACAACAGACACGCCTGGCGGCAAAGCCTTTCATCAGCCCTGCACAGGTGCGCGGAGCAGCGCTGCATACCCAGCACATGCAGAGACTGGCGTGCTGCCAGCCGGACACGTAAAAGCACTGAAGGCACAACAACTGTAGCAGCAACTAGCAGTAGTACTGCGTTGCGTGCTGTGTGCGAGAAGCCGCATGCATTTTTTGTGACCGCTGTGCGGCAGCTGATGTCGTGATCCCCGATTACTGTTAGCTGTGCCTGCAACATCCCTCTGCCAGTCTAATCCCTGTGCAGAAACAGCGTCAAAGCTGTTTACTTGTGTCTGCGTGAACCAATCTCCTTTCATTGGTGATGATGGTGGTGCCGCGCAGGACCAAATGCAATGCGCTGCATGTGTGGGCTTTGCCTTCACTGCAGCTGCTGAGGCTGCTGTCAACGTGCATCTGAAGCAGAGCTGGAATGACCTTAGCCTGTCAGAGCAGGACATCAGCTTTTGCAGGTGAGCAACTTCTGGGTTCTGCTGCTCAACCTTATAGCAGTTGCTAGCTGCTATGGGCGTGATGGTGTTTGTCAACTGCAAGCATAGTGGCACAGAGTAGCAGCATGCAGTGACTGCTGTGTTAAAACTAGTACAGCGCTAGCGCTGTAGCATGGTTGCATGGTGTATGGAACAACTGCTGTTGCTTTGCCCTTGCAGGCTACTGCCCCGGGTTGACTGCGGATCAGGAATGTCATACGAGGATCTGACAAAGAATGTGGTTAATAGAACGGTGGAGCAGTGGGCTTCGCGTGAATGCTGGCCATATCAGGGTTATGCCACCACATCATGTGCGCGCGCTAACGCGTGTCCTTCGCAGCTGCCGAAGGGTGAGTGCAATTATCTCGTCTGTAAAGCAGGTAACATTCCTTGCTGGCAGTTTCCAGGCAAGTCAAGGTGCTTGTGTTGCAGTATCAGAAAGGTTGGCGTATGATTCAACACCATGGAGATACAACACACTCGTACTGTGCACACCTGTGGTGGCACACTGCCAACCTCCATTGATGATAGATTGCGTCAGCTGCAGTAACAAATACGTCAGTCTCATAACACAGAGCACATTCTGGTCCTTGACAACGGTGCAGCTTTGTGTGCTACCTTGTCTGCAACTGTAGGTGGTGCTTTCTCTATGGCATATGGAGGCAGTGCCCTCAACTCCATCGGCAAGGTCAAGAGCCAAATCATGCTCAATGGTGGCGTCCTGACCTCCATAGCCATGTCGCAGGCTGTTTTCAAGCGATTTGAGGTGTACAACACCAATGCTGTGTTTGACTCAACAGATGATTTGTCCCAAGAGGGCAGCACTGGTGGCCCAGAGGCTGCTGCTTACATGCATGCCCTGTTCTGCTACGGTTGGCAGGACACGGCAAATGGTGACGGGTATTGGCTGTGCAAGAACAGGTGAGGATGAATGACACAACAGCAGCAGCAGCGGCAACAACAGTAGCAACAGTATCTTAGGACAGGCCTGCAGTGAGTGCTGTGATAGCAGCAGCAGCTGTAGCGAATCACATGCTTGTGCCACCTGCAAATGCACAGGCGTTTTCATTTGATCACCTTGTTCAAGCTGTCCTGCGACACTGTACACATGGCATGTGTAGCATGTTGCCATTGCACCAACGCTTGAATTGCGTGCATGCCACTCACGTCACCAGCAACTGTTCACGTGGTGCTGCGCTGCTTATGCAGCTGGTCGTCAAACTGGGGCGACAACGGCAACATCAAATTGGCATATGGCGCAGCTTACATCATGCAGCGCGACTACACCTTTGCAGTGCAGTTCGGCCAGGCCAGCAGTGCAGCCAGAGCAGCAGCAATCAGGGCACAACTGCAGCCGGACCTGAAGAATGATACCACCAAGCCCGGATGCATGCTTCTCACACCCAAACAACCATTGCGACTGGTGAAGCTAGTCGACAACCTGGTTGCACTTGCAGACACAGCGGATCCTTCAACGCCCTTAGTACACAGACGCACGTATCTATGCAGACGTCGTCACTTCTAACCTGGGGTATGTCAGTGATCTGGCAGCTGCCAGCAAAGGCCCCTTCAGGTTGTGTGGCAGTTCAGTGCAACTCCTGGGTGGCGTGCCGCCACCAACTTTGCCGTCTCCAAGCCCACCGCCGCGCCCATCACCCACGCCAGCCCCAACCCCATCGCCATCTCCCAGTCCCGTACCATCACCGCCAACCGAGCCTCCATCGTCGTTGTGAGGCGTATGACATTGCGGCATATGCACTGGGCAGCAGCTGCAACGAAAGCCTGCACACACATCTCGCACATTGCTGTTGTCAAAGTGCAGGGCAACCCTATCAGAGCCTGGGGCAGGGCTGCAGCCATGTGCTTTTTTTCCATGTTTGCTGTAGCTGCAGCTGTAGCTCAAGGCACAGTGATGTGTCACTTCAGCAAGATGCATATCCAACGGTGGAGCCACCATTGCGCACCAGCTTCATGTTGCAAAGTTAGCTGAGGCACAATTTTGAGCACATGCTGCTGCTGCTGCTGCTGTTGCTTGCTGTGTGTTGCGTTGGCAGCCGCACAACCGGCCTGGTGTTTGAGAGAGGCCTGGGAACACCGCCCAATGTCACACGCCGAATTCACAAAAGCAGCAAAGTCCGGGCAGACAGACTGCGCAACCTTAGTGCATCTTCTGAAGCTGAAGTTGCACAGGCAGTGTGTGGGACAAAATACATAGAAGGCCCTGAATGCTTCGACTGGCTGCTGCTGGGGCTCACCCCTGCAGCCTATTCGTCCAACAGCACAGCAGACACGCCTGGGCGCCGCGCCTTCATCAGCCCTGCACAGGTGCGCCACGTTGTGCGGCATATGGGGCTGAGTAACACTGAGCAGGAGGTTGCTGCAAGTCGCAGCTGAGACGTGGAAGACACCACCAGCAACGGGCAGCGTTTGTTCTTGGGCTGCTCACTATGCGTGCCTTGCTCAGCCTGCCAGCAACGTTGTCCCTGTCAGCAAGTGTCCGTGCTGCTCCTGGTGTCAAGTAATTCAAACACTGCCTGTCGTGCTTGACAACATTTAAGCAGGTTTTGTATTTTGCCGCACGGCACATGGCTCCCCCCGCATTCATGGCCCTCTGTTGTTGATATGGTTGTTGCCTGTGCAGGACCAGGGCGTTTGCTCCGCGTGTGTGGGCTTTGTGTTCACTGCAACTGCTGAGGCTGCTGTCAACGTGTATTTGCAGCAAAGCTGGAACAAGCTCAGCCTGTCAGAGCAGGACATCAGCTTCTGCAAGTAGGCAAATCTATACTGCATGAAAGCCTGTCATCTGCCGGCTGATGTGGGCATGGTTGGTGTTTCAGCCGGTTTTTTCTCCAGCACATACTTACACCATAATCAAAGCTAGACGATATGCTTTTGACAAGAATGGAACATTGACAGCTGTCTGCACTAGGAAGATTGGCTGCAGGCCACACAGCTGCGATTATGTTGCTCTGCAGGTTGCTACCCCGGGTCAACTGCATGACAGGATTAAGCTTTAGCGACTTGTTACAGTACGTGGCCGCGGACTACGTGAAGAATTGGGCCTCGCGTGCTTGCTTCCCATATGAGGGTGACAGCAGGGACTGCAGGCGTGCTGCCTTTTGTCCCTCCCAGCTGCCAGAGGGTGAGTGCCACTCACTGGTCAAGCATGGGCTTGGCCCAGAGAGGAGCAGCACTGCTTGTGCTGGTGATTTCTCTGGACTCTTGGCAGACGTGTCTAGATCTTGCTGCTTCAATCTCTTCAGAGTTGTGTAATGGGTACAAGCACAGAACCTGCGCCCATGATTCACAAACTTGATGCACTGTGCCAATGTTCTCTGCTTTTGCAAGCCAAAAGCTGTCACCCTATGGCTAAACAGCTTGGCTTTCACAAGCAGCAGAAAAACAGATTGATCAAAGCAGGTGGCCAGCAGCACATGATCATCATGTATGTCATGTTGACTGCTTTCTGTTGTGGCTGCAGGTGGAAGGTTTTCAATGGCATACGAGTCCAACGCCCTCAGCACCATCAGCATGGTCAAGAGCCAGATAATGCTCAATGGTGGGGTCATCACATCCATTGCCATGTCGGACGCTGGATTTGAGCGCTTGAAAGCATACGACAACACATTTGCTGTGTTTGACACATCAGAAGACTTGTCCCTGGGTGTGGAATTACACACCATGCATGCCCTGTTCTGCTACGGTTGGCGCGATACGGTCAATGGACAAGGCCACTGGCTGTGCAAGAACAGGTGTGATCACAGCAGAGGCAGCAACAGAAACAGTCGTGTGCGACATGTTTTGAGACAGCAGCAGCATTGAGAACAGCGCATTGACCCATTTGACATGCGCATAAGGCTCACAGATAGATCTGAGAGCAGGACAGTGTCATGCACGCCACTGGGATAATTGCCAGCACAACCTCTACAGCCTGAGCCATGTGTAGTGTTAGTCAATGCACCATCAAGTAGGTAGGGATTTGGCAATTTATGGTATTGTACAAAATGCGGTCCGCAGAAAATTTTCCCTACAAAGCTGCTGTTCATTTCACCAAATCCATGTTGTGCTGTGCTGCTTTCAGCTGGTCACCAAACTGGGGCAACAATGGCAATATCAAGATAGCATATGGCGCGGCCTACGTCATGCAGCCCGACAACACCTTTGCACTGCAGTTCCGCCAGGACAGCAGAGAGGCCAGAGCAGCAGCAATCAAGGCACAGCTGAAGCCAGGTTTGAGGAATGACACCTCCAAGCCTGGCTGCATACTGCTTACACCCAAACAGCCGCTCCGCCTGGTGAAGCTTATAGATGATCTTCTTGCACTGGCAGACGTTGTACTAGAGTCCGTGTATTTAACATACCCAGACATCCTTGTTGACGTTGTCATGTCGAACCTGGGGTATGTGCGTGACCTGGCAGCTGCCAGCAGGGGCCCTTTCAGGCTGTGTGGCAAAACAGTGCCGCTGCTGGCTGAGTTGCTGACTCCAGCACTGCCGTCTCCAAGCCCATAGCCATCAGCAGCCCCACCGGTACCACCATCACCTGCACAATGTTGCACGTGATACAAAAGATTGGCTGCTGGACGCCAGCGCTGCCTGAGTATTTTGTGATGGTCACTGTCCTCATTTGTTACTTCTTGTGACGTCGTGTTTCATCAGTGCAATACCGCCATGCATCAAGGTGGGTACCGCCGTTTGCAGAGCCGGGTATATGTGGCTGCTGAATATGGCGGGCTGCCATGCACAATGTGTGTCAGGGAATATCCTCTGGGCGCTACATGCCCTCTTTGGTGATGCACGTGATCATCGACACGTTGCATGAGCTGGGTGAGCTGGGTAAAACCAAGCCAGGGTGAGGCATATGATAGACACATACCACAGTCATACAGCTCACCAACAGCTACTGCTCTGACCGGTGTCAGTCTCCACAAGTGTGGCGGCAGGTGTTTGGTTCACGTGTGTGCTACCAGCTCCCTCTCAGGGCAGCAGGGAGCACTGCCTTCACAAAATATGGTGAAGGTCGAGTAGGCAATGGCAAAAACGGCAGTTGGCTGTCTTTGTGCCTGTGCTGGGGCTCAATCAGTTGGCACTCTTTGCTCCGAGCAGTGAGTCCACTTGTCATTGCTTTGTCAGGGGGCTCCGCACGTGTGGTGTGCTAGCTTGGCAGTGCATTGCTGATATGTTTGCATAGGCAGATAATCAGATATCAATGTTTCTTGAGGCTGAATAGCCAATAGATGTGCTAGGTATACATTGGGTGATGAGTGGACCGGGTGATTGCATAAGGCTGCAGGGCCGTAATGTAGCAATGTCCTCTGGTGGACATGTGTGTAGATGGTGCCTGGCCCGCACATGGCTTGTGGTCATTTGTACACTGGCACGTGCACAATCTCATGCCGGTCTTGTTATTATCTGCCTTTCAGGTGTCATGTGAGGCCTTGAGCAATGTAGCTGTGGTTGTGGCTGCAGAATGTCACGGATATACCAATGCATAGGTGCAGGTGAACCCAGGCTCTTGCTGTGCTGGGGCGACATTTGCTTTGGTGTGATTGCCGACAGCCAGCTGGGCATGGTACAAACGTAGCGAACAAGTGGCCTACATATAAATGTCAAGCTTTCAACGACGAATCTAAATCAATTTGAGCTGTTAGCAGTGGCACAGTGTGCTGCAAGAAAAGTGCTGAAAACACGTTGCCCTGAAGTGCCCCGACTCGGCTGTTACATATGTTAACTTGCGCTGTAGAGTGTTGCTGTGGGTGCTGCTGCCTGCAACGTGTTTTGATGTGTATTGTAATACTTCTGGCCTTCCCTTGCTGGCTGATCAGGCACTGCAGTTCTGGTGTGCCAAGTGCCCTGCCGCTGCGGTTGCGCTCTGCTGCTTTGCGCTGTGCGCTGCACATGCCATTTCAACTGTCATATCTGTTACATACTGCTCAACACCGCTTCAGGCCCACCGGCAGCTGCTGCGCGCGTGCAGCTAGTGTGGCTGCACAGAGTTTGTTGAGTACTAGTATTCTACACAGTTTCCTGCAAACATCCATGCTGTGTGATCAAGGCGAATTCTGGAGCTCAAAATCACTAGCAGTTTGGAGCTGCTGCTGCTGGCAGGTGAGGGCCCTGCTGTGCAACTGGGATGCAAGCAAACCAAAGCAGCAGCACTGGCAGCTGTGCCTTACTGTGCCTGCCACATACAGCAGGTTGCTATGCCAGCATGGCTGTCTGCTTGCAAGCTGTGTTGATTTGTTGCAAAATGCAGATGCTACGTTTGTACCATACCTAGCTGAGACTGTCAATGCATGCCAGCCTTTGCTGCAGCAGTTCTTAGCCTGCACTGCATCCCTTCTGTTGCTGTTCCTGGACTTGGTGCCTGAAGTGCACACCTACCTTTTTATGCTATGGCTGATGTGCTCCTGCTGCTGCTGGGTATGCAGCTGATTTTTCTGCGGCAGTAGTGCTGTTTGCAATACATGATATCTGCCTGGGCAGGAGCAGCAGCAGCAGCAAACAGCAGGAAACGTTACAGCTATGTGTGCTTTGAATCACGGTGGCATGTGTTTTTCAACTGCAGTCGTTGGTGGGCGTGACAGCAGCAGCATGTGCCAGCAGGTGCCTCACTGCTGCCACCAAATTTATTGGCGAAGGCTTTCGGCACAGCGCTGTGTTTAACGTCGTTTAATGTTCAATACCAATTGTTTGCAGGTGCTGCAGCAACACGATCGAGCTGCAGTGCTCTGGACATCCGTGTTGACCCGTCAGGCTCACCTGCACGGTGGGCTTGCGAGGGCCCTTCGCAGTTGGTTTTCTACCTCAACCAAAGGTACGTTACATAATGTGTCGACGTTAATTAGTGAGCAGCGTGGAAGCTGTGTGGCCTGGAGCAGGCTTGTTTCACGGCACATTCCGTCTTGAAGTTCTTCACCATACCGCAGCTTATTTCGGCTCACGCCATGCTTAAAGCAATCGTCAAATATAGAAAAAAATCAACCGCAATGTTTCTTGCAGGCTCCGTGCATATCGCTTGGCAGGCCAACAGTTGTCACAACCAACGCGAGTGACAGCAGCAGGAGCCATGTTCCATAGCTACGAGCGTAATTGAATTATACCAATCGTTTTACCATTACAATCGGCAATTCAGCATGACTGCAAATGCCTGTATGTGAAATGGCCACCAAGTGCCTTGCTGCCTGGCAGCAGTCGTTCAAAGCAGAAACCACTCCTGACAAGTCTAAGCACCAAAGCTCAACATCCAAATATATTTTACTCATACAATAAGCTTCTGAACATGCCATTTCCTTCCCACACTCGCTCTCAGGTGAACACCAGGAAGTAACCACCCTACAGCAGCATGGTGCCAGCACCTCCCAAGCCCCGGGCGGTGCGAACATGCAGGACGGCGGCAAGCGCAGGTGCCTTCAAACAGGTGAGCTCAAGGGCTCTCTGAAAGTCAGCCTGTGCACTGCTGCCAGCCATCTTGCATGCAGCTGACAGCCACATGCACAACATGCCATGCAGCAGCACAACAGCAGACTCAGCGTTGGTCCTTCCTGGGGTAGTCACCAGCAGTGCCGCTGCGCTGCTTCCCGTCTCGGCACACACAAAGACTCCTCTTGCGACTGCGCACCATATTCCACAAATCTGGCAGCTTCAATACATCAGCCATGACAGATGCAGCTGTGATCTTCATGAAGGTGTTGTTCAGGCCGTGCTGCAGGTCTCGCGGCTTCACATCAGCACCACCCAGCTGGCAGCTGTTATACAAGTAGTTGCGGAAGGCTGCTTTGAGGCTGCCAAATGCATGTTCAATGGGCTTGTTGAAATCTGGGGAGTAGGGTGCAATGTGCAGCAGTTGATCTTCATTGATGCCGCCTGCAACTAACATCTGTAGGCCATCCTTCCCCAGGTGAACACTTGGGTTGTCAAAGATGTACAGCGGCGTAGTGCCGCGCTGCGCCTGCTGTTGGTTGGCTATGTCTTTGATCTCAATCATGCAGTGAACAAACTCCAGCTGAGTCATGCTCTTGGCCTGCTGGGTTGGTTTGTCCTTCAACTGCAGGTGCAAGAATTGCCGGATTGGCAGCGCGCAGCCTTGTTAGCAGCGCAGGAGCGCAACGCAGCGGTGTGGATGGATGCGATGGGACGCTTCTACATCAGGCTCAGTGCAGACAAGGTCAGATACATCACCAAGTCTATGAGGGGGCAGAGATTGTTCTGGGGCTTGACTGGCTGCTTGCCAGGTGTGCAGCACTTCAAGTTCTGCGCGCCGCGTGCAGTCGCCACAGCAGCAGCGCTTCAGTGCAAGATGTGTGCATGTGTGCTGGCTGATATGGTTGGCACATGCATGGGCTACATGCACACAAGCGAGGAGCAGCTGGTGCACATGCTGTACTGGTTAGGCATCAGCAGCAGTATGTGTGCTCAGGTAGCAGTGGACTGGTGGGATGGGCGGATTGATTTCATCCATGCACAGCACAACATGCTGATTCAAGCTGATGGCTCATGTCATGACAAGGGTTATTACAGCAGCAGCAGGCAGCAGGTGCTGGAGCGCGACTTTGAGTTCTGCGCTGCAGCATATGACAACTGGCTGCAGCCAGGGGGCAGTGTGCTGCGCGTGAGCACGCGCGGATGTGACATGCACCAATCCTTGCACATTGGTTTCCAGCTTGCTGCTGCAGGTGGTGTCATTGTACTGTCACCAAGTTACTCTGCTGTTATGTTCACAGCAGAGGACGGGCAGCGCTGCAGCTTCACTACAGCACTAAAAAAAGCACTGCGGGACTGTTACTACATAGTACAGCAGGGCTGGCATGTCTTTCAATGGCAGGCGCCTGCGCAGTAGCAGCGCACACTCACCATGTACGGTACATTGAGGTTGCCAGCATGGTCCTTGTTGTCTGTTGTGCCGGTGACAAACGTGCAGTAGACGGGCCCGTGCACAGCGTTGACGGCGCAGACAAAGTGCAACTTGACCGGCTCTGCGTCCTTGCCCTTGCGCATCCATTTGCATGGCAGCACAGCATGCACGTTTTCATCGTGTGCATCACAATAGACTTTGACGGAGCCGCCTGCCAGGTCTGACATCCAGAATTTGCACTCATCAATGAAATATATGCGCTGCAGCATGTCGGGGTCACTTTGGTACTTCTGCCACAGTGCCGCAGCTGCTGCCTTTCGCCTTTGTTTCTGTATCTTTGTCAAGTCCAGCTTCACATCTATTCTCCTGCGCACCAGGTCGGGGTCAGCCCATTTCATGTACTTCAGCAGTCTCTTGGGTGTGATGTTGTAGTCAGTGCACAGCTGGCGCAGTGTGTCATTTTCCTGACATGCGACTTCGATTGAAGTCCACCACACGTGCACATCAACCTTTCTCTTTGAATCTGCAGATGGGTAGGCCTTTACCACCTTGCCAGCCTTGAATATTGTGCTGGCATGGAAGGCGACAGCATGTGGGACATTTGAGGGCCTGCCGCCATGCTTGGGTGTAGCCACTGTGCCGTTTGCTGTGAAGTTCTTGTGATGAAGTCTGCAGAACCGGTTCAGGTCCCCGTGTACCTCCTTGGCGTAGTCAGGGTACTGCTCTCTGTAATAGTATGCGGGGGTAATCTTTTCGTCAGCGGTGGTCAAAGCCATTATCACACACACCACCGCCGCCACCCTCATGGCCGTGGTACTGCGGTTGCTCTTCCATCCCGAAGGGTGCCTGCGCACCATGGACAGCCCCCCTGCAGGCATGAATCCAAAACATATGGATATGTTAGCTGTGCTTCTAGCGGCAGTGTGAACAGAAGTAACTGGTCAGGTCAAACAACAGCATGCAGCATCATGGAGTTTGACCGGTCTCAGCTGGGCATGGTACAAACGTAGCGAACAAGTGGCCTACATATAAATGTCAAGCTTTCAACGACGAATCTAAATCAATTTGAGCTGTTAGCAGTGGCACAGTGTGCTGCAAGAAAAGTGCTGAAAACACGTTGCCCTGAAGTGCCCCGACTCGGCTGTTACATATGTTAACTTGCGCTGTAGAGTGTTGCTGTGGGTGCTGCTGCCTGCAACGTGTTTTGATGTGTATTGTAATACTTCTGGCCTTCCCTTGCTGGCTGATCAGGCACTGCAGTTCTGGTGTGCCAAGTGCCCTGCCGCTGCGGTTGCGCTCTGCTGCTTTGCGCTGTGCGCTGCACATGCCATTTCAACTGTCATATCTGTTACATACTGCTCAACACCGCTTCAGGCCCACCGGCAGCTGCTGCGCGCGTGCAGCTAGTGTGGCTGCACAGAGTTTGTTGAGTACTAGTATTCTACACAGTTTCCTGCAAACATCCATGCTGTGTGATCAAGGCGAATTCTGGAGCTCAAAATCACTAGCAGTTTGGAGCTGCTGCTGCTGGCAGGTGAGGGCCCTGCTGTGCAACTGGGATGCAAGCAAACCAAAGCAGCAGCACTGGCAGCTGTGCCTTACTGTGCCTGCCACATACAGCAGGTTGCTATGCCAGCATGGCTGTCTGCTTGCAAGCTGTGTTGATTTGTTGCAAAATGCAGATGCTACGTTTGTACCATACCTAGCTGAGACTGTCAATGCATGCCAGCCTTTGCTGCAGCAGTTCTTAGCCTGCACTGCATCCCTTCTGTTGCTGTTCCTGGACTTGGTGCCTGAAGTGCACACCTACCTTTTTATGCTATGGCTGATGTGCTCCTGCTGCTGCTGGGTATGCAGCTGATTTTTCTGCGGCAGTAGTGCTGTTTGCAATACATGATATCTGCCTGGGCAGGAGCAGCAGCAGCAGCAAACAGCAGGAAACGTTACAGCTATGTGTGCTTTGAATCACGGTGGCATGTGTTTTTCAACTGCAGTCGTTGGTGGGCGTGACAGCAGCAGCATGTGCCAGCAGGTGCCTCACTGCTGCCACCAAATTTATTGGCGAAGGCTTTCGGCACAGCGCTGTGTTTAACGTCGTTTAATGTTCAATACCAATTGTTTGCAGGTGCTGCAGCAACACGATCGAGCTGCAGTGCTCTGGACATCCGTGTTGACCCGTCAGGCTCACCTGCACGGTGGGCTTGCGAGGGCCCTTCGCAGTTGGTTTTCTACCTCAACCAAAGGTACGTTACATAATGTGTCGACGTTAATTAGTGAGCAGCGTGGAAGCTGTGTGGCCTGGAGCAGGCTTGTTTCACGGCACATTCCGTCTTGAAGTTCTTCACCATACCGCAGCTTATTTCGGCTCACGCCATGCTTAAAGCAATCGTCAAATATAGAAAAAAATCAACCGCAATGTTTCTTGCAGGCTCCGTGCATATCGCTTGGCAGGCCAACAGTTGTCACAACCAACGCGAGTGACAGCAGCAGGAGCCATGTTCCATAGCTACGAGCGTAATTGAATTATACCAATCGTTTTACCATTACAATCGGCAATTCAGCATGACTGCAAATGCCTGTATGTGAAATGGCCACCAAGTGCCTTGCTGCCTGGCAGCAGTCGTTCAAAGCAGAAACCACTCCTGACAAGTCTAAGCACCAAAGCTCAACATCCAAATATATTTTACTCATACAATAAGCTTCTGAACATGCCATTTCCTTCCCACACTCGCTCTCAGGTGAACACCAGGAAGTAACCACCCTACAGCAGCATGGTGCCAGCACCTCCCAAGCCCCGGGCGGTGCGAACATGCAGGACGGCGGCAAGCGCAGGTGCCTTCAAACAGGTGAGCTCAAGGGCTCTCTGAAAGTCAGCCTGTGCACTGCTGCCAGCCATCTTGCATGCAGCTGACAGCCACATGCACAACATGCCATGCAGCAGCACAACAGCAGACTCAGCGTTGGTCCTTCCTGGGGTAGTCACCAGCAGTGCCGCTGCGCTGCTTCCCGTCTCGGCACACACAAAGACTCCTCTTGCGACTGCGCACCATATTCCACAAATCTGGCAGCTTCAATACATCAGCCATGACAGATGCAGCTGTGATCTTCATGAAGGTGTTGTTCAGGCCGTGCTGCAGGTCTCGCGGCTTCACATCAGCACCACCCAGCTGGCAGCTGTTATACAAGTAGTTGCGGAAGGCTGCTTTGAGGCTGCCAAATGCATGTTCAATGGGCTTGTTGAAATCTGGGGAGTAGGGTGCAATGTGCAGCAGTTGATCTTCATTGATGCCGCCTGCAACTAACATCTGTAGGCCATCCTTCCCCAGGTGAACACTTGGGTTGTCAAAGATGTACAGCGGCGTAGTGCCGCGCTGCGCCTGCTGTTGGTTGGCTATGTCTTTGATCTCAATCATGCAGTGAACAAACTCCAGCTGAGTCATGCTCTTGGCCTGCTGGGTTGGTTTGTCCTTCAACTGCAGGTGCAAGAATTGCCGGATTGGCAGCGCGCAGCCTTGTTAGCAGCGCAGGAGCGCAACGCAGCGGTGTGGATGGATGCGATGGGACGCTTCTACATCAGGCTCAGTGCAGACAAGGTCAGATACATCACCAAGTCTATGAGGGGGCAGAGATTGTTCTGGGGCTTGACTGGCTGCTTGCCAGGTGTGCAGCACTTCAAGTTCTGCGCGCCGCGTGCAGTCGCCACAGCAGCAGCGCTTCAGTGCAAGATGTGTGCATGTGTGCTGGCTGATATGGTTGGCACATGCATGGGCTACATGCACACAAGCGAGGAGCAGCTGGTGCACATGCTGTACTGGTTAGGCATCAGCAGCAGTATGTGTGCTCAGGTAGCAGTGGACTGGTGGGATGGGCGGATTGATTTCATCCATGCACAGCACAACATGCTGATTCAAGCTGATGGCTCATGTCATGACAAGGGTTATTACAGCAGCAGCAGGCAGCAGGTGCTGGAGCGCGACTTTGAGTTCTGCGCTGCAGCATATGACAACTGGCTGCAGCCAGGGGGCAGTGTGCTGCGCGTGAGCACGCGCGGATGTGACATGCACCAATCCTTGCACATTGGTTTCCAGCTTGCTGCTGCAGGTGGTGTCATTGTACTGTCACCAAGTTACTCTGCTGTTATGTTCACAGCAGAGGACGGGCAGCGCTGCAGCTTCACTACAGCACTAAAAAAAGCACTGCGGGACTGTTACTACATAGTACAGCAGGGCTGGCATGTCTTTCAATGGCAGGCGCCTGCGCAGTAGCAGCGCACACTCACCATGTACGGTACATTGAGGTTGCCAGCATGGTCCTTGTTGTCTGTTGTGCCGGTGACAAACGTGCAGTAGACGGGCCCGTGCACAGCGTTGACGGCGCAGACAAAGTGCAACTTGACCGGCTCTGCGTCCTTGCCCTTGCGCATCCATTTGCATGGCAGCACAGCATGCACGTTTTCATCGTGTGCATCACAATAGACTTTGACGGAGCCGCCTGCCAGGTCTGACATCCAGAATTTGCACTCATCAATGAAATATATGCGCTGCAGCATGTCGGGGTCACTTTGGTACTTCTGCCACAGTGCCGCAGCTGCTGCCTTTCGCCTTTGTTTCTGTATCTTTGTCAAGTCCAGCTTCACATCTATTCTCCTGCGCACCAGGTCGGGGTCAGCCCATTTCATGTACTTCAGCAGTCTCTTGGGTGTGATGTTGTAGTCAGTGCACAGCTGGCGCAGTGTGTCATTTTCCTGACATGCGACTTCGATTGAAGTCCACCACACGTGCACATCAACCTTTCTCTTTGAATCTGCAGATGGGTAGGCCTTTACCACCTTGCCAGCCTTGAATATTGTGCTGGCATGGAAGGCGACAGCATGTGGGACATTTGAGGGCCTGCCGCCATGCTTGGGTGTAGCCACTGTGCCGTTTGCTGTGAAGTTCTTGTGATGAAGTCTGCAGAACCGGTTCAGGTCCCCGTGTACCTCCTTGGCGTAGTCAGGGTACTGCTCTCTGTAATAGTATGCGGGGGTAATCTTTTCGTCAGCGGTGGTCAAAGCCATTATCACACACACCACCGCCGCCACCCTCATGGCCGTGGTACTGCGGTTGCTCTTCCATCCCGAAGGGTGCCTGCGCACCATGGACAGCCCCCCTGCAGGCATGAATCCAAAACATATGGATATGTTAGCTGTGCTTCTAGCGGCAGTGTGAACAGAAGTAACTGGTCAGGTCAAACAACAGCATGCAGCATCATGGAGTTTGACCGGTCTCAGCTGGGCATGGTACAAACGTAGCGAACAAGTGGCCTACATATAAATGTCAAGCTTTCAACGACGAATCTAAATCAATTTGAGCTGTTAGCAGTGGCACAGTGTGCTGCAAGAAAAGTGCTGAAAACACGTTGCCCTGAAGTGCCCCGACTCGGCTGTTACATATGTTAACTTGCGCTGTAGAGTGTTGCTGTGGGTGCTGCTGCCTGCAACGTGTTTTGATGTGTATTGTAATACTTCTGGCCTTCCCTTGCTGGCTGATCAGGCACTGCAGTTCTGGTGTGCCAAGTGCCCTGCCGCTGCGGTTGCGCTCTGCTGCTTTGCGCTGTGCGCTGCACATGCCATTTCAACTGTCATATCTGTTACATACTGCTCAACACCGCTTCAGGCCCACCGGCAGCTGCTGCGCGCGTGCAGCTAGTGTGGCTGCACAGAGTTTGTTGAGTACTAGTATTCTACACAGTTTCCTGCAAACATCCATGCTGTGTGATCAAGGCGAATTCTGGAGCTCAAAATCACTAGCAGTTTGGAGCTGCTGCTGCTGGCAGGTGAGGGCCCTGCTGTGCAACTGGGATGCAAGCAAACCAAAGCAGCAGCACTGGCAGCTGTGCCTTACTGTGCCTGCCACATACAGCAGGTTGCTATGCCAGCATGGCTGTCTGCTTGCAAGCTGTGTTGATTTGTTGCAAAATGCAGATGCTACGTTTGTACCATACCTAGCTGAGACTGTCAATGCATGCCAGCCTTTGCTGCAGCAGTTCTTAGCCTGCACTGCATCCCTTCTGTTGCTGTTCCTGGACTTGGTGCCTGAAGTGCACACCTACCTTTTTATGCTATGGCTGATGTGCTCCTGCTGCTGCTGGGTATGCAGCTGATTTTTCTGCGGCAGTAGTGCTGTTTGCAATACATGATATCTGCCTGGGCAGGAGCAGCAGCAGCAGCAAACAGCAGGAAACGTTACAGCTATGTGTGCTTTGAATCACGGTGGCATGTGTTTTTCAACTGCAGTCGTTGGTGGGCGTGACAGCAGCAGCATGTGCCAGCAGGTGCCTCACTGCTGCCACCAAATTTATTGGCGAAGGCTTTCGGCACAGCGCTGTGTTTAACGTCGTTTAATGTTCAATACCAATTGTTTGCAGGTGCTGCAGCAACACGATCGAGCTGCAGTGCTCTGGACATCCGTGTTGACCCGTCAGGCTCACCTGCACGGTGGGCTTGCGAGGGCCCTTCGCAGTTGGTTTTCTACCTCAACCAAAGGTACGTTACATAATGTGTCGACGTTAATTAGTGAGCAGCGTGGAAGCTGTGTGGCCTGGAGCAGGCTTGTTTCACGGCACATTCCGTCTTGAAGTTCTTCACCATACCGCAGCTTATTTCGGCTCACGCCATGCTTAAAGCAATCGTCAAATATAGAAAAAAATCAACCGCAATGTTTCTTGCAGGCTCCGTGCATATCGCTTGGCAGGCCAACAGTTGTCACAACCAACGCGAGTGACAGCAGCAGGAGCCATGTTCCATAGCTACGAGCGTAATTGAATTATACCAATCGTTTTACCATTACAATCGGCAATTCAGCATGACTGCAAATGCCTGTATGTGAAATGGCCACCAAGTGCCTTGCTGCCTGGCAGCAGTCGTTCAAAGCAGAAACCACTCCTGACAAGTCTAAGCACCAAAGCTCAACATCCAAATATATTTTACTCATACAATAAGCTTCTGAACATGCCATTTCCTTCCCACACTCGCTCTCAGGTGAACACCAGGAAGTAACCACCCTACAGCAGCATGGTGCCAGCACCTCCCAAGCCCCGGGCGGTGCGAACATGCAGGACGGCGGCAAGCGCAGGTGCCTTCAAACAGGTGAGCTCAAGGGCTCTCTGAAAGTCAGCCTGTGCACTGCTGCCAGCCATCTTGCATGCAGCTGACAGCCACATGCACAACATGCCATGCAGCAGCACAACAGCAGACTCAGCGTTGGTCCTTCCTGGGGTAGTCACCAGCAGTGCCGCTGCGCTGCTTCCCGTCTCGGCACACACAAAGACTCCTCTTGCGACTGCGCACCATATTCCACAAATCTGGCAGCTTCAATACATCAGCCATGACAGATGCAGCTGTGATCTTCATGAAGGTGTTGTTCAGGCCGTGCTGCAGGTCTCGCGGCTTCACATCAGCACCACCCAGCTGGCAGCTGTTATACAAGTAGTTGCGGAAGGCTGCTTTGAGGCTGCCAAATGCATGTTCAATGGGCTTGTTGAAATCTGGGGAGTAGGGTGCAATGTGCAGCAGTTGATCTTCATTGATGCCGCCTGCAACTAACATCTGTAGGCCATCCTTCCCCAGGTGAACACTTGGGTTGTCAAAGATGTACAGCGGCGTAGTGCCGCGCTGCGCCTGCTGTTGGTTGGCTATGTCTTTGATCTCAATCATGCAGTGAACAAACTCCAGCTGAGTCATGCTCTTGGCCTGCTGGGTTGGTTTGTCCTTCAACTGCAGGTGCAAGAATTGCCGGATTGGCAGCGCGCAGCCTTGTTAGCAGCGCAGGAGCGCAACGCAGCGGTGTGGATGGATGCGATGGGACGCTTCTACATCAGGCTCAGTGCAGACAAGGTCAGATACATCACCAAGTCTATGAGGGGGCAGAGATTGTTCTGGGGCTTGACTGGCTGCTTGCCAGGTGTGCAGCACTTCAAGTTCTGCGCGCCGCGTGCAGTCGCCACAGCAGCAGCGCTTCAGTGCAAGATGTGTGCATGTGTGCTGGCTGATATGGTTGGCACATGCATGGGCTACATGCACACAAGCGAGGAGCAGCTGGTGCACATGCTGTACTGGTTAGGCATCAGCAGCAGTATGTGTGCTCAGGTAGCAGTGGACTGGTGGGATGGGCGGATTGATTTCATCCATGCACAGCACAACATGCTGATTCAAGCTGATGGCTCATGTCATGACAAGGGTTATTACAGCAGCAGCAGGCAGCAGGTGCTGGAGCGCGACTTTGAGTTCTGCGCTGCAGCATATGACAACTGGCTGCAGCCAGGGGGCAGTGTGCTGCGCGTGAGCACGCGCGGATGTGACATGCACCAATCCTTGCACATTGGTTTCCAGCTTGCTGCTGCAGGTGGTGTCATTGTACTGTCACCAAGTTACTCTGCTGTTATGTTCACAGCAGAGGACGGGCAGCGCTGCAGCTTCACTACAGCACTAAAAAAAGCACTGCGGGACTGTTACTACATAGTACAGCAGGGCTGGCATGTCTTTCAATGGCAGGCGCCTGCGCAGTAGCAGCGCACACTCACCATGTACGGTACATTGAGGTTGCCAGCATGGTCCTTGTTGTCTGTTGTGCCGGTGACAAACGTGCAGTAGACGGGCCCGTGCACAGCGTTGACGGCGCAGACAAAGTGCAACTTGACCGGCTCTGCGTCCTTGCCCTTGCGCATCCATTTGCATGGCAGCACAGCATGCACGTTTTCATCGTGTGCATCACAATAGACTTTGACGGAGCCGCCTGCCAGGTCTGACATCCAGAATTTGCACTCATCAATGAAATATATGCGCTGCAGCATGTCGGGGTCACTTTGGTACTTCTGCCACAGTGCCGCAGCTGCTGCCTTTCGCCTTTGTTTCTGTATCTTTGTCAAGTCCAGCTTCACATCTATTCTCCTGCGCACCAGGTCGGGGTCAGCCCATTTCATGTACTTCAGCAGTCTCTTGGGTGTGATGTTGTAGTCAGTGCACAGCTGGCGCAGTGTGTCATTTTCCTGACATGCGACTTCGATTGAAGTCCACCACACGTGCACATCAACCTTTCTCTTTGAATCTGCAGATGGGTAGGCCTTTACCACCTTGCCAGCCTTGAATATTGTGCTGGCATGGAAGGCGACAGCATGTGGGACATTTGAGGGCCTGCCGCCATGCTTGGGTGTAGCCACTGTGCCGTTTGCTGTGAAGTTCTTGTGATGAAGTCTGCAGAACCGGTTCAGGTCCCCGTGTACCTCCTTGGCGTAGTCAGGGTACTGCTCTCTGTAATAGTATGCGGGGGTAATCTTTTCGTCAGCGGTGGTCAAAGCCATTATCACACACACCACCGCCGCCACCCTCATGGCCGTGGTACTGCGGTTGCTCTTCCATCCCGAAGGGTGCCTGCGCACCATGGACAGCCCCCCTGCAGGCATGAATCCAAAACATATGGATATGTTAGCTGTGCTTCTAGCGGCAGTGTGAACAGAAGTAACTGGTCAGGTCAAACAACAGCATGCAGCATCATGGAGTTTGACCGGTCTCAGCTGGGCATGGTACAAACGTAGCGAACAAGTGGCCTACATATAAATGTCAAGCTTTCAACGACGAATCTAAATCAATTTGAGCTGTTAGCAGTGGCACAGTGTGCTGCAAGAAAAGTGCTGAAAACACGTTGCCCTGAAGTGCCCCGACTCGGCTGTTACATATGTTAACTTGCGCTGTAGAGTGTTGCTGTGGGTGCTGCTGCCTGCAACGTGTTTTGATGTGTATTGTAATACTTCTGGCCTTCCCTTGCTGGCTGATCAGGCACTGCAGTTCTGGTGTGCCAAGTGCCCTGCCGCTGCGGTTGCGCTCTGCTGCTTTGCGCTGTGCGCTGCACATGCCATTTCAACTGTCATATCTGTTACATACTGCTCAACACCGCTTCAGGCCCACCGGCAGCTGCTGCGCGCGTGCAGCTAGTGTGGCTGCACAGAGTTTGTTGAGTACTAGTATTCTACACAGTTTCCTGCAAACATCCATGCTGTGTGATCAAGGCGAATTCTGGAGCTCAAAATCACTAGCAGTTTGGAGCTGCTGCTGCTGGCAGGTGAGGGCCCTGCTGTGCAACTGGGATGCAAGCAAACCAAAGCAGCAGCACTGGCAGCTGTGCCTTACTGTGCCTGCCACATACAGCAGGTTGCTATGCCAGCATGGCTGTCTGCTTGCAAGCTGTGTTGATTTGTTGCAAAATGCAGATGCTACGTTTGTACCATACCTAGCTGAGCAGCGCGCCCTAGGGTCTGCGAGGCATCGGGGCTGCCAAGCAGCGTCGCTAATGTTGCTGTAGGTTCAGGTGCATGTGCTATCGTAAACAACATCATTGATGGCAGTGGTGATGACGTCACGGAAGAGTCGTTCGTTGGGGCGCCAGCCGGTCTGCCCAGCTTGACCAATGCAGCAAACGCAAATTGTGAACGTCAACAAGCAAGTTGCAACTAGACCCTGCTAGGTCGCCAGCTAGGCCCGCTGCTAGCCCCCAGCTTGGCCGGGCTAGGGTGCCACCTGGCTAGGGTAGCTAGGGGTCTGCTCTGTCTCGCCATAACCACTGCTATAGCTAGCTAGGGCAGGGGTCTAGCAGGCCCAGCCCACTGCAATTAGGGTCTAGCAAAAGGGCCCCTCTGCCAGTAGAGAGTGCAGTGCAGTCATGCAGGCGCTGCCATAACACACTTGCGTGACCACACCCGACTCGGAGCTGGCTGTGACCTACCAACAATGTCAGTAATCATACGACACACAGCAGCTCCAACGGCTGGGGCAGTAGAATTCAAAGGCCATACTGTGTTTCAAAGTGCCCCTATTCAGCCTGCTCGCCACCCATTTCATCAGGGTGGCTGCACAGCTTTTCTCTCAATTTGGCATTGCTCTCCAACAGAACATATCCTTGCACACATATCCTTGCACACACCCGATGTTCCTGCAGCTGGGGTGGGCAGGCAGCAAGCCATGACCCACCAGCCTCCAAACGCACACAGCAAGAACAGCCAGCAAAGCATGTTCTTGCACACAAACCAGAGTCGGCATTGAACATTTGTAAACCATGACCGTCAGGGACAGCTCAGCACTTGAAGCCAGCACACAGCACACTCAATGTGTATCGACACATCACCGCGCAAATCAACACCATGCTCCAAAACCCCTTGGCTGGGAGGGCTAAGGTATGCAGTACCGCTCACTGGTACGCTGCCGTGCCGCTGATCGTCACTTTTCCACTGCTGCCTTGTGCATTGGTTGCTTTGAACATCAAGTTAGCCGCCTTGAGTCCACGATACGCACCTGTACCGCCCGAGATCTGCGCAACACCACTCATTGTACTGCCGCCAGCCGGAGCAGATGCAGTGCCATAGAGGCTCCCAGAGCCACTGAAAATGCGCCATGCCACATTGGTGCCGCTGCTGGTGTAGTTGAGCGTGATTGTGGCTCCTGGGGCAACCGTGGAGTTGGCGATGTTGGATGGCCAACCGCCAACAGGCTGGCCGGTGACGTTGCCCTGCGGGTGGTGTGTGTGGGTGTGCAGCAGCAGCAGTGCATTGGCAGCAGCAGCAGTGGATGAGTGGCAGCAGCAGCAGCTGTGATAGAGGTGCCCCTAGGTGAGTGAGGGGTGGCATAAACACAACATACGAGAGGGTGGAGGCAGCAGCAGCTGCCTGGTACATCAATGTTTTTTGCAAAGACCTCAGCCCTAGGGAACAGGCATGTTCAGCATTTGAGGTTTTTAAACAGTTAGAACAGGTTTTAGAACAGGCCTGTTAGCATTTGAGGTTTAGCCTCTAAGTCTCAAGCCAGGCAGCAGTCTGAAATATGACAAACCCAACACCACACACGTCACACCCCCCAGCGCACACCTGGTCCTGTGTGGCTGTCTGCCGGGCCGTTTCACAGGTGAGGTTGATTGCCACTGTCTGTCCCCTCAGCGGCGCCAGTCGTGTGGCAGTCACCCATGCCAGCTTAGACTTGAGACGGTCGTATTGCACCTGCACGCAGAGTTACACACACACACACACAAAGCCCGCTGTTTGTTGGCTGAGGTACGCACAGGTGCACACAGCCTGACTGTCTTTTTATTTTTTATTTATTTATTTTGTTTATGGCTCCTTGTGGTTGTGGCAGTCAGTTAGGTTGAATAACAGGGACAAAACGCAGCATGAAAAACTGCAGATGGACAAACAACGTGCCTGTTGCTGTGGTGTGCGCGTGTGGCCGTCCCATGCGAGGTTGATTCTCTCCTGCGGGTCGGTTGCCAGGTCGTACATCTCCCACTGGGAGGGCTTTTGGGCATTGGCATCATAGTACCTGCAGAAAGAGAAAGAAGCAGTGCGTGAACATCAGGCAGTACACATGCAATTCATGGCGGTATGACGGCGAAAGCAGCCGGCAACAAAGTGCAGCACGCATCATACGGCAGTAGTAGGATGCAGCTCCTGGATAGTGTTTTGCGTAGCTTGGTGTGACGCAGCCACCACCACCCCCTATCACTCACTCTGCAAACTTGTAGCGGGACTCTATGATGGCCCGCACATTGCACGGCGCCTGCACATAGACTGGGTTTGTGGTGTTGCTCTGCGCCTGACCCGACTGAAAGTCATCGAAAGTGAAGATCACGTAATCCTGGGGCGGCTTTGCGCGGCGCGGATTCATAACCACCGATGAGTAATCCACACCCGGCCACGACGCGCGCGCGGGTTTTGGTGTGCCGAGCAGGCTTGCAATGGTGGGGGTGAAGTCCGCATGTGACACGAGGGCGTCGGTCTCGAGGGGTGTGGGGTACAGCTCGGGGTTTGAGAAGACCAGTGGTATACGGGTGGCCTGTTCGTACATCATGAAGTTCTTTTGGATTTGGCCGCCGTGGCTGGTGCCCATCTGAAGGTGCAGTACAGTGCAGGGCAGCAGTACAGAACGGGCAGTACAACAGGATTAAGGGTGTGGTGTGGTTGTTTGATGTGAGGGGTGCAGGTTTTTGTGTGTGGTGCGGACGCACTCTATGGTACCCCTGACAACATCGGCGCTGCTGCTGCTGCTTCTGCTGCTTGTGAGCTCCTGCTTCTGCAATCCCTTGTGCTGGCAGCAGTAGGCGCAGATGCCGCCAACAAAGGTGGTAGGTACAGCTAAGGTTGAGGGTTTAGTTTTGACCCAACCTCTGAACCCTAA
This sequence comes from Tetradesmus obliquus, assembly GCA_030272155.1. Lineage (NCBI taxonomy): Eukaryota > Viridiplantae > Chlorophyta > Chlorophyceae > Sphaeropleales > Scenedesmaceae > Tetradesmus > Tetradesmus obliquus. The sequence goes on along the minus strand of CP126194.1, from coordinate 4,318,577 downwards.
ACCCTACTGCGCCAACCTCTGAACCCTAAACCCTACTGTGCCTGCCCCTCACCTCTCCATGGTCTGCTGTTTTCACCACTACTGTCTTGCGTGTCAGCCCCACCCTGTCCAGGGCGTCAAGCGCATTGACTAGGACGGCATCAGTCTGGTCCATGCAGGCAGCACAGCAGGAAATGGAATTAAAATGTTTTGTATTTTTGATGTGCGCGCGCAGTTGTTTGCTGATGCATGGCATGCTGGAACAGCCAAGAACAGCCTAGCACATGTTCATCATGATGGACCTGGTCAAATACATAAAAGAGACCAACACCGCACTGACAATTGATTAATTGGTTATTTAATTGATCAAATTGGAGCACAGACACCAAAGCCTAGCTCCCAGCACACCTGTTTGATGAGGTTGGCGTAAAAGTTGACGTACGCTGTCTGCTGCTCCGGACCGCTTGGTGACAGGCCACCTGCTCCCAACACACGGAATTCACGCTGCGCAGAGGGCTGCACAGGACAGAAGTGGGGTAGAGGGTGTGCGCGGGGCAGGGGTGTGTGTGTGAGTCAGGGATTGGGGTGTTAGGGGTCGTCTGGGGTGTGTGGTGTGGGACTCACTGTTTGCGGTGAACTTGTGTGTGAGCATGTGTACGCTTCCCCCCCCCCCAAAAAAACACACTCACACAGTTAAGGCTAAATCTGCACTCTGTCCTTCTCTCGCGCTAGCCTCATATCATTATCATTGTGAGTCACAAGGGGTGCTGTCAGTTCAGCCCAGAGCCTGGGAACTGCACAGGATGCCATGTCACGCCACCACTGACCACAACCATGGCAGGACTTGTGAACGCCGCCCCCTCCCTCCCCCCCCCACACATTCTACTTGTGTCTGTTGTATGTTGCATGCTAGGTAGGGACTGGCCGGCTCACCTTTGTGATGAGTGACTCATTGACGGTTGGTGGCAGCTGTATGTCACCCTTCAGCAGGTCAGGAGAGTAGCCAGATGCATTGAACTGGGCAGGGTAGAACAACACGTCGTCTGCAGGAAGAATAAAGACGGCAAGAGTGGGCAAGTGACAAAGCGTCTGAAAATGGATGATTGTGTGATTTGTGGTGTTGCTGTCTGTATGTGCATATTGGCAGAACAGCTGCCGTTGTCTCGCAGTGTATGCCAGCTTAGGAGTGTTGCTGCTGGTGGGTATACTCTGATTGCCGCCGTCGCTGCCACTGCAGCTAGCAGATGGGGAGTGTACTGAGGCAGCAGACACTGAACAGCTCTTGCTCAATACTGCGGTGCAACAGCAGCAGTGGCTCCAACGCCACGCTCTTGTGCAATCAGCAACACCACACAGCAGCCATCGACCCACCTACACACGCGGCCAACCCATGCACTAAATCTGCTCTCCCACCCCCCGTGTAGACAAACATACTGGTGTGATTCCCCACAACCCCCAGCATGCTGCAGTGCGCACTCACGTGGGTTGACGAGTGATATGACCAGGAAGAAGGGCTGGCTGCGCACCGCCTGCTGCAGGATCCACTGCAGAGCGCCCTCTTCACCCTTCTCAACTGGCCCCTCACTCTCCATGAACCTCCTGTTGCAACAAATACAATACATTATTGTACACCAATACGTTGTGGGTTTGTTGATATTGGGCAGGGTGTGGGTTGCAGCAAAAAAGGATATGAACCCCGTCCTCACCCGGCTTGTTGGATGGATAGTTATCTTGCCTATCTCGTTATCCCTGCTGTCCGTACCAAGTTCAACATACCACATGATGTGAAAGGAAGCGAATGCCATTGAAATCCCAGGGTATTGTCACAAGCAGGATGACTGTTGTCAAGCGCTGGACAGCACCAGCTTCAGCATGCACCAATACATGCACCTAGGGTTGGGCTCAGCAGGGTTTAAATTGTACTTGGCAGGGTTTGGATAATTAGGAGGTGCCTAAACCCTGAGATAATTAGGAGATGTCGCCCCACCTGTCGTTGAATGATGGGCTGCCACCTGATTCTGCCAGGGACTGGTTGGCACCGGCATCGGGGTAGTTCCAGCGTGTCCAACCTGCAGGGAGGGCAGTGTGTGTACACATGTGTGTTAAGGGGGGTATCAAAAGCAAGTGACGCGCTCAAGGTGGGAAAAGTTGTTGTGTTCCAAAAGGAAGAACAGAGAGGTGGGATTGTGTAGGTGCAGCGGGCATGTGAACATTTATTTGTGCTGTTGTGTTGTGTGTGTGACGTTTTTTAAAGGGGGATCTGCATCTGTGTGCATGTGTAATAATCAATGCAGCATGATCACAGCCTGTGACTAGCACGTACGTACGTAATGTCGCAGCACTAAGGCTGTCACCCACCGTCCTGCTGTGCATTGGAGCTGCTGTACTGCCACCGTCCTGCTGCACCGCTGGCCACCGTCCTGCTGTGCATTGTACCTGCTGTACCGCCACTGCACTGCTGTACAGCCACCCACCGTATTGCTGTGCATTGGAGCTGCTGTACTGCCACCGTACTGCTGTACCGCTGCCCACCGTATTGCTATGCATTGTTGCTGCTGTACCGCCACCGCACTGCTGTACAGCCACCCACCGTATTGCTGTGCGTTGGAGCTGCTGTACTGCCACCGTACTGCTGTACCGCTGCCCAGCGTATTGCTATGCATTGTTGCTGCTGTACTGCCACCGCGCTGCTGTGCAGCCACCCACCGTATTGCAGTGCGTCGGCGCTGCTCCAGGTGTAGTCAGGGTTGAGGGGCTTGGACAGCTGCAGGGGGGCAACAAGAGTGTGGTGAGGGACTATGGTTTAGGCTTTGTGGCTTCGGTATCTTGGCATGCACAGGGTGAGGCAGGAGATGAGGGCAGCAAGGTTGCCCAGTGGCAAGCCTGGCAGCAGCAGATGATATATGGATGTGTCATGTGACGTGTTACATGACGGTATGATCAGCAGGAGTTTGAACTCAGGCCCTAAAGGTGCAACGTGAGTGATCAGCTCGCGGCAGCTGTACAAAGAAGAATGGACAAGTGGCCGGCACAGGATCACATAAGCAAAGCAAACAAGAACTCGCAAACAAGAACAACATGAAAAGTGAGAGAGGGTGATAAGGGAGAATAGACCAGCAGCCTGACCAAAACCATGACAGGCAGTCTACATTTATATATTTTTACATCTCCGGAGGTGCTCTCTTGGGCATAATTAAATAAAAATCAAAAAAGTTCAAAAACGAAGTGGCAGGCGTGCTCACATGCATCTTGCCCTTGTAGACCACCGAGTAGCCTGCATCCCTTGCTGCTGTGGCCAGGTTGCGGAGGTTGTTGGGGGTGTTCACCTGGGGGGGAGCAGTAGGGGCAGGGAAGGCAGGGCAGGTTGTGGCGTGGTTGGATGGTTGGAATGGTGCAAGTGTAATGCTCATCTCCACTGCTGCAAAGTGCTGACTTTAGAAACCACACAGCTGCTTCTGCTGCAGCCCACACGCATTTTAACCTTTGAGGTGTAGCAGCATAACCCCTTGTTCACTCTGATTTGCGTTAAAATGCCTGAGACTCATTTCCCCACCCACCCACTGCACCTGCTTGCTGCCTCACCACTCCACCCCACCCACGCACTGCACATGCTAGCTGTTTTACCACTCAATTCAACCCACCCACGTGCACGGCACCTGCGTGCTCGCTGTTTCACCTCTCCACCCATCAGCCACAACACCTTTTCACATATTCACCTAACCAGGGCAACCTGAACCCTACATCACCGTAAACCCCTTCACCCCAAACCCTTATCAGAAAAGCCCTTTGCACCACCCCATTCATTGATCACATGCCAAGTGCACCTGCTGCGTGCTGCCACTCCTGCAAGCCAGCCATACTTTTCTCTGCCACCAGGCCATGGCACTGCACACAACACACAAAACACAATCAAAGCAAACACAAACAAGCACCCACCTGTGGGTACAGGGATGACGGCATGTCCTGCTCTAGCACATAGCGTGCATTGTGCTGTGGATTGAAGTACCCCGTGAACAGCGCAGCGCGCGCGGAGGTGCACATGCAGGCATTGGTGTAGGCGCGCTTAAATGTGAGCCCATTGCGCTGCAGGCGTGTGAGCCCGGGCAGGTTCTTCTCGACCCAACCGGTGGGCCAATCTTGAGGGGCACGCTCCTGGGGGTGGGAGGGGGTGATTGAGGGGGTGAGCAGCAGCAGCAGCGTGCACGTGGTTAGGGGGTGAGCACGTGTGTGGTGTGGGGGTGTGCACAGCTGCAGGGGTGCTGCCTGCCCGTGATGATGCCTGCCGGGCAAGCTCAGGTCAAACCATGAACTCACACGCCAGCCGGTGGCATATGCCACCAACCGCGTGTGGTTGCATTCCACCTTGCACTGTTGTTGCTGATACCTGAGCTAGCCAGAGCTGGTTACGCTGGTTCTGCTAGCAGGCCTGCTGCTGGAATAATCATTGCTGGTCCACCCATTCAGCCATGGACCAGTACAGTGCTTGTTGTTGTCAACAGCAATGAGCAGGTAGACCAGCAAGCAGCAGGCACAGCCATGGCTGATCTACCTGATCACCCATGGACCAGCTGTACAGCTTGTTGCAGTAACAACAACAAGCTGTGCACTGGTCTATGTCGATTAGTCATGTTGTAAGTATGTTGTGTTTCATGTAAGAGGCATGTCAACAACCAAATCACCCACCTGATCGCTCAGAAACATCACCACGTTCTTGCCCTTGAACATGCCCTTGCTCTTGTGGTCGCGCCCCTTGTTGCCATGCGCAGGGACAGTATCCGCGAATACGGTTGTTACCAATGCACAAAGCACAAGGAGCAAGCATAGCAAGTAGCGCATGATGCTCGACTTCTCAACCACCCAAGTTTGTTGCTTTTTGATCAAGGCAACAGGTGCGATGAACGATCAGATATGATGTTGCTTTCCACTGGTTAATATGCGTCCTGTTTTTTGGAGAAGGATTGCTCAGTGAACTCCAAGTAACGAGCGACTGCTGAACATCAAATCTCCGGAGTCCCTTTGCTCCCGGGTCCCGGACCCGGGAAACTGAACCCCGCTCGCTCAATACAGCAGTAGCCGCTCGCTAATCAACTCAACGCTTCACGATAAGCATTTCAAGTAAGTTAAAGCAGCCATGCACGCCGCAGCTGCGACTCCAGACACTCCGCAGCAGCTGTCCGTTGACCTTGCACTGCCGAAGCTCGGTGAAGCAACCTGGAGCAACCCGCCAACGGCTTTCACAGTCAAATGATGAGTAAGTGACAGCACTCATGGAACGTTTCAGCCTCTGCATTGCTACGTGGTTGTCAGGCACACATGCAGGAGTGCTGCAGCTGCAGGCAGATACTTCCACTGCAGCACAGGCGCTAAGTCACTAAGTTACCAGCAACAACCATTCCCAACATATTGATGATTTGATGATTTCATGACATTGTGTGTGCACTAGCTGCTGTCAACAAACTGTGTGCACCCCACAGCAGCAGATAGCCGCTATCTGCTGCGGCAGCAGGACATGGCAAGTGGTTATTAAGATTCTGCCCGTGCCCCTGTCTGCCCTAGGGATTGCTCGCTGTAGAAAGGACTGTGTCTATTCTAGTCAAAGTTAATTGTGCAGACGGCATTTTGCATTGTAGAGACTGAAACTGGATTGCATAGACAAGGCCTCGCACAGGTGAATCTGAACAGCCACGAGTGGATTGCCGAGACACTGCAAAGGTTTTTCAAGATCCAATAGGACCCCTAGAGGCCTCAAGTGACTGTTTTGAGGCAAGCTTGCGGTAAGGAGAGTATGGCACATGGGGGCTCTACAGCAGGGTTTGCTCAAGTGCCTTTGGCAGGGGGCTTCTCTTGCCTTATGACACCGCAAGAAGAGACTGAACAAGCTGCAGCAGCTGCCCGTGCGCTGCAACAAGCGCACTCCAATCCTGTGGGACCCCACAACACCGCAGTTCACGCCTTGACATCACTGTTACCATCTGCCAGCAGCAGCAGCGCAGCCAGTGGCTGAGCTGTGCCAGGCATGCTTGCTGTGCCGCCTGCAGCCCCACCACTGCACCAGCTGCCAGTGGATCCCTTGATGCAAAATAACGAATTTCATACAAAGCCAGGATACCGAAGTACGCTGGTCATGCACAGCTGCGCATCTTGATGCCTGGGCTGCTGCTGTGCACACCATGCTTAGAATTGTCTTATTCATATCAGTAAAGCACCTGGCAGCAGCTGCTGCGACCTTCAAGTGCGTGGCTTCTTTGCTGCTGGGCTGCCTTCTGTCGTGCCATTGGCTGCTGCTGCTGCTGCTGCTGCTGCTGCTGCTGCTGCTGCTGCAGTTGCTGCTGCTGCTGCTGCTGGCTGCTGCTCCACCTGTTGCTGCTGCTGCTGCTCGCTCGGCTGCCTGCCAGCAAACGCCACGGCCTGTGGCACCCTGAACGTCACGCACAGCATCAGCTTGTTTGGCGCCACATCGCGCACCGTGTGTATGCTGGGGGCCTCCTCCAGCTTGCCCCCAAGAGCTGCCTCCACGCGCGCGATGACATCTGCAGGTAGCACAGCACACATACAGGGATGTCAGGGACCTTGGCACATGTGAAGGTGGGGCAGGGCAGTCGTGTTCCCTAAAATACATCCACAGAGTGCTGCCGTGTTGTGCCACAGCAGAAACACTGCCCTGGTGTGCAGCTGTGCTGTGATGCACAGCTGGCGTGCAAGTTGCGACGCCTGGCATGCGCCATTCATTCGCAGGACTTGCAACCCAGCTGTTTGTTTTGATAGAGGTGATACACGGATACAGGCACGGTCATCATGTCACTAGCTCAGCAACAAGTCAATTTCCCGTCTCACCTGCTTCGCTCTCGTTCTTCATGAAGGTGTACACATGCACCAGCGGCAGCGCCTGCCCAGCCCAGCTGGCAGGATCAAAGGCGCCCCTGAATGCATCCAGGAACTCAACCGCTGAGGCAGGCAGGTTCATCACCGCATGCTGGAAGTGCAAGCCGCCAGGGGGTGGCCTCCAGCCTGGAGGGATTGCAGGCGGTACTTCAGCCACCAGCTTGCGCTTTGGCTGCTGCTGCTGCTGCTGCTGCTGCTGCTGCTGCTGCTGGTTTGGCTGCTGGTTTGTGGCACCTGCTTCTTGCTGCTGGGGCTGCTGCTGTGATTGCTGCTGCTGAGGTTGCTGAGGTGCTGCTGCCTGCTCTGCTGCCTGCCCTGCTGCTGCTGCTGGTAGTGGCAGCTGGTCTACTGGCCCGCCAGGTGTGGCCAGCAGCAGCCGCACAAACTGGCGGCCGTCCATGTTAAAGGGCGTCACTTGGGCACCCACGCGGTTGAGCTGCACGTTGAGCGCCAGGTACTTGGCGCTCTCCGGGTTGAGGTCGTTGGCATACACCTGTGCAATGTGACAGCATGACCGTGTCAGCTCGAAGCTATGCAACATCGGGTTTGCTAATCGGCTGCAAGGCTGCCAGATACCAATATTGCGGCTTGTCCTGACATGACAGCGTCAGCGGCTGGTGCTGGTGCTAGTGCTGCTGCTGCTGCTGCAGAAGGTGCCGGCAGCCCCCTCACCTTGCAGCCGTGCTTGCCAGCTGGCACCGCAAAGGGCCCTATGCCTGCCATGATGTCAGCCACCACCTCCCCGGGCTGGAAGCTGGCTACCAGCCGCTTGTGCTCAGTTTCTAGCCGCGAGTTCCAGTACACCTGCAGTGTGTGGAAATCACAGTGAACTCTGAGTTATGCCCAGTCAAATCAAGCCGGTTGAAGGAATGTATAGGTGCCTTGCGGTGAAGTAATGGCACCGGTATGCACGGCGTGTGAGCTGCCGGAGCTGTGCTGTATGTTTGCTGATTGCTAACAAATGCGTGCTGGCGCTGCGCTGGCTGCAAGCCCAGCACCCCTCTGCTGCCGCTGTACTTCATCACTTTCTGACTGCACCTGGCCTCATGGCAACATGCACACATACTTCATGTTCAGCTAAAACGCTGCTAAACTACTACATGTTGCACCGGACCGCAGCATTTCTCACCTTGGAGAAGTCCAGCCTGAAGCGCACGCCGTGCTGTGACACCTCCGTCTCAAAGGCCTGCTCCCCAGCGATGACCTCCATGTCAAACACGCGGTACTCGTTCTCTATGCTGCCCAGCTGCGGCAGCAGCAGCAGCAGCAGCAAGGTATGTTGGCAGCATGACAAGGTGCAGCTAGCATCGGCAAGAGTTTCGTTGAGCAGCAGGCAGCAGCACACACAACACTCTGGCACAGGGTGTTATGCGCCAGCTGGCTCAGCAATCGCAGCATGCTGCTGCACGGGCAGCGCAACTGCCAGCCGCACGTGGGCAGTACCTTGTTGGCCACACACTTTGGGATGCTGGATGGATGACGTCATTCATGTGGCTTGCTGACAACATGCTGATTTTAATTATGATCATGGTTGCTGCCCAGCCAGCCGCCGCACCTTGTTGACCACTGTGCGCAGCGTGGGGTTCTTGTCCAGTATGACCTGGCCTATGAGCGCCTTGTGCGGCAGCTGCTCGGGGCGCAGGTTGAGGTGCGCGATGTGGCCGATGGACTCAAAGGAGGTGGGCACCTCGACTCCCTCGGGCAGCAGCTTCTGCGCATGATTCAAGCAGTAGCAGCAGCAGCAGCAGCAGCAGCAGCTCCCAGATGAGTCTGCAAGGAGATGAGTTCCTCGCCTACCTCAGGCAGCAGCTTTTGCATCTGTTGTTAGAGAAGCAGGGCAGCATGCGGTGAGGCAGTGCGCAGAGGAGGCGCTTGCACTGAAAGTAGCCGACGTGCTTTGTGGAACAGATCTACTGCACATGATGGCAGCAGTACGGCGCGCGCTCCCTGATGGGAGCAGGCTCGCGCTGCACACTGCGGCTGCTGCTGGACACAGTGACTGCCTGCGGCACTGCTAAAAGCTGTCGCCTGTAGCACGGCATCTGCCGCTTGTCCACGCCATCTGCGCCACATTCTGTACACACATTTGTAAGGCTGCTGCTGTGCCAGAAAGCATCTGCTAATTGCAAAACATCACACACTGCATCACATCACACCACATCACATCAAATCACATACTGTCAAACACATACTGCTTGTCACTGCATTGCCAGCTCACCCGCAGCACCGCGTCTGCGGTGAAGTGCTGGTACTCCAGCGTCATGTCGTGGCTGGTCAGCTCCCAGCCCTCCACTGGCTGCAGCAGCGCCTGCAGGTCAGGGCTGAACGCTGCAGGCAGGCAGGTGTGGTATGGCAGGGCAGGTCAGAGCAGGGGGGTGGATGCGCATGCACAGTTCGTGTTTGAACAGCAGCACACGCCTTGTGCTCAGCAGGAGGGGGTCCGTATTTTCCTGTTTGGAACTTTGCCTGTTCACCAGCAGGAAGCAAAGTGCTGTTGTGCCTGCATTGCATGGCTGGCCAGGTGTAAGCATGAACTTGCGCAGGGCAAAGGCAGGTGCAAGCTACAGTCGCCGCTATGATTGAGGAACACCTCCAGGACTTGACACATGTCATGTCACTGCTTTCCTCCAGGACTTGACACATGTCATGTCACTGCTGTGTGCAGCTGCTGCTTCCGATTCACCGCACTGCAATATTGTCAGGTGCATTAGCCCCGCTGCCGCCGACAGTGATGCTGCAGCTGCTGCTGCTGCTGCTGCTCACCCTGTGGGTCCACCTCCTGGCTGAGCAGCAGCAGCCGCACATCCTGCCTGTCGCCGTCATGCACGATGCACTTGGTCTTTGGCAGGTCAAAGGTGAACCTGCTGCGGTCAACACAACAACACAGCAGGGGGCCAGCCGTGTCAGACAGCATAGTGCTGGCTTGCAGCCTGCTTGCAGGATTAGCTGAAAGCCATCCTTTCAGAGGAGCAGCATGCGATGCAGTTGTGACTTGCGATTGCCCAGCTGGGCCACCATTGCAGAGTATATACCAATTGCCTAGAACTGTATCTGTTACAGATTTACAAGCACACTATATCCCCACAGTAACCTTATCCTTTCGCTGCTGCCGCCCTTGCTGCTGCTGCTGCTGCTGCTGCTGCTGCTGCTCACCCGCGCAGCTTGCGCATCAGGTCATTGCATGCCTTGGTGGGCACCCTCAGCGCAGGCAGCTTGATGACCTGCTTGAAGGCTGACCTATCAACCACCGGCTGCTGGGCCATAGCTATGCACAGAGCTCTCCTGCAGATGAGCATCCACAGGTCGGAGAAGTGGGAGCAGTTTTACTGCTGCATGCCGCCGGTGCAGCAGGTGTCGGTGAGCTGGTGACTATGTTCAGCGTTGGTCAAAACCGTACAAGTTTAGTTTCAAAGTAAACAAGACACAGCGGGAAGTGGGGCCGTCTGATTTGAGCAGGTGTCATGCGTCACCAGGGCTTTGTTTGAAGCAACGTCTCCTTCTGGCGCATAACCATGCTTAGGCAGCCCGATCGCAAACACATTCATCTCGAAAGGCATCGTTATTCTTGGAGTTGAGGCACCTGTCTGAATAATGCAGTATTCCTCAGGGCTGTGCTGTACAGCTCTCGTCACAGTGATTCACTTCCTTTTCTCGCCAGCAGCACACTGGTGGAACCCCATTTATGACTACTGAAGCTGCCTTGTCAGCATTCTGCAGGACGCTTGATAATGCTGACAGCAAGGGACCTGCAGGTCCACTGTTTGTGCTGGTGCACTGGCATGACAACAGCAGACAGTTTGACATCTGGCTCACAGACTGCAGCGATGCTTGGAGCGCAACAGGTTGGGAGCTGTCCAGTATGCAACAGTTCTAGCTGGTTTGAGGTACACCTTTGCGCTTGCGCAGCCTGTCGGCTGATGTTCAAGTCTGGCTGTGATCACCTGAGGCAGTATGCTTGCTACGTGCACAAGCATGCTTGCACTCTGCGTACACAATGCCGTACGGCATCCTTTCTCATTACAAGCAAACAGCATGCAACAGGTGCACGAGTAACAGCTTGTCATGCTGATAGTGTGTGCTTCAAGCATGTCGCCTGCCTGCATGGTACCTGCAGGCTGCACTGTCGCCTACCAGGCAATGGACGCTGACGCAGCATGGAAGAGGGCAAAAGAGGCGCTTGCGGATGCAGCAGCAGCAGCCACCCAATACACTTACAGCGTTCGCCAGCCCCCACGCGGCCCTGAGCAGCAGCTAGAGGTATGCAGCACACACTGGCACCCACACCTTGCGTTAGCACCGTGGTCTCTCGTGCACACAATGCCAGTCACTCTGAAACTTGAATCCCGTGATGACTTCCACACTGCTCATGCATGTGCATGCCGCCGAGCCTGCGCAGCCGGTTGCTGCTCTGTCAAACCCTTTGTGCGCCACTTGTGACGTGCCAGTCGTGGCTGCCACAGCCAGCTTCACAGCGCAACGCTCACAAGCACAAATGTATTTGCTTGACACCTGATGTATCAAACATTCCGATGCTTACTCTTTAACATACACACCCCTTGCACCCGCCTCTGCCTGTGTGCAGCTGACGTGGTCCTGGCAGCGCAGCAACAGCCATGTGCGGGAGATGATGCGCGTCACGCCGCCGTTGCAGCAGCAGCAGCAGCAGGACAGCAGCAGCGCCATACGGCTCATCATGGCGCACGTCATGACCTCATACAGTGCGATGAAGGTGAGGCAGACAGCTGCCTCTTGCTTGCAGTGTATGTATAAGCAACTCCTCGGGAACTTGCTGCAACATCACAAGGCTCCACTGCTGCCAGGACCTGCTCCAATTTGGCACGGTGATTGGCAGTCCTGCAGTGTGTTGCAGTTTATCATGCGACAGTTTACCGCACCCACTAGCAGTGACCATCATAACGACATGTGTTGCTGCTGCTGCTGCTGCTGCTGCTGCCAGGCTGCCATGGATGAGTCCCGCAAGGCGCAGCTGCTGCTAGAGCGCTCCCTGAGCGACAGGCAGCAGCAGCTGCAGCAGAAGACGCAGGAGTGGCAGGGCAAGGAGCAGGCGCTGTTTACCAAGGTGATTGGTGCCTGCTGATGCCTGCTGCACGTCATCAACACCTATGATGCTGCCTGCTGCTTGAAGCTGTGCAACATGGCACTCCTAAACATGCATACCAACATGTGTTCCTCTTGTGATGCGGATGACAAGCAGCAGTAAAGTGCTTGGCGCGCGGGTGATTGTCAGATTGGGTGGTGCGCCGGCAAGGTGCTTTGTGACAGTGCGCAACAGCGGCAACCAATGCACAAGCAACTGCTTTCATGCCCGTTGCCCCTGCTGCTGCTGCTGCTTGGCTGTCTTGTACTGCAGTTTGCCATGCTGCTGAACAAGAAGTCAGAGCGCATCCAAGCGCTCACTGATGCTGTGCAGCAGCAGGCCCGGCAGCTGGAGCAGCTGCAGGTGGGGCGGCACTCTGCTGCCAGCAGCAGCAGCAGCAGCAGTGAATGTCACCACCAGCAGCAGCAGCCACCAGCCGGTCACTGCTTGCAGAAAGGCAACACTGCAACAGACAGACATTGCAACAGACAGAGTTTGCAGCAACAAGCAGCAAGCTATGGCTGCCGCTGTGTGTCCAAGTACAACAGCTTGTGCGGCAACACGGCTTGGTGTTTGGCTGGCAACTGCTGCAGCTGCTGACACTGCACCTGCTGTGACCACGATGCTGCTGCTGCTGCTGCTGCTGCTCCCAGGGTGAGGAGGAGCACAACACTGATGATGAGGCGCTGGCAGCAGCATACGGCGCAGAGACAGAAGACGACGAGTCAGACGAGCCAGCACAGCTGCAGCAGCACGGCAACGAGCAGCAGCCACAGCAGCAGCAGCAGCAGCAGCAGCAGCAGCCGCTGCCTTCTGTAAAGCAGGAGCAGTTGCCAATCAGCCAGCAGCCGCCGCAGCAGCTGCAGCAACTGGGGCCAGCTTTGGGTGCAGCACCAAAGCTTGATCCAGATCAGCCAGCAGCAGTAGCAGCAGCAGCAGCAGAACCTGTTGATGCCATGGACCTAGATCAAGCTACACAGCTGCTTGACAACGAGGCTCAAGAAGCATTGGAGCTGCAGCGGCAGCAGTACCTGCAGCAGCAGCAGCAGCAGCAGCAGCAGCGGCAGCAAGCTGGCGGCAGCATACCAGGGCCAGCTTCTGCTCAAGCAGCGCAGGGATTGACTGATGGTGCGGGTGTGGCTGCAGCGCCGGAAGCGCCAGCAGCACTGGGTGCAGGCGGCAGCAGCGCGGCTGCCACTGCTCTACAGCAGCAGCAGCAGCAGCAGCCGCAAGATGGTCCAGCAGAGGCTGCACAGCGCAAGCCGAAAGCCTTCAAGAGGAGGCGGTGAAGGACCATCACTGGCAGGCTGCGATTGCACTATGTTGATTGAGATCTTATTCATCTTGCATGTGCATCAGGTCAACAACTCTGCAACGAGCAGACGTTACCAAGCATTTTGTTTAGCACTGGTTCCATAGCAACCAACTAGAGGCAGGCAAGTTGAGTTAAGTCGTGCGGTGTTGTTATGTGTAGGCATGGTGGCAGGTGTGCAGCAGGAGCAGCCTGTGCTGCACGTTATGAGCTGTGGTGCTCGCTAGATGCTGTTCAAAGCAAGAGCTTGCGCCCTTGGATTTGCAGGCCTGCACGCGTCCATGATCTGCAGCGCCCTTGCAGGTGCCATGTTTGCAGCATGTAGGCGTGGCGGGTTTGCCTCCCACATGAAATTGCATGGCCTTGCAAACCTACACAGGTGGATCAGATGCATCAGCTGCACATTCGTGATTCCCCATGTTACTAACATGTTACTAACAGGTTTCCACGCCCTGCCACCCCAACAGGTTGACACTGGCCTGCCCATCTGCAGCACCGCCCGACGCACTCAAAGGTTCACATCACGGGAGGCTGCCGTCCCACCAAAACATGTAGCGGCGTCGCCCATAGTTCAACGCAAGCCTGTGCACACGTGGCCCAGCAACATGCCCGATGGCGGTGGTTGCAGCTGTCCACATCCGTATGCCGTAAAGCGTACCTACACAGCCAGATGACGGCGCAACATACTGACACAGCACATGTGCTCCAATCTTGCTGGGCCTTCCAAACTACCCCAGACTTGTGCACAAAACAGTCAGTGCCAGATCAGCAAACCAGTGATAACACGCTGCCCTGACAAGCGGCGCTCGACAGCCAGAGATCCTGCAGCGAGGCCTTTCGCACAACAGCAACACCCAGCTCAGTGTACACATAGCGGTTCAGCGTGCTCCAAAGCCCTGCAGGCATACCAACAACATCATTACTAGTGCCACCATGGTACGCTGCACTGCAAGTGGCTGCACTGAAGCTCCAGCACACAAGCTTAAGCCCGTACAGGGCTTGCAAAGCAACTGCAGTGCAGCGCCAGCTGTACAGGGATTGCATTGTGTGTGACAGGCACAGCACCCGAGTGCCGGTGTCAACCCAAAAGAAGCAACTCAAAAAGCAGCTGCAAAACTGGCAGAAGTGCTTGCTGCCGCAGTGCCGTCGCCACAAGCAACCGTTGTGTTGTCCAGCTGCATGTTGCGAATGAAACTTCACCATGTACAACCACGCCAGCACAAAACTGTCTGCCCCTGGCACAAGCCCTGGCAACCCCCCGAACCGTGCCTCTTCTCCGATGATGTTGTGTTGAGGCAACAGCAAGAGCTTTAATCCCAGGTTGACGCCGTGACGATATGCCTATGTATGACACAGTCAGGACACTGTTGAGATGCTGCTACAGCTGTTTGTAATCAAACGACTCAGATGACGTCACAAACCGGCGGCAGCTGCCTCGCAAAACTGAGCTGCACAACACAGGCGGCAGCATGTGTGCTACTACATTGCCATGCTCCGACTAGGTAGTATCATAGAATGCCTTAAAAGAAAATCCAGTTCTTATGCGGCCGACAGCTTCCAGCTGCCAGCGCAGCTGCTGGCAACTAGGCAGCATACAGGTGCCATGCAGCAGCTGTGCAGCTGTGCAGCTGCCGCAGTACAAAACACTGCCACAGCTGCACAGACACTGCACATGCAGCGGCACAGATCTCTCACTCGGTCACACTAAACTACATGTGTGGTACACCGCAGCCAAACAACACTCCAGGGTTTGGTGGACAAAGCCCTGCAAGTGCTGAACAGCTGGACACACAGCGTTCCTCCCCTCTGTACAGTACAGGCGACACACCTGCGAGCCTTGTAATAGCTCTGCAGGGCAGCCATGGCAGCTCTCACGATCGTAAGTGCAGGCGCTGTTTACTCAAACTGCAGTGCATTGCTCAATGCACATGTGCAATCAGGCCACCAGACACACCACAGGCACCATGCAGTCACACAACACGCCACACGCAATGCATGAATGCATGCTTGGTTCTTGCACTGCACCCCCATTCCACTGCACCCAGTGACCTGACTGCATCTTTTCATTCGAATTCAAAGCCCCTAATATCAAAGCAGCAATCGGTGGCGGGCTGCTGACCTCAAAACCCTCCTGCCTGACCTGCCCTGACACCCTCCCGTGCTAATACACGAACAGCCAAGTGCAGCTAGCACGCCAGTTGACGAGCTGTGCACATGCACGAACTCACGTGTGAAATGCGGCGTGTGTTGGTGAGCCTACGTCTCCACTCAGGCCTTTGGCCAGCCATTGCGAAGCCAAAAAGGAAGCCAGCCAGCACCACAGGACCAGAAACAGAACAACACAGACCACTGCAGCAGAAGTAACACTGCTGCCTCAGCAGAACAGCCATGCAGCCGCCACCCAGCTTTTCAGCTCTACAGAGTGCATGATGGAGCACAAAAAGAGATGACCAACAGCGCACATGACAGCGCACATCACATGGTACCAGCACAAGCACCAGACTCAAAGCTGCAACTTGTGGCAGCAGCAGCAGCAGCTGTTGCAGCCGCCGGCCACTTACACAGATCCGGGCCCGCCAGGTGTGCTACTGCCCACACTGGCATTCACTGCCGCTGCTGCTGCTGCTGCGCCCTTGCTGCTGCTGCCGTTCAGCCCAGCAGCAGGCACTGCTGCCGCATCCACATCCACCACAGACGCCGCACTGCTGCTGCTGCTGCTGCTCAGCATGCCTGTTGGCATCAGCGACTCATCGAGGCTGCTCAGGATGTCAAGCTCCTGCTGCTGCCGCACCAACGGACACTCCGTGCACGGCAGGTCAGGCGTCACCGCACGAGCCAGCGCCTCGGCCCGCAGCCCATACGCATGCTTGCCATCCAACACAAACAGCTCTACCTGCTTCTGCTTCTTCTTCTTCTTCTCAGCAGCAGCGGCAGCGCCGTTCTTCGCTGCAGCATATGCAACGGCTGGCGCTTCCTCAGCTGCGGCTGCTGTGTTGCGCGTGGAGTTGTCTGCTGCTGTGCGCACTGCCAGGGCCTCATTAATGCCGCGCCGCAGCAGAGACACGCTGGTCTCGCTGCTGCCGAGGTCAGCCAGGAGTTGGGCACCAAGGTTGAGTCCTGCCTCGCTGTTGACAATGCACAGCTTGTCTGCGCCTGCCGCGCGAAGCTCCGCAGCATGCCTGCAGTGATGACCAAACAGCGCAGCGGCGGGGTTGTCTTACGGCGATATATGCTTTGTTGCAAGCATGATGATGAAAAATGTTGTGAGTGTGCAAGCAGCAGCACGCAGCTGGCGTGCTGTGGGTAGGTGCGGTTGCGTACTGTTTGCCTGGACGCTGCGTGCAGCTCCGCCCACCCTGCCGGCACTGCAGCAACATGCGTCTGTCACACCACACCGCGCTACAGGTGCTCTTCTTCTAAGCAAAGTCGAACAGCGACCACCACTGCATGAAGCCAAACAGCATATGTTGAAATTCACTTCTCACTTGAAGTTCTGTGCGCAGGCGTAGATGGGCACGCCGCGGTACTCCGAGCGCAGGCCCTCCACCGCCTTGAGGGCCGCCTCCTCCCCGCTGTGGCACACCACGATGGCGCTCGGCTTCTTCACACCTGCAGCAGCAGCAGCAGCAGCAGCAGCAGCAGCAGCAGCAGCAGCAGGATGCTTACGGCACTCGTCAGCGTGCTGCATACCCTGAGCTAATTTGCAACTTGTAGTGACACCAAGCTACCACGGGAGCCCATCAGCCGTGCTGGGCTGCACTTACATGCATGCCGCCAAAGCATGCTGTGTCAGCCGCTACAGGAAGCAGCAGCACGACAGCCCTGACTGCCTAGGATTCAGCGACAGTTGAGTCGAACTGCATGCCTTGGGGTTTAGGGTGGTTTAGTATTTAGAAGGTTTGTTAGAACCCAAAACCTAAACCCTAAACGCACCTGCTGCCTTGAGCACGCCGGGCCGCCCGCCGTTGCCATACGCCACGTTGAAGCCAGCGCGCCTGCTGGCTGTCACGCGCGCGTGGTCCAAGTCGAAGCCAATATAGGCCCGCGCCTTGTTGTTGTTTTGGGCCAGTGGAGAGGCCAGCATGTTGGCCAGCATCTGGCCCTGCGGCCCAAAGCCCAGAATGACCACGGGGTTCTCCACCTGCAGCATTGAAACAGCAGTTTGGTACGGTTGGTGCATATGGGTTTCAGTATTTTTGTTCATCAGGCAGTGTGCAGACACTGAACCAGCATCTGGCCCTGAGGGCCAAAGCCCAGAATGACCACAGGGGCGGCGCAATGAGCTGCAGCTGCAGCTGCCGCGCACCCCTTCAACTCTCGCCCAACAGCCACACAGACGTGCATGCTCCAGAAGCAGGCAGCGCAGCTGCACCCGTACACATCAGCACCCAACAACAGGCTTCAACGCAGGCTGCTGAAAGGTTTTCAGCCCGCACCTCCAGGATTGGCGGTGGCGCCTCATCATCGCTTGTGTTGCCGCCCTCCGCAGCCTCCACCGCCGCCCCCAGCCTGCTGCCCAGCTCAGCCAGAGCAGGCGTCAGCGCCATGGAGAACACCACTGCGGCAGCAGCAGCACAGAGTACACACGTATTGAGCACGGCAAGAGCACATACGCCAGCGGGGGGGGGGGGGGGGGGGGGGGTTCACACACTGCACGGGCATCAAGCACAACTGCTCCCGCGCTCCCTTCAACACAGAGCCAGCCCCACGCCTACCTGTGATGATGAGGATCTGGTTGAGCTCCTCCGGCAGCAGCTGCAGCTGGCAGGCCAGGGTCAGCAGCACAAAGGCAAACTCGCCTCCCTGACTCAGCAGGAAGCCTGTGCGGATGGACTCAGACCTGGAGGCAGCAGCAGCAGCAGCAGCAGCAGCAGCAGCAGCAGCAGGAGAACGAGGCGTCAGTGTAAGCTATGGTAGGTGTGATGTGGCAAGATCACGCAGCACTTCATACTGCACGCGTTGGAAAAGAGCACCCTAGCAACCTGAGCTGCTGGGATTCACACCACAACAGGACGCTCTACGCCAGAACTGTCACTTGCTGCCCCTCTCACGGACTGGCTCAGCCCAAACAGCGGCCCCATTGCAATGTTGACCACCGCTTTGAGCTGAACAAACCAGTCACCATCTACGCAATCACGTCCCAGTTGTCACGGCCCCGCTCAACACCACAAACTCCTGTACACAAACCTATAAACCGAACACAATTTTAAACAGCGCAACTCTGCTCACTTGCTCAGTCCAAACAGCGGCCCCAGCGCGATGTTGACAGCAGCTTTCAGCGACACCAGTCCCGCCAGCATCCACGCGATCACGTCCCAGTTGTCGCGCAGCACGCCCATGTTGATGGAGCCACCCACGCTCATGAAAAACAGACCAATGAGCAGACCACGGAAGGGCCGGATGTCCGCCTCCACCTGGTGAGAGAGAAGATGCAAGTTGGATGGCAGGCAGCAGTTGGGTGAGTGCACAGTTGTAAGGATACCAACAGATGTTTGAGCAAAGACCGAAACAAGGAGAGGTCCGGACCAAACCGGTGGATGCCGGGGAAGCACTGTGATGCTTCACGCCAGCAGCAACACAGAGGCCGCGAAGCACCTGCTGAAGACAGCGCTGCTGCAGCAACAGCGCTGCCCAAAGCTCGCCGTCACACGCACTTATCCCCCGCACACACCTGTGTCCTGAAGCTGGTCTCTGCCAGCAGCACTCCCGCGATGAACGCGCCCAGCGTGTCGCTCAGGCCCAGCATCTTGGTCAGCAGCCCGCTGCCGCCCACCGTGAGCAGGCACAGCGCCACAAACGCCTCGCTGCTGCGGGACTCCGCGATGATCTAAGGGGTGGCAGCAGCAGCAGCAGCAGCAGCAGCAGCAGCGTGTCAGTGACTGCAAATCCTGCTGCCAGTCACGCAGAGCAATGCAGCAGTATGCGTGATCCTTTGTGAGCTGCTGCAGCGCAACACCAGTATGCAGGATTCTAGCCACGCGCTTGTTGAGTGTTGCAGAGATGCTCTGAATCATGCACATAAGCACATGGTGCACATGCCTGCTGTGTGATGTGTTGGTTTGCGCCACCTCACAGCCCACCTCGAAGATGCGGCGCGGCACCACCATGAGACCCATCCGAATGTACAACAAGCACCTACTGTGTGCTGTTACTATGTATGCCTCCTTTCCTTGCAACCCACCTCGAAGATGCGTCGCAGCACCACGCGGCCTCCCACCAGCAGCGCACCCAGGCCCAGCAGCGAGGTGGCGGCAGTGGGGCCCAGCATCTGGACGAAGCAGCAGCAGCAGCGCGGCAGTGCAGCAGCCAGTCAGAGGCAGAAGATGCAGCAAGCCAACATGGGAACATGAGAATCACACAAGGAGCACACCTTGAGACAGCTCTGTTCAGAGTCTGAACTTCAGACCCATCAATGAATCTGACAACAACGAACACAACAGCTCCAACCCGGCCCTCACCGACAGCAGCGTCTGCGGCGTGGTGCCCTCCATGCCGCCGTTGCTCTCAATCAGCGGCAGCAGCACCAGGAAGGGCACCACAGCAATGTCCTGGAACAGCAAGATACCAAGCGTGGCACTGCCAACGCGGGTCGGCGCCTCGCCGCGCTCCGCCAGCAGCTGCAGCACGAACGCGCTGGACGACATGGACAGCGCGGCTGCAATGACCACGGCCTGCGGTGACAGAGCAAAGTAAGGACAGGGATCAGACAAAGAGGTGTTGGGAAGAGTGCATGCCCGACATCTGTGCAGCACCAGCGCAATACACCAGCACAGCCATAAACGTCGAACTTCACACAACCTTACCTCTTTCACGGTCCTGATGCTGACCAGGCTGGGGGAGGGGGGGGGGGGGGGCGTGGCACACCGCCACAGCCACACACCAAAACCCGCCTGCCGCACATCGTCCAATGCAGCACCCCGGTACCAGTCCAGTACGCAGTATCCATCGCAACCTCTCACCTCGTCCACGGCCCTGATGACCAGGCTGGGAATTCTAGTGAACCACCAGAAAATTGTGCCCTGCGATGCCACAGCACCAGACCACCACTGCCATGTACTTCTGCATTGTCACACGCCCTCACCTCGTCCACGGTCCTGATGCTGACCAGGCTGGGTGGCGCGTGGCACACCACCTCCAGGAACCACGTGCCCAGCCCACTGCCCACCGGCAGCGCCACGGCAGTGAACAGCAGCGTGCTCAGGATCACCTGCAGGCTGCCCATGCCGAATGCATACTTGGACAGCGCCTGCGCCAGCAGCAGCAGCAGCAGCAGCAACACAGGGAGTGGCGTCAGATCTTGCACAGCCGGCAGCAGTGAGGCAAGATTGGACGCAGCAGCGAGCAGAGAGGGCAAGCAAGGCCATGCTTTGCAGCAGGCTGTTGCTTTGTCTGCTGTTGTTGCAGACCTGCAGCGCTCCCAGCATCCCCTCGCCGCTGCAAATCCCAGTTCACCCTGATGCCGCGATACCTCCTGGCTTGCTCCTAAATACCTGGCTGCTCTCAACCCCGCTGCCCTTACCCCTGCTGCCCCAAACCCTGCTGCAACACATCTCAGCCCTACGCACCTTGTGCCTGTCCAGCGGTAGTTCCAGGCCCTAACCACTGCTCCCCTGTACCGCTGCAACTTCAATGAAACCGCACCCCCCCGCTGCCGCCCCACCTTGAGCCTGTCCAGTGACAGCTCGACGCCCTGCTGCCCTCAGCCCTGCTGCAACAGAAACCCGCTAGAACCCATCACCCTGCACCCCGCCCCACCTTGAGCCTGTCCAGCGCCAGCTCACCGCCCTGCAGCCCTCAGCCCTGCTGCCTTAAGCCCTGCTGCAACAGAAACCCGCTAGAGCCCCACACCCTGCACCCCGCCCCACCTTGAGCCTGTCCAGGGACAGCTCCAGGCCCTGCTCGTACAGCAGGAACAGCACGCCCAGCTCGCTCAGCGTCTCCATGTCCTTCAAGTCCTTCAGCATGCTGCGGGGAGATAAAGCCAAGAGAAGCAGCAGCAGCAACAGCAGTGGGTGCTTGAGTGAGTGAGCAGGGGTCTGAGATGGGGCTAGATGATAGAGCCCAAATCGGTTTGCTTGCAGCGCTGCTATGCAGTGCAGCCTGTGCAGGGGTGGCTGTTGTGGCCCTGCCACTGCTGCAGCATGTGCTGCTGTTCCTGCTGCTGAACAATCACATGCTTTAGCATCTGTGCACATCCACCTGGCTACATCGCACTGCTGTTCCCCACTGCCACCACTGCAGCTGCTGCTGCTGCTGCCACATGGCTGCCTGCTGCTGACGCCCGCAGGCACAGACTGGCTGCTGTTGGCGTAGCGCCACAGCATGAACCGCACACCCGGGCTGCTGTTGCTGCTGCTTCGTGTGCTCAAACAGCGCAGATGCTTGAGCGCATGATTGTATCTAGCAAACTGCAGCCGCTGTCCCCAATGATCATCGCATCCAATTACACCACGAGCTGCCACTGCTGGGCGCTCCTGCCAACATCACCACTGCCGCTGCTGCCATTGCCGCATGCGCGCCCTCTGCCTCCAAACCCCACCCATTGCGCCTTGCATAAGTGACAGCAGCACTGCCCACTGGTCGCGCGCACAGCAGCAACCTGCCAACACAGCAGCACTGCAAGAAGCTGAACGTGCTGTTGTGCACCATCCTCTATGTGTTCTGTTGTCATAGCTGATTAGTAACAGTTTATCATACTGCATATAGTTAGTGAGTGCCTCACCCAGCTTGCTCCAGGGCCACTCCAGCAGCCAGGAAGCCCAGCACGGGTGACACCTTGAGGAACTTGCACGTGGGCACCACAGCAACTGTGGTGGCCAGGAACGTCAGGAAGTCATAACCCAGCGGGATTATGCCCGTCATGGCTGCTGACGCAACATGGCGGGATTTGAACCGCCTTGCTGGCAGCCTAGGGGCAGCAGAGGGGCGAGCACTGCCCAGGGAGTGGCAGCGCTGCTGCTGCTGCAGCAGCAGCTGAGCCTGCTGGTGCTGGTGCTGCTGCTGCTGCTGAGGCCATTGCTGCCTGAAGGATAAGCCGTGGATGCCTGTGCTGCTGCTGACTGCGGTGCATCGCAATGCAGAGCGGTTGAGGCAGCTGCTAGGCTGTGCTAAGTTGGGTCGCAGCTGCAGGTTCCTGCCACAACCCGCTTGCTGCAGGACTCGCTGCTGCCGCTCGCCAGTAAGCCTCCCGGAGTTAGGAGGCTTTGCTGTGGAGGAATACATACTAGGTGCGTGGCCAATTCTTTACTGTGCTGCGTTAGCCCACATAGGCGGATGGTTGGGTCACTAATTTCACGCTTGAACGCAAAACCAAGCTGAATATATGGTGTGACGAACAACAATTCGTTTCCTTTGGCTGTGATCGGCCAATGCGGAGAGGAGGTTGAACGAGTGGTGTTGCTGCCGTCTGAATAGGCGGGTGTGCGAGCGTTCACAGACAGAACACCTAGGACTATTTCGTGAGCGAGATACTGTTCCGAGGGGCGGCATGTTGATCATGTGAACCGTGTGATGTTACCCTGTGGGCCACATCAGCACACAGCTAGGACTAACACTGCACCACACTCAGCTGTAGGATTAGGGGACTGCCAGCAGCACATGTGCACTGACTTGCAGGTGTATTCTACCGCAGTCAACTTTGTCTAGTGGAGGATCGTTGTCATAGCTGCTGCTGAAGTGGCAGCGCAACACCCAACAATGTGTTGAGGCGGCTGTTATGCTGAACCTCCCGCTGCAGGAAGCACCAAGCCTTGATGCTGCACAAGCTCAAGAGCCAGTTTGGCTGCTCAAAGGACGCAAACGTATGTGCTCTTTGCTTTGCTGCTCATCGGCACCCTCTGACATGTCAGCAGATAGCCTGTGCAGTAACACGTGTTATCTCAGCTAATCATGTGCACTGCAGGCACCTCCGTGAGGCCCGAGTCAAACCAAGGAGCAAGCAGTATACAGAGCAAGCAGTGCAGCTGAGAGCAGGATGGCTTTCCTGATCGGTCTACTTTGCTGCACGAGACCCTTAAGCATGTGCAGCACTGCCAGTGGATTTGTTACCTTGTGGCTCCCTGCAGGCTCCGCCTACAGACAGCCCCAGCCTCCCACAACCTTCACACAAGTTGTTGCACTCGAGCGCTACATGGCAACACTTGCAGCAGCTCAGCGGATAAATATGCCAATGCTTGGATCATTGGAGCCCGGAATCAAATGGTGGCGCGGCTGCCTGATGACACATCTGATGCTTATGCAGCCGTTACCGCGCTTCCCGCAGCGGCGGCTGCATAGCAGGGAATTGCCCTCGGCAAGGCTTCCCAGCAGACCATGGGATGCAGCAATGCCGGTTTGGCACTACAAACAGTAGTACACAACATCATGTTGCTGCACAGGTTTTGTTGCTGCCACAACACATGCCAGCACAACATGACATAATGACACATGCACACTGCTTCGCACCACACATGTACCTTTGCACAGCCCACATCAAAGCCCGTGGTGCCCACCATGCTTGCGGGCTGCTGCTTGCAGTGCAGCAGGCGCAGGCGGTGTCGCAGAACACCAGCAGCGGTAGAGTGCGTCACTGGACGGCTGACAAATGACAATTGTGTTTGATTGCGTGGTGCTAGCCTGAACTGAGATGCGCCAGCTCGCCAGGTAATTCTTCAACATTCCTTTCGGCCGACACTAATTGCCTGCATGCCTGCAGCTACACTGCATTTTTGGCATGCAAGTGCTGCATATTATCAAAGCATGTGCACACACACATGTTGCCAAGCTACAACCTTCACACCATGGCGCCTGCCTGAGTGAGCGACTCTAGGCGACTACGCTTTATCACCATAGCATGCCTGCTATCAAATGCTAAGATGCACTCTTCAAACAGACTCTCCAACAGCCACACTCGCAGCCGCTGTAATGCATTCACTTTGTGAAAAAGAACCCGGCAGGTCACAGCAGGCACAAACAAGCTTCACGGCACTGCAGCCTGCCTGCCTGAATCTGCTCCAACTGATAGCTGCGGCCACCAGCCATACACACTGGGCCCCGAAACTGCGCGCTTTGCAGCTGCAGTTGCTGCCTACTGCTGTCTACAGCTGGTGATGTCACCGAACAGTGGAGACGAACCCCACACCCTTGCTGCTGTGCATGCAGCTGCAGGTGCTACTTCTCCTGCTGCATGCCACTGTTGCTGCAGCTATCTGCCCTCAGCCAATCTACCACAGCCCAGCACACTGCTGTTACAGCCTTGCTTGCAGGCCGCACCTTGCAGCAGCAGCAGCGCCATCCATCCGACTTGCAAACCGACCCTCCAGGGCACCGGCAATTTGCAAGCGGCACAATGCTTATACCGCTACCATGTGGTTGAGCACACCATCTCCACAGCAACCCAGGTTCAAACCCTAGCCACCCCTGACGCTACAATCCCAAATCGCCTGCCCTGCCCGCCCCCTACCCCCGCCCTCAATCACACTCAAGTCATGCTGCTGCCACATGCTGCAACAGCAGCATGAAATGACAGGTGCTGACTGCACTTTCCTATCACGCCTAGTCCTGGCTGGCAGACTCGGT